>CM067992.1:22580154-23867238 GCA_034663535.1 Citrus x limon
CTTGTGAATGTAAAATAAATGATTGAAAAAAGAAGTTCAATTCTAGGCAAAAATAAAAAACAGGCAGTTTAATTTGATTGCCTGTAATTGTAACTGTAATTGGTAGTTGAAACTTGTGTTAACATTTTAAACTAAAGCTAAGTTATCAACATACTAAGTACTGAACAAAAGCCCCTATTTGGTATTGTGATTGGATAATTTTAACTTAAAAATTATGGTGTTTGGTAAATAATTATTACTGTAATATGAAAATTTTATAATATTTTTAACAAATTTTTTATTTAAAAATTATATTTATCTTAACTATTAATTTTTATTTTATAATTACAGTTTTTTTTCCCTTTCCTGCAGTAGCTGTGTGCCTGTGTCAACTATTCTGACGCATTCACTAGGAGCCAAAGTCAGGTTTTGGCGTAGCATTGAAGTTGCTGCCATTCCTGCTTCCACAAGAGCTCTGTGATATCTATCATGCTTCACATTGGTTTCATGATCATTAGTACTTGAGAGTTGAGAAAGAGATAACTGATAAACAACTTTATAAGTTGAATCCACACAATGTAAGTTCTACAAGAAAATTTGGGCTGCAGCAATAGTCAAAGCGATCATTACATTACATATAGCTTAGGAAAACAAAGACAGACTGGAACATTGCTGTAACATTTGAGCTTCATACAACATCTAACCTTCAACCTGCAAGTGTGAAAAAACTGGAAAATGTGAATTAACCACCTCAGTGCACCAGATAATCATTGTGAAAAAATAGCAAAAGCATACTCCACTCCATACTGATAAATTAAGTAAATATATTTCAAAATGGTTATCATGCCATGGTAAGTAAATTAAAAAAGCAGTATGATACGCAGAGATCCTGTTAGAAACTCTCAACTATATAACAATGGCGAATGATGCCAGATCCAATTCCTCACCACCATTTCAACTGCAACTGTTTCCCACTCCCACCATATCACACTCAGCCAAAACTTTAATTACTTCTATTAACACGAACCTAATGGTGTATTTACCTCCCAAATTAGGGAATCGGAAACCAGAATAAGAATCGTTCATGACATTTACTCTGTAAAATGGAGGCATAGCTGGAATTGGAATCGTGGAGCCCACCTGAATTTCAAAATGGGGAATGGGAGATGGATTCCAAGGGGGGGTGGAAATTAATCTCTCATCCTCGGGATTGACCACTTTGCGCCCCCTCACTCCCCAGATAAAAGCTCATTTTGTCCTCGGTATAAAAATATATATTATAATTAATAAATATATTTTGAATTTTTTATTATTATTACTTTTGTTGTTGTTGTTATTAATGAGAAAAATAATAACAATTAATTAATATATTAATGTTAATTATTATTATTATTATTATTAGTATTACTACTATTATTATTAATCATAAAATTTTTTACAATTAATTAATATATTATTAACCATAATTAATAATAATAATAACTTTTGAATAAATAATCACAATTATTAAAATACAAAACAACAATTATGACAATATTCATTAAGTACTTTTTAGTAATTTGCTACAATCTAAATCATTTTGATTCCAATTCCAAAACAAAGTAAACATATTAATGGCAATCCAGCTCATTCCAATACCGATTCCTAAATTTCAAGTAAACAACTTGTTCTGATTTTCATTCTCCGTTCCTATTCCAATCTATTGCAGTTCTTACCCGTTCCGATTCCTATTTCGTAAACGCACATAAATTTCAATGCTAGGATAGGCAGCAACCAATTCCAAAACTGAAGGAATTCACAGCTCAGTATTCTCATTCCATCCCATAAAAATGCCACTACTGCAGCAACAATGATTATGCACAAAAAATTCCCCAATTGTGCATCTCTTTCACATTCCATACCTTGCTATCAATCATATCAACCAAAATATCGATATATCCATATTATATTATAAATACAGCTAAAATGAGTATCATATCAGCTAAAAATCTCAACTGATCACACGGTCGCATTAACAATGATCATAACCTAATCCCAGTTTCTTTCACATTCCTAAGTTAATGCTGAAACAATTAACAAATTAAACATCACAAAACTAATTAATTACACAACCAAATAAATAAAGTTTACAATTACCTGACGGAGGTTTGACTCAAGATTCGATACTCTTGCTTCAAGGGCATCAAACTTTTGCTTAGCCTACAAACAATATGAATTCCAACAAACCCATTAATAATTTTTTTGATTCCTCTTTTTTTCCTCTTTCAATAATAACAACAACAACAACCATAATAATAATAAAAAAAAATAAATAAACAAGAATCACAGAAGACGAGGGGGGTTACGTCGGCAGAAAGGGCATAACGGTCACTCCAAAGATCTTTCCATAAGAACTGCCCAATTGCAGCGCCGGTGAGTGAAAAGCCAGCCGTGAACCAAAGCAACCGAGTCCTCAGCATCTCCTTCTATGTTAGTTTTTCTCAAATGGCAAACTGAAAGTTGCATTAAAATAAAGTAACAGACATCAGAATTTGGGCTGGTCTGCTCAGATGGGCCTAGGGATAACCAGTTTTGATGGCCCAATTACTTCAATTTTGTGACATGTGTATAATTTCTTTTGTATTTTCTTCTTAAGGATGGCGTTGGGTAGAATGATTGATTCACTGTGTTTTTTTTTTTTTTCCTTTTTTCTTTTCCCAACTTTTCGCCTCGTATAAGCTCAAATACTTAAAATATTTGGTCAATTATTGCCTGCTTATTTGATTGAAATCAGAATTGCACTCCTAAAATAAGCTCAAATACTTAAAAAAAAAACTCAAAATTTGAAATAAGCACGTAGTTTGAAAGCATAATCATTAACAATTTTAGCTTAAAAAAATAGACAAATCCTACTTGCTTAAATAAAGTTTCTTCAAATTTTTTAATTATTTGTATATTCAAAAAAATTTTTAGGTATCTTTTATTTTTTAAAATATAAAATTTAAATGAGTCATTATGGACACTGACAAAATTGGCAGACTCAATAATTTATTAGACACAATAGTCCATCTGGGATGGCAATTGGGAGGGAAGGTAAGGAAACTGACATCTCCGTATCCATCTCCAATATTTTGTATATATCCCCGTCTCCGTCAGAATTGTTTAAAGAAATTCCCATCCCATCCCATCCCCGAATAATAACAAAAGATTCTGAGGGTCCGCGATCTCCGAGCAACCCCCAAATAATCTATGCGTTTTTAGTTTTTTATTTAATTTAATCCTATTAAAATAAAAAATTTAAATAGAAATAAAGTTTTATAGTATATCTTAAATTAATATTAATTCATTATAAAAGTCACACTATAAAATACAAATCACTAACATAATTCTCTTATATTAATATTAATTCATTATAACAGTCACACCATAAAGTAGGGGTGGGAACTATTTAGTTTGGTTCGGTTCAGCTCTCGAACCGAACCAAACTGAAACCAAATGGTTCATGAATTTATGAACCAAAAACAAATCAAACTATAGAACCGAACCGAACCGAACCAAACGGTTCTATAATTTGGTTAGGTTCGATTTGGTTTGATTTTATCATGTATATTCATTATTCAATAAAAATAATAATATAATAATATACTATTAATACAACAATAATCTTAAGTCTATAAATTAACAAATAATAAACAACATAATAAAATCTAATAATAGTAAATTAACATAATAAATTCCAAAAATAATCTAGAAATCCATAAATAATAACCAATATAATAAAATATAACAATAATAAATTAAAATAATAAAGTTCAACAATAAAATAAAGTGTATGCTATGACATATATAATATCATGTATTAACTAACAAACAGAAATTAAAAAAAGATAAATTCTGAATTATTTTTTAATTTTAATTTTAATTTTTTCTTAAACCATTTGATTCGGTAATTTAGTTCCGTTTTGAACCGAACCAAATAAAAAACCAAATTTATGAACCATTTGATATTTTACTCCAAACTAAACTGAACCAAATTATCATAATACAATTCAGAACTGAACCGAACCAAATACTTACCTCTACATAAAGTCCGAGAGCTGGGAGCGTGCAGACAGTCGCTTTTGATGCCAAATGGAGACTGAGTGAGATGGCGCCTTATTGACTAGACTAGAAGCTCCCCGAACGGCCGAATTAATTTCTGTAAAATTTAGTACTCCAACATTCTTTAACTCAACTTATATATGTGTGCCATGTCTTAAGTAATAATTATTAATAATATCAGTAATAAGAATTTAATAAGTCATCTAATAAGATGCTTTAATTAGTGCTTTTGTGTTTAGTTTAATTTTTTTTTTATTCTCTTTACTTTATTTTATAACAGTTATATAAATAATAACGGCTTTTTTTAATGGATTTTGACAGTACCATTATGTAGAAAATTACAAATTATGTTCTTACTTGTGATTTTAGAAAAGAATTTAGAGACGCAAAGCAAATGTGACGCCGTTTTCGAGTTTTGGTTCAAATACCACCTGGCAAACCTAGTTTTAATTTCTGAATACCCATTACGCAAAAATTAAATATGCCATCATTGTTTGGTGCTGTTTCGTGCATGGGTCTTAGCATTTGAGTGGAAAGTTTTGATCTTTTGCTATTACAGAGGGACAAATGATTCAGTTATTTTTGTCAAAGCCAAATTGGGAAGCTGATGATGGAGACAGTGATTCACCCAAGCTAATAATTTCCCTTTTGAACAGACTCGAATCGTTTCTTTGGTCGCTGATAATCACCGGCGGCCGATCAGAGGCTCGTTTGTGGCTTTGCAACACAATATCAACCATAAATTCACTCAGTCCTGAGCAGCGGCGTGACATATTCGTCAACTTGTTGAGGTCCAAGCAACAATTACAAAATCATGACCTTGCCTCTCAGCTCTTGCAAATGTTATTTCAAAAGAGCCCTCATAAAGCAGGCCGCGTCTTGGCCAAGAAAAGTTACAAGCTTGTCAAGTTCTTTGAAGGTAGTGCAGTTTTTACCGTTTTGCATGCCTTATTTGATGTGGGGTTTCATGTTTTGTGTTAAAGCTAGGCTTTCAACTCTACTTATAGTTTTGTGTAATAGGTTTTAATTTTTTGGTTGGCGTCTGTACTCTTACATGTCTGTAGATTAAGCTAATTACGAGGCTTTAAGGGATTTCTGATTGTGATAATTGTGTTGATGAAACAGGAAATCCGACGCGGATAATGCAATGGTTTTCGAATTTTTCTGATGGTTCTGGATTAGGGCACCAAAAGGGTGCCAAGGCATTATCACAATTTGCTTTTGTGAATCGGGATATTTGTTGGGAGGAGCTTGAGTGGAAAGGGAAGCATGGCCAATCACCTGCAATGGTTGCCACAAAGCCGCATTACTTTCTCGATTTGGATGTTCAACGAACTGTCGAGAACTTCCTCGACAATGTGCCTGAATTTTGGTCATCTAATGAGTTTGCTGAGTCAGTAAGAGATGGTGAGATTTTATTCATTGATAACAAGTTCTTTATAGATTTTTTTGTTGATTTGATGTATAAAGAGGATTCAAGAGATGTATGGGAAGTTATAAATGAGTTTCTTATGGAGGAGTCTTTCTCGGCTTTGAGTCAACATCTTCTTATTATTCTTGAAGAGCGTGACTTGTGCAGTTTTTTGAAGTTGTTGTGTAAATATATCAATGCAAGTATGGAACCTAAGGATTTTGGTAGTTCATCTTCGTGGCTTGAGATTATTCTTTCTAGGCATAGGGATTACGATTCTATTGATCAGCTGCTTTTGTTGAATGCGGTTATCAATCAAAGACGCCAGCTTCTTGGGTTTGTACATGATGATGAGTGCCAGGAGGAACAAGCAAAAATTAAAGATATTGTGTCGCAGATTTGCACAACCTCACTCAAAGTCAACAACTTGGCATTAATTGTGAAGGAGTGCTTAAAATTGGATACCATTGAGGCAATGAAATTGATGGGACTTCATTCTTTGGTCATTTACTATAGGTTATCAGAGGAATGCCAAACTCCAGCATCCTGGGAATCTATATTAATGAGTAACGGGATACAGTTTCAGAAATCTGATAAATATGCTTTGCTCCATTATGATGGATTGTCGGAAGAGAGTGGATCAGACTTGTATGCTAGATCATCAACTAGAAGTAGGCACAGGAAGAAGAAAAAAAGTAAAAAGAAAAGGAAAAGGAACTATGATGATGATGATGATGGCAGCTTTGATAATGAGCTACTGGATTTCGACACCTCCAATGGCAGGCAAAGTTTGCAATCTAGGGCTGTTAGTTGGTTGCTCTCAATTGATGGATTCTCTGCAAAATGGACTAGTGTGAGTTTATTATACTTAATCTTCTGTATTACTTGTTAGGTTTCTACGATCAAAGTGCAAAAATTTTCTGATTATTCTGACAATATGCAGGCAGATTTACCAGACCTTCTCCCAAGCCATTGCTTGTCTATATGGATGAAGTGTCTTTTTGATAAGTGGAATAATGTGGCTTAATCTGCTTGGCCTATGATTTATCAGCATTATGCTCAATGACACTGCTGCATATACTGAAGGTATAAAGTTTATTTCAATTACCGATACATGCATACACGGGATATCTTGATTTTTTATCATTTATCTTCATCTTAAATATTTAATTACCCAAATCTTTCAGAGTTTTCAAGAAATTTGTTCAATTATGATGTGTTTGCAGATGGTCTTTAGCTTAGGACTAAAGTTTTGACATTTTGAGGAGAAAGAATGAGTCTGTGAGGTTGAGGGGGTTCAGATCTATTAGTTTGGTGAATAGTCTTTACAGGATCATTGCTAAAGTGCTTTCTTTAAGGCTTTGGGAGGTGTTGGGGAGACGTTTTCTACTGCTGAGGGTGCTTTTGTAAGAGATACGCAGATTCTGGATGCTATTTTAGTTGCCAATGAAACCGTGGAGGAGTATAGAAAATCTAGAAAATCGGGTCTTGTTTTTAAAATTGATTTTGAGAAAGCTTATGACTGTGTAGATTGAGATTTTTTGGACTTAGTGATGGAAGCCAAAGGATTTGGACAAAGGTGGAGACGCTGGATGATAGGCCGTCTCCAAGCAGTTAGCTTTTCAGTTTTTCTCAATGGAAGACCTAGGGGCAAAAATTCAAGCTTCTAGAGGCCTTCATCAAGGGGACCCTGTTTCTCCTCTTCTTTTTACTCTGGTGGTAGATGTGCTAAGCAGATTGATGGAGAAGGCTCAGATTGTTAGATTAATCGACAGATTTGTGATTGGGAAGGACAAAGTAATGGTTTCTCACCTTCAATTTGCTGATGATACTATCTTTTTTTTCACTCTGGTGATGAAGAAAAGTGTACTATAATCTTCTTAAAGTGGTTGACTTTTTTTCTGCAGTTTCTAGGTTGAGAGTAAATTTAAAATAAGCTCTATTGCTGGTGTTAATGTCCCTGAAAACAAGTTGCTTCACTTAGTTTCCATAGTGGGGTGTGAGAGTGGAGATTGGCCTTTGAAGTACTTAGGATTACCTCTAGGAGGGAATCCCAAGGCTGTAGAATTTTGGGCTCCTGTGTTAGAGAAAGTTGAGAAGAGATTGGATGGGTGGAGAAAAGCTCGTCTCTCTAGGTGTGGGAGGTTAACATTGATTCAATCAGTTCTCTCTTGTCTGCCAACATACTTTATGTCCCTTTTTTTGCATTCTCTATTTCAGTTGCTAAAAGAATAGAGAAGGCTATGAGGGATTTTTGTGAGAAGGAGTTGGGGAGGGAAGAAGGGATCATTTGGTGAAGTGGAGTGTGTTAGGACTTTATATTGAGTTGGGTAGCACGTGCAACTAGTTTTTCTGTTCTCTTGAAAAACATTTTGTGAGTTAAAGGTAGGGGGAAGGCTTTTATCTTATGGGATTGTGCAGTTGTGGCTATATTTTGGGTCCTATGGATTGAAAGAGACTTAAAAATTTTTGAGAGCATAGTGATGGAAGACTGCATGTTTCTTTGGGACAGAGTTAAATTCTGGGCTTCTCTAGGGACTTCTATTTGGCCGGAGTTTGAAGATTTTCTTCTTTCTTTTGATTAATTGGGAAGCAGCTATGGTGTAATATCATTTGTTAAGAAGTTTTTATCTTATAGGATTTGTAGTTCTTAGGCTTGGGGATTTTTGTCTTTTGCCTTTGTGAACTTCTTGTCCCTTCTCTATGTACATTTCCTACATCCAATATACTTTGTTTCTGAGCAGAAAAAAATAAATAAATAAATAAAGTTTTGACATTTTGAGAGGAAATTTTTGTTTGACATATATTTGATTTGATATGCAGGCTGGATGTCATGGCATCAACTCTGCTGTACTTGTAATTGCATTAATTGCATCTCTGTTTGAACAGGTGCCACTTAAATATGTAGTTTTATGGTGGAAGTTCATAAATTTTATGCATTTTCTTGAGCGAAAATAGAACCAAGAGTGTTGTTTTTGTTCTTACAAAGAAACTGTATACTTTAGATGTTATTATCACCAGTAGCAGAGCTAGAACTGAAGTTCTTTTACCCTCAAATTCTTTTCTTTGTTATTCATATTGGCTTCTCTTTCTCTTGAGTTTGAATTTAGGATGACTGAATTGGCACGCAATTAATCATCGGTTGAGGAAGTTATGGCATAGGGAGCTCTCACAACATATGATGTGTCCAAAGATTTCAATAGCCATTGCTTCGGCCTTCGGTGCACGCTTGCTTTTTGGGGAAGCTATGTTCAGCTTTGTTGGTTGATGTTGTTTGTTGTTTGATCGCAATTGAAGAATGCCATGAAACCCAAAAACGAAAAGGGATTTAGGCAACAAAATTTTTTAAATCCAGTAGTTTCCTTTCATAATTTGTTTGATGAGTTCGGGAGTGAGGATTTTATTAGAACTTTTTAAATACTATACGAAGTTAAACTTAATTTTTTTAAAATTAGTATATGACAGACTGATAGAATGTCCAAAGAAATTTTTTCTATCAAAAGAAAATTTTAGAGTGAAGTTAGTCTTTATGCAAATAAAAAAGATGTGGTTATTTGAGGACAATTGCAAGATAAAAAATGAAAAAAGTGGGGTGTGATTACAACATGGATGGAATTTTCATCACCCTTAAATACAAAATTGCTTTATACACCCACTTATTGCAAGTTGGTGGGCCTTAATCTTTATTTTGGTAAGGGGAACGTCTCCTTTCCGCTTTTTATTCAAGTTATTACTTGGTTTTATGTCTCCTTCATATTTGAAAAATATACCCCTGAAACACAACCCTTTTACTATTTTGCCCACAGCCTATTCCAAAAAATAGTAATAATGATGAATAAAATATAATTAAATATTTTTTATATTCAAATTATTTCAATCAAAATTGTAATAATCTGCGAATGTTTTTCAAATACGTAGGGAGAAAATGAGTAATAGCTCAAATAAGAAGGGTCGAAGGGCATGTTTCCCTCTCGGAAAAGATATATATATAGTAAAAAAAAAAAAAGGTTCTTTTTGTTGATGCATGGATCAACAATCTAATGCATTCATTCAAATTTGATCAAGTTAGTTTTAATTACATCCCACAAATCACACTCATTAAAAAAAAAAATAATAGATTTCTGTAGCTTATGGCTTAAAGTAGTAGGTAATGTTGAAAGTTAAAAACTTCAAGTAGCATGAATAATGATTTCAGAAAGGAAAACAAATTAAAATTCATTGAAGAGTTTAAATACTTGCAACAACCACCCTTTGTTTGTTTTTGTGATTGTGAAGGAAGTCAGAATTTTTCAATGATGGTTATGTAAGGATACATCACTTCGGCCCAGATTACTTTGACATCAAGATTTGATTTGTGGATTCTAGTATCGGCATTTAGATCAGCATCTGAATGAGACGGCATAAATTGAATTTTATGCACATAAATCAGGCTCTTCAACTACGTATTCTTTTTAATTGATCATATGTTAAATGGAATGCTCATTTATTTATGTTCTCATGGTCGTTATATTGGTTGTTTGCTTATTATTTTTTCGAAACATCTATGTACTTGTACATTTGAATTGATACTTGAATGCGGGATTCACTCACTGGCTTGGCTTTCCTCAAATTGAATAAGCTCCCATATTTTCTTTCACCTTTTATATATGGGATGGGAACACACAAAAAGTAATTTTGTCACGTTCATTTAATAAACCATTTGATGACATTATTTTACCCACCACTTCAAGCATTTTTTATACTCAAATGCCACTTGCTTCTTTATTCAATATACTTAACTACTCTTCTCTTTTTGTTTTTTAAGTTAAAAATTCTGAAAACTCATATATTTAATCGAGCTACAAAACAAAAAGTAGAAGGACATGCCGGAGATAATGAAGCAGATGCCTCCACTTCCAGTACTGAAGGTGATTAATGATGAACTTGCCAACTCAATCCTTCCCCGACCATCCCATCAAATGACTTCATGATGGAATTGCCGATCCTTCTAACAATTCACCTCAAGGCAGGACCACTCAATTCATACCTGAGAATTGAAAAAGCTGGTTAATAATCAAGTTCATTTGTGGGTTGAAGGAAGACTATCAATGTCTGTTGAATGCAAAGACTAATATTTCTTAATTTGTCAAATGTTCTTTTGGTGTTGAATTTATTAGAGGAACTCGTGGCTCTAGTAGAATGTAAATATTCATTTGTTGTGAGGAGACTTGTAGAATGTAAAATAAATGATTGAAAATAAAAAAGTTCAATTCTAGGCAAAAAAAAAAACAGGCAGTTTAATTTGATTGCCTGTGATTGTAACTGGTTATTGAAACTTCTGTAACGTTTAAAACAAAACTAAATTATCATAATACTAAGAAAGTACTGAACAAAAGCCCTTAAGAATGGCGTTGAGTAGAAAAATTGATTCACTATTTTTTTCCCTCAGCTTTTCACCTCGTATAACTTTTTGTCAATTATTGTTTGCTTATTTGACTGAAATCGGACTTGCATTCATAAATTAAGCACAAATACTTTAAAATGAAAAAAAAAAAAAAAAACTCCAAAATTTGCAATAAGTACGTAGTTGGAAATCACTAGCAATTTTAGCTTTAAAAAAAAAAAGAAAGACAAATCCTACTTGCTTAAGTAAAGTTTCTTCAATTTTTTTTAAAATTATTTTTATATACAAAATTATTTTTAAGTAGCCTTTATTTTTTAATCTAAAATTTGAATAAATATAATTTTCATCAACGGAGATTTTACGAAGTTAGCTGACTCAGTAACTTACCAGACGCAGTAATCCATCACATTTTATCATTCATTGAAATTTGAAACCAAACATGCAGTTCAAACTTTTGTCTTGTCCAAGATATAATTTATATTTTTTACATCATCAATTCCATTGTGAATACTTAGATAATCTGTGATTTAAATAATTTAGTAGTCGAATTATTGATTATTGTTATAAATGTAAGGGTTAATTTTGTCCTGCCCCCAAATGTTTCAACATTTTTCGCCACGCACCCATATGTTTCGAAAATACTCACTCCACACCCAATTCCGTTATTTTGACCGTTTATTCTAACGGTCAAAGGGCAAATTTAGAAATTCATATCCTAAATATTATTTGATGATGATAAATTAAATTTATTTGATAATTTAATTGATGGAATTATTATTAATTACCTTTAAATTAACATTTTATTAACATTTTAATGTAAACATTAATTATTAAATTAACATTTTATCTCATTTTATTTTTCTCTAATTCAAGATAAGGGGTATTTCGGACATTTACTTAAATTTCAAATAGGACCGTTAAACATAACGGTCAAATTAACGGAATTGGGTGTGGAGTGAGTATTTTCGAAACATATGGGTGCGTGGTGAAAAATGTCGAAACATTTGGGGGCAGGACAAAATTAACCCTAAATGTAAATATCTTCACTACCTTTTCTTTGTAAACAAAAGTTTCAAATAAAAAAATTTAATATTCCCACATTCCTTAATTTAGCTTATATATGTGTGTGTGTCATGTCTTAAGTAATAATCAATAATAATATCAATACTAAGGATTTAATAAGTCAAATAATGAGATGCTTTTATTAGTGCTTTTGTGTTTAGTTTAAAATTTTTTTATTCCTTTTATTTTTATTTTATAATAATTACATAAGTAATAACGGTTTTTTTAACGGATTTTTACAGTACCATTATGAAGAAAATTACAAGTTATGCTCTTACTTGTGATTTTAGAAAAGAATTTTAGAGACGGAGAGACGGAAATTACGACGATGTTTTCGAGTTTGGTTCAAATACAACAATGGCAAACCTTGTTTTAATTTCAGAATGACCCATTACGCAAAAATAAAATAAAATAAAATATACCGTCTTCGTGGATGGGTCTTAGCATTTGAGTGGAAAGTTTTGATCTTTTTGATATTACAGAGAGACAAATGGTTCAGTTATTTTTGTCAAAGCCAAATTGGGAAGCTGATAATGGAGACAGTGACTCATCCAAGCTAATAATTTCCCTTCTGAACAAACTCGAATCGTTTCTTCGGTCTCTGATAATCTCCGGCGGCCGATCAGAGGCTCGTTTGTGGCTTTGCAACACAATATCAACCATAAATTCACTCAGTCCTGAGCAGCAGCGTGACATATTTGTCAACTTGTTGAGGTCCAAGCGACGATTACAAAATCATGACTTTGCCTCTCAGCTCTTGCAAATGTTATTTCAAAAGAGCCCTCATAAAGCAGGCCATGTCTTGGCCAAGAAAAGTTACAAGCTTGACAAGTTCTTCGAAGGTAATGCTATTTTAACCGTTTTGCATGCGTTATTTGATGCGGGGCTTCATGTTTTTTTGTTAAAGTTAGAGTTTTAAGTTAGGATTTCAACTTTGGTTAGAGTTTTGTATAAGACGTTATAATTATTTTCTTGGCGTCTGTACCCTTACATGTCTGTAGATTAGGCTAATTACAAGGCTTTAAGGATATCTGATTATGATAATTGTGTTGATAAAACATGAAATCTGAGGCGTATAATGCAATGGTTTTCGAATTTTTCTGATGGTACTGGATTAGGGCACCAAAAGGGTGCCAAGGCATTATCACAATTTGCTTTTGTCAATTGGGATATTTGTTGGGGGCAGCTTGAGTGGAGAGGGAAACATGGGCAGTCACCTGCAATGGTTGCTACAAAACCGCATTACGTTCTTTATTTGGATGTTCGACGAACTGTTGAAAACTTCCTTGACAATGTGCCAGAATTTTGGTCATCTAATGAGTTTGCGGAGTTGGTAAGAGATGGTGAAATTTTATTCATTGATATCCAGTTCTTTGTAGATTTTTTTGTTGATTTGATGTATAAAGAGGATTCAAGAGATGTATGGGAAGTTATAAATGAGTTTCTTATGGAGGAGTCTTTCTCGTCTTTGAGTCAACATCTTCTTATTATTCTTGAAGAGCATGACTTGTGCAGTTTTTTGAAGTTGTTGTGTAAATATATTGTCAAGAAGTTAGGATTTTTCAGTTAGTTTGAAAGTCTTATCAGAATAAAGTTTTAGATAATTAGTTTAGTTTTAAAGTCTTATCGGAATAAAGTTTTAGATAATCATTTTTTTAAATTCAAGTTTAGATAAGTATCCTACAATTAGGAGATATCTATTAGGAGTTTGTTTCCTACATTCTATTTAAGTGTAACTTATAGAATGAATGAAATAAAGAAAATAGTATTTTCAGACTCTAAATATTTACATGGTATCAGAGTAATGAATATTTATAGGTCTATTTTTCAATGGTGAAAACTGCCATGACTAGAGCTACAAAGAGCTCATCGGCATCTACCGCCGAAGATGATGATAGTAACACCACAACTCCTCAGCCGCTGTTGCAGCAGTCTGAATATAACCAGGATAGCTCTTCTTTGCAACAAACTGTTCATAAATTGAATGGAAAAAATTACTTAGAGTAGGCATAGTGCGTTAAGTTGGTAATTGATGGAAAGGGAAAGCTGAGGCATTTGACTGGTGAAGTAACAAAACCAGCTGCTGGAGATCCTTCTCTTCCGACCTGGAGATCAGCAAATTCAATGGTTATTGCGTGGTTGATAAACTCAATGGAGCCTAGGATTGGTAAGCCTTATCTATTCTTACCGACAGCCAAGGCGGTGTGGGATGCAGTACGAGATACCTATTCTGATTTAGAAAATTCATCTCAGATATTTGAGTTGAAAACTCAACTGTGGCAGTCCAAGCAAGGTAATCGGGAGGTCACAACTTACTATAATGAACTGTTGATCCTTTGGCAAGAATTAGATCTTTGCTATGATGAGCTGTGGGATTGTTCGAGTGATAGTGTAAGGTATAAGAAGATGTTGGAAAATGACAGAGTATATGTGTTCTTGGCTGGGCTAAACCGTGATTTAGACGAAGTGAGAGGCAGAATTCTAAGCAGGAAACCCCTTCCATCTATTCGAGAAGTGTTTTCTGAGGTAAGAAGAGAAGAAGCACGACGGAATGTCATGCTTAATGATGTTAAAGCCACCAGTGAAGTAGAGAGTTCAGCCCTTGTTTCAAAGGCACCTGAACCTGATGGAGATCGAAGGAATTCAAAGAAACTTTGGTGCGACTTCTGTAAAAGGGCTTGGCATACAAGAGAAACTTGCTGGAAGCTATATGGCAAGCCTCCTCATGTGAAGAAGAAACATGGAGGTGATGGACGAGCCTTCTAAGCTACTTCAGATTAAGAGCAATCAGGTTCTTCAGAGTCATCACCTTTCACCAAGGATCAATTAGAGCAGTTGTATAAATTGTTTCAATCCTCATCCTTCAATTCATCTACTCCATCTTGTTCATTAGCTCAAAAAGGTAATTATCTTTTTGCTGCCCTTGTTTGTCATAATTCGAATCCTTGTTCTTGGATTATCGATTCAGGAGCAACCGATCACATGACAGGCTCTCCATCTTTGTTTTCTGCCTATAAGCCATGTGCAGGAAATCAAAAAATTAAGATCACTGATGGATCCCTTTCGGCTATTGCTGGAAAAGGGTCTATCATTCTTTCTTCCACTCTCACTCTTCATAATGTTTTGCATGTTCCTAACCTATCTTGCAATCTTTTGTCTATTAGCAAATTAACTCTTGACCTGAACTGTTGTGCTAATTTCTTCCAAAATCATTGTGAATTTCAGGATTTGACCTCGGGGAAGATGATTGGCAGTGCTAGACAAAGTGAGGGGCTGTATTTCTTTAAAGAAATACCAAGTTTGAGACGACAACCTCCACGTACTTGTTTCAATTCTGTTTCTGCTGTTAATAATAACAATGAAGTTTTATTGTGGCACTTTAGGTTAGGCCATCCTAGTTTTCAGTATTTGCAATATTTATTTCCCAACTTGTTTGCTAATAAAAGTTCTTCTTCCTTTAAATGTGAAATTTGTGAATTAGCAAAACATCATCGTGCATCATTTCCTTCCCAACCCTACAAAGTCTCAAAACCTTTTTCTATGATTCATAATGATGTGTGGGGACCTAATAAAATTTCTACATTAACAGGAAAAAGATGGTTTATTACCTTCATTGATGATCATACTCATGTTTCTTGGGTATATTTAATGAAGGAAAAATCAGATGTGGGAATGATTTTTAAAACTTTTAACAACATGGTACAAACTCAGTTTCAAACTAAAATTCAAGTTTTCCGAACAGACAATGGTAAAAAATACTTTAACAAGTTTTTGGGAGATTATTTTGTGGAAAATGGCATATTTCATCAAAGGTCATGTACGGATACCCCCCAACAAAATGGAATTGCTAAACGCAAAAATAAGCATCTCTTTGAAGTTGCTAGATCCTTACTTTTTACAACTCAAGTTCCTATGTATTTGTGGGGGGAAGTTGTACTCACCGCTGCCTATTTGATAAATCGAATGCCTTCAAAAGTTCTACAATTTCAAACTCCATCTGATTTCTTTAATCAATGTTTTTCTACCTCAAGAATTTCAGTCACACTTCCGCCCAAAATATTCGGTTGTGTTGCTTTTGTCCATATTCACAACCAAAATCGGGGCAAACTTGCTCCAAAGGCTAGAAAATGCATTTTTGTTGGATATTCTCCAACACAAAAGGGTTATAAATGTTTTGATCCTATTTTTAAAAAAATGTTTGTTACTATGGATGTTACATTTTTTTAAAAACGAAGATATTATGTAGATAATCATCTTCAGGGGGAGAATAGGAGTGAAGATTCTATTTTTAACACTATTCACCTAGAAACCCCTTCTATTTCTTTTGTGCTAGACTCACTCCGTCCAGAAAAAATTCTCGAGGCTGCCATACCTGAACTTAATACTGTCGTACATGTTCCAAACACTGCTATACCTGGTTATACCATTCTTGATCCCATATTAGAACCTAATGCACCCGAACCACAAGAAAACCTCACTAAATCTGATAATGTAAATGCTAATCAACCTGGACAGCCTTCTAATGTGCCATTAGAACCAAATTTGTGTGCAAGACAGGGTAATAAACAATCTGAGTTTATTGTTTACTGAAGAAAGGGTACTAATCAAAGAAGAGAGAACCCTACTTTGCAGCAAGGCCATGATTCCAATCTAAGGTCAAATCATATTTCTTCTTCCTCAGGTAATTCTAATTCTAATCCTTCTTGTGAGTTAAATTCAAATTCTCAGGTTCTTAGTGATCTGGACATACCTATTACTCTTAGGAAATGAACTAGAAGTTGTGCCAAATACCCATTGTCTAACTTTGTTTCGTATCACAACCTATCACCTCATTTCTATGCATTTACCTTACAATTTTCTAGTGTAAAAATTCCAAAGAATGTACAGGATGCTCTAAGTGTACCTGAATGGAAGGCAGTTGTCCTTGAAAAGATGAATGCTCTTGAGAAGAATTAGACTTGGAAGGTGGTCAATTTGCCTAAAGGGAAGTCAACAATTGGCTGCAAGTGGGATATTTACTGTCAAATACAACTCAGATGGTTCACTTGAGAGATACAAGGCTCGCCTAGTGGCAAAGGGGTTTACTCAAACCTATGGGATTGACTATTCAGAGACATTTGCACCAGTAGCAAAGTTAAACACTGTACGAGTTCTCTTGTCTATTGCTACAAACCTAAATTGGCCATTATAACAATTGGATGTGAAGAATGCATTTCTCAACGGAGATTTAAAAGAGGAAGTATACATGGATCCTCCTCCTGGTTTCTCTGAAAAATTTAGGTCAAATGTGTGCAAGTTGCAAAAGTCCTTATATGATCTCAAACAATCGCCTAGGGCTTGGTTTGAGAAATTTACTACAGCTGTGAATAGACAAGGTTACAGACAAAGTCAGGTTGATCACACAATGTTCACTAGAGTTTCAGCTAAAGGTAAAATCATTGTGCTTATAGTGTATGTGGATGACATTATTCTTACTGGAGATGATTTAGTTGAAATGGACAGATTGAAGCAAAGCCTAGGCACTGATTTTGAAATCAAGGACTTAGGTGCATTGAAATACTTTCTTGGAATGGAAGTTGCTCGTTCCAAGAAAGGTATAGTTGTCTCACAAAGGAAATACATCCTTGATTTATTGAAGGAAACTGGAATGAGTAGCTGCAAACCAATTGATACACCTGTGGAGTACAATCTAAAACTAGGTGAATGAGAAAAAGCCTTAGTGGATGCATGACGATATCAAAATTTGGTGGGAAAACATATTTACTTGTCTCATACTAGACTATACATCGCTTTTGCAGTCAGTATAGTAAGTCGCTTCATGCATCATCCTCGGGAAGAACATCTTGAAGCTGTTTACAGAATTCTCAGATATCTAAAAAGTACTCCAGGAAAAGGGACTTTTGTTTAGAAAAACAGAGAATAGAGGTATTGAGGTATACACTGATGCTGATTGGGCAGGTTCAGTTACAGATAAGAAGTCTACTACTGGCTATTGCACTTTTGTATGGGGTAATTTAGTGACTTGGAGGAGTAAAAAACAAAATGTGGTTGCACGAAGTACTGCTGAAGCTGAATTTAGAGTTATGGCACATGGGCTTTGTGAAGTATTGTGGTTGAAACAAGTTCTAGAGGATTTGAGAAGACCTATAGTTCTACCTATGAGGTTATACTGCGACAACAAAGCAGCAATCAGCATTGCACATAACCCAGTGCAACAGGATAGAACCAAGCATGTTGAAATTGATAGTCACTTCATCAAGGAGAAACTTAAGGACAAGATTATCTGCCTATTGTTTGTTCCAACAAAACAACAAACAGCAGATATCCTAACCAAGGGACTCCTCAAAACTAACTTTGGACATCTTGTCAGCAAGTTGGGAATGATTGACATCTACACACCAACTTGAGGGGGAGTGTCAAGAAGTTAGGATTTTTCAGTTAGTTTGAAAGTCTTATCATAATAAAGTTTTAGATAATTAGTTTAGTTTTAAAGTCTTATCGGAATAAAGTTTTAGATAATCATTTTTTTTTTAAATTCAAGTTTAGATAAGTATCCTACAATTAGGGGTGTCTATTAGGAGTTTGTTTCCTACATTCTATTTAAGTATAACTTGTAGAATGAATGAAATAAGGAAAATAGTATTTTCAGACTCTAAATATTTACATATATCAATGCAAGTATGGAACCTAAGGATTTTGGTAGTTCATCTTCGTGGCTTGAGATTATTCTTTCTAAGCATAGGGATTACGATTCTATTGATCAGCTGCTTTTTTTTAATGCAGTTATCTATGAAAGACGCCAGCTTTTTGGGTTTGTACATGATGATGAGTACCAGGAGGAACAAGCAAAAATTAAAGATATTGTGTTGCAGATTTCCACAACCTCACTCAAAGTCAACAACTTGGCATTATTGTGAAGGAGTGCTTAAAATTGGATATAATTGAGGCAATGAAATTGATGGGACTTCATTCTTGGGTCATTTACTATTGGTTATCTGAGGATTGCCAAGCTCCAGCATCGTGTGAATCTATATTTATCAGTAACGGGATACGTTTTCGGAAATCTTATAAATATGCTTTGCTCCATTATGATGGATTGTCAGAAGAAATTGGATCAGAATTGGATGCGAGATCATCAACTAGAAGTAGGAACAGGAAGAAGAAAAAATGTAAAAGGAAAAGGAAAAGGAATGATGATGATGATGATGATGATGACAGCTTTGACAATGAGCTACTAGATTTTGACACCTCTAATAGCATGCTAAATTTGCAATCTAGGGCTGTTAGTTGGTTCCTCTCAACTGATGGATTTTCTGCAACATGGACTAGTGTGAGTTTGTCATACTTATTCTTCTGTATTACTTGTTAAGTTTCTATGATCAAAGTGCAAAGATTTTCTGATTATTCTGATGTTTTGCAGGCAGATTTTCCTGACCTCCTTTCAAGGCATTGCTTGTCTACATGGATGAAGCGTCTTTTTGATAAGTGGAATAATGTGGCTTAATCTTCTTGGCCTATGATTTATCAGCCTTATGCTCAATGATACTGCAGCATATACTGAAGGTATAAAGTTTATTTCAATCACTAATCCATGCATACACATGATATCTTGATTTTTTTGGATATCTTGAATTTTTCATCATTCGTCTTCATTTTATATATTTAATTAATCAAATAATTCAGAGCCTTTGAGAAGTTTGTTCAAATATGATGTGTTTGCAGGTGGCCTTTAACTTAGTACTAAAGTTTTGACATTTTGAGGAAAAAGAATGAGCCTATGAGGTTGATTGAGTTCAGACCTATTAGTTTGGTAAATAGTCTTTACAAGGTCATAGCTAAATTTCTTTCTCTAAGGCTCAGGAAAGTGTTGGGGAGACATGTTCCACCCGCTTAGGGTGCTTTTGTAAGAGATAAGCAGATTCTAGATACTATCTTAGTTTCCAATGAAAGTGTGAAGGAGTATAGAAAATCTAGAAAATCTGATCTTGTTTTTAAAATCGATTTTGAGAAAGCTTACGACTGCGCAGATTAGGATTTTTTTGACTTAGTGATGGAAGCCAAAGGATTTGGACAAAAGTGGAGATACTGGATGATGGGCTGTCTGCAATCGATTAGCTTTTCAGTTTTTCTCAATGGAAGACCGAGGGGCAAATTCAAGCTTCCAGAGGCCTTCGTCTAGGGAACCCTCTTTCTCATTTTCTTTTACTTTGGTGGTAGATGTACTAAGCAATTTGATGGAGAGGGCTCAGGTTGTTAGATTAATTGAAGGATTTGTGATTCGGAAGGACAAAGTAATGGTTTCTCACCTTCAATTTGCTGATAATACAATATTTTTTCACTCTGGTGATGAAGAAAAGTTTACTAAGCTTCCTAAAGTGGTTTGACTTTTTTCATGTAGTTACTAGGTTGAGAGTAAATTTAAAAAGGAAAATGATAAACGAACTCAATAAAGACAAAAGGATGACAGAAACGCAACTTTAAATTGCCGTTTCACGCATTGGTTTCTGTTTCTTTTAATCTTGCGTGGACCCACAAGAAATTAAAAAAAAAGAGTAAACGATGGTCATTTCTGCCCCCTCCTCAACTACTCATTTTCCTTTCCTTAGTTTACTCCCCCTCCACTCATTTTACTCCCCCTCAATTTGCTTCGTTACCAGACTCCCCTCCATTGAGTTTGCTTCGTTCATTACCAGACTCCCCTCCATTTGCTTCGTTCGTTACCAGGCTCCCCCTCCATTTGCTTCGTTACCGGACTCCCCTTGGACGACAGCCGCTTCTTGTTCTCGCCGGGCCCTTTTTTTTTTTTTTCTTGCCCAGCCTCATTTGCTTCGTTACCGGACTCCCCCTGGACGACAACTGCTTCTTGTTCTCGCCGAGCCCCTTCTTTTTTTTTTCTCGCCCAGCCCCACTTGCTTCGTTACCGGACGACGTCCGCTTCTTGTTACCGGACGCCAACCGCTTCTTGTTCTCGCCCAGCCCAGATCTACAACGGACACGATCGACTCTTCTTCATTTACGACGTCGCTGCTTTGAAGACTTCTAGTTGTTGCTTGCTGCTGCAGTTGAAGTGACCCATCCGTAAGCATTTCTTTTTTTTTTTTTTTATCTTGTGGATGATGAAATTTTGAGATTGACAGTGTTAGCATTTCTTCCGTAAGCATTTCTTTTTTATTTTTTTTTATTTTATCTTGTGGATGATGAAATTTTGAGATTGACAGTGTTAGCATTTCTTCCGTAAGCATTTCTTTTTTATTTTTTTTATTTTATCTTGTGGATGATGAAATTTTGAGATTGACAGTGTTAGGATTTCTTAGGGGTGTTCAGAATCCGATTCGATCCGTTCAATCCGTCTGATCCGTAAAAATCATATCCGTATAAATCCGATCCGTGGATTGATGGATTGGATTGGATTGAAATTTTAAAAATCCGCAGTCAGTGGATTGGATATGGATTTACTTCTGTGAATCCACAAAAATCCGTGAATCCGTAAAAAAAATAATTATTTATTTATTTATTTTAAAAAATATTATAAATATGACATTACATAATTACATAAGTACCATAATATAATTTAGCTATTATCTAATAAAAATAAAAAATAAAAAATAATTAAATTAGTGGTAAAAAAATTAAAGTAAAATAAAGTCATCCAAAACCAAAAGTAAACCATTATCTAATAAAAATATAAAGTAAAAAATGATCAAATCGGCTGTCAAAAACTATTGAAGTAAAGTCATCCAAAAGTAAAAGTAAAGTAACATAAAGTTTTTGTCAAAAAAAAAAAAAAGGTAACAATAACATAAAGCCAAAAGTAAACTAGATAACGCCAAAAGCCCAAAAGTAAACTAGCACTATAACGCAAATCAGAGGTCACGACCAACAATCTGCAAACGAAAAAGAAAAACCTAAGCTTCCTGCTACCCTGCCATCACAGTCACATGCACGATTCCGACGAGTACTATTAAACCTTACCACGGTGTTTCTATCTCCTTCTCCAGGTACAGTACTCGTAAACTTTCTCCTGATTTATTATTTTGATTTTATCTTCGATAACATTTGTTCTGATTTTTTTTAATTATTATTATGTATCTTTTTTTTTGTCAATGGTGACTTGGGATAATGATTTTGATATCATTTTGTTAATAATAAGGTTGTTGGGGATCGAGGGAGAGAATTATTTGTTGATTGCATGTCTTAATTCGGTTGCTTTTGCTTTTTGTTCTGTGGTAAAACTGAGAGAAATTACACAGTACCTGGCCGTTGTGAAATATTAAAGGCATTTTGATTAGTCTAAATTATTGGTCAGTGTAGCCAAATATATAGATATATTGGAACACTCAAAATCATGATTATGCAACCACAAGGAGCAAATTAATTTAGATTGTAGCTGGTTGAGTGTACAGTTGTAATCATGTGGCTGAATCTATTAATTTCTTGTTTGATGGGCTATTTTTTTAAAAAATGAAGATTAAAGAGTTGTTATGGGGGTGGTTGAATCATGTTGCTTCTGTGGATCTAACAATCATATTGCCTTTTCTAGATGTAACACATGAATTTCGTGAAATTTCTTTTTGAATTGGCTTCTTTTAATTTTCCTAATTGAACTCTTTTAAGCTTAATTTGTTCCTGTCATTTTTCGTAATTAATTTTAATGATTTTTCATATTGGTGGTGTAGATGACTTCTCAACTTGATAAAGGAAAACGCGTAGTTGTAGATTCACTTCCCCCAAGTTCTAAATCATTCAGTAATGCTGAAGGTACGCCCAATAAATCCACTACTTCAGAAGCTTAGGAGCATTTTATCCAATTAAGTTATGATCCACTGCATCCTAGATCCAAATGTCGATATTGTGGAAAAGAATATAAATGTGGTTTTAATAAAGGAACATCTAATCTATTGGGTCATATAAGAGAGAGATGTCTAAAATATCCTGGTCGAGCTCAAGTAGACAAAAAACAAAAAACTTTGTCTTACCAACCATTGAAAATTGGAGAGCCATGTAGCCTTGTATCAGCGACATATAGTGTTGAGGCTTGTAGGGAAGCAATTGCTAAGTTTATTATAAAAGATGAGATGTCATTTAGAGTTGTAGAGGGTGAAGGGTTTAGGGAAATGTTGGGAGTTTTTGAAAATAGATTTAAAGTACCATCTCGCACTACTGTTGCTCGTGATATTTTGCAACTTTACAAAAAAAACAAAGAAAGATTTGACTGATTTTTTTGTTAGTAGTCATCAAAGAGTTTGCCTCACTACAGACACATGGACTTCAGCTCAAAATCTTTGTTATATGTGCCTTACAGCTCACTTTATTGATGATAATTGGACATTGCACAAAAAAATATTGAATTTTTGTCAAGTTGCTGACCATAAAGGTGAAACAATTGGTAGGCAAATTGAAACATGCCTATTAGATTGGGGTATTGAGAGAGTTTTTACAGTAACGGTTGATAATGCTTCTTCTAATGATGGTGTTGTTTTTTATTTGTCAAAAGTTGTGAACAATTGGAATGGTGCAATCTTAGGGGGTCAAAATATGCATTTGAGGTGTAGTGCACATATATTAAATCTCATTGTTGCGGAGGGGTTAAAAGAGTATCATCAGCCGATTTCTAAAATTCGCAATGTTGTTAGATTTGTTAGATCTTCACATTCTAGGACACAAAAGTTTAAGGCATATGCAGAGCGAGAGAAAATTTCTTCAAATAAGTTGTTGTGTCTAGATGTCGTAACTAGATGGAATTCCACTTTTTTCATGTTAGAGGCTGCTTAAAAGTATGAAAAAGTATTTGATCGGTTAGAGCTTCATGATGCACAATACATTCGTGAGTTTTGTTTGAGCGAGCCAAAAACGTGTCCTTCGTCAATTGATTGGGAATATGCTCGTTATTTCATTAAATTCTTGAAGGTTTTTCATGATGCCACTTTGACATTTTCAGGTTCTTTATATGTGACATCCAATACTTTTTTGCGCCAATTATGTTTGATTCATACACAATTGCAAGCTTGGAGGGATAGTAAGGATTTATTTTTGAAGATAATGGCTGAAAATATGAAAAAGAAGTATGATAAGTATTTGGGAAATTATGAAACAATCAACCCTTATTTGTTTGTTTCTATTTTGCTTGAGCCTCGACATAAAGAACGGTTTTTGAGATATTGTTTTGTAGTGTTGTTTGGTGAATTTAAAGCTAATGAGTTGGTTGTTAAAGTGTGGAATAATTTACATAGTTTATATGAGGAATACAAATTGCTTTATGGTGATGATGTGGAAGTAATGGATGATGTCAATGATGAAAAAGAGTTAGAGGTTGATACTGAGGTTGATGCTAGGCAAGTGTTTGATTCGGGTTATATGAGGATTTTAAAAGATAACAATTTTGTAGAGTGCAAAACAGAAGTGGATCTTTACTTGTTAGAATCATGTGAGAACCCAGAAAATGAGAGTTTTGATGTTTTGGATTGGTGGAAGATTAATTCTTCCAAATATCCAATTTTGTCTTATGTTGCTTGAGATATTTTGGCCATGCCTGTTTCCACTGTGGCATCTGAGTCAGCATTTAGCACTGGTGGACGTGTTCTTGATCCACATCGGTGCTCACTATCTACAAGGACGGTGGAGGCATTAATTTGCACTCAAAATTGGCTACGTTCAACTCCGATAAATCTTGATGAAGCAATAGATGAGATTGAACATATTGAGACAGGTAAAATGTAACAATTTAACTTTAATTTTATTTTTTGACTTTATATTGTTATTCTATTTTAAAAATTGACATTTTTCTTATCTTATACGTACGGAGATTTTGGGAGCTGACAAGAACATATTTGATGAAGCTTGATGGCATTTGATGGTAGGGGTGGGCATTTTACCCGATCCGACCCGACCCGACCCGACCCCACCCGACCCGAAAATTTTCAGGTTCGGGTCGGATCGGGTCGGGATCGAAACCCGATCGGTTTGAAATGTACAAACCCGATCGGGTTGTGATCGTTTCGGGTCAAACCCGACCCGATCCGAATACCCGATCGGGTTCCAAAAAAAAAAAACTTTAAGCTAACAGTTAGCTAGTTCTATATATTCATGTCGCGATTCTCTTGCAGACAAATAGAATCTGTTTACTCTGTTCAAAATCCTCAGAAGTGTGACTGTGAGCCTACCATCTTGTTATCATAATTTATATATAATAAATTAATAAGCTTATTATTTCTATGTTTAATTATGTGTTGTGTTGATGTGTTCCATCTTCCATGTACTAGGAGCTTGGGGAAAAAAAGAAACCCCACAAAAACAAAAAAAAAGGGATTCAAGAAATCCTTATCATGATGCGGATTGCGGGAACTCGTAATTAAAATTTAAACATGTGGTAAAATGAAGAATTTCTAAAGTTGTTACCTTCAGTGGGTAGCTCTAGCTCGATATGAATTTATAAAAGAAAAGGCTAACAAGAAGTCAAGAACACTGCACAGTGCACACAACCACACATTCTCGGTCTCGGCTGCTGCCCAACACACACACACACAAGTGACACAACTTGACCTTGTCACAAGCTGCGCGCACAGCAGCACACAGCCACACACACATACGCTGCTGCTGCGCTGCACACAGATGACACAACACACTTGCACAGCACACACACACAACACAATGACAGAACAGAACACACATGAGCTGCACAGCACGCACACACGCTGCACAGTCACTCGCAAACCTAACACACACACACACACGCTGTCGGCCACAACTCACAACTCACAAGTCCAAACAACTAAAAACAAACACAAACAACTTAACAACAGAACAAGGCAGCCGCAACCCGCAAGTCTGCAACCACCAACCAGCCACCACAAGCCGCGATCTGTTGCTGCCAACTGCTGAAGAAATCACGATCTGTTGCTGCCAAGTGAAGTCGCGACCAGCCGTGAGCCATGAGCCGTCTGCATCTCCGCGATCTGCTGCCAAGTGAAATCCCATCCGTCCAGCCGTAAGCCGTGGCCACCGATCTGCTGCTTGAAGGCCGAATCCTCTCCACCCGAACCCGATTTTGAAGCTTTTCGGTTTCCACCTTCCATTTTCAAGTTTCAAGCTTCAAGCCTTCAACTTGTTTCAAGTTCCCAACTCCCAAGTCGTTTCAGACTTTTAGTTTCCACTTTCCACTTTCCAGTAACTTCAGTTCACGCCAGACACGCCTCACGCTCACGGTATATAAGTTATTAAGTTATATAATACAGCTATTAGCTATACACTATATAATTAATTAATTAATTATATATATGCTAAATAGTTTATTATGTAATTGAGTAATTGGTTAATAGTTATTATTTAATTGTTGTAATTAACTAATTATGTATTTATAAATATTAGTAATAAAATCAAGGAAATTTTGTTAATTATTGAGCTCATTAGAAATTATTTTTTTGTCATATATAAAAAGAAATTGATGATTGGTGATTTGGTGGGTTTTTTTTATTTCATTGATTATTAATTTTTTATCGTTGGCTCTCTTTAGCGAATAGACTATAACAATCAAGCACAATGGATATATGAAAATGGTGTTAGCTAATAGCTAGCGAATAATAAAAATTTTGTTAATTATTAATAATTGAAATAATAATAATTGATAATTGTTAATAATAGTTAATAATTGAAATAATAATAATTGATAATTGTTAATAATAGTTAATAATTGAAATAATAATAATTGATAATTGTTAATAATAGTTAATAATTGAAATAATAATAATTGATAATTGTTAATAATAGTTAATAATTGAAATAATAATAATTGATAATTGTTAATAATAGTTAATAATTGAAATAATATTAATTGATAATTGTTAATAATAGTTAATAATTGAAATAATATTAATTGATAATTGTTAATAATAGTTAATAATTGAAATAATATTAATTAATTATGTTAATAATATTTATGTGTTTTGATTTTTGAATTAATGATTATTAATTATTATTTTGAATATTCAGATGCTTGGACACTCAAGATCGGATTCAATGAGTGACGATGAAGACCAAAGTGTACAAATGGAAGGAACCCATAGAGGAAAGGAAAAGGCGAAGCGAAAAAGACCGCCAATGAAGAAAAGATCGGCAGTATGGAATCATTTCACTTTACTCGAAGATAATCCAAATAAATGTATCTGCAACTATTGTGGTAAGCAATATCAATGTCATTCAAGGCTTGATGGGATTACAAATATGACAAGGCATATAAAGACAATCATACAAGACATTTCGGGCACAACAAAGTGGAAGTCAACAAAATTTGACATCCGAGGGCGGCGAAGAAAATGCAAGTAATTTGGTTTTGGGTAAAGGATGGAGTCAAGACGCGTGTCGAAGGGCAGTAACTAAAATGATTATTATGGGTGAGTTGCCACTCAGTTTTGTAGACAACAAAGGCTTTAGGCATTTCTGCAGTGTAGCTATCCCTCAGTTTGTTATGCCATCTCGAAGAACAATTGGTAGAGATGTTATGGAGTTATTTTTGGAGGAAAAGGCGATGTTGAAGAGTTTGATTTGCAACAACAAGCAGCGGGTGTCTCTTACAACTGATTTATGGACTTCTGTTCAAAACATGAGCTACATGGTGATTACAGCTCATTTTATTGATAGTGATTGGTGTTTGAATAGGAGGATTATTAGTTTTAGCGCCATCGAAGATCATAGAGGGAAGTCGATTGGTAAAAAGATTGTGGCTTGCCTACAAGATTGGGGGATAGAGAGGTTGTTTGCAATAACTGTTGATAATGCCACTGCAAATGATAATGCTGTTGGTTATGTCACTATGCAGTTGCTTAGTTGGAGGAATGATGATGCACTTGTGTTGGCGGGACAATATATGCATGTGCGTTGTTGTGCACATATTTTGAATTTGATTGTTGTCTCAAGATTGAGAGAGTTGCATGCTAGTGTTACCGCTATTCGCAATGCAGTGAAGTATGTGAGATCCTCCAGCATGAGGCTGAGAACATTTAAACAATGTGCTGAGCAGGTGAATTGTCCAAAAGGAATTGTTGTTTTGGATTGTCCTACCATGTGGAATTCCACTTATTTGATGTTGATGACTGCGCTGAAATTTCAAGCGGCATTTGATAGAATGGCAGAAGTGGATAAACCTTATGAGGCATTCTTTGCTGAGAAAGAAAATAATGTTAGAATGGTGGGCCCACCTGGACCGGATGACTGGGAGAGTGCTGAACGGATTGTGAAGTTTTACAAGGTATTTTATGATGCCACATTATTGTTTTCTGCCTCTTTGAGTGTGACTTCTAATCTTTGTTATGATACTATTGGCTTAATTGAGAGTTCATTGACTGCACTGCAAGAAAGTACTGATCCTTGGGTGTCCTCTATGGCTTATAGTATGAGGGAAAAATTTGACAAGTATTGGGAGTCCACAGGAAAGATAAACAAAATATTGATTATTGCCTCTATTCTTGATCCACGAGCGAAAATGGATTTTGCTAAACATATTTTTGAGATCATTTTTTGCAATAATAGTTTGATGGTTGAACAAATGACCAAAGCAGTGAAGGACTTGTTGAATGAGTTTTATGATGCATATAGTGCATTCTCCGCCAGTTCCACACCATCGATGTATGGTGAGAGTGGTCTTAGTGGCAGTTATGGAGGTACAAGTTCTTCTCAACGTTTTACAACTGAGGCTAATTTGGTGGATGTTGCTGGTGGTGAATATGATGACGCTTTTCAAGTATCTCGCCCTTTCCTTGGATATGCCAGGAAGGTTTCTGTTCAAAATGAGAGTAGAATAGTAGTATCTGAGGTGGAAAGGTACTTGAAGGACCCAGTTGAAGATCCCAACAATCTTAAACTTAATATTTTGCTGTGGTGGAGGGTGAATGGATCGAGGTATCCAATTCTTGAGAAAATTGCAAGAGATGTCCTTGCTGTTCCCGTTTCCACAGTGGCATCTGAGTCTGCCTTTAGCACCGGGCGTCGTATTATTGATGAGTATAGGAGTTCTTTAACTCCGACTATGGTTGAGGCATTGATATGCACTGAAAATTGGCTGCAGTCTAAACATTTTGCCAATCCCGTCTACAACCTCCAAGAAGATATAAAGGAGCAAATATTTCATATGGAATTACAAGAAGGTAATGTTTTTAATTTTTTATCATACATTAAATACATAATATATTTAAAATGCATTATAATTTTTTATAGAACATCTACATATTATTTTTTTTTTTTGGGATTTTATAGAACTTATAAGATCGCAAGCTTCGACAGTGGAAGCGGTGAGCGCCGACATTGGTGTTATGGATGTTTGAAAGGTAACTTTTAATATATATTATTATTCATAATTTGATATTATCGTACTATAGTTTTTTGTTGTAATTTAAGCTCCTATAATTATAGTTGTTATAGTTTTAAATTTTAAGTCTAATTTGTAATTGTTTTAGTTAGACAAGTTGAAGTTGATAGAATGTTATTATTGTCTAATATTATTATTAACTTGATTTGGTGATGAATGCCATAAAATAAGCATGATATAATAGAAATATATAATCAAGTGTGTATTGAGAAATTTGGTAAACATATATATTTATTTGTAATTATAAATTTATAATGATATAATAGAAATTAGAAAGATTGTAACACCCCTTAGTTTAATTAAAGATATGAATTGGATTTATTTATTTGTATTTGTGTTTGATGTGTAACCTTATGAATTTGGTATATTTGCTCAATTTTTTATATGAATTGAGTTTGTTCATTTGGAACGTGGCTTAAGGAAAATATTTATTGTACATTTTCTCAATCTTTCTCTAGGCAATCGGCACTTGAACTTGGAGTTCAAAATTTTCAATTTAGAATTTGTCAAAGTACTTGCATGGAGCCATGGAGGAACCAAGGTGGAGGAACCAAAAAAGCATATTTAGTTTTAATGTTTGAACTTTGAATTTTGTGATTTATGTTTCTAAACAATTTAATTTTGTGACTTTGTGAGTTTGTGTTTCAAACTTTTAAAGACTAATATTTGGAAATTGTGCTTTGAACTTTGTAAGTTTGTATTAATTTTAACTTTTATTAAGTTTGGAACTTTGGATTTTGTTGATTGAGCAAATAATAGTCCTAATTCTATCCTCCAAGTCCAAGCCAATAGGCAAATAATTCTATTATAGCTTTTTAACTTTATTCACTTGAATTAATAACATTTTCTTTTCTTTTCTTTAGTTGAAAATTAGTGAAAATGACTACAATTAAGAAAAATGTCTTAAAACTTTCATAATCATAAAAATCTACAATAATAGGAAAAAAAAGAGCTCAAAATTGTATTAACCGAGTTTGACCCGAATTGACCCGAATTGACCCGACCCGAATTGACCCGATTTCAACCGACCCGAACTGACCCGAATTGACCCGACCCGAATTGACCCGATTTCAACCGACCCGAATTGACCCGATTTCAACCGACCCGAACTGACCCGAATTGACCCCGAACTGACCCGAATTGACCCGAACTGACCCGAACTCAATCCTACCCGTTTTAAATCCAACCCGATCCAACCCGAACATAACCCGAATTAATGACCCGACCCGAACCGACCCGAACATTCGGGTCGGGTCTTTAATTCGGGTTATATTCGGATTCATTCTTGTCTAACCCGAACAACCCGAAACCCGATCGGGTTGACCCGAACCCGACCCGAACCCGATTTTGCCCACCCCTATTTGATGGGATATAAGGGTAAATATTTATTAATTTGTTTATTAAATAAATTTTTTTATTTGTTATTTATATCAATTATGTTTATTTTGTTTAGGTTAAAGTACGAAACACAAATTGGAGATAGACGTTTTTCCTTTTGGTGTGTTTTATTTTGAGACTTTCAATGTATTATTGTGGCTTTATTTGAACAATTAATTTTGATATTATATTAATGTTTATTGTAACTTTATTTGAACAATTAATTTTGGTGTGTTATATTTTAAAACTTTGAACGTATTATTGTAGTTTTATTTGAACAATTAATCTCGATGTGTTATATTTTGAAATTTTGAATGTATTATTAAAACAAACAATTAATTTGTTTAAATTTTATTCAATTTTAAATTTAATTGGTAGTAAAATTATTTTATACTAGATTTTTTTTAAATTTCATTAGTTTATAGATTGAAGAGAACTAAAATTTTTAATTCGCAAATCAATTTGTAAAATGATGGATTTGGATATGGATTGAGTTAAATCCGCATCCGATCCGCAGACGTATGGATTGGATATGAATTGAGTCAAATCCGTATCCGATCCGCAGATGTATGGATTGGATTTGGATTGAATTTAATCAATCCGTGGATTAGATTGGATTGAAAAATTATAATCCGCAAAATCATGGATCGGATATGGATTGATGTCCAATCCGTAAAATCCGATCCGCGAACACCCCTAGTATTTCTTCCGTAAGCATTTTTTTTTATTTTTTATTTTTATCTTGTGGATGATGAAATTTTGAGATTGACAGTGTTATCATTTCTTTTTAATTTTTTTTATTTTATCTTGTGGATGATGAAATTTTGAGATTGACAGTGTTAGCATTTCTTCCGTAAGCATTTCTTTTTTATTTTTTTTATTTTATCTTGTGGATGATGAAATTTTGAGATTGACAGTGTTAGCATTTCTTCCGTAAGCATTTCTTTTTTATTTTTTTATTTTATCTTGTGGATGATGAAATTTTGGGATTGACAGTGTTAGCATTTCTTCCAAAGCATGTTCAATTCAAGCTTATTTCAATTCTCAGTGCTACCAATTGACAGTTTGAGATCATCTTTGTGTATCAACTAGTAATGGGTGCTGAACAGATAATCCTTTTTGTAATTAATCTTTTCCGAATTCTATTAATCTTTTACTGCGATTTGTCACACTGATGATATATTAAAAAAATAAAGAAGCTGCACTTTTGATATAAAAGAAAATTATCTCTAATTAATTTTCATTTTTCTATGAAAAGGTAATTATTCCCGAAAATCTTTATTCTTCTGTCCCCATAAAATTAACCCTTAAATTGTTGTTACCTTTTGTTACTATTTGATGCAAGAATAATTTAGCAACTAGAATTTCCATATATAATTTATTTTGCCTTAAATAATTCCCCAAATTGTTTTTCTACTTCTGGGAGCTGTATTTCTTGCATTTGTTGTTACTTTTGGTTTTTATTTTTCCTGCTACGAATAGACTTGTTTCTTCTGACAAGGTTTGAATAATATATGCTTCAATTCATTCTCATTGAAATTATTTTGTCTGTGGAATTCTTGTGGTCAATTCTATTATAGCACAACTTAAATTTCTATTGTTATATTCGAATTATAAATTTCTATTCTTAATATACAATATATTGAGAGTTGAAGACTAGTCACTTTTTTCTGGAAAAAAAAAAATCATATTGGAGTACATTGGGAAGAACATAATAATCAGTTCAATTTCAATCCTAAGTTACATGACTTATTACATTTATTTTGATTGACTGTTTGAAGCCATTGTTAGATAAAAATTTGGTTATAATAGAGATGGTCGACTGAAAGTCCATAAGATCAATGTACGTGCAGGGCATCGAAATCAACAAAGTCCATAAAAATTTCAGAGTCTTACTTCCCTGTATTGCATATCAATATATATTATCAAGGAGTTTCTTAACATAAAAGTCTAGAATATTTATTTGTGGTAATATTTGATCTAAATTTTTCCAATGTAGAATTCAAATGCCTACTCAAAGCTGTTATGTTGTTTTCAAAGGACGAAAGCCGGGCATATACAATTCTTGGCCTGAATGTTAGATGCAAGTAAATGGATTCAAAGGGAATTCTTATAAATCTTATAAATCTTTGTTGGATCTCGAAATAGCCTACAATGATTACATAAAAAGGCATGAAAATTTGCCAGAGACATCCAATATGTTAGAAACTACAAAATTTATTGTGGAAACACTCGAAAAGGGGGTGCAAACGGAAGTGCCTACATGCGACAAAACTGTGCAAACTGATAAAGGCAGAAATGATTGTATTATTCTGTCTATATTATCCATTGTATGTTGTATTTTAGGGATACTCGTTGCTATATGTATTTTGCATAAATGAAATTGTACCCCGTGTTATGTATAAATTTAAATAATTTAAATAAAATGATTGTTGTGTATGAATTGTTTTCCTCTAGACCTTATGCATATGAGATATGAATTCTGTAACATAAGAAAAATAATTTTGTAAAATTATGCCCTTGCACACATTTGTGCAACATGGCTCTTTAAGTGAATTTTAATTCTTTGCACAGGGCCTCTGTTATCTACTAGTGAAAACAAAGCTTCCAATTTATATTAATATTGTATCACACATACAAAACCTCATGTATCTTTAGTCCTACTGAAACCTTCATGATTTGGTATGAAAGTGGGTTTGTTTATAATTACTCGTTTTGTGTTCAATAATCGTAATTTATTGAAGTTTCATTAGTTATAAAGAAATTGCACATAAAATTAATTCACCCCAATTTCGGTTGAGGACAATATGTGATGGCTATTGATAATTGTCTTCATGTATAATTACATAAGCACATGAATCAATTATCAGTAGGTAGAATTTCACCATCACAATCACATGCAACTATAGTATTATACAGAATATCGCAGCGTCACCGTTTCATTCCCATTGACTTGATATTACAGAAGTCATACAAGAAAATTATTATGCATTATAATAAATTTTAATTCAGAATAACAGATTTCAAAACTAATCTAACGTAATTGAGAACCTGAAGAAAGGCATGGACATAAGTATAAAAGCAAAAAGAATAGTTCAATTAAATACGTGGACATGAGTATGAAAACAAAATTTAAGAGGAAGAATTATTACCTTTCACATAGCTGGAAATATTTGCACTGACTGCAAAACCATCGGTGCCTATACAATATCACTTCATGACAGCGTGAGCAAACAAATTGCAAGTGGACAACATTAAACAAATATAACATAATTTCAAAAATTAAAAGTTCAATTTAACACAAAACATTATTCCATCACTACAATTTCAAAGATTTAAAGTCAAATATAACATAATTTTAAAAATTTAAAGTTCAATTTAATACAACATTAATTCATCACTACAATTTAAAGCCAAAATACAAGTCAAGTATCATCATTGTTATCTTCATTACGCTACTGCTACTGTAGTAACTGTTGGAAATTCTCACTTTGAGATCCTTGATAAGTCATCGAAGGAGAAGAATAATGCAACTGCGAAGTATACGGTGGGACTGGTTGCTATAATACATAAAAATAAACATCATATTACATTACAGAAATATTAAAATATATGTATTCATTAACGACTCGTAAACAACAACTTACTGTGTGCCAATTATAAGGAAATGGCTGATAAATGTTGCTTCCACCAAATTGGGATTCGTATATAGGTACCTAATCAAATAATAAAATATATGTAAAATTCATATAAAAATCTTAAAACTAAAATTTAAATAATTTAATTCTTACATTATAATAGCCCATAGTGCCGCATTGGTTGAGATTTCTGTAAATAGTACTTCCTTCTTGTAGCGTCTACATATGCGCAATCTTATACTTAATTACATATCCTCGAAATAAAAGAAAATTTTAAAAGAAAAAATTCACAAAATTTACCGTGGCTATGTTGCTTCCTTGTGTGGAGATTTCATTAGGCACATGATAAGATGATGGGGCAGTTTGTTGTAAATCCTACAAGATTATTAAAGACAATTAAACTAAGACCAAATTAATTAGAAAATAGATCTTTTTTTTTAATCATACCTTATTTTTTTGTGCGGACTTGTTCTTTTGAACGGATTTCTTACGAATAGAAGATTCTTTCCTTAGGCAAGGTGGACGACCTTTACGACGTGTCACTACTGGATCATTCAGTGCAAGTTGAACATTGTTGCTGCCACAACTTACTTCACCAATAACAGTTCTTTACACACTCTCACTGTTAATTTGTTTGTTGCTGCTACAACTTGCTCCACCAGTATTAGTTTTTCCCACACTTTCACAGCGAATTTGCTTGGGCAGATCCTTCATTGCTTTCTCAATCCAATCCAACACCGTTTTATAGCTATTTTCATCATCAGAGGCTATGTCTGCAACCTCACTGAAAGCGTTACACATTTTTTCATAGCTTTCTAGCTGGATGGTCAAATTCTGCACACCATAACAAACTTTCAGCTTACTATAACATCTCCTCACATCTTTCCTCCACCTTGATAAAATGTATCTTTCTGGAAGTAATTCAATTGAGTTACGTTTCAGCACTGCAAGGGCATGCCTGCAAAGAATCCCCCTAAACTGGAATTTTGAATATATACAAGTAACTTCACACTCAGCTTCTTCAAAAACAACCTCAAAAAAGCGTCTCTGACCTTGCCCAAATGATTTAATTATTTGATATATTGATCCCACAGAATCTGAGATATCACAATACATCAGAGCAGTCAATTCTTCCTGAAATTCTTTAAACTTGGAAATGGTGTGCACTTCTTCAACTTGCATCTCCATCTCATATCTTGATACGCATGGTGTCCTTTTACTGAAACACTTGGCATCTGCTTGCCATTCTAATTCAGCTTTCCTCCTCAATTCATTTTCATATTGCTTTACAAACTGTTTCAGATTTGTTTTTGAGTTAACAAATCCATAAAAAAATGCATTCATACTTTCACTTCGCTGAGTTGTTGACATTCCTGCCCAAAAATAGCCTTTTAAATAGCATGAGACCCAACGATGCCTCTCCTCGTACAAACCATTTAACCAATCATTATCCCATAAATCATATTCTGTAATCATGCAATGCCAAGCTTCCTCAAACGCATCAGAACTCAATGAATCATAAACAGCAGAAAGCAGGGAAGATATAATACATTCACGTTCTTTAAAAGCCCCTAACTTCTCAGGCACCTTCTTCATTATGTGCCATAAACACCATCGATGCCTAGTAGTAGGAAAAATGTTTTCAATTGCCTTTTGCATTGTCCTGTCTTGATCTGTAATGATACCAAGGGGAGGAGAATCAGACATGCATGATAGCCACGCCTCAAATAACCATGTAAATGTCTCCGTATCCTCGCGTGAAATCAATCCGCATCCCAACAAAATAGATTGTCCATGGTGATTAACTCCAACAAAGGGCGCAAATGGCATGTCATACTTGTTGGTCAGATATGTAGTGTCAAATGTGATGACATCTCCAAAATATTTGTAAGCTGCCCTACTCCGCGAATCTGCCCAAAACACATTCTTTAATCGATCCTCTTCATCCAAATCAATGCTAAAAAAAAATCCATTACATTCTGCTTGCTTTTTCTAGAAGTACTTTAAAAGCGCCATAGCATCTCCTTCCTCAAGCTGTAATCGCCTTGTTTTGTCAACAAAATTTCTACAATCTTTTTCTAAGAATGACACATTTTCATACCCACCAGCTCCAACAACAATAGAATTAAAATTTTGGGCAATTCTAATTCCTGCACAATCATTCATTTCAATTCACTTTTTAGCGCTTGCACTAATTCTGCGATTGCATGGGAAATATCTAGCTTTGTCTGGACTCAATCCAGGGTTGTGTTGAAGATTTAAAGTTCGAAGAACCCATTTTCCATCTTCATTTAGACAACCTCCAATTTTTGCATCACAACCATTTTTCACATTCGGTTTCGGCTTCAATGCATTAGCAGATTTACTTTCTGACTTGCCGCTACGCCCACATGCAAATGTCGCATATTTTACAATTCCATCGGTCCCCTTCTTAGTACTTCGAACCTTCACATGAAACCCCTCTTGTTTACCATAAGCTTTGTAAAATGCAAACATTTCTTCATGATTATCAAATAACATTCCAAGAGCTGGCTCACATTTGTTCGGTTCCACAATTTCATTTACATCGTTCTTGTTTCTTGCAACTCTTCAAATGCATGATCATTTTCCAAATACTCCATTTCTACAAAATAATTAACATTTGTATTAAGAAACTTATATAACATTTTGTCCAGTAACGAAAATTCCTAACAATTTAAATATATAAAACACATCCACAAATTTTTATAATTTATTCCATTATCTCCAACAATTTAAATTATAAAATCCTAACAACTTAAATATATAAAACACATCCGGAAATTGTTATAATTTATTCCATTATTTTCAGCAATTTAAATTTTAAAAAATCCTAAAATATATAAAACACATTTAGAAATTGTTATAATTTATTCCATTATTTCCAGCCATTTAAATTAAGAAAAATCCTAACATATATAAAACAGATTCAGAAATTGTTATAATTTATTTCATTATTTCCAGCCATTTAAATTTAAAAAATCATAACATATATCAAACACATTCAGAAATTATTATAATCTATTCCATTATTTCCAGCTATTTAAATTTAAAAAATCATAACAATTCATAACAATTTAAATATATAAAAAAATAAAAATCTACGAATTTTTGCAATTTAAATTAAATATTCTAACCATTTAAATATATAAAACACAATAAAAATTTTATTTGAATGTAGTGAGAGTCACTAACTTACCAATTAATCAGTACTAATTTTATCAAGACCTCTGTTTGTAGATCTAGATCTAATTTCTTCCTTGTGATAATTGAGATGCAGAGACGGAATTGGTTTGAGTTTTTCCTTCCTGAACGCAGATAGCTCACGTAAATGAGAGGTGAGAGATGGAGAGAGACTAAAGACAGAACTCAAAAAGTAATCTCTTTCTTTTTATTACTTTTCTTTCTTTGTTTTGATTATTTTATTTTTTAAACTCAAAAAGTAATAGACAAAAACTGTTAGTGCAGTTGAAGCAACAGACATTCACATGTTAATTTTTCTGTCGTTCTTTTGTCGTCGCGGAGTTCAAATAGCAGAACTCATTTAAAAAAGAACTCTATTTTCTGGTGTTAATATCCCTGAGAACAAGTTGCTTGACTTAGTTTCGTTAGTGGGGTGTGAGAGTGGAGTTTGGCCTTTGAAATATTTAGGATTGCCTTTAGGAGGGAATCCCAAGGCTGTAGAATTTTGGGCCTCTGTGTTAGAAGAAGGTCAGAAGAGATTGGGTGGGTGGAAAAAAGCTCGTTTCTATAGATGTGGAAGGTTAACATTGATTCAATCAGTTCTTTCTAGTCTACCACCATACTTTATGTGTCTTTTACGCATTCTCTATTGCAATTGCTAAAAGAATAGAGAGGGCTATGAAGGATTTTGTGAGAAGGAGTTGGGGAGGGAAAAAGGGATCGTTGGTGAAGTGGATTGTGGTGTCTCAACCTATCTGTAAGGGAGGTCTAGGGTTGGGTAATTTGGTTAAAAGAAATAGAGCCTTGCTTGGTAAGCGGCTATGGAGATTTCGTTTGGAAGTTGACTCTTTTTGGTATCTGGTCACTTAAAAGTAAGTATGTCATGCATGACAATGTATGTGATTTGAACCAGTTCTAATAAACTTTGAAGGCCAGTTTTTGCCTCTACAACTTTCCCATCTGATTATCTCTTCTCTTCTTTTGTATTAGAGCACCTCTTTGCTTTGGTTGTAAATATATTTTATACGAGTAGTTAAAAAGGCTGACTTCATTCAGTTCATGTTATATTTTCACAATTGATAATCTTGATAGCTTTTTCAAAGACCGTTTTGCTATGTTCGAAAAAGATTCTGATATCTGGATGCAAAATAATCCCTGTATAGAAATATTACAAAGAGCTTTGAGAATAGTAGAAATAGAAGGGAAAAAAAAAGTTAGATCTAATCAGGAACAACTAGACATGGGCTTAGAAGAATATTTTGGAAATCAAAAGTTTTTAGTAGATTATATAGCTGTATTAGACCGAAAAGAAGATAGAGAGTTATAAGTATTAAACGATTAGCTTTTACAAAAATTCCATTAATCAATGATCGATAAGATCAAATAAATAAAGTAAAGAAGAAAGAAAAAGACTTACTCGCTTATCGCTATGACACTATCCAACTAATATTTAAAACTAAAGAGTGTTTATTTTAAATTAATTTTTATTACTTTGAATTGTTTGTTAGAAGGTGGGTGAATGGCTCTTCTAGTTAACAAAAATATAATTTATATTTAAAGTATTGACAAAAGGTTGGTCCTTTTTATTATTCAAGGGAAACAAGTTTTTGGAAAGGGTTTTTGTTTTGACAAAAATATTAAGAACTCAGTAAAAGTTCTACTGGTTTTTTTGAAAACTTCTTTTAAACACGGATCTGATTGCCCAGTTTTTGCTTAAAGTATTTTTGTGACTTGAAAAAGGTTTTTAAGGGAATGAGTCAGTAGTTTTAAAGCGTGTTTTTACAAACGTGTTTTCAGAACTAGTTTTAATAAACTTTGAAAAGCCAATTTTTGCCTTTGCTGATGTTAATAGAGGATCCAGAAGATGTCCTTGGGTGTATACGTTGAAGGGTAGGGTTGGTTTTTAGTCAAATATTAAGTTAGTTATTGGTAGTGGCAGAAAATTAGATGCTGGGAGGATGTTTGGGTGGGAGAGAGGACACTTAGTGAGTCTTTTCCTCAGTTGTATAGCCTTTCTTTAGGTCATAATTGTTCTATAGCTAGTATGGTGAGGTTTTCCTCTATGCAGTCATAGGTTGGATTATGAAGCTTGAAGAAGATTGAAACTAAATTGTTGGTTTCCAAGTTGGAGAAGGAAATTTATAGTTTGTTAGAGTTTGAGATCATCTGAGATTAAAATGGTGTGCAATTTTTTTTCCCCCCAATCTGTGGTATACCTGAGCATGCCATGTGATTTTAAACCTATTCGACTACATTTTGCAGCAAGATGTGCTGCTGAAGATTTCATGATTGGAAATGGAGAACAAAGAAAATTTGGAGAAATTTCTGCAGATACGCAGAATTATGAACTACTGCAATACTTCTGGCTATGAATCATATCTAACGCATTTAATTTGAATTTTCAGGCAGACAAAGCTGTTGGAGAAAACAGCGCCTTGAGAGCGTTCAGGAGGAGCACGCCGCTCTTGTATGTACCAGAAACTAATATCAACTGAAAATCAAATTTGCTGCAATCCTATTCATAATACAATCATCCTCCGTTAAACCTGTTATTTTTATGGAATTGAAGCTGCCGTATAGTATCTTCATTATTTTAATTTCTCACTGCCATTTTTCCTTACAGATACAGTAAAAATTATCTTTCAGAGGTAGAATTCGCCAATTTGAATGAATGTTTTCTCCCTCTGCCACATCAATGGTTCATTGAGTTTATAACTTTTCTTCAAGCCAGACTCCACATGAGTTTACATTTCTTAGATGCATTTATAGTTTTGTGTTGTGTATCTGAGACCTTGCAATTGAGCATCTGCTCAAATCGGCCCTAAGAATATGTGGGCTTCATGGTTTTGATAATCACGGGCCAATAAATGAATAACAGAACAAATGAGGGATAAATCAGAGAGTCGAGCTATTGGCACCCCTGCATTATTCTTACAAAACTCCATTTAAATAAAATTACAATTAAAGACAATTGAAAATTAAATACATAAATTTTTTACCAGCAAATTACTTAATTTATAATCAATCCTTTAAAAAAAAATTCTATATGTTACTTCCTATCTAACTAAAATAAATTATACAAATTTAGGATAATCTATTATTCTCTTTTGATTCTTTATTGATTAAATATTTTTATACTTAAAATTGCTTTGAAATTATAATTTGAAATTGGTAGTATTTCAGCCAATGATTAACACTAAAAAATTTATCACCCATATAACTTTTTAATTTGTGTGTAGGGTAATAATAAAATTAAAAATAATGAAAAAATAGCACAATAATACTTTGAGTTTTAACAATAGAACAAATCAAATAAAAATTGAGAATTTAGAATAGTGTATCTAAAAAAGGGGACATTTTCGAAAATAAAATGAATATAACTAAAAATTAGATCTTATGAGGAGATTAGAGGGGTGCCAATAGTCCAACTCTAAATCAGATAAATTATATTTGCCTCAGTTTGGGTATTCCACTCATTAAACTTATAGCCGTTAAGTTAGTTATTTTTACTAATTAAAAGTCTCACTTTTTAATCAGTATTTGTGTGTCCAATACAGCTTATTTCAGACTTTACTCATTCTGCCTCATCATATTAATAACATACAACTTTTAATAACTAAACTAGAATCTCAATTTCTAACGACAATCTTGAAACCAGTTCTTTGAGAGTGATTACCCATTTTTCAAAAGTTCCTAAAGTTAAGTCTCAATTTCTAAAGACAATCTTGAAACCAGCTCTTTGAGAGTGATTACTCATTTTTCAGAAGTTCCTTTTTGAACTTTCAATCTTGAAACCAGTTTTTTTTTTTTTTTAGCTCTCAATCTTGAAACCAGTTTCTTTTTGGGCTCTCTACCGTCAGCAACCAACCAATGGAGTGGAGTGGAGGACCTCCATTTGAGTTAATTATTAAATTTTTCGGCGGCAACACCGGTAGTGGGCTGTAGAATAGAGGCATTGGTCTTCTTCATTCCCGAAGACAAGGAGACAATAGTTCCTCGGCCTGTCATCTTCTACAAATGGTATACTCACGGAAACTTGGTTTTCAAGAAATTCATAGTTCTTGAATCTTTGCAAGAAAAATTCTTTATTAGCAAATTTTCTTGTTTTTTCGAGAATTAGAAGTGGCAAGATAAAGATTTGATCTGAGTTTTAAGAAATTAATATGCAGGTACAAAATTCTAGATAATAATCAACATTCTCCTGTGCTGATTAGTAATTCAAACTTCTATATACCGAGAGTAGATGATATTGGATTCTGCTTAAAGGTTGATTGTTTTGTAAAGCGTTCCCAACAAGATGTTCTGCTAGCAAAGATTGGAACTAAAATAACTGAACCAGTCATTGATCGTCCGCCCCTTTTTCTCCGGAAAATGGTGCTGACAAGACTAATTGAAGACTGTGACAAACACCAATTTGATAGCTTTACGATTCTTTCATATAACGTTCTTGCGGATGATTGAGCACGAGCCAACACAATTTTGCATAGCTATCCTGAATTTGCCTTGCAACGGCACTGCAGGTCACATAATCTTCTAAATGAACTTAGTTCATATAAGGCTGATCTCCTTTGCCTACATATATTTTTTTTTTTATCATGTAAGTTAATATTTCTGATCATGTTTTATCTTTGGTTAACAGGTGCATAGCCGCCATTTCAAATTTTTTTTCAAACCACAGCTTATTCAGCTGGGTTATAATGTGTTATATAAAAGAAGATCGGGTAAAGAGGTATGTTGATTAACTGAAGCTTTAAAAGATAACTTTAGCTAATGCTTGTTTTAACAGTTCCATGTGCTGATGAAATTCAGATTCTGAATTTGTGTATTTAACATTATCACTTGCTTGGGTCTGGATTACAGGTGATATGTGAATGATAATGAAAATTCGAAGTGCACTAATAAGTCACCATGATTTATTTTATTTGATTATTTTCTGTTTAATTTTCCACATGATTAATAAAAAAGAAAAAGAAAATTGTTTTAAACCAACATAGATGAATTTTTGTAGATTTAGAAGTTTTCATGTTTATGTATTTTTATAAAGCGAAATTGTTTACCTACACCCAAATAAATTGGCATTTTGCACCGCGCACCCAAGAAAAAGTACGTGTTGCACTGCGTCCCCAATTCTGTTAGTTTTTCGGTTATTATTAACGGTGTAGGGGCAAAAATGGAAAAGCGAAGTGAAATTTAAAAATAAAAAATTATATTGATCGAGAACCACGCCAAGTCATTTCATCTATGATTTTACTTGTTAAGTCAGCAAGGACCGCCATAGAAAAAGCAATTCCTTGGATCCAAAATCGAGACGATGATATGTAATTGGGCACTAAAAAAACCACTTAACCCAGACTCATATGCAAAGGAGATAAAATTTGAGAGAGCCATAGTGGATATTGGTGTGTGGCTATGTGCATTTTACTAACAAGAGAGGAGAACTCTGTGTTTGGTCGTTGAAGAAGCACAGGTTAGTAAGAAATCCTTGTTTATTTTTTGTTGATTTGGCTTTCCATGGTGGGTGGGTCTTCAATTTTTTTTTTTTTTTAACATTCACAGTAGCTCCATTTTCACTCACTACCCATTTGTAGCCGTTGGACTGAGGCTTCAGCATCCACTTCAGTTGAATGTTGCTTCATTCATGTGCTGCCACGCGGTAATGTAAATAATTCATATTTACTTGGCCATTCATGCAAATGTCTATCACTAGCCTCATCAACGATGTGCAAAGCCTTCATACAGGGACAATAACATCAATTAACATAATAAAAAAATGGTCTTTTGCAACTTAAGTGTTTGAATTTAAAAAATCGGTATTTTCGTCATTTCATTAAACTTCACACCATTCCGTTAATAATAACTGAAAAACTAACGGAATTGGGGACGCGGTGCAACACGTCATTTTTTTTGGGTGTGCGGTGCAAAATGTCAATTTATTTGGGGGTAGGTTAAAAATTTCCCTTTTATAAATCATGTCAATTGAATTGAGATTAAATAAAGAGCATATCATTTGATTCAATGTGGGACTGATTGTTTTGCAGGTATACACAAGTGATGGACTTGTGACACATGGCTGTGCAACCTACTACTGTAAGGATCGATTCAGACTAGTTAAAAAGTATAAGGTAAAGAAAAAACAATATGAATACATAATCTTGTGCCAAAAAATATTTTGATTATGTAATCCAATTTTGCAACTGGACTATCGTTGTACTTCACTTATGAACGGGTTAAACTAAGGAGATGATGATGCCGTGAAGTCCCGGGACAATGTTGCACTAATTCTAGTTTTGGAAGCACTAACTCACATTAAAGATCATCATCAAATGATAGCTGTTGGGAACACGCACATATTTACTAAACTAGAGCGGCCTGATATCAAGTTGTATCATGTAATAAGTTCTTTGTATAGTTTTCTTAAATTATTATAGAAAATGAATTGGCTTCTATCTTTGCCAGGTAGCAACCCTCTTAGAGGGTTTGGAAAAATTGTCAATGTGTAATGTCCCAATCTTAGTTTGTGGAGATATGAATTCCATTCCAACAAGGTAAGCATCATCAAAAGTGAATGTATTATTTCTCCTTGTTTATCTGTAAGTAACTTAGATAAGAGTCCCATGATGATCATTTTATAATGTTTTCCTTGTTTATAAGTTTTCAAGTTTAGAGTTGAAAAAATCATTTATGGCTACTGATATCTTGTTCATATATAGCAATGTATATGATCTTTTGGTGGGAGGGAGTGTTGATACTAAGAAGATGAAAGGACTCAAAGACCCATCGCATATGTTTCCATTGCTAAAGTTGGAAAATTCTCTTAACCTGGTTAGTTTAGTCCTTCTAGCAGCTGAGTTGATTCCTTATATATGGATATAATCCACTGATGCAAAAGTTCATTTTGCAGAAAAACTCATATGCTGCTGCATATCGTGAGCTGAAGGCCTCATCATCAAAAGATAAGAACATCAAGAGAGAGTTAAGAAAGATAAATGAGAAGAATTTTAAACCAAAGTTTACGTATTCTACTAGAAAATGCGTCATAACAATCGACTATATCCTACATTCCCCTAGCAATTTCGAAGTTGATGTTATCTTGGAGCTTGTGGATCACAAACTGTGTCCTAAGGGCTTATTATCAACAAATCAATCAACAGATCACATTCCTCTGATGATAAATCTTAGACTAATACATTTAATAAAAGCATCAGTGCTTCCTGAAGACTTGTGGGAGTAGCAAGGCACAAAGCGACTTCTCTAGTACGATGGTTTAGTTATCTCTCGCGGCAGAAGAGTTCGTTGTTGGATGTGAATTACATATTGGGACATATGCTTGAAGAGTGTGCTTATCATAAGAAATATAGAAATGGATTTAACAAGGTCTGTTAGGACAACTTTGTGCATTGGTTTTTTTCATGACCTTCCTGATCACTGACCACATATATGTTTAATTTTTAAACATACATGTGGTCAAGGTCTATTAGGACTACTTTGAAGAAAAGCTCATATGTTATTGCATATCGTAAGCGGGAGGCCTCATCATCAAATGATAAGAACATCAAGATAGAGTTAAGAAAGATAAATGAGAAAATTTTTTAACCAAAATTTACATATTCTACAAGAAAAAAACGCCCTAACAATCGACTATATCTTATATTCTCATAGCGATTTTAAAGTTGATGTTGTCTTATAACTTGCGGATCACAAATTGTGTCCTAAGGGCCTATTATCAACAAATCAGTCATCAGATCACATTGCTCTTATGGCAAATCTTAGACTAATACGTTTAAAGAAAGCATCAGTGCTTCCTGAAGACCTGTGGGAGTAGTAAGGCATAAGGCGGCTTCTCTAGTATAATGGTTTAGTTATCTCTCCCGGTAGAAGAATTATTCGTTGGATGTGAATTCTATGTTAGAAGAGTGTACTTATTATAAAAAAGATAGAATGGATTTAACAAGGTCTTTTAGGACTACTTTGTGCATTGTTTTTTTTATGATCTTCATGATCACTGACCATATATATGTTTAATTTTTTAAACATATATATTGTCAAGGTCTGTTAGGACTACTTTGCAAAAAAGCTCATATGCTGTTGCATATAAGCTGAAGGCCTCATCATCAAAAAATAAGAACATTAAGAGATAGTTAAAAAAGATAAATGAGAAGAATTTTGAACTAAAGTTTATGTATTCTATTAGAAAATGCGCCCTAACAATCGACTATATCCTACATTCTCCTAGCCATTTTAAAGTTGATGTTGTCTTGGAGCTTGTGGATCACAAACTGTGTCCTAAGAGCTTATTATAAGCAAATCAGTCATTATATCACATTGCTCTGATGGCAAGTCTTAGACTACTACGTTTAAGGAAAGCATCAGTACTTCTTGAAGACCTGTGGGAGTAGCAAGGCACAGGGCGGCTTTTCTAGTACAATGGTTTAGTTATCTCTCACGGCAGAAGAGTTCTTTGTTGGATGTGAATTCCATGTTGGGACATATGCTTCAAGAGCGTGCTTATATGGATTTAACAAGGTCTTTTAAAACTACTTTACGCATTGATTTTTTTCATGACCTTCATGATCACGGACCACATATATGTTTAGTTTTTAAACATATATGTGGTCAAGCTCTGTTAGAACTACTTTACAGAAAAACTCACATGTTGTTGCATATCGCAAGCTGGAGGCCTCATCATCAAAGGATAAGAACATCAAGAGAGAGTTAAGAAAGATAAATGAGAAGAATTTTGAACCAAAATTTACGTATTCTACAAGAAAATGCGCACTAACAATCGACTATATCCTATATTCTCCTAGCGATTTTAAAGTTGATGCCGTCTTAGAGCTTATGGATAACAAATTGTGTCCTAAAGGCTTATTATCAGCAAATTAGTCATCAAATCACATTTCTCTTATGGCAAGTGATAGACTGATACGTTTAAAGAAAGCATCAGTGCTTCCTGAAGACATGTGGGAGTAGCAAGGCACAAGGCGACTTCTCTAGTACGATGGTTTAGTTATCTCTTGCGACAGAAAAGTTCTTTGTTGGATGTGAATTACATGTTGGGACATATGCTTGAAGAGTGTGCTTATCATAAGAAAGATAGAAATGGATTTAATAAGGTCTGTTATGACTACTTTGTGAATTGGTTTTTTCATGACTTTCCTGATCACTGACCACATATATGTTTAATTTTTAAACATATATGTGGTCAAGGTTTGTTAGGACTACTTTGAAGAAAAGCTCATATGTTGTTGCATATCGTAAGCGGGAGGCTTCATCATCAAATGATAAGAACATCAAGAGATAGTTAAGAAAGATAAATGAGAAGAATTTTGAACCAAAATTTACGTATTCTACAAGAAAATGCGCACTAACAATCGACTATATCCTACATTCTCCTAGCAATTTTAAAGTTGATGTTGTCTTGGAGCTTTTGGATCAGAAATTGTGTCCTAAGGGGTTATTATCAGCAAATCAGTCATCAAATAACATTTCTCTTATAGCAAGTCTTAGACTGATACGTTTAAGGAAAGCATCAGTGCTTCTTCATAATCTGTGGGAGTAGCAAGGCACTAGGCAACCTTTCTAATACAATGATTTAGTTATCTCTCGCGGCAGACGAGTTCTTTGTTGGATGTGAATTACATGTTGGGACATATGCTTGAAGAGTGTGCTTATCATAAGAAAGATATAAATGAATTTAACATTGGTTTTTTTTACATGTTAGGACTACTTTGTGCATTGGTTTTTTTCATGACCTTTCTGATCACTGACCACATATATGTTTAATTTTTAAACATATATGTGGTCAAGGTTTGTTGAGACTACTTTGAAGAAAAGGTCATATGTTGTTGCATATCGTAAGTTGAAGGCCTCATCACCAAAGGATAAGAACATCAAGAGAGAGTTAAGAAAGATAATTAAGAAGAATTTTGAACCAAAGTTTACGTATTTTATTAGAAAATGCGCACTAACAATCGACTATATCCTACATTCTCCTAGCGATTTTAAAGTTGATGCTGTCTTGGAGCTTCTGGACCTGAAATTGTGTCCTAAGGGGTTATTATCAGTAAATCAGTCATCAGATCACATTTATCTGATGGCAAGTCTTAGACTAATACGTTTAAGGAAAGCATCAGTGCTTCCTGAAGACCTGTGGGAGTAGCAAGGCACAAGACAGCTTCTCTAGTACAATGGTTTAGTTATCTCTCGTGGCAGAAGAGCTCTTTGTTGGATGTAAAGAACATGTTGGGACATATGCTTCAAGAGTGTATTTATCATAAGAAAGATAGAAATCGATTTAATAAAGTCAGTTAGGACTACTTTGTGAATTGATTTTTTTCATGACTTTCCTGATCACTGACTACATATATGTTTAATTTTTAAACATATATGTGGTCAAGGTTTGTTAGGACTACTTTGTAGAAAAGCTCATATGTTGTTGCATATCGTAAGTTGAAAGCCTCATCATCAAAGGATAAGAACATAAAGAGAGAGTTAAGAAAGATAAATGAGAAGAATTTTGAACCAAAGTTTATGTATTCTACTAGAAAATGCGCATTAACAATCGACTATATCCTACATTCTCCTAGCAATTTTAAAGTTGATGCTGTCTTGGAGCTTCTAGATCACAAATTGTGTCCTAAGGGCTTATTATTAGCAAATCAGTTATCAGATGACATTTATCTTATGACAAGTCTTAGACTAATACGTTTAAGGAAATCATCAGTGCTTCCTGAAAACCTGTGGGAGTAGCAAGACACAAGGTGGCTTCTCTAGTACAATGGTTTAGTTATCTCTCGCAGCAGAAGAGTTTTTTTTTTTTTTATGTGAATTACATGTTGGGATATATGCTTGAAGAGTGTGTTTATCATAAGAAAGATAGAAATTGATTTAATAAGGTCTGTTATGACTACTTTGTGAATTGGTTTTTTCATGACTTTCTTGATCACTGACCACATATATGTTTAATTTTTAAACATATATGTGGTCAAGGTCTGTTAGGACTACTTTGTAGAAAATCTCATTTATTGTTGCATATCGTAAGCTGAAGGCCTCATCATCAAAGGATAAGAACATCAAGAGATAATTAAGAAAGATAAATGAGAAGAATTTTGAATCAAAGTTTATGTATTCTACTAGAAAATGTGCCCTAACAATCGACTATATCCTACATTCTCTTAGCGATTTTAAAGTTGATGTTGTCTTGGAGCTTGTAGATCACAAACTATGTCTTAAGGGCTTATTATCAACAAATCAGTCATCAGATCACATTGCTCTGATGGCAAGTCTTAGACTGATACGTTTAAAAAAAACATCAGTGCTTCCTGAAGACCTGTGGGAGTAGCAAGGCACAAGGCGGCTTCTTTAGTACAATGATTTATTTATCTCTCGCGACAGAAGAGTTATTAGTTGGATGTGAATTACATGTTGGGACATATGCTTGAAGAGGGTGTTTATCATAAGAAAGATAGAAAGGGATTTAACATTGTCATTTAGGACTATTTTGTGCATTGGTTTTTTCATGACTTTCCTGATCACTGACCACATATATGTTTAATTTTTAAACATGTATGTGGTCAAGGTTTGTTAGGACTACTTTGCAAAAAAGCTCATATGTTGGTGCATATCGCAAGCTGAAGGCCTCATCATTAAAGGATAAGAACATCAAGAGAGAGTTAAGAAAGATAAATGAGAAGAATTTTAAACTAACGCTTACGTGTTCTACTCGAAAATGCGCCCTAACAATCGACTATATTAACCCAAATTTGATAGTGAATGTTTTGTTTGCGTCAAGTAAAACTTTATTTTGATTTAACCTCTTTTAGGGTCAAATATACAAACAATCTTATTTCATGGTTTTATTATAATATCCTAGATTGTAATTTAGTAAATTGAAAATACATACATACATGTTTCAATTGATTCTTAAAATAATTTAGATATATATAATTATAATTCACATTTACCATACGAGATACTCGACAATCCACTCATCAACTGCAATAAATTCTACAGTAATGTAACAAGAATAGTGAATTGAAAAAATATAATATTTTAATATAAAAATCAAAGGCAAAGGTAGTGTAGTTAACAATCAAAGAGAGACCAAACTAAAGCCACATTACTGACACATATCAATCCTCATCGTTCGACTTCGTTACGACTTTTAGGACATGTTTGGTTTAAAGAAAGGAAAAGAGTGGAATGGATAGGAATAGACAAGAAAAGAGTGGAGGAGAATAGTTAATTTAAATTTTATTATTTGGTTTGACATAAAATTTGATAGGGAAATGAATTACAATTTTTTTTAGATAAATTTATCCTTTGCCTTAAATAGTAAATTATTTATATTAGTAATGAAATATAATTTAATATTAATACCAAACTTTTTTAATTTCAAAAAGTCCTAAAACAATTCATGATTTATATTTAATATAAAATATAAAATAATTTAATATACTAAACTATTTAATATAAATAAAAGGCAGTCAACAGTGGCGGTCAACATAAGTCAACGGCAGCCAGTGACTTTCCGACGAAATTTCGACGGCTTCTGACGATGGTCTTAGGGTTTGGCGACTTTCTGGCGGAACTCCGGCGACGGCCCGGTAGATAACAACGGTCCGGCAATAGTTAACTTATATTTATATATTTTCATATTAAATAAACAAGTTTATTATTTTATTAAGTTTCTTAAATCATTCATTAAATTTAATTAATATAAAATTATTTATAATATTAAATTGATAAAATAAAATAATAATTATTAATGGCATTAAACAAATTAAAATGTTAAAAGACAATCTTGGAAGCTTGGGTTTTCAACATAAGAGGAATTTGAATTCTTCACTCTTGGGTTTCCACACCAAAGAGCGAAAAATTCAAATTCTACATTATAATAGATATTAAATTTTAATGGAAATCAATTCTTATATATTTTGTGCAACTAAAAAATAGAATTTGAATTACTTTTCTCTCCTCCCAGCCAAACATCACCTAAGTGTTTAAATGGGGTTCAATGGTAGTAACACAGCGATAATGTTGAAATCATTCATGAAAGCAGCGAAAAGTGAAAATTTTTGTGGAGAAATGTAACAAAATGCTTACTGAAAAATTCTTCACCGATCAAACGGCAAACAACTGAAAGAATTGACAGTAGTTATCCGATTAATTGCACAAACACTTAATTGATAAATAGGTCGCAGTTTATTGTTGGAACTATTACATGACATGAACCCGGCCGAGATGAGATTTCAAAGAGGTTCATTTTCAAGTACCCATGGAATTGCAGCCTTGGCATCATCAACCCCTACAGTTAAGGACAAAGACAAATGTAAATTGCAATTAAATTTTGCACTATATACCAGAGCAGTATTCGGCGATGTACTTCAAGCAGAGAATACCCACAAAAAAAAAAGAATTGTTTTAGACAAGCATTTCAAAAGGAGGAGATGGCGAAGGTCTGGTGTTGCACAGTATACGTTGGAAACCTAACGAGATAAACACTTGGCACATCTCATCTCAGCTAAAGAAAGATTGTAAATTCATTTACAGTCTGTAATTTGACAACAGTAACTACCGCCCTTTTTACATCACGGGATTTTTGGTTTAAAATCCAACACCGTTTTTTAATATCTTTTAAAAGATTAGTATGCAAAACAAGAAACAAAAGGAAAATCTATTGTTTTTCACATTAAAAATGTACCAAATGCACTACAAGCTCATTTCGAAACTCTACACCTGATAACTTCTTGTTGATCTGAGAAAACGCCGGTGACGCTTTGACAAATAGTCTATGACTGGAAAATGGTCTAGATTGCTATATTAAAGTGAGAAGAAGCTGAAAGGTCAGAAATTCCAGACAGAGATAAGTTGTGGAGGGATTCTCTAAACATGAGTTACTGACAGCAGTCCAACTTTCAGCAAATAAAAAGCCGACCACATCCCTTGATTTACGCCACAAAAAAAGCCAGCAATAGTAACATAGTGGCTATGGCATCTGGCAAGGAACTACTGAAAGAGGCTCCTGAAATCTCATAAAGTGAAAAGAAAGGGAGGGCCTCCGATGAGTTTAGAGCTAAGCAAGGAAGCTATTAAAAAGCAAAAACACGGAAACAACTAAAGTGTTTCCCAGTTTACACTAATCTTAAACACTCAAAAAAATTGCACATATCTGTGGTCAGTGATCAAGAAAGTCATGAAAAAAACCAAGGCACAAGGTTGATCTAACAGCCCTTCTTAAATCCCTTTCTAGCTTGCTTATGATAAGCTAATTTACATCCAACAAAGAACTCTTCTGTAGTACGAGGTGACTAAACCATTGTACACAAAGCATCTACGGTCAAGTGATAATAATAATGTAAACATAGAAGAAACTTACCCGATGACATATATACAGGCAAGCTAACATATTTGGGACATGAACTGCTTGAGAAATAATTGTCATTTTCAGGGCTTCTTTCAGTAATACAATCCCAAGGCTGAAATAACAAGAAACTGTTAGAGTAGACATCAATTTTCCACGACAGGTAAACTCAACAGGAAATTAGACAACAGGTTACCCAGATATTTTACAAAACAAAAAAGATTGTCAGCCGAAAAAATCTAAGAGTAAAACAAATTGATTGGCTAGATCATGCTGATAATAGATGGGAAAACATTTCAACCCCAACATCAGCTCATGTTTTCTCTCTTTACAACCAAGGCTACTGCATATACTGCTCTCTAACTAAGACCAATCAAATTTGAAGCTCAGAGGTCAGGGCCTCATATAAATTATTGTGATGATCTGGCATAGAAGGCAGATTCTAACCTTGAAATCCTTGTAAAAGCATTGATGAAGTTCATTCACAGCATCTTTCGAGCAATCCAGTTTTGGAGTTGCATGGAAAGCATTCTGAATGGCAGAGACAATGCCTCCTAAAGGATACTTTTCAGTATTAGAAGGAAGATATCCAGCTTCATTCAGTACTCTCTGACATTCATTTTTTGCAACAAAAAATTATATTGGTCAAATGCACAAACCAAATGGAAATTGCAACAAAAGTGTTAAAATGTAATTCAATTGAAATAATAAAAAAACATAATACTGCAGTCTTCTGTACCGCCTTACTACTGCTATTAGAATATGTGAAACCCAAGGAATTTAAAGCATAACCCAATTTGAAACTTACAGTGACATTATATTTAAAGTACAAGTTGAGGGTAGTTAAAAAGTAACTGTATTCATCTCTAACTACTGGAAAAGAACAAGTTCCGTGCTTCTCTGCAATTACCATCGAAAATCAGAAGTAGCACAACTTGTATATGGAAGGAATTAAAAAATTCGAAATTGCTTTCCGAGCAAGAAAATATAAATCGTATGTACCATGCTGGGACAGTAGAAGACTTATTATGAAATAAGTCGCTTACAATATTTACTAAGGTTTAAATATTATAAGCGACTTATTTCATAAGAAGTTTTAACAAAAATAATGTTTAGTAAAATTTTTTAAAACGGCTTATTTTATAATTTTTTTCTATTTTAACGGCAGCTTCTAAATGCAGATGGAGCGTTGCTTCTTATGAGTAATTTATTAAATAAATCATCAAATTTTTTTAAGTTTTTTTTGTTATTTTTAACCATAATATTTTAATAAAAAGATAATCATATCTTATTTTCTATAAATTGTAGTATATAAATAAAAGGCAATTGAAATTTATTTCTAATTTGGTATATATTGTTGTGCGCGGAATGCGGAATCAAGCGCACCAAATAATTATAGAAAAATAAAAGACACAAGAATTTGCGTGGTTTGGTAATTAAACCTACATCCACGGAGGCAAGAAAGAATAATTGTTTATTTAACAATTAATAGAGTACAATATTTGAGTAACGAATCTCACTTCCCAGAAACCCAAATATACCCAGTACTCTCACACTCTGCAGGAAAAATAAATTCCCCAGACACACTTCTCTCAAAAGCTTAGAAACTTATAAGCTTAACAATTTTGGAATGATCTCAAATGAATGAAATCCTTAGCTATTTATAGGAGAAATGAATTACTATGCAAAGAATAAAATAATTAAAAATATAATTTTTAATTATTGTTATTTTTCAAATCCATCCCCTATGTCCATTCTTTCTTTTCGGCTTGAAAAATCTCTACAATTGTTGGTGTAACCAACAATTTGTTGACTTCAACAAATCGTGCTACCAACCGTGAAATTGGCAAGCTCTTCTTTGACTTTTCAACACACACACACACATATATATATATATATATATTAAAACAACACTTCCATTATAAAATTTATCAAATGCACATACAATATTTTTCAAATTTATAGTAATCGCAACAACACAATTTACTAAATACCAAGCAACTTTTTTATTTGAATGCACAATAGAAGGACGTTGTTTCATTAACAACGGCAATCCCAAACAATCTCTTGATAAATGACACATCACATCCACAATATTTGAGATAAAATTTTAACTAAGATATGTATCATTACACTTATATTTATTATTTATAATTATATTCTATTAATTCATGGAAAACAACGGAGAAATCAAATTTGGCCGCCACTACTGTTTAACCAACTAATATGCATTTAGGTAAAAGGCCAAAAAAAAAAAAAAATCACTATAACCCGAGATTATGTTGCCGTTAATGTTAACTTAAAATTTGTCACCGTAAGAGAGTTTTGGCGGGGAAAATTTTTTAAGAGGTGACAAAACTAGAGATGGTCGTTATATTGTGTTTGCTTATTATTTTTTGAATCATTTATGTACATGTACATTTGAATGGATACTTTTGGCCGAACACATTCTTGTTTATTTTGTTGTTATAATTTGTTGAACTTTTATCATTATTCTTAATTATATTTAGTCGAGAATCGAAATTATACTGATACTGCAAATGTCCCTCAAGGAGTACCAGTAATATAACCACACCACAGCACTCAGAATCTCCCACATGAACATAAATGTACAAGAAGAAAATATCAGAGGAAGAAACTTTTGCTCAATATAACTACTACATTTTTGCTAGTTAATCTAGAAAGTAATTTGTTCTTTTTAAACCACGAAATAATCAGTGAATTTATATAAAGAGTGCATCACGCCTACATGTATCTTAAATTAGCATAAAATCAAAAGAAAAGAATTATTGCATCAAGAGTCAATGCGATAGTTAAAGAAACAATCTAGAATAGAGTAGGAATTAATCAAATAAATTGTTATAACTTCAAGAATCCCTAGTTTTTTCCCTCCCAAAAAAAAAAAAAAAAATCATCTGTTTTCTGTACGATTGTCGGAAGAAATTATGTTTATGGATTTTAACAAGCACTGGCTGTCATCCGGCCTCTCAACTTTTAATACAAGGGCCGAAATTTTAACATGGATTGGTTTGATCCAAGGGCTGAAAGACCAACGTTTATATTTTAGCTTGTGTCTGAATGTTTTGGGGGAAGATAAAGAGGAGTGTTACAGTCAACCACTTGAATGGGCGATCCTCACTCGCTTTCCTCAAATTGAATAAGTTCTCATATTTTCACTTTTTATGGGAACACACAAAAAGTAAATTTGTCACGTTCATTTAATAAACCATTTGATGACATTTTACCCACCAGTACTTTAAGCATTTTTATACTCAAATGCCACTTGCTTCTTTATTCAATTTACTTAATAACTCTTCTCTTTTTGTTTTTTAAGTGAAAATTTCTGAAAACTCCTATATTTAATCGAGCTACAAAACGATATTTTTTCTTAAAGATATTTTTATTATTGATGGGAGGTGTTAAAAGAATTTTATAATTTTTTAAAATATTATAATAAAGTTAATTAAGAAAAAAGATGTTAATAGATATTTAGACAATGCCAATATTATCACTAAAAAAAACTCATGATACAATGTCCCATCAGAAGCTTTGCTGTTGCTAGCAATGCCAAGTCAGAGAAGAGTCAATTGCCCAAAAAGTAAGCTTTATTGCTATTGCATATAACCAGATCTATGTCTATTTATTGCACAATTCATTTTAATATAAGTGTTAAAACTTCTAAAAATTGAACTGTTGAGAAAGTCAGGTATTGGTAAGAGGGGTAATTTGATAGAAAATATGGATTTTCTGTTTTTTCGTTGTGGATTTGATATTTTATTTTCTATTGTTGACATTTTTTAAGGAAGAGGAGGCAGGATGAGATATGTCTTGAAAGGTTTCAGCCATATAGTCGAACATACATACAGTCATGGATATTGCAGGGTAAGCTAAATTATTGAATTGTATTAACAAGGCCCTCCTGAATGTTGATTCTTTTCATAATATTTTAGTTTCGATAGAGTATGGGCGATTTTTTTTATCTAATATGAGTATGTGGTTCACATGATTAGTATCGCTACGAAGCTTAGTTGATTGCGAGTATGTATTGAAACTTTTATGTAAATGTGTCAGGTAGATTAAGAGACTCGCATTGTGAACTCATTTAGTTTAGAATAGACAATCGACTTTAGTTGATTGATTATTTTGGTGATCCCATCTCTCAAACTCATTTATGGTGTAGGGAAAGTGTTTGTAGATGGAAAGGTGGTGAACAAAGCTGGAACAGCCGTCTCTGATAAGGCTGTTGTAGAAATAATTGCCCAGGTGCCAAAATATGTATGTAGGTGATTACTCCTGGAACAATTCATCTTGCAATTTCAGACATAAATTTCGATTTTATGGTGACATTGGCGAGTCTTATTCTGATTTTTATCTTTTGTTCATTTGTTCAGAGTAGGACATAAGTTAGAAGCTGCCATTGAACAACTGGGTGTTGATGTAGCTGGCAAAGTAGCTCTTGATTCAGGTTTGTCCACTGGAGGGTTTACTGACTGTCTGCTTCAGCATGGTGCATCATTTGTTTATGGGGTTGATGTGGGTTATGGATAGGTACATGGATTTCTTTTTTCTTTTCTCTTTCTTAGAAGGCAATGTTTCTTCTGATCGTCCAATACTCTGCATTCTTGGTTTGTTATAGATCTTTGATTGATTATGGATGTTAACATCTTCAATAGGTAGCAGACAAAATTCGTCGTGATGAACGTGTTTCTGTAATAGAAAGGACAAATTTAAGATACCTCACTGCTCTCCCTCAGAGAGTTGATTTGGTGACTTTGGACCTTTCATTCATTTCTATTCTCGCGGTAAGCTTTCAAATGCTGACAAATGCTGTAATGCTAAGTTTATGAACTCTTTGAATTGTTTGCGTCCATCTCCTCACCTTTGATTCTCCTGCTTGTATGCTGATTGCTTAATGGGTTGCACCTTCTCTTTTGCTCTTCTAATAATCATCATAGATGGGGAAATAAGTTAATAAGATGATGATTTTGATAATTATTCACGACAGATCAATTGTTCTTGTGAATCTAGTGCTTATTGACCGTTGTGTCCTGCATATTGTGATCCTTCTTAATAAGCAGGTCATGCCTGCTGTGATAAACTTGATGAAGGAAGAGGCAACTTTGATTACCTTGGTCAAACCTCAATTTGAAGCTCGCAGATCACAGGTAGATAACTCATCTCCATTTTTTCACTTCTGCTGGACTCTGCTGTCTATGACTAGATAAATCTGAAATGATGTCAATGAGGGAACCACCTTTCCACTCCTAAGTGGCTGCTAACTTCACCAGCTTCTTCTTTTTATTGGAAGTACCTCAACAACTTGTTTTTTGGTGGTCACATAAAATCATTCCTTCATTTTTCATCGGTTTAAGACGGTTAGTATCATGTGTTTGAGTTCAAAATTTTGTTGTTATTGCAGGTAGGAGGTGGTGGGATTGTGAGAGATCCTTTAGTCCACAAGGAGGTCTGAAATTTTTCTCATCATTATTTTCTAATTGATCTCACTTCTTTATTCCTATGTTCAGAGGAGTTTTATGCTTCTCTTGTTTTTCTCTAATTCTTGTTTTACTCTAATTTTTAACATGATTATATTTGGCATTGACTTGAAAGTTGTAAGCACTAGATAATAATCCATTAACCATGCGTTCATTCTGTAGGTTCTTGAAAAGGTCATAAAAGGGGTAGAAAATTTTGGATTCCAGACTAAAGGGTGGATTGAGTCTCCTCTAAAAGGCGCTCAGGGAAATACAGAATTACTTGTTTGCTTTACTAGGACGGCTGAGAAACAAACAGAGCAGTAGAATGTGTGGGTACGAGAGAACAATAATCAATAACCCCCTATAAGCCGTGCCCGTGCCATTCGGCCCATTGACTTTTCCTTTTTTTTTTCCTCTAAATCTCGTATTTGTTCTGAGTTTTGGAATAGTGCAGGCACACTTAGCTATCGCTATTATCGAAATGATTTTAGCAAAACTTTTCGCAGCTGGCGCCGACATAATGAAAGAGCTAGCTGGCAAGAACGGAAGCCATACTACAATTCCAATGGCTTACTCATTTATGGCTTCCGTTCTTGCCCGCTAGCTCCTCCAGTATATCGGCGCCAGCTGCGAAAAGTTTTGCTAAAATCATTTCGATAATAGCGATAGCTAAGTGTGCCTGCACTATTCCAGAACTCAGAATAAATACGAGATTTAGGGAAAAAAGGGGATGCCAGAGGGTCAAACGGCACCGGTACGGCATGATGCACGGTACGTGTTCGTACAAAACAATACGGTACGAGCACGTTTCAGTAGAGCACGGGACACGGCACGACAAATGCATGTGTTCGTATAGAACAACACGACACAAGCATGTTTCAGTAGAGCACGCGGCACAACGCGCACGTGGGTTGGGCCAAGCTTAGAATTTTAGGAACGTGGACGTTAAAAGTACGGCATGATTAGAGATGTACTAAAGTATGGCGGGCGAAAAAGCACGCAATAAACACATTTTATTTTTTAATGAAAGTAAACTTAATATTTTATGATTTTATAAATAACTTGAAGTTGAATCTTTTAATATATTTTATTAACTCAGGTTCTTTAAATTTATTTAATTCTTAGTTTCAAAAAAATTATTTGAATGATGTGTAAGTCTCTGGTAGGAATTATTTGGAGGAAAAAAAATGAAAAACTCTCACTGGTAATTACGTTATGATGGAAAATTCAAAAACCTTGCAGTTGTATATGCATTCAATTTCTTGTGATTTTTTAACAATAACAAATTAAGAAGATTATAATATCTCTGTAATCTCTCCAATAACTTCTCCAACTAATTCAATTGTATCTACACCTAATTCTATATCTTTAACTGCTTGCTCTTATTCTTGTCTTCTCTTCTTTGTTTCCCTTTTTACTTGCCCATTGAAAGACAAGCATCACGCCAAGAATTAGTAGTCCATCAAGGAAGCTGAAATAAAAAGTTTACAACTGTGGAAAGCAATGATGAACTTAAATATTAGATGTTCCTTATAGAGAAAAAAGAAAAAAAGAAAAAAGAAAAAGAAAAATAGAAAAAAAGCTGTTAATTACCTATTTAGATACAATGATTTGTGTATAAATAAGCAGCTGCCGATAATTAAAAATACTTGCTGAAGAGGACTAAATATTGCTGCATAAACAGGTCCTCGGGTTCTTATGCACCAAAATGTACATATGGCGTTCAAGCTAAAAGCCAAGATACCCTGCAACATATTTATCAAATCACTGTTAAAACTTTTTTTGGCATTAATTTAGTATGTGATTATATAAATATAAAAAAAAAGACTTACCGAAATAATAGTTGCAAACAATCTAATATTGAAGCCCAATTTCCATTAAATCCAATCTTTTTTTGCACAAAGTGCAATCAACATTGATTGGATTGCTGCAAAGAAACTTGTGAGGGCTGTATTAGTAAAAAAAAATAGAAATCGATGGTTTAAATGAGCCTGCAAACATAATAACAAAATAAGTCACGTTACTAAAAAAAAATTATGAATACATCGCATGATAAAATAACATACATAATCATATTTACTTGAAGGACAAGTCTAACTGAATATGATAAACAAGAGCCCCCGGCCAATAATGAATCAATGGTACATTTGTGACATTTCAATTACCCATGGTCTCCCATGCTTCTTGTACACATAATGCTTAGGTGTGTTGATACTATCATGGCTCCTTTGTAGAAGAGGAGTAATATGGCCGTTGCTATTAATATAGGACATTATTTTAATATCATTAAGATGTTTAATTATATTTTTCAATAATTATAAAAAAAAGAGCGGGACTATTGACACCCCTCTAAATACCTCGTAAAACCCCTTTAATTATTTTACAATTTTAACCTTTATTAAATTTACATAATATGACAATTTCTAATTAAATTCCACTCAAAAGTTAAATAATTTTTTTATTTTGAAAATTAAAAAATATTTTTTTTAGGTGGGGAATTTACCACCAATAGCTACAATAAAAAGAAAGAAAACTTTTTTTTTTTTAAAAAAGGAAGAAATCTAGTTATTAAAATGAGTTTTAATAATAAAAATTAGAGAATGAGGTTTACACAATAAATTTTACTTAAGGATATTTTGTTATTGATGGAGGTGTTAAAAGAATTTTATAATTTTTAAAATATTGTAATGGAGTTAATTAAGAAAAAAAGGTGTTAAAAGATATTTGGAGGGGTGCCAATAGTCTCACTTAAAAAAAATTGTGATACAACTATTAAATATTAAACTAAAGTATCTCAAAATAATGAATAACCAGAAAAAAAATATCGGGATGTAAGTAAATTAGGGATATCTTTGAAAATTATATCTTGATCGATACGAACGACAATCATAATGTAGGAGGTTTAATTAAATTTGAAACTTCATTATGGGATGGGTTTTATGAGAATTTTAGCGGGGTCCTAATAGTTCGCCCTTTTCTGTAATGGACATTGATTCGATGTATGGTTGATCCAGCCGGATCTGCCATTAGAAGGGGAATGATGCCGTTGTCGAACAGTTCGAACGTATCAATACTCAAATTATATTATGGGTCTAACTGTTTCAAGTGTTGCCACCCTTGTCATGATATGAATTGGCCTTTTAAGTTTGAGCACTCGGTTAAGTACGACTGGGTAATCGCCATGATTTTAGAGGCTTATAAAGGCCCAAAACATAAACCTCTTCAACTTTTAGTGCAACTGATGCTATATCGAGTGTTGATACCCTCCATTACACCCATAAAACCACCCAATTACAACAATATTCTAAAGCCCAATACATACATAGTCTATGGGTGTTCAGAGTTCGGTCCGATCCGCTCAATCCGTCCGATCCGTAAAAATTCAGTCCGTAAAAATTCAATCCGTGGATTGGTGGATTGGATTGGATTAAAAATTTAAAAATCTGCAACCGGTGGATTGGATATGGATTCACTTCTGTAAATCCGTAAAAATCCGTCAATCCGCAAAAAAATATTTATTTAATTAAAAAAATTATAAATATGACATTACTAATAAATATGTAAGTTAAATGTTATTACATACTTATATTAACACCATAAGATACCTTATCCATTATTCAAAACTAACATAAATAACTAAATAATTAAAATATACAAAGATAAGTTGTAAAAATTCTTAAACAAAATAAAAAATTATAAAGCAAGCAAAACATTTATCCTAAATGCCACTTCACCAAAGCGGCCACTAGAAAACAAAAAACCTTGACTTCTTAAACTTTCCCGTCACAAGCACACAAAAAACCCTTGACTTCCCATCATTCCCTGTCACAAGCACAGAGCCACCAGCACCTAACGATTCTTACTAGCTTTAAACTTCTCCTTCGGCCATCTTCTCCAATGATTCTTGAACTCCGTGCAAGCAGTCATTTGAACAAAATTAATTTATTTGTTAATTTTTGTATTCAATAAAATTATTTTATTTGTTATTTATTTCAATTATGTTTATTTAGTTTAGGTTAAAGTACGAAATACAAATTGGCAGCAAACATTTTTCTTTTTTATGTGTCATAATTTGATACTTTAAATGTATTATTGTAACTTTAATTTAACAATTAATTTTAATGTATTATATTTTGAAACTTTAAATGTATTATTTTAGATTCATTTGAACAATTAATTTCGGTGTGTTGTATTTTAAAACTTTAATGCATTATTTTAGTTTTATTTAAATAATTAATTTATTTAAATCTTATTCAATTTTGAATTTGATTGGTAGTAAAATTATTTTTATATTACTTTTTTTCATTTTATTAGTTCGTGGATTGGACTGAATGAAAAATTTGTAATCCGCAGATCAATCCGCAAAATGATGTATTGGATATGGATTGAGTCAAATCCGCATCCGATCCGCAAACATATGGATTGGATTTGGATTGAGTTTAACCAATCCGTGGATTGGATTGGATTGGATTGAAAATTCATAATCCGCAAAATTGTGGATTGGATATGGATTGATGTTCGATCCGCGAAATCCGATCCGCGAATACCCCTAATACATACATACATACATACATATACGAAATTACAAAAAAAAAAAAGACATTAATACTTATCTTAGGGGTAATTTAAATTACATTTACTCACTACCAACTTTTCTATTGAATAACAGAATTTCTTCATTGTTTTCTGTTTTCCTTATTCACTCACCTCATTTTTCCTAAATTGTTAAAAGATGAATAGAGAAATCCATCTGGTCATATTTGCTCCAAATTGATCGTTCATATTAAGTTGTAAAAAAAAAAAAAAAAAAAAGTTCTAAACATGCATGAAGGAGAATGATGCCGTTGGATGTTGAGATCGGATGACAAAGTACTGGTAGGAAACTATTACGATAATTTGATAGCTCAAAGAATATTTTAACAAAGCATAGGATTGCAACTGAGTGAACGGGAAAAATTTACCTTTAGGAACAAGCGTGATTCTTTATACTTAAATTGGTGGGGCAATATAACAAGATGCTTTACTGAAGAATGCTTCACCCATCAAACGGCAAACAATTGAAAGAACTGACAGTAGTTATCCAGCTAATTACACAAACACTTAATTATGATGTTTACAATTGAGATGATAAATAGGTAGCAGTTTATTGTTGGAACTATTACATGACATGAACCCTGCCGAGATGAGATATCAAAGAGGTTCATTTTCAAGTATCCAGGGAATTGCAGCCGTGGCATCATCAACTCCTACAGTTAAGGACAAAGACAAATGTAAATTGCAATTAAAATTTGTACTATATACCCGTGCAATCTTCAGCGATGTACTTCAAGCAAAGAATACCAGAAAGGGAAAAAAAAAAAACATTGTTTTAGACAAGCATTTAAGAAGAAGGAGATGGCAAAGGTCTGGTGCTGTGCAGTATACACTGGAACCCTAACAAAATAAACACTTGTTAGATCTCATCTCAGCAAAAGAAAGATTATAAATTCATTTACTGTCTGTAATTTGACAACAGTAATTTCCGCCCTTTTTCCATCACGGGGTTTTTTGGTTCAAAATCCAACACCGTTTTTCAATATCTTTTAAAACATTAGCATGCAAGACAAGAAACAAAAGGAAAATCTATTTTTTTCACATTAAAAATATACAAAATCCACTACAAGTTCATTTTCAAACTCTACACCTGATAACAGGCATTTACGGGGAGAAAAGATGAATCTCTTGTTGATCTGAGAAGGTGCCAGTGACACTTTGACAAATAGTCTACGACTGAAAAATGGTTGCTATGTTAAAGTGAGAAGAAGCTGAAAGGTCTGAAATTCCAGACAGAAATAACTTGTGTAGGGATTCTCTAAACATGAGTTACTCCCAACAGTCCAACTTTCAGTAAATAAAAAGCAGACCACATCCCTTGATTTACGCCACAAAAAAAGCCAGCAATAGTAACATAATGGCTATGGCATCTGGCAAGGAACTACTAAAAGAGGCTCCTGAAATCTCAGAATGTGAAAAGAAAGGGAGGGCCTCCAGTGAGTTTAGAGCTAAGCAAGGAAGCTATTAAAAAGCAAAAACACGGAAACAGCTGAAGTGTTTCCCAGTTTACACTAATCTTAAACACTCATAAAAATTGCACATATCTGTGGTCAGTGATCAAGAAGGTCATGAAAAAAACTAATGCACAAGGTTGACCTAACAGCCCTTCTTAAATCCCTTTCTAGCTTGCTTATGATAAGCACACTCTTCAAGCATATTTTCCAACAGGTAATTTACATCCAACAAAGAACTCTTCTGCAGTAAGAGCTGACTAAACCATTGTACGCAAAGCATCTACTGTCAATTGATAATAATAATGTAAACATAGAAGAAACTTACCCGATGACATATATACAGGCAAGCTAACGTATTTGGGACATGAACTGCTTGAGAAATAATTGTCATTTTCAGGGCTTCTTTCAATAATACAATCCCGAGGCTGAAATAACAATAAACTGTTAAGAGTAGACATCAACTTTCCACATGATAGGTAAACTCAAATAGCAAATTAGACAACAGGTTACCCAGATATTTTACCAAAAAAAAAAAAAATTGTCAGCCAGAAAAAAATAAGAGTAAAACAAATTGATTGGCTGGATCATGCTGATAATAGATAGGAGAACATGTCAACCCCAACATCAGCTCATGTTTTCTCTCTTTACAACCAAGGCTACAGCATGTACTGCTCTCTAACTTGGACCAATCAAATTTGAAGCTCAGAAGTCAGGGCCTCATTTAAATTATTGTGATGATCTGGCACAGAAGGCAGATTCTAACCTTGAAATCCTTGTAAAAGCATAGATGAAGTTCATTCACAGCATCTTTCGAGCAATCCAGTTTTGGAGTTGCATGGAAAGCATTCTGAATGGCAGAGACAATGCCTCCTAGAGGATACTTTTCAGTATTAGAAGGAAGATATCCAGCTTCATTCAGTACTCTCTGACATTCATTTTTTGCAACAAAAAGTGATATTGGTCAAATGCACAAACCAAATGGAAGAATAGATGGAAATTGCAACAAAAGTGTTAAAAATGTAATTCAATTGAAATAATAAAAAACATAATACTGCAGTCTTCTGTACTGCCTTACTACTGCTATTTAGAATATGTGAAACCCAAGGAATTTAAAGCATAACCCAATTTGAAACTTACCGTGACATTATATTTAAAGTACAAGTTGAGGGTAGTTGAAAAGTAACTGTATTCATCTCTAACTACTGGAAAAGAACAAGTTCCGTGCTTCTCTGCAAGTACCATGGAAAATCAGAAGTAGCACAACTTTTATAAGGAAGGAATTAAAAAATTTAAAATTGCTTTCCTAGCAAGAAAATATAAATTGTATGTATCATGCTGGGACAGTAGAAGACTATTACCCCACTGCCAGTGCATTATCCCCGAATTCAGCCATCATAATAACACAAGAACAAAGCACTGTGAGTACTGAAACATGGTACGGGATGATTTAGAAAGCAAAATGAATAAAATGTATAATTAATAACCACCTCATGAGCCCAAAATAGCCCTTCCCCACTATAGCAAGTTGATGTTGAACCACATCTGTATGATGGCCAGTACTTCTCCAGAGCATCAAGCAATGTTGATATCTACATATTACAAAAAGAAATATAAACAAAGGCACACACTGCAAATTCTAGATCATTTACACGATATTGCAGCATCAGAGATCACGAAGATATACCTCCTTCTCATCAAACTTAGATTTCTTGCAGCAAGAAGGCCAGGTTCCATCATTATAGTCAGGCCACAGTCCATCTGCAATACCAATATAGAAGCTTACAGATGAGTATGTTTCATTCCAACATCTGAAATATATTTATGTTCACAGGACAAGTTGCTCCAAAAAGAACAGTTACTAAAGCAGAAACCAAGGCAAACCTAAGAATAGATCATTGGCTATACTAAGACTCTGTATCAAACTCTGTATCAAGACAGCAAAAGTGAACAGTTACAAAAGCAAATCCCTTTCTCGGTTACTTTTCTACTTTACTTTTAAATTGGTCCATTCTTCTCGAAACACTGAACAATTCACAGTCGCATTTTTGCTACTTTTGAGAAATTTCCCTATGTTTGTAAGTCACTACCAAATAAAAGTTTACCACCACTCTTTTAAAGGATATGTATATCAAAAATACTATTTAATCAATCATCTGTGGCAGCATCTTATTGTTCACATTTGCAATATCAAAGATCATATTCATTCATAACCCTCATACTTACGGATTGTAAATTCAGTTGGAGCATTCGACCTGGAAAAGGAAAATGAAAAAAAAAAAAAATCAACAATACACTCTGTAAGTCTCACGCGGCGAAGATAGGTACATATAAATTGCCGTGTTAAACAAGAAGCACTGCACCACTCAAGAGTTAAGAAAAGTAATAATAATAAAAAAAAATTATTTCCACTATAACACGCAGAAACGACAACGTTCTGCAGACAATATCTACAAAATTAATACAAAAATATACTCAAATCTCACGGTCATACATACCATCATCAATCGATCGACAAATTCAACTGTGAAGAAAATATAAAGAAAAAAGAAGGAAAAGACATCGTTACCCTCGGCAACAACCATTGGAGGGACAGCAATGGCGAGTGTTTTTACACTGAGTGCCAGGCCACTGGAGAGCAAAGTTGAAGTAATCGAACTCTCTCTGCTCACCTACGGCATCGTCTACTGCCTCTCTGATTCCGATCGCTTTGAGCTGGCAAAACGACGCCGTAAGTAGCACCGCGACGAGCGATAGTCGAATCAGAATCAGCGAGAAAGATGCCATCGCTGTTAACGTTACGTTACGATACCTTGCTTCCACCTGTTGCTACTGCTACCTAACTTTGGAGTTTTTAAAGTTTTTTTTTTTTTTTTTTTTTTTCTGTTATGTTTTTTTTATATCAGATACAAGAATTATTTGCTAAGATTAGAGGTTAAAATCGTCATTTTAATTAAATCAGTTGAGGATAAACGGTTTTGACACCTTTATGCTTGCACTTGCTTCTTAGGCATGGGCCTGGCTTTCAAAATGGGAAGGAAGTTTCAGAGGGCCTTTTCGACGGTCCTTATGAATATTTGACCGCCTAATTATATTTCACAAGCTTTTATTAATCACTTTTATATAAAGATTTATTTTATTTTTATATAAAATGACTTAAAAAGATGAATAACTTTTAAGTACATTCACATGGTAATTTCTATTAATATCTAATTTAGCCAATTTAATTTCTTAAACCATAATTTTTTTAATTATTATTTCTTCTCAAATATTACATACTCTACTTCTGTAGTTATGGAAGAAATTAATTTATAGTACTCACTAGAGGACGAAGAAGAAGTATCAAACTCTTTTTTTTCTTTTTAATGGTTATGGTAATGGTGGATAAAAACTTTAAAAAGAAAGAGAGAGGCTATAGTGATTATGAATTTTTTTTTCTTTTTAAGATAGATTTTATAAGTTTTATATGGTGGGTACTTGGAAAAAAAGATAAAAAAAAAATTATAATAAAAGTAAATTCAGGATTAGGTGGGGTATGTTGAGAGATAAAGATTAGTTTAAAATTTTTAATGGAGTTAATTGAAAAGTGGGGGCTAGTGAGATATAATGAGGGGGTTAAATATCACCAAGCTTTTCTTTTTAACACAGATGACAACCCTTATCATTTTGTCATTGAAACTAAAGAGACAATGACGAATCCAGTTGATTTATTGGGAGGAGGCTATTCTCAATAACAATATTAGTATCTAACAATAAGATAATAAAACTAATTTAATAAAAAAATAATGACAATATTTATAATAATAGCTTGAATTTCAAGTTTTCAACAACTTTAATAGAAACAAAAATACAAGACTTGAAATTAATTAATATATTATTACACTTGCCCTTTACACGTTTTCATATTTTGAAAACATTGTAAGATAACTTCATTATCAATACTATTAAAAATGCATTTCTCCATGTATACAACCCAACTATCATTCATCCATTGATTTCCTATTCAATTTTGTCGTTGATTTTTCAAAATATTCATAGCTGAAAGTGCCCTATCTACAGTAGCAGTGGCAACGGTAGAATCAATTCCAATGTCACTAACATATAAACCAATGGATATACATTGTCTCTTTTAGTCTCAAACCATTTGCTCAGCTAGCTCATCAATCCCTTTTAAATTTGAAAACTCAATGTACACTAGAGCGCACATCTAAAATATAAGTGTCAAGCTGAATTCCAATTGCCATGAGATCTAAACAAGAGAATTCTTTTGGATAAAATTGAGCAAGACGTACTAAACCTTGTTTATTAAAAGCAGATAATTAATCATCCGGAGATAAGCACACTAAACAAAGAAGCAACTCATCACTTGTCTCATTGCAATGAGAATTGAGCTCATGAAGTTGCATGTCTAAGACAATATAGAATATCTCAACATGATAATGATGCAAGTTTGTAATATCTTGAGCTTAACGTCTTGATCGCCCACAATCTACAAAGTTATCATCCATATTAGGCACATCAATACCATTCTCCACACAAAAAGAAGAAACTTCATCAATCAAGGAATTCCATCCAGCCTCTCTCTTCACTTGGAGTTGTTGTTTACATAACTTAACCAAGTTCATAGCATTCACAAATCTTGATATTTCTTTTCTAATGCTTGTGACAATTCATTTGTGATTCCTAATATATCTCTAATCAAATGCAAGTAAAACACAAAATTGAATGACAACATCAACTTTAATAGATTCTTTGCTCACCTTTTTTGTCCGAATCTTAGTCCATCATCAATAATTATTTCAAGTACACCAACTACTGATGAAAACAAGTTGATAATACTCAATAACTTACCATAATGTGACCCCACTGGGTAGAATCCCTCATGCATCCTCAGCTGTCGCCTGTTGGATATTTTATATCTAAATGCAATCTAATAGTGATCAGTTGTTACGCTAACATTAGATATAACATTATGCATTCTAGGTTCTAATTACCCTACAAGGTGAATCCCTATGACTAATTCTTCACAAATTTTAGATCAAGTATAACCCAATTCAAATTGAGATTAACTCAATTTGGGAAACCCAATCTAAAATCATTTATTGTCTTAATTTGTTCTACTAAGTCAGACATTTTTTACGCTCATTCTTATCTAGTATCCACTAAATGGATGGTCAGTCAAAATAGGAAATTGTAATAAGTAAAATCAAGACAAATTGCTGCAGCAAATCCAGAGCAACACACATATATCAGTCAAAGAACCACTAAACTGTTAGCCTATATGGCTATAAATATTGATTTTGATGATAACAAATCACATGTATTTATTAAGCAAAGATTTATGAATTGTGCTTTTATAATAAGAAAATGATGTTATGGAATTAAAGCTTTTTGGACTAAAATGAAAGTAATTTCAAAATCTTTGATAGTGTTTTAAATTTCAGATTTGGACCTATTTGAAATTATTTAAATATTTTTGGGTCATTCTATAATTTCACAAAGTTTGGGCGAAATCTTAATTTCAAAAAATTTTGGGATTAACGAAGCATTACTTAAAAATTCTAAAATTGGACCTATTTGTAAAGTTTCATAACGTTTTGGGTCATACTATAGTTTTATAAAGTTTTGGGGTCAAACTAAAAATTTAGGAAAAATTTCACTGTAGCAGGTTACTGTAGCATCTGGCTTACCGGATATAAAAACTGGAAAATCGGATATTGGGCAGAATGTATCCAGAACGAAAACGGGTTACCAGATTCCGAATCCGGCAAGCCGGTTAGGCAAAATTTTGAATTTTACCTTAACGGTAACATAAATCCGGCTTACCGGATTCCATAAACGGCAAACCGGATACGCCTGGAATGTGAGTAACGGCTAGTTTTTGAGCTCAAACTATAAGAACTCAAATCCAACTCATTTTGAAGCTCTCCAACAAGCAAAAACAAAAAGCACACGAGATATCTTGAGTCTTCAAACTTGCAAACTACATACATTGAATCATTCATTGTTCTTCATCTTTGAATATCTACTCATTGAGTGAGTTTCTTTGTAACTTTCATTTCTTCATTTCAATTGTAAGAATTTGAGTGTGTGAGACACTTGAGTGAAGAGATTGGGAGATAATTTCTTCGTTGTAAAGGTTTATTGACACCTCGAAGTCAATTGTAATCGGTTGAAGCCTCGGAAAGGCTTGGATAATGAAATCCTCAAGCTTGGATTGCTTGGAGGCGTGGACGTAGGCGGGGATTGCCGAACTACGTAAAAATCCGTGTGTTTGTTTCTCTTGTCCCTTACTATTTAATTATTGTGCCTTTATTAAACTTATTGCTTTCAATTTTTATTAAGGCATTAGATTGTTTGTTGTGTGGATTTGCTAGGATAATTTTTAAATTTCCAATTCACCCCCCTCTTGGGTTGCACACTTATATTTCATTTGGTATCAGAGCGAGGTGCTCTTATTTAGATTTAACCATCTAGAGTTAAAGATCAATGGCAACTCAAAATGATTCCACATTTATGGAAGGACAGTCCACCACTAGACCACCTTACTTTGATGGAAATGATTACCTATATTGGAAAACTATGATGAGAATTTACTTGCAAGCCTTAGATTATGAGATTTGGGAAATCGTTAATGATGGTCCATTCATGCCTTTAACTAAAAATGAAGTAGGAGAAGATATTCCAAAACCTTCACGAGATTGGAATGAATTCGAAAAGAGAAAAGCTTCTCTAAATTCCAAGGCCATGAATGCCTTGTTTTGTGCACTAGATAAGAAAGAGTTTCATAGAGTGTCTAATTGCGAAAGTGCTAATGAAATTTGGCACAAACTTGAGGTTGTCTATGAAGGCACGAACCAAGTGAAAGAATCTAAAATAAGTAGGTACACTCGACAATATGAATTGTTCCAAATGGAACAAAATGAAAATGTGTACTCTATGTATACTAGATTCACGGACATAGTGAACATTCTAGGAGCCATAGGAAAGACTTTTTCAAATAGCGAAAAAGTCAAGAAAATCATTAGGTCTCTACCTAAGGAATGAAGACCAAAAAGGACTGCCATTGAGGAAGCCAAGGATTTAAATGTATTACCTATTGATGATTTAATTGGCTCTCTCATTTCATATGAAGAAGATTTGGCAGCTGAAAAAGGGCATGAGGAAAAGAAGAAAAACATCGCTCTCAAGGCTTCAAAACGTGAGAGTGATGAGGAAAGCGAAATGGATGATGAGGAGTTGGCTATGTTGGCTAGAAGATTCAGAAAATTTTACAAGAAGAATAATGAGCAGAGAAAGTTCAGAGGCTATAAGAATAAGAAGGAGAAGAAGGAGCCAATCACTTGTTATGAATGCAAGAAGCCCGGACACATACGACCGGAATGTCCTCTTCTCAACAAACTCAAGAAGAAAGCTATGGTGGCCACATGGGATGATAGTGATGATGAAACAAGTGACGATGATGAGCAACAAGAAATGACAAACTTAGCTCTCATGGCTATTGGGAGAATCATGTGATGAACTTGATGAGGTAAGTGTTCTTCCTACATATGATGAATTGCATGATGCTTTTAAGGATTTGCATGATGAGCTAATGAAGATTGATAAAAAGAATATATGTCTTAAAAAGAAGATGATAGAGTTTAAGAATGAAAATGATCCATTTAGTGCAAAGATTACATGCCTAGAATTAGAAAATAAAACATTGCGTGATAGTATTGCATTATTTGAGAATTCTAGCACCTCACATGAGCAATTAGAGTCACTCATGAATGACTTGAAAAATGAGAATGAAATGCTTAGAAAGAAGAGCAATGAACTAAATGAAATTGTGCTAAAATTCACAAATGGGCAAAAGATGTTGGACAATTTGCTAAACTCACAAAAATGTGTATTTGACAAAAGTGGCATAGGTTATAAACCGAATTTGAAACAAAAATTTTACAAGAGTTATTTTATGAAGAATACATCTATTAACAATAAAATTGTATGTCATTATTGCAATCAAGATGGCCATATGAAAAATAGATGTGCAGTGAAGAGAAATGCATATTATGGTATGAAATGTGTTTGGGTTCCGAAAGGAACCATTGCTAACTCTCAAGGACCCAAAAAGGTTTGGGTACCTAAAACTTGAGATTTTTTCTACAAGGCTCAAAGAAGAAGAAGAATAAGTGGTACTTGGACAGCGGTTGTTCAAGACACATGACAAGGAATTATTCTTGGTTTTCAAGCTTTACCAAGATCGAAAATGGTGGAGATGTTTCGTTTGGGGATAATTTAAAAGGAAAAATCATTGAGATTGGACATATCGGTAATGTATCCTCTACTCTCATTGAAAATGTGTGTTTGGTTGAAAACTTGAAACACAATTTGCTTAGTATTAGTCAATTATGTGATAAAAGATATAGAGTTATTTTTGATGAATCAAAATGTGTTATTGAGAATGCATGTGATGAGAAAGTCTTGTTTGTAGGAAATAGATGTGTTAATGTCTATACCATTAATATAGATTGTGCATCAACAAATGAGAAATGTCTCTCCGCATTGCATGATGATGGTTGGTTGTGGCATAGAAGATTAGGTCATGCAAGCATGGATTTGATTTCAAAAATCGTGAAAAATGATTTAGTAAAAGGTCTTCCAAAAATCAATTTTTAAAAAGATAGAACTTGTGAAGCATGCCAATTTGGAAAACAAATCAAAACTTCCTTTAAAAGCAAGAATCGTGTCTCCACTTCAAAACCACTTCAATTGCTTCATATAGATTTATTTGGATCTTCTAGATATGCTAGTTTAAGTGGCAAATTTTATGCATTTGTAATTGTGGATGATTATTCTAGATACACATGGGTATTGTTCTTGGCTAATAAGGATGATGCCATTGATGCATTTTGAATTTTCTATAAAAAGGTTCAAAATGAAAAAAGGTTATTCTATTTCTTGTATTAGAAGTGATCATGGTGGAGAATTTGAAAATCATGCATTTGAAAATTTTTGTAATGATTTTGGCATTGAACATCAATTTTCATCACCTAGGACTCCACAACAAAATGGAGTAGTAGAGAGAAAGAATAGGTCTATTTAAGAAATGGCTAGGACCATGTTGAATGAAAACTCTTTGCCTAAGTATTTTTGGGCCGAAGCCGTCAACACCGCTTGTTATGTTTTAAATCAGGTGTTAATTAAACCTAATCTTAATAAAACTCCATATGAGCTTTGGAAAGATAGAAAACCCAACATTAGTTATTTTAAAGTTTTTGGATGCAAATATTTTGTTTTGAACACAAAAGATAATCTTGGTAAATTTGATCCAAAATCTGATGTTGGCATTTTTCTTAGTTATTCAAATTCAAGCAAAGCTTATAGAGTTTATAATAAAAGAACTTTAGTTGTGGAAGAATCTATGCATGTTACATTTGATAAGTCTAACCCCTCATCTACGGAGAAAGTTGTTGTTGATGATAATGCAGAAGAAGAACAACAAGAAGAAGCATCGAATGACAACCAAGAAGATGCGCCACGTGGAATTCAAGAGGAACATCATGAAGAAACTAATGCAGAGCAAAATGAAGGTACTTCACAAACACTCCCCAATGAGTGGAGGTATGTATCCTCTCACCCTAAGGATGTAATTTTAGGAGATCCCTCACAAGGTGTTACCACTAGGTCATCCCTTAGAAACACATGTGAGCAGGCTGCATTTATTTCTCAAATTGAACCAAAATCCTTTGCGGATGCGGAAAACGATGAATCTTGGATTATGGCAATGCAAGAGGAGTTGAATCAATTTGAGAGAAACAATATGTGGGAGTTAGTTCCTAATCCGGAACATCAATCCATTATAGGTACTAAATGGATATTTAGAAACAAAATGGATGAATCCGGTGTGGTTGTAAGAAATAAAGCTAGATTAGTGGCTCAAGGTTACAACCAAGAAGAAGGAATTGATTTTGATGAAACTTTTGCACCTGTAGCAAGGTTAGAATCCATTAGGATGTTGTTAGCATATGCATGTCATAAAGATTTTATTTTATATCAAATGGATGTCAAAAGTGCTTTCTTAAATGGATATATTATGGAGGAAGTCTATGTGAAACAACCTCCTGGTTTTGAAAATGAAAAATTTTTAGATCATGTGTATAAGTTATCCAAGGCTTTGTATGGTTTAAAACAAGCACCTAGAGCTTGGTATGATAGGCTTAAAAATTTCTTGTTAGATAACGATTTTTCAATGGGAAAAGCGGACACAGCTCTTTTTGTTAAGCATAAGAACTAAGACATACTTATTGTTCAAATTTATGTTGATGACATTATTTTTGGTTCTACTAATGAGTTGTTGTGTAAAGATTTTTCATCATGTATGAGCCAAGAATTTGAGATGAGTATGATGGGAGAGTTGAAGTACTTCCTTGGACTTCAAATCAAACAAAACGAGGAAGGATTTTTCATAAACCAAGCCAAGTACGTGAAAGATCTACTTAAAAGATTTGGCTATGATAATGGAATGGCAAAAAGCACTCCTATGAGTACTACCATCAAGCTGGACAAAGACGAGAAATGTAAGGAAGTTGATATCAAGACATATCGAGGTATGATCGGATCCTTACTCTACTTGACTGCTAGTAGGCCTGATATTATGTTTAGTGTTTGCTTGTGTGCTAGATTTCAATCTTGTCCTAAAGAGTCTCACATGCTTGCTGTCAAACACATTTTTCGGTATTTAATTGGCACTATTAATCTTGGCCTTTGGTATCCTAGAGGAACTCATATTGATTTAACTTGTTATTCGGATGCCGATTTTGCTGGGTATAAGGTTGATAGAAAAAGTACTAGTGGAACATGTCACTTCCTAGGCCATTCTCTTGTCTCTTGGCTTAGTAAGAAACAAAACTCGGTTGCGCTTTCAACCACCGAGGCAGAATATATTGCCGCAGGTAGTTGTTGTGCACAAATTCTTTGGATGAAACAAACCCTTAGAGACTATGGTATTAAGCTTGATCAAATTCCTATCTTATGTGACAATACTAGTGCTATAAATCTTTCTAAGAATCCTATTCAACATTCTAGGACTAAGCATATAGAAATTAGACATCATTTCCTTAGATATCATGTTAAAAAAGGAGATGTCGTAATTAAATTTGTTTCCACTGAAAATCAACTTGCGGATATCTTTACAAAACCTCTTAGCGAAGAGCATTTTATAAAGATAAGACATGAGCTTGGAATGATGAATGTTGAATCTTAATTCATGTTTTACTACATGGCTTGATATGCTTGTTATCATATGGATTTATGCTTTATGAATTAGAAAACTTGATATGCTTGTAAATTTATGATTTTATGATTTTGTGTTTCATGCATTAAATGGCTTATTGAAAAGTTTTAAATCTCAAAATGATTTAAAATTAATCAATTTTTAAGGCCGGAAATAAAATGGTGTGTGTAGTACAAGTATAGGAGCTAGCATATATTCCCTTTTCATTCTTCCGGAAAAACATTTCTCCTTATTGATCTCTCTCGGGACAAATTCCGGACAACTGGATTTTCAATCCGGAAAACCGGATTAGCTTTGGTTGGTCTCTGGACAACATTCGGATGACCGGATTTTCAATCTGGAAAACCGAATTTGGAAGGATACTTACTGCCTCATAACTGGTCTACCGGTTATCAAAAACCGGAAAGCCGAATTCGCTTTGGAATCTAGCTGGAACAAAACTGGATTTCCGGTTCAAGACAATCCGAAAAACCGGATTTTTGGAGGCTCTCGAAACCGGCCAGCCGGTTAAGGAAACTGGCAAGCCGAATTGCCTCTTGCTGCTCTCGGGTCCATATCCGGTTTACCGGATTTTAAATTCGGAAAGTCGTTTTCGGCTTTCACCTTGCTGCCTGCTAACCGGCTTGCTGGTTAGGAAATTTGGCAAGCCGGATTCGTGCCCTTTAAGTGCTGTTCATCTTCCTCTCTTGTTTCGATTTTCCGTTCTTGTTCTCTCTCTAAAAACCGATTGTTTCTCTTTTACTTTCACTTCAAAATCCACCATTTCCACTCGGTTTTGATGCAAATCAGTCCATGAATCTTGATCCCCATCCGTTCTTATGCCTAAAATCACACTCAAAACTCATTTTCAACCTCCAAATCCCTAGATCCGAATTTCAACCTAGGTTTTGAGCCATTTTTTTTCTCTCTCTATATTTCTCACTCTCAAGCCGTTTTTGATCCAATTTGCTTCTCCAAATCACTTTCAATCTTCATCATCATCATTCTCCTTATCCTTTTCAACTCAAAATCAATCAAAATCAAAATGTCAATCTCTCGGCCGGTTCGAAGAAAAGGCAAAGAACCGGTTCAACAAACCACTTGGCCACGGGAAGCAAGGGGCACCTCAAATCAATCCACTTTTGAGTCCATTCATTTTCAGAACAAGCAACACTTGATCAAACGGTTTCAACAAAACTTTCGGACTCGTGAGGTACTCAACTCTTTCTTTGTTTTACCGGATGTTTTGCATTCTCTCAAGATTAGTCATAGAAATTTATTTCAATTGTTGGGAGATGTTGGTTGGATTGATGCATTGTTAATTGAGGAGAATGTGTATCCCGACTTGGTGAAAGTATTTTACTCGAATATGGATTGTTCCGCGGAGAAAGAGAATCGAGTAATCACCACAGTTGGAGGAGTTTTGATTGAATTTGATGATTTGGAGTTGAACTCCATCCTAGGATCTTCCGATGATGGCCTAGACATTTTTTCTCTTAGGAAACCTCCTGATATTGATGACTATGTTCATGTTGATGCCGTTCGTAATATTTGTCGGCGTAGTGATCTTTCTGTTGAAGACTGTAGCATTCATTTCCGTACTCAGTGTCTTTGTCTTCAAACTCGTTTTTTGCTTCGTATCATCCAGTCCATTGTACTTCCTAGATCAGGACATTTGGATGAGGTTTCTCACATGGATGTCGCAATGATTGACTGTATTCTTAGAGGTCGCCCTGTTGACCTGGGCTATTCAATCATCCGCACCATGTTGAGCATTCCTGCCTTGATTACCCGCTCTCTTCCTTATGGCCATTTCATTACCCGAATTCTTAAATTCTTTGAAGTGCCGATTCTAGAACCATCTTGTAGGCCGTCCAAGGGTATTGGGGATGAGGTTATTGTTGGGTTAGACTTTGAGTGGAAGGATGGCACTTGTGTCAAATACAACGATAACAAGTTTACCTTTCTAGCCCCAAGTGATGATCGGCCATTTAATGCTGTGATTCCAGCTGATCAGCTTCCTGTTTTCTCACTCTCATTTCGAGGGCAGCGTAGGCGCCGAGTTTCTTCCACGGTTGCTTCAGTTCCTAGTGCATCTACATCCGCTTCATCACCTCCTTGACCTCCTACCTCTGGAGATGTTACTCTTCAGCACCTTATGGATGAGGTGCGGACACTTTCGGTGCGGCAGACTGAGCTTCAGCAGGAGCAGCAGCAGTAGCGTCAGCTCATTCATGGACAGCGCCTCCTCTTCGAGCACTTCGGCATTCCATATCCGTTTCTACCTCCTTCACCTCCATCCTCACCACCTGAGTAGTATCTCATGCTTGTACTTGGACACACCTATATTTCATTTACTGAATTGTGTGTTCTTTTATTTTCGACTCTATGGATGGTTATTGTGCTTTTCGGTTTATGTATTTGTTTTGGATGATATGGATTTGTTATGACTATCTATGTTGGATGATATGGATTTGTTTTGGTTGATCATTATGGATTATATGGATTTCTTTATGCTTGTGGATTTTTTTTTTACTAATGTGCTTGTGTTGCTATTTTGATGATTGATAGGGGGAGCTTTTATTCTTTTTGATGATGAAGGAGGAGAATGATTTAATATGTGTTATGAAAATATGCATGTATCTAGGGGGAGCATATATGCAGGGGGAGTTTTTGTTAAACAATTTTCAAATCATTTTTTAACTTGCATTGATTAATGGGGAGCGTTTTCATAACTAGATTAAATCTTTAATGTGCTTTGTCATCATAAAAAAGGGGGAGATTGTTAGCTTATATGGCTATAAATATTGATTTTGATGATAACAAACCACATGTATTTATTAAGCAAAGATTTATGAATTGTGCTTTTATAATAAGAAAATGATGTTATGGAATTAAAGCTTTTTGGACTAAAATGAAAGTAATTTCAAAATCTTTGATAGTGTTTTAAATTTCAGATTTGGACCTATTTGAAATTATTTAAATGTTTTTGGGTCATTCTATAATTTCACAAAGTTTGGGTGAAATCATAATTTCAAAAAGTTTTGGGATTAACGAAGCATTACTTAGAAATTCTGAAATTGGACCTATTTGCAAAGTTTCATAACGTTTTGGGTCATACTGCAGTTTTATAATGTTTTGGGGTCAAACTAAAAATTTAGGAAAAATTTCACTGTAGCAGGTTACTGTAGCATCCGGCTTACCGGATATAAAAACTGGAAAATCGGATATTGGGCAGAATGTATCCAGAACGAAAACGGCTTACCGGATTTCGAATCCGGCAAGCCGGTTAGGCAAAATTTTGAATTTTACCTTAACGGTAACATAAATCCAGCTTACCGGATTCCATAAACGGCAAACCAGATACGCCTGGAATGTGAGTAACGGCTAGTTTTTGAGCTCAAACTATAAGAACTCAAATCCAACTCATTTTGAAGCTCTCCAACAAGCAAAAACAAAAAGCACACGAGATATCTTGAGCCTTCAAACTTACAAACTACATACATTGAATCATTCATTGTTCTTCATCTTTGAATATCTACTCATTGAGTGAGTTTCATTGTAACTTTCATTTCTTCATTTCAATTGTAAGAATTTGAGTGTGTGAGACACTTAAGTGAAAAGATTGGGAGATAATTTCTTCGTTGTAAAAGTTTATTGACACCTCGAAGTCAATTGTAATCGGTTGAAGCCTCGGAAAGGCTTGGATAGTGAAATCCTCAAGCTTGGATTGCTTGGAGGCGTGGACGTAGGCGGTGATTGCCGAACCACGTAAAAATCCGTGTGTTTGTTTCTCTTCTCCCTTACTCTTTAATTATTGTGCCTTTATTAAACTTATTGCTTTCAATTTTTATTAAGGCATTAGATTGTTTGTTGTGTGGATTTGCTAGGATAATTTTTAAATTTCCAATTCACCCCCCCTCTTGGGTTGCACATTTATATTTCATAAACTTGTTTATCACTCAACCACAACAAAGCTTAGTTCATGATTTGCGATAAAACAATAACAAGAATTATTTTAGCCATCAAATACATTCCCATAAAGAAGTAAAATAAGAAAATAAGATGATGAAGTGAGTTCCGCTTAGTCTTTGCGATCTCTCATTCTTTTTCTCCTTGAATCCTCTGTTGTAGCTCTCAAATCTCTCTCTTTTCTTTGTTTTCTTTTTATTTTTCTCTGTTATTTTTCTTGAATGACGGCTCTCGCATTTTCTTTTCATGCGTGCTCCTTTTATATCTTAAAATTAAGGCAACCAGAAGCGTGTAGCCGCGTGTCTTCCATTTTTGGAAACATTGGATCACAATCTTTCAGCAAATATGCGCGAAATCTCGTCTGCAGTTGCTACAAGATTACTGTAGCAACAACTACAACATCTTCTCTATTCTAGACTTGTTTTATGTCCTCTGCAGCCAAGTTCCTTTCTCATCTCTGCAAGTATGTTGTTGCAGTTTTCCATCCATAAAGCATGAGCTTTTTGGTCCCCTACAATCATGCATATAATCAGAGCATAAAGTAATCTAAAATACAACAATTTATTAAAATTAAACTTAAACAACTACTCATGCAAAATGTAACTAAAAATACAATAAAAACACATCATTTACTTTTTAAGTAATATTGGTTTGAGTCTAAAAATGTCATGATAACTCTCATTTTATAGAGTTATCAGTGAGCAAAACAATAAATGTAATATGCACACTCATTCTTCCTTAAAATAAGAGTTTTTAGACCATTAAACTTGCCTCGCATTTTACTAGCTCTATCATAACCTTGCCTAAGTAACCTAGACATACTTAATTCATGCCTAGAATAAGGTTTATCAATTGCTTCTTTAAGAGATAAAGCATTGGTATTGGTAACATGTTCAACACTTATAAATCGCTCAACCACATGTTCGCTGGTGTTGACATAGCGTAAAACTATAACCATTTACTATTTTGTTAATATATCACTAGATTCATCAATTAATGTTAAAAACAATGCATCGCCCATCTCTCTAATATTGTCATTAGTAGTCTCAATAGCATCAGCACTTATAGTAATAGCTTTTATATCACTATTATGATCAACAAGAAATTTGAGAAGTTCAAGAAAGTTACCTCGATTATCAAATCTTCAGATTCAGCATTGCCACGACATGCATGGCCTTATCTCAAAAGAAATATAATACAATCAATATTGCCTTCAAGCAAGTTCGATAATCACTTTAATCTTGATCAAAAGACTTTTCGAAGGATGTTTGAATATGTTGTCTCTAATTCATTAATGCTACAAAAGTTTTCCAAGCTTTGTTATGAACACTGTTAGGCCTCCAATGTGCTCCTGAATTTTCTCTAGTTTCTTCCAATAAATTCGTTTGATTTAAAAACATCACTACCCCCTTATTCACCACTACTTGGACTAAAAAGATAACAACGAAGCCAAAATGCAGCATCCTTTGCTATAATATAATCTAGGCAAGTTTCATTTTTCTTAAATTAGGTAGAAGTAGATCTTCAGGGCTGTTTTCCAAATTTTCTTTTCTAAAAATCATGGAGTTCAGGTTGACATGGACCTTTATGTAAGTACTCTTTTTGAACTTAATATTGAAAATAAGGATGATAATTTGAAATTGGATGTTGTAAACTAGGATTTGTTAGAAGATATGATAAATCAAAGCTCAAATTTGTCTTGTTTTGAACCACCACTGTCCTTCTTTATAAGTCGTGCATAATTGACTTTCTTTTGAAACACCTCTCAATCACCATGCCTCGTTCCAAAAATAGAATATGAGTAATTAAGTATATAATGGAAATTAAAGGATCCGTAAAATAATTTTTAGCCAATAGTAGATTAAAGTTAAAGTGTTATTGAAACATGTAAAAATCTAAGGTTTAACAAGGAATATTTGAATTCTCATTCACGGGTTCATAATTTTTTTATTATATTTTTATACAAGACATAACAAGACTAAAATATACACAAATTGGAATTTTTTTTTTTGGTAGAGATGGAAACATGGGACTTTATTTTTCAATAACTAACCTAACATGTATCCTAAATCTATAAAAAAAACTAATGAAGAATTAAAGATGAATAATGATACTTTTTAGTTTTTATTCTATAAACAAACAAAAAAAAATCAATTAAATTATTGCTTGATATAACTTAATAGAAATAATCTTCTATAATGGTAATTATGAATAGAAGATTAAAAATAAGAATATCTATTTGAACTTATGATACGTTTACTAAACATGAATCATAATGAACTAGAATTGGAATTAGAATGGGCAAGAATCAGAATGGGCTGGAATGAGGTTAGAAAAAAGAATTTAATTGAACTGTAAGAATCAGAATTAGAATGAGTTGTATTGCCATTAACATGGTTGCTTTGCCTTAGAATAGGAATCAGAATGAGTTAGATTGTTTCAAATTACTAAAAAGTGCTTAATTAACTATTGTCATAATTATTAATTGTATCTTAATTATTGTGGTTATTTAGTAAAATATTATTATTATTAATTATTTTTAATAATATATTAAGTAATTATAAAATTTTTTATCACAATAATAATAATAACAACAACAACAACAACGGCAACAACAAATCAAAATTGCATCGGTTGATGTTGTTAGATCGTGACATCTTCATCATCATCGTCGCTGACATCAACGAAATAATCATTAGCACCGATGATTGCTACTGGATCGCAGTTGCTACCGCTACTTGAAAACGGTTCAAACGGCGACGACATTGGTGACCAGTTGCTACTCCATAGTCAACAATGACAGTTTGTTGTTGATGCTTTTGCTGCTGCTGGATTTGGTTGTTGCCAAATCTCTTTGTTGTTGGTTGAGATTTTTTCTTTTTTTAATTTACAGGAAGGCTTTTTTAAAAAAAACTTTGAAATGTTAGTGGGGGCAAATTCACCATTCTCGGGAATAAGAAATTGATTCCCAACCCTTGTTGGGACTCAATCTCTCATTCCTCTTCCCCAAATAAGGGTGATCCCCACGATTCTGATTCAACTCTCGCCTCTATTTTGTGAAGTAAATATTATTAATGATTTCGATTCTGGATTTTGATTCCTCAATCCAGAAAGTAAATACACCGTTAGTTGGAAGAGGATTTGTAGTTGGAACTTAATTGGAAGATGATTTGTACTTGTTAGTCTTCAGCCTTGAAGATTTGCAAACGTACTTTTGTAGGCTTTAAGATTCTAGATGTAGAATGTTGAATTGGAAAGAAAGTTAATGAGTAAAATTATTTTTTAGATTAAAATAACAAATTAATTTGATTAAATTATGAGTTAGCAACTTTTTAATTATTTAAAGAAATTCGGTTTTTTTACTTTTAATAAGATAGAGTTTAATGTCAGCCTTTATGAAATAAATTACCGAGAGCTTTAATGAACATACTTAGCATTAAGATTAATTACATATGTAAATAACTAATTTAATTTAGAAGGAAATTTTAGTTCACGGCTAGCCCTCTGTGGTCGCTGCTTGGGTCCGTCAATGTAAAGAGGAGAGCAAAACTTGCAACGAGCTTCTTTAGCAACACTCGCTCAGCTAATTTAGTGTATTTTGTTCTATAATGTATTAAAATTTGCGTTTGTCTTTTAATTTATCCCTGACTTTATTATGGTTAGGAAGCTCGTCCTTGATATTGGTTTAGCCCAAAACACTATGAAAGATTCTATGTAGAAGATGATTTTCTAGTGAAGATGAAGATTGGGCTGTTTGAAGATGGTTTTCTGGGGATGGTGACGATTAAGATGAACTTGAAATCATAAGAAACAACCGTTAGAGGTGGTAGTGGGGTGGCCGGCAATGGCACTCCAATGGTTAAGTTAGTGGAAGGTTAAATGATGTAAGAAACCTTAGAGTAGGAGAACAATTGAGCGTTTTTGTGAATAAATGAACTTACTTCCTTTGTGAGACCAACCTGGCCTTTTAAAGTTGAATGCCCCTAAGGGTATCTTTATGTTGTTTTAGACATGTAGCGAGCCGTCATTAGTGATTTTGCTCTTTAGGTAGGGTTTTAAAGATAATTTCACCCTCTTATGGAGGCTTTTAAGCTTGCTTGAGCTAAACAACTGTCCATTGGGGATAGTTTACGCTGGTAGCGTGTCCTTAACTTTAATTAGCCTATTTTGAATTAAACTAATTGGTTTAAGGTGTTAGCCTATATGGCTATAGATATTGATTTTGATGATAACAAACCACATGTGTTGATTAAATAAAAATTTATGAATTGTGCTTTTATAATAAGAAAATGATGTTATGGAATTAAAATGTTTTGGACTAAAATGAAAGTATTTTAAAACCTTTGATATTATTTTAAAATTTCAGATTTGGACCTATTTGAATGTATTTAAATATTTTGGGTCATTCTATAATTTCACATAGTTTGGGTGAAATCATAATTTGAGAAAGTTTTGGGATTGACAAAACATTATTTAGAAATTCTGAAATTGGACCTATTTGAAATCTTTCATAACGTTTTGGGTCATAATATAGTTTTATAAAGTTTTGGGGTCAAACTATAATTTTAGAAAATATTTCACTGTAGCAGTTACTGTAGCGGCTAACCGGATATGGTTAGCGACAATCCGAATTTTGGGTAGTAAGCTTCTGGAGCATAAACGGCTATCCGGATATCGTAAGCGGCATGCCGAATGTTCTGAAATTCAAATTTTTGTTGTAACGGTAACATAAAAGCGGCTAACCGGATTCCGAAAGTGGCAAGTCGGTTATCATCAGAAAACACATAACGACTAGTTTTTGGGCTCAAACTATATAAACTCAAATCAAATTCACTTTCAAGCTTTCTAGCAAGCAAAAACAAAAAGCACACGAGATATCTTGAGCTCTTAATTCGCAAATCATAAAACATTGAATCATCTCTTGTTCTTCATTTTGAATATCTACTCTTTGAGTGAGTTTTGTTGTAACTTTCATTTCTTCATCTTAATTGTAAGTGTTTGAGTGTGTGAGACACTTAAGTGAAGAGATTGGGAGATAATCTCTTTGTTGTAAAGGTTTATTGACACCTGAAGTCAATTATAAACGTTTGAAGCCTTGGAAGGTTTGGATAATGAAATCCTCAAACTTGAATCGCTTGGAGGCGTGGACGTAGGAGGGGATTGCCAAACCACGTAAAAATTCGTGTGTTTGTTTCTCTTCTCTCTTACTTATTTGTGATTGTGTTTTTATTGAACTTATTGCTTTCAAATTTATTAAGGCGTTAGATTGGATTGTTGTGTGGTATTGTTAGGATTTTTTTTAAAATACCAATTCACCCCCCCTCTTGGGTTGCACACTTGTATTTCCTGAGGAGCATCTAATTCCACTAGAGCTTGTGTAGATGGCTTTCTCTATGGTTCTCTCCTCAATTTTTCCTTTGGCAACTTGCAAGAAGATATTTTAGAGATAATCAAAGTGAGAACTGTATTGTAATGGTGTGGCTTGGTGGCGTTGGTGTGGCTGTCACTGTCCATGGTCCTGTGTAGACATGTGGCCACTTGGATATTTTATAGGAGGTATTTTTCTATTATTCTCAGACAATTTGAATGGTTGACGTTGGTTTTTCGAGGTCTTTCCAGTGAGAAAGAGAGAGAGAGAGAGAGAGAGAGAGTAAATATTCATATTCATACTTGAGCATTATTTCCAAATTAAAATTTTTTCCTTAATTTTACCTAAGTATACAAATAACTTATTTTGAATATTGAAGAAAACAAAGATATAAAAATATATGAATAATTGAAATATTTTCTTATTCTATTTAATTAATAAAAAATAAACGATCTCTTACTTTCGTTAAAATCATGTGGAATTCAATTTAATGGATGACAGGTCATTAGTTTCATAAACTAGACAGACGACATGTTGTCCTCACGCATGGAAGTCATATGTCATGTCATTTGAATCCAAAATGAAACAATAGGTTATCAAAAGTATCGTCAGCGCATACTATTTACACTTGTCGTTAATAAGGATGTCAAGTCGTATGCATATTTGTCGCGCACTCGACATGTTGTCCGCCTATAAAATGACAAACGACATGTCATCTACAACCCCCTTGTCGACCAAAATTTAAAATATTGGATATAATTTTGTCGTAAAATAGACGACTTGTCATGTCAAAGTAAAATTTTACAATTGTCTTTTTTTTTTCAAAATAGAAAAATAGAAAAGCATAGTTAATAATTTTTTTTTTCATTTTTTGCAAAATACAATTTTTTTAAAAAAAAACTATTTTGGAAAAAATTGGCTACTTTCGATTTTCTTTTGGTTAGCTAATGGTCTTTTGATTTTGTAGTTTTAGTTTTATAAATGGTCTCTCAATCCACATATATTAATACTATGAAAAAAATAAATATCTAAAATAAAATGTATTACATATATAACATATACAAATTTTACTTTATTAGACTAAATTTATAAAATACTTAACGATAGGCCAAGAGATTATTTTCCTATATAAAGCCCAAGATGTATATATATTTAACATAATACATATTACTTGAGTGTTATTTTCAAGTTAAAGTATTGTCCTTAATTTTACCCAAATATATAAATAACTTATTTTCAGTGTTGGAGAAAACAAACTATAAAAATATATGAATAATTGAAATATTATATTATTCTATTTAATTGTTAAAAAATAAATGATCTCTTACTTTCATTAAAATCATGTGGAGTTCAATATAATAGATGACATGTCGTTTCCGTAAATTAGACGGACGACATGTCATCCTCAGAATCAAAGTCATATGTCATGTTGTTTGACTCCAAAATGAAAACGATGGGTTATTAAGGGTGTGTTTGATAATGTTTTTTAGTTTGCTATTTTTCATTTTATGGAAAGAAAAATGGATAAAACGTATTTGGTGAGCTCATTTTTAAGGAAAATGTTACAGTAACTAAAAATGAATCATTTCCATTCTTTAAAATTTGTGAAAGAAACTAGAAAACACCATATTGGCGTTCTCAAATTTTTGTTCTCTGCCAGTGGTCTGATAAATTTGACTTTATATGATCATTTCAATAAATTTCATGGGTCCCACAATAAAGATGTTTTCTTTACATTATTATAATACATAATATAAATATAACAAGGGAGCTGCTACCTTACGTTTAACGTAAGGTACAACCCTCTCTACAGTAATGAGTCTTACTTCTCAGTTGTGTGAGAGGGTTGTACCTTACGTTAAACGTAAGGTAGGCAAACCCATATAACAAATGTAATATGATTATAAATTATTTTAAATAATCTTAAATATTGTTATGTCATAAATATAATTTATATATACAATCAAAAATACATTATTATTTTAAAAAATAAAATAACTATTTTTTGGGAATATTTATAATCAATTAAAAAGTAATATACAAAAAATCATAATTTTCTTTCTAAATAAATTTTTTAATGACATAATATATTTTATATTTATTATATTATATTATGATATTATATAGACACTTTTGTATTTATTTACTAAAGTATAGTATATAATAATAAAAGACCATTTTAAACAAATTAAACTTTATGACAATAACCCACAAAAAAATATAATGCAACTATAAAAAAATTATTTAATAATAAGTAATTTTTTACTCTTTCTTACTATTCCAACTTTTCAGACAAACAACCAAACATATTTTCACTGTTTTCATTTTCATATGCTATTTTTAAAATAAGTTACCAAACACATTTTTGTTTTCAAAAATATCATGTCAAAAACACAATTTTCCTTCTCTAAAACAAATATAAAAAACATCAATTGAAAAAAAATACCAAACGCACCCTAAGAGTATGCGCACATACTATTTACGCTTGTCATTTATATTAAAAACATGGATGTCACATCGTAAGAACTATTTTTGCACGTACTACTTGACATTTTTGTATAAAATGATAAACAATGTCGCATATATGACCTGCTTGCTGATTAAAATTTAAAATATTAGATGTAATGTTATTGAAAAATAAATGACTTGTCACGTCACTAGTAAAATTTTATAATTTTACTTTTTTTTAAAAAAGCATAGTTAATAATTTTTTTAATTTCTTGCAAAATACAATTTTTTTTTAAATGGTATTTCTGGATAATTAGCTACCTTCGATTTTCTTTAGCTAATGGTCTTTCAATTTTGCAATTTTAGTTCTCTATCCACATATATTAATATTATGAAAAAGTATTTAATGACACGCTTTATAAGAGTTTAATTAACTCTCAAGTATAAGAGCGCCTAATTATACTATCTCTCGGTGAGTCCGAAGTCGATCCACAGAGAAATGATTTAATTTGTTTATTTTAAAAAATAAAAATAAAATTTAAATATATGCAACTTAATTTAAGCAAAACTATGAAATTAAATTAGTTAGGGTTATGGATCCACTCTTACTAATAAACACAATTTAATAAATTATTTTATTTTTATTCTATTGCCCAAATGATTAATTGTATAAATTACAATTATTTTCCCAATAATTTTATTATGGATTAAATACTTGGTTTGCCAAAATTTAACTTGTCTACAATAAGTCAAAATACTATTTTACCATACTTAATACTAAGATATTAAGAATTCGTTATGCCAAACCCTATGTTTGTCTACAATAAATCAAAATTTCAAAATATAAACTATGAATAAAATTAGATGGAAAATAATTTAATTTATATAGTTAAAAATAAAATTTGATTAAATCATTTTTTTTTACTAAGAGTTTCACATTCCCCTAACTATTAGTATTTAGCTAAAAATATTTGAAATAAAGGGAATTATTAAAATTTAAAAAAATAATTAAAAAAGTATTTGAAAATTGAAAATAAAACTAATTTTATTTATTGAAAATATATTACAAAGAGGGATGAGAAGAAGAAATTGAGGGGAAAGAAGAGAAGGAAAGGTGTAGAGAAGTGTGTTCCCCCTTCTCTATTTGTACTAATACATGATTAATCTACACCATACAAATAAATAAAGTTAATTACATCTTAGCCATACATTTGTCCCACTAACAAAACATAAACCTAATTTAATCCACTCAAGCACATCCAACACATTTTACTAACAATTATCACACTTAACATATTAAAAACTTATAATTTCACAATTACCACATTTACTGTGGAAAAAACTTATAAATTTACAACAAAAGTCGCGGATTTTTCTCGACAATGACCTAATTTCTCAGATTTTCAGAATCTAAATTTAACATTCGTACATTTGTTTGGAGCCTCAAATTGCATAAAATTATTATTTTTACCTCATAAACACACAAAAATACACAAAATCAATATTTAGAAAAATAATTAGAAATTCATAATATGTTGCATAATTACAAATTAAATTATATTATAAGCACAAAATAACAATTTTATCGCTTAATAAACGTACAATTTTTAACACTAATCATTTTAAATAAAATGTATTACATATATAACATGTACAATTTTCACTTTATTGGACCAAATTTAAAATGTGTGATAGGCCAATAAATTATTTTCCTATGTAAATCCCAAGGTGTGTGTGTGTGTGTGTATATATTTATTCAACATGGTACATATTCATACTTGAGCATTATTTTCAAGTTAAATTTTTTCCTTAATTTTACCCAAGTATACAAATAACTCATTTTTAGTGTTAGAGAAAACAAACATGTGAAATATATGAATAACTAAAATATTTTATTATTCCATTTATTTTTTTAAAAAAAATCTCTCACTTTCGTCAAAATCATATGAAATTCAATTTAGTAGATGATGTGTCATTAATATCGTAAATTAGACAGGTGGCATGTCGTTAGTGTTACTAAGACATACTATTTATGCTTGTCATTTATGTTAAAAATATGAATATCACGTCGTATGAATATTTGTTGCATGAGTGCATGTCATTTGCATAAAAAACGAGTAAACGACAAACAATGTGTCATCTACGGCTTGCTTGCAATTTAAAATTTAAAGGGATATTATCATTTTTCCACCAAAGGTATTCTGACATATCATGTCAGTACCACGGTTTGGTAAAACTATCACTTTACCACCAAACGTTTAAACTGTTAGCATTTTCCCACCATTCCGTTAAAACTTAGTTAATATTTATCAGAAAATTCGTAAAATATCAATTTTACCCCTGGAGCGTAAAAGACGATTTTGCCCTTTAAGAATGAAGAACATGAAATGATGATTTAATTACAAAAATAACCCTAAAAGTAGCCGTTACATTCAAATAACGGCTACTTTTATGCTTATAAGAGTTGTTGTTGGCTTAAGCCATTTCAACCAGCAACCAGCAACCCCCAACCCCAAATCAAAGGCTAGCAATCCCATTTGAGCACCAACAACCCAGCTGAAAAAGAAAGAAAATGGCAACGCAGCAACTCAATTTTTAACGCACAACTACAAGCCACAATAAACATTTCAATACCACTGCACCAACAAGCGCAAGCCATTTTTAAACACCAGCAAGCTCATTTTATTACTAGTAATCAGGCCATTTCAATCCCAACTAGCAACCCCACCCAGCTGAAAAAGAAAGCAAATGGCAACCCAGCAACTCAATTTTTAACGCACAACTACAATCAAAGACAACAAAACCAAACATACTTTATCATTCAAAGACAGCAACAATAAGCCACTGTAAACACTACATTTCATCCAAGCTCAAAAAATCCAGCTCTTCTTAATCTTCACTCAAAACCAAACATAGTTTCAGCCTTCATACACATAAATTCAAACAAAACAATGGCCTCCAGTAGTAACTTAAGTGTTAATACCAGGGTTCGAGCTAAGAAACATGCTGAAGTTACCTGCTACCCTAAATACTGCAATTGTGGAGTGTAGGCATGTGCGATAGTATCTACAACCTCGGAAAACCCTAATAAGCTCTTTTGGACATGCAGGTTTAAAAAGTGTAATTTTTGGCAATGGGCAGCAAAAGAAGATATGGAAATGCGTAACATTACATCCGGTCATGGCATGAACCTAAATGAAGATGTGATGAAGATAAGTGAACGGCTACGATGCATTGAAGCGAAACTGAAATTGGTCATAGTTTTTATTTGTGGCATTGTGATATGCTTATTTATGAGGAAGTAATGTAATAAACATGAAAAAATATTATAGCAATCAATCATCGTAGTTGAAGATGTAATGAAGCATTATAGTTTAAGATGTAATGCAACTCGAAAGTAATCAAAACAATTTGTGGATTCCAAAAACATAACAGCAACTTAATGCACTAATATAAAGTTTGTGCATCCAAAATACATAACAGCACCCTAATGGTAATATTTCATAAAGCATCTAATATCTGTGAAGCTTGTGGGCCTTGAGTTGGATTCGGGGAAACATTATCAGCTTCATATTGGCCTGGACAAAAAAATTATTACCTCATTATTTAAGACCAGCAATAGTTTTTTGCAGACATCAAACATTAATTTGAAACAATAACATACCTCTTGTACCTCTAGCTATCATTCCTCTGTTACGTCCTCTTACTCCATAGCCTCTTGCTCTTGCTCTATTACCCCTTTGGCCCCTTCAGCCTCTATTCCCTCATCTTCCTCTATTACCAATACCTCTTCTTCCTCTATGAGCAATAAAGCTCTCTTGTGAACCACCTACAGCCTATTTAAATTGAAATATATAAATAATCAAATCATCAATATTTACAACAAACTAAACATTATTCAATGAATAACAATAAACGAATTACCACTTTCTTTGTTCTCTTCGAAGTACTTGTTGCATTAGAACTTTCTCCCGGCCCACTAACTCCCTATTTAAAATTACATAGATAACAATAAAAAATTAAGTTCAATACACGTAAAAACAATTAAAACGTTAGGTTCAGTGGCTGTTACCTGCTTCTGGGCTCTTAATTCTCTTGCTATCGATGACCTTAATGCACATTTCCTGACATTGTGGTTCATCCCACCACAAAAGGAACAGCAGATATAAAATGATCTATTTTTTTTTATTGGCTCAGTGGCTGCCCTTTTCCTTGACTTTTTTGGTCTTCCAATCTTCTTGGTAATCTCAAGTGGAAAGAGCTTGGGCCTATCACAAGGGTCCCATGTAACTTTGTCAGGAATTGGCTTGAACATCACTGCATATGTGTTCAAGTACGCCTCTTTGGTGAAGTATTTTGGTAGATACTATGTTGCCGTGTGTCTAGCATGACTAATTGCAGCCATAGCATGCGTACAGGGGATTCCAGCTAGGTCCCAATAACCACAATCACAGGACCTGCTCATGAGATCGACAATGAACCTCCTTGCTGGATAATAACCCTTGTCTTTAACCTAACAAAAATTACATAATGATTAAATAATAATTATAAGGTTGAGGAAAAAATTTGATTAACCTAACAAACCTTCAGGTTCAGGAAAAAAATAATTATAAGGAACATGAGTTAGAATTATATTTGAAAGTGAAGATCCCCATAAGCCATTACATTCATCTTGCTTCCACCTTCATATGCAGCATCCAATTCTTTTTTCACTCTAGGTGGAATGTTGGTCCAAGGTTGTGCTTCTTTTTTCCTTTCTGTGAAGAGTGTCATAAACATGCATCTAATTTCTTCAAGTATGGTCAAGCAAGGCTTCTCTCTGTGGGGTAATATCCAACTATTAAAACACTCTGAAGTGTTGTTAGTTGTACGATCTACCTTGCAATTCTTGTCATACTCATGTCTTGACCAAGTAAACCCAGCAAGCTCAGTCTCCAGCCACTGCCATGCCTCTAACTTCTCTTTTTTGAGCTTTTCCATTGCAATAGCGTAATCATACTTGTTAGTGCTACTGACAGCCCTCCAAAACAGATTTCTCAAACTAACACCAGGATGTTCTTTGCAGAAGTTAGCATATATGTGCCTAGCACATGGTCTGTGATATGCAATAGGCCATGTTATCTCAATGGCCCCCAACAAACCCTTTTGCCTATCTGTGCAAAATGTAATCTGGTCTAAGCGATTATCAAAATACGAATGCAGAATTTCTAAAAACCACGACCAGGTTTCAATATTCTCTATCTCACACACTGCTAATGCTAATGGGACCATTCCATTATTAGCATCCATACCCACAGCGGCTAATAGAACTCCACTATATTTTGATTTCAAGTGACACCCATCCAACCCGATATATGGCCTACAACTATTGCTAAGGGCATTTTTTTGAGCTGGAAATGCCATAAAGAATCTCTGAAAGAGCACTTTCTCAGGCCTAGTTACAGCATCACAAAGCACTTTACAAATTGCACCAGGATCATACTTGTGAATCACTGCAGCATATTGAAACAAATCTTCGTATCCCCTCTCATGATCTCCATTAATGTCTTTTCTTGCCCTCTCTCTAGCCCTATATAGTTTTAAATCCCCTATCCGCACACCATAAGTCTCATGCATAAACTCACGAAGAACAGAAATCTTCACATGAGGATCTACAACAACTTTGCTCTTAATTTTCTCTGCTCTCCATTTACTATTCACAGCCACTGACTTTCCAGTCTGTCTACATTCATGCTTCTTTTGCAACTCTTTGATTGCAAATCCACCCTTGCCCCTTATTTTACCTCCCATCACATACCATGGACAATCACTAATCTTGCATTTCCCATAAAATCTCCTAGGCTCATTGTACACCTTTGTAATTTCAAAGCCTTTATCCACCATCACTTCACCTAACACATATCTAAAATGCTCAACATCATCAAATACATCTCCTAACCTCAGCCTATGTTTACCATTATGCCCTGGCTTATATGCATGCACTTCAATATAATCCTTCAGCTGAGTGGTACCCAAATCATAATCTGAATCTGATGTGTCTGCTAACAGCTGAGGATCTATTTCAGCTGTTTCATCGTCAGAACTAGAACCCCTGGCATCATCCATAATATCTGCACTATTATCTACATTTTCGTCATCGTCATCAGCATTATTATCATCAGTGTCATCTATATGACTCCCATCAGTTGAATATACTACATCATCATCATCACTCTCATGCCCATAATTCTCATTCAGCTCTATGCCTTCAGTCCTAGGTGGTGGTTTATTTCCATCATCATTCACCCATGTAACTTGCTCTGCAGATAACCGCACTCCATAATTATGTAGCATCGCTTGTAACACCCCACAAAGTGGTAAATCATGACGTAGGGTTGGCAAAACTATGACTTCAAACACTGCCACTTCCATTGAATCATGTGCAGCGAACTGAGCCTGCAAGATTGCCTCAGAATCTATAATAATCGAAAGCTTGTTCCTTGGGTTGGTAACCGATAACTGCACACTTTCAGGAGTCGTCAACCCATCCTCACTGGTAATCGTCAATGATTCATTCTCAATCTGCTGCAGGGTATATTCTTCAGGTTCAATCAACCCTATACGATGTCTTTCACCTTTGTACAGTAAATGTAGTTGTAATGGTAACATCATCTACAAGATTAAAAACGAGGAAAAATTATGAATAACTGAAATTACAGCATAAATCAAAGCAATTTAATTAGGTAAAAAGTAATGAAAAATAACTAAAATTATGCCCAATAACCAAAATTACAGCAAAACGGCAAATGCATGTAAGCTTGAAGATTACAAATAAAAAATTAATTAACAGTAAGCAAAAATTAATTAACAGTAGGCAACTAATAATCCTAATCTATTAAATTCAAGTGCTAATCACAACTCAAAGCAACTTCATTAGGTAAAAAGTAACAAACAATAACCAAAATTACAGCAAAATGGCAAATGCATGTAAGCTTGATGATTACAAATAAAATGACAAAAATTCATTAACAATAACTAAGTAGTAATCCTACTTACAATGGACAGAGTAGAAGACAGTAGAGGTGGAACAACACTGCTGCGAGAGTGAGAGAGATATACATCAGTTACAATGAGCGAGAGAGGGCGGAGATGGAAGACGAATCAAGAGAGAGGGGGGTTGATTTCGATTTCTAGGGCTCCATGTCCAAATTGCTCATTTTCTTTACAATTGCAAAACGCAACGTTTTGGCCTCACGTGATATGTCCAAAGTACCCTTACGACGTCACCTAAATTTTTATTCCATTAACGGAATGGTGGGAAAATGCTAACAGTTTAAACGTTTGGTGGTAAATTGATGGTTTTACCAAACCGTGGTACTGACATGATGTGTCAGAATAGCTTTGGTGGGAAAATGATAATATCCCTTTTCTTAACTATCTCTCCCTCACCAGAAAATCTTCTCTCTAATTCTCAACTTCTTCTTTTCTCTCCCTTACCACGCTAAACATGATATTTAGGCATCGGATAAATTATTAGTGGTAATAGAATTGGAAATTAACAATGCTTACGAGTAGTAGAATTAAAAATGTTAGTACTTGAATGAAATATATTTTTCATTGTTAAAATGAATGCGGAACAAGTACATTGCATTCTGGGTTTTGGTTCTTGCTTTAGCCACCAATTGGAGAGAAATGATTAAGTTGAAGAGTTAGGAAAATGAACTAGAAAGAAGTTTCGTACGTCTCTGGTAACAATTATGAGTCAAGTTTAGAAGTTCTACGGATACTGCTGTTGTCGAACTTGTTGCTTTGCTATTGGACTTGGAGGAGAAGCAGTATTTGGGCGTCTGGACCTTCATAATTCTTTACTTCCTTCTACATCTCAAGTGTCCATCTTGCAATTTGATAATTTGTTTTATTAAACATATAGTCATATATCGTAACGCTAATATTTATCTTAATTATATATTAATAGTTGAATAATTTGTTTAGTGATTAGAAGAGATTAAATAAATTAATTTCATAACTTTTTAACTACATGCAGAAAAAACTATATGACTTGTATGTCATAAATTTTATTTTAGAAAATAGTATTTCCGAACACATGCTCACTATTTTATCATTTTTAATTATATATATCGAACATAAATTACTTTTTTCATTTTTAAAGCATAGGATACAAAAAATAATACCAAACGCGTCCTAAAATTTTACAATTGTCATTTTTTTAAAACATAAAAATAGAAAAGTATGGTTAATAATTTTTTAATTTTTTACAAAATACAATTTTTTTTTAAAAAAAAAAAGTACTTTGGGACAAATTGGCTACCTTCAATTTTTTTTTTAATTTAGCAAATGGTCTTTCGATTTTGTAGTTTTTGTCTTATAAATGGTCTCTCGGTCCACATATATTAATATTATAAAAAATTAAATATTTAAAATAAAATGTATTACATAAATAACATGTACAATTTTTTACTTTATTGGATCAAATTTAGAATATGCTAAATGATAGGCCAAGAGATTTATTCATATATGAAGCCCAAGGTGGCCAGGTGCATATATATTCAACACAGTACATATTCATACATGAGCATTATTTTCAGTTTAAAGTTTTTTTCCTTAATTTTAACCATATATGAAGAACTTATTTTTAGTATTGGATAAAATAAACATGTAAAAATATATTAATAGCTGAAATATTTTATTATTCTTTTTAATTGTTAAAAAGCAAATGATCTCTTACTTTCACTAAAATCATGTGGAATTCAACTTAATAGATGACATGTCATTTGCATCGTAAATGAGATAGACAACATGTTGTCCTCATGCTTTGGGGCCAAATGTCATGTTGTTTAATGCCAAAACGAAAACTACGGGTCATCTAGTGTATGAGTCGACACATACTGTTTATGCTTGTTGTTTATATTAAAAACATGGATGTCGTGTCATACAAATATTAGTTGATAGACTGACATGTTGGTTTTGTATATATGACAAACAACATATCATCTAGGACCTGCTTGCCGAATAAAATTTAAAATATTAGATGTAATGTCATTGAAAAATAGACGACTTATCATTTTAAAAGTAAGATTTTACAATTTTCATTTTATGAAAACAAAAAAAAAATAGAAAATCATAGTTAATATTTTTTTATTTTTTGCAAAATATAAGTTTTTTTCCAAAAAAAAATATTTCGGGACAAATTCGCTCCCTCTGATTTTCTTTTAGTTTTGCTAATGGTCTTCTGATTTTGTAATTTTAGTTTTATAAATGGTCTATCAATCCACACTTATTAATATTATAAAAAATAAATATTTAAAATAAAATATATTAAGTATATAACATATACCATTTTTACTTGATTGGACCAAATTTAGAATGTGCCTAACGATAGGCCAAGATATTATTTTCTAATATAAAGCTCAAGGTGTAAGGGGTGTGTGTGTGTGTATTACATAATAATGCTTCAACATGTTACATATTAATGCCTGAGCGTTATTTTCAAGTTAATGTTTTTTCTTTAATTTTATCCAAATATACAAATAACTTTTTTCAGTGCTGGAAAAAACAAACATGTAAAAATATATGAATAATTCAAATATGTTGTTATTTTACTTAATTGTTGAAAAACAAATGATTTCGTATTTTCGTTAAAATCATTTGGAATTCAACTTAATAGATGAGTGTCATTAGTGTTGTAAAATTTATAGACGGCATGTCGTCCTTAAGTATTGAAGACAAATCACATGTCATTTATATCCAAAATGCAAATAACCGGTCATCTAGATACTATTTATGCTTTTTGTTATATTAATGACTAGGATGTTATGTCGTATGAATAGTTTTTGCCTGACCGACATGTCGTTTATATAGAAAATGACAAATGTCTTGTCATCTATGACTTGCTTGCCGATTATTTAAAATATTGGATGTAATGCCATTGAAAGGTCAAAAGTATAATTTTAGAATTGTCATTTTTCCAAAATAGAAAAGCACAGTTAATAGTGTTTTTTTATTTTTTGCGAAATAAAATTAAAAAAAAAAGTATTTCCAAACAAATAAGCTAATTCTAGTTTTCTTTCAGTTTCTATTCGAGAAAAATATATGAATTAAAATGACATCTTATCATTTTACTATCTAATATTTTGTAACATATCATTTTACTATCAAAGTTTTATGACAATTACTTTTTTTCCACTTAATATTTCAGTTTTTATCATGTTAAAACCAATCCATTTACTGTATTAATAAATTGCTAATGTCATAGGAATATTATAGGAATTTCAATATATTCAGTATTTTTAGAATTTCACAAAGTATAATATTCATAAATTTATGATTTTATCAATTAATTATTTTACAAATATAAAACATCAATTGATAAAAATATTATTTCTTTTTATATAATTAATTCTTTATTAATTATAATTTCTATTAAAAATTTCATTTTGGCAGTTAAATGAAAAAATAAAATATATAAATGAAAAAAAAGTAATTATCAGAAAAATTTAGTGGTAAGGTGATACGTGAGAGAATATTAAGTAATAATATCCCAATTAAAATTAAAGATTGTTCATTAGTGGTTGTGGGAATAAAATATGAAAAATAAAATACAAATGATAATTTAGGTTAATGTATGGTGTTGTTGTTTTGCTTCTAATTTAATTTAGGGAAAATATTCATTGTCCACCTGATTTTGTCCACTTTTTAAAAAATACACAAATTCTAATTTTTTTTGCTACGCTCCACCTAAACTTATAATTTTTTTCACATTTCCACCTCTGTCTGCACACCGTCAATAAAACTAACGGAATTTTGTCCAAATTACTTTTTAACCCCGAAAATAAAAAATTACATATTTGCCCTAAATAAACGCCAAAATATTAGCTTTGTGAGTATTGTAGCCGTTGCCGTTTGTGGGTGGAGATAAAAATAAAGAGTATGTGTGTATGTTCTTATTATAGAGGTGGATGAGAAGTCCTCTCAGTCCAAGACAAGAGAGAGAAGTTAAAAGTTACCCAGTTGTGCTTGTGAAATTGCTTCGGAGAAGTCAGCTTCAGGATCGGTTTTGATTAGCTTGGTGAAGAAGCGCTCGGCTTGCTTTGCAGAGACGTCACCACGGTAGTCGCGCCACACCAGAACACGACCCTTTATGTCTAGAAGAAATAGTGCGGAGACAACACCTGCCATTTTGTCTTCTTCTAGGGCTTCTAAAGATCAATCAGAGATATGACGGAATTGATAAAAGTTGTTAACTGAGAACAACAATTCATGCGAAACTGAATCTGGGAGTTGTAAGTTTTGTGGCTCCATTTAGATGATGCATGGTGGTGAAGATAAACTGTCTTTTTCACACTCCTTAAATCAACCACTATGCCTCCTTCTCATTTTTTTTTCCTTATTACAGATCTTAAACGACATCATTTTTTAAGCCCAAGTGAAATTATCATTTTATTCTTATGACGTCAGCAACATCTTGACGGTTTGCAAACTGAGGTGGAAATGTGAAAAAAATATAAGTTTAGGTGTAGCGCAGCAAAAAAAATTAGGATTTGTGTATTTTTAAAAAAGTGGACAAAATTAAGTGGACGGTGGATATTTTCCCTTTAATTTATCAATAGTGATGTGAACATAAAATGCCATTATTAGAAGATTTTAAAAAAACAATAGGACAAAAGAAATTCACTACAAGATAATATATTTTTTGTCTTTTGTGATTTTTTTGGGTTAAACTTTGTGATGTTTTATGTATATATGTCATTATTGTTAGTTTGTGTGCTTGCCTCATGGTAATTTTTTATATGTATTCGCTGGTTTATTCAGAGTGTCAACATTTGTAAATAGTAATTTGACTCATATATTAGTTGCATCATATCCTATCACCTATTTAATATATCTTTTGCATCTCTAATTTTTCTTTTTTTGAAAAGGAAAGAACTTCATTACTGAAAAGAGAACAAACACATAATTTGTGCTGGTATACTATCCAGCCACACAACAGGTTCTGAACCTCTTAAGGCTAACTTAGGTGGCGTTTATTTTTTAACTTCATGACTTAAAGTGACTTAACTTAATTATTTAAGTTAATTAGAGGTGTTTGTTTTTATAACTTAATGAGACTTTTTAGATAATTTTGACTTAATAAAATAAGCCAATTTTTTTGGCTTTTTACTTAATGGAGAAATCTGAATTAAGTCAATTACTTGCTAATGTCAAAAATATCCTTGCTTTATAATTTATTTTTCATGTCTATCCCAAAACTCACCCATAGACATTTACCCCACATAAAAATTTCCCTATTTTTTCTTTCTTATATTATGTACGATAAAATTTAAAATTTATGGTATTTTATATATTAAAATTCTAAAATAATTATGTATTCACTTGAATATAATTTTACTTATAAATGTTAAAATATTGTGGTATTTAATTTATTATTTATTTGACATTCAAATTTAATAAGGATACAAATGTAAAAGTACATATTTTCAGCTTTTTAAGTTGAAAAAAAAAACAACTTAATACTTATTTTCTGAGATTCAGACAAAAAAATAAACATATTATTCATATTCAAACATTCAGATCTATTCAGAATTCAGATTAATTAAGGTCTATTCAGATTTTAGATAAAAAAAAACAAACGCCACCTTAGCCAAGGTATGAGCATTAGCATTACAAGACCTGTGGGTGTGCTGGAATTTGACATCTTGGAAGTCTTTTTTTCTATCTTTGATCTATGATATCATCCAAAAAATCTCAGTTTTGCTACCCTTTCTGTTGTTTGCCAAGTCGACTGTCACTTGACAATTTGATTAAAAAATGATTGTTGCTATGCTTGCACTTTTTGCCACCTGCATTCCCCATTCAATTGCTTCAACTTCTGCAAAAGGCACATCTCCATTGAAATTTGCGAGTCTAATGGCTGCAGCCACAACTTCTCCTTTATTATTCCTTATCACTACTCCTAGCCCAACTCTCTGCCTCTGATTGTCAATGGCAGCATCCACATTTGCATTGTACCAACTGTTTAGAGGGGGTTTCCATATTTTTTATTTCTCCACCTTTGTGCTCTCCATTTGTTGTTGCTCGTGCATCTTAAGGCTTTTGAAAGCTTCTACAACAGCTTCTGCTTTGGTTGTTAGATTAACGAATCCAACTTTTGTCTTTTGAAAAGGAAATGGCTTCTTGCATTCCACATTGCCCACCAATAGGCAATCTGAAGCTTGGACTCCCATTTACTTAAAGGCCTTGATGTATTTAAGAATATATCTAATATACTCCAGCCTTGAGAGGTTGGTATCTCCACCGCTGCTAGAGGGGAATGCTGTCAGATCTTTCGAGCAGCTTTGCACTCTATTAGTGCATGAATACATGTTTCCACCCCCTGATTGCATCTTTGGCAAATTGGATTTGGCACCACCTTCTTTTTCCAAGGTTTTTTGCTGTTGGAAGCAAATTCTTTGCAGCTCTCCACATAAAGATCTTTATTTTCTCAGGGAGGTCAAGCTTCCAAATGTCTTAATAAATCTACACAACAAGCAATCTAATGTCTTAATAAAAATTGAAAGCAATAAGTTCAATAAAAGCACAATAACTAATGAGTAAGGGAAAAGAGAAACAAACACATGAATTTTTACGTGGTTCGGCAAACCTCGCCTACGTCCACGCCTCCAAGCGATCCAAGCTTGAGGATTTCACTATCCAAGCTTTTCCAAGGCTTCAACCGTTTACAATTGACTTCAAGGTGTCAATGAACCTTTACAACAAATAGATTATCTCCCAATCTCTTCACTCAAGTGTCTCACACACTCAAACTCTTACAATTGAGATGAAGAAATGAAAGTTACAATGAAACTCACTCAATGAGTAGATATTAAAAAATGAAGAACAAGAAATGATTCAATGTTTTGTGTTTTGCAAGTTGAAGGCTCAAGATATCTCGTGTGCTTTTTGTTTTTGCTTGTTGGAGAGATTGAAAATGAATTGGATTTGAGTTTTTATAGTTTGAGCTCAAAAACTAGCCGTTATGCACATTTTGGTCATAACCGGCTTACCGTTTATGGACATCCGGTTAGCCGCTTAATGTTACCATTACAGCCACAATTTTGAAATTTCTGAACATCCGGTATGCCGCTTTGTGAAATCTGGTTAGCCGTTTAAGTTCCAGAAACATTTTGTCCGAATCCGGTCTATCGTTTGTCAGGATCCGGTTAGCCGCTTGCTACAGTAACTGCTACAGTGAAATATTTTCTAAATTTATAGTTTGACCCTAAAATTTTATAAAACTGTATTATGGCCCAAAACGTTATGAAAGCTTTCAAATAGGTCCACTTTCAGAATTTCTAAATAATACTTTGTCAATCCCAAAACTTTCTGAAATTATGATTTCACCCAAACTATGTGAAATTATAGAATGACCCAAAATATTTAAATAGTTTCAAATAGATCCAAATCTGAAATTTTAAAACAATATCAAAGGTTTTAAAAATACTTTCATTTTAGTCCAAAATACTTTAATTTCATAACGTTATTTTCTTATTGTAAAAGCACAATTCATAAATCTTTGTTTAATCAACACATGTGGTTTATTATCATCAAAATCAATATCTATAGCCATATAGGCTAACAATCTCCCCCTTTTTGATGATGACAAAACACATTATAAAAAATTTAATCTAGTTATAAAAAGCTCCCCCTTACTCAATGCAAGGTTAAAAACAAATTGATTTGAAAAATTATTTAAAAAGACTCCCCCTGCATACATGCATACTCTCCCTGGATACATGCATATTTTTATAACATTTTTTATAACACATATTAAATTATTCTCCCCCTTCATCATAAAAAAGAATAAAAGAATAAGAGAATAAGAGCTCCCCCTATCAATCATCAAAATCGCAATATAAGCACATTAGTTCAAAAATATCCATAATCTATAACAAACAATCAAAACAATCCATATCATCCAAAACAAATAGATATCATCCAAAACAAATACATAATCCAAAAGCATAATAACCATCTATATAGTCGAAAATAAAAGAACATAATGCAGTAAATGAAATGTAGGTGTATCCAAATACAAGCATAAAAGACTATGAAGGTGGTGAGGATGGTGGTGATGGAGGTGGATACGGATATGGAATGCCGAAGTGCTCAAAGAGAAGGCGCTGTCCATGAATGAGCTACTGCTGCTGCTGCTGTTGCTGTTGCTGTTGCTGAAACTCAGTCTGCCGCACCGAGAGTGTCCGCACCTCATCCATAAGCTGCTGGAGAGTAACATCTTCAGAGGTAGGAGGCTGTGGAGGTGATGAAACGGATGCAGAGACATCAGGAGCTGAAACAATCACAGGAGGATCTTGGCGTCTACGCTGCCCCCGAAATGAGAGTGAGAAAATGGGTAGCTGATCGGCTGGAACCACAACATTAAGTGGTCGATCATCACTTTGAGCAAGAAAGGTAAACTTATTCTCAGTGTATTTGACCCAAGTACCATTTTTCCACTCAAAGCCTAAGCCGAAAATAGCATCATCCCCGATACCCTTAGACGGTCTACACGATGGTTCTTTAATCGGTACATAAAAAAATCTTAGGATTCGGGTAATGAAATGACCATATGGAAGGGAGCAGGTAATCAACTTAGGTATACTGAGCATGTTTCGGACAATGGTAAATCCTAAGTCGACTGGATGATGTCTAAGAATACAATCAAGCAAGGCGACATCCATATCAGAGACCTTATCCAAATGGCCCGATCTACGAAGGACAATACTTTGAATAAAACGAAGTAATATCCGAGTTTGAAGACAAAGACATTGGGTGCGAAAATTAATAGTACAATCTTCATCGGAAAGGTCGACACGACGACATATATTCTTAACAGCATCAATATAAACATAGTCATCAATGTCAGGAGGTTTCCTAAGTGAAAAAATTTCTAGGCCATCATCGGAAGATCCTAGGATGAAGTTCAACTCTGAATCATCAAACTCAATCAAAACTCCTCCAATTGTGGTGATTACTCGATTCTTTTTCTCCGTGGAACAATCCATATTCGAGTAAAATACTTTCACCAAGTCAGGATATACATTTTCCTCAACAACAAGTGCATTAAGCCAACCAACATCTTCCAACAATTGCAATAAAGTTCTATTGCTAATACTAATATGATTTAACCAATCCGGTAAAACAAAAAAGGTTTGGAGTACCTCACGAGTCATGAACTGTTGGTGAAAACGTTTGGCTAGATGTTTCTTATTCTGAAAGTGTGTGGACTCGAAATTGGATTGATCTGAGGTGCCCCCTGCTTGCCGTGACCGGTTGGTTGGTTGAACCGGTTCTTTGCCTTTTCTTCGAACCAGTTGTTGTGCAAATTTTAATGTACTCATAAGTGCACGAATCTATTGTAGTATAGATCAATGGTGACGAGTGTCGATCCCACGATGAGGTGGATTTTAATTGTGTATAGAATTAATTTTGCAAATGGTTGATTGGATCTGTGGTGGAAATGATTTGGAATATGCTAAAACTTAAATTAAAATGGCGAGAATAAATTCTGAAATTGGAATTGAAATGGCGAGAATAAATTGAAGAGAATTCTATTGAAATGACGTACTTGGGTATCTGGATCCGTATCAACATGCATCATGGGCTAAATAATCCTTATTAATGCCAATTAAATCATGAGGGGGGAATCCACACCTCATGAACCACGCTCTAATCAATATGGTGCTAAGGGCTTATCGTGCCAAATAATAATAACCTTATACTAGAGAGCCGGTGTAACCAAGGCGGTATCTAGACAAGATCAGTATTATTTGTCGACGATAAGTCAAATCATCCACAAAAACTAGAGGGGAAAAGAAAATAAATTTACCAAATAAAGCCCATGACACATGTTGAGACTTCACCTTCAACCCAAGCTTGAAAGGAAATTAGCTACTCATAATTGAACTAGAGGCAAAATGGGAATTTATTAAAATACAAAGAAAATACAAGATGGAGAAGGAATTACAGAAAATGGATCCCAAAAATGGATTCAGAGATATCAAATTAGGGGGGGGAGGCCCCCTTTTTATAGATACATGGAGTAAATCATGGCCATCGGATTAAAAACAGTTTGGACGCTCAGGATTTCGCCACGTCATCAGTCAACAGTCCACGGTTTGACCATGCGGATGAACAGTAACACGGTTTGACCCGAATGAACAGTAACGCGGTTTGGTTGAAAATAATCCTGTGTGATGCATGCACCGTACGCGAGATTTTTCGTCCACTGATATGCTGCCACGTCACCATCAACAGTACATAAGAATTTTAGTCCAATAGGATCATGACACCTCATCAGTCAATGCCACGTCATCGGTCAATGCCACGTCATCGATCCGTCTATGTGAACAGTAACGTAGACAGTACCGTATACGTAAATAGTACCGTACATGTGAATAGTGCCATTTTTCCTTTTATGCTCCTCCTAAGGTTTTCGACCATCCTGAGTTCAAAAGTGATGTCCGTTTTGCCGTCTGATCTTTCCTTTATTGTGAAATGACTATACTGCCCCTAAAATACATAAAATACTTAATTAAAATAACACACACGTAATTACATCACAAGAAGGTTAAATACATAAAAGTAAGGGTTGTTAGTAAGACTTGAAATGTAAAATGACGGTTTTCTCCTTTATAAATATGCATTTTCTAACACTCAACACCGGTCGTGAGCTTGACATTGGGATTTTGATTGATTTGGAGTTGAATAGGATAAAGAGAATGAAGATGATGAAGATTGAAAGAGATTTTGAGAAGCAATTTGGATAAAAAACGGCTTGAGAGTGAGAAATCTAGAGAGAGAAAAATTCGGTTAAACCCTAGATTGAAATTGAGATCTAGAGTTTTAGATGTTAAAAATGGATTTTAAAGATGATTTTGAGTAAATGAAGTGATGGGGAATGATTTTTTAGACTCAATTTGATGCGAAAAAGGAAGAAAATGATGGATTTTGGAGTGAAATCAAGTGAGGAGCAAACGGTTTTTAGTGAGAGAGAGAGAACCGGAATGCCGAATGAGAGGAGGAGGAAGAACAATGATAAACGGCTTGCCGGTTGGACTTGAACCGAAAATCCGGTTATGCTTCAGTAAGGCTTTCACGCGAATCCGGCTTGCCGGTTTAGCTAACCGGTAGACCGGTTGTGAGGCAGAGAGTTGCCTTTTGAATTCAGTTTGCCGGATTTACAAACCGGTTGGCCGGTTGTTTGGCAGAACGATTCAAACCGCATCCGGTTTTCCGGATTAGAAGAACCGGCAGACCGGTTATGAGGCATAGAGGAGGCTTAGCAAATCCGGTTTTTCGGATATGAGGCATAGAGGAGGCTTAGCAAATCCGGTTTTTCGGATTGAGAATCCGGTTATCCGAATAATGACCCGAGAGCAACCAAAGATAATTCGGCTTACCAGTTTGAAAAATCCGGTTATCCAAAATTTTTTCCAAGAGAAATCAACAAGAAAGCGGTTTTCCGGATGAGAGAAAGAGGTATACCGATTTAAACTTGGAAATCTATTTGGGTCTAATTGATTTTTGGCAAGCTCTTATACTTGTATTACACACACCATTTTATTTTTGGCTTTAAAAATTAATTAATTTTAAATCATTTTGAGATTTAAAACTTTTCAATAAGCCATTTAATGCATGAAACATAAAATCATAAAATTATAAAATTACAAGCATATCAAGCTATTTAATTCATGAAGCATAAATCCATATAATAACAAACATATCAAGCCATGTAGTAAAACATAAATCAAGATGCAACATTCATCATTCCAAGCTCATGTCTTATCTTTATAAAATGTTCTTCGCTAAGAGGTTTTGTAAAGATATCCGCAAGTTGATTTTTAGTGGAAACAAATTTAATTATAACATCTCATTTTTTAACATGATTTCTAAGGAAATGATGTCTAATTTCTATATGCTTAGTCCTAGAATGCTGAATGGGATTCTTGGAAAGATTTATAGCACTAGTATTGTCACATAAAATAGGTATTTGATCAAGTTTAATACCATAGTCTCTAAGCGTTTGTTTCATCCAAAGAATTTGTGCACAACAACTACCTGCGGCAATATATTCTGCCTCGGTGGTTGAAAGCGCAACCGAGTTTTGTTTCTTACTAAACCAAGAGATAAGTGAAATGGCCTAGGAAGTGACATGTTCCACTAGAACTTTTTCTATCAACCTTATATCCAGCAAAATTGGCATCTGAATAACAAGTTAAATCAATATGAGTTCCCTTAGGATACCAAAGGCCAAGATTAATGGTGCCAATCAAATATAAAAAAATGTGTTTGACAGCAAGCATGTGTGACTCTTTAGGACAAGATTGAAATCTAGCACACAAGCATACACTGAACATAATATCAGGTCTACTAGCAGTCAAGTAGAGTAAGGATCTGATCATACCCCGATATGTCTTGATATCAACTTCCTAACCTTTCTCATCTTTGTCCAGCTTGATGGTAGTGCTCATAGGAGTGCTTTTTGTCATTCCATTATCATAGCCAAATCTTTTGAGTAGATCTTTCACGTACTTGGCATGATTTATGAAAATTCCTGCCTCGTTTTGTTTGATTTGAAGTCCAAGAAAGTACTTCAACTCTCCCATCATACTCATCTCAAATTCTTTGCTCATACATGATGAGAAATCTTTACACAACAACTCATTAGTAGAACAAAAAATAATATCATCAACATAAATTTGAACAATAAGTATATCTTGGTTCTTATGCTTAATAAATAGAGTTGTGTCCGCTTTTCCCATCGAAAAATCATTATCCAACAAGAAGTTTTTAAGCCTATCATACCAAGCTCTAGGTGTTTGTTTTAGACCATACAAAGCTTTAGATAACTTATACACATGATCTGAAAATTTTTCATTTTCAAAACCAGGAGGTTGTTTCACATAAACTTCCTCCATAATATAACCATTTAAGAAAGCACTCTTGACATCCATTTGATATAGAATAAAATTCTTATAACATGCATATGCTAACAACATCCTAATGGATTCTAACCTTGCTACAGGTGCAAAAGTTTCATCAAAATCAATTCTTTCTTCTTGATTGTAACCTTGAGCCACTAATCTAGCTTTATTTCTTACAACCACACCGGATTCATCCATTTTGTTTCTAAATACTCATTTAGTGCCTATAATGGATTGATGTTCTGGATTAGGAACTAACTCCCACACATTGTTTCTCTCAAATTGATTCAACTCTTCTTGCATTGCCATAATCCAAGATTCATCATTTTCCGCATCCACAAAGGATTTTGGTTCAATTTGAGAAATAAATGCAGCATGCTCACATGTATTCCTAAGAGATGATCTAGTGGTAACACCTCGTGAGAGATCTCCTAAATTCCTAAGAGATGATCTAGTGGTAACACCTCGTGAGAGATCTCCTAAAATTACATCCTTAGGGTGAGAGGAAACATACCTCCACTCTTTGGGGAGTGTTTGAGAAGTACCTTCATTTTGCTCTACATTTGTTTTTTCATGATGTTCCTCTTGAATTCTATATGGTGCGTCTTCTTAGATGTCATTTGATGCTTCTTCTTGTTGTTCTTCTGCATTATCAACAATGACTTTCTCCGCAGAGGAGGGGTTAGACTCATCAAATGTAACATGCATAGATTCTTCAACAACTAAAGTTCTTTTGTTATAAACTCTATAAGCTTTGCTTGAATTTAAATAACCAAGAAAAATACCAACATTAGATTTTGGATCAAATTTACCAAGATTATCTTTTGTGTTCAAAACAAAACATTTGCATCCAAAAACTTTAAAATAGCCAATGTTGGGTTTTCTATCTTTCCAAAGCTCATATGGAGTTTTATTAAGATTAGGTCTAATCAACACCCGATTTAAAACATAACAAGCGGTGTTGACGACTTCGGCCCAAAAATACTTAGGCAAAGAGTTTTCATTCAACATAGCCCTAGCCATTTCTTGAATAGACCTATTCTTTCTCTCTATTACTCCATTTTGTTGTGGAGTCCTAGGTGATGAAAATTGATGTTCAATGCTAAAGTCATTACAAAAATTTTCAAATGCATGATTTTCAAATTCTCCACCATGATCACTTCTAATACAAGTAATAGAATAACCTTTTTCATTTTGAACAGTTTTATAGAAAATTCGAAATGCATCAATGGCATCATCCTTATTAGCTAAGAACAATACCCATGTGTATCTAGAATAATCATCCACAATTACAAATGCATAAAATTTGCCACTTAAACTAGCATATCTAGAAGGTCCAAACAAATCTATATGAAGCAATTGAAGTGGTTTTGAAGTAGAGACATGATTCTTGCTTTTGAAGGAAGTTTTGATTTGTTTTCCAAATTGGCATGCTTCACAAATTTTATCTTTTTGAAAACTGATTTTTGGAAGACCTTTAACTAAATCATTTTTCACGATTTTTGAAATCAAATCCATGCTTGCATGACTTAATCTTCTATGCCACAACCAACCATCATCATGCAATGTGGAGAGACATTTATCATGTATTGATACACAATCTATATTAATGGTATAGACATTAACACATCTATTTCCTACAAACAAGATTTTCCCATCACATGCACTCTCAATAACACATTTTGATTCATCAAAGATAACTCTATATCCTTTATCACATAATTGACTAATACTAAGCAAATTGTGTTTCAAGTTTTCAACCAAACACGCATTTTCAATGAGAGTAGAGGATACATTACCGACATTTGCAATCCCAATGATTTTTCCTTTTGAATTATCTCCAAATGATACATCGCCACCATTTTCGATCTTAGTAAAGCTTGAAAACCAAGAATAATTCCCTGTCATGTGTCTTGAGAGTTAGCAATGGTTCCTTTCGGAACCTAAACACATTTCACACCATAATATGCATTTCTCTTCACTGCACATCTATTTTTCATATGACCATCTTGATTACAATAATGACATACAATTTGATTGTTAATAGATGTATTCTTCACAAAATAACTCTTGTTAAATTTTTATTTCAAATTTGGTTTATAACCAATGCCACTTTTGTCAAATACACATTTTTGTGAGTTTAGCAAATTGTCCAACATCTTTTGCCCATTTGTGAATTTTAGCACAATTTCATTTAGTTCATTGCTCTTCTTTCTAAGCATTTCATTTTTATTTTTCAAGTCATTCATGTGTGACTCTAAGTGCTCATGTGAAGTGCTAGAATTCTCAAATAATGCAATGCTATCATGCAATGTTTTATTTTCTAATTCTAAGCATGTAATCTTTGCACTAAATGAGTCATTTTCATTTTTAAGCTCTATCATCTTCTTTTTAAGACATATATTCTTTTTACCAATCTTCATCAGCTCATCATGCAAATCCTTAAAGGCATCATGTAATTCATCATATGTAGGAAGAACATTTACCTCATCAAGTTCATCACATGATTCTTCCTCAACGGCCATGAGAGCTAAATTTGTCATTTCTTGTTGCTCATCATCATCACTTGTTTCCTCATCGCTATCATCCCATGAGGCCACCATAGCTTTCTTCTTAAGTTTGTTGAGAAGAGGACATTCCGGTCGTATGTGTCTGGGCTTCTTGCATTCATAACAAGTGATTGGCTCTTTCTTCTCCTTCTTATTCTTGTAGCCTCTGAACTTTCTCTGCTCATTATTCTTTTTGTAAAATTTTCTGAATCTTCTAGCCAACATAGCCAACTCATCATCATCCATTTCGCTTTCCTCATCACTCTCATGTTTTGAAGCCTTGAGAGCAATGTTTTTCTTATTTTCTTCATGCCCTTTTTCAGCTGCCAAATCTTCTTCATATGAAATGAGAGGACCAATTAAATCATCAATAGGTAATACATTTAAATCTTTGGCTTCCTCAATGGTAGTCTTTTTTTGTCTTCATTCCTTAAGTAGTGACCTAATGATTTTCTTGACTTTCTCGCTATTTGAAAAGGTCTTCCCTAGGGCTCCTAGAGTGTTCACTATGTCCGTAAATCTAGTATACATAAAGTACACATTTTCATTTTGTTCCATTTGGAACAATTCATATTATCGAGTGTACCTACTTATTTTAGATTCTTTCACTTGGTTCGTGCCTTCATAGACAACTTCAAGTTTATGCCAAATCTCATTAGCACTTTCGTAACTAGACACTCTATAAAATTCTTTCTTATCTAGTGCACAAAACAAGGCATTCATGGCCTTGGAATTTAGAGAAGCTTTTCTCTTTTCGAATTCATTCCATTCCCGTGAAGGTTTTGGAATATCTTCTCCGACTTCATTTTTAGTCAAAGGCATGAAAGGACCATTATTAACGATTTCCCAAATTTCATAATCTAAGGCTTGCAAGTAAATTCTCATCCTAGTTTTTCAATATGGGTAATCGTTTCCATCAAAGTAAGGTGGTCTAGTGGTGGATTGTCCTTCCCTAAATGTGGAATCATTATGAGTTGCCATTGATCTTTAGCTCTAGACGGTTAAGTCTAAATAAGAGCACATCGCTCTAATATGAAATATAAGTGTGCAACCCAAGAGGGGGAGTGAATTGGAATTTTAAAAATTATCCTAACAAATCTACACAACAAGCAATCTAATGTCTTAATAAAAATTGAAAGCAATAAGTTCAATAAAAGCACAATAACTAATGAGTAAGGGAAAAGAGAAACAAACACACGAATTTTTACGTGGTTCGGCAAACTCCGCCTACGTCCACGCCTCCAAGCGATCCAAGCTTGAGGATTTCACTATCCAAGCCTTTCCAATGTTTCAACCGTTTACAATTGACTTCAAGGTGTCAATGAACCTTTACAACAAAGAGATTATCTCCCAATCTCTTCACTCAAGTGTCTCACACACTCAAACTCTTACAATTGAGATGAAGAAATAAAAGTTACAATAAATCTCACTCAATGAGTAGATATTCAAAAATGAATAACAAGAAATGATTCAATGTTTTGTGTTTTGCAAGTTGAATGCTCAAGATATCTCGTGTGCTTTTTGTTTTTGCTTGTTGGAGAGATTGAAAATGAATTGGATTTGAGTTTTTATAGTTTGAGCTCAAAAACTAGCCGTTATACACATTTTGGTCATAATCGGCTTACCGTTTATGGACATCCGGTTAGCTGCTTAATGTTACCGTTACAGCCACAATTTTGAATTTCTGAACATCCAGTATGCCGCTTTGTGAAATCCGGTTAGCCGTTTAAGTTCCAGAAACATTCTGCCCGAATTCAAAAATGAAGAACAAGAAATGATTCAATGTTTTGTGTTTTGCAAGTTGAAGGCTCAAGATATCTCGTGTGCTTTTTGTTTTTGCTTGTTGGAGAGATTGAAAATGAATTGGATTTGAGTTTTTATAGTTTGAGCTCAAAAACTAGCCGTTATACACATTTTGGTCATAATCGGCTTACCGTTTATGGACATCCGGTTAGCTGCTTAATGTTACCGTTACAGCCACAATTTTGAATTTCTGAACATCCAATATGCCGCTTTGTGAAATCCGGTTAGCCGTTTAAGTTCTAGAAACATTCTGCCCGAATTCGGTCTACCATTTATCAGGATCCGGTTAGCCGCTTGCTACAGTGAAATATTTTCCAAATTTACAGTTTAACCCCAAAACTTTATAAAACTGTATTATTACCCAAAACGTTATGAAAGCTTTCAAATAGGTCCAATTTCAGAATTTCTAAATAATACTTTGTCAATCCCAAAACTTTCTGAAATTATGATTTCACACAAACTATGTGAAATTATAGAATGACCCAAAATATTTAAATAGTTTCAAATAGGTCCAAATCTGAAATTTTAAAACAATATCAAAGGTTTTAAAATACTTTCATTTTAGTCCAAAATACTTTAATTCCATAACGTTATTTTCTTATTGTAAAAGCACAATTCATAAATCTTTGTTTAATCAACACATGTGGTTTGTTATCATCAAAATCAATATCTATAGCCATATAGGCTAACAGGATCTTCAAAAATAATATCCACATCATCTTGAACAAAGTGCTGCTGAATTATATCTTGTTTTGAGGACTCTTGCCATTAAAGATTCTGGTTCTTGGATAATTCTCCAGCTTTGTTTTGCTACCAAAGCTTGGTTAAAGCTGGATATATCTCTGAAACCCAACCCTCCTCCATGCTTTGCCTAACTCATTTTTTCCCATTGTGCCCAGTGAATGCCATGCTTCTCCTTTTTTGAGCCCCACCAAAACTTTGCAATTGCATCTCTAATATGGTTTTGTATGTTTTCATTTTATTTTAATATTATTTACTCAAACTGAAATTGGTTCATTTGATATTGTTTTTTATAAGCTTAAATGTAATTTTAAAAAGTTAAAAGTAGATTTTCGTGCTTGGTAAGCTTTTCTTAAAAAATAACTTTTAGAAAAATCAAGGGAAATTTATAAAAATAACCTAAATTTTTTTGTAATTTTCACAAATGGCCCCCCACACTTTTTTCTATCAACATTAGTCAAAAGCCCTCTCAAGTGGCGAAAATACCCCTCCCATTTTCACCAAGCTTCCTCTCACTCTCTCTCTCTAACCAACGATTTCTCTCCCAAGGTGATCACTCATCATTGGCGGCTTCCCGGACTCCATCCTTAGCAGCCAACATCACCAAAATTTCGGCCAAGATCTAAAACCAAAGTTTAGTTAAAAAACCCTAAATTTTGAAGCATTTTCTATTCTTCTTTTATGTTGTCTTTTTTTGTTGTGTTGGTGATGGTAAGTGAAGATTGAAGTGTTTGTGATGTTAATTGCGTGGGTGAAGTTATTGATGTGGTGCATGGGTGAAGATTGAAGTTGTCATGGACTTGGTGTCGGCACCCATCGTGCAAAATCAGGTGCGACAGCATGCCTGTCGCACTTATTTGGTGCAACAGGCGCACAAGAGAGAGTTGTACAAATAAGTGCAACAGGTGCCTGTCGCACCAAATAAGTGCGATAGGGTAACATAAAATCGCTCTGAACTCTCTTCTCGCACAAATTAAAGTTGACAAATACCTCTTTAACACTTGGTGATGCAAAAACAAAGGATAAACAATCTAAGAAATATTTTATCAAACACTTCATACGTAATATTTCTACAAACCCAATTTTCTTACCTAGGTTTTGCCGTTGCCGGTGATGATTCTAGAGGGCAAGGCTGCATTTGGTTTGATAAGGAAGGAGAGAAGTTGTGTTTGGCTATGAACTAACAGGGGTAATTTGGGAAAGAAACCTTGTGTTTGGCTAGTTATGATAGAAAAAAGTTTTAATGGTTAAATGTGAAAAATGATAAAATTATTTGGTTATTTTTATAAATTTCCCAAAAATCAACTCATCCTAAATAGATTTTAAAAAGTAGGGAATAAATAGCTTTTCCAAAATCTAATTTGAGAATCAGTTTTATATTTAATACAATTCTATATTTATCTTCACATATATTATTAAAATCCAAAATTATCATTCTTTAATTCGGAAATAAAATCATTAAATTTAAAAAGATCATTAGCATCATTTATATTGAGATAACAAAAAAATTAATAAAAAAATATTTATTTTAGATATCAATTATTATATATACATAATAATGTCTTAGTGTGTGTATATAAATAGAGAGAGAGAGAGAGAGAGAGAAACACATATACATATAATAAAAATATTATATATACATATTTATAAATGTATAAATAAATTTTATTCAACATTATGTTATTTTAACATCTATATTTTTACAGCAATTTAATAGTAAAATGTACCAAGTACATAACTTGCTTTTAAAACTTAGAGTATTTTTAAATAAAATTTACTAAATATTTAATTAATTCGCTTTACATTTAACTATTTCTATAACACATCTAACGATAATTATTTTAAAATATACAACATTACCAAACTAGTCCTTAAAACAAAATAAGGCCATTGAAAAAGCAAGCTTCCCATTTCATAAGGTTTTATGTTCCCATTCATTCAACTAGTTATAATTATATCCTTTCGAATTCCAATTATATTTGTTGTTAGAAGTCGTCATAACATAAATTTAAGTCTTGAGTCTTATCATATATATCGTACAAAAACTTAATGTGGTCTTGTATTTATAGATGTGTGGCATATATAATGGTCCTTATTGAAACACATGCTTTCCTATAAAAAAAGATAGTTATAATTTTATCATAAATTGATTATTAGGACACAATTTTAAATCTAAACCCAGCATTATTGATAATTAACATAGATTATCCAATATTAATGATGGTGTCATTTTAGGTCAACCCGAAATTGATAGTTAATGTTATGTTTGTGTCAAAACTTCTTTATTTAAGTTGTGTAGGGATAGAATTGTTTTCTCATTATTAGGGATGGAATAAATATTCCTCTTATATTATGTGTGAATAAAAATTTAGGCTGTGCCATATTAAAATTAGAGTGGTGATATTTAACCCCTTATTATATCTCACCAACCCCCATTTATCAATTAACCCATTAAAAAATTTAAATTAATTTTTATCTCTCAATATACCCCACTTAATTCCTAATTTACCATTATTATAATTTTTATCTTATTTTGTGCCCCCACCTATAAAACTTATAAAAATTATTTTTTAAAAAAATCTCATAATCGCCACCACCGTAACGATGGAAAAGAATTCAATAGTTTTAGTGAGGATTGGACCACGAACCATGCCAAGCCAATCCTGAAAAATCAAAGTATTATGCTAAGTCTATCAAGCGAAGGGTGAGTATAGAAATACAAGAATTTAGCCAAGGGGGTGGACATGATAATTCTGGTTAGAATTTTCTACAAGTGCAGCTGTGGAATTCTTTCTTTAGAATTGCAATTCGTGGATTCCGTTGTGGTATGTCGATATTAATAAGTACTTTCTATAACCTTCTTCACCATGGGGATGTGTGGTGTTTACAAATTCGAGAAAGTATATATTTAAAAATTGTACTTTGTTTCAATTTGCATTGGTTTTTCCAATTCTTTGAGTATCTTGACTGATTTTTTTTTTGTTTACAAATTGAAGAACTTATATGTATTTCATCATAGTTGTAAATAGTCTTCCAAGTGTTTGTCATTTTTACTGAATGAATAAAATTATTAGTTTCATTCTCTGTAAAAATGATCGTTACTGTTTTTTTGTTTTATGTATAATATATGAAGTTTTGCAACTATCGAGTATATTTTGACCACCAAAGTGACCAAACTTCTTAAATAAGCATGCATTATGAATCTATCAAAGTACAAGTAGGTTCAAAAGTAGCTATTGTAACTGATGATAAATACCGCTAAACCAATAATCATGTAATAGAAAGACTATCCTTATGGGCTATGACTTTTTGTTTCATCTATGATTCTTGTAGGGAATTTCCATTTCTCAAGGATTGTTCGAAGATGTTTTGTCTGAACGTTTTAACAAAGCAATTGTTGGCTAAGAATATTATTAATCATTAAAATTAGGGTTTAATTAATTCTCACAAAAAAAAAATAAAAAGTTGAAAGAAATTACGATTTAAAAAATTAGTCTAGTTTTATTAATTATTAATAGAAATTATTATGTGGGTATACTTAAAAACTATTTATTCTTTTAAGTCATTTCATATAAGGATAAAATAAGTATTAATATAAAAGTAATTAATGGGGGTTAGTGAGATATAATGAGGGGGTCAAATATCACCACTCTTAAAATTATGAAGGATAATTTCGATAACTTTTTTGCTGTAAATATCAATATAATTCTAATTGTAATATATCAGTATATTAAAAAAAAACTATACTAGGTTCAAATATCCAAACATAATATCAGTAGATTGTAATATAGTAAATTGAAAGAAATATATTTTAATTGATTCTCAAAATTATATATATATATACATACATAATTCACATTTACCATAGGAGATACTCCACTCATTAAACTACAATGAGTTCTACGGTAATAAAACTAGCATAGAGAATTAAAAATAATATTTTAATATAAAAATCAAAGGCAAAGGCAATAAAGCGAACCAATCGAAGAGAGGCCAAACTGAAACGACATTACGATACTGAGCAATCCTCGTCGTTCGACTTCGTTTCGACTCTTAATAACACCAAACCCTAGTACCAGCGAACTGCTTTCTCTCTCTTTGTCGAACCTTCTTTGATCTATCAGTTTCCCCCAATTTCAGCTCCGAAACGCTGCGTTGCGGCGGCAAATCTGTAAAATTTCCCAACTCCGGGGCCAATTGCTAACATTTCTCGGTTTCGAAGGAGTGAATTGTAGACTCGACAAAGGAGAGAGGAGCTCGAATTTGCGACGTTGACCTCTTGATCTGAAGAAATAAGAAGAAGAAGAAGATTCTTGAATTCATGTTGCAGGTTATTTCATTCTCGTTTCTCAAGTTCGTTTAGGGTTTACAAACTATAGCTTCGTATTTATAGTAAAGCCGCGAACAAATGAATAGGTATTAGTGGACGAAAGTAAGTAATCGAATGTCAGTTAATTTGTGTTATTGATTCGTCTTGATTCGACAAATGTGTCGTTAATTTCGATAGTTTTACTGTTTTCAATTTGGTTGCGTGTGTAATTAGAATTTAAGGAACTTTGAATGTCTTTGTGTGAAGGACGTTGTTGTTTGATTTTCTTTGAAACTTGCTCTTGCTTGGTTCTGTATGGGTGATAGAAACTTGGAAAGCAACCAGTGAATTCTTAAAATGAAGGAAAATAAAAATTGGGGTTTTCTTTTTTGACTGATCAGACCGGCTGAGGGGGTGGGTGGAGTCGAGGTTGATTTGAAATGATTTAAGCGGGACATCTTTAGAAATCTTGCTGGGGTATAGAGTTGGGTGTTTTGTATTTGTTTTGTGTCTGAAACTGGACAAATGTTGGTAGCTTTGCTTGAAATGCTTTCACAGAGTTTAATACGAATCTAAGTGTAGCTGCATTAGTTAGTTATGCTTTTTCATGTCTGCAATAGTGTTAATTAATGTCCATCCAGCACTAGGAAGGGATCCAATTCCAATGGTTTGCTTGGTTTTTATGGTATTTAATGCATTCTCTTCAACTTGATCCATTGAGTTTATATGATTTACTCTACCAAGGGTTCTTCTTGATGTTTCCATTCTTGGATCATGCACCTGCTACTTGTTATTTTGCTGGGAATAAATTTGTATGTATGTAAGCCCCTCTTCCCCCCGGCCTCCTTCTCCTCCTCCCCTCTTTCGAATGTTAATGAAGAATCAAATTATTTGCATAGCATCCCAGAGAAAGGAAATCAAAAGTTGTTGAAGTACATGAAAAGTGTAGTTGCTAATGAATTAGCAAGAACACAGAATCCTATGCTTGTTTTCGAAGAGGTTTTACAGTGCATTTCATGATAGTCTTTATCAGTTATTCAAGTTGCAGGTAATAGTTAGTGTATATAGACAATTCTTATGAAAATGCATGTATTCTTATTGTGCAATTGGAACACTGCTCTATGATAACTGGTACTTTTATTTTGTTGATTGATATATTTGACTGTATTGGTTCTGTTTACTTATTGCAGTTGATAATGATCAGGTTTTAAGCTATGGATCCTGAAGGCAAGAATTTTGGAAGAGGTATAGATGTTCAGACATTGGTGTTTTATTGTTTCCTGTTCTTTTTTCACTTGACGCTGTTTCTGGTAATATTCACCGTGAATATATGTTTTTCCACAAGTACAAGCAAGCAAACAAGTTTATATATGTTTATTTTATTGAGTCTGAGCTGCAAGGTTTTGTAGGTGGATTGCTCACACATGTACATTTTCTTCTGAACCTAACTTGTAAGTTTTACGTATGTACCTAATGTTTTTTGGGGACTCAACCCCAAAAAATATTAGATTTATAAAGGAGGAAGCCGTTTTTTTTCTTTAATTTTATATTGGCTACAGTCTTCTATACAAAACTCTACTACTTCTACATACAAGTGTTGATGTTTAACAAAGAAGTTTGTTTATAGATGTAATATCGAGACTGAATATAAGATGCATACAAGCATCATAATAAAGCACATTTATGCTGGAATTCAAGTGAAAATTCTGAAATATCATTTCAAAAGAGTAGGATTGTTATCAGATTCTGGTTATTTGATTTAATTTTCTTCAACATTGTGTGGTGGAAAAGTGTACAGTTGATCTTTGAGTTTGCCTTGCCCTTTCTGTTTTCCTTATTTTTAGCCAGGATATTTATTTATTTTTGTCAATAAGAAGTATATTTTTAATTTTGATGATGTGACCCTACTCTTTTGCCAGTTGCATCTCTCCCTTCATTTTTCCATTTCTCTTTTGGTATTGCACATTTTACTGATGAGAAAATTTCCTGTTTTTTAATATTTAGGACCAAGGGAACTGACTGGTGCTGTTGATCTCATAAGTCATTATAAATTGTTGCCACATCATGATTTTTTCTGCAAGCGGTCGCTCCCTTTGTCAATTTCAGACACTCATTATCTTCACAATGTGGTGGGGGATACAGAAATCCGGAAGGGAGAGGGGATGCAATTGGATCAGCTTATTCAAAATACTTCCAGAGATACTAGTGCAAGGATACAGCCTTTTGATTTGGATGTCCTCAGAGAAGCCTTCCAGCTGAGGGAAACTTCTCCTGTTGATTTGCCTCCTGTAAGAAATCCAATTCCTTGAGTTTAATTTTGTTTCTGTTGTTTAATATGTTTCTTACACAGTATGACACTACTTGGTTCATGTTACGTGTGCTTGTTTTCGTATTAATATACCTGTGCACTGGCTTTCTTTTCTATTAGATTTTATTTTATAATATAGCATTCTCTCTCCTCCAGGCAGAAAAGGGGGTTCCTACCCTTGCTGGAAAATCAAAAAGTGAGTCCAAAGACAAGGAGAGGAAGCATAAAAAGCACAAAGACAAAGATAAGGAGAAGGATAGAGAGCATAAGAAGCACAAGCACCGTCATAAGGATCGAAGTAAGGATAAAGACAAAGACAAGGATAAGAAGAAGGATAAAAGCGGGCATCATGATTCAAGTGCTGATCCGTCAAAGAAACACCACGAAAAGGTTGGGAAACTACTTGGATTCAGATCTTACTAATTACAATATTAAACAAAGGGGAAATACAGAAAAAGTTGGGGCTTTCAATTAGCCTTGTTATGGTACCATTTCCATCAGAGACATGGATGAGCAGATTGTCAACAAGTCAATTTCAAAGCAATAATGAAACCATCCCCTTCTATTTTTTTATAGATGTATATTCCTGTGGCCCCCAAAATCAACTAAAGTTTCTTGACTGCAAGGAGTAAATTCATGTTGGATCCTGGTCTAATTCAAGAATAGCCACTTGGTTTGAGTCTTATATCTAATGGATTTCATGCTTTGATTATTCTTTTAAATGTGTAAAAATGTTTCATTGAAAATTCCCATGATAAACCTTTCTCCTTGCATATAATTTCAGAAAAGGAAGCATGATGGAGATGAAGATCTTAATGACATTCACAGGCAAAAAAAAAGTAAGGTAATGCACAAATCAAAACATTATAAGTTATTTTGTTACACATGAGTCACCAGTTCCTTGTTTCTGGTGTGAGTTGCTTGATTATATACACTGTCTATTCAGTACTGTTTAATGAAGCCTTCTGTTTAATACTTATATTATTGCAGCATAAGAGCTCGAAAATTGATGAAGTGGGTGCAATAAAGGTAGCAGGTTGAAATGGCAGCCCACTGTTGTTCATTTGTTTTCTCAGATGGTTGTTGTTGAGAGTTAGAGAGGTTTTCCACTTAAGCATTGTCAAATTTTTTGAGGTAACACCAGAATCTTCTTCATATCTTTAATTTATCCTGCTTTCTATTTTCCTTCAACTCTCCCCCCCTTCTCTGTTTACCTCAGTTTTCACACTATATAAATGTCTTATGAAAAAACAAATGATTACATGCCCATCAACAACTTAATAAACAGAGGGTTTATGCCCTGCTGTACATCACTTGGTAATGAATTTAATATTTGTATATAAGGTACTTAGGTTAACGCAAATCTCCAGCAGTGTCCTCACCACTTTTCTTTTTGAAATGAAATTTCTTTCATTAGATGGAATTCAATTGCTTTTTATTTCTTGTTGCTTCATTTTTATTTACAAGCTTGAGACCATCTTGAATTATTTTTTTCCCCTTATTTTGGCAGAGTAGCTTCTGAACTGACTAAAGACTGTTAAGAAAGTGAATTCACCAAGGGAAAATGTTTGTATGCAAGGTAAAAATGACTGAATGTGAACTTTTCGTGTATCATAACAATGGGTCTAATATAATTGCTGGTCATATAAAACATTATTCTTTTTTTCGTTTTTTCTTTGCTGGTTTTGATGGCACATTGGATATCTTAGCTTGTACACATCATTGTACCTTCCCTTTTTTTTCCTTTCCCCTTTTAGAATTCCAAAGGTTAGTTTCGTGAATTATTTAAATTGGAGTTTTTTTACTTTTAATTGTAGGAAGTATGGACCAAGAGAGGGAATGTATAGTATATGAGGCTCTCTCTCTCTTCCCTTTTTTTGTCGTTGCAATGACTTAACACATCCATAGTTACTCAACATAATGGTTGTAAAGTGCCTAATTCTTTTCTTTATTTTTCCCAACATGAATAATGAATTCCCAATTTCGTACGACAATGTTTGTAAATAATGCCAAAGAAAAAAGGAGTTATGTCGTGGAGGAGGGGAACCCTTTTTCTGTTAATGAAATGAATATATCATTCTTTCCTTGTGATTAGATATTGATGAAATTAATGTACATCCATATATATTATGTAGATTTTATGTGAATGTTTGGCAGCTGAGAACTTATTCTCTTGGTTGAAAGTGCTTGTATCTTTTTATTTGGACGGGACACTGACGCCTTAGAAAGAATTTTGATTTGGAGGCCAGATTGCGAATTTGCTAGTCATTAACATGCGATTCCAAATATATATACAAGCCAGTATTAATAGTCATAAATCGAACAACTCCTCCAGTTTTAGAACACCGGCTCGTGAACAATTTGTTTGCATTTGGATTAAAATCAACGTCGATACGGTGGGGGCTCTGGAAATCAATTAGCCGTTCCCCAGCTTTCGGAAGATTTACAATTGCACCATTCCGTCACCAGCAGGTAATGTTACGTAATAATGGATGTTTGGCCAATCTAAAGGTGTATGGGCTATTCAATTCACGTGACTGGATGTGATCATCGAATTATTTTTCCAGACAGAATAAATATTAAATGAATTGTATATGGTAAGTAAATGAGTGGTTTCCACTTCCTAACTGCATATTGCCAAAATGCTATCATGTTCATCGCAATGTCCCCAAGTCAGATGCAATGGCCGAAATAGTGGCAATGCTATCCTTTTCATGGCAATGCCCCCAGTTCAGAATCAATGGCCGAAAGAGGCAAATTAAAAATGTTGTTTTAGTACCTTGAGTCAATTTTGGTGGCCCACTTTCTTGCCTTGGCCAATGCCTCCGCCACCACCGCCAGGATATTTGAATATCTCATAAGGAGGATCATTAAGTCGAATGGTAAAGTCAAATTTGGATCAGTGCGATTTCTTTATTTCTATGACCTCGAGGCTCGAGCTCTAAGCCTGCAAATCTTGAACTCTAAAATACTCTATTAATTGGTGAGTCGAGTGTAAAATTAGAATCAAATTTTTGCAAGTCCTTGATAGTGAGACAAGCTACTACATCTTTTGAAAGGTACCCCCAAGGACATACCCAACGGATCGAAAGTTCTATTGAATGTGTAAATATTTAATACGAGGTGTGCTTGTTATGTAGGAAACATGCAAGCCGTTTGGGGCAGCTGTTCTTTTACCAATTGAAGTAAGCACTGACAAAGAAACAAGATTTGGAATCATTTTACATATATTTTTTTTTTCAATTTAATTGCATTATTTTAAACACGTCTAGTTGTTTCCCATGTGACAAGATTTGGCCAAAAGATAACGAAACCTTCATAATTGACATATATAGTGAGGTATAAACGGTCAATAAACTAATCATTATAATATGGGACATACATATTATAACTTCTCCATGCACTAGATTACCCAAAATATTTACTTCGCAAATAATTAAGATTCACCTCCTTTCACAAATAGTATTGTACTTTAATCATCATACTTTGAAAAAGAAATATCTATTTTTTATTATTGAATGAGGTTGCAATTTGATGCTACTCAACTAGTTACTCTTATAGTCTGTGGCTTCTCCCTCAAACAATTGGGAATAGAATTCTCTCTCTCTCTTTATACAGATTTTTGGACCATGTTATATATTATTGTATTAACTTAGACACCCAATTCACTCTATTCATACTAATTTTTAGAGGCTTCGGTGGCATAATCAAATAAGGCGGAACTAAGGGTTGGGCTGCCTCTTAGTTTTATCTGGAGTATGAGTTACAGCAACTTAACATATTATATGTTAAGAGCATGAGACATTTTCAGATCTTGTTTTACATCTTGATTTAGACTTTTAATAAACATCTTATTGAACATGTAAATAATTAAATATGAACATACGCACACTAATTAACTACTTCCAATTGTACATATACGTTTTCACCATCTAGTTTTGAAAAGAAAAACAATAATAGCAAAAAACTATGTCAAGTATAATTAAATTTGTGGTATGCCCCACCTCATTTTGGATATTCTTTTGCTTTACAATTGCTCTTTCATGCTCCTAAAGATCATCATTCATTCATTCATTCATGGTTTCCTTTATTCCCTTTTTGTTTTTTTATTTTTTATGGCTCTTTTGTGCTACTACAGTTTCATTTTGTGTGGGCATCTTGTTATACTGCTTACTTATCTTTGCATTTCTTGGCTTTTTTTTTTTTTTTTAATCTCCTTTTCCTTTCCTATCTTCTTTTAATAGGGTATCCTATAAAGTTTGCTTCTTTAAACGCTTATGGCTGTGCAAAGACAAAACCAAGGTGCGATTAGTGTCACTCAAAGAGGGTAATATTCACAACTCACATACAAAGCGATAGCCAAGAGATTCCAATTTCCAAGCAGCATCTTTGAATACATCATCACTTGAGGCAGCATTTGAATTTTGACAATTGTTTGTTTTTGTTGTTTCTTGAAATCTGTTTTCCATGTTTCTCTAAAACACATGGAAGGGCACATGCATCCTAATTTAGGTGACCAATTAGTTGGTAGAAATGTTACAATGTGACATAATTAATGCTTTACAATGTTGGTTTTGAAATACCTAGACTAATTCCTTCATAAGCTATGTAACCAAAAAGGAGAATAAAATAGGTTAGGTAACATTGGTCAAATATACAAATAGCCATATATCTTTGTTTTAAATAAAATCGCCTTTATGATTCATTTAACTAAAGATTGATTTAAAAAAAAAAAAAATTGCTCTGTGCTTTTTGACAATTTAAAAGATGCTAAATTTGTTAGGAAAAAAATTTGTTTAAAAGCTTTCAGTGTTTTGTGTAAGTCCTAAAGGGTGAGCAAGAAAGTCATATAGATTTGACAATGAGTGCAAGAAAGCTAATGTGGGATCACAAATGTTTAAGATGATGGGTACACTTCTTTAGGTTTATTTATTAGGGATTGTGTACAACAAAAGGAGATGCAATAAAAGAAAGCAAGATTTGGGGTGCTTTTGAATGGCAATGATTTTGAAAGCGAAGGCATTTTTTTTCTGATGAGGTTTGTTGTGTTAAATCAAAATGAGAAACAAAATTTCTATAAAAATATATAAAGCACTTCTTAGGGAAAATAGAATCAAATAAAAGCATTTCTTTACAAAAGCCCTTTCAAATTTCTTCAAGAAGTATGTAAGGTTCACTCTTAAACTTCACTAGGTGCCCTAAAGTTAGCATACTTAACTAAATCAATAAGTGGAGGAATCAAACAAATGGTGTGTGCCAAAAACAACTTAAGAATGCACTAATTTTTGATATTAGGTGAACTCCGGTTAGATGGGTATGTACCCTTAGAAGTACATTTTTTGGCTTCTGAATTCATTCCCCCAAAGCACTTTGTCCCCTGCTTTTGTGTAGATTTGGGTGTATCTAACGCATTGAATCACAAAATGACACTTAAGCTCTTCTTTTGTTTTCTATTTAAGAGCAAGGAAATTATTATAGGCAGAGCATGATGATGGAGTTTAGAAATAAAGAAAATACTTTAAAAACTTTTTTTTTTAAAAAAAAAACAAAACAAAAGGAGAAAGATATTGAAAAAGAAAAAACACTTTAAATCAGTCAATAATTTCTTAACAATATTAATGTCAAATTTAAAAGAAAAAAAATCAAATCACGGTACCAAAATTATGCTTGTAGTAGAAAATCAAAAGTATCAAACCAATCAAAATCAAATGAAAAACGATTTGTCCAATAATTTTGAACATGACAATGCATTGACCACACCAATACAATACCTACCGTTATATTATTTTCAAAACGACAGGTTCCTAAAATCGCCCAAAATTCGATATACATGCATGCGTGAACATGAAATTTGACTCGAATTAATTAATTTAATCGAACCTTAAATGACGATGATAAAAATTAATGTATTGCATTTGCTTCACATGTTTTTATTTTTATTAATTTAATTTTAATTTGACGTCAGCCCAAGAGTGCCTATATGCTACGAGTGCCATCCGGGGCAAAATGAATTCACTTCATTAAATTAAATATTCTTGCAATCAATTATAAAATAATAGCAATCCCACTTCAATTATTATTATTATCCAACCCACTGTGAATTCTGCATCAAGTCATGATCATTAGGTAGATCCAAAGATGTATGATTAAAAACTAATTATGTCATTTTGGTATTACAAAAGGTATTTCTAAAAAAATTATTTAAAAAAAAGATTACCCTCAAATTTAAATAAATAAATAATTTTTTAGGTAAGGAATAAATAAAATTTCAATTTATTTATTACTTATTCTCTTCTTTTTTTTTTTATTCGAACTAGAGTGATCAGAAGGGCTCAGACCGTATAATAATAGATATTTTATTCGCAATGTATTTTGTGAAAGTGAATTAGAATATAAAAAAATTTTAAATTTTATTTATTTATTTAAGAGTACACATCATTGTTGAAGATTTAAAAAAAAATGTAAAATAAATCTTTAAGAAAAGGGTAGAAAATGCACCTCAGAAAATAATAATTTTGTTCAATCAAAACACTTTCATTCAAGAACTATTTATGTCAGAATGCATCATAAGAACTTTTTTTTGTTTTTTGTTTTGTACATGGGTCCTAGTGAGCAGCATCAATATGACAATATGTGTTTGGTGCACGTACATTTTCAATTTTTAGTCGTTAACATGCTCCATTCACCATACATATATATATTTACTTTTATGCATTTTCTTTAAATATTATTTTCGGTGGTTGCGGTTATTATTTCATCTTATAGTGTCGGTGCTCCTTCTATCCCCCCCTAAGTCCCAACAATGTTTTTGGTTTTGTTTTGCTTTTGTCAACGACACGTGTCACATAAATTACTGTTTGAAATAGAAAATAATAATAGTAATTATGACTGAGCAATGCTGATTAAAAATATAATAATTAATATGTTGTGACGTTTGGACCTACTAAATTGAGTGAAATGAGTATTGCATTGCCTGCCCTTTAATCTAAACAAAAAGAAAGATTTCGAAATATACAAAATTCAGAACATTACGTTAAAAAATCTGCTCTCACACTAGTATATAAGAAGAAACATTTATACATAGGGAATGAACTCGTGGGACTCGAATTCATATTAAGATTTAACTTCTTCATATTTCTATTGATTAACCATCAATCATTACATAAGTTTTTACTTAGGAGAAATTCAAATCAATATAGATGGAGGATCTCAATCTCTCGAACTCATGCTCTCTCAATACATGCTGAGAGCATGAGTATTATCGAACAAGACATAGTGGCAACGCCAAATACTATCAATTAAGATACAAATTATATATATAAATTTTCTTATATATATATATATATATATATATAGAAAAATTGTGATTATATTTATATATAGAAAAATATGGTTATGTTGATTTAGGAATGTAATCTATTCCAAATAGGATATCCACAAATTTGTTATCATTCATAACTTCCTAAAGTTAATTATGTCCAATGAAGAAGCACAAGATCGCACCCTTAAATGTATACATATATACATATATATATATATATATATATATATTAATTATCACTTAATATATATATATATATATATATTAATTATCACTTAATTAAGGCATCATCGTTGTTATAATTTCCAAATTTACTGCTCAGGATAACAAACGGATACAATTCTAGTAGTAGTGTGAAATGGAATGAGTTGAATGAAAATCAACAGTTGATTAATTAATGCGAAGGGACCCCATGCCCGGCGCAATTTGCGATAACAAAATCAAAACCCAAAAAATCCCACTGACTTCGATTTCAGAATCCAATTGCAACTCCATCCACAATCACCAAACAAATTTTCTGTTTTTTTATTCTCCTCAAAACTTTCTCAGATCAAATCAAGTTGAACCATTAAGAGCTTTATTTTCATTCAAAATTGGTTAAATTTACTAGAAATTTCTGTCCATATATTTATTATATTGATGGGATAAAAAATATATATATATATTGAAGGGAGCCCTTCACATTACGTTAATCGTAACCGTAACGTACATTCTCACATAGCAATAGTATCTATGATGGAATTTACTACTGTTGTTGTGTGTGGCGTACGTTACGTTAAATAGCACTGGCCATATTGAAGATGCGAATCCATCACCATTCACTGGACCAATAGTTATATTATATACCTAAGTGGCATCATTGAGAGCATCTTATTATTTGATGTTAACTGTGTTGATCTCATAAACATTTATGTAACGTCTTCTGATAGATGATGAAGTTGATTTGATATAAAATCTTTTCTTGTTAAATTAAATGATGAATTAATGTAACAAAATAGTAGAAAATGAGTTTTACCATCTGCACTAGATATAATAATGATTACTAATTCAGCATCCAATCCTAATTTAATTGAAAACTAATGAAGATGATGCTGATGGCTGATGGTTACCCTTACATACATACAGAGATATTATATTTTTTTTTATAACCTTATTTTGTTGGTTCTCTTCAGTCTTCTCCACCTATGCTGCGAATGGGGAAAAAAATAAAAATAAAAACCCAACAATTAAGCAATTAAAAAAAAAAAAAAAAAAGGAGGAGGCAAGAAAGTAAGAAAGTGACTTTCAATTTTGACTCCATAAATCACTCAACAACATGATCAAAATAAAAACAAGAAAATCACAAGCAGTCAAGCAGAGAGGAGGAGTCACTGTTCATACTCATACTCGCTCGCAATCAAAACCAGCAGAATCTTAGCTGGATGCACCCACACACTTGCACACTCTCCCCTTTTTCACTCTTCTTTTTCTATTCTTTTTTCCCTTCACTTTCCTACCATTTTCCCCTCTAAAGAAAAATAAAATAAACGAAAAGAAAAGTGAACAAATCCCTCCCCCTCCCCCACCACCACCACCACCGCCATTACTCCACTTCAGTCTCTTCTGCGTTCATTCTGAATGTTTTCTCTCCTTTGTTGCTTTGGGTTAAACACACAACAAATACAATGCCCACCAGCTTCTGCCTGCTCATCTCCCTCGCCTCCTTCTTGATCTTATCATGCGCACCCATCATCCCCTCGTCATGCACCCCCGTCGCCAGCCGTCGGATCCTCCATCAACCGTTTTTCCCACTCGGTGCTGTCCCTCCATCCCCACCACCCTCTCCAGCTCCTCCACCCCCTCCTCCTCCGACTCGTAAAGTCCCATTTTCTGACACTTCCACCCCTAACAATTCCCCATTCTTCCCCACCTACCCTTCCCCGCCTCCCCCGCCTTCCCCCGCCAACTTCGCTTCCTTCCCCGCCAACATTTCCTCCCTCATCCTCCCCCGCTCCCCCGAAAAGCCCAAACGCAGTTCCCAGAAGCTCCTCATCCTCGCCTTCGCCTCCGTCTCCTCCGCCCTCCTCGTCGGTGGCATTCTAGTCTTCTTCTACTGCCGCAAGCGAAGGCAAAATGGGCTGCTTTACTGCACCGCCGACGTCAAAAGCAACACCACCAACAGCAACATTAACAGTAACAACAGCAGCATCCGAATTTACCCTCCTCCTCCTGCGAATGCGGATGCCACGAGGAACGCTCACAAGCTGAGGACCAATCGCACTTCGTCCAGCTCCGAGTTTCTTTACTTGGGCACCTTGGTAAATTCGCGAGCCGGCATTGACGATTCCACCACCGATACCGATTCGCGCGGCGATACCAACTGCGTCTCGCCGGAGCTCCGCCCCTTGCCGCCTCTCTCCCAGCAGGCCAGCTTTAAGGAGGATCAACGCCCACGCGCTGACGTGGCGTCCAGCGTGGCGGAGGATGAAGATGAGGAGTTCTATTCTCCCAGAGTTTCGTTGGGTGGAACCGGGACCGGATCCGGGTCGAGGAGAGATTTTGCGGCCGTGGCGGTTGATGGAGAGGGTGTCGGAGGGAGGAACAGTGAGTCGAGCAGTTGTTCGTGTTCGTCGACGAGTTCTCGGTCGTTAACGGCGAGCATTTCGCCGCCGATAAGTTTGAGTCCGAGAAGATCGGAACCGATATCTCCCGAGGCAACTCACGCAATGCCTACACAGTCGGTTTTTGCAATGATGTCGCCCATGGAATCTTCCCCCGATCGGAATATTATTAAGTCACCGTCACTTTCCATAGCTTCTACGTCACCCGATACGAGATTGTCACCGTCGAGGTTTAATCTTTTGAATCGTCGTGAGCTGTCTTCAGCTTCTACTTCACCCGAGAGAGAGTTGAAGAAGGACCTAGATAATAAATCTTCAAAATTGTTCAATGTTTTGGTGAATAGTGCAAATGTTGGGGGGTCTCCTCTTGAGAAGAAGAAAGATCTGTCACCAAGCTCATCGAGTGCTTCTTCGTTATCTTCAGCATCTGCATCACCTGACAGATTTTCAAAGAAAAGTGAAAATGCTTCTCCAAGTAGATCAAATGAGTCTTCTTTATCATCAAGCCCAGATGAATCACCAAGAATGTTGAATGTTTTTGGTCAAATTTCATCTCCGGTGAGAACTAATGATGCTTTGGAGCAGCCCATTTCAGTCCCCCCGCCGCCGCCGCCTCCTCCACCCCCACCTCCGCTGGTGTTGTCTAGACAAAGGAAGCAATGGGAATTGCCTGTGGTATCAACCCCAGCTGGTCAAGCAGTGTCCCAGCCACCTGCTTTGATACCACCTTCGAGGCCTTTTGTGATGCAAAACACAACTAAAGTCTCCCCCGTTGAATTGCCACCAAGTTCTAAAACTGAGGAGAGCGTCGAGGAAGAGGCCTTGAAACCAAAGTTAAAACCTTTGCACTGGGATAAAGTGAGAGCTAGCTCTGATCGTGAAATGGTGTGGGATCACCTTCGATCAAGCTCATTCAAGTAAGATTCTGTGACAAATCTAATTTTCAAAGTTGGGTTTTGACCGTTCAGATATTCTGTTGGGTATGCTACTTTGTTTTGAGTAAAGCTTGATGATTGCTTTGTTGTTCATTGCAGATTGAATGAGGAGATGATTGAAACATTGTTTATTGTAAATACTCCAAGTTCGAAACCAAGCCAAACAACTCCACGCACGGTTCTTCCTACACCCAACTCAGAGAACAGAGTCCTTGATCCCAAAAAGTCGCAAAACATTGCAATTTTGCTGAGGGCGCTGAATGTTACCATAGAGGAAGTTTGTGAAGCACTTCTAGAAGGTATATTGAAGTTGTGTGAGTTATTAGTGTGACCTTCCTGCTTTAATTTTCAAACTATGCATTTGCTGTGACTGTTCTTGAATAAATTATGTGGTCTTGACATATAAATTGTTGGTTCTAGATGGCATGATTTTTTAAGTTGAATTTCTGTTTTAGACTGAAAAGTTCCATAAAATGTTGTTCATCTGTGCTAGCATTCTCACAATTGTTACAACAGAAAGGTTGGTTAAATTGGAGTTGATGGCTAGATTAAAATTTAATTGTCTATTTTAGACTTTGCCTGTTTGAAGCTTGTAGCTTAGCCCATTGCTTTTGTTGCACTAGAAGATAACTGGATGCTATTGCTCAAATGTAACTTCCAAGAATTAATACAATCTTTTCATTAAATTCATCTTGCAGTAAAATCAGATGGTCTTGAATTTCTGTTCATCAGCTGGTATACTTCCTTTTTTCTGACTTAATGAGGTTTCAACTAAAGTAATATCTATTTAATACAGGTAATGCTGATACACTTGGAACTGAACTTCTGGAGAGTTTATTGAAGATGGCTCCTACCAAAGAAGAAGAACGTAAGTTGAAAGAGTACAAAGATGAGTCACCAACGAAGCTCGGTCCTGCAGAAAAGTTTTTAAAGGCAGTGCTTGACGTACCTTTTGCGTTTAAAAGGGTGGATGCGATGCTTTACATAACCAACTTTGAGTCGGAGGTTGAGTACCTCAAAAAGTCTTTTGAAACTCTGGAGGTAAGTAAATTTTTCTCTTTCTCCCTGAACTATCTTCTTGGTTATTTCTGCTTTATGTTGAAAATATAATATTTCAGCCTTGCATAGTCAACTAAGCTGAAGAACTTTACTGTCTCAACTGGAGCTTGATTTAGATGAGCATACATGTCTTTCCTATCTAAGCTATTCTCACCATTATCAAATAAAAGCTCATGTGACTGTATTTCAGTATGTACTGCTTATTGGAATTACTGACATCTGATCTGGTTACTTGGTGACTGGGAAATCCATGAAATGCACCTGAGTTTATAGATCTAGCTAGCTCATGTCCTGGGGTAAAGCCAATGCAAATACTGTTTTCACTGAATATCACGTAATATCCATTATTCATTTTTGGGTGAAGATGTGGACTATTGTTGCTGGATGCAATCATTTATAGTTGGCAACTTGGCATAGTCTCATGGATCTCCATTTTTTTTACCCTTTGTTCAGGCTGCCTGTGAAGAATTGAGAAATAGTAGGATGTTCTTGAAACTTCTAGAGGCTGTTCTAAAGACTGGGAACCGCATGAATGTTGGGACAAATCGTGGTGATGCCCATGCCTTTAAGCTAGATACACTCCTCAAGCTTGTTGATGTCAAGGGTGCAGATGGAAAAACCACTCTCTTACATTTTGTTGTACAGGAAATCATAAGAACTGAAGGTGCTCGTCAGTCAGGTGCTAACCAAAATCCAAACTCTAGTTTGAGTGATGATGCCAAATGTAGGAAGCTAGGTTTGCAAGTTGTTTCTGGTCTCAGTTTGGAGCTCAGCAACGTGAAGAAAGCTGCTGCCATGGATTCTGATGTGCTTAGCAGTGAGGTGTCCAAGCTTTCTAGAGGCCTTGGGAACATTGGTGAGGTTGTGAAATTAAATGAAGCAATGGGGACGGATGAAAGTAGGAAGAAATTCTCAGAGTCTATGATCAGGTTTATGAAAATGGCGGAGGAAGAGATCATAAGGATTCAAGCCCATGAAAGTGTTGCTCTATCTTTAGTGAAGGAGATAACAGAATACTTTCATGGGAACTCAGCGAGGGAAGAAGCTCATCCATTCAGAATCTTCATGGTCGTCAGAGACTTCCTTACAGTTCTTGATCGGGTCTGCAAAGAAGTTGGAATGATAAATGAGCGAACAATAATTAGTAATGCCCATAAATTTCCAGTTCCAGTAAATCCAACATTGCCGCAAGTTTTTTCTGAAATCCAAGGGAGGCGTCAATGTAGTTCCTCCGATGATGAAAGCACATCTCCTTAGCATTAAATGGCTTGAATCAGGCTGATCCCTGTTTCATTTAGCTAGAGACTGCTGAAAATTGGTGGTTGCGCCAGTTAGTTGGAGCTTGTTTAGGTTTATGTAATTTATTTATTTATCTTTTCTTTTTTTTTTTGGCATTTGTATAAATCCATGTAAAAGATTTTGGAACAGTTGCATCCTATAGATAAATATACAGAGCAGGAGATTTTCTTTGGGAAGAAGAATAAGGCAGTCAGTTAAATGGTTGAATGCCTACTAAACCTGTCAAAAACATGAGTCATATGTATTAAAGTAATTTAGTCATAGACTGTTACAAATAGAGCCTGTATTGTATCTTAATAAGGACAAGATTCTTCTCCCATAATCCAATTTGCTTATCTTTATATGTTGTTATATAGTAAAAGAGCTAAAATGTTGGCATTGAGCAATGAGCACAGGCTTAGTTTTAGAAATAAAATGGGATGAAAGCTTGGCTCCACGACTCTTGATACAAACATTAAAATAGAAACTTGATACATATAAGTAATATTAGATCAATACAATTATTAGTTGGACAATTAAGCAAGTACCACTTCTTCAGTCTTTCAAGTGTACAATAGTTTTTTGGGGACCACAATGAAAATTCATTTCATTCAAGCTTATTAACTTAATTAGAAGCTTCAGAAGCTTTACTCCCTATGGTCTTCTGTAAGTAAATATTATGTCTCATTTGCTCACGCCTTTGCTTAACTGTAAGGCCTTGGCATCCATTCGCTCAAGAATATGATGTGCTTCTTCCTGAGTTCCTGGAACCACATTCCGAATTCTGAATCCATTTGTCACGGCCTTTGATACAGTGAAAGTAAAATAGAATGTGTTTGATACCTGTTTCCAAGGATAAAATTGTTAAAAATATTAGCAATATTATACACGAGGAATTTTGGTTGGAATCATAACAAAGCTAGTAGCAACTTTTATGAGTAAAAATGGTTGCTCCTTTTTTACAAGTAGAAATTTGCTTCCTATATGCGGGCTGCAGAGCTTAGGCTTACCTCACTAGACCTGAACTCAGGCCTTGTAACATGAGCAACAACTTCAATGTTAATTAGAGGCTGATCAGGATTCTCAAGTTCTGTGTAGAGAACACAAGACTTGAAACGCAAAAAGTCTCCAACGTCCACCTGCTCAAAGAATGATGTTCTTTACATAAGATGTAGAAAAAATATCACAGAATCATAAGATGCTGGGATGAAATTGCAGCAGGAACCAGTTACAGCTGAATTACAGTAATTAAAGGAACTAAAAGAAAAATTCATGCTTTAACACGCCTTTTGTGAAAGTGCTAAATCAGAGTTAATTCAGAATTGAGGTTTTCCTAGTAGAAGGATGAAGTTACTCACAGGTCTTAGAAAATCAACATGGTCAACTTCAAGAAAACAAGGCATCAGTCCAGCAAAGGCATAAGCAGTTGAAAAAGCTAATTCAAATGCTCGGAGCATTAAAAAACCCCCAAAGATTCGACCATGGATGTTTCTTTGCTGTGGCTGACAAATCAAAGCATTTTCAAGTCGAGTATCTCTTAGAAGAATGCTGTTTCTGTCAGCCAAGGCTGGCATGTCACAGATGACCCGACCCTCTGCCAACAATGCCTCGAGTCTATTCACCTCCCCATTGTCAAGTTCCCTTCTATCTCCTCCTGTTTTCCTTTTCCTCAGTTTGCTTCTAGCTTCAGCTTCTTCAAAAAGAGACTTCTCGCGTTCAGTCTGTGGTGATAGCCGGTTCACCGGAGCAGCTTTTCCAGTCTTAGAGTCACGTGCCACAAATATGAAGTTGGCTGTCAGAACTACTGAGTCTGAAGTATCAGAGACCTCTGCAAAGCAAAGATCATAATAAGTCTGTTATTAACCCCCCACAAGCCGGTAGGTCATAGCCAAAGCTGAGGACAAATGATCTATGAATAGCAGCTTAAAAAAACTTAAAAAACCAAATACTTCTCCACGTAGGTACTAAGGGTCTAAGCAAAATTCAAGTAGGGTTTCAATTAAGAAAGCTGATATCTCTAGCTTCAGTATATTATTAGTAGCTTTACTTCAAGATATCATGTATGTGATTCTTTACGTATATAGTTTGTTCGAAAAGTAAGTACCTTTTGTGGACTGAATAACTTCAAGTTGAATCTCAATTGACGACCTGCCCACCCATATGACAGCACCAACTATTTTCAGATCGATATCAACACTAATCGATTTCTTTAGTACAATCTTGTCAACAGAAGCAGTGACCAGCAAGAGCGGCCTAGTCATGCTATCATCATCAGAACAATGCTGATTCACCAATAAATAGAAGATCATTAGGCAACCCCGAGAGATGATTTTCAATTCACAAGAAGTCACTAAAGGCAAGCACACAGTATGTGCTTCATCTTGAAAGCAATTTCTTTCAAATCACACAAGCTAGCAACTCATTTCATAATGCTCAAGCATTTGCATGAAAATCAAATACACAAAAGGCTAATGTGACATTCATCGTCTCCATCTTAAGCTTATGCTTTGCATATTAGACACTAATTCCATGACAGTCGTATCCAAAATCAAATTTTTTCAACAGCATAGCAAATAGCAACGGAGCATGTCAACACAGTTGACAGCTCAATTAAAAAAAAAATCAATCTGAACCCACTTCAAAAACTCAAATTTCAAGCAATATCCACATAACATACTCCATTAAACCCCTCAAACTGTCAAACAGCTAGAACAATAAGCACCGAATACACAATACCTTAACTGATATGGTACCAGCTAGAGCATCAAGATCCTCAAGCAGCTTCCCAATTCTAACCTCATTCCAAGGATCCCGGTACTGCTCTCTTAAAATGTAATCAGTAGAAAAATTATACAAAATACTAGTCCTGCTCTGAGAAGGAGTTTTAGTGAGCAATTCACTTTGTGGGGGAGCATCTTTTGGTGGGTCAAGAAGTCTTTCAAAAATCTTAGACCTCGCTTCCCACAAAGCATTGGTGACCGGTGAGTGATACATACCTGGCCACAAACTTATGGGCTTTCTGTTGGTTTTGGGGTCTTCATTGAGCGCAGGGGAGGAGGAGCCAAATGGGGAAGCAAATGTTGAAACAACAGGGATGGTTCTTGGAGATGAGGAATTGAACTCCATTATTGGTCAAATTTAGGAAATGGGTTTGAGAGGAATGTGGTGATGAGTTGATTGGTGATCAAAAGGGGGTAACTCTTTTGTGATATTCGAGTGAAAACAGTTGCTTTCTTGTTGGTTTAAGGTTGTGTGTGGCAAGAATTTAAAGGGGATTAGGGGAACGATTAGAAGAAGAAACATAAATTGAGTTAAAAAAATGAAAATGGTCCGATTGGGGTTTCTCCTGGTCCGTTGGAGTTATGATGATTGATGATGTCAGGTACTTTCACTTTCCCTGGTTGCCAAGTTTCTTCCATAAGCATTGACCATGGGAGCTCGTTGACATTTGGTGGTTGTTAACTAATAATTTTTGTTATAATTTAGACAAGGCACAAGACACCTTGCAAAAATCCGTTGTAGTCTAGTCGGTTAGGATACTCGGCTCTCACCCGAGAGACCCGGGTTCAATTCCCGGCAACGGAATTCTATTTTAATTCACCACTTTTTTTTTTTTGGGATACAATTCACTTACTTGCTAATAACCAATAAAAACATTATTGGAGATTAAAAGATTATTTATTTAGTATCTTCAAACATAATTTGTTTGACCTTTATAGTGAAAGTATATGGCTAAATCTTAAATGGTCAAAGGAGGGACTAATATAATTCTTTGCTCATAAATTCCTATCCCTTTAAAAAGGCAAAATCAGTACAAATTGTGTTTACCCCAAATTATTTTAGACATTAATAGAGTGTGCCCCTTTATTCTCTCTCTCTCTCTTTCCCCTTTTTTTTTTAATTCTAGATCAATTGCAAAAAATTTCATCCTTTTCAAATTTCAAATTAAATTCTAAAGTCAACACTAATACTAAACTGAAAGTTACGACAGATTTTCACCTTCAATTCATTTTAGAAAACTTTTACGTATAACACTTTTTAATTAATTAATAAGATAACACTTTTTGTGAAAACTCTTATATAATTCTATAGTCTCATTCTTATTATAAATTAATAAATTATTAAAATTACAGATATAATGGACTATATTGTTGTATTTAATAAAATATGAGCTACTGTTACCTATTTTTCTCTTAAAATTTATATATAATTGGATTTGATCTCTAACAACTTTTCTTAATGCGTCTATAAATTTTAGAATTGAACTATCAAATTATGGTAAAAAATTATGAACTATTATTGTTGATTTGAGTGCTTCCTTGCACGTAATTGGCTCCAAAATAAAGCTGTTGTATCATCCTCAAATTCGTCATCATAGGGTTTTCAATGATGTTAGCAATAATTTCTTCTAAGTTGGTAACCTCTAAGTAGATAAGCAAAATATTTTTAATTTTTTAGTTTATTTAATGTATATTTAGTGGACTAAAATTCTTATTCATATGATTAGATTGGTAAAATAAAATGCATTTTTGGTTAATTAAATGTATGTTCATCCAACTGTAAATGCACCATATAAATTAATAGATTTTATATGATTCCAGTACTATTAATTTATAGAGGTTATAATGTATCTTGGAGTCCTACCTTGAAAATAATTGTATGGAGCCTTTGTTGTGTTGCATGGCATTGAACTATTATGATATATTGTATGAGGGAGGGAGGTACATTTCATATAGTACCATGTGCTATATGAACTATATATATTACATATATTGATATTTTATATTATAATTTATAATAAATTAATATTATTTTGATTTATTAATTAAAAAAATAAACAACCAGTAGCAGGCTAGCAGCCACCACTAGCCACAACCAACCGACAATTTTAAATATGTTATTTGTTTACGTCTTAATCGGTACTGCTAGAATCCTTATCATGGGCTCTACGCAATGTTACAAATATGTCCGGCAACGGAGTTTCTGTTCGCCAAAGATCTACTGTCAAAATTTTAGATTTCAAAGACGTTAACAGCAAATGGAAGCTTTGTTACTGGAGATATTGGTACGTTGTGTAGGTCTCTTGAAGAGCATTCCATTGGTACAAAATTTAATGCAAAAAACTACTAACAAAATTGCAGCGACTTCGTCAACATGATTCGTGTAAATAAAAATTTATGTCTTTGTTATCTTTGGCCCCCACGCAGAACCGGCATACGTATTCAATGACTGCAAATTAATTAATACAATGATAAGAAAACAAGCATGCTCGCATCACGACTCCTAAGTTTTGGACCTGTCTGTTTTACCCATGTAAATTTATTATTTTAAGATATGCAATAGCCAATAGAAGTGAAATTTTACTCCAAAAATTTCATTTTAAAAGTTTTTTTTTAATTATTATTATTATTAATATGGCTCAATTTTTTGGAATTACTCCAAAAAATCTATTGTGTGTGTGTGTGTGTGTATAATTAACCAGCAGATCACCGGAAGCGAGCTCAAGTTCATTGTGTTGGGAACAAAAAAATGGAGAATAATGAAAAGAAGGCATCTGCCTCAAGCAAATTAGCTCACTGTTTGGTCTTATCCTATCCAGCACAAGGCCATATAAACCCCCTGCTTCAATTCTCCAAGCGCTTGGAACACAAAGGAATAAAAGTAACCCTAGTCACTACTTATTTTATCTCCAAATCCTTACACCGAGATCCATCAAGCTCCAATTCAATTGCACTAGAGACAATATCCGATGGCTACGATGAAGGCGGTTCTGCACAGGCAGAAAGTGACCAAGCATACGTGGATCGGTTCTGGCAAATTGGCCTGCAGACTTTTACTGAGCTTGTTGAGAGGATGAATGATGTGGATTGTATTGTGTATGATTCATTTTTGCCTTGGGCTCTTGATGTTGCCAAGAAGTTTGGCTTGACTGGAGCTGCGTTTCTCACTCAATCTTGTGCTGTTGCTAGCATATACCACCATGCGAATAAAGGGTTGATTAAACTTCCCCTCACGGGTGATCAAGTTTTGCTGCCTGGATTGCCTCCACTTGATCCTCAAGATACGCCTTCTTTCATTAACGCTCCGGCATCATATCCTGCTTTCTTCGATATGATTGTTACTCGCCAAGTTTCTAATATTGACAAAGCTGATTGGATTCTTTGCAACACCTTCTATGAGTTAGAGAAAGAGGTAATTAAGTAATTTTTCTCCACCACATGATTCCAATCTACCAGTGATGATCGGAACTGTGTTGATTTTTAAATAACGTATTAAATATGTGAATTCCTTGCAGATTAAGATTTAATTATGTTAAAACTGATGCATATTCAGCATAATAATCAACCGAAGGGTTTTTCCAATAAAACTTAATATGACGACGATCAACGTCATACCCCGTTCGAAAATTAGTTTTTTCAAGAATTTTTGTGTATTTCCAAAGGTATTTATCTTCGGAAATGACCCATTTTCATAAACATTTATTTTTTCATTGACGTATAATGTTACAATTCAATAATTTGCTTGAGTTAGATTGCTTTTGATTTGACTTTTTTAATAAAAAAAAGAAAAAAGGTGTTTTCTTCACTTGCATTATTTCTTTTGGAATCTTTCATGTTAGAAAAGAGTTGAACTGTAACCTATACGCTGCAGTTTCTGCAAGTAACATCTTGTGAGCTGACAAGATTATTCGTGGATGGGTAACACGTGGACCGTCGAAGAAATGGCAGATTATATGTGGAACCCAACATACCGGTTTTCTTCCGGTTTCACATTAACCATCAAAGCCGGTTGCACACGAATGTGTTTTTTTTTTTTTTTAAACAAAAAAAAATCTTTTTCCAACCGTTAAATTCGCCCATCTTTCTCACTCCACAGGTTCTTGTCTTCTTGAATATCTGATTGAAATTGGTACAAAATGAAACACCAAGGGGATAACATTTTGAAAGTTTTGTTTTTTCATTGATTAATCCTGTGTTTGTGCTTTTAAACCTTTGTCCTTTTCTTTTGAAGTTTATCGATCAAGATTAAATCTGGGAGTGGATTTTTTGTACTTGAATTTGATGATCAGTGGCTAAAGTAAAGATCTTTCAGTGTGTAGACAGAACCCTATTGGTACAGATCCAGTTCATTTCATTATTTAGCAAGAACCACTATCTGGGTTTCCATGAATTTCAATTTTGAGTTCCGGTGAGTGGTGCCTTCATTCTTGTACAGAAAGTTGTAAAGTCATACTAGTCATTGTTGCCATTTTTATTGTTCCAATAATTCGATTATGATATTTTCGGTTTCTGCTAATCAAGTCATCGCATTCGTCTTCATTTGGTGCCTGTACTCAAAGTGGATTTTTTGTGGCTTGGGTCAACAGATCACCAAAGATCACCGAAGCCTGAATTGTGATTTATAGTTGAATTTATGCTAAGTGTGTGTGTTTTTGAATTCCTGCATATATGAGTGACCTAACTGCCTGGTTGAATTTGCGGAGTCCAAACCTTGTGCCATATTGAAATATCCTGTTATTTCCCCTAGTTACCATGGCATTTTATGTAAAATCGATCTTCTGTGATGTGTACTGCTCACATTAACCATCAAAGCCGGTTCTCCACGAATGTGTATTTTTTTAACTTCTTTTTCCTACCCTTAAATTTCTTCATCTTTTTCACACCACATCCAACGACTGACATTACGTGTCTGTTCTGTAACTTAGCCCCCTCAATAACCATCCGGATCATTTTTACAAAAGCCAAATGCATGCTTGATGGCCACTCAATTCGTATTCGTTTGACCCTCTCGAAAAAAGAAAAAAATTTACTTGTTTGACAAGGTTGTGATCCCCAACTTTGACGTGCAGAAATTTTGGACTACCCCATCAATAAAGCAACGTGAATGTATAGAGTGGGCAAAGCTAGTTCAAGTGATTTGAAAGGAGAAAAAGTAAAAAAAAAATAAAAAATGCAGAACATTAAAAAGAAAGTTACCTGAAGAAACCTACGATTTGGGGTCATATCTTGCCTTCTCTGATGTGGTGATGAAATATCAACTTGATAACACTCACAAAGTTGATTGGGTTATGTCCAACACATCTTGATGAACTGGAGAAAGAGGTAATTATATTATAAGTGTTTCAAAAATCTTAAATGTGCGTCTATTTATATATATATATATATATATATGCATACATAAGTCTAGATTCGAACTTTTAACATATTATAGTACAAGATTTTATTAATAGAACAAATTACTCGTAATATGCTTTGTTAAATTTACAAATTGTTGTTGGACATATATAAATTATAATGGAGGCTTTCTTAATTGATTGATGTCGTTTTGTATTTTTTTAAGTCTTTCATTGAGGTGGCCAATGATGATGCATTCCGCCGACATTGCCTGATTGTTAATTCGATGACGTCAGAGATCGGATATTTAAGTACTGAGGCCTACCTTTGAAGACTTTTAAGAATTAATTCTCAGCACTTCATTTCAACTAGCGAGATTATATTAGATATTAGATATAATTGCTCGGTGGCGAAGCAACTTGAGGGTTAGCATATCCATAATTTGGGAAAAATTCAAATGAATCATTTTAAAATAGATTTATTTATAGTGTTACTATTAATATTTTTAATAATATTTTAATTTTTCTTTATACTTGTTATTTTATTCATGTCAATCTCAATTCATTTCTCTTAATCCAAACCTCTCTCACTCTTTACCTTTTGACTTTGATTTTTTTTTTTTCAAAAACAGCACATCATTAAATCCTTAATTTTTTAATCCTAAAATTATAGGAATTTGAATTAAGATATAATCATTTCGAGTTCAATTTCAATTTAATAGTATAATTTAATTCAACGTGATTCATTTGAATACTTTATGAGTATTTTCTTTCATAATTTTCTTAATCAAGTATTGTTTAGCAAATTGCGAGCCAACTCAATTTTTATTTCTAAGTTTCTTGAGATATAATCATAGATTGATTCTTATGCCCCCTTATTTTATCTCCATTAATAAACCTTTCAATAAATCAGCCCCAAAAATTCTCATTCACTCTTATTTTATTTCTATTGAATTAATGGTTGTTAGATAAGAAAAATGAAGGAAAAAATCACCACTATTAATTTAATGAGTAATGATACAACCACAAACTCTTGTATAAACTTATTTTGTACAAACTGACGTGGCATTAATTCATTAGTTGAATGAAAATATAAAATAATAAAAACAAATCATGTGGGCCAAGTGATATTTAATTCAACCAATTTTATTATGCCACATCAGTTTGTACAAAATAAATTTGTACAAGAGTTTGTGGCTATATCATTACTCTAATTTAATACTGAACAAAAACTTAACTCAGTATTAAATTTGAATTAAAAAACGCATATATTATTATTTTTTAAAAAATAATTTTAATATGGCCTACTCTAAAAATAATCGGTAATTAAGAGAAAAATCATTTTAGCCCACCTCCCCACCCTGAAAAAATCTAGCTTCGCCCATAAGCGTGCTGCTCATTACTTGTACATAAGACACTTCTAGACAGCAAATAGACACCATCCAGCTAACCTGACAGAAGTTTTGCATTTGATTTTTACTTGCTTCAAATGATAAAGCACGCGTCTTCGTCACATTTATTTAGGCAGAGTACTAGGACAAATTAATTTTAATGTTGTATTTGTGGAGAAATTGTTCCTTGGGGAGAACACCACGTCACTCTTTCATGTTACAAAAGATTTCAATTGTAATTGATTAATTGATACAAAAATTACTTGTTTTAATGGGCACTGGCCATAAATTCCGTCGTGTATATAAACTCTGCACTTCCTATAAATCAATCAATTTTATAAACAACTAGAACACAGAAAGAGAGAGCTAGCTCAAGTAATTGTGTGAGGAGAAGAAAAATGGAGAATATTGAAAAGAAAGCTGCCTCCTGCAAACGAGTTCACTGTTTGGTCTTATCTTATCCAGCACAAGGCCATATAAACCCTCTGCTGCAGTTCGCCAAGCGCTTAGAACACAAAGGCCTCAAAGTCACTCTAGTAACCACTCATTTCATATCCAAATCCTTACATAGAGATTCATCGTCCCCGTCCACCTCCATTGCTCTCGAGGCAATCTCTGATGGCTAGGACGAAGGAGGGTCCGCACAAGCAGAGAGCATTGAAGCTTACTCGGAGAGGTTTTGGCAAATTGGCCCTCGAAGCATTTGTGAGCTTGTTGAGAAGATGAATGGCTCAGGTGTTCCTGTCGATTGCATTGTGTATGATTCATTTTTGCCTTGGGCTCTCGATGTTGCTAAGAAGTTTGGGCTGGTTGGAGCCGCATTCCTCACTCAATCTTGTGTGGTTGATTGCATATATTACCATGTGAACAAGGGCTTGCTCAAGCTTCCGCTTCCGGATAATCAATTATTGTTGCCCGGAATGCCTCCACTTGAGCCTCAAGACATGCCTTCATTCATTTATCAATTGGGGTCATATCCTGCTGTTGCTGATATGGTGGTAAAATATCAATTTGATAATATTGACAAAGCTGATTGGGTTCTTTGCAACACATTTTATGAGCTGGAGAAAGAGGTAATTATAAGTTTTTCAAAAATTTCACTTTATCCTAGTTTACACATATGAGCCTGGATTCAAATTCCAAGCTTTTAATTATGTCACAAGATTTTAATTACCCATTGATCTAACAAATAGTCTCGTAAAATGCTTGTTGACATTAATTAACTTTTAATTCACCACAATTTTTTTTTTTTTTTAACAATTCACTAACTTGCAATAACCAATAAAAACATTTTTGGAGATTAAAAGATTATTTATTTAGCATCTTCAAACATAATCTGTTTGACCTTTATAGTGAAAGTATATGGTTAAATGGTCAAAGGAGGGACTACACATATAATTCTTTGCTCATAAATTCCTATCCCTTTAAAAAGGCAAAATCAGTACAAATTGTGTCCACCCTAAATTGTTTTAGACATTAATAGAGAGCGCCCCTTTGTTCTATCTCTCTTTCTCTCTCTCTTTAATTCTAGATCAATTGCTAAAATTTTCATCCTTTTCAAATTTCAAATTAAATTCTAAAGTCAACACTAATACCAAATTGAAAGCCACTGTAAATAATACTTTTTTTCTGAAAACTCTTATATAATTACGTAGTCTCATTCACATTATAATTTAATAATTTATTAGATTACAAATATAATGGACTATGCCACTTTATATAATAAAATATGAGCTATTGTTACCTATTTTTCTTTAAATTTATATATAGTTCGATTTCATCTCTAATAATTTTTCTTAATGCATCTATAAATTTTAGAATTGAACTCTCGAATTACAGTAAAAAATTATGAAGTATTGTTCTTGATTTGAGTGCTTCCTTGCACATAATTGGCTCGAAAATAATGCTATTGTATCATCCTCAAATTCATCATCATAGGGTTTTCAACGATGTTAGCAATAATTTCTTCTAAATTAGAAACCCCTAAGTGGATAAGTACAATGTTTTTATTTTTTTAGTTTACTTAACGTATATTTAGTGGCCTCGTTCTTATTCATATGATTAGATTGGTAAAATAAAATGAATTTTTGGTTAATTATATGTATGTTCATAGAACAGTAAATACACCATATAAATTAATAGATTTTATATGATCGCAGTACTATTAATTTATAGAGGTTATACTGTATCTTGGGGCCATAGACTTGAAAATAATTTTATGGAGCGTTTGGTGTGTTGCTAAGGTATTGGACGATGATATATTGTATTAGAGGGTAGTGTAAGAGAGATTGTAACATTTTTCAAGTTTTTTGGTTTGATATTCTGGACAAAAACGGTTTTCCGTTTCTGTAGAAAACGACTAACCGTTTAAGTCCAGAGAGCATGTTTGCTGTTCTGGAATAAAACGGCCCACCGTTATTGAGAAAACGGATAACCGTTTAAGTCCAGATAACTTGTTTTCTGTTCTGGAATAAAACGGCTCACCGTTATTGAGAAAACGGCTAACCGTTTAACTCCAGAGAACATGTTTTATGTTCTAGAGAAAACGGCTCACCGTTTATTGAGAAAACGGCTAACCGTTTATTTCCAGAAAGGCGTCAATTGGAAAAACGGTTAGCAAGATTGAAATTTCAATTTGTCAATGGATGCAAATTCAAACCAAAAGAGTGTCTTCGAAGAAGTACCATTTCTAATGGTTATATTCTTTCAAATAAACATCTTCTTCATTAAAGAAAGATATACAATTAGATCAATCATCAGATTTTGCAGGTTTAATATATGTTCTGGAAATACAATCTTATTTGCTAGAGATTGTATTCAGGATTTGATATATCTTGGGGGTAATTTGCCATTAGAACTCTATAGCAAACCAAGATTGGTGAGGGCAAATAAAACCTTAAAGGAAAGTGTGCAAACACGTCTCAAATCCTAAGCAATTTTCTTTATTCTTTGCCTCCATATTCTTATAATTCTCTAACAATCTTTAAGGTTTTATTTTTATGTAAATGGAGGCTGAGAAGAGTTTGACATCATTTCTGAATCCTAGTGTCCATCTCGATCGTTTTGATGGAACTAATTTCACTCGTTGGAATGGAAAACTGTTCTTTCTCCTTATTGTTTTTAAAGTGGCAAATGTTCTTGATCTGAAATTGGAACCATTTCCAGAACCAAGAGAAGATGATACCGAAGTTGTTAAGGCTGCAAGGAAACGTCGTGAAGATGATGAATTGATGTGCCGGGGTCACATACTCAATACGCTTTTTGACAGGTTATATGATCTCTACAATTCTATGACTTCTCCGGTGGAAATTTGGAATGTTCTTGAGTACAAATACAAAACGGAGAAAGAAGGTACTGACAAATTCCTTGTATCTAAATATTTTGAATTTATTATGGTAGACACAAAATCCATTCTTGATCAAATACATGAGTTACAAATTATTGTTGCTAAGCTTCGAGAGTTAAAAGTTGAAATTTCTGAATCATTTCAAGTTGGGGCTATTATTGCTAAATTGCCTCAAAGTTGGAATTATTATAGAAAGAAACTCCTTCATAGTAAAGAGAACATAACTTTAGAAGAATTACAAAAACACTTGGTAATTGAAGAAGAGACTAGGTCTCGCGAATCCAAGGATAAGCATGATTCTACTAAAGTTAATGTTGTTGAAGCTAGTAAATTCTCAAAGAATTTTAAAGTCAAGAATGACAAGAAATTCAAGAAGTCCAGCACATAAAAGTTTTCTGGAAATTGTTTCTTTTGTGGTAAGAAAGGCCATCGCCAAAGTGATTGCAGATTCAAGAAGAAAAAGGAAGAAGTGAATTCCCATAAAGCTAATGTTATTGAAAACAAATCTGAAGAGATTTGTGCTATGGTTTCTGAAATGCAAATTGGCATGATTACCGAAACCAATATGGCTGAAACTAAGTCCTATAATTGGTGGCTCGATTCGGGTGCAACAATTCATGTTTGTAATGATAAGAAATTTTTCTTATCATACAAAGAAGAAACGGAAGGACAAATGGTTCTCATGGGAAACAATAATGCAGCCATAGTAGCAGGGAAAGGAGTAGTTGAGATCAACTTCACTTTTGGAAAGAAAGTCACATTGTATAATGTCTTTCATGTACCTTCCGTTAAGAAGAGTCTTATTTCTGCTAGTTGTATGTGTAAGCATGGGCTTAAGATTGTGCTTGAGGGTAATACTTGTATTATCTCAAAGAATGGATTATTTGTTGGGAAAGGGTATTCTTGTGATGGAATGTACAAACTCAGCATTAATAATAATAATATCAACTTAGCTTATATTGTTGAGTCTTGTGATGTTTGGCATGCTAGATTAGCACATTTGAACTTTAGATCCATGAAATACATGTCTAAGCATGGTTTGATTAATTGCAATGATGTTAAAGGTCATAAGTGTGAAATCTGCATCCAAGCTAAATTAACTAAGAAACCTTTTCCTAAAGCTGAACGAAATACTCAAATATTTGATTTAATACATACCGATATTTGTGAGTATAATGACATGTTAACAAGAGGAGGTAAGAGGTACTTTATCACTTTTATTGATGATTGTTCTAGATACACTTATGTGTATTTACTTAGAACAAAAAATGAAGCTTTTGATAAATTTAAAATTTTCAAAGCTGAAGTTGAGAACTAAAAAGATAAGAAAATCAAAATGGTTCGTAGTGATAGAGGTGGTGAATATTTCTCAATTGAATTTAATAATTATTGTGAAGAATTTAGAATTATTCACCAAAGATCAGCTCCATTTACTCCTCAACAAAATGGTTTGGCTGAAAGGAAGAATAAGATTTTCACGGATATGATAAATTCCATGATCCTTAATGCAAAACTACCAAATAATTTGTGGGGGGAAGCATTACTCACTGCATGTCATATTCATAATAGAATTACATCTTTGAAAACACAAATATCTCCTTATGAAGTTTGGAAAGGAAGAAAACCAAACTTGATGTATTTAAGGGTCTGAGGTTGTTTAGCTTTTTATAAAATACATGACCCTAAGTCATCAAAGTTGAGTGCTAGAGGTATAAAAAATATTTTCATAGGATATGCTGAAAATTCCAAGGCTTATAAGTTGTTAGATTTAGATTCTAATGTGATTGTGGAATCTAGAGATATTGAATTTATTGAGAATAAATTTCAACATGATTATAATATTGAATTAGAATCAAGTATTGATCAACCATGTGTTAATACTCCTGGTACCTCCACTAACAATAATAAAAGGAAAGAGTCTATGACATCTTTCGAACCAAGGAGGAGTCAACGTGAAAAGAAAGAAAAGAGTTTAGCTCCGAATTTTATTTCATCACAAGCACTACTCTTCTTGGTTGAAGGGGATAGAAAGAATGTACTTAACAAAGTACCATTGTTGTTAAATATTGAAAAAGATCCAAAGACATTTAGCGAGGCTATGTCTTCTAGAGACGCTTTTTTTTTTAGAGAGGCGGTAAATGATGAAATGGATTCGATTATGTCGAATCAAACATGGGTCTTGGTTGATCTTCCTCCAGGATCTAAACCAATTAGCAGCAAATGGGTATTTAGAAGAAAGTACAATAGTGATGGTTCTTTGCAAACTTTTAAGGCTAGATTAGTAGCCAAAGGGTTTAAGCAAAGAAATGGTATTGATTATTTCGATACATATGCTCCGGTAGCTAGGTTAACTTCTATAAGAGTGCTATTTGCAATTGCTTCTAGGGGTGGGCAAAATCGGATTCGGATCAATCCGATCGGATTTCGGATTGTTCGGATTAATGAACAAGTCATCCGAATGTAATCCGAATAAAAATCCGATCCAAATCTGATCCGAATAAAAATTTCGGATCGGATTCGGATTGGATTTTTATTCGGATTCGGTTCGGATCGGTAACATCATATTGAAATCAGATTTGGATATGTTTGAACAGATCAGAAGAATCTGGAGCACCTGCAAGTTGCAACACAAATTTGAAATCACACAAATAAAAGAAAAACGCAGCAAGCCAACAAATGGAGAAAAGAAAGACAGCAAATTGAAAATGTTTTCATTTTAACATCAATTATTTTGTTGAGGTCTTTGGTAACAATTGCATCCCAAAATCAGGAAACCTAAATCAAGCAGTCAACCTTACAATCACCAAAAAATAAGGAGAATTATCTACATGGAAAAACAAAATTAGAAGCAATTCAAAAAACCCAAAACTCCGCAAGCTTTTCAAAGTCAAGGAACCTATCCTCATAAGTTATAACCTCTGCACCTTACAAGTTTTGATGGATCCGACTCCATTAGAAACCCTTACAATAAGCAAATAAATGCAGCGGCTGGGTTTAAGACTCTTGCATGAGGCTTCGGCTGGTAGCGCGGCAACGGTGCAGTTCACAGGCTCAACAGCTGTCGGCTGGGATGCCGTCGGCGTGCAGTTGGGGCATCGACGACAGCTGCCGATTTTTTTTCTCAAAGTGATTGGTTGTGTTCGTGGGTGATGCGGTTGTTGGTTGTGTTCGTGGGTGATGCATCGATTCTTTTCTCTTTTGATTTGGGAATTTAAGGGATTTAGGGCTGTTTTTCAATTTTTATTTCTTATTTATGTTTAAGTTATATATTCTTTTTAATTTTAAGTGCAATCCGATCGGATCAATCCGGATCCGATCCGATCCGAATCAAATCCAATCGGATTGCAAAGTTTCTATCCGATCAGATTGAGAGGTCAATCCGAATCCGATCCGAACATATTCGGATCAGTTCGGATCGGATCGGATTGACCCGAATCCGATTCGATGCCCACCCCTAATTGCTTCATTGAACAATTTGTATGTGCATCAAATGGATGTTAAAACAGCTTTTCTTAATGGTGATCTTGATGAAGAAATCTATATGGAACAACCTGAGGGATTTGTTTTGCCAAGAAATGAGAAAAATGTATGCAAGTTAGTCAAATCTCTTTATGGTTTAAAGCAAGCACCAAAACAATGGCATGAGAAGTTTGATTCGATAATTTTATCTCATGGTTTTAAGCATAATAATGCTGATAAATGTATATATTTTAAATTTACGAATGATTTTGGTGTGATTATATGCTTGTATGTTGATGACTTGCTTATCTTTGGAACAAATATGCAAGGAATAGATGATACAAAGAAGTATTTAACTTCACAATTTAAGATGAAAGATCTTGGTGAAGTAGATATTATCTTAGGTGTCAAAGTGAATAAACATAGTGGGGGTTACTCGCTGTATCAATCTCATTAAATAGAAAAAGTGCTTCTTAAATTCAATTATTTGAAATTTAAAGAAGCTAATACCCCATATGATTCTAGTATTAAATTACTAGAGAATTCAGGCCGAGTAGTAGCATAACTAGAATATGCTAGTGCTATTGGTAGCTTGATGTATGCTATGCATTGTACGACGCCTGATATAGCATTTGCAGTTTGCAAAATGTCAAGATTCACGAGTAACCCTAGTATTGAACACTGGAAAGCAATTGGTTATCTTGAAAGGACCATTAGTTTGGGTTTGTTTTATAATGATTATCCTGAAGTACTGGAAGGATATTCAGATGCTAGTTGGGTAACCAATACAAGAGATAATAAATCCACTTCTGGTTGGATTTTTACAATTGCTGGAGGAGCGGTTTCTTGGGCTTCAAAGAAACAAACGTGCATAACTCATTCAACAATGGAAAGTGAGTTTATAGCACTTGCAACTGTAGGCAAAGAAGCAGAATGGCTGAGAAATTTGTTGTTTGATATAATATTGTGGCCACAACCGATGCCATCTATTTCTTTGTATTGCGACAGTGAAGTTACATTGTCTAGAGCTTATAATAAAATGTATAATGGAAAGTCTAGACATATTAGCTTGAGACATGAATATGTGAAACAATTAATAGCAGATGGTGTTATTAATATTGTTTATGTTAGCACTAATAAGAACCTAGCAGATCATTTAACAAAAGGTCTTTCAAGAGACTTAGTTAAGGATACATCTTTTGGAATGAGATTGAAACCTTTGCATAATAAAGTCACCAACGACGGTAACCCAACTATGTAGTAGTTTTACCGCTACTCCATAGTTAAATGGGTAATAACAAGTTGTTGTTATGTGACTGGTTTGGCACCGAGTAATAAATAATCTCATTCGAGAGTTTCGGTGCAAATAGCTACGAGGTTGAGGTTGAATATTTACTCTTAATGAAGTTCAAGTCTTATAGTAGCTAAAGACATGATTTGAAACTTCACCTAAGTGAACATAAGAAATGGTGCCGTTTCTAATAAGGTTATGGTTTAATCTTGTAAATGTTCATGAATCCAAGATATAGCACAAGGCCGGAATAGTGCTAACTATTGGAACACAACTTTGAAATATGGGATAGCTTATATGTGATGTATCTCCGGTATTTACTTAAGAGACAAAGTTTAATGCTTAGCACACTATTGTCTTGTAAATGCTTTGAAATACACTCACTAATTAAAGGTTAAAATCGAAAGATACATTTTTGTATGTATAAGTTTATCATTAATAAATCTGAAAAATATTACAATCTAATGAGGGATTGTAAGAGAGATTGTAACATTTTTCAAGTTTTTTGGTTTGATATTCTGGACGAAAACGGTTTTCCGTTTCTGGAGAAAACGGCTAACCATTTAAGTCCAAAGAGCATGTTTGCTGTTCTGGAATAAAATGGCTCATCGTTATTGAGAAAACGGATAACCGTTTAAGTCCAGATAACTTGTTTTCTGTTCTGGAATAAAACAGCTCACCGTTATTGAGAAAACGGCTAACCGTTTAACTCCAGAGAACATGTTTTATGTTCTAGAGAAAACGGCTCACCGTTTATTGAGAAAACGGCTAACCGTTTATTTCCAGAAAGGCGTCAATTGGAAAAACGGTTAGCAAGATTGAAATTTCAATTTGTCAATCGATGCAAATTCAAACCAAAAGAGTGTCTTCGAAGAAGTACCATTTCTAATGGTTGTATTCTTTCAAATAAACATCTTCTTCATTAAAGAAAGATATACAATTAGATCAATCATCAGATTTTGCAGGTTTAATATATGTTCTGGAAATACAATCTTATTTGCTAGAGATTGTATTCAGGATTTGATATATCTTGGGGGTAATTTGCCATTAGAACTCTATAGCAAACCAAGATTGGTGAGGGCAAATAAAACCTTAAAGGAAAGTGTGCAAACACGTCTCAAATCCTACGCAATTTTCTTTGTTCTTTGCCTCCATATTCTTATAATTCTCTAACAGGTAGTACATTTCATAAAGTACCATGTGTTATATGAACCATATTACATATGTTGATATTTTATATTATAATTTATATTAAATTAATATTATTTTGATTTATTAATTAAAAAATAAACAACCATAGGCAGCCACCACCAACAATTTAAATATGTTATTTGTTTACGTCTTAATTGGTACTGCTAGAATCCTCACCAAGGGCTCTATATATGCAATGCTACAAATATGTCCGGTTTCAGATCATCAAAGATCTACAGTCAAAATTTTAGATTTCAAAGATTTGACTATGTGCTAACAGCAAATGAAAGCTTTGTTACTAGAGATATTAGTAAGGTTGCGTAGATCTCTTGACGAGGATTCCATTGGTACAAACTTTAACGCAAAAAATTATGAGAAAATTGCAGCAACTGGCGGTCAACGGTGGTTTGCAATGGTTTAGGTCGCCAACCATAATTTAAATATTTATGTTTAATAAATTATTAAAATAAATTAAATAACTGAATTAAAAATTTAAAAAAACATAGATAAACAAATATCATTTTATTTTAAAATGAATGTCTCAGTATTTATGATTATAATATATTTATATGCACTTCATCTTTTGTTATTATATCAATTAATACATGTTAAATATTTTTATGAATAAAATGTCACATTTGATGACAAAGGTTGTGGCCCCATTTAAGCATGCAAGTACAAGAAACAAAACTCCATTTCTGTTGATTAAACTTGAAGAATGGAAGCAACCCACTCTCCTCGTATTTCTTTTATAGCTCAAAAACGCCTGCCAAACGCCTTTTTCATTTTTGCTTTTTGTAAAACGTAAAATGATCGGTGGAAAATGGTACCACAAATATTGTCTTGTTTATGTCATCTTCCAAAAAATCAGCAACATTTCGCCTTGGTAACTCTGAACTCCAAAAAAATCAGCAAACATTTTTTAAGCTGCAGCTGATTTTAAAAATCAGCAACATTTTGCCTTGTTTTTCTGTGTTGTCCACCTAAAGATCGGCTGTAGCTTAAATTAACATTGATAATTAAGTTTAGGCAACATCGTCAACATGATTCGTGTAAATAAAAATTTATGTCTTTGTTATCTTTGGCCCCCATATAGAACCGGCATACGTATTCAATGACTGCAAATTAATTAATACAATGATAAGAAAACAAGCATGCTCGCATCACGACTCCTAAGTTTTGGACCTGTCGGTTTTACCCATGTAAATTTATTATTTTAAGATATGTAATAGCCAATAGAAGTAAAATTTTACTCCAAAAATTTCATTTTAAAAGTTTTTTTTAATTATTATTATTAATATGGCTCAATTTTTTGGAATTACTCCAAAACATCTATTGTGTGTGTGTATATATATATATATATATATTAATCAGCAGATCACCAGAAGCAAGCTCAAGTTCATTGTGTTGGGAACAAAAAAATGGAGAATAATGAAAAGAAGGCATCTGCCTCTAGCAAATTAGCTCACTGTTTGGTCTTATCCTATCCAGCACAAGGCCATATAAACCCCCTGCTTCAATTCTCCAAGCGCTTGGAACACAAAGGAATAAAAGTAACCCTAGTCACTACTTATTTTATCTCCAAATCCTTACACAGAGATCCATCAAGCTCCAATTCAATTGCACTAGAGACAATATCCGATGGCTACGATGAAGGCGGTTCTGCACAGGCAGAAAGTGACCAAGCATACGTGGATCGGTTCTGGCAAATTGGCCTGGAGACTTTTACTGAGCTTGTTGAGAGGATGAATGATGTGGATTGTATTGTGTATGATTCATTTTTGCCTTGGGCTCTTGATGTTGCCAAGAAGTTTGGCTTGACTGGAGCTGCGTTTCTCACTCAATCTTGTGCTGTTGCTAGCATATACCACCATGTGAATAAAGGGTTGATTAAACTTCCCCTCACGGGTGATCAAGTTTTGCTGCCTGGATTGCCTCCACTTGATCCTCAAGATACGCCTTCTTTCATTAACGCTCCGGCATCATATCCTGCTTTCTTCGATATGATTGTTACTCGCCAATTTTATAATATTGACAAGGCTGATTGGATTCTTTGCAATACCTTCTATGAGTTAGAGACAGAGGTAATTAAGTAATTTTTCTTCAATTCAAATTTTTCTCCACCACATGATTCGAATCTAGTGATGATCAGAACTGTGTTGATTTTTAAATAACGTATTAAATATGTGAATTCCTTGCAGGCTAAGATTTAATTATGTTAAAGCAGATGCATATTCAGCATAATAATCAACCGAAGGCCACGTAGAGCTTTGCTGATTATTTTCTAGAAATCTTGAAACACGCGTATATTACTAATTAATTTTAGATGCATCATTTATTTTATTTTTTTTGTTATTGCTATTATTATTATTTTTAATCGATCAACAATCTATAGATCTAAAAAAAAAGCAGGTCTACAGCGAAATGAGTTGAGAAATTTATTAAGAGAGAGCTTCATAACCAAGGCTCATATTTTGATCAAATATTACGGAGATAAAAATTTCGTTTTCAAAATTTATTGTCTTAATAGTAATTATTTCACTGTTTTATTATCACTTTGTGCTTAATTCTGTTTGTTGCGGGAACAAACATGTTACGTAAATATTTTTATTCAATAAATAATAATTATATATGACTTTGTAAAAAAATTTGCATAAAGAGATCAGATCAAATTAAATCTAAATTTAATGTACCCTCGTATACGCGGGATTTAAACTAACAAACCTTGTCCCATAAGATTTTACTAGTTGAATCAACTGTGAATGATAATTTTTCTTTTGACGTTATTTGATATTTAAGATTTTACAATTTGTAGTGGAATAATTTCTTACAGGTAACCGAATGGCTGGGGAAGCAGCACTGGCTATTGAGGACAATTGGACCAACGCTACCGTCCATATACTTGGATAAGCAAATTGAAGATGATAAAGAATATGGATTCAGCATCTTTGAGCCAAATATTGAATCTTGCATGAAATGGTTAAATGATCGAGCAAACGGGTCTGTTGTTTACGTATCATTTGGGAGTATGGCAACACTGAAAATAGAGCAAATGGAGGAATTGGCTTGGGGTCTAAAAGCAAGTGACAAGTATTTCTTGTGGGTTGTCAGGGAATCCGAACAATCTAAGCTTCCGGAAAACTTTTCGGATGAAACATCCCAGAAAGGCTTGGTTGTGAATTGGTGTCCGCAATTAGGAGTTTTGGCACATGAAGCAACGGGATGTTTTTTGACACATTGTGGCTGGAACTCTACAATGGAAGCTCTGGGCTTGGGGGTTCCAATGTTGGCAATGCCACAGTGGAGTGACCAAAGCACTAATGCTAAATACATAATGGATGTTGGGAAAATGGGACTTAAAGTTCCAGCGGATGAGAAAGGAATTGTCCGAAGAGAAGCGATTGCACATTGCATTAATGAAATATTGGAGGGTGAGAGAGGCAAAGAGATAAAACAGAATGCTGATAAATGGAGAAATTTTGCCAAAGAAGCCGTGGCTAAAGGTGGAAGTTCAGACAAAAATATTGACGACTTTGTTGCCAACTTGATTTCCTCCAAAAGCTTGTAATATCTTTAATTTTGTTGAATTTTTGTAATATCTTTGACTTGTAATACCTTTTTATCAAAGAAAGGACAATATATATATATAGAAAAAAAAAAATGGGTCTGAATCTCCTGCGGGAGTGATTTGGAAGATTCAAAAACAAAAATAGTGATATTTGCTATATATATGTATATATAATAATAATAATAATGCTAGTGGGTCCTAGTTTCCACTTATTTCAAATACAAATGGCACATTTAATTTCCTTATACGACCGTGTCAAAAAATACGAAAATTAAGGTAAATAATTTCAGCAATTTAGGACATGTTTGGAATTGTGATGCTATAATTTATTTGTTAAAAAAAAAAGACTATAGTTATTATTGAGTGTTTGATAAATCATTAATTGTGAGGTAAAAATTTATGAAATTTGTGAATATAATTTACTAAAATTTTGAATCGGTTGTTTTTATTAGTTTAGTTTAAGTCCAACTGTTTGGGAACAATTCAAAATGGGGCCTTAATTAGAATTTGCGTGACCATATTTCTTGTAATATATAATTTCTCAATAATATTGATTATGATATCATTGGACTTTTATTACTTGGAGCTTCTATGTCCGGCTCAAATATATTATTTAGAACGATAATGATAGATGCACAAAAATTAGCACAAAATAGTATACCATCACTACAAGAAAAATATTTGAGTACAAGATAATTCTTTTAACATCATTATTCTATAGACAATTTTTTTTTCTCTTCTAATTTTTCCCTCTGTTGTTTATTTTCATAGATTTGATTATTTATTTATTAATTTACCCACTTATGAAAAATTTTGTTAGCTCCAAGAGCTTTAAGAAAAATGTCGTATGAGCTATGATGTATGATTCAAATGAGAAGAAAGAGCAAAGTTGTATACACGACTGGAATGTGACATGATTTGATGGATCACCACCTTAAGCTTTTGAATTTATGAGCAGATGCGTTAAGTCACCTTCGCAGACGTATGCAATGACTTCAAATAATTTATGAAGCAAGATATATATTAGGCTTTTGCCAGCCTCTCACAAGGCTGGTGGGCTCAAGTGAGACTCACATCTGAGTTTGTGAGAGATTGTACCCTACGTTGCATGTAAGGTAGCAGCTCCCTATATATTATGTCTTGAACTTTTCTATCAATCAATATATAAGCGACGGGAATAGAGAGAGAGAGAGAGCAAAAAACAAATGGCGAAAAATGAAAAGAAAGCTTCCTCCAGCAAATTGGCTCACTGTTTGGTCTTAACCTATCCAGGACAAGGCCATATAAATCCCATGCTCCAATTCTCCAAGCGCTTACAACACAAAGGAATCAAAGTCACTTTCGTTACTACTCATTTTTTCAACAAATCCTTGCATAGAAATTCATCACCCATCCCCATTGCTCTCGAGGCAATCTCCGACGGCTACGATGAAGGAGGTGCTGCACAAGCAGAGAGTATTGACGCTTACTTGGAGAGATTTTGGCAAATTGGCCCGCAAACTCTTACTGAGCTAGTCGAGAAGATGAATGCCTCAAGTGTTCCTGTTGATTGCATTGTATATGATTCAATTTTGCCTTGGGCTCTTGATGTTGCTAAGAAGTTTGGCTTGCTTGGAGCTACTTTTCTTACTCAATCTTGTGCTGTTTATTGCATATATTACCATGCGAATAGGGGCTTTCTCAAACTTCCACTTACGGGCAGTGAAATTTTGCTGCCCGGAATGCCCCCACTTGAGCCTCAAGACATGCCTTCATTCGTTTACGATTTGGGCTTATATCCTGCTATCTCTGATTTGGTGCTGAAAAATCAATTTGATAATATTGACAAAGCTGATTGGGTTCTTTCCAACACATTTTACGATTTGGAGGAAGGGGTAAATTCTATTACAAGTTTTTCAATAATTTTCCTTTTACTTTAGTGTGTGTATATATATAGAGCTTTTAATTAAGAATTTTTGACCATATAAAAGTTAATAATGAGATAAAAAGAGAAAAAAAATATATAAATTTTAATATATAAAATAAAATGTACTGTATTGAAATATATATTTTTTTCATCTTTATTTATTTGTCTTTAAAATAATTAAGGATCCCTGATTTTATTTTTTTTTTATATGTGTGTGTATATGTATAAAAAAAAAAGCTGGATTAAATGGTTAAATGATCGGGCAAAAAGTAGTCTAAACACATATATCACATGATTTTACCTATTGAACCAAAAAGTAGCCATGCAAGATGCTTTCTGACATTAATTGACTTTAAATCTATTTTGTCCAGGTAGTTGAATGGCTGGGGAGGCACTGGTCATTGAGGACAATTGGACCAACTGTACCGTCCACGTACTTGGATAAGCAACTTGAAGATGACAAAGACTATGGTTTCAGCATGTTTAAGCAAAATAATGAATCTTGCATTAAATGGTTGAACGATCAGGCAAAAGGGTCAGTTGTTTATGTATCATTTGGGAGTATGGCAACACTAAAAATAGAGGAAATGGAAGAATTGGCTTGGGGTCTGAAAGCAAGTGACAAGTATTTCTTGTGGGTTGTAAGGGAATCCGAACAATCTAAGCTTCCGGAAAACTTTTCAGAAGAAACATCCCAGAAAGGCTTGGTGGTGAATTGGTGTCCGCAATTAGAAGTTTTGGCACATGAAGCAACAGGATGTTTTTTGACACACTGTGGCTGGAACTCTACGTTGGAGGCTCTGAGCTTGGGAGTTCCAATGGTGGCAATGCCACAATGGACTGATCAGAGCACTAATTCCAAGTACATTATGGATGTTTGGAAAATGGGACTTAAAGCTCCCGCGGATGAGAAAGGAATTGTCAGAAGAGAAGCAATTGCACATTGCATTAGTGAGATATTGGAGGGTGAGAGAGGCAAAGAGATAAGACGGAATGCTGGTAAATGGAGAAATTTTGCCAAAGAAGCCGTGGCTAAAGGCGGAAGTTCAGACAAAAATATTGATGAATTTGTTGCCAATTTGGTTTGCTCCAAATGCTTGTAATTCTTTGTGTGGTTGTTGACATAAAATAGAGAATGGCTACGGAACTTTTAGCTTCATTGCAACAGCACCTTCAGATTTGGGATAATGAATCCGAGTTTGTTAAGATTTTGTAATAAATTGGATAAATGTTAATTTAGTCCCCGGGTTCGAGCTAGTTAGCTTCTATAGTTTGAAAAATTACCTAAAGCATTATGCTTTATATTTGTTTTCATTAAAATATATTCAATTATTTTTTTATTTTCACCTGTTGCATTATATCAAATAAATATATTGTTCGACTCTTGAAAAATTTAAATGTTACAAAAGTAATGGCTGAGACATTTTCTGTCGTTTTTTTTTTTAATATAAAGCCTAGCTAGAAAATTAGGAAAAACCTGAAGATTATATACAAAGGGTTATCTATCTAATAAATTTGTAAAATTTCAATTCCAATGTGAAAATATTTTCATTGATCTAAATCTATTGATAATTTTGTTTCATGGATATCTGATACTTTTGTTCCATCAAGATCTTGATACCTAATAATTATTATCGATATTCTTTTTGTTGTTGCTGTATGTTTGATTTCTAGATTGGTTGGGAAACGGATTGGAAAAATGGAAAGGAACGCAAAAACGCGTTTTTTTTGGAAATGGTAGCCGACGCACTGGATTTCTCGGCGGGAAAGGGATTCCCCCTCTCCCCCTTTTGGTGAGGTGAAGGCCTAGACTCAATTCCTATCAGAATTGCGGCCTTCCTCGGAGAAGAGATTTTTTTTGAAACCTAATACTATGATCCCCGGGGGGCACATCCCCCCGTCCCCCTTACACAAAAGCTATACTTTCAGGTACCTCATTTCCTCCTTTTCGTCCTTTCTAATTCTCTTACTTCCAATAAAAATATGATGCTGAACACAATTCAGATTCTGATGGCTCCCCCTTAATAATCCCCCTGTATTTTCATTTGTTATAATGCTATTTTATTTTATTTTTTTAACCCTATAAAGCTCATATTTGAAATATTCTATGCTTTTAAAAGAACAATATATGCCAAAAGTCTAATTTACACTCTTTTAGGTGTCCTGACTTTTAAGTCAAAACTGTTATGAAATAAAAATTATAATTGTGAAATAAAATTGATAATATTTAGTAAATATAATATTCAATAATAATTTTAATAAAAAGAGAAGATATATAAGTTGCTTTTATTAAATGACTCTGGTTTGTGATGTAAAATCACTTTAATTTTCATGACATAGACGTGAGTGTTTTTTAAATAATTTAGACTATGATTTTTTGAGCTGCAGTTGCTCCCGGAATTTCTTTATTAGGAAAGATATTCTTTAGTGAAAAATCTTTAATAAGCTTGTTAATCATTCAAGTATCTAATGTGAAAATACAATCGTTCGATCGATTATTTACTGTAATTAATAGAAGTCCGAAAATTCATCTTTGATGTAAAAAGTAGAGGTATAATTGTTATCTGTGTATATTTAAATTGAATCAATAAAGATTTCAGGTTAAAAGAATTAGAAATTAATGGAACATGTAGTTAAAGCAGAACCGCAGGAGTTTGCATGTGCTGCCACGTGTTGCACTAGCAAAAGCAATGAGACAGATATTTTATTGAATAAAAATTTTAGCAGTTTCATTTCGTCACGTAAATAATTAAATATTTTATTGAATTGATGGCCTAAGCCGGTTAGCCCTCTGATGCAGTCACGTTCGCATACGTATGCAATGACTACAAGCAAATATAGGACAAAAGCTTATCCTGAAAAGATTTGTAATAGCAGCCACCTGAGTACTCGCAACTTTTTGACCTTTCGTGGCCTGTCCATGCAACTTATTTTTTAATTATTTTTCTTTTTTTTTTTCCAGCTTTTCTGATAGGACCCATTACCTGTTTAGACAACAGAGAGACAAAACCATCCAACTCAGCTGATAGAAGTTTGCATTTGATTTCTACGACCTGTGTCGACATTTTAAATTAAATTAAATTTACTTATATGTGGTCAATTTAAACGCATATCATTTAGTTTATTGTTTTTATTTGTCATTAACCAATAATCTATGGATCTCAGAAAGACGAGTCTAAGATAAAATGAGTAGAGAAATCCACAAGGACAAAGCTTTGTAACCAAGCCTCATGTTTTTATCGGTCAATTTTCAATTTTTTCGTCTTAATGATAATTAGTTCTCTGTTTTATTATTACTTTGTGCTTAATTCTGTTTATTGCAGGAACAAACAAATTACATAAACATTTTTATTCAATAAATGACAATTATCTGTGACTTTGTTAAAAAAAAAAAATTCTGCACAAAGGTTAGAACAAATTAAATCTAAAAATTTTGTGCCATAAGATTTTACTTATTGAAACAACCATCAATTAAGGTGATTGGGTATTTGATAAGTTATTAGTTTTAGGATAAAAGTTTATGAAATTTGTAAACATAGTTATTAAAATTGAATAAAATTGCGTTAAAATTAAATTATTTCTAACACATTCATTTTAAAAATTAATTAATTAAAAGTATAAATTTTTTTTTGAAAAGATATATTAAATAATAAAAATTAAAGTCCAGGTGATCCATTTTGTTTAAATCCAATTGCTTGGCAGAAACTCCAAACATGATCTTTATATCAGTGTGACCATTTTTATTGTGTCCATATCTCAACAATATTGATTATGATATCGTTGGATTGCTGTTACCTTGAGCTTCTATATTTTTTTTGGAGACACCTTGTATTTCCCGTTGTCGCTCGTTAGGTTTGATTATTTGTTTATTAATCGACATGTACAAAATGGTTAGTTTTAGGGACTCCCATCAAAAAAATTTATGATTTGATGTATGATTCATCCAATGAGAAAGAAAAAGCAAAGTTGTATACGGCAGCAATCTTCATGATTTGATGTGTTATCCCCTCCGCATACTGCATTACGTATGCAAATAATATAGTGCCAATAATGTAGTGTCTTGTCAGTTGTTACGTTACATTTTTATGAAAGTAAAGATTCAAGTTTATTCGAAAAGATTTGCAGCCGGGCCATTGGAATCACTATCCTCAAAGTTAACCAGGGTTATAAAGATAGTGATTTGATTTTTTGAGTCCAATCTCTTTTAATTAAGTAAAAAATTATGAGAAATTAATTTATATGTCTTTTTTTTTTATAAAATACGAATGAAATAGAGATATTTTTCTTTTGTAAAGATTATATGTCTACTCTAATAATTATTATAAATATTTATGTAATATATTAAAATGATGAGTAATCAATATTAAAAAAAAAAAGATTTGCAGCCGAACTCGAAAATTATTTCAACTCCGTAGCCTGGCCCGTCAATTCAAGTTATTATTATTATTATTTTTTTTTATTAATTAAGGAAAAGAACTTAGGGGCAGGCGACCGGCAGCCACAAATGAACGAATGGTAATAAGATTTCAAATCCTCGTTAGAACAGCATATCTCAAAACAGTCAAAGAGAAAGTGAAATTAGGTGGGTCTGATTTGAAAGTGACAGGGCTTGGTGTTGGAGCTCGGTCATGGGGTGACACTAGCTAGTGGAACAACTTCCAATGGGATGGTAAATTCTTATGTCTCTTCTGCATATACAGCTGTGAATTGAATTCTTTATAGATTAGATTCATCCCGAGGCCTAAGTCTATCTTCAAGATACAAGATTAACATATTAAGAAATTCAAACCCTACAATATCCATCAAGAATAGAATAAAAACAGAGACCAACACACAAGAATTAAGTAGTTCAACGCCTGATTATGATGCCTACATCCACCGAGGAAATAAATTTCAAGCTTTCGCGCTATCAAATTCAAGAGTTAAAAAAGAAGTACACAAAGAATACAAGCAACAAGATTTTCTCTCTCTGGCTCTCTATTTTCTCGATTAGGACCAAGAAGATTGCACCAGAACCAGCCTTATAATGTTTATAGTTTCTGGGTTTGCTAGCCACCAGCTGGTTCTCACTAAAAAATAACCACCATAACTACCAAACACACGTGACCCACACGTGCAAGCTTAAGTGAATTCAGGACGGCCCCAATATTGCATCGTTTTGAAGTGTTTTAATTCTATTTAATCACATATGTCACATGTATCTAACTTAATGGCCTTGGAAGACATTATCATCATTGTCGGTTTGGGTTTAACAACACAGTGAACGACAACTTATATGAACATTCTTCCTCAAAACGATTTGTCGGTTGAATGAGTTTGAGTTCCGTGTACAGCATATACACTATTTGATATAAATCAGCCCCAAAAATTTGAAATCTTTTTACTTTTAGACACTTTGCCGAAAATCAAAGGTGATGCGCTAGTGTTTGATCAGCTAAACCTAAAACTTTGGAATAAAATAAAATTGGGTCTGACTAAGTTGGATCAACTTCATAGTAGAGCACTGATGATGATCGCACGATTATAGAGATAAATATTAAATCTGCACGTACTACTATAATCTAACGGTTATCATCAGCGCACCACCATAGAGCTGATCCAACGTAACCACTGCCAATAAAATTATGTTCAAGGTTATTTTTTCACATTTTTTAACTTTTAAAATGACAATATATATATATATATAATCATTTTTTTTTTGAGTTATTCATTAAGACAAATATTAATAGTTCTGAGTTCACTCTTCAACTAGTAAGTCAACTAACAAACTCAACGAAAAAATAATAAACATTTATTTTTTTCATTGACGTATAATGTCACGATTCAATAATTTGTTTGAGTTAGATTGCTTTTGATTTGACTTTTTCAATAAAAAGCATGTGTTTTCTTCACTTGCATGATTTCTTTTGGAATCTTTGATGTTGGAGAAAAGTTAAACAAATGCATACTTGATGGCCACTCAATTTGTATTCGTTTGACCCTTTCGAAAAACAGAAAAAAATTTACTTGTTTGGCAAGGTTGTGATCACCAACTTTGACGTGTAGAAATTTTTAACTTTCCTATCAGTAAAGCAACATGAATATATAAAGAGGCAAGCTAGTTCAAGTGATTTGAAAAGAGAAAAGTTACAAGATTAAACAAAAATGCAGAACATGAAAAAGAAAGTTACCTGAAGAAACCTACGATTTGCGGTCAATCTTGTTTTCTCTGATGTGGTGATGAAATATCAACTTGATGACATTCACAAAGTTGATTGGGTTATTTCCAACACATTTTGATGAGCTGGAGAAGGAGGTAATTAAATTATAAGTGTTTCAAAAATCTTAAATGTGCGTCTATAGATATATATATATAATTAATAGAACAAACTAGTAGTAATATGTTTTGTTAAATTCACAAATTGTTGTTGGACGTATGTAAATTATAATGGAGGCTTTCTTAATTGATTGATATTGTTGTTGCATATTTTTAAGTTTTTCATTGAGGGGGCCAATGATGACGTATTTTACCGACATCGTCTGATTGTTAATTCGCTGACGTCATAATTGGAGATTTAAGTACTGAGGCCTACCTTTAAAGACTTTTATGAATTAAACACGTTTTTTTTTTCGTTTTCTCTAACGCATTTTTAATAATATTAGGCATACGTGCTCAGTGACGCAGCCACTTGAGGGCTTGCAACTTTGCATATCCATAATTTTGGGAAAAATTCAAATAGATCATTTTAAATAGATTTATTTATGGTGGTATTATTAATATTTTAATTTTTCTTTATACTTTTTATTTTATTCATGTCAATTTCAATTCATTTCTCTTTATCCAAACCTCTCTCACTCTTTACCCTCTGACTTTGATTTTTTTTTTTAATAAAAAAAAGCATAGTATTAAATCCTTAATTTTTTTATCCTAAAATTATAGGAATTTGAATTGAGGTATAATCATTTCAAGTTCAAGTTGAATTTAATGGTATGAATTCAACATGATTCATTGGAGTACTTTATGAGTATTTTCTTTCATAATTTTCTTAATCAAATATTATTTAGCAAATTGTGAGCCAACTCAATATCTATTTTTAAATTTTTTGAAATATAATCATAAATAGATTCTTATTCCCTCTTATTTTATCTCCATTGAATCAATAGTTGTTAAATAAAAGAACTAAAGAAAAAAATTATTATCATTAGTTTAACGCTCAAAAATACTTAACAAAAACTTAATTTGACATTAAATTTTAATTTCAAAAAATATATATATATTATAATTCTTTTAAAAAATAATTTTAATATAGCCCACCCTAAAAATAATCGGTAATGAAGAGGAAAATCATTTTAGCCCACCGCCCCACACTGAAAAAATCTAGCTTCGCCTCTTAAGGGCCAGTTTGGTAATGCTGCAGCTTTTAAAATAATTGCTGTTAGATGTGCTGTAGAAATAATCAGCTGTGAAGAGAATCAGTTAAGTGTTTGGTAAATCTTATTTTCAAAAGTACTGTGAATTTTGAAAGCAGTTATGGGTGTTTGGTAAATCTTATTGTTAAACTGGTGTAAGAAAATAAATGACTAAAATGTACATAATGTAAGATGAAATTTATTTATACATATAAAAATGTACACGTATAATATCTCGTTGAATCAAACAATTTTTTTTTTTATAAAAATGTGGAATTGGCATATTAACTTCTTGTCAAGTTGCATAAACGTAGCACTTTCTATAACTGTATGCCCTGTATCTTTAGTTATACAAACTATTCTTATGGAGAAAACGTTAATTATAATAAAAAATATTAAAATATTGATTTTATTTTCAATTTAAATAAGAATAATTCCGGGTTTAAGTAATAATTGTAAGAATATTTATGGAATTATATTAAAGGATAAAATTGATTCTCAAAATCAGAATCTAAAAGTTACTCCTTCCATGCTTTTCAAAATCAGCTATAGGAGGAGTTGATTCTAGCAAAATTGATTTTGATTTTTTTTTACCAAACACCAAAATTAACTTTTAGATTTTTTAAATCACTTTTAACCCTCCCAAAAGCAATCCCAAACGGAGCCTAAGTGTGCTGCTCATTACTGGTACATAAGACACTTCTAGACAACAAGTAGACAACACAATCCAGCTAAACCTGACAGAAGTTTTGCATTTGATTTTTACTTGCTTCAAATGATAAAGCATGTGTCTTCGTCACATTTATTTAGGCAGAGTACGTGGACAAATTAATTTTAATGTTGGACTTGTGGAGAAATTGTTCCTCACGTCACTCTTTCATGCTGCAAATTAAAGAGATTTCAATTGTAATTGATTAATTGATACAAAATTACTTGTTTTAATAATGGGCACTAGCCATAAACTCCGTCGTGTATATAAACACTGCACTTCCTATAAATCAATCAATTGTACAAACAACTAGAACACGGAAACAGAGAGCTATAGCCCAGTAATTGTGTGAGGAGAAGAAAAATGGAGAATACTGAAAAGAAAGCTGCCTCCTGCAAACGAGTTCACTGTTTGGTCTTATCTTATCCAGCACAGGGCCATATAAACCCTCTGCTCCAGTTCGCCAAGCGCTTAGAACACAAAGGCCTCAAAGTCACACTAGCTACCACTTATTTCATATCCAAATCCTTACATAGAGATTCATCATCGCCGTCCACCTCCATTGCTCTCGAGGCAATCTCCGATGGCTACGACGAAGGAGGGTCTGCACAAGCAGAGAGCGTTGAAGCTTACTTGGAGAGGTTTTGGCAAATTGGCCCTCGAAGCCTTTGTGAACTTGTTGAGAATATGAATGGCTCAGGTGTCCCTGTCGACTGCATTGTGTACGATTCATTTTTGCCTTGGGCTCTCGATGTTGCTAAGAAGTTTGGGCTGGTTGGAGCCGCATTCCTCACTCAATCTTGTGTTGTTGATTGCATATATTACCATGTGAACAAGGGCTTGCTCAAGCTTCCACTTCCAGACAGTCAATTATTGTTGCCTGGAATGCCTCCACTTGAGCCTCAAGACATGCCTTCATTCGTTTACGATTTGGGGTCATATCCTGCTGTTTCTGATATGGTGGTAAAATATCAATTTGATAATATTGACAAAGCTGATTGGGTTCTTTGCAACACATTTTATGAGCTGGAGAAAGAGGTAATTATAAGTTTTTCAAAAATTTCACTTTGTCCTAGTTTACACGTATGAGCCTGGATTCAAATTCCAAGCTTTTAATTATGTCACAAGATTTTAATTACCAATTGATCTAACGAAAAGTCTCGTAAAATGCTTGTTGACATCAATTGACTTTCAATCTATTTTGTGCAGCTAGCTCAATGGCTGGGTAAACATTGGTCATTGAAGACAATTGGACCAACAATACCATCTATGTACCTCGATAAGCAAATTGAAGAGGACAAAGACTATGGTTTCAGCATCTTTAAGCCAAATAACGAATCTTGTATCAAATGGTTAAACGATCGGGCAAACGGGTCTGTTGTTTATGTATCATTTGGGAGTATGGCAACACTAAAAATAAAGGAAATGGAAGAATTGGCTTGGGGTCTGAAAGCAAGTGACAAGTATTTCTTGTGGGTTGTAAGGGAATCCGAACAATCTAAGCTTCCGGAAAACTTTTCAGAAGAAACATCCCAGAAAGGCTTGGTTGTGAATTGGTGCCCGCAATTAGAAGTTTTGGCACATGAAGCAACAGGATGCTTTTTGACACATTGTGGCTGGAACTCTACAATGGAGGCCCTGAGCTTGGGAGTGCCAATGGTGGCAATGCCACAATGGACTGATCAGAGCACTAATTCCAAGTGCGTGATGGATGTCTGGAAAACGGGACTTAAAGTTCCAGCGGATGACAAAGGAATTGTCAGAAGAGAAGCAATTGCACATTGCATTCGTGAAATATTAGAGGGCGAGAGAGGCAAAGAGATAAGACAGAATGCTGGTAAATGGAGCAATTTTGCCAAAGAAGCCGTGGCTAAAGGTGGAAGTTCGGACAAAAATATTGATGACTTTGTTGCCAACTTGATTTCCTCCAAAAGCTTTTAATATCTTTAATTTTGTTGGATTTTTGTAATATCTTTAATTTGTAATACTTTTTACCAAAGCAAGGACAAAAATAAAAATTATAATGCTAGCGGGTGCTTGTTTCTACTTGTACCAAAACAATATCGCAGGTTTAATTTTCTGATACAATCATGTCAGTAATTTTTGAAATTTTGTTAATAAAATACACGAATTATGGTAAATAATTTCAATAATTTAGGGCATGTTTGGAAGTGTGATGTTGTATCTTGCTTGGAAGGGAAAAAAAAAATCCATATCTATCATGGGGCTTTGGTAGAACTAGAATCAGTAGTTATATGGTAAAAATTGATGAAATTTATGAGGGTGGATATATTTGAACCCATCAAAATACCCTTCAAACCCATCTTTACTTGAAAATATTTATTACCAAAATATCCATTAATGAATTTACTATTAAGGACAAAATTATGCAATTAAATGAAATACTTTACTTTGTACACCAATTTCTAAACTCTTTTTTAGTTTATCATCCACCTAGAATTATACGGACTTCTCTAATTCTTTTTACGAACGTCTCTACAAACAATTAAACTATACATTTAAATAAAATAAATCTAATTCTTAGATTGATATTTCTAAGTTATTAGAACCTCCTATATTTGATTTTCTAATTGGGCGAAAGTCAACTTTTATGCGTAAAGGAATTCAAGTTATGTGGCTTATTGCAAAACAACGGCTTCAAACCTTCAACAACTAAAAAATGGATTTTGATCCTATGTAACTAATCTAAGTTATAAATTTAAATGGCCACTCGGCTGATCTGCTGCCCTTATAAGCATGAGGGCAACGATTCAAGCCCCCACAAAAGCATTGTGGGGACTAAAACATTCATAAGTCCTTCTCTTTTGCGCAATATGAGTGAAAAATAGACATTTCTCGTCTGTGAGGGATGTGAGGGTTATTTGTCTCGGCATGTACTCTATAGAATTTAATGTAATAATGTAAGTCTCAATTATGTATATCTGATTGTAAATATCAGTGTAATGTCTGTTTAGCATATGTAAATATCTGTGTAATGCAGTGATCTGATGTGTAATCAGTATTAAAAAAAGTTATAGTTTTAAATGACGACTTCAATTATCATTTTAATTTTTCTATTTGTTAGAGATAACTCTGAAAATGATGGCTAGAGACATAATCATAGAGAGAGAAAGTTATTTTTTCAAAATTTTTATTTATTTGATTTGTTTAAATTAATTCAATCCCAAATGCTTACATATTTGTTTGGCTGAAAAGTTCCAAGACTTAAATTTTGTTGATTGATTTAGATTAAACATAATTTTTATAATTTTATTAAGTTAAATAGAAAAATCCAACCAGTTGATATCTCTAAGTTAATGATGTTTAATGGATGTATGTAGTAATTATATTAGGATAGAATTTGGTTGTTAAGGATATATTTGGTGTTGTAATAGGTGGTAATGTAGAGTAAAATTTTAATTTTCAAATTTCAATAATGGATTTAAAAAGTATTTTAGTAAATTCAGATAGCCTTACCCAATTTATAAATATAATTTAATAGTTGTACTTATTATTAAAACTCTATTCAGTTTTGTTGCAACAACTCCTTTGATTTTTAATATGAATATTAATCAAGTCTACAAGATTTTTTGCTTCAATAAATTTGGCACAATGTGAACTCCATTGAGCTTCCCTGTCGTGATATATTTTTCATTCACTCCATTGACTTGGTATTGAACAATTAACGGGGACAATTAGTAAAAGCAATGTGAGACAAAGGTCAAAGTATTAGCAGTACTATCATCATCTAATTATTTACTTTTGGCCTGATGCAATCCTCTACAAATACGTAAGTAATGACTTCGAATACATATAATGCAAAGCTATTTTAGGATTGTAATTTTTTACTTGTGTGGCCTATATATCCATGCTTCTTACTAAATAGATTAAACATAGGTGTATTTGTAGATCTGCTGGCATTGCATGGGAAAAAACAATAGTGTGTCCAATTTAATAGTATAACATGCATAGTTTAATTGTCAAGAAGCATATGTTGAAAGAGTTCTTGAAAGATTTAATATGGACAAGACAAAATCTATTTGTTTTTCACTTGCAGGCCATTTCAAGCTTAGTTCTGACTTATGAGCATTGTCCTACAAGTGAGAAAGAAAAGCAAGAGATGAGAGGGGTTCCTTATGCTTCGGCAGTTGGTAGTTTAATGTACGCTATGATTTGTATAAGTCCATATATTGCTCATACAGTTGGTGTAGTCAGCCGGTTTCTCTCCAATCTGGGCAAAGAACACTAGACAGCAGTGAAGTGGATTCTCATATATCTTAAAGGTACTTCTACGACATGTTTATATTTTGGTGGTGACAAACTTATGTTACAAGTGTACATGGATGTAGATATACCGGGAGATGTTAATTCCAAAAAATCCTTATCAAGATATTTGCTCACCTTTGCAGGGGGAGCAGTCTCATGGCAGTCCAGACTTCGGCAATGTATTACCTTATCTACCATTAAAACATAGTATATTGCAATTACTGAAGGTTGCAAAGAAACCTTGTGGATAAAGAATTTCCTACAAGAGTTGGATGTGAAGCAAGACAACTTTATTGTGTACTGCAACAGTAATGTCATTCACTTGGAAAAAAATTCGACATACCATTCAAAATCTAAGCATATTAATGTGAGGTATCATTGGATACAAGACTTGCTTTAGAAGAAACAGTTGCAGGTAGAGAAGATACACACAACGAAGAATAGGTCAGATGTGATGATAAAGTTATTGCCTAAGGAGAAGCTGAAAAGTTGTATGTAGAAAGCAGGCTTGTTGGTGCCCCTCACATGATCTGGAGGGGGAGATTTGTTGGGTCTATCTCATTTGGGGTCCAAAACCCCAAAGTCCAAATAAGTTTGCTTGGTTTGTAATTATTACTAAGATTTAGATCGGAATGAAATTTGTCATGTAATTTAGCTATTAAAGCAAGCGGCAGCCCTACTTACGTAAAAAGACGAGCGAGAGAGAGGAAAGTGGCAGCTCTCGTTTTAGGGATAAGATTTTTAATTTTTAATTTTTAATTGGGCGATGAGGGTAAAATTATTATTATTTTTTTAATTTTGAGGATAAATTTTTGGTATTGTCCTCTACAATTTTATTGGTCTAAATTTTTATTTTATCATCTCTTTAGTTATTTTTTAAGATACCCATTTATTAGAAAAATAATTATCAAGCTGTTACTGGAAGTCAATAATAATGAGATTCTTGATGTTGATAGACTCTATTATTATCTAGAGAATAATTTATATTGTAATCTCATTAATATAGTAGAAAATTATTTTTTTTTGTTTTAACCACGAGGTATCCTGGGAAGGGTCCCAACTGTGGGAGGCACCTTTAATCTCGTACCACAACCTAGATTAGAAGTCCCCGCTCGAACCGGGAGGCACAAGTTCTTCCAACAAAGGTAATTTTCCTGCGACTCGAACTGAGGAGCAAACCTAGTCAAGCCACTTAAAGGGACTCCATTGCCAGTGGAGCCAACATTTTATTGGTTTATAGTGGAAGATTATATCGGACTACGGTCCCTTCTTTGAATTTTCCACGTAAAACCTATATCTCTTGTGTTTGATGTTTGCTTTGAATTCATTGGTTTATTTTTCTGCGTATTTATTTATGGTGCACATTCTATTTTAATCATACAAAGGGAGAAAAAAATTTATTTCCGCTTAATTTACAACTGATTGGTAGTCCTTTTCCCAACAATTGATAAAAAAATTACTTGTTTTAATGGGCACCAGCCATAAATTCCGTCGTGAATATAAACACTGCGCTTCCTATAGATCAATCAATTGTATAAGCAACTAGAACACAGAAAGGGAGAGCTATATCTCAAGTAATTGTGTGAGGAGAAGAAAAATGGAGAATATTGAAAAGAAAGCTGCCTCCTGCAGACTAGTTCACTGTTTGGTCTTGTCTTATCCAGCACAAGGCCATATAAACCCTCTGCTCCAGTTCGCCAAGCGCCTAGATCACAAAGGCCTCAAAGTCACTCTAGTTACCACTTATTTCATATCCAAATCCTTACATAGAGATTCGTCATCCTCGTCCGCCTCCATTGCTCTCGAGGCAATCTCCGATGGCTACGACCAAGGAGGATCTGCACAAGCAGAGAGTATTGAAGCTTACTTGGAGAAGTTTTGGCAAATTGGCCCTCGAAGCCTTTGTGAGCTTGTTGAGAAGATGAATGGCTCAGGTGTTCCCGTCGATTGCATTGTGTACGATTCATTTTTGCCTTGGGCTCTCGATGTTGCTAAGAAGTTTGGGCTGGTTGGAGCTGCATTCCTCACTCAATCTTGTGCTGTTGATTGCATATATTACCATGTGAACAAGGGCTTGCTCAAGCTTCCACTTCCAGACAGTCAATTGTTGTTGCCTGGAATGCCTCCACTTGAGCCTCAAGACATGCCTTCATTCGTTTACGATTTGGGTTCATATCCTGCTGTTTCTGATATGGTGGTAAAATATCAATTTGATAATATTGACAAAGCTGATTGGGTTCTTTGCAACACATTTTATGAGCTGGAGGAAGAGGTGATTATAAGTTTTTGAAAAATTTTCCTTCATCCTAGTTTCTATCTATGAGCCTGGATTCAAATTCTAAACATCCTAATTATGGCACAAGATTTTAATTACCAATTGAATTAACAAATAGTCTCGTAAGATGCTTTTTGACATTAATTGACTTTTAATCTATTTTGTGCAGGTAGCTGAATGGCTGGGGAAACTCTGGTCACTCAAGACAATTGGACCAACCGTACCGTCCTTGTACTTGGATAAGCAACTTGAAGATGACAAAGACTATGGTTTCAGCATGTTTAAGCCAGATAATGAATCTTGCATAAAATGGTTAAATGATCGGGCCAAAGGGTCAGTTGTTTATGTATCGTTTGGGAGTTATGCACCACTAAAAGTAGAGGAAATGGAAGAATTGGCTTGGGGTCTGAAAGCAACTAACCAATATTTCTTGTGGGTTGTACGGGAGTCCGAACAAGCTAAGCTTCCGGAAAACTTTTCAGATGAAACATCCCAGAAAGGCTTGGTTGTGAATTGGTGTCCGCAATTAGAAGTTTTGGCCCATGAAGCAGCAGGATGTTTTTTGACACATTGTGGCTGGAACTCTACAATGGAGGCTCTGAGCTTGGGAGTTCCAATGGTGGCAATGCCACAGTGGAGTGACCAAAGCACTAATGGTAAATACATAATGGATGTTTGGAAAATGGGACTTAAAGTTCCAGCAGATGAGAAAGGAATTGTCCGAAGAGAAGCAATTGCACATTGCATTAGTGAGATATTGGAGGGTGAGAGAGGCAAAGAGATAAGACCGAATGCTGGTAAATGGAGCAATTTTGCCAAAGAAGCCGTGGCTAAAGGTGGAAGTTCGGACAAAAATATTGATGACTTTGTTGCCAACTTGATTTCCTCCAAAAGCTTTTAATATCTTTAATTTTGTTGGATTTTTGTAATATCTTTAATTTGTAATACTTTTTGCCAAAGCAAGGACAAAAATAAAAATTAGGAAAATTATCATTCATATACCCTATATTTATTCTGTTATTAAAAATACTACAATACTTGCAGGGTGTATTAATCGTCTACCCTTAGTTGATAAAATGTATCAGCCGACCACCAAACCGTTAGTTGCCGTTTGAAAGTTAACAGAGTTACAGTGAATTGATGATTTTGTCCTTAAAAATTATCACTTGTATATCCTTAAATTCTTTTTTTATCACTTGTATACCCTTAAATTATCACTTGTATCATATGAAAAGACCAAATTACCCTTCTGACGTCATCATACTTAAACGGCAACTAACGGTTTGGTGGTCAGCTGATACATTTTGTCAATTTATGGTGGACGATTGATACACCCTCAAAGTATTGTAGTGTTTTTTACAATGGAGTAAACTAAAGGTATACAAATGATAATTTTCCTAAAAATTATAATGCTAACGGGAGCTCGTTTCTACTTGTACCAAAACAATATTGCAGGTTTAATTTTCTGATACAATCATGTCGGTAATTTTTTATATTTTATTAATAAAATACACGAATTATTGTAAATAATTTCAATAATTTAGGGCATGTTTGGAAGTGTGATGTTGTAACTTGCTTGGAAGGGGAAAAAAAAAAAAAAGCCCATATCTATCATGGGGTTTGGTAGAATAAATAGTTGTAAGGTAAAAATTGATGAAGTTGGAGATATTTGAATTCATCAAAATACTTTTCAAATCCGTCTTTACTTGAAAATATTTATTTGATAATAAATATCAATTAATGAATTTACTATTAAGGACAAAATTATGTAATTAAATGAAATACTTTACTTTATACACAAATTTCTAAGCTCTTTTTTAGTATATCATCCACCTAAAATTATACGGACTTCTCTAATTCTTTTTACGAACGTATCTACAAACAATTAAACTATACAATTAAATGAAACAAATCTAATTCTTAGATTGATATTTCTAAGTTATTAGAACCTCCTATATTTGATTTTTTAATTGGGCGAAAGTCAACTTTCAAGTGTAAGGGAATTCAAGTTATGTGGTTGATTGCAAAACAATGGCTTCAAACCTTCAATAGCTAAAAAGTGGATTTTGATCCCTATGTAACCAACAGTTATAGTTTTAAATGACGGCTTCAATTATCATTTTAATTTTGCTATTTGTTAGAGATAACTCTGAAAATGATGGCTGGGGACAGAATCATAGAGAGAGAAAGTTTTTTTTTCAAAAATTTTATTTGATTTGTTTAAATTAATTCAATCCCATTTGCTTACTTATTTGTTTGGCTGAAAAGTTCCAAGACTTCAATTTTGTTTGATTGATTTAGATTAAACGTTATTTTCATACTTTTATTAAGTTAAATTGAAAAATCCAACTAGTTGATATCTCTAACTTAATAATGTTTAATGGATGTATGTAGTAATTATATTACAATAGAATTTGGTTGTTAAGGGTATATTTGGTATTGTAATAGTTGGTAACGTAGAGTAAGATTTTAATTTTCAAATTTCAATAATGGGTTTAAAAAGTATTTTAGTAAATTCAGATAATCTAACCCAATTTATAAATATAATTTAACAGTTGTATTTATTATTAAAATACATATTAAATAATAAGAAAATCAGTTGTACTTATCCGTTTAGTTAAAGCCAGCCACTTGCCAGCGATCTTAAATAAGACCTCAATTAGAATCGATGTGACCATAATATGTACTATATAATTTATCAATAATAGAAATTATGATATCGTTGGATTGTTGTGACTTGGAGCTCCTCGTGCCTGCTCCGATATATTATATTATTCGTAGGCACTGTATTTATTATTATTTATTTGTTTACCCGTTAAGGTAATGGTTAGCTTTAAGAGCTCCAAGACAAATGCCCTTTGATGATTGATGATGATACGATGCATGTTTCAAAAGAGAAGAAAGAGCAAAGTTATATACGACAGGAATGTAACGTGATTTGATGTATCATCACCGTTTCTTGTTGTTTTCCATGAGCAGATGCATCCAGTCACCATCGCCTACGTATGCAATGACTTCAAATAATCTATAATGGAAGACATAAATAAGTATATTATTAGTTTAATTTTTATATTTTGAGTTATGTGTATGTTTAATTTTTATATTTTAAAAAATATTTCAAAACGTTTATATTATTAAATATTTTTTTTAATTAGACTAATGTTCATATTACAATTTATATTTAATGAGATTAGTATATTAATATTTACAATCAAATAATTATTGAGACTAATTTACAAATCTTATATAATAAAAACTTAATTTTAACCATTTTTAATATTCGAGGGACGTACACTCACTCATATTTAGAAAGAAAGAGAATTACCTTCACTCAAATTAATGAAGAAAATTAACCCTCACAACATATTATGGAGGCTCAAACCCATGACCACACAATTATAAAATTTAGGTTCTAACCATTAGTTTTTACTTTGTCTCATGTGATACTAAATAAACTAATTTTCTTAGTACTTAACCTCTATATTCGAGATAATACTACTTTCACTGCATTTCTTATAAGGTGTGTTTGGTGTGTGGTATTATTAAGTGTGGGCCCAACATTAATTTAAAGCAATCACATGTTTGGGAGTAATTGTGACTCATTAGGATTGGCATTGGGGGAGTGCTAATGCCGTAGTTGCCGCATTGGCTTGTCTTTTTTTTTTTTTTTACTTTTACTTTTACTTAATAATAATAAAATAAATAAATGTATAATTTTAATTTATAATATAATATAATATATTTTTATATTATAATTTATTAATAAATTTATAATTTAATATGATTAATAATAAATACTTAAATAGTATATAAAATATAATATAATATAACATTATTTAATTATTGTAATAATTAATATATAAAAATTAATTATTTTTAAATAATTTAATATAACAAATAATAAATATTTAAATACGAATGAAGTTCAATAATATTAATCTAAAATTAATAATAACATAAATAATAATATAAAATATTACATTACTCTTATATGGATTATTTAACACAATTCATTTTGCTATTAAATATGTTATAACAATTTTGTGATTATTTTGTGGTGTATATGAACAGATGTCCTAAGATGATTTTGAACTAATCTTGTAGGTTTTAACTATTTATTTTTCTTGTTATATTATTTCAAGATTATTTGATTAAATTATTTGCTTTGATATTTAACAAGTTATATATTTAGAAAATGCATAAAATAAATGTTATGCTTCCGAAAATTAAAGGATATAACCTTCGATTTTTATGAAGAATTATGATATTTTTTAACATTTATACTAAAAAATTATTAAATTTCTAAAATTTAAGACCTTTATATTTAGTATTTTTAAGTACAAATAAATATTATTTTATAAATATATAATAGAAATTGATCACAAAAAATTAATACAATACATTACAACACCAAACATAATATAATTAAAAATTAATACAATACATTGTAGCACTAAACATTATACAGCATTATTATAATACAATGTTAATATAATACATCTGCATTAAAATAATTCAATACAACATAATACAATACAATGTATCAAACACACCCATAATATTTCACTCATCCCTGGTATACTTGGGTAGCCCGTTGTTATATCTAACAATTTCTTATTTATAATGACACGTGCCATCCATATATTGGTCAATCTATTTTTTTCCGCAAAACAGTTAGCCCCATCGCCATGTATGGTTAAACTACTGTACTTAGTTGATATCTGCATAAAAATAGAGAACGGGGCTCGGCCTGGACTCTATTCATTTTTGTTGCAACAGCTCCTCTGATTTTGAATATGAATTTTAATAAAGTATGCCAAGATTTTTTGCTTCCATAAATTTGCCACAATGTGAACTCCATTGTGCTTCCCTGTCATGATATATTTTTCATTCACTCCATTGATTTGGGTACTAAACAATTAACGGGACAATTAGTAAAAGCAATACGAGACAAAGGTCAAAGTATTAGCACTATCATCACTTTTGGCCTGATGCAGTCCTCTATAAATACGTAAGCAATGACTTCGAATATATATATTGCAAATCTATTTTAGGATTGTAATTTTTGACCTGTGTGGCCTATATATCCATGCTTCTTACTAAATAGATTACCAAGAAACATAGGTGCATTTGTAGATCTGCTGGCATTGCATGTGAAAAAACAATAGTTTGTCTAATTTGGTAGTAGGGTTAATTTCGGTCTACCCCCTTGTTAAGTAACAATCTTCAAATCGCCCTTTTACTAACAATCATCATCTCTCTGTTATTTTTAACAACTAAAATGATAAAATAGTTTCTGCACATTTTTCTAACAATCAATTAATAAAAAAAAAGTCAAATTTAGGTAGATTAATTTTCATGAGTCCAAATCCTTATTGGTTTTTCAAAACACACATAAATATTTTCAATATTTATAGTATGCTCCCTAATACTTTAAAATATTTTTTATTTTGTGCCTATATGACTAATTTTTTTAATGGATTAAATTTTATCTTGTCATATTTAAAAAATTTATTTTAAAAAATAAATATAGAAATTAATTAAAAGCTACAAATGGAAACTCTTTTTTCATTTGGTAAAGGTACTTAAAGAAAACATAGATATATAAAAAAAAAAATCAAAGAACCAAAGAAAAATGCTACTAGAGTTTCACCAAACAAATGAAAGGAGTAAGGATGAGAAAAATGAAAAGAAAGAAAAAAAAAATGCTACTGGAGTCATGTACATGAAAAAACAATGATGAAAAAGATGAAGAAGAAGTAAGGATGAGAAAAAAAAAACAAATGAAAGGAAAAAAAGGAAGGAGTAAGGATGAGAAAAATGAAAGGAAAGAAAAAAAAAAGTTACTGAAGTCATGTACATGAACAAAAAGAAAAAAGCAAAAAAAAAAAGATGAAGAATGAGTAAAGATGAGGAAAAAAACAAATGAAAAGAAAAGACGAAAGAGTGAAGATGAGAAAAAAATGAAAGAAAAGATAAAGAAAAATGAAAGAAAATGAAAAATGAAAGAAAAAGATGAAAATGAGATTATCCTAATTTATATATGATGACATGTCTAGTAATTTATTTAACTAACATGTTTTATTTAGGAAATCTATCAATTTATTTAGGCTCATTAAGTCATTTCAACACTTTATTTTTTAATTTATTTTTCAATGACTAGTTATATATCAACAATTTTTTTTTATTTTCTAATAATTAGTCACACATCAACCATTTTTTTTAGTTTCACAATGTTGTTACAAGAATATTCTGTTAAGGTATGGTATTTTCGTACTTTTCTGAGTCAACGATGGTCAATAGTTAAAGATAACGAGTTTTAGGGGGGTAACTTAATATTTTCAATAATAAATAGGTGATTTTAAGATTATCACTTCACGAGGGGGTTGGCCGAAATTATTTACTTTTGGCCTGATGCATTCCTCTACAAATGCTTAAGCAATGACTTCGAATACATATAATGTAAATCTATTTTAGGAATGTAATTTTTGACCTGTGTGGCCTATATATCCGTGCATCTTACTAAATAGATTACCAAGAAACATAGGTGCATTTGTAGATCTGCAGGCATTGCATGTGAAAAAACAATAATTTGTCTAATTTAATAGTATAACATGCATAGTTTAATTCTTCTGGATTCCATGATGTTAGAGATGGGATTTGAATGGCTATGTTTTTTTCACTCTTTTTCATAAAAGTCGACTGAAATTGATGGGTACTTTTTTTTTTTATTAAACTATTTGGTATCTAAAGATTATGTTGGGCCTGATTAATTTAGATTTAAACTTAATAAAATCACTAAAATGATAAAATTTTCCTAACAAATATTTTAACGCAGTTACATTTTTTAAGTTTTAAATTGAGAATTTTAATTAAGATAAAACAATTGGTAGTTTGATGGTGGGGTACTTGTTTGACAAGGATCTAGCCACTAACGTCATCGACCATCGTGTATAAACTGTGCACTTTCCGAACAATCAATATACATACAACAAGAACAGAAAGAGAGAACAATGGAGAACAATGGAAAGAAACCTACCTCCTGCAAATTAGCTCACTGTTTGGTCTTAACATATCCAGGACAAGGCCATATAAATCCCCTGCTCCAATTCTCCAGGCGCTTACAACACAAGGGAATCAAAGTCACTCTGGTTACTACTCGTTTCTTCTACAAATCCTTACATAGAGATTCATCATCCTCCTCCATTCCTCTCGAGGCAATCTCCGATGGCTATGACGAAGGAGGTTATGCTCAAGCAGAAAGTATTGAAGCTTACTTGGAGAGATTTTGGCAAATCGGCCCGCAAACTCTTACCGAGCTTGTTGAGAAGATGAATGGCTCGGATTCTCCCGTTGACTGCATTGTATATGATTCAATTTTGCTTTGGGCTCTTGATGTTGCCAAGAAGTTTGGCTTGCTTGGAGCTCCTTTTCTCACTCAATCTTGTGCCGTTGATTACATATATTACCATGTGAAAAAGGGCTCCCTCGAACTTCCACTTACAGGCAATGAAATTTTGCTGCCCGGAATGCCCCCACTTGAGCCTCAAGACATGCCTTCATTCATTCACGATTTGGGGTCATATCCTGCTGTCTCTTATATGATGATGAAATTTCAATTTGAAAATATTGACAAAGCTGATTGGGTTCTTTGCAACACATTTTATGAGTTGGAGGAAGAGGTAGCTGTTGTGAGTTTTTTTTTTTTTTTCCAAACTTCTCTTTTTATCCTGGTGTATATGAGAAGGATTTGAACTTCCAGCGTCTTATAATCACTAGATTTTACCAGCTGAAAGTGAAACACGTCTTTTGACATGAATTGGCTTTTAATTGAGCTATTTAGTGCAGGTAGTTGAATGGCTGAGGAAGACCTGGTCGTTGAGGACAATCGGACCAACCATACCCTCTTTTTACTTGGATAAGCAAATCGAAGACGATAAAGACTATGGGTTCAGCATGTTTAAGTCAAGTACCGAAGCATGCATGAAATGGTTAAACGATCGAGCAAAAGAGTCTGTTGTTTATGTATCATATGGGAGTTTCGTAGAACTAAAAGCAGAGGAAATGGAAGAATTGGCTTGGGGTCTGAAATCGAGTGATCAACATTTCTTGTGGGTTGTACGGGAATCCGAACAAGCTAAGCTTCCGAAAAAATTTTCGGACGAAACACTAACATCCCGTAAAGGCTTGGTGGTGAGCTGGTGTCCCCAATTAGAAGTTTTGGCGCATGAAGCAACGGGATGTTTTGTGACACACTGCGGCTGGAACTCTACAATGGAAGCGCTGAGCTTGGGGGTTCCGATGGTGGCGATGCCCCAATGGAGCGACCAAAGCACTAATGCTAAGTACATTTTGGATGTCTGGAAAACGGGACTCAAATTTCCAATTGTGAAAAGAGATGCAATCGCAGATTGCATTAGTGAAATATTGGAGGGTGAGAGAGGAAAAGAGTTGAGAAGGAATGCCGGTAAATGGAGGAAATTGGCCAAAGAAGCCGTGGCTAAAGGTGGAAGTTCTGATAGTAATATTGATGAATTTGTTGCTAGCTTGGCTTGCTCCAAAAACTCTGCTTAGAGTTTTCTGCTCAGAACTATCATTATTCGTTTGTTTGCGGTAAATGAGCGTCGTCGCATTTTACTGTACCTCTTATCTGCATACTGAGAGAAAATTAATGGTTTTTGACATTTTAGTTTATGACTTTCTATTGAAATATGACTGTCTATTGAAAATTGCGGAATGGCAATGTTATTGATATCTCATTTCTGCTTGCCTTTTGAAACCATCAATCTTCCATTTTCCTGGTCTTCATAAGGACTGCTAATTGGGCTAACAAGGTGAATTTACACGTAATATTGAGGGCTTGAGGCTTTCTAAAATCTTCTGTCGGACATACATTTATAATTTACCCGATGACCATCAATCATAGTAGTGTCAGATAATGCAGCACTAAACTCAAATCAATGCTTTTGAAGTGGGCCTCAATTGATGATTACAAAGACGACATTGCTTTTGAAGTGGGCCTCCATTACTAACTGTTTTTAGAACAAAACTGGGCCTTCACAAGTAACTTGCTTCTACCTTACAATTATTGACGAATGACAATGACTGGTACAACAAATTAGAATAAAATTTTAATGAGATGTATCATGTACAGTACAGTATTTGAGGCGTCAACTGACAAGTTCTCGTTGAATAGATTGAGAATCTTTACATTACAAAGGCGACGATGGTATCAATGTTCTTCGCCCTCGTAGTTCTGCTTAACTTTGAAAGTAGTGGTTTATTACTAAGACAAAGCTCAAGTGGCTCTTAATAAGGACTACTAATTGGACTAACAAGGTGAATTTAGACGCAATGTTGAAGTTTTCTAAATCTTCCGTCAGACATGCATTTATAATTTACCCGATAACTATCAATTGTAATATTATAAGATAATGCAGCCCCAAACTCAAATCAATGCTGAATTCAAATCCATGACGATGACGTTGCTTTTGAAGTGGGCCTTTATGATTAATGACTACAGAGACGGCATTGCTTTTGAAGTGGGCCTCCATTATTAACTTTTTTTAGAACAAAACTGGGCCTTCACGATTAACTTGCCGCTGCCTTACAATTATTGACGAATAACAAGGACTGGTACGACAAATTAGAATAAAATTTTAATGAGATGTATCATGTATCCTTGAAAAGTATGATTGTTGTAAATTTTTACTCTGTACTTGCACAGTATTTGAGGCGTTCACTGACGAGTTCTCGTTGAATAGATTGATGAATCTTTACATTACAAAGGCGACGATGGTATCAGTGTTTTTTTGCCCACGAGTCTACGGTTTCTTTATAAAGCTTATCGGTTACAGAATTAATGATATACCAGAAGTGCTATTGTTTCTTCAATTAGAGGGAGCTTTACAGAGAAGAATAGAGATGAGTCTAACATGTACGCACTCAATAAATGTACGGGGTTGTGATATCAGCTTGAAAGTGACCAGGTCTCCCCATTTACAACACATGGCAGACAAATGAATTTTGAGAGAGTAAATTACTTGGAATGATACCAGTTTCATCTGATCTTATATCTTCACCCGAATGCTGCTGTACATGACATGCCCAATCCGCAAAATGCAAAAGTTACAAAGACCAACAGGAAGTAAAAACTGAAAATAGGTAATTCAACGGCGCATAGGACGCCACAATTATTGGACTTATCGTTATTTTATGCCTTAAAAGCATGCACGCTTTAATAAGTTTAATCAGGCTTAATCCTACATGGATAATAAATTTACTTTCATATATTATATATTTTAAATTATTACGGAGTGAGATTCATATTCGGAGTGGGCAGAACCGAACTAGACCTGAAAAAAAGTACATGTTTGACTTAGTTTTTTAGAGGGTTCAGTTCTGTATTTTTTTTTTTATAGAAAAAACTAAATATTTCGATTTAGTATAAAACCGAATATTCCAATTTGGTTTTCAGTTTAAAATTTCAAATCCAAAAATCAAACCAAAAAATATAATTTTTAAATTAAAAAATGCCACGTGGCATTTTGGGTCTGGTCCTTGGAAAAATTCAATTCAATTTATTTTTTTCAATTTTAGTTTGGTGTTTTAAAACTAAAAAAAAAAATAAAATCAAACCGAATGGAAATTTTCAAACCAAATCGAACCGATAATTTGGGTTTATTCCAAAGCTGAAACTGATCCAAACCAGTGCCCCGCCTCAAATTCATGTAAAAATGGTCAAAAATCCGATAACTTGGAGATATAATTTCTTATATTGTAAAAATATATACTTACAAGATGGAATTTACGCAAAGAATGCATACTTATTTATTTTATTTGTGGTACTTAATAATTTAAATTCGTGGTATCGCTAGTTATTGAATGATAATATTTATTTGTAATTTATTTACAATATAAATATATTAAAAGTGATCATTAGAGTAAATAGTGATTTTCGCGCAATTATGTAATTAAAGAGGCAAGACATGTATCATAGGCGTAGCTTTAATTAGGAGCATTAAATAGAAGGTTAATTTTCTCACGCAGGAGAAGGAAACCATGGAATCCTATTTTTCTTTTACATAGAAGACTGCAGCCTTCTTTTGCAAATTCCAACAACTTTGACAAAATTGCAATCATCTTCTTCAAATCTGAAAATCAAGGCATTTTTCTCTCCCCACAAGAAAAAAGATCTTGACTTCCGTGGATATATATATATATATATATATATATATATACATATTAGGCCTAATTTCCCAACAACCACCTCTGCAATAATTATTCTAAGAAATCATCAGAGGGATGAATATATAATTACAAATGCAGGTGGAATACATGGCCTTTTATTATTATTATTATTATTATAGATGTCAATTTTAACAAGCAACATAAACAACTAAAATAGTTATAAAAGGGCATAATTTATAGTATAGATTTTATATCATTTAAAACATTATTTAATTATATCGTTGGATGATTCATACACATAAATTATAGATGAAATATAATTATAGCAATTTGATATTCGTTAAAACACTAATTATTATTATTAGTAAAGAATTAAAATAATATCGGCGTCCTATTTTTTCAAAATTTATTAGCATATTTTAAAAAGAAAAGTTTAAATTATAACATGAATAAATAATATAATATTAACAAAGGTAAAAGTTTGTTTAGTCCCCATATTATGAGGTTAGTATCAATTTAGTCCCTATATTTTTAAAAACACCTCAAAAAGTACCTACTGTTAAATATTGACACTCATGCCATTATTTTTTATTCTTTTTAACTTTCTTTTATAATATTACACTCTTACAATAATGTTTCTTTTTTGGATATTAATAAACAAATTAGATTATCAAATTAAACTCAAAAATAAAATAAAAACAAAAAAGGTATATATTAATTTTTGTGAAAGCTCACATATGTCTAAAAAATTAATATTGTAAAAAATTACATTATCAATTTTTTTAGAAAAATTAATATTGTAACTCAAGAGAGTGTTCCACAAAACTTAATATATAATTTTTATTTTTATTTCATTTTTTGGTGTTAAACTGGTAATTTATTTTTTTCTTTTTAATAATGTCTAAAAAAATTATTAATAGGATAATATTGTAAAAATAAGTTAAAAGGAACAAAAGATAATGGTAAGAATATCAATAATTTAATAGTATGGATGATTTGAGATATTTTTAAAAATATAAGAACTAAACAGATACTAACTTTAAAATATAAGGACTAAACGAACTTTTACCGTATTATCAAAGTGAGTGGATTGTAAGACCCGTGCAGTATTATTCACAAGGGTAATGCTAAGTTACATGCATGTACCTTACATCCCTCTCATATGAATAGTGTATGAATACTATTCATGTGAGAGGGTTGTAAGGTACATGCATGTAACTTAGAGAGATCCTATTCACAAACAAAGTATAAAAGTTGCAGTTTGAGTGGGCCCCAGAAAAAACAAAAATAAGAAAACACTAAAAAGTTATTTTTTACTTTCCTTTGCTAAAGTGAAAAACAAGATGATTTCATTTTCGTTGGAAAATAAAAACTGGTTCTATTTAGTCTTAACCAAACGCATTTTCTTATTTTATGTTTTTGTAAAATGAAAAATGACAGATGTAAAACGGTACCAAACGCACCCTTAGTTTTTTCAGTTTTTACGATTATGATATGCTTAAAAAAAATGATAATAAGAGAATAAAAAAGGCGCCAGCCCTGCAGTCATGATGCAAATAACATGCCAAACAAAAGGCTATTTTAGTTTTTTAAATTATGTTGGCAAATCAGACATTCTACATGCACTGATACCTTAAACGTAACAAGTATTGCAAGGAAAAGAAGAATGTAACTGAAGCCCTAGTTTCTCTTAATTTCACCTTGTATTCCACAGTAAAACTATTTTCACATTTACGCATGTTTTGAACTGAAAAACCATGTTTATGACAATGGCAGTAGCACTAATGCAACACAAGACAAGGCCAAAATATAAGGACAAATGTTTGAAATATGTGAGAGATGACTGACACAAGAATTGAGCCTAAAATTCAATGGGCAAACCATAAAAAAGAACAGGATCCAGTTAAGTACCACATTCCCTGTAAACAGAAATACAAAGAAAGCTGTTGTACTATTGAGATTTAGCGAACCGATGGGACCTAACAAATCCTGGAAACTACAAATTGATGCTATTTTAGTTATGCATCAATACAAAAATGTCAAATCGGTAACTCAAACTTCAAAATTATATGTACTATTAACATTTATTTCAAAAGCGCACAATAGATAATTACACATAAATAGCAGAAACATCCATCACTATGCTTCTTACCTTTTCACTTGTTCTCCGGACCTTCTCGAGCAACAATAAGTTCTTCAAGAATATCGGCATCACCGCCGTCGGAGGGCAGCATAATCTCGTCTTCAGTGGTAAAATGGTAACGCTCCCCAATAGCTCTTAGAAACTGGTATACTTCAAACATGGTAGGCCTCTCCTTGGGGATGGTTGGAAGTACACAGTTACATGCAACTTTAAGGAACTGAAAAAGCTCATTGTCAACGCCCTTCCCAACCAAGCATTTATCAATAGCATCTTGAAGTTGACCGCTACTTGACAGCTGTGCGATCCATTCAACGAGATTTCCCTTAAAGGTTTCAGGAGCTTTAGCCACATTGGTAGGTCTCTCACCAGTTACCAACTCAAGAAGCACAGTTCCAAAGCTGTAAACATCTCCCTTCGGTGTGGCAACAAGAGTTCTTGCGTACTCCGGAGCAACATAACCCAAATCCCCAAACTCTCCATTCACGAAGGTACTTAAATGAGTATCAATTGGGTTCATGAGCCTAGCAAGGCCGAAATCAGATATTTTGGGCTCAAAATCATCATCCAGTAAGATGCATTTAGAGCTAATATTTCGGTGAATAATACGAGGATTGCAGTTATGATGTAGCCAGGCAAATCCTCTAGCTGCCCCTATAGCTATTTTGAGCCTCCGTGGCCAATCCATACTCTTGCCAGTGTCATCTGCGGGATGTAAAAGATCATAAAGGCTACCATTTGGCATGTGCTTGTAAACCAAAAGCCTCTCCTTCTTAGCCATGCAAAATCCTAAAAGCGGAACTAAGTTACGATTTTTCACACTTCCCAGAGTAGCCATCTCAGCCACAAATTCTTTCTCAGAACGTTGTGAATCCTGCAACCTCTTTACCATAAGTGACGTGCCATCTTCAAGCAATGCTTTGTACATTGTCCCAGTTCTTCCTGACCCAATAATATTGTTTTTGCTGAAGCTGTTGGTAGCCTTCATGAGATCACTTAATCTCATTTTAGTAATTGACTTCTCAAACAAGGAAACCTGGTAATCAAATACTTCCTTAGTCTGACAAATATAATAGATGGACAGATAAAGAAAGAAAATAATAAAGTAGATATGAATTAATTGCACGATTCTTTATAGAAAGTGGAATACTACACTAGATAAAGTATAAATTAGCTTGCCTTAATGCCTTTGGTTCCTGTCAAGCTCTTCGCCCATTTGTTTCCTTCAGGATCATCATCCTTCTTCTTCCTCATAGACATTCTACGGAAATAGAAGAACATAACAATACCCACAACCAATGCTGCGAAAGTCACCCCGCCAATTGCTGCCCCAGCAATAACTCCAGTGTGAGGGCCCTTTGAAGTTCCCTTGCAAGCATCCAGAGGCTCCCCACAGAGTCCTTGATTATTTGTGACACTGTCTGCTGAAAGTGTAAGATTGACAAAACGAGGAATTGGCCCAGACAGAAGATTATTAGCTACGCTAAATGATTTTAGCCTACCAAGCTGGCCTAGTTGTGGAGGAATCTGACCAGAGAACCGGTTGTGGTCAAGTTTAAGGGAATTCAAGTAGCTACAATTTGCAAGATTTGTTGGGATACTTCCTGAGAAATTATTGGATGAGAGATCAAGACCCGTCAAAAATCCAACTAATTTAGAAATATCATCTGGAAGGGGTCCATAGAGCTTGTTGCTTGAAAGATCTAAGCCAGTCATGCTGCTGCAATTTCTAATGCCACGAGGAAACTGACCCTTGAGTCCCATATCCGTAAGGCGGAGATTCAAAACCTTATTCTCATCTGGGTGCCAACACTCAACTCCGGTAAACTTACAAATGAACCCTTCAGTATCATTGTTAAAGTTCCAAGAAGAATTCAAGTAATTAAGCGGGTCCTCGAGTGAATCTTTAATACTTTTCAAGCAAGCAATATCTTCCTTAGTACCATAGCTAAGACTAAAGCAAAGTAATAAACAGACAGAAACCCCAACAAGAGATAGGCTCTTCAGTTCAATGCTTATGAACAAAGCCATCAAAATCCAAAACCAATTACACTCAAAGATAAATCCTTCTTGACTGCTAGTTAGCAAATAAATGACCTTCAACTACTAAACCCACAAAATGAAAACTCCTCACACCACCAAAGCCTGAAACAAATTCCCCAACACAAAAAATAACATCAAATTCAGCACCAAGCAGCAGTATGCGTGGAAATTCAACTTCATATTTATGTTAAGCATAAATAAATAAACAATTAAACTGATAAAAAAGATTCAGAAAGAACAAGTGACCCAGTTGGCTTGACCAACACAGGCATCCCCTCCTCCCCCCACCAAACACAATTAGAATTAAAATCAAGAAGCCCATCCCACCTACCTGAATTTCCAAGAAGGCTAGCTGAGCAAGATCGAAGAACAGGCAAAAGGGTTTTTGCAAAAACGAACAAGCATCGATCTTTTCACTTGGAAATGAAGATTCGTCGTCGTCGTAGTCGTCGTCGTCCTCAAGACCGTAACATGTTTTGCCAATTCAGAAGGAAAAACAAAATGATAAAAGCTATAATAGAGAAAGAGTACACACCGAAAGAACGGGGAAAGTAAACAGAGAGAAAATATGAAAAAGAAGACACAGAGGGTTCCCAGGTGTGGAAGCAGAAGGGGGTTATCGGGTCAAACAAGGGGAGGCCATGTTAATTCTTTTTCCAAGCACAAGCGACGACTGGGACTCAGGACTGCAATAGCGCGTAGACTTTGTGGGCTTGCTTGACTGACTTTCGCTTTTCATTTTTGTTTATTTATTTACTATTTACTCTTTAATGACGGAGAAATAAAGCTTGATTAAAATATAAATAGATATATTATATTGTCATTTCGAATTTTTTTTTATATAAGATAATGATGAAGGTACTGTTTTGGTGAATATAAATAGGGTTATTTATGCTCAGCCCCCACATGTTTCAATAATTAGCGTTGTGCTCCCACATATTTCAACCATGTGTGCCGCACACCCATTTCCGTTAAATAAACGGTTATTTGCAACGGTGTAAGGGGAAAAATGGAAATAGTTAATCTGAAAAATTAAAAAAAAATCATTTAGTTTTCAGAATCGAAGCTTAACTATCATTTCAACCTCTGTAGCTTTACTATTCCTTCATCATGTCAGTGAGCTTACTTATATAAGAAGCTTAACTAATGGAAATTGGAGGGAAATCCAAGATGAAGAGAACCAAATGGCGGGAAAACCACCCATTATCACCTACCACTCTCATATATATTAAGGAGATGATTTTTTTTACTGCGTAATTCAGAAAATGCACTGATGTAACAAAAGTTTGAGAGCTAAACCAGTGACCCGTCCTTGAAGGAGCTAAGGTGAGTGAGAGCACTTTTTTATTTAATTTTCGCTAGGTATACTAATTTGCATGCCAATTTCAATTGCTATATTTTGTGATTTGAATTAGTACAATTGCATTTTTTTTATTTGATTTTTATTATGGATAGTTGTGGCGTTGGTTCTATTTATTTTTCTTTGGTCATTGACCATTGCTTGTTTAGAGAATGCTGAGATGGTTGTTGATAGTTCGTTGGATGAATGCCCTTAATCGATGAAATTAACAAGGATTTCTTTGTTTAATGTTGTGTGTACAATTTGTTATAAGTTTTATGTTCATTGAGATTTATGTTTGTTTCATGAATTAAAGGTCTTGATAATAATGAAGTAGGTATTGTAGTTACATGAAATCATGGATAAAGATGATGATACCACTATCTTTGTTACTTACAAGGATAAGACACATAACATTGGTATTATTGATTGAGACAAATTTAGTAGAGTTTATGTGATTAACAAAATTATGGTGAGAGTGTATGGAAGGAAGATATTATTTGAAGAGAAACTCAATTAAAGTATTTGGCAACCATGAGATTGTAAAAAAGCACAGATTGATACTGATAAAGACCTCATCTTTCAGCTAAAAGAGCACAACCATCATCTTATCTACTATATGCAACTACACCTTAACAAAATACTCCAAAGCCATGTCTCTACCGAAAGAGTGTGTTCTTCCAACCTTCTGAAGTTAACTCATCTACAAGTCCACAAACCAACAGTCCAGCAACCTTAAACCTTAATGACCCAATTCCATTAGCCTTACATGACTCAACAAACCGAACTGACTCAAACACTATTCCAAATGACACACTCTTACCTAAATTAGAAGCTGAAATTCCAATCAATGACGCAACCAGTATCATGAAATGTTTGGTTGCACCAGATTCTGTTCAATCATAACCCAATTCACAAAAAAGCACCATCCCCTACTATAACCAAGCTTCAAAACAAATTTGATGCAAACTCTGATTTATTTGAGGATTTCTTGGACACTTACTTCAAATCCCCTACACAAAACCATACAACATTTCTAACACAAACACAGACAGTCACCTCAACCCAAACTAGTGATACAGAGAATATGCATGAAGTCAGGGATAATAATGGTGACAAAACTTCATGTTACACTCTAGAAAGTCCATCTCAACATCTCCCACAAACATTTACCCAATCTCCAGACCTATCTCCTTTGTTGAATGAGCACAAAGATATAGAACAAACATCTGAAGCTACCTTTACATTCGTTTACCAAAATAATATGGCATCTTCCCTACTTACTAAGAATCCTGAATCATAACTTATTTATGCTTCCAACCCTTTTAACGATTCATCTGAACAGGCTGGTATACTCAACTCCAAGTCAGCAGCAGCTGCTGAATATGACTTAGAGGATGGTGTTGTCAGCTTGCTTGATAGTGATGAAGATCCAGCTCATCAATTAGGTGCCCCTAATGTCATTAATCCAGCTGCGAAGAATGTGTTAGAGCCTCAATTGACTTTTGTGCTTTCTGATGACAATGATGGGGATTATATGCTTTCTGACTATGAAAGTGATAATGATGATTTAGGCATTGTGTCTAATGATGAAGTTGATGGTGTTTTGGCTAAAGTTAAGGCTATTGTTAGAGAAAACATATACATTCCAAGTTGGGATCTTGTGATCTTTAGAGTAGGGATGTATTTTAGAAGCTTTAGAAAGCTTGCATGGGCAATCATGCAATATGCTATTGAAAACAAGTGTAAGGTCTATCGGTATAAGTTTGAAAGGGCTTGAATAACTGTTGGTTGTGCATACTACAATTGTCCTTGGTTTTTGCATGCTACAAGAACCAGATTTGGAGGTGTTTACTTATTAAAGAGACTTCATAATGTGCACACATGCTCATGAGAGTTGGACAATCCTGAATGCACTATTGAGTTTATAGTTGCTAAGTATGGACAAACCTTTATAGATCACCCAGATACAAAAGTTGATTTCATTCAAGATGAGCTTAGAAGAATAAATGGTTGTAAAGTTAATAGGTTTAAGGTGTATAATGCAAAGAAAATTGCTTTGCGAAAAGCAGGTGCAAATCATGAGTCAAGCTACAGGCTTATCAAGAGTTGTGCTCAGATAATACTAAACAAAATGCTAGAGGCTTTGGCATTAATTAGTGTAATTAGGTTTCTAAGGGAGCAATCTCGAACTCACTTTGATAGAGTGATCCTCTCATTTCCAGCCCTTAGAGATGGTTTCAAAACTGGTTGTAAACTCTTTATTGGGATTGATGACTGCCATTTGAAGGGTCTTTACAAGGGTGTGTTATCGCCAGTAGCAGGTGATGTTAACACTAGAATTTTTTCAATTGCTGTATGTGTGTACAGTGTTGAAAACACCAGTACCTGGACATGGTTTCTAGGCCATTTGAAAATATTTCTTGAAGATACAAGGCAACTGACATTCATGTGTGACAGGCAGAAGAGCATCCAAAATGCTCTGGCTCTTGAGTTCCCAAATGCTCATGGCAGGTTCTGTGCAAGACACATTCTTGCAAACTTGAAAGCAAAACATCCACATACAAACTTCAAAGCTTATTTTTAGGCAGCTACAAGGGTGTGCAATATAAAGGCTTTTAATAAAGTAATAACAAACTTGATGAAGTTAGACGAGGGTGTTTATGAGACAATTAAAAAGATTACCAGTAAAATTATGGTCAAGACATGCCTTTGATAATAGCTACAAGACTGACCACTGCACAAATAATATGACAGAATCCTTTAATGCATGGCTTGGGGTTCAAAGAAATGTTCCACTGCTAAATATGCTTGAATGAATGAGGAAAAAGCTAATAAAGAGGATGGTGAACAGAAGGAAAAAGGCTTAGGCTTGGGATTCTGATATTTCGAAGAAGATCTACGACAAGATAATGAAGAATCTACAAATTAGGAGTCCAAACCCTGTAGCTCGAGCTAGTGAATGGCTATATGAAGTAGATCACAACCACAAGACTTATATATTTGACCTGGAGCATCATGTCTGTGACTATGGCCACTAGCAACTAAGTGGTATTCCATGCATTCATGCAATGCCATGTATCTTACATAGTAGAAATGAGATAGGGCAGTCTATTAGTCTATTATTGAAGCGAGAGAGTTATTTAAGCACATATGTTAGAATGATCCACCCTATTCCAGATAAGTCTTCATGGCCAATAACAACAAGTGATGAGATTTTTCCTTCAATGATGAAAAGGCCTATTGGAAGGCCAAAAATGAATAGGAAAATGGAAATTGATGAGGTTCCTGCAGAGAAGAGAAGATATAGGATGCAATGCAAGTACTGCAACGAGTTTAGCTATAACAAGAGAGGCTATCCAATTAATCCTTTGAATGCAAATAAAAGTACAAGGCATTATAAGGTCAATGCAGTTTCTTCCTTTAAAAGTTTCATTCTGTAACGTTGAACCTTATTTTGTACACTTGGGTTTGTCCACAGAGTAATCTTAAGGACTACATGACAAGGATAGGGTCAGCAATCCAAGGTATTATTTTGTAATTATTCAAGTTTGTGTTGTTGATATCCATAAATAGTTGATTTGTCGATATTTAAATATTTATTAACTAATTTTTCAATATTTTAATGTTCATGATCTCTTGAAATTTGTTTATATTATTAAGGTTAACTATATAATGTTGGACATTATGACATTTAAATGAAAAAATCACATGTTAGGACTACAAGGCAGGCCAAAAATATATTTGACAGTGCACCATGCAATGGGTCCACTGTTAGCCATATGCAGGCACATGAACAAGTGAGAGTAATAGTTGAGGTTCATGAACCTCAAGAGGTGCAGATGCCACTAGCAAAGAAGAACATGATTGGGAATCATGAAGGGCCTTCAGGTACAAAGAAAATAATTCCAAGATTACCAGCAAATGTTCAGCCTGATTCTCCATGGTTGGGGGTACAAGACAAGAAGATAATGGCAGCTGGTGGGATAACTTTAAGGGAAAACCACAATGGTCCAAAAATGTCTGAACTAAAGAATATTGACAAGGGCAAGGGACCAGCATTCCCACCTTATATGGTAAGGCAATAATTCTAAAATGAATGGTTTTAAAATGAATATTAATTTACAATTGTTAGCTTACTGGGTTAGGACTACATTATTTATTTTTTATACATTATGTTGTTGTCATAATGTAGTGATTGCTGGAATGAATTGGAGACATTGGCAACAATAACAATAGGCAATAGTGAAGGTATATAAACCATTTTTTGAAACCTTTTAGAATGCCACAGTAAACCAACCGATGATTTGAAGAAATGGAAACATGAACTTTTTGGTTAGTTATCTTGGTTTTATTTTGATATGTCATGTTTGTTTGCTTATGGAGCTTAAATGTATCTAGTGCTTACACACTAAGCATGCCAAAGGCAGTGGCCATCTTATTTTAACTAGGCTTTAGATTATGTTACAAGGGATTTGTGGCATTATGAAAGTTGTTCCCGAAGTATATTTAGCACTCACGTGTAGGTAGACCAACAATGTCTTTTTTGTTTTTTGTTGGATACATTGTTTTGTAACCATATAGGTGAGTTATACACTATTTCAAATGCTGTCAATGTATATTACTCCATCAACTATTTGATATTATTAAGTACAATGAATCTCAGCAGATGTTACACTTAATTTTTCTACATTTTCTGAATCTACATTACTATTATGAATACATATGTTATGAGTTACAATATATGATAGCTACAACGAGTATTAAAATAACCGTTGTCATGAATTGATACTTCTTCATTTCAGAAAGTAGAGTTTCAATTATGATGATCCTGTGGTCAAAGTCAGCCATATCAAGATTCATAATATTGTTGTCACTGTTGTCAACACCTTGCTCTTGAAACAAGTTCATCTAACTTGCAAAATTCTACAATCTCTTCTCTAGATGGTGCCCACCATATAAAGAAACTGCATGCAGGATCATTAGGACAGCTATAATATAATCGGTTGGGATTTGGCTTGGATTCTGATATTTTGATTGCTGCCATGACTCTATAATAGCATACCTTGTTGTGGAACTTGAAAATTCCCACATCTATCAAATTCTTATCTAAATTAGGTTTTGATTTTGATAAACTTGAAGCACCCCTGAAGCTAGACATCTTTCTGCCAATGTATGTGTTGAATAAGTTGTAGCTTGAATAGCTGGTAATGCTTGTGTTAGGCTTAATAATGATCTAAAGCTCAACAATGAACAAGTGCTGTTTATATCAATATGCTAGTGAGTTTTGTCAATCATGGTGGAGTTAAGGAGGGTTGCACAACATAAATATTTTTAACTAGTGGAACCCTCTTGCCATTATGTTACCGTTGCAAAGGAACTGTAAATGATGCCATCCACTGCCTATATATAGTTGTTACAATGCACAACTGCACATGCTTTACTTATGCTTGTAATGTGTTTATCTAATGCCATATATGTATTATAATGAAATTGTTTTTGAAGGGCAAAAGTGTAATATTAGTGACTTCACATAAAACAAAACTTATATGAATTTGTTTGTAATATTACCTTTTCAAATTCAAACTCTGACAATTCTGCTTTTTTTATTTTTTACCCTTACACCGTTGCAAATAACCGTTTATTTAACGGAAATGGGTGCGCAGCGCACATAGTTGAAATATGTGGGAGCGCGGCGCTAATTGTTGAAACATGTGGAGTCTAATAATAAATAACCCATATAAATATATCTCTTTTGTTCATAATAAAAAATGTGATTTAAACCTGGCTCGCAGGGGGTCAGAGAGAAAATTAGATTGTTATTATGTTAAATAATAAAAATAAAATTATAATTATGTAATTCAAATACCTAGATTAGACATAATTTATTTTTAAGTAGATTAACTAATGATGAATATTCGAATATTTTAAAGAATTTTATTAATAGGATTTTACCTCATTCTATAAATTCAACATAAATTTATAAAAAAAAAATGTAAATTAGGTTAGTCATTGATAGCCGTGAATCTAATTTAACACTTTATTGAATATAATGCAGTAAATTACTTAAAATTATGAAATTTCCTTTTTTTTTAATTCCTTTTCAATAAAAAGGAAAAGTTACCCCCTATCCATAACATGTAACAAACCAAACTCTCATTTGGAGATGAGTTATTTACCTGAGTTACAGGAATCAGAATGAGTAAGTTGTTTATATTATCATAGAATTTTAATGAATTGTTGGAAGTTACTAAAATATCATCAATTGTTTATAACAATAATAATAATAATAATAATAATAATAATAATAATAATAATAATAATAATAATAATAATAATATAATTTATTATTATTATTATTACTTCTATTATTTTATTATTATATATTAAAATAATCATAATAATAGTGTGGAGACATAAATGAAATCCTAGTCTCAACCCCCATAGAAATGGAATTTCCATTCAGTCATTTTTAAATTTGGTGGATCTTAATATTTCTATTTTCATTGTTTGATTTCATTTTTTCAAGTAAACACACACAATGGGAATGATCCCTCATTCTCTTTTCTCAATCCAAGGAGTAAACACACCTTTAATTACTTATGAGTTATGAGTTGGAATAAAACCTTATAAATTATAATAAGATCCTTAATTAAATGGAATTTGCAGTTAAATGACTATTCTAAAATTAAGACTTGGATAAATTGAAAAATAAAACATATAAAAGAGACTACAATATTTTTTCTTTAATTTTTTATTAATTATTTAAGAGAGTTTGAATTTTTTTTCCTTAAAATTATTATATAAAATTTGAACTATTGATCTTTTGCAGATCTCAGGCAATTTAAACATAGATAGTCAAAATTTAAAGTAATATTTTGATAATATTAATTGGTTCTAATTGATTTCAGATTGTAAAATATTAATAACATGGTAATTGTAAAATAAATAAATAAAAAAAGAGTCGGAAAATATTTTTAAAAAGATTTGAGAGTAGAACTAATAAGGGAGAGAGAAAAATATCTCGTTGAATTGATATTTTGAACAAGCAACAGGCCCAGCCCATTGGGGATTGTGGGTCCACATACATTTGAATCCAATACAAGCTCAATTAATTTATCGTGGAGAACCGGGCTATTTCAGTGACCTCCTCAAGTCAAAGGGAATCTTGACACGCAACAAGATGAATACTTGCATCTTTTCAATCTTTTCAAGATCTTTTCAATCCAACAATGTAGATGTAAAAAGTTCAAGTAGCAATTTAGTCATAATGCATTTAACACTCTAGATTGAATAGATTCAATAGATATAAAATTAAGTTAAAAGGAATCCCACCATGAAGATATCTACCCCTTCTCATTTGTGAGAAGAGAAATGTTCGAATTTCTATAAGGGGTCAAATCTAAGTCCCCAAACTACAAAATTAGGCTAAGATTTTAGTGGAAGTAGATTTATAAGTTATTTTTGGTAAACTCTGGATTGCAATATATGTATTTTCCAAGATGGTTTGTCGTTCTATAATTTATAATTAGATAAAGAATGCTTTCAATTAGGAATGACAAAATTAACAACGAACTCGTAAATCCGCCTATAGAAACTTGTTTATTGTAGATACTTTTGCAAGTCGTGTGTAGGTTTTGTATTAAAAAAAAAAAAAGTCAATAGATATCCGTGTGAGTATTTGTCTACCTGCATTTTTTTTAAATTATCTGCGCCTTTAATTTTAATCATTAATCACAAAAATATATAAGCTAAAGTTATTACTCGTGAACTAATCTTCCTAATTCTTAAATCTAACCTAACTCACTATAGCCACAAACCCTATTCCTTCTAGTGTGCGTGTGTGTTTCAATAAGTAGAAATTTTGTATTTTGAAGTTTAATATTATTGATATATTATTTTAATTTCAAATAATTTTGTTTCTTTTGGTTTAATAACTTGAACCTAATGATTGCTTGCTAAAGTTAGGTTTTTATTTGTTTAATTAATTGTTAACGATAGTTGTCCAAAATTTACTTGTTAATATTGTTAACAATGCTTGCATATATATGTATATATTAAAGAACGGGGCTAATGCAGTGATCTAAGTTATGATTATTTGCCTACAATAAAAATAATTTGTGTTAGATTGATATATTTTATGTATTTATTTTATGGTTAAGACTTTAATTTCTTATTTACATCGATAAACTTAAAAATTGAGTATTTTATGTGGATTTTTTAAGATATTATTATAAATTTATAGTTTGAATTATATAATTTAAAATTTTAAAGTACTAGAATGCGTTTAGCACACCACAGTACATGGAATTGCATTAGCTAATGGAATCTAATCCCATGTTTGGCAAATTTTAATATTGCTATGTTTGCATTAGTTTTGTTATTTCTTTAATTAAAATAATAAATAAATAAATATTAAATAAATTTTAAAAATAAATAATTTTAAATTATTAATTTAATGTGGATATTAAATAAAAATATCATTTTATATAATACGGTCCATATTACACTAAACATAATATTACAATACATCTTAATACAATATAATGCAATGTAGTTTAATATAATACAATATAGTGTTCCAAATACTTCTTTAATATAAAAATATTTTTTTAATATATGTGATTTTAAAAATTAAAATCCACAAAAAATCTGTTATGAGTTGAGAATGAGTTTGATAATTATTAAAGCATACTCTGGGTAAACTAAAAAAAAAAAAAAAAAAAACTCATAACAAGTTGCGGAGAAGTTTGATAATTTAATTTTGTGAGTGGCAGCGCAGCCATCCTTCCCTACTCTCAACTCTTCCACAAAATAACTACCAAGACAAAAATTCTTTTGGACAAATTTTTTTTTTTTTTAAAGTACAATTTTAAAAAAATTCTATCGGATCAATATTAACTGTCTGCGAAGACGTGGCGTTACTTTAAGGGCACTCACCATTTATCCGATACACCGCCAAACACAGTTATCCATACGAAAAGCCAGCTCAGCGGACATAACCAAATAGCAAAAACTCGAGCGCCCGTTATAAAAAAAATAGAAGGCAAGAGAGAGAGGGGGGTTGGCTTCCGTGAGCAGTGAGCTTGTGAGTGTGCGTGAATTATCACCACAATACAATATAAAAGTCTAAGTGTCGCTCATCGTAACTTTCCTCTTTCTCTCTCTTAGGGATTGCAGAGTAGCAGCAGCAGCCACACCGCACCCCCCACTCCCTAAAACTCGAATCAAAATGGATTGATACTTACTATTTCCACGAAACTTCTCACTCTCTCCAGTTGTTATCCATCGCATCAGCCGGGTAATTTGGTAAATATCCCTTCTCTCTGTCTAAGCTAATTAATTCACTGCATACTGTTCAACTTTTCTTCTCTGCGCTTTACTTCAGATCGGGTTTTGGGGGAAAAACCACTTCCATTTTCAGGAAACGTCGTCGTTTTTCTTTTAATCTAGTAGAGCTGACGTACTTTTTTTGGCGGCTGTTGATGGTTAATTTTTCCTTGTCGCTTTGTTTAGTTAGGGTTTCGGTGTTTCGTTGTTGCAACTTCGGCGATCTCTTGGTCTGAGCTACTTATTTGCTGAATTTGAGCTTGCTACATTACTGGTGAGTTTTTGTGATTGTGATAATCTGATTGATGATTGGTTGAATCGTTGAGCTGATTTCTTGTAATATAATTATACTGATTGTATTTAGTTCTTAAATAAATGGATTGCTTGTGGAGTTCAAAACATGTTTGTGCTTTTAAGGTTGTCATTTTTCCTCTAGTTAGGATATTTTGATTCGCGTTGAACATAATGTGGACATTAGGGTTTTACTTGTTGTTGTCTTCCTAGTGAGTTCTCGTATGACTTGTTGATGCTTTCATTCAATTGAGTTACTGGGGATGCTCTGGAGTGGTTGGAAGCTAGTTATCTTCTTCAATATTCCAGTGATGATGTATCATTTTCTATCTTGACTGGGAACTTCTAGTTGTGCTTAGCCAGTTAGCTTGGTATATATCAATTTGGCCTAGATCGTTGCTTGCAGTACTTCTGTGTTTTTCTTGTAAGGTTATCTAATAAGTTTAAAATGGGTTTTGTTCTTGATGTTCATATGACAAACTGGGGATTTTATGACCAGAGCCCCTACATTTTCAAATCTCTTGACTACTGTTTTACGCTGTTGTTGTTTTAGCACTTTGGAACTTCAGGAAATAAAGCTTGCTGCATCCGGGTATTCCACTTTTTTTTTTTTTGGGTTTCTTATAGCATTTTATTGTCATAGCTGTAGATATTTAATAGGATGAATTTTCTTTTATGTTGTTGTTAAGGTTGTCTTGCTTTTATAAATTTGATCTTTTTGGCAACAATATAAATACATGGCGGATGCTAAAAAGTTTTTGCATTGTAACTTTTTTTTTAAATACATATGATGGTTAAAAATCTTTTCATGCTTTTATCTGTTTATGCCTTTTATTTGCTGGGTAGGCTGGTTTTTCTTTATCTTGTTTCCTTTTAATTATTCTACATGCTGTTTCCCTTCCAGCATTTCTGCTATGGAAGAAAACCAATCAGTTGCTACACTCATGGACTCTACAACATCCAAGATTCAACAACTTCAGAAAGCATTTGCTGAACTTGAAAGTCACAGGGCCATAACCCTTAATTTGAGATGGAAGGAACTTGAAGAACACTTCCATGGGCTTGAGAAGTCCTTAAAGCGAAGGTTTCATGAACTGGAAGACCAAGAAAAGGAGTTTGAAACTAAGACAAGGAAAGCCCGTGAAATCTTGCAGACGCGGGAGGCTGCTGTTTTGGCCAAGGAACAAACTACTCTGGAGAAGCTCCAGAAGAAGAGAGATGCTGCTGTCTTTGCCATTTCAACTGCTCTAGAGAAACAGAGGAAGGTATCATCTGCAGAGCCTGCCATTGTTAGCAATGTTGATGAAAGCAGGGCACCACCTGTTGAGGACAAACTGCCTGATTCAATGTCTCTTGAAAATAACTTAGAAAGCAGCAAAAAATCGTCTGAGAGTGAAAACATGGAGCTGAAGGCTTATCCCCAATTATTCAAACTATGTGAAGAGATGAACTCAGAAGGCTTGCACAAATTTATATCAGACAATCGTAAGAACCTTGCTGTCCTAAAGGAAGAAATTCCACTTGCGCTAAAGGCTGCTGCAGACCCAGCCCGTTTGGTATTGGATTCTCTAGAAGGTTTTTACCACATGGAAGTGTCAAATGTGGATGGAAAGAAAGATTCAAGCTTATTGGGTCTCCGCAGAACCTGTATTATGTTGATGGAATGCCTTAGCATTTTGTTAGCAAATCTCAATCTGAATACTCTTACTGCTGTTATCTCACAAGGTGTAAAGGAGCAGGCAAAGGCAATTGCCGAAGAGTGGAAACCAAAGTTGGATACCCTTGATGTGGATGATAGCAATGGGAACTCCTTGGAGGCTCATGCTTTCCTGCAACTTCTGGCAACGTTTTCTATTGCTTCTGACTTTAATGAGGAAGAATTATCAAGGCTAATACCAATGGTCTCTCGTCGTCGCCAAACACCTGATTTATGTCGCTCCCTTGGGTTGTCAGAAAAAATGCCAGGTTTGTTCTTTTATCTGTATGTGGAAGCTCGAACCTCCATATTCATCCTTGATGACCTAGGTATATGCTGTGTTTTACTACAGAGATTACTAAGCTTGGCTGAAGAACGAATGGATTTTATGGTTGTCAACGGAATGGAGTATTTACATTCATTTTTGTCATCTTTGGTTATGTTCACCGATCATAATTTCTTGCTTTATTTTTGGTGGGTACTGCTTCTTTAGGTGTCATTGAAGTTCTGGTGAATAGTGGAAGGCAAATTGATGCAGTTAACCTAGCTTTTGCATTTGAGCTTACTGAGCAGTTCTCTCCTGTGCCTTTACTGAAGTCCTACTTGAAGGAGGCGAAAAAGGCTTCTTCCTCTGTCAAGGCTGGAAACATGTCTCCCTCTGCTGAGGTGCATTTTTTGATCTCAATTAATATATATCTAATTGTATTGGTGTTTCTGTTAGACTTTGCTTCTACAATTCCAACCAGTGAACCATATTTTTGCTTGGAGTCATGGCTTTAAACCCATGCTAAATTGCTTAATTTCAGATTTTTCGCATAATGTCTGAATGTACCATTATAATTCTTGGCTGAAATTGTTTTTCGGTAGAGTTTTGCATAAGAATATCACATGGTATTATTTTTTTGGATGTTTTGTTATATTTAACATAGTTTCTCTTGTTTTAGAATGAGGTCAATGATCGAGAGCTGAGTGCCCTGAAAGCTGTGATCAAATGCATTGAAGAGCATAACCTTGAGGAGCAGTATCCCGTAGATCCTCTCCAAAAGCGAATTCTCCAGCTAGAGAAGGCCAAGGCCGAAAAGAAAAGGGCAACTGAAGTTGCCAAGCCGCAACCAAAGAGACCCCGTGCCAATGGTGCTGGATACGGGCCTCGAGTCACTAATGTTGCGGCTGACAAGGCATTCTATCCTAGAGTTGCTGATAGGTATCCACAATATGTGTATGACAGACCCTATGTTTACACCGGACCTGCTGACAACCACGGCCCCTCTCTTCTGGGTTCTGCTACTTACAGCTTCTCTCCCAATCATGGCAACTACTTTGGAAATGGCTACCAGTACCAAGCTGTCCAAGCCCCTTATCTTCACTAATTGATAAAGATGGCAAAAAGGTGACTTGATCCACTCATTTAACTGCTAGCCTGTTAACCACTGAGTTCCCTGTTGCAGTGTATGAATGAATTTAGTATTTTAAGAAAAAAACTCCCAAAAAAAAAGTACGTTAATTTTAGTCTGTTGTACAAGAAGATATTTTGATCCTCTAATATATGCACTTTGTTTCTGTATGTATAATTTCATTTCATTGCTTCCATATATCTGTTTTGCTGTGTTTACATATTTTCTTGCCATTTGATTCCAAGGAACTCAAATTGAAACCAAGCCTTGTTAAACAAGGAATTTTGTGGGTGTGTATAAACTTCCAAATAAGTTTTTGTAAGGCAGTGACATGACACACACCTTAGATTATTATAAAGTTTAAACATCAAACTCGTAATCGCTATGTATTGAGAGCCTAATGTGGATCGTATTGAGCCTAATGGGGATTCTGATGGTGATGAAAAACAAAAATGGACGGAGGCAATAATTAATGGTTAAAAATGGAAAGTAACAATGGAAATGAAAATTATTATACTTTTTTTCTTTTTGACATATATTATCAATATTAGTGAAAATAGAAGAAGAAAAAGATTCCAACTTAATCTTATTTCCCTCCAAACTGTCCATCCTCCCTCCGAAGTACAACATTCAAATCTAGCCCGTTTCAAACTTCGTACTCTCTCGTTCTTTTACTTCAACCAAACAACAATGAGAATTGCAGAGATCTCGTCGCCCGATATCCGGCACCAATCCAACGGCCACGATCGCCTCCTTGCTCAACTCGACTCTCTTATCAAACAAACCGAAAACCGTTCCCATACCAATCCCGAAACTCTTACCACTCTCGCCTCCGATATCAAACAAATCCTAACTCAATTGAGTCAACTCGCTCCCTTCTCCAGCAACTCTCTCAAACTTTACATCTGGAAACTCAGCTACCGCCTCTGGAACTCCTGTGTCGACCTCTCCAATGCCGCCTCCATTTCCCGCTCATCCCCCGCCTTTTCTCCCGATGCAGTCGCCAATCTCCGCCACGTGGCTGCCGACCTCCTCTCCCTCGCCGCTGACGTGTCTGGCATCCCTTCTCCGGCTATCAAATCCGCCTCGTTCTATTTCAAGACTGGTGTTGTCTGGCACGATCTCAAGAAATATGATCTCGCGTCGGGTTGTTTTGAAAAAGCAACGGAGATTGTATCAAAGCTTGATATTAGCAGAAGCTCGGACTCGGATGAGAGGAAACTGCTGTTGGATATCAATATCGCGAGATCTCGCACTGCGTGGGAAGTCCTTGAACAAAATCTCGCGATAACGTTACTAAACCGCGCGAAATGTCTCCTCTTCGGCTTGTTTGAACACTATAAATCGCTAGCGAATCAATACCTGACGTTCGCTAAAAGCGCGTTATCGAAAAACGAAACCAATTCGTTGAACGACGCGTTGAAGCTGATGAACGAAGCTCTAGAGTTGTGCGAGAAAGGATTGGGTGAGGCGAGGACGCGAGAAGAGACGACGGAGCTCAAGGGATTAAAGTTCAAAACGCTGCGTTTCATCTCGGCCATACATTTGCAAAAAGGAGAGTACGAGAGCGTGATCAAGTGCGTTAGAGTTTTGAGAGAAGGCAGTTTTGACGGTGGGGACCACCACGCGAGTTTGCCGGTCCTGGCTATGAAGGCGTGGCTGGGACTGGGGAGGTACAGTGAAGCGGAGAAGGAGCTGAGGGGCATGGTTGAAATCAAGGGAGTTCCGGAGTGTATTTGGGTGTCGGCTGTCGAGGCTTATTTCCAAGCGGCGGGAACAGCGGGTGCGGAGACCGCGAAAGGCGTGTTTCTTGGATTGTTGGGAAGGTGCCACGTCAGCGCTAAAGCAGCCGTTAGGATGGCTCACAGGGTCGCTGGGGATGAGGGTGATGGCGTTAGTGAGGCGGCGGTTAAATTGAGGGCCAAGGCGGTGGCTGAGTTGGTGTCCGATGAAAGGGTGCTGGCGCTTTTTGTTGGTGACGCGGCGGCCAAGGAGAGGATCGCAATGCATGCCGTTTTATGGAATTGGTAGGTCATTTTTTTCAAAATTTTATAATGTTTTATCATATTAGTTTCAGCATTCGATTATAACTTGGCTTTTAAGATAGTACTGCCTCTCGAGTATGAAAACTATTCTACATAAATTGATACTTTTCAAGGAAGCATTCCTAGTTTATTGTAGAAAGATTTAATTTAAGTCCATTTTGTAAACGGATTAACAGATACTGACATTTTACATGTGGAACAACATAATTATATGTGCCTTACAGTGCTTCAATTCTCTTTCGATCAAAAGACTATGAGGCAAGTGCAGAGATGTTTGAGAAATCGATGCTTTATCTTCCATTTGATGTTGAGAATAGAATCCTCCGAGCCAAGAGTTTCAGAGTGTTGTGTCTGTGCTACCTTGGTCTTTTTCAGATTGATCGAGCTCAAGAATACATTACAGAGGCAGAAAAGGTATCCTTACTAACTGCTAGCCGTATTTAGTTGTCCCTAAGATATATTTAAGATTTTTAATCATCTTTAAACCATGTAATGCTCAGCTGACTAATGCCTTCTCATTTCTGCAGCTTGAGCCCAACATAGCCTCTGCTTTCCTTAAGGTGCTCCCTCTCTTCCTCGCTCAGACACTTTGTTCTTACACATTGTAACAGGAAACAGATTCACTTATGGATTGGTGCTAAACTTAATCACTATAACATGTTACCCAATTTACTGTTAGTTTCTTTGGCTAATAATTACAAAGCTTCATGTTATGTTTTGTGCAGTTCAAAATCTATCTGCAAAAGAATGACCAGAAGGGTGCTATTAATCAGATCCTAGCAATGACAATATGCCTCGATTTCACTACAGACTTTCTGTCCCTTGCAGCGCATGAAGCTGTTGCCTGTCAAGCTCTTCCTGTTGCTGTTGCTGCTCTGTCCAATCTTCTAAACTTTTACACTTCAGGAAAACCCATGCCAACTAAAGAAGTTGTAGTGCTACGCACCATAGTCACAATCTTGACTCAAGAAACTGGGAACGAGTCAGAAGTCCTCAAATACATGAAACGAGCTCGTGCTCGAACATCTGAGATTGGAGCTAACTGCTTTTTTGGCACAGAGGAAGCTGGAAGACGAGAACAAAATTGGTTAGCAGTGATGTCATGGAATTTTGGGACAAATTGTGGGAAGGAGAAGAAGTATGAATTATGTATGGAATTCCTGAGATTGGCTTCAGAATTTTATGGTATTCGGGTTGATGGGCAAGTGGAAGAAAACAGTATCATGGTTTGCAAATCATTAATACTGACTGTATCTGCCATGATAGCTTCAGAGAATCAAAAGCAGATTGCATTGATGAACAATGAAGTGAAACAAGCTCTTGAACTGCTAGACAGAGCAGGCAAGGTATATTTTAGATGTTGTTGAGTATCACATAATGATTGATCCTTCATCTTTGATTATTATAATATGTAATGTCTAAGTCGTCACAGCCTGTACAATATGCTTCAATATCATTTTTGTTGAAACTCTTCTCACTGATAATCCATGTTTGCAGATACTGACTTCATTGTCAACGGGAGTCCTGGACCCTGACCTCTTCTTCATGTACACCTTCAATGCCTATGATATACAGGGGAGACTTGGCAATTCAGAATCTCAACAACTCCTTGTAAAAAGTTATGCCAGCTCAAAGGCTTGCAAACCCGAATATCTTCTCCAGATTGGCCTTGCTGCCTCACAGGGTCCAAGGTCCAATCCTCAAGTGGCTGCCTTTGCCCTTAACGAATGCCTATCAGCTCTGCTTTCTTGCCCCTCGCCAGACTACCAAAATGTGGCACTAACTGTCCGGAAGCTAATTGCAGTGGCCAGCATTCACAAGGGCGATACAGATGATGATGCCGTGCATGGTATGTACAAGCAAGCCTATCGAATAATGGTGGGGTTGAAAGAAGGTGAATTTCCCTCAGAAGAGGGAAAATGGCTTGCAATGACTGCATGGAATCGAGCAGCAGTGCCTGTGAGGCTTGGGCAGATTGATCTGGCAAAGAAGTGGATGAATGTAGGACTAGAACTCACGAAGCAGGTTGTCGGAATGGAGAATTACCGCTCTTGCATGGAGGATTTCATTTCTAGCTTCGAAAAGAAATGTCTTGAGCTCAGTTCTAGCAAAAACAGGCCTTGAGTTAATTCTATCATGTGTAAATCTGGTTGAAACCATTGACGGTAGTTACGGTACAACAGTTATGTATAGGTAATTCGTTTGTACACAGTATACAATCTTGTACCATCTTCCGTTTGTGCATTTGTATGGAGCAATACGAATTAGAGAGAAATTGGAAGGAAGTATAAATAGTATTTGACCCGAAATTTACCCAGGCCCAACCCACGTAGCGTTATCAATTTTTGAGTTTTTAACATTTTAGCCGAACTTCCCAACCGCTTCTTTTCTTATCATCTATTTCTTTCTAGCCTCTCCCTCGCTTCTTCATGCTCGCGATGGAGTCTCTTTCGATGGTACTCTCATCCTCACCACCACTTCAGAACCACTCTAAAACCCTAAAATTTTCTTGCTCCAAACCCACTCATATTGCCTCCGATTCCATCTTCATCCCCACTTTAACCAATTCTGCTTCCACCAAATTAAACCATCTCCAAACATTAACAAAAACCCAGCTCTCCTTTACCGTAATTGACCTCTTTACTTCCCTCCCTAGCCTTGCCTCTGAAACTGCCGTCTCTTCAACTGAGACAGCTTCAGGCAAAATAGACTTGGAATCAATCTTACTCGCAATTGATGATTTTTTCAATAGATACCCATTTTTTGTTGCTACTTGTACATTCATTTGGCTCGTTGTCATTCCCTTAACTCAAGAATATCTTAGCAAATGCAAATTCATATCTGCAATTGATGCTTTTCAAAAACTCCGCAACGACCCGAATGCCCAGCTTCTGGATATTAGGAACAAGAAGACTATGGTCTCTTTGGGGTCTCCCAATTTGAAGTCTTTGAAAAAGAGTGTGGTCGAAGTTGAGTTCGTTGAGGGAGATGAGAACGGGTTCTTGAATAATGTGTTGAGCAACTTTGCTGACCCTATAAATACTGTTGTCTGCATTCTAGACAAGTAAGCTTTTAATGTGGAGTTATTTGGTAGTAGTACTTGATTGGAATTTTATTCCATTAATAGTGATCATTTTGTGTGTAAGGTAGTTTTGATGGTAATTCCTTGAAGGCTGCTGAGCTATTGTACAAGAATGGATTCAAAGAGGCTTATGCAATCAGTGGCGGGGTTAGAGGCAAAAAAGGGTGGCTGGTATGCTGCGTCCCTTCTGCTTAACTATATATTGCCCCATATAGTTCCTCTCTGATATGCATTTGTTGCAATTGTGTTTCTTTTTTAGATGTTTAATGTTTTGAAATCCATTGTTAGTTAAGTCTTGTTAATGACATATTTTAGCCAAGTTGAAGTTCTGTTGTTGCTTGCCATAACATTTCATATTCCTAGAGAAGTCTATGCTGCAGATTTTGTTACTTCAGAACCCCTGATTATGTCTTACTTCATCTCATGGGTGCAATCAAGAGTTGACTAGGAATAGGTCTTAACTCTTAAGCCAATTAAGTAAGCCTTCAACCTTTGGAACAGAGCATTTGCACAGCAGCCATATCAAATTGGTGTACTTGTCAGTAATTAAATGTCTAAGCTTTACCTATGAAATGATGGTATATTAATAGAAATGTGAGCAATAATAGCTTTGATGCATCTCTGCTATATATATTGTGCGTGCTGCTGACTTTTGTCTTGTAAACAATGTGACTTTATTGTAAGTCTTGGAAGAGATGATTTACTGTTAGTCTGTAGAAACTTTCAAGTTTTAATTCAAGATTTGCTCAAGCCACCATCATTGCCGTTTTCTTTTTTTTTTCAGGGTTTTCCACTCTTGACATTTGGTTCACTGGATAATTAGGTTTTGTTTTGCTGTTTTGCAGGCAATACAGGAGACCCTTTTGCCGCCTGCTGTGCACATCTTGCCCAAGAAGAAAAAGAAAAAGACTAAAACTTCTCAACAGGTGGGGATAAATGGAATTGATCAACAAGCCGGGGATAGCGAGGCTTCCTCATCTGGAAATGTCCCTATTGCAAACAGTCCAGTGGCAGATGACGTGTAAACGAATCTACAGACATAAAAATTGGTTCAAGATCATCCTCTGCCTACGCTAATGTATGATAATCCTCTCTCTTGTGCTCTCTTGTGCATGCATGGTTGTGAGAGATACAAGCATGATAAGGCATTATAGGAGCCATGATTAGATGGTTTTGTGGTGCGCTAATATGTTGATGGAGTACTGTGAGTTGAAGTTGAACCAAGGACAGAGTAATAAAGAATTTTTTGCAAGTTAACTCTCTTGTGATTTCGTGGAATCTATGAGAAGTCACCTCCTGTTGTCCTTGCATTTGAATATTTGATAGATGTCATGCACATGACATCTTGATACCAATTTGGTTATTTTGAATTTAACTCGATAGGTCAATCATTTTGAACTTCTTTATGAGCTGCCTATGAATTGTTATTAATTTTTATCTTATGTATGTAGAAAGCATTAAACAACTGTAACGACAAATATAATTAGCGCTTACCTTCTGTTTCACTTCTGATACAGTACCCAGATATGAATCTCCGCAACAAATCCATCAAGGCTGTGAAAGTGAAGTATTTTGCTTCTTAAGTGGCAGCTTCCGTTTGCTCATAAAAATAATGATCTTGGAGATGCAAATTCTATTTGTTCCATAGTAATCTATCAGATGATTTAGTTAGAAATGGTGTATATTAGTGTCATATATAATGCAGGGCATATTGAGAATGACCACTCTCCTTTTTCGGCCCCATTGTCAAATAATTTGCTTCTGAATTTTGGAAATCATTGTAGAAAATCTGAAGATGAGATGTGCTTTTCGTTTCCATTATACGGATTACAAATAATTACGTAATTGCCAATCCTCAATCGTGTAAAATTTTATGATGATATAATCAATTTGTCTTAATAATTTACCAACTACGATTATTTATTTATTTTATTAATTTAGTTTGAAGAAATAAAATATTAAAATTAAGCATAAAAGTAAGGTCATGCGCTCTTACATGAGATTTTTTTTTTTTTTTTGAATTACTCTTACATGAGATTAAAGCTTTTAGCTCTATTGATTTAGTTAATGGGCACAAGATGTCGTTTAATTAATAGATTCGGAGCTGTTTGGAGAGAAATTTTAAAATACATTAAAGATAATACAACTAGTTAATAAATGTATGACACGTATAATTAAATTTAATATAAATATCACTAATACGGTAGTTTTTCAAAATGAATGCACATATATCTTATTTATTGTATGATTGAAATAGTACATCTGATGTAATTTATAATTTTTCTCTTTTGGAATTGTATTTAGAACGTTTAAAAGTGATTTTGAAAAGTTAATAGCTAATTTTAGTGTTCAATAATTTTTTTTAAATCACTTTTGACAAAATCATTTTTCCTATAATAGATTTTGAGAATCAATCTTATAACTTATACAATTTCATATGTATTCTCATATATATTACTAAAATCTAAAATTATCCTAATTAATTAAGAAATAAAATTATTAACTTTAAAAAGATTATTATTAACAATTATAATGAGATAATAGAATAATAATAATAATATAATATACACAATAAAAATATTATATATATGTTTATAAATGTGTAAATAAATTTTATTCAATATTCCTTACAATTTAGTCATTTAAATCTTTACACCACTTTAACAATTAAAATTTACTAAATATATACAATTATTTTTAAATTTTATAAATATTTAATTAATTTTTTATAATTAATTATTTTTATAATATAATTAATAACAACTATTTCTTCAAAAAAAAAAAAAAAAACAACTATTTTAAAAACTACTATGAACTGGCCCTGCCATAAAAATAAAAGGTGAGCAAAACAGACGCTCGATGCACGGTGCATTTTTTTCGATTAAAATTTCTAACCCTGTTTATAACGTGGTGGAACGTATCAAATGAATCCAGGCGAACTGATAAATTTCGTTCAAAAGAGACAAGAACAAGCGAAGACATGGTTTATTTCAGACACAAATTTCACGAGGCCAGAGGCTTCTTCTATTAAAGCTTAGTTTCTTTTTAGGTATTGACTGTCTACGTTATCAACATTTTGTCTCGCTTATGCTCATTAATTTGAATTATGTGTCCTGGGTTTTATTCTGTTTTTGGATCAATACTGCGCGGTTCGATTGTGATAATCTGATAATCATTATTAAGCTAGATCTTCTTGCAGGAATTTTAGTTGTTTTCACAATTTCTGGTTATGGGGTCACTGATAATTGAAACAAAATATGAAATTTCAGGAAATTAGTGAAATTTACACAATCATGTTTTGTTATTATATTCTTATTTCAACTACTGCAGTCTGCAGTGCAATCATGGACATTTTAGCTTGGGATGGAACCCTCTCGTCAAATGAGTTTTCTCTTGCTGCTCATAAGTTGGCCGATAAATGGAAAAGATTCAATCCCAGTTCCCCTTCATGGTCCTGGGTTGCTTGTAGAAAACAACCTTGGTTTGGATCTCGCGAGGTTTGTTTTATTGTTCATTTTTGTCATTCCCTGTGGTTTTTTCTCTTTTTTCTTTCTGTTCGTGTTTGAGAAGTTTAATGGGTCCTTTCAGGCGGAGGGATACTTGTCACTGGAAAACATTTGCCTTCTCAGTTTAAGAAAGGTCTGGTCTTTGATTTTATGTTGAAGCATATCTCTTTGATTGTGGTGTTAACGTTAGAAATAATATAACTGTTTTGAACAGGAAGATCGAGGTGAAGAAACTTGCCAAGGGGAAGAAGGGACCAGTTGCTTTAAGGAAGAAGAACCCACTGATTCTGCCACTTTAGTGTGTATATTAACTACCATCTTTTTTTTTTTTTTTTTTGGCAGCTAGGAACCGCTTTACGGTCATGTTGATCATTGTTTTTGTTCTATTTGGTAGGTTCAGAACTATGATTGTGACAAACACTACTACGATTTTCATGTAATCTACAATGCTTCATATAGGGTTCCAGTGCTATATTTCCGTGCATACTGCAGTGGTATGTTCATCTGGTGTGATTAAATTTTACAGTGTAGAATCTGATAATCACCATATGCTAAACTCACAAATATTTAACTAAACAAATTTTAGATTGCTTGCTGAAAGATAAGAGTTCATAAGAGTTTATCATCTGATCTATTGCTGGCAGAAGAAAATTTATTGCTACTTGTCCTTTATATTGGCGTGTGTTGCTTTTTGGTTATGCATAGGTGGACAGCCTTTGGTGTTGGATGAAATTGAAAAAGGACTTCCTTCCTGTTCTGCCAAGGCTTTATCAGAGTCAAAATGGACATTCATAACTCACGAGGTTCTCGTCCCTCTTTTGCTTTCTGCACAAGTGCCTGAAATTTGATATGCTTAATGTTGATTTTGATCATTTCAACCTGCCAATGTTTACATAAATTTATGGAATTGCAGGAACATCCATACTTGAACAGGCCATGGTATAAATTACATCCATGCGGAACAAGCGAGTGGATGAAGCTGCTTTTCCTTGGTGATACCACACAGAAGAAAAATGGAGTTGCAATTGAACTATATCTGGTGGCTTGGTTCTCAGTTGTTGGGCAGGTTGTTGGCCTTAGTATCCCTTCTGAAATGTTGAATGATAGTAATCCATTGTAGATTGACTACTGTTCTTTAGCTAGACACTTTCTGCCAATTTTATTTATTTATTTTGTTTTCTAGAATTTGGTTACAATCTGCAAATATTTACAGAAAATATTACCGTCCCTTGGAAAAAAAAATGGAAATACACTAAGAACCAATCAATGGTGGCTAATCTAAATTATGTATAAAATTGTTAATCTCATAATACAATTGCCTTCACTTTTGGACATGTTTTCACACAATGCACATGTTCTCTCGTACCCTCATATTCTACTGCTCTGTTTGTTTCTCAGCCGTCCTAGTAAAGCAAACAAGTAATTCTGTATTTCCCTGAGCGCCTTTTAGAGGAGACTCAATCCACCCTTTAGTCTGGAATCCGAAATTTTCTACCCCTTTTATGACCTTTTCAAGAACCTACAGAATGAACACAGGGTTAATGGATTATTATCTAGTGCTTACAACTTTCAAGTCAATGCCAAATATAATCATGCTCAAAATTAGAGTAAAACAAGAATTAGAGAAAAACAAGAGAAGCATAAAACTCCTCTGGATATAGGAATAAAGAAGTGAGATCAATTAGAAAATAATGATGAGAAAAATTTCAGACCTCCTTATGGACTAAAGGATCTCTCACAATCCCACCACTTCCTACCTGCAATAACAACGAAATGTTGAACTCAAACACATGATACTAACCGTCTTAAACCGAGGAAAAATGAAGGAATGATTTTATGTGACCACCAAATAACAAATTGTTGAGGTACTTCCAATAAAAAGAAGAAGCTGGTGAAGTTAGCAGCCACTTAGGAGTGGAAAGGTGGTTCCCTCTTTGACATCATTTCAGATTTATTTCGTCATATACAGCAGAGTCCAGCAGAAGTGAAAAAATGGAGATAAGTTATCTACCTGTGATCTGCGAGCTTCAAATTGAGGTTTGACCAAGGTAATCAAAGTTGCCTCTTCCTTCATCAAGTTTATCACAGCAGGCATGACCTGCTTATAAAGAAGGATCACAATATGCAGGACACAACGGTCAATAAGCACTAGATTCACAAGAACAATTGCTCTGTCGTGAATAATTATCAAAATCATCATCTAATTCACTTATTTCCCCATCTATGATGATTATTTGAAGAGCAAAAGAGAAGGTGCAACGCCATTAAGCAACGACCATACAAGCAGGGGAATCAAAGGTGTGGAGATGTACGCAAACAATTCAAAGAGCTCATAAACTTAGCATTACAACATTTGTCAGCATTTGAAAGCTTACTGTGAGAATAGAAATGAATGAAAGGTCCAAAGTCACCAAATCAACTCTCTGAGGGAGAGCAGTGAGGTATCTTAAATTTGTCCTTTCTATTGCAGAAACACGTCCATCACGACGAATTTTGTCTGCTACCTATTGAAGATGTTAACATCCATAATCAATCAAAGATCTATAACAAACCAAGAATGCAAAGTATTGGGCGATCAGAAGAAACATTGCCTTCTAAGAAAGAGAAAAGAAAAAAGAAATCCCTGTACCTGTCCATAACCTACATCAACCCCATAAACAAATGATGCACCATACTGAAGCAGACAGTCAGTAAACCCTCCAGTGGATAAACCTGAATCAAGAGCTACTTTGCCAGCTACATCAACACCCAGTTGTTCAATGGCAGCTTCTAACTTATGTCCTGCTCTGAACAAATGAACAAAAGATAAAAATCAGAATAAGACTCGCCGATGTCACCATAAAATCGAAATTTATGTCTGAAATTGCAAGATGAATTGTTCCAGGAATAATCACCTACATACATATTTTGGCACTTGGGCAATTATTTCTACAACAGCCTTATCAGAGACGGCTGTTCCAGCTTTGTTCACCACCTTTCCATCTACAAACACTTTCCCTACACCATAAATGAGTTTGAGAGATGGGATCACCAAATAATCAAACAACTAAAGTCGATTGTCTATTCTAAACTAAATGAGTTCACAATGCGAGTCTCTTAATCTACCTGACACATTTACATAAAAGTTTCAATACACACTCGCAATCAACTAAGATTCGTAGCAATACTAATCATGTGAACCACATACTCATATTAGATTAGAAAATTCGCCCATACGCTATCGAAACTAAAATATTATGAAAAGAACCAAGATTCAGGAGGGCCTTGTCAATACAATTCAATAATTTAGCTTACCTTGCAATATCCATGACTGTATGTATGTTCGACTATATTGCTGAAACCTTTCAAGACATATCTCATCCAGCCTCCTCTTCCTTAAAAAATGTCAACAATAGAACATAAAATATCAAATCCACAACGAAAAAACAGAAAATCCATATTTTCTCTATCAAATTAACCCTCTTACCAATGCCTGACTTTCTCAACAGATCAATTTTTAAAAGTTTTGACACTTATATAAAAATGAATTGAGCAATAAATAGACATAGTTCGGGTCATATGCAATAGCAATAAAGCTTACTTTTTGGGCAATTGAATCTTCTCTGACTTGGCATTGCTAGCAACAGCAAAGCTTCTGATGGGATATTGTCTCTGTCCTTTCAGCAATCTCCCTGAACAATAGTTACATTACAAAGTTTAAAAAAAAAAAAAAAAAAAAAAAACTCAAATTTTTATACCATGATCTCTCGTAACGGGTAACAATTAAACTTAAAAGAATGAAGTGATGGGTACCGAGAAGAGCATGAGAATTGGAGTTGGAAAGTAAAAACAAGCCTGAATTGGCAGTACTTGTTGGGTTATTATAACAGCGAAGGTTTATTGGGAGCTTCAGAATTTGCAATGCCATTTCTATAGAGAATTTCTTTGCATCGAAGTGTAAAATTAAGATTTCTAAAAGGTAGTCATCTTATTGCCCCAAAATTAGTCTATTTTGAAATGTAATCAAGAGTAGAATGCTGCTATTGCTTCCAAATGAAATTAGGGTTTTCGCGGGAGCGGGGCGCTCTGAAAATTGGATGAAAGAGCGAAATATGAGTGCGTTGTTTCGTTTGTAAGTGATAAGGCTATTTGCGTCTTTGCACCTCGAGTTGTCGAGTGACTTAAGCACACCGTTTTGATGCTCGTTAGAATTCAGAAGTTGAACTCCAAAATAAGTGTGGCATAAATTTCATTTTGATTTCGTTTCATGTAGTGAGCTCTCTCTCTCACTCTCTCGTTCGTTTTTTTTTTTTTTTTTTGGTAAATAAATGAATACTCTTAGTTAAACTATTGTCCTTATAAATATGAACATTTTAACGAATATTCTATTTGATTGTAGCATTATTATCTAAAGTATCAAATACTTAAGCATTAATCATTATAACTCCCAACAATTCGGGAAAAAAAAAAGAAAGCAAAATAACTTCCAAAGAATTCATTTGTTTCCCTTTGATCCAGTCATGCCCATAACATATTTTAAGAAATTATTAATGACAAATAATTGGTATTAAAGTATTTTTAATCAGTTGATTTTTTTTTTTTTTTTAAATAGCAGAAGGCCTAGAAATATCCAAGATTTTTTCATCATTGATTATAAACATTACAAAAGCATTTTATTTCTAAGAAAAGTAGCAAGTAGCCCGCAAATCTTATGTTTTGTAGAATAATGGAGCCGTGATAACATGCAACATAAGCCATACTCAAGGCTTTGGATAAGGGATAAGGCTAGATGTGCTTTCCATCCAATGAAAAATCTGCAAGTGTGACACCTCATTCTTCACAACCACAAGTTTTCAAATCAAAGATACTCTTTAGTCCACTCAGCAAATCCATCACCCTTTGAACTTTTTCTTGCATATCTATACAAAGCAGAGCTCTTGGTAGAAACAGAAGTCTTTTAACAAACACAATCTCAAATGGCTTCTGTTTCTTCTCCAATGGCCAGCCAGCTCAAGAGTAGCTTTACTTCACCAGTTTCCAGGAGCCTGCTTACTCCAAGGGGTATCTCTGGATCTCCATTCAGGGTTGTTCCCTCCAAGAGAAGCCCTCGTTTCCTTGTCAAAGCTATCCAATCTGAAAAGGTAACACATTGATGAAATATAAGTGTTTATTCAGAATTCATAATCATCATCCTTTTCCTTTTTAAGAATGATAGTTATGGTTTTGCTTTTGAAATTGAAATGGACTCATTAGTTATCAAGGTAGAGTGTTGCGGTTGACAAGACTTCTGTTGTTGTGCTTTCAAGATTAAATTAGAAGTATAGAGCAGTTATAAATATACCCTTTTAAGTAATTTGATTTGCACTTTGTGCAGCCAACTTACCAAGTTATTCAGCCAATCAATGGTGATCCATTCATTGGAAGCTTGGAGACTCCAATTACATCAAGTCCATTGATTGCATGGTACCTCTCAAATCTACCAGCTTATCGGACGGCAGTCAGCCCACTACTGAGAGGAGTAGAGGTGGGGTTGGCCCATGGATTCCTCCTTGTGGGTCCATTTGTTAAGGCAGGGCCATTGAGAAACACAGAAATAGCAGGACCAGCAGGGTCATTGGCAGCTGGTGGCCTTGTTGTGATCCTCAGCATTTGCTTGACAATCTATGGAATTGCTTCATTCAGTGAAGGAGAGCCATCCACTGCTCCAGGCTTAACATTGACCGGAAGGAAGAAGGAGCCTGATCAGTTGCAAACAGCTGATGGGTGGGCTAAGTTCACTGGAGGATTCTTCTTTGGTGGAATTTCTGGTGTCATTTGGGCTTATTTCCTGCTTTACGTCCTTAACCTTCCCTACTTCGTTAAATAGAAATATGTAACATCTACGCTTTGGTTTTAAGATCCCATGTATCTCAATTTGCTACTCTGTAAATCTACCTGTTTGGGATGTTTATTGCAAATGAAACTTGCTTAAGTTACTGAAACCTATTGATTTTGGCTACGGTTACTTGAGAATATGGATTGAAGGCACATCATCTGTCGTAGTACAATTGTAAGAGTTAAATTATTTGTATAAAAAGAATAAAAATATTGTTAAATTTTCTTGTAACAATACTTGCTTGAAACTAGAATGGAAAAAACAAAAATGAAGTATCTATACTCACTTTTGAAGATCATACATTTAACAATAATCAAAGAAACAAATCATATAAATTTTCCTGATCATGAGGAACACTAGACGTGTTATCTATCAACCTATTTCTTTGATCAAGTAGGAATTTTTCACTTGTCGATAAATCACGCTAAAGGGTTTCGCCAGCCAGAGAAGATCTTGCCTAGTTTAAATACTTCATGAACTCCTTAAAATATGTAGTCGTATTTTGGGTTGAACTTACAAGGGTTAGGAGCATAAGGTGACTATAATATACCCTCTGCGTATAATTTTTAATCTCGCTATGAGCCTAAGCATCGGGAGAGAATAAACATAAATGTGAGTGCTGTTTAGTGAAGAATGAGAGCCAGAGAAGTCCTATCTCTTGCACAACTTTGTTTGGACCGACCTCTCCTTTGAGCAATCCAAATTTAATTTGCATTTAGAAGCCAACGCCAGCGGTTAACGGTCTCTTTGAATATTTATTTAGTAAAACACAAACCCTCTCCCAGCAATAGCCCATGGCTATAGTTCAAGCTAAAACAATTTCATTTCACTCTCATCATCATCCCCAGCTGCTCCCCAGCTCTCCAACTGCTTCTACTTCTTCATTTGTTCATGGACAGCTCAAGTCACCTGCTTGGAAGAACCGCAGAAAATGCTTAAGAATCAGTTGTACATATGAAGATGTATGCTCATGATTCTCTGATATTTGATCACTTTCGAGCCTTTTCTGATTACATGCATAAACTTTTTTATCCCTTGTAAACTGTTCATATATGTTCTCTTTTTCAGGATTACCTTATAGATGCTCCTGTTTCTGAGGGAGATGGCTTTTCCTTTTTTGGAGGTAACCATTCAATATCTTTCATCACTTTATTTATATAATTTCTTAATGTAAATTTCTTTTTGAAGATTTTTAACATTGAATAATGTTAATGGGGTTATTTCATGCAGGGAAATACTCAGATGGGTCATCCCCAGCTGATGAGTGGTTTAAGCAAGGGAAAATAGTAAGCGTTAAGGAGTTTGTTTGATTTCTAAGTATTGAAACTCTTCTTGGGTGTTAAATTCTTTTTGCTTCAGGTGAAAGCAGTTACTGTTTCTGGTTCTGGTGAAACTGCAAAAGACCCAATTTTTGGACTTGACCTAGGTTCTGCTTCTCAGGCTGATGAGATCTTCAGGTAATAATGTAGAAGTGGGTATTTTCCATAGAACATTACTTGGTAATTTGTATGTAGGCTTATAGTGTCGTAAAGTCGGTATGGTGTGAAGAAATTGAGATCTGATATTTGCAGGGTTACCGATTGAAACATGCTCTCTATATATGATTTTGTGCAATAGATGGTTCTGCGTAGAAAGTGGAAATGCTGATAATCATTCAGTTTTGCTGATTCATGGATTCCCTTCACAAGTAAGTGTTCCTCTGTCAATCCTTGTAGTCCATTTTCGTTGGTGATCCTTTCATATGGATAATTTAATGTATTGACAGGCATATTCCTACCGTAAAGTGCTTCCTGTGCTCTCTAAGAACTATCATGCAATTGCTTTTGATTGGCTTGGTAAGATCATGCTACCAATTACGATGAATTGTAATAGATTCTGAGTTCTTGTTCTTGAGGTTTAGTTTTGGGGATTTACTGAGATTTATATCTTTCAAGATAAAGCTAAGAGAGAAAATTTGCCTTCATCTCATTTCTACAGGCTTTGGATTTTCAGAGAAGCCTCAACCCGGATATGGATTTGACTATACTTTGGATGGTAATGCTTTAGTAGCCTTAATGATGGCAGATAAGTGTTAAATATGCTGTGTGTCTGTAGTAAATTTTCATTATGGCATGCAGAATATGTGGCATCCTTGGAGTCCTTTGTTAATGAAATTGCTAATGACAAGGTCTCACTTGTTGTCCAGGCATGTTCTCCTTCTTTAATAGTAGAATAGAAGTAAGCGGTTAATTTGATCTATTGTGTTTATAGGTGACATGAAACTGAAAGCTTCCAATTTTTTATGTACCTCTCAGGGCTACTTTTCGCCTGTCGTTGTTAAATATGCTAGCAAGCATAAGGACAAGCTTAAGGATCTAATTCTCCTCAATCCTCCTGTATGGATCTCCTGAATCTTGACCATGCATTTCTTTAATTTCTTTCTATCATAGTATTTAGTATTCTGCTTTCTACATGCATGCTGCAAATGATGACAGAATAATAGTAAATTGTTTGATTGGTGACAACTAATGGATGCTCCCTTTCATTGTTTACTCAAGCTAACAGCGAAACATGCCAACCTTCCATCAACCTTGTCCATATTCAGCAACTTTTTGCTCGGTGAAATTTTTTCTCAGGTAGGCAGACTACATTACAACTTTTACGACACAGGTTTCTGTATGTATTTCTTTGAGTTCTCAGGCGCTAATGCACATGTGCTTATTTATCTTTGTTAAATTTATATAACATTTCAGTTTAAGTGGTTCTCAAAAGGTTTAGCACAATAGTTAACATACTTAATCACCTTCTTCTATAACCAAATAGGATCCTTTAAGGGCTAGTGATAAAGCTTTGACGAGCTGTGGTCCTTATCAAATGAAAGAGGACGATGCGATGGTTTATAGAAGTCCTTATCTCTCCTCTGGTTCCTCTGGGTTCGCTTTGACTGCCATTAGTAGAGGCATGAAAAAGCAGCTAAAGGTAAAAATAATTTCTAATTCCTTTTCTTCTTTTCTGCTCATGTGCTCCAGTTGGTTTATTCTTATGTCTACTTTAACTATCAGCAATATGTGGAAGAAATGAGGACAATACTCATGGATAAGAGTTGGAAAATTCCAACTACAGTATGCTGGGGACAGAGAGACCGTTGGTTGAACTATGATGGAGTTGAAGATTTCTGCAACGATTCAAACCATGAGCTAATTGAACTTCCAATGGTAGAATCAGATATAACTCATGCATTAACATAATACTGTTGCTGTTCAATGTACATGCTCAATTATATTTCCATTCGCCTTTGATGCTTCTTAAAAGTGCAGAGGCGGTGTCATGCTCAAGTGTTTTTGCATTAACTATTTGTACTTGGCAATAAAACTGCAGTTAATTGTTTGCATTTTGCAGGCAGGGCATCACGTACAGGAGGATTCTGGTGAAGAACTCGGAAAAGTTATTTCTGAAATTTTTCGCAAAAGGAGATTAATTGGATGAAACTTAAATGTTTCCAAGTAATTGACTCTCCAAAAATTGGTTTTGTATCTTGTTTTGGCATCATTTCTCCTGCACTAAGCTACAATTATGACCAATTTTCATGTTGGCAGCACAATGATAACATTTATGAAGTACATATCAAGTTCATTTTCATTTTTCATCTTGTTTTTAAGCTTGTGAATTGTCATTGTCATTCCTGAGATAAGAGAGTGACAGAATTGTTACATCACAGTTCTGCATTTGTGTTGTGTTTACTACTATATTTGAATGAATGTACTATTACAAGGTTTTATATGATTGAACAGATATAATTTTAAAAAGTAAAAAAAAAAACAAAAATTTATTTATACTTAAAAAAGTATTGGATTATAAATATATTATGCATCCTCAATGATGCAGAAAGTATTGCACAAGTATGCTGCTCTCTCTTCATTTTATCATGCTTCTAGTATCTCTTCGGCTATTTTGATTGTTCTAATAAATCAACCCAACAGTCATCATCCTTAACAGAACTTCTCCATCTGTTCTTAAAGATCTCTAATTCAACATAGGACCGGTTTCTCACCTGCATAAAATAGTTGCAAAAATTAACATATCAGTGCGTTTTAAAGCTCTTCCCAAGACTGCTAAGAAATAGACAGCCCCCAAAAAATACTGACCTCTTCTCTAGCTGCCAACTGATGCAACGATGATGATGTCTGTAGATAAATGGCCATCAGTAATACATATAAACATAAGTAGCATAATTTGAACATATATGATCATCAGAGTTTCTAACCTTCTTTGCAACCAGACCTCCCAGCGTAGGAAGACCATAATGAACAATGTACTCGGCATCCACAATGCCTATGCTCTTTGTTGGATCACCCTGTCAAGAGTCGAAGAATATGATACACTTCAGATATGTGTTCAAGGGACTAAGCTGAACGGATGATAAGATTGTAGTTTTGGAAAGTTACCTGTCCACAATAACCCAGCTGAAAGTCCACTCCCCATGCATGAACCAAGTCGTTCTGACAACGAATTTGAGAAAGTAAAGAAGGAAAATTCAGAGACATACTTTGCCGAACTGAGTAGTAAAAATTTCCTGTCAAAATATCCTAATAAAAGATTATATACCTGAATCATATGCCATGCACAACGCCAGGACGCTATTGAGAAAACAGGTGCCATCATTTCTACAAACCTGTAAAAAGTGTAAGACTCCATGTTACTGCCCTATGATTATATAATTTGAATGTGTTGCGTAAATGCCTGAGAATTTTCGGCTTAAGACCAATGGTGACTTGCGATCATTTGAACTTGTAAATACATTTACCCTGCGCAAGGAGGCTTGGTGCTATTTAAATCACATTTCCTTCCACCACTAATCAACTTGTGAATCTTCCTGGTTAACAATGCAACACCAACCTTAGAGGTTTGTCCAGAAAACTATCAAACGGAAAAATTAATTTCAATTGAAACCACAGTATCTTTAAAAACAAGCTTGCTGAGAACAACCTGTGCACTCTTGTTCTGTTGTTACGCACTGTAAGATGATGATGCAGCTCAGATAGATCAGGATCAAGTGCTGGCTGGGATATCTCAAGCCCTTCTTCTTTAACAATTGAAATGTATCTGCATAAATGTTTAGATTGCCGAAAATTAAACTGTGAATGCCTTGCCAAAGAAGTTATTTTCCAGAAAGTATAACCAGGCTCTGGATTCAAACTTATACCTTTTACCATTGAAATTATCAACGCCAAGGTCTTCATCCCATAGGAAAACGTAGGCATAGTCCGAGATAATATCAGGATGCAAGAAACGCTTAGCGAACCACCTAATCATGGGACATAATACAGAACATGAAGTTAATGAGGATATGCTTAAGCCCTGTTTTGAATGAGTTTTTTTAGAACTTCTAATTACCATTTAGTTTGGTTAATAGCAGAGACATGGATGGCATGGGCACTCCATTCCAAATCCCTCCAAGCATCCACAACGCCATCATAATGAAAAAGCATCACCACAAAATCACTTGGTGGAAACTGAGACATTGAGACACTGAATTCAACAAAAAGCTAGAATATATACAATTGGAGCAAAAAAATATTCAGCATATTTCACCTTCTTGACAATTTTGTTCACACTTTCCTTCTGCTTTATTCCAGCTGCAATGGCTAATAAGCTCATTGATGTCTTCGAGTTCTGAACAAAGCAAATAGAACAAGTTAATGTCATTATTGGGAAAGTAATGCTACATAAAATCTATATAGCTACTGACCTTTTTGTTCCCTTTGCCTGATAATGATCGCATTTCATAGTCAGATGTCCTAGCGACGATACCTTGAGGTAGTGTCTCGCTGCCACGTGGTCTCCACTGAGTCTGAATATATAGGGTGACAAATCATGAAAAGCTAAAACAAATCATTGCATTTGCATAAAGTATGAACAGAAAATGGAAGCAAATCATCAATACCTCACACATCCTAGACCTTCTAAGCACTCCCCATAGCGAAATCCTCTGTTAAAAATTATATATAAAAAAAAAAGACCATTGTTACTACTTTCTTGCCTTAAAATAAATCATTCAAAGTCTGTGCTAACAAAATGTCACTCATGCTACGAGGTTTATGCAATTGTGGCTACCCCTTTAGAGCCTGTGACTACAAAGGCACAACCGACGAAGAAAACCGCAGAGAGCAAAAGAACTGTAGGGACGAAATGTCGAAGAATTGATATCGGCCTCTTCTGCTGTTCCATCTTTGAACAAATGTGAAATGAAGGCGAAATATAAACTTGCTTAGAAAGTTAGATCTGTCCTTCAAGCGTATTTACATTGAAAACAAGCGCTCACAAACGCATATATAACTACCTTACGCAAAACTTTCATTTCAAGTTGACCTTTGCGAATTCCAAGAGGCTGGTACAGAGTCACCCACCCTTTGCTTCAATTATTAAAAGATCAAGCAAGCAGCTAGCAGGACTTCATAAAACTGCTAATAAAAATTACTAATACAATGAACACAGATATTTTCTATTAGAGAACTACTTAGTTTAATAAAATAAAAGATGAATTAAACTATAAAACATACACAATTTAATGCAGTGTATGTTATCCTATACAATGTATTGAAATCTATTTTTTCATTTTTTTAACTTATCTCTTACTTTGTTAAGAGTAGGAGATTCATATTATACACACACACACACATAGATCGAGTTTAAAGAAGTAGACATGTTCCATGCAGTTGTGTTCCGGGTTTTTCTACACCAGTGCGATAAAAATGTGCTTGTAAAGTTACTTGGGGTTGAAGAAGATATGTTAAGTTAATGCATGTTCATGTGTTTTCATGGTTTTGAAAACATCCGTCATTTTTTCATAACACTCAACAAACATGCATGTGGCCTTCGCGTGACTCTCACTCAATCAAGGCCCACAAGATTTTCAAGAAGTCCGATCCATCAAGGTCCACAAGACAAGCCCATCTATGTTTGAGCGTTTCATTTTTCTCTTCTTGGAATCTTGTGCTAATATTTCATGAAGATCAAGTACATGTACCTGTGAATCACCAGGCAAGAAACTTGGTTTCTTCTATTGAAGCCCTTCAAATTCTTGCCTCTGCTCTCAAGGTACTACTTGCTTTCTTGTGTTATTCATTCGAATTGTATGCCACATCATTTTTGGTACCTATATTTCTGGATAAAAAAATTAAATTGATTAAGTTGTAGTAGCTTTGTTTTCGTTTATATATACCAATCCTGGTATAGATTCTTTGTAAGTTGATATTATGAAGATATAAACTTTCTAAAATGATGCCAAAAGCATAATCTTACGAGCAAGCAAGTCGATCTCCTAATATAGTTGCAAATATAAACAAATTATCAAGTACTGAAATTATAACCACATCGTCAAGCATTAATGAAGAGCCCTGGCTATAACTCGCTTCCGTGAAGTGTGAATACTTTGCCCTTAAATATCAATCACACCTTCCACCGCTAATCAACTTTGTGAATTGCCCTGTTAACAATGGAATGCCAACCTCAGTGCTTTATTCATAAAAATATCAAACAGATAACTGAAATGCATCTGCTTAAGAATTTAAAGTAGGGAAATTTACAATCATCCACCTGTTTGTTTTGCCTTTTTTAAAAATACACAAACACTTCTTTTTTTTTCAGCGCGCCACCTGAAGTTTGTTTTTTGTTGCATTCATCCACTTCCGTCTAATTTCCGTTAGTGGATTTAACGGAATGTTAACGAAATGACCTTTTTACCCCTCAAAATTATAATTTAACCCAAAATAAATAGAAATTGAAGATAAATTAGATGGATTTAATTTTTTTTAAAGGTGGATGCTAGAAATTGGAGGAAAATAGTGTTTGTTGCTTGCCAAATTTAGAAAATTTGTATTTATTTTTTTAAAGACAAAAAAATAAATACAAATTTTCTAAATTTGGCAAGTAACAAACACTATTTTCCTCCAATTTCTAGCATCCACCTTTGAAAAAAATTAAATCCATCAAATTTATCTCTAATTTCTATTTATTTTGGGTTAAATTATAATTTTGAGGGGTAAAAACGTCATTCCGTTAAATTCACTAACGGAAATTAGACGGAAGTGGACAAATGCAACAAAAAGTAAACTTCAGGTGGCGCGTTGGAAAAAAAAAAAGTGTTTGTGTATTTTTGAAAAAAACAAAACAAACAGGTGGACGGTTGTAAATTTCCCTTTAAAGTAATAGCTTTGAATGCTTACTGGAGAAGTAATTTTTCAGAAAATCTAAACAAGTCTAAGTACTCATAATTGACTAGTATAAATGAAAATACTTAAGATCTACATTGTTTGTGTATTTAAGGGCCTTTAGTTACCTTTTAATTAGTTTAATTAATATCACATTAAAAATAATGAAAATGTATATAACATATATTGGGTAAACTTCAATTTATTCCTCCATATACGAGAGCAATTTTCAATTTATATTATCAAAAGTGTAAAAACTTAAATTACTCTATTTTCGTTCGGAAGATGATGTCAAATGAGGGTACATTGATGATCTTTTTCTTATTTCTTAACCGTGAATAGGGTAAATTGATGTTTTCACACTTTTAAGGATAAATTGAAAATTGTTATTTTAAGTACGGAGTAAATTAAAATTTACCATATACATTTAACCAAGGTAACTAGTGAAAATTCAGCATTTTTCACCTTCTAGATAATTTCGTTTACACTTTCCCTTTTGCATTATTCCAGCTGCGGTGACCCATAAGCTCATTGATGCGCTTTTGAGATCTGAATAAATCAAGCATTATAACAAATTAATTCATTACTGAGAAAGTATTGTTACTGAGAAAAGGAATTAAAATCAACAAAACTCACACATTCCAGACCTTGTGAGCACTAAGCAGTCCCTATAGCAAAATCCTCTGTTCCCAGAATGATCAAAGACCATTTACTTTCTTGCTAGTGGTGGAAGGAGGTGTGATTTAAACCCATCCATTACCAATAATATTAATTATTTTAAAAGCCGCAACATTATCAAACTGCCCTTAATATGTCAGGAGAGAGAGTCTAAAATGAGCCTAAAAAATTAGTTTAGACTACTTTTGAATATCAGGTGTCCAACAATAATATTTTTGTAATCGGTAAGCTCGCATTTAGCTTCTCTACATATTACCTTATTCATCAGAACGAACTAGATTCTTTTACTTCTCTGACAGCTATATCTCAATGCTAATTGCTAGCGAGAACATACTAAGTTAAGGTAAAAGCAAAGATTTTGATGCCAAATTATCAGAAATAAGACTCAATTCACCCCTTTCGAACAGATTCCTATTCTTGTGAAAAAAAGAAAATGACTAAAATAAGAAAACTAACGTAAAATAAAAACACTTTCTAAAATTGTCCAACATCATTACAATGTTTATCTATGGATATTTCCTCCAATATTATTTATTGATTATTTTCATTAGTTTATAGGATTGCGATTCTCTCATGATCTGATCTTATTATGAGTAAAAATAGTGATTGACTGATTGGTAGCTAATAAATAAATAAAAAGAAGAAGTTAAATTTTACCCATATACTATCACTTAAAGACACATGACACAAGATCTTTAAACACTCATAAAAGCTTAGATTAAGAGAGGATCTTTATCATAGTTTATGTATTTATTTTCTCAATTTTAAATGTAGGCCGCAAGATACAGCTTCCCAACATGTTTTCTAAGAAATAAGATTGACTTAGTTATTGACATAAGTTAATTTAAAAGGCCATAGTTGACTTGGTTTAATTTCCAGAGTCTAAAAGAAGGCCATGTTGCACTCTAGTCTATGTGTCAATCTATATTCATGAAATTTACTTGATCACTCTAGCTGGCAAGAAGGCGAAGCCAATAGTCAAGAGCCGATAGATGATGATATTATATTCAATTTTTTTTTTATCTCTCTCTCGATATGTAGTCTAGATCTTAACACTCGAAAACTATAGAATAATTTTTGTTCTTTCTTCTGATGTTAGATCCAAGACTCCAAGTTGAACATTCAAATCTCTGCCGGCTGTGTTGCTTCTCGGAATCAGAAACACGTGTTGAAGTTGCTGATAATATGGGTTCAAATACTATTGGGCCGATGGAGCAGCAGCTTAAGAAGCAAGCCCCTTTTTCTTGTTTATTTTCTTGCTTATCCTTTTTCAGTCCATCGCGTGCAGAGCTTGAAGAAGTCACGAATAAAACAAGTTCAAGTGCAGATGAAGTACATGTTGGAGTCATCCTTGATATGCGATCACGGTCAGGGAATATCAGCATTAGCTGCATTTCCATGTCATTTCTGATGTTTATGCTCTAAATACTCGACACAAAACGAGGCTAGTTCTCCACTCGAGGGATTCTAAGGGAGATCCGTCTCGTGCTTTATCTACAGATAACATTATTTTACTGTATATATATGCATACTGCTCTTTTCTGTGAATTAATATATAATTGTATTAACCATGTCAAACAATTTATAAGTTGTAAAAATTTGTTTGCAATGTGGTTTCAACCGGTCTCGAATTGAAATCTTTCCTTTAAAAAAATATACCATGTTTTAGATTTGCCCAGCCGGGCTACATTGTGATAAATGGTGAACTATTAGACAATATGTCGTCAAAACTCGGCATGTTGAACATACTGAATAACATATGCTACATACGTTAAGTCTATTGTTCATAAGTGCTCTTCTTGTAAACATTGAAATTCTTAGACCTGAACAGTGAACACGACTCATTTTTATAATTATCAAAAATAATAAATGATACTAAATAATTATGATATTCACAAGGTGCAGTTTAAGAACTCATAAAAGTTGTAAACCACAGTATATGGAAAATCTAAGATTACAAGGGCCAATTGAAAAACTTTCAAAATCATAAAGGATAATTTTGACATATAAATATAGATTTTTTTTTTCTTTTTTCTTAAAAAGATATATGAAGTAACTTTGCAATAAAGGAATCCTTTATTTTGAACAAGTTACAAAAATGTATAGATTTTTTAATACACTATAGAATAAAATACATTGTATTGAAATATGTATTTTTTTCTATATTTATCTTTTAACTTGTCACTTATTTTAATCTAGTAAAAAGTTCTTTTATTTTAAAATTACAATGTCTATGTATGTATGCATATGCATTATGCGCACTTAAGAGATTTTTTTTTTCCCCTACGAGAAATGTTGTTGTACACCTCCGTCCATGAACATACAATCTATCATCCACCTATGCATGTATGTGGCGTATAAATTTCTTTCCTTTCCAAAAATGGTTCAGTAGAAACATCCAATAACATTATGCTCCGTGTTCCAATTTTTTCCCTCTCTTATAATTATCATATGCACTACAATCTAATTTTTAAGGAAAATGATAAAGAGCCGAAGCGCTAGCAGTGACGCAACGACGATAAATATAACAGTAAAATCATATAATGTTATAGTATTAACTGAAAATAAATGTTAAATTTTGACTTAACACTATAATATTATATAGATTTACAGTTGTTTTGTCATCATTATATCATATTCTTCAATTCAAATATCATGCTCAATTTTTAATTGGATTCCTATCCTATGAATTATCATTAGCGATTGAAGTACCATCCTATTAGTTTCAAATGCTGCCTTGAATCGTATGCAAAATGTAGAATTGCAAGCAATCGTTTGTACGGAAGCACCATGCGACGGACAAATTTTAGAAGAGTTAGGATCGAGAGCTAAAATTCCTATCATTTCTCTCTTTGCATGCGTCCCTTTTCTGTCCTCGTCATACTTGATTAATATACCTCAAGATGAAGCTTCTCAGCAAGCTAAGGGCATTTCTAATGTTTTTGCAATCTTCAAATGTAAGCCGTCGATCTCATCTATAAGGATAATACTTTGGGGACTGATATTATGATTCCTTATATGTTGGATTCCCTACACAGTAGTGATCTTTATATTGCTCAAAGGATAGCCGTCCCATCTTCATCTACCGATGATCAAATCATCGAAAAGCTCTCAATGCTCATGTCTTTACAAATAAAAGTATTTATGGTGCACGTGTCGCATGTTGTTGCATCCCATTTGCTCTCGAATGCTAAGAAATCAGGAATGATAAGTGAGGGTTGCTTGGCTTGTGGCTGACACAACTGTGAATTTATTGCACTCAATGGATTCATCCGTACTCGTGTCCATGCAAGGGGCTTTGGGTTTCAAGCGTTATGTTCCATCCTCCACGGAGCTTCAGAATTTTACTCTAAGGTGGAGAAGGAAATTTTATATTGATATTCCAGATGCTGAGGTATCGGAATTAGATGCGTTTGGGATTTTGGCATATGATCTGGGCTCTAGCAAAGCAGCTGAAAAGCTGAAACTTACCGGGGATTATCCTGAAAATGAAGATCATGATAGTTCTAGCTAGACTGAACATGATGGACTCAACCACCATCCAATCTTCACAAGTGGTCTTACATTTTATATGGAGACACTGAACAGTAGCTTCGAGAGTTTAAGTGGTGATTTTCGGCTGACTAATTGGAAATTAATTTTAATGGGATTTCAAATTGTAAATGTCATTAGCAAAGGCACAAGAAGAGTTGGCTTTTAGACTCCAACCGCAGGGAATATCACACAGGAAATGAATTCATTATCGCGATGACCTTGAAATCATCATATGACCAGGAGGATCTGCAGCCATTCCGGGAGGAACTGGTAGGATTAATAAGTCAAGGATTAGGGTTCCAATGAAATTTGGGTTTAAAGAATCTGTTAGTGTGGTTCATGATCCCCAATCCAATAATTCGACAAATGTAAAAGGATTCTGTCTAGACCTACTCAAGGCTGCCATAGGATTCTTTACCGTATGATGTACCTTACGACTTTATTCCGTTTTGGAATGACGATGGATAAATGGCTGGATCCTATTTTAATCTCATTTTTAAGGTTCTCGAGGTATGATTTTGCTGCCTGACAATTGTATAATAAATGAATACGATATTGTAAGTTTGTAACAAACAGCAATATATAGTCTTAGACTCAGTTTGGTAGTTTGGGCTACGGTCCTTCAAAGGTACGGTCATGATAAAAATAGAAACTTTACTTAAAAAATAAAAGTTGATAATAGTGGTAAATAAAATTTTTAAAATTATTAATTTTCACAAAATCATAATCTCACATAAATTTTTCTGAAACAATTTTAGATTTGAATTATCTTATTAACTTCCGAACCAAGTGGACATTAGTTAAAGACTCGAGAAATATCTAATTTATAAATTTATTACTTACGTTATGCCAATGCTTTATCCAAGGGGAGTAAGGACAGCGTTTATCTAAGGAGCTATAGACAGCTTAAACTTTGAAATTTCCATGCTTAAGCCATACAAGTCTGCCGAAGATTATGCCAATGCTTTATCCAAGGGGACTAAGGACAGCGTCACCGCAATTTCGGATGAAGTACCTTACATCAAGGCATTCCTTGCCAAGTACATGCTTCCCATTAGACCATGTTAATTTGGACCCACGTGTACTGCCTATGGTTTTGGCTTTGTGAGACATATTTTTTAAGGTTATTTTATAATACTATCAGAAATCTACAGCAATTATATTTTTTCAATAACTTTGTTGTAGTGCACTTCAAGTGTCTGGGCAATACACACGGGGAACTTTGGTTTCCCTTTTATGCCCATTTAGTTACATCACTTAAAGATGTATAACCAATAAAATATATGTTAAGCACGTTTTCTAGAAAGGTTCTATCTCCATTGGTCCTTGACATGTCAAAGGCTAAGAGAAGAAGGGATGCTTACAAAGAAAGAACACGTATGGTTTAATGGCCAGCAATCAAGTAATTCCGTGAGTAATCCATCCAATCTAATCCTCACTAACTTTGGGATTGGGTTTTGTTTCTTATTATAGGGATCTCTTCAACTCTAGCTATTGTCATTCTCTTTGGTCTTTCAAAGGACAAATAACTCTCTATAAAATTGGGGTTTGTGAAACAATTAATAATATGGAATTAAAAAAAGATAGATAGCAGCGAAGCCACTAAGAGACAAGCTGCGTCCACTTAGTCAAAAAATTCAAATGACACACTGTTAAATTAGTTGAAATTACAAATTTATTCCCTCAAATTTATTAAATGCACATAATTTAAATTTAAATTTAATTTAATTGAGTTTGAGATGAAATAAGGACCAAAGACGCAGAGTCACATCAGCCTAGAAGAGATTTTTTCTATTGATTACGCAGAGTCACATCAGCCTAGAAGAGATTTTTTCTATTGATTATTAACTTCCTTTTGGCATTATGTTTTAAATAACTTCTCTTTCCCCACGAGGGAAAGCCCTTTCCAGATGAAGTAAGGCATTTCTGTCTTGAAAACCTACCCTACAAATAGGAACTCTAATCTTGATTGTCCATCCAATTTAAGAAGAATTAAAAAAAAAAATAATTTTAACTTTGCTCACGACTCTGTACTCCTTTTTTTTTTCTTCTATAACAATCTCAAACCTCCCCAAGCCTATGGCATATGGATTATTGGTTTACTAGAGGATTAGTGATATTTGGTCCCTCGATTTTGACTTTTAATTAATCTAACTTATTTCTAGAAATAACCTAATAAAATCTAACTTTTAATTAATCTAACTTTACCTTTCCCTTATTCTTTACTATAACATTACTAGATTACCTTCTATTATTATTATTATTATTATTATTATTATTATTATTATTATTATTATTATTTAAAGTTTTTGCTTCTAAGATTTGATTAAAAAAAAATTAATAGGTTCAATGTGGTACAAAAAATTTTATTGATCCTTTTATTTTTTTAAGCTTAAAATAACGTTGAATTTGTTAATTTTTGAACAAATTTATTCATTAAATATAATATTTCCCTTACGTATCATGACAAATTTTGATAAAAAAAAAGAGATATTAAAAGAGATAGTAAGATAAAATAAATAACTGATCACATTATATTTTCATAATAAAATTTTTAATTGAAAAAAGAGTGCAATGAAGAACTTTAGTCAATACCAATAATCCTACCCAAAAATAAATTCATTCATTAATTGAGGGGGTATTTTCAGAAAGGGTTTGATTATGTTGAAATTGTTTTATTATAGAATATTTTTCATAATTACACAATTAAAATTATAATATATTTTTATTATTTATCATTTTATGTAAGTAATAATAATTTAAAGCAACTCTAAAATCGTCATGTCCTTTTGATGAAAAGAGTTTTGTAAAGGTGCCAATGGTTCAAGGCAAATCCAATGGTGCTAGGGCTACAGCCCACTAATAGCTGCGTGGTATCACCCTCAAAAATGTCACTCCAACGGGTCCCGTAGCATTGAACGGTTTGATGTGACTTCACTCTAACTCGGATGATGACATCTAACCCCGCCGACCCCCAAAATACGTGCATTTCACTCGCAGTAAAATCACGTGAACCAGTCATAGGTACATTAGATATTTAACCTGTCTTGTACCTTTGTTCCGTTTTACTACATAACACAGATCACATGAGGATATGACATACGTGGATGAATCCTGACTGTTGAATCTCTGCGTTGATGGTGACCCCATTAACCCATTACATGCAATAAATGGAAAAAAGTACTCATCCTACAAAAATAGAAAAGAAAAAAGTACTCAACTACTCACATCATGTCTAATTGTTCAATTATTAATTAATTAATTATTTGCTCATTATCTTTTCCCCTCTTCTTCAGGTACCTTCTTATTCTTATCTTTTCTGACAAATTGTTGGTCTTCCAGCACCATGTGTGCTGCTGTTGGGATTCTCCAAGTGATCAGCCCACCATGTCATTTTACATTTTCAAGGTCTAAAATATGACTCTCAATATCTCGCAATTTTTTTTGTTTCTTCTTAATTTTTTATTATTTAATTTTCAGTATGAAAGTAGTTTTTTTCTTTTCTTATTTTGCTTCTTGCTTTTGCTTTTATATTTGGTGCAGTATCAGTGTATGTTTGTTTGTTTGTTTGGTTGATGATATGGGTTGGGAATTGGGATCTGAGAATTCTATCTCGTGCAAGTATAACTTGAAAGAGAGTTTTTAGCAAGTTAAAAGTTGGCTTTCATTTATGTTTGTTTTGTTATCTTTTAACTTTTTTTTTTTAATTAAAAGAATTTCTTATCTGCTGTTTTCTTCGTTCTCTTCTAAGGGGCATGGCATTAGGGTTTAATGGATTTTTTTTTTCCTAGCATGTTCTAGATTGGGGTAAGAAGTTTCTTTCCTTTTCTGGAAAAATATATTCATATAGCTTTTACTGTTTTTCCTTCTTTCTTTTTTTTTTTTAAAAAAAATCATATATTAGTAAGGGCAAAGCTCTATATTTTACTCTCAATTGCCGGCTGCCGCTTCTGATTTTCCTTATGTTTTCTTTTTGTCGATCTTTCATTTTCTCACACTTTTATTGCTTTGATTGAATTCTAGCTGTTGAGGCTTTAGATGATTAATTGTATGTGATAATGCTACTTATTTTCTGCTCTAAAGAATATGCCATTTATCTTATGATGTAAACTTTGCTTTCTCTTGTAAAGAAGAAAGAATGAATGGTCATTGATGTTATTTTAGCCTTTGAGTTTACAATCCAGATTGTGCATGAATTTGAAACTTCATTGGCTTTGAAGAAAATTCTAGTTGGATCATGCTTCTCTTTAAGCTGCTCCAATATTAGTAAACATGGGAATTGAAATTTAAAGTATTGGTTGTTGTCCAGCTGCCATTAGATTAAAGAAGTTGATTTTGGAAGTTCTATTAGAATAATTGTATTTTGAGATCACGGATACATTGAATTTTTTTTTTTCATATTCATAGGAGACCAAAATGTATAAGCATTTTTTCAAATGAACATTCTTTTTTGCAAGGTTTTCTGATTGTATTGTTACTTTTTTGTGCAGATATATAATCCTTGCCCAGACTCAAGACAACTTTGTTTGACAATGAGAGAGAGCACACCCGTCAGCATTCTTGCAAATGGCAAGGCTGTCTACTAGCGTGCTTTCTACCATTGTCATACGATTTGCTTAATGCAGTTGAATATTCTCTGTTGGCACTCTATAATAGCAAAAGAACGGAAGCAGGTGATTCTGTACTCTTAATTTTCAAAGCTGAAATTCAGATTTGAGGTATTCTTATCATTAATTATAGAGGTTTGTAGTTTTTGTATCTTTCGTCATGTTATTTAGATTCATCAATTTTACTGTTGATTTTTATTGTAAAAGATGAATTTGAATTACTTTTGATGCTTCGAAGCAAGGCAGTGTAATAATTTTGAGAGTTGGGAAAAACAAAAAATTAACTGGCAAAGGTGTAAGTGTAAATAATTTTGAAATGGAAGAAATAACTAGCTCACTGCCATTAATATCTAATAGGATCTGTTGTTCTGGCTGCAGGTTGGTCTGGTATTGAGAGACTGTGACCAACGTGGATTTCCTTCTGTTGGTCTGAACATAAAGCATTCTTCAGACATGATGGTAACGTAGTATTTAGCACTGCAAAGATAAAAAAAAAGAAAAAATTGATGGAGATTTTTAGTTGCCGTTCTCTATCCCCTTCTTTATTTTGCCGATTTTCTTATGTTGTGTAAACATTTTGACTATTTCATTTTTTTTCCTTTCTGAGAAACTTTTTTAGGTTTTAAGATTTTGGCCTTAAGTTCTTTCTATTCTTTAGCACTTACCATAATACACAAGAATATATGATGAATAAATTAAATAAAGACGGTACATAACCTACAAGATATTTTTTTTCCCGCAATAATTCACATCACTATGGGTTTGGATTGTTATTTTTCCTCATATCATAGTTATCTAGATATCAAACATTTAGTTTGGTTGATGGCCTAATGTCAATCAAGGAGAATGGAACCTTTTTCTTTTTTTAATAAATAAATATTTTCTTTTTTGGATTTTTCCTTATCATTAATAAAATAAATAGGTCATTGTTATAGGGTAAGTGAAAACTTTTACTTGATTTGTGTATTTCTAATCTTTGTAAGTATTTGCTATAATGTTTGCATCCCATCTTTTCCAGACAAGTATTCCATTACCAATATTCATATGAACTTGGGATATGAGGTGGTAATTGACTTAGCACTGTGCAGTTTGTCGTAAATTATTCTAATATTCATAGGAAAGTCTTACAGGGGTGCCAAATTAACCAGCAGATCAGTTGTGATATGAATTTTATATTGCAAACTATGTTTGTGTAGCATTAATTCTTCTAATTTAAGTCATCTGTGCAGCAATTGTAATCACTAAGCAAGCGAGCTATCATGCTTTCTTGTATGGTAATTGCCAAGCCACAATTTGTACGGTAGTATCGTTCATTGATGCCATGGAACATGTATGCACATACGAAGTTATGGTTTTCTTGCTTCTGACTAAGTTGATGATATACTTCAAGTTTTATCATGCAGATTTGTGGATTCAAAGATCTTGAGTTATTCTCGAATGCTACATCGATCAAACCTTGCTTTTGTTTGAAAACTGGATTTTTGGACATGGATGAAAGACATTCAATCTATGCCAAAGCTCAATCCAAAAAAACTTTAAACCACACAAATCTTTATCTAACATTATATTTACCAGGTTGTAATGGATATAAATATAGCAAAAGCTACATTTGTTTTTGCATTTAGTATATGTATGCAATTTACTTTGGTGTTACCACAGTTTATATAACATTTTTTTTTAAACCAGTGATGCACGTTTTGTCTTGAACATCAGGGTCAAAAATCAAAATCTATACTTGGGAGGAGTTGAATAGAAAATCCTGATTCACTTTCTGTGCCAACTGCATTAATTTGGTTTTATGGCTGACTTTACTTGGATGAGGTAATCTGTACAATGAGCTTGGTTATTCATTCACTTTCTTGAACGGCTATATAAATGAAATCATTTTGAATTGTAGAAGGTTGCCACTGCCATGAGAAAAAAAGATGGGCTCTATTATTGAGTATTTCCTTCTCTCTTTTTCTTCATTTGCAAGACACACTGAAGTTCTTGCTTGCTGGAGACGAAATAGGCCTTTTGATGGTCACTGAGCGGAATGGTTCATGCAAGGGTACTGCCTTTGATCTTTTGAATATCTTGCAGTTGACTTCTCCATCTTGTTACCTTGGAGATTCAGTTGATTGTAAGTCTAAGCTCACTGCTTGTCCCTTCATGGAGACAAAATAGGTCTTTCATTCAGCCAACAATTTCTGTAGTTTTCTTAATAATTTCTAATCATTTGTTGATTTACTTTCACAAATAGAAAATCAATATGAATATAGGATGATTTGAAGAAAGAGGTTGTTATTTACTCATTGATTTTTGGTTTTTCTACATTTTTATTTAGAAGGCTTCGATGATTTCTCAAATTGGAAGGATATGTAACCGATGCTATGCATATGGCAAGCATGTAGAGAAACCTGGCGAGAAAGTAGCCCGAACAGGAGTAATTGGCATATCGTTTGAATCTTGGAATAATCTTTTGCTGGTCAAGAGATAGATGCAAGGCAAAGGAAGGACCTAAAGCTGCTCATTAATTATATTTATTCTGGTGAAGTATTTTGGTTGCACACCGCAAATGCAAGTTATTCCTGTGTCTACACAGTCCCCGACTAACAAACACATTAAGAAAGAGCTGCTTCTAATACCGGGTTAGATACTTGTGATATATATAACTGCAAAGATTTCAGCATGCTGCATTTTGGCTGTCTTTTCTTGAGTAACTTGTATTTTGTTGCGTCCAATATAATCTATTCTTGATAATCACTGATTCACTAGGGTATTGAGTAACTTGTATATGGAGGTTTGGAGTGTAGTTTGAGAAAGAAAAGTACCGCTGAGTGGTGGTTCATGTTAGCTTTTTACTTTTAGGTGGATGCTGGGGTCTCGGAGTCTGGAAATTACAAAATGTACTTAATAAAATTTTAGTATCTCCTTGCATTGTATTTGCAAGAGAATTTTAGTTGTAAATATAAATCAATGTATCCCCATGGTTTGGATGGAATCTTACTTATCTTGTTCTTTCTTCTGTATGAATCAATAACCACATCGATAGTGCCAACTAATAATCAATAATTATATTGTCATTTTTCTTGTTTCTTCTTCATATTACACCTACCATTGTATGAAAGCTTCTCTTATTTCACTAAGATATATTCTATGTGATCCTATTATCTATGAAAAAAGAAATGTGGTAAAAATTGTATTCATAAAAGAGAGTTTGGTGTATGCTAAAAGAAAATATAGTTTAATTTTCAGCGAAATAAGAAGGTTTGTATGGTTTTTAATATTTTTCAATCAAACTTTTTGTTGTGTTATAAAACTGTGTTTTGCTCTTTTTTGTTTTATTAATTGGTCACCTAAATTTCTTGGCGAGAGGGGTTATAAAATTAATTAAGACGTTACCAAGGGTGCGTTTGGGATTGAGGTTGGGCAGCTGTAGCTTAAAAGCTACAGCACTAAAGTGTTTGGTAAACATTAGCTACTGTAGCTTTTAAGCTATGTTAATATAATTTTTCACTTGTATAATATAAAATTTATTATATCTTTAATAATTTTGATAAAATTATTATTTAAAATTTATATTTACTATATACTATTAACTTTTATTTTATAATTACAATTTTTTTTTCACAATAACTGTAGCTTAAAAATTACAGCACCTCAAAATCAAACGCATCTCAAATGTGCGTGCCCTTACTTTTTCTAAAATAAATTATGAAATTTTTTTAGACTCTTGAAGGGTTCGAGAAGCCGGAAGGGTGAAAACTGCCGAATCCGGACCTAGAAACGAAGCGACATCTTTTCCAGCTGTCCTCAGGCCTGCCTGACAGATAGCTGTCAAATCGACCTACACTTTTGTACCTATTAGGCTATCACTCTTATTAGATTCATGTGCCTCCTCCTGTTGAGTTTATCCCCGTTGAGTTGGGCTAAAAAAATTTTCCACAAGGCCCATTTTAGACTTTTGCCGATAATCTAATTTATGACTGGTAAGGCTTACTAACTTAGTGAGTACAAAATGCTTACTAGCGTAGTGAGTACAAAATAATTCCCATGTTCAAATAACTCAATAAGTAAGAAATTTGATCTGATGCACGACGGGATACGTGTTAAAATTTATTTAGTTGGATTATTTTATGAAATGTATAACCTTATTAATAAATTCTTGACACACATCTTGTTGCGCACCATGACATGCGTGACGACGCATATAACATTAAGACTCTAATAAATAAATATATTATGATTATAGATGTTTGAAATCCACTTTAGTACTTTGAGATGGATAGGTAATATTTGGAATGACCTTGTGTGATTGAAGATGCCCTACGTTAATTACTTTACCTTAATGATAATTTCAATGAAGTATTATTTTTTCTTTCCAACACCCCACTTTTTTAGAAGATAATTTTTTTTTGTAAATTGAAGGAAGTAAGAATATAACAAGAGCTAGAGTTCAAGAGATCCCTGTAACATGGAATAAACCGCCAAAGTTGGTTAGGCTCAGACTTGATGGGTTATTACGTATGGAATCCTCGTGCATAAAACTTGATTGCCTGTCATTAAACCATTCATTTTCAATCTTTGTAAGAGTCCCTTCTTCTCTTAGCCTTGCAATAGCCCTTGATATGTCATGGACCAATGGTGAACCCTTTTGAAAAACCTGGAGGATACATAAAAAATTTAGTTACAAAATTGCTTTCACGTAATCTGTATGAGGTTAATTACTTAAATACAATATCGTTAGTAGAGATACTCACAAAGCCAAAACCATTGGTACTGGTGGTATACTTGGGTGCAATCATGGTGTAATGGGCAGAATACTTGGCAAGGAAGGCCTTGACGCATGGCATTTCATCAATAATGGCAGAAATGCCACCATCCTTACTCCCCCTGGACAGAGCATTGGCATATTCTTCAGCAGAATTGTGTTTCTTAAGCCCGGAATATTTAAAATTGAGTAATGATACAGCCACAAACTCTTGTACAAATTTATTTTGTACAAACTGATGTGACATGATAAGATTGGTTGAATTAAATATCACTTGGCCCACATGATTTGTTTTTATTAATTTATATTTTCATTCGACCAATGAATTAATGCCACGTCAGTTTGTACAAAATAAGTTTGTACAAGAGTTTGTGGCTGTATCATTACTCTTTAAAATTTAAGTTGCTTAGAGCTCCTGGAACAACCGAGCCTAGTTGAGATCCCACATTGTCCATTGAGGCCGACTTAATCTGTTGAATGGTTAACATAGAGGCTAAAGTTGCCGTGTAGCTTGAGCTCAATATAAGCACTACAAACACCATACAATGAGGGAGGGCAATGAGGTGGGATGGAGGTGGGGAGGTCTACCTCATTCCCCACCCCACTAAAAATTTTCGTCTCGATTCCCCACCCCATTCCCCAATAAATTTAGTGAGGTGGAGATGAGGAATCCTCACGTGGAGAATGATTCCCCATCCCAATCACATTTCATATTTACCTATTTTATAATTGATATAAATATATAATTTCAATAAATTAAAAATCAGAGACTTCAAATAAAATTATCATCATATTATAAAGTATTTAAATTATTTTAAAAAAACTCTAAAAGTTTAAAACAATATCTTAAAATTATATCAAAACTGAAAAATGTTTGAAGAGAGCAACACCATAAAAGAGAAAAAAAAAAACAATATTTTAGAGTCGAAAAAGAATTATATTATAGGGTTTTCTTTTAGTTATATCTTGTTTATATTAAATAAAAAAAATTATTAATTGACATTATATTTGATAAAATAAAAATTATTAATTAAGAATTAAAAAATATTTATATATAATGGGGATTAGGGTGGGAGTGAGGTGAGAGTACAAAACCAAACCCCACCCCATTAAGAATCTGAGGATTATTTTTCTCTCATTCCTAAAAAATTATTAAAAATTTTCTCCATTTCGGGCAGGGTTCCATGGGGCCCCAAACCCATGGAGGATTTTGCCATCCCTTTACAGTCACTACAAACTTTGACAAGTCGCTAAATGGCTTCTCCCCTGAAAAATAAAAATTAATGCCTAATTACAAAGTAATTAATTTCTGGGGAGATTGCTAATTTCCCCCCCTACTTTAATTAACATATGTCATTTATCCCTTTACTGTTTTTATAATAGCCCATAACTCCCCCGAGAACATTAGTTTACAATATTACTTCTATTTTAAATACACTTTTATTTATATTTATTATAAATTAAATAAATCATATGAATAGAAAATGAATAAAAAAATATAAATCATATGAATAGAAACTGAAAAAAATAAGTATTAAAAACATGAAATATTTATTTTGATGTGAACAAAAAAAATTAATAATAAAATTTTTTCTTATACTTTTTTATTTTGTAAACATTTTCTTCGAATAAATATTTTATAATATTTTAAAATTAAATGTAAAAAGTACAAAAAAATATTTTATTATTTATTTTATAATAATTTTCTTATATAGTCATTATAAGAAAATGTTTATAAAATAAGAAAGTACAAGAAAAACATTTTATTATTAATTATTTCACATCAAAACATATATTTCTTTTTTTAATACTTAATTCTTTTTATTTTAATTTCCATTCATGTGATTTATTTAATTTACAATAAATATGAATAAGAGTGTATTTGAAAATAAGGATAATATTATGAACTTTTGCCGTCAGGGTTATTGGCTATTATAAAATTGTAGGGGGGTAAATAGTATATATCTTGATTATAGTAGGGGGAAATTGGCAATCTCCCAATATACAGTAACAATATTTTTTCAATATAACACTCCAAATGTCTGGGCAATACAAACAAGGAACTTAGGTTTCCCTTTTATGCCTATATATTGAGAAGGTTTCCTAGAAAGGTTAACTATTGGTCCATGACATATAAAAGACTATTGAAAAGTTAAGAGAAGAAGGATGCTTACAAAAAAAGAACATGTATGGTTTAATAGCCAACTATCAAATAATATTGTGAGTAATCCATCCAGTCTAATCCGCACTAACTTTGGGGTTTGTTTCTTATTATAGGGGTCTCTTCAACTCTTGCTATTGTCTTATTCTTAGTTCTTTCAATTGACAAATATCTCTCTAGAAAATTGGGGTTTTTGAACCAATTAATACTATGGAATTAAAAAACAATAGGTAGTGGCAGAGCCATTAAGGGACAAGCTGCATCCGCTTACTCAAAAAATTTAAATGGCATACTCTATTAAATTAGTTGAAGTTACAAATTTATTCCCTGAGATTTATAAATGCATCAAATTCAATTTAAAATTTAATTTAATCGAGTTTGAAATGAAATAAGACCCAAAGATGCAGAGTCCCATCAACTGAGAATTTTTTTTAATGATTTTTAACTTCCTTCTAACCTTACATTTTAACTAACTTCTCTTTCCCCACGAGTTCCAAATGAAGTAGCGCATTCTATCTTGAAAACTTGCCTACATATAGGAACTCTTATCTCGATTGTCCATCCAATTTAAGAAAATTAAAAAAAAAATTGACTTGAACGTTGCTCAACCCTCTATTTTTTCTTCTATAACACTCTCAAACTACCCCAAACCCGTGACATATCTATTATTGATTTACTAGAGGAGCAGTTATATTTGACTGTCTTGACTAATCTTATCGACCCTCAAACTTATTTCTAAAATTACCCTAATAAAATCTCTTTTCCAATAAATCTATTTTATCTTTTCTTATAAACTTAATAAAAATATTATATCTCTCTGTAAGACTCTTCCAAGTTCAGCTTAAAAATTATGTTTCATTTTAAATTAGAATGATTGTCGACTTACCATGTTATGAAACTTAAAAGAAAAGAAAAACATTGTTATATTTTTTAGTTTTGGAAAACATGTCGTTTTCATCTGTTCTATTTTTCACTTTAATTTCATATCAGTTGAAACCCAGTATGGGAACAAAACTTCTACTATATGTATGAAATTTGTTGATTGTAAAACTAAACCAAAAATAAGAATTTAAATTGAATTAATATTTTTTATATGAAAATTTTTGGGGTTGTTTTTCCTTTCACATTAGTATTTCCATTTCTTTCAAAATTGTTTTGTTGAAGAATTCTTTTATTGCTAACTAATGAATGAATTGTAAGAGAAACCCTCATATCTATGTCATAAACAATGACGGGACAGTTAAAAATAGGGTTTGACCACGCGGTAAACAGTAACACGGTTTGACCACACAGTTTGAACAGTAACTCAGCATGAATAGTAACGCGACATGAACAATAACACGGATGAATAGTAACACGATTTGAATAGTATTCGATACTGTTGACGTATACGTACTGTTCACGTGAAGCAGTGGGAGCCAATCCAAATAGTTTGTGGTGGATTCAAGTCAAATGCATATCCAATTTGGTATGCATAAGGATTTGAAGGTGTGGGCAATTTGGCACATTAAGAAAGTTATCAAGAAGGTGGAGTGGACTCGGCAAATTACTCCAAAATCAGTAAATGAGATACTGATATTCTCGCAAGTGGTGATTTTTTTTTTAATAAGAGACTAGGTTAGTTCTTTTTGCATTAGATTTCCAAGTTGCTATGAAAGAGAACATGTTACTGTTAATGGGGTCCACAAAATTTTCACACAAGGCATGGTTGACATTAATGAAAGGTGTGTGGTGGAATTTATGTCGATGGCTGACGAACTTCTAAGAAAGCCAACATGGAAGTTGTACCATAAATTTCAGCATGATATTTCGACATGTGTCGATGTAAAATTCTTAGAATTGATAATTAATTTTAAGTGGTATACTCTTTATGGTAGAGTATGATAATTTTTCATGTTGAGGATTATGACTAAGGTGAAGACAGTAAGGATGGTATGGATATTAATTGGTTCTCAATCTAATCTCCAAGTGGAAGAATTGTTAAAAATAGGGTTTGACCACGTGGTGAATAGTAACATGGTTGGACCACACGGTTTAAACAGTAACGTGGCATAAATAGTAACGCGGTTTGAACAGTGCTATCCGTTTGGTTATAAATAGGAGAACATATCATAAGTTTTATCATCCCAAATATTTGCTTCCTCTTGTATTTAGAGAGAATTTGAGAGTTGAATATAATTACTCTTAAGTTGAGAGCTTTAGGTGTATTTGGGGCTTGGGTGAGAGAAATAATTTTTGAGAGTGTAGTTGTAATAATTTTCTACATAGTAAATATTTTTCTCTAGTTATCTTTTTGACAACGGCCGTGGTTGTTCTCCAGATTTGGAGTTTTCTACGTAAATCTTGTGTTGTGAGATTAGTGTATTCTTCATTTAATTTTTCTATTGATTTGTTGCTTGACAAATTGCTTGGAGTGATCTTGGGAGGAAACTCAATTTTCTAACAAGAACTACGGCAGTTTCAATTGTTGTGATTGTTGGCAATGTCATAGAGGTTGAAATAATGTTAAAGAAACACCTAGATTTAAATGGGTTTGCAATGTGGTTACCTATCATTGAGATTGAGAGGTTGATCAATGTTCGAAAGGGAGTGTATAGATAGAGAAGAAAAAAAGTAGTTTTTTTTAATTTGTTTTTATTTTTGAATTAGGGTACTTTTAGAAATTAATAAAATTAATTGAAAAGTGGAGGTACTTTTAGAAATTAATAAAATTAATAAAAAAGTGGAGGTGGATGAAATAAATTGAGGGGGTCGAATATCACAATGTTTACTAGAGCTATGATTTTAAGATGGGTCTAAACCCAAAATTCTAGAGTGATGCTATCGATACCCCTAAAAAAAATCCTTATGAAGCATTTTTCTTGAGGGTCCGGTTATGTTGAAACCGCTCTAAGGTAGAACACTATTTCATAATCACACGATCAAATTTATAATGAGTTTTTTTACTATTTATCACTTTGCATGTGTGGTTGTGATTCATACTCTACTTTAGAGCAGCTCCAAGGTAGCCATAACATTTTCCTAACGTTACAATTTTATCCTTATTTAAAATTATATAAAAAGATAACTGACATATTTTAAAATAAGTATTACTTCTTCACTAATCTAATCGTAGGTAAATTAGATGATTTTTCTTTTTTCTTTCTTTTTTTGAAGATGGCCATCAATTCACTATTATTTTAACTTTTTTTTTTGGGTAATTCTTCTCTCAACAAAAATTTACAGCTATTATATCTTTAAATATCATCTACTATATCATGCGTATACTTTGATATTTATAGCCCTTTCACTTCATTTTTCTTCTCATTAAGATGTAAGTTTATTTGGTCATATTTGATTCTTTTCAAATCTTAAAAATAATTTAACTTCAAAAGAGTTACTTAATTTTTTCCCTAAAAAATACCAGTGCTCAAAAAGTTAGAAAATATTCATAATTTTATTATCACAATGCTAGATTCTAATGCAATTTTCTTTGTTCTTTTTTATTTCAACTAGTAACTAGTAAGTAAGCGAGAAGAGAAAACATAGAGATTTTTGCTCAAATTTGAAATGACAAATAGTGAAAGATTGATTAATGATTGGTTACTACTAAACAAAAACAACGAGGAGGGGTGAAAATTGTATTTTGCCATCAAATGTTTACACTGTTATCGCTTTACTACCATTCTGCTAAAAATAAGTTAATATTTAATGGAATATGAGTTAAATATCAATTTTGTTCTTGAAGCATAAAAGACAATTTTTTTTCCTTTGAAAAGAAAGAAAGTACCAAAAAAATTTATCATTTCTCCACTGGAAGTTTTTTGATATATAAATTCAGTACCAAGATTTCCTCAAAACTATATTTACCACCTAATATTTAAACTATTATCACTTTACCACAAAAAATGTTAAAAATAATTCAATATTTAACTTGGAGTGTGAAAGATGATCTTGTCATTTGAAAAGAAATAAATTAGAAAAGAGAAATTACGTTAAAAAATAATAGTTATATTAAAAAAATACTTTTCTTTTTTATTATTATATAAACATGCTATTATGCATTCAAATATCGAAATTCCAAGCAATACAAGCTAAAAACTTTAGTTTTGACAATGTCTTTCAACATCAGTAACCTTAAACCATTTCAAACATTACAATAGCACGCTAAATACCCCAAATTTAACATTCATCATTCAACAATTGTGTTAATTTTTCGCTTTAACGTGGAATTCCTTAAATATGCTTATGACATTAACAAATTTTTACTTGTTAATGTTTTGGCGATAAAGTAATCGCAACTAAAATATTAAGTGATACAATATAGGTTTCAGGAAGTCTTAATATTGAATTGATATGTTTGAAAACTTTTAGTGGTTAAATAATAATATATTTTTCACAGTTGAACAATGCATTTTGCCTTCAACGTGAAATTTTTTAAATATCCTTATGACATGAACAAAATTTTAACTACGTTAATAGAATAAAATATAAGATTTCATAAACACTTTCTACCATTGTCGAAGGTGGAAGCACTCATTAATCAATTCTTTAAAAAAGGGGAAAAAGGTCAAATGAAAGAGGTAAGGATAGTTATGGAATTAATTATAGGGTAAATGATTAAACAAATGGTAGAGTTATTTAAACCCATCAATTTTTTTTCTACACCCACTTTTTTAATTAAAATAATTATCAAATTATAATTTATTATTTTAATTCATTAATTCTCAAAAATCATAAAATTACCACTGATTAATTACTTTTTGTCTCTACTGTAATAATGGTAAAAAATTAAACTGATTTCTCTCTCTTTCAATTTTTCTTTCTTTATTCTTTTTTTGCTAAATCAACTTTACATTTCCCTTATTTTTTACTATAACATCTCTAGATTTGCCTCCTATTATTATTATTAAAAAAATTTGCTTCTAAGATTTGACTAAAAAAATTGAATAGATTCAAAGTGGTACAAAAAAAATTTTATTTTTTAATTTTACGTAATGGGTATGGATCCTTTCATTTTTTTTAACTTGCAATAACGTTGAATTTGTTAATTTTTAAACAATTTGGTTTGTTGAATATAATATTTACTTTATATATCATAATAAATTTTAATAAAGAAAGGAGATATTAAAAGAGATAGTAAGATTAAATAATAAAATTACCATTGATTAATGAATGATTATATTATATCTTCATAATAAAATTTTTAATTGAAAAAAGAGTGTAATAAAGAACTTAATAAATACCAATAACTCTATCCAAAAATAAATTTATTCATTAATTGAAGGATTTTTTTAAAAATATCTGATTATGTTGAAACTATTTCACGTTGAAACACTCTCTTATAATCGCTTAAAATTATAATATATTTCTTATTATTTATTATTTATATAATTATAATTTATATTTTATTCTAAAACAACTCTGAAATAATCATAACCATTCGTAAAAAAGATTTTATAAGAGTTTTAAAGGTATCAATAGCTCAATACAAATCCAATGGTGCTAGGGCTACAGCCCTCTAATAAATGCGTGGTATGACCTTTAAAAATATCACTGCAACGGGTCCCGCAGCATTGAACATTTTGATGTGACTTCACTCGAACTCGGATGATGACATTTAACCCCACCCAAAAAAATACGTGCATTTCACTCGCAGTAAAATCACGTGAACCAGTCATGGATTTCATAAGGTACATTTGATATTTAACCTGTCTTGTACTTCAGTTCCTTTTTACTACATTACACACATCACATGAGGATCTGACATACGTGGATGAATCCTGACTGTCGACTCTAAAGAGTTGATGGTGACCCCAGTAACACATTACATGATGAATGGTAAAAAGTAATCAACTACTTGCATCGTGTGTAATTATACTATTATTAATTAATTAATTAATTGCTAATTATCTTTTTCTCTCTTCTTCAGGTACCTTCTAATTCTTATTTTTCTGACAAATTGTTGGTCTTCCAGCACGGTGTGTGCTGCTGTTGGGATTCTCCAAGTGATCAGCCCGCCATGTCATTTTACATTTTCAAGGTCTATAAATGACTCTCAATGTAAGGCAATTTCTTTTATTTCTTCTTAAAAATTTTTATTTAATTTTCAGCATGAAAGTAGTTTTTTGCTTATTTTTTCTTATTTTGCTTCTTGCTTTAGATTTTATATTTAGTGCAGTACCAGTGTATGTATGTTTGTTTGCTTGATGATATGGGTTGGGAATTGGGATCTGAGAAGTCTATCTAGTGCAAGTTAAACTTGAAAGAGAGTTTTTAACAAGTTAAAAGTTGGCTTTCATGTGTGTTAGTGTTTTGTTATCTTTTAACTTTTTTTTTTTAATAAAAGAATTTCTTATCTGCTGTTTTCTTCGTTCTTTTCTAAGGGGGCATGGCATTAGGGTTTAATGGATTTTTTTTTCCCTAGCATTTTTTAGATTGGGTTAGGAAGTTTCTTTCCTTTTCTAGAAAAATATATTCTTATAGCTTTTACTGTTTTTCTTTCTTTCTTTTTTCTTTTTTAAAACATATATTAGTAAAGGCAAAGCTCTAATATTTTATTCTCAATTGCCGGCCGCCGCTTCTGATTTTACTCATGTTTTCTTTTTGTCAATCTTTCATTTTCTCATACTTTTGTTTAATTCTAGCTCTGTTGAGGTTTTGGATGATTAATTGTATGTGATAATGCTACTTAGTTTCTGCTCAAAAGAATATGCCATTTATCTTATGATGTAAACTTTGCTTTCTCTTGTAAAGAAGGAAGAATGAATGGTCATTGATGTTATTTTAGCCTTTGAGTCGACAATCCAGATTGTGCATTAACTTGAAACTACATTGGCTTTGAAGAAAATTCTAGTTGGATCATGCTTCTCTTTAAGCTGCTCCAATATAAGTAAATATGGTAATTGAAATTCAAAGTATTGGTTGTTGTCCATCTGCCATTAGATTAAAGAAAGTTGATTTTGGAAGTTCTATTAGAAGGTTTTCTGATTGTATTATTACTTTTTTATGCAGATACATAATCCTTGCCCAGACTCAATACAAATTTGTTTGACAATGAGAGAGAGCACACCTGTCAGCATTCGTGCAAATGGCAAGGCTGTCTACTAGCGTGCTCTCTACCATTGTCATAAAATTTGCTTAACGCAGTTGAATATTGTCTGTCGGCACTCTATAATAGCAACTGAACGGAAGCAGGTGATTCTGTACTCTTAATTTTCAAAGCTGAAATTCAGATTTGAGGTATTCTTATCATTTATTATAAAGGTTTGTAGTTTTTCTATCTTACGTCATATTATTTAGATTCATCAATTTTATTGTTGATTTTTATTGTAAAAGATGAATTTGAAATACTTATGATGCTTTGAAGCAAGGTGGTGTAATAATTTTTAGAGTTGGGAAAAACAAAAAATTAACTGGCAAAGCATATTGTGTAAGTGTAAATAATTTTGAAATGGACGAAACAACCAGCTCACTGCCATTAATATCTAATAGGATCTGTTGTTCTGGCTGCAGGTTGGTCTGGTATTGAGAGGCTGTGACCAACATGGATTTCCTTCTGTTGGTCGAACATAAAGCATTCTTCATACATGACGCTAACATAGTATTTAGTGCTGCAAAGATAAAAAAAAATTGAAGGAGATTTTTAGTTGCTGTTCTCTATCCACTTCTTTATTTTTCCTATTTTCTTATGTTGTGTAAATATTTTGACTATTTCATTTTTTCCCCTTTCTGAGAGAAATTGTTAGGTTTTAAGGTTTCAGCCTTAAGTTCTTTCTATTTTTTAGCACTTACTATAATACACAAGACTATATGATGAATAAATTAAATAAAGAGGGTACATAACCTACAAGATATGTTTTTTCAACAATATTTCACATCACTATGGGTTTGGATTGTTATTGTTCCTCATATCATAGTTAGCAAGATATCAACATTTAGTTTGGTTGATGGCCTAATGTTAATCAAGGACAATGGAACCTTTTTTTCAAAAAATAAATAAATAAATATTTTCTTTTATGGATCCTTTTCCTTACCATTAATAAAATAAATAGATCATTGTTATAGGGTAAGTGAAAACTTTTACTCGATTTGTGTATTTCTAATATTTGTATGTATTTGCTCTAATGTTTGCATCCCATCTTTTCCAGACAAGTATTCCATTTCCAATAATGCTACGCATATGAGCGTGGGACATGAGGTGGTAATTGACTTAGCACCGTAGAGGTTGTTGTAAATTATTCTAATATTCATAGGAAAGTCTTACAAGGGTGACTTTTATATTGCAAATTATGCATGTGTAGCATTAATTCGTCTAATTTAAGTCATCTGTGCCGCAATTGTAATCACTAACTAAGCAAGCTATCATGCGTTTTTGTATGCCTAGCCACAATTTGTACGTTAGTATCGTTCATTGCCGCCATGGAACATGTATGCACATATGAAGTTATCGTTTTCTTGCTTCTGACTAAGTTGATGATATACTTCAAGTTTTATCTCATGCAGATTTGCGGATTCAAAGATCTTGGGTTATTCTCGAATGCTACATCGATCAAACCTTGCTTTTGTTTGAAAACTGGATTTTTTGGGCATGGATGAAAGACTTATTCAATCTATGCCAAAGCACAATCCGAAAAAAACTTTAAACTATACAAGTCTTTATCAAACGTTATATATACCAGGTTATAATGGATATAAAAATAGCAAAAGGTACATTTGATTTTGCATTTAGTATGTGTATGCAATTTACTTTAGTGTTACCACAGTTTATATAACATTTTTTTTTAAACCAGTGATGCATGTTTCGTCTTGAACATCAGGGTCAAAAATCAAAATCTATACTTGGGAGGAGTTGAATAGGAAATCCTGATTCACTTTCTGTGCCAACTGCATTAATTTGGTGTTATGGCTGACTTCACTTGGATGAGGTAATCTGTACAATGAGCTTGGTTATTCATTAACTTTCTTGAACTGTTATATAAATGAAATCATTTTGCATTATAGAAGGTTGCCACTGCCATGAGACATGAGAAAAAAGATGGGCTCTATTATTGAGTATTTCCTTCTCTCTTTTTCTTCATTTGCGAGACGTTGAAGTTCTTGCTTGATGGAGACAAAATAGGTCTTTTGATGGTCATTGAGCGGAATGGTTCATGCAAGGGTACTGCCTTTGATCTTTTGAATATCTTGCAGTTGACTGTAAGTCCAAACTCACTGCTTGTCCCTTCATGAAGACAAAATAGGTCTTTCATTCAGCCAACAATTTCTGTAGTTTTCTTAATAATTTCTAACCATTTGCTGATGTACTTTCACAAATAGAAAATCAATATGAATATAGGATGACTTGAAGAACGAGGTTGTTATTTGCTCATTGATTTTTGGTTTTTCTACATTTTAATTTAGAAGTCTTTGATGATTTCTCAAATTGGAAGGATATGTAACCGATGTTATGCATATGGCAGGCATGTAGAGAATCCTGGCGAGAAAGTAGCCCGAACAGGAGTAAACGGCCTATCATTTGAATCTTGGAAGAATCTTTTGCTGGTCAAGAGATGGATGCATGGCAAAGGAAGGACCTAAAGCTGCTGATTAATTATATTTGTTGTGGCGAAGTATTTTGGTTGTACACCGCAAATGCAAGTTTTTCCTGTGTCTACACAGTCCCCGACTAACATACACATTAAGAAAGAGCTGCTTCTAATGCTGGGTTAGATACTTGTGATATATTTAACTGCAAAGATTTCAGCATGCTGCATTTTTGCTGTCTTTTGTTTTGCACAAACTGTTGGATGATGAAAAGTGAAATGAGTAACATTTTGTTGCGTCCTATATAATATACTCTTGATGATCACTGATTCACTAGGGCATTGAGTAGCTTGTATGTGGAGGTATGAAGTGTAGTTTGAGAAACAAAAGTGCCGCTGGGTGGTGGTTTGAGTTAGCTTTTTACTTTTAAGTGGATGCTGGAGTCTCGGAGTCAGAAGTGTCAGGAAATTACAAAGTGTACATCATAAAATTTTAGTATCTCCTTGCATTGTATTTGCAAGAGAGTTTTATCTGTAAATATAAATCAATATATCCCCCTAGTTTGGGTGGAATCTCACTTATCTTGTTCTTTCTTCTATATGAATCAATAACCATATTGGTACTATTAAATGCCAACTAATAATCAATAATTATATTGTTATTTTTTTTGTTTCTTCCTCATATCACACATACCATTGTACGAAAGCTTCCCTTATTTCAGTAAGATATACTCTATGTGATCCTATTATCTATGAAAAAAGAAATTTGGTAAAAACTGTACCATAAAAGAGTTTGGTGTGTGCTAAACGAAAATACAATATAATTTCAGCGAAATAAGATTTGTATAGTTTTTAATATTTTTTAATCAAACTTATTGTTGTGTTGTAAAGCTGTATTTTGTCTTTAGATGTATTAGCTGGTTATCTAAGGTAGCGTTTGCATTTTGAATTGGAGTGGGAATCCTATGATTGAGAGTGTGGAGTGGGAGTGGGAGTAGGAGTAGGTTGTTTATTTACATCGAAATAGAAGTATGGAATGGAGATCAGAATCCAATTTATGTGTTTATTTTGTTTTGGATTGAGAGTAAATAGTTTCAAATTATAATTTTACCCTTATTTCAAGAATTGTAGTTTTTAATTACAAAGTTAATAAAAAAATATTTGATGAATAAACTTTTATTTTATTATATTTGTAAATTTATAATAATTATTAATATTCTTAATTATGTACATCACAAGTTTTTATTAATTTTAATTTTAATTATGTAAATTAAAAATTATTGATAAGGACAATATAAATGAAACATTTTTACTGTTAACATAGTACGGAATTAATATTTTCTTAGAATAAATTACTTATTATTATTAATTATTAATATTAAATAAACATAATATTATTATATTTTTAAATAAAGATAATATATAGAAATATTATTAATTTTTTATTAATATAATAATATTATTTAAATAAATATAATATTATTTATTTTATTTTATTAAATATAATTTTATTAAATTTAATAAAAATGTATAATTTTACTTAAAAAATGAATGGGACTCACGAAGTGAGATTTCTAATTTTCCCTCAAAATGTATAAGTAAATACTGAAATAAAAAGAATCTACACTCTTCACTCTTACTATAAAAAATAAGAGTAATGATACAGCCACAAACTCTTGTACAAACTTATTTTGTACAAATTGATGTGGCATGATAAGATTGATTGAATTAAATATCACTTGGCCCACATGATTTGTTTTTATTATTTTACATTTTCATTCAACCAATGAATTAATACCACGTCAGTTTGTACAAAATAAGTTTGTATAAGAATTTGTGGCTATATCATTACTCAAAAAATAAACACAACATAAATTTATAGGGCGTTAAGAGTTATAAAATTAATTAAGACCTTTCCTGATGTGCGTGGCCTTACGTTTTCTAAAATATATTACCAACAATTGTAAAACTTTTAAAATCAAATCGTTTTTATGACTCTAGAACGGTGCGAGAAGCCGAAGGGTGAAAACAGTCGAATCCAGACTCAGAAACGAAAGCGACGCCCTTACCAATTACCAGCTGTCCAGCAGGCCTGCCTGACGGAGAACTGTCAAATCAACTCTATAGTTTTGTACCTATTATTCTATTAGATTCATGTGGATCCTCTTCAGTTGATCCCCGTTGGGTTGGGCTAAAATTATTTTCCACAAGGCCCATTTTAGACTTTTGTGCAGCCAATAATCTAGTTTATGACCGGTAAAGCTTACTAGCTTAGTGGGTACAAAATGCTTACTAGCTAACTGAGTACAAAATAATTTCTACATTCCTATAACTCAATAAGTAAGAAGTTTGATCTGATGCACGGTGGCATTCGTGTTAAAATTTATTTGGTTGGATTATTTTTGTGAGTTGTGTAACTGTGTTAATAAATTCTTGATACATATTCCGTCGCGCTATAACATGCGTGACAACGCACATAACATCAAGATTTTAATAAATAAATATATAATGATTATAGATGTTTGGAATCTACTTCAGCACTCTGAGATGGATAGGTAATATTTAGAATGGCCTTACATGATTGAAGATTATTAAAACGGACATATTTATATATATAATCTAGTAAAAGAGTGATGAATTAATGAAATGCAACACAAAATGGACGCCCTACCTTAATGATAAATACAATTTACAATGAAGTACTAGTTTTTCTTTCCAATACCCCACCTTTCCAGAAAGCATTTTTTTGTAAATTGAAGGAAGCAAGAATATAACAAGAGCTAGAGTTGAAGAGATCCCTGTAATAAGAAATAAACCGCCAAAGTTGGCTAGGCTCAGACTAGATGGGTTATCACTAATGGAATCCTTATGCATAAAACTTGATTGTCTGTCAATAAACCATTCATTTTCAATCTTTGTAAGAGTCCCTTCTTCTCTTAACCTTGCAATAGCCTTTGATATGTCATGAACCAGTGGTGAACCCTTTTGAAAAACCTGGAGGATACATAAAAAATTCAGTTACACGTAATCTGTATGAGGTTAATTAGTTAAATATAATATTGTTAGTAGAGATACTCACAAAGCCAAAACCATTGGTACTGGCGGTATTCTTGGGTACAGTCAAGGCGTAATGGGCAGAATACTTGGCAAGGAAGGCCTTTATGTAGGGCATTTCATCAATAATGGCAGAAACGCCACCATTCTTACTCCCCTTGGACAGAGCATTGGCATATTCTTCAGCAGAATTGTATTTCTTGAGCCTGGAATCTTTAAAATTTAAGTTGCTTAGAGCTCCTGGTACAACCGAGCCCAGATGAGATCCTATATTGTCTATTGAGGCCAACTTAAGCTGTTCAATGGTTAACATAGAGGCTAAAGTTGCCGTGTAGCTTGAGCTCAATATGAGCACTACAAACAACCATACGATCACTACAAACTTTGACAAGTTGCTAAATAGCTTTTCCCCTGAAAAAAAAAAATTAATGCCCCTTTACAAAGTAATTAATTTCTGTAATATATATATAATTAAAGTCTGTATGTGTGTGTGTCTGTGTGTATATTGGGATACATATTACATATACGTGTACTTACTCTGAGAAAATACGAGTGTTGAGAAAGAATACCAAAATATCATCCCAAATTGTTGCGCCCGCGAACCTTGGAATTCATCATTGACTGGACGTTCAATAATCCAGACGACAAAACCAGTCCAGAGAAATAATGCTGCAGTGGTTAGCCAAAGATTTGGTTCAAGTGGCTTCAAGAAAATCCAAATGTTGTTGCTCTGATCAATTCGGACTATCATTCCAATGCCCATGTCGGTGTATGGCAATGTGAAATCAACGTACAAAGATCTATTGGCAGTAATTGTTGTATCCCCCACCACAGCATCAAAGTTCTAGTTTATCAATTAATCATGGTCAACATGTGTAAAATAAAGTTAGATGCAAATTAAAATTTGAAATATATATACTCGCTCACGTACCTTTAAATAAACCTGATCGATAAGATCATTATACGATCCAGCCATTCGTCCACTATCATCCACATACGCAATGAACTCGTAAGGTACTTCAAACGTTAAAGAGTCAATGGCTGCCTTGAATACGTCTATACAGAAGCCTTCAACGATAAATGTTCCTTGAGGATCCCGAGCCGCAATATTGACAAGTTCTTTAAAAGCATTCACTGGAACCCCTATCCTTAACTTATTATTCTTACCACCACCTTCTGGAATGGCTGCAGATCCTCCTGGCCATATAACGGCTTCAAGTTCATCATCATTTGGTGAGGGTGAACTAATATTCCTCTTGTTGAAGAGTACTGATGAGTTCATTTCCTTTGAGATCCCAGTGATTGGACTCCAAAACCCAACTCTTTTTAAGGTCTTGCCTATCACATTTACAATCTCAAATGCTCCTGATGAAGTTAATTTCCCGTTTACTAGTTGAAAATTACCGCTTAAACCCGTGAACCCGCTGTTTATTATCTGCTTGTAAAATGTTTCATCAGGAACCCGATCAGTTTTCAGCTTTTCTGATGCCTTTGCCAGAGTCCAAACAGTATCATATGCAAGAATCCCATATACATCTAATTCGGATACCGCAGCATTTGGATTATTTAGGTACAGTTCCCTTCTCCACCTTACGGTGAAATTGTGAAGCTCCTTCGATGCTGGAACATAACGCTTGAAACCCAGAACTCCCTGCATGGACTCAACAACCGATGAGTCCATTGAATGCAGGAAATCCATAGTTGAAGATGTTATAATCCATGCATACCCTTTACTCATCATTCCTAACTTCTTAGCATTCAAAAAGAGATGAGATGCAAGAGCATGCGACATATGCACCACAAATACTTTTGTTTCTAAACTCTTGAGCATTGAAAGCTTTTTGATGGCTTCATCACCTGTAGATGATGACTTAGAAATGGCCATCCTTCGAGCAATGTCAATATTGGCATCATGTAAAGAATCAAAAACATAAGGAATAGTATTATCAATCCCCCAAGTATTATCCTCATAGATGAGAATCACTTGTTTCCATCTGAAGACTGAGATAAGATCCGCTATGCCTTGGGCTTGAGATTGAGAAGCTTCATCACCTTGATCAATTTGAACAGAATACGATGTCAAAGAATTGGGGAGAGCTGCAAAGAGAGAAACGACAGGAATTCTGGCTCTGGATCCTAAGTCCGCCAAAATTTGTGCCCCAGTTGGTGTCATTTCTATGCAAATTATTGCTTGCAATTCTACATTTTGCATGAGATTCAAGGCTGCACTTGAAATAGATGCAACTTTAATGGCAAAAATAATATATATAGTTGTTAACACAGATCTTATTCTATAAGATTAGAATATAGTTGTTTTTGTAAGTTTCTGATGACATGTTTATGGTATAAAATTTTATATATATATATATATATATATATATATATTTTTTTTTTTTTTTAATGTATGTGTGTGTGTGAAAATTTTCTGGTAAGAGAATCCAAGAATTTAAAAAATGTAAGAAGATTTTTACAATATTGTAAAATCTTTTACAAAATTGTAAATGTGCTTTTTCACACTTTTACAATACTATAGTAAGGACAAAACTACGTTACAGAATCTGTAAGCTACAGACAGCAGCATCAGCCGTTGGATGTGGTTGGATGTGGAGTGAGAAACCAAACAAAAGAAAATCGGATGGTGGGATGACGGGAGATGTTTGTTACAGAATCTGTAACATAGACAGGTCCCTATAGTAAAGGTTTCACTACGTGTGAAAGTTGTCCTACGTTTTATAAAGTACGAAATTCATACACTTCAATCCAGAATATATATATATATAAAATATACAGGCACTCTCATTTTTTTTTCATACACGCTAAGGTATAGGGTTTAATAGTGTTTACACTAATTCAATTAAATCATATGACTTAATAGTATGTCCGCATAAAAAAAAGGGTAATTATCCACCGACCACCTATTTTTTCGGGCTTTTTAAAATTTTTTTTTTAGCTGAATTCTACCTAAAGTTAACATTTTTTTCATTGGTCCACTCCCGTTATAATACTGTTATAACTTTGCTGACATCATAAGGGTAACATTGTCATTTCGCAATGACACAGAAGTGGACAGATGCAAAATAATATAACTTCAAGTGGAGTTCAGCAAAAAAAAATTAAGAATTGTGTATTTTTTTAAAAATGTGAAAAAAGGTAGTCGGTGGATAATTTACTTTTTACAGTTGAGAGTAAAAAAGTTATTTACACAATATTCTGTTAGTTCTCTTAACAGTTTGAAGACGGAAGTGAATAGGTGCAAAATAATTTAACTTTAAGTGAAATTCAATAAAAAAAAAATTATGTATTTTTGAAAAAGCTCGAAAAAACAGGTGGTCGGTGGATAATTTCCCCAAAAAAATGATGGCGTTCGCACTTGATAAGGACTATCTATATGAAAAAATTTCAATCGAGAATAAAAGTTTAAGATGGATTTATGATGTTGTAAATTGATTTTTACAACGTTGTAAACTGAATATTTATGCAGGTTTACGTATGGTTTAGTTGTAAGAATTTTACTTTGTAGCTTTAGAGACTTAGGTTCCTATCTCTACAACCACATAATTTTAAATATTCAAATTTCTTTTAATTTATTGTTATTACTTTTAAAATCTAAAAAGAAAAGAATAAAAATGAGTTAAGTGAACAGTACAGAATAATTTCCTCCAATTTGAAATAAATTTTTGAACCAAGCCTCCCCTAATCGAATTGGTTAGGTCCGCCACTATGTGTATGTATACAAATTTTACAATAAGGTAACCCTTAAATATATAGTGGGGTTTTAAGGTTCTGATGACATGTTTATGGTGTAGCATTAAATTTCATGTACGTCAATCCGATCTATCTACGCAATGCATGCTTGAAATTAACTATAGATTTAAAGTCATGCATCTATAACAAGTAATATGCCCGGGGATTTGAGTGGATGGTTTTTTAAGTAGTATTTTTTTGGCTAAAAAATTTAATTTGGGCTTAGCCGATCCCTGTGTTAATATACATGTATAAAATAGGAAAAAAAATAACTGTGTACGGTGAAATAATGTTACCTGTAGATAAAGCATGAAGTGGATCACCTTGAGAATCCCTCGAGTGAAGAACAAGCCTTGTTTTGTAGTGAGTATTTAGAGCATAAAAATCAGCAATGGCCATGGAAATGCAGCTATTGCTGATCTTCCCTGACCATGATCGCATATCAAGGATGACTCCGACGTGCACTTCATCTGCAGTTAAACTTGTATTATTCTTGACTTTTTCAAGCTCCGAGCACGATGGACAGAGATGAATAATAAGCAAGATTAAAGATGAAAAAAAGGCTTGCTCCTTCTTCCCCTTAAGCTCCATCGATCAGCGCCTAATTATCATTGAAACCGAACTTGTTCATAATTATAGAATTAGGAGCAATGTCCACAGTCAATATCGAAATTAATATAAAAAAAAGGTCCAAGTCTCCAAGAGGCAATACAAGATTGGGACAGCAAGAGGGAGTACGATTATTCTATAGTTTCACAAAAGAAAACTAATTGAAGACGTTTTAATATAGCAGCCTTTCTGGACTGGGTTCTTCAGGTTTGCTTGATGTGTGTTATGTGTCAACGTAACTGACTTTGTAATTGGTCTGTATAAGGAATCAAAGCCTTCCAAGATCTTTTTTTTTTTTCCTATTGTAGAAGTCAGCTAAATAAAGAATGAACAACTGAACCTGATCTATTTCGAGGAAGACCAAGGCCTCCAATACTAGACGAGCTTTGAAGAAAATTAATTCACTGCTTTTATTCATCTTTGGACTCAGCTAAATGATAGCAACAAGTGCTCACCCGAACAGGCCAAACGAAGGTTCAGTGATTGTGCTCATTTAGTGGGGAACGGATCTCTAAGCATTAATGAGCTTTTAATGATCTTTTACCATGTGTTTTTTTAGTAGTAGTATATGGATAAGATTTAACTTCTTTAATTTTTTTATTTATTAACAACCAATCAGTGATTGAGTTCTTTGTTTAGGACATGATCAGATTAGGAGAGAATCCTGATTCATTTAGTGGATTACTTCTAAAAGCGAATGAAAATTAAAAAGATTGTTTTGTCTATAATAACTACTACCCTAACGAATAGGACTCCACAACAACCATGTGACAACGTGCCACATAAAAACAGGTCAGAGATGACCCGGGAGGTTAGGTTGCACCTTAAAGAACAACTGCGAGCAGCTGTCGGAACAGGAGTTGACTACTTGAGTCTTTCATGAAAAAAATGGCTACTTAAATTGTGTATATAATGGGATAGAAAAGTTAGCCAAGTGTGCACCGCTTGTTACCATTGGAAGATATTACACCGCTTGTTACCATTGGTTTGTGTGTGTGGAAAAGACTTGGCTAAATTCTCGTCAAGTGTGGTAATAAATGGAGGCAAATCAGGTGAAAAAATGAGCTGATGATGGTTGCTTTGGCTATGCACGCCGCTTGCATGTACACGAGACGGATGATTTATGACTTGGGCAACTTTTGATTGGTTGTTCAAGAGTCATCACCTTGAAAACACTGTGTCCCGAAATCAGTTAGCCTACTTTGTCTTTAGTACAAATAAATTTATGACTCCTCTCTCTCTCTTGTATCAAAATGTATGATATTATTAGGGATGGTAAATTGGTTCATTTAAATTGGATATTTATATATCTAATTTAATTAGATTGGATAATATCCATCCAAAATCTTTTTAGATATGGATATGGATATTTTTAAAAATATCCAATTGGATATTGGATGGGTATGGATATTTAATGGATATTTAAAATCCAATTAATTTATCTATTTAAAGTTAAAAAAATTTATATTGTTAAACTAAAATAAAAAAAAACAATAAAATCTAATATTATCTTATATTAACTAGTAAAAATTTTAAATTCCTCTTATATTAAAAATTAAAGTTTTCAAAATTGCCCTTTAATTTTTTAACTTATTTAATATTATTAATAATTATTATTTTATTTTAATGATTTAAAATTATAAATAGACTTCCGCCGGAAAATCGCCGGACCACCACCGGACTTCGCCGGACCACCGTCGGATATCACCGGAATATCGCCGGACCACCGTCGGACTTCGCCGGATCACCGCCGGACTTCGACGGAAGTCGCCGGACCACCGTCGGATTCGCCGGAACATCGCCGGACCTCGCCGGAACTCCGCCGGACCTCGCCGGAAGATCCCCGGACTTCGCCGGAAAATTGTCGGACCACCACCACCAACCACCGGACTGGCATTTTATTATATATATATATATATATTATTACTAATATAAATAATTTAATAGTCAAATTTAATATTAGAATTTTAACTATTTTATATTATTATTTTTATATAATAAAAATAAAATATCCATGGATATTCATGGATCTCCATAATTATATGGATAAAATCCATATCCATATCTAATATTAATTATTGGATATGGATATGGATATATCCATTATGGATAATTATAGATTTATATTTGGATAAATAATATCCGTCCATCATTAGATATTTACCATCCCTAGATATTATTATTATTTTTAATTATTATTTACTTTCCTTAAGACTTCCCATATCACCAGCATTATAATAGTATATTGGTACTCTCAGTATTTTTCTTTCCTCTTTTTTCCTTGCAGTTGCTACTACATATATTTATCAATCAATTTTCCTCAGTAGCAGTGGAGGGAAGTGGTTGGTGTCTCACTATGGGACTCTTAAACCTCCATCCCAATAATATATGGTGAGGGTAGAATTGTTCTCTAATGAAAAATATAGTGGGGTAGATGTGTCAATTAGTTTATTAAGTAGAATCTTAACCTATACTAATAGAAATGACGTAGTCAACTCGTTGATTAGAAATATCAGTATTTAAATTAAAACAAAAACGCAGGGCAAGGCGAACAACCGGCTATACAAATATGTACATGTTATAGATGTAAAAACACTTTTGATAAGATACAAAAAAAAAAAAATTATTTTGTTATTAGTATTTAGTAGTCGTAACCAGGCAATTAATAGACAAACTTACATATTATATGTACAGGTCATAGATATAAAAACCTTTTTGATATGATATAAATAAATTATTTTTTCCTTATGCAAAAAAAATTATTTTGTCATCAGTAGTCGTGCTCGCAGTTATTAGTCCAAATACCAAATCACAAAATTCACCGTACAGATGGCAAACTATCTCGTTACTAGCCCAAGTGCCTGACTTACATACTATGGATCCTGGAGATGACACCGTTAGGTTGGGCCATAAATTTTTCCAAGAGGCCCATTTCAGACTTGCCCAATCAATAATCTATTTTTAGTAAAGCTTAGTGGGTTCAAAATAATTCCTACATCAATATTACTCAATTAAATATATAATGACCAAAGATGCTTGGAATCCAAAATGAGTTTCACTTACAGGGATGGAGAGTTAATATCTGACAGGGCGTTGTGTGTGATTGAAAATCTTCAAAACACATATATATGGTGGATGATAATCCTATCCTACTATGAGTCTTTTTTTTTTTTTTCCTTTAATTTTAAAGATATTGTGACATATTTTTTAATGATGAACTTAATTTTTTTTATTTGCTTTATTTAGTAACCACCAATTATTTACATGCATTTTTATTCAATAGAGGGATCATGCTACGGTGCAACTGTGGCACCGTGCCACAGTTGCACCTAAGGTTTGCCCTCAATAGAGTTCAAATAATAAGAGAATCGTGATAATATGTAATTTAGTAAAAGAACAATGAATTAATATAATACAATTAAAAGTAGATGCCCTACATTGATTTCTTAACCTTATTTAAAATTACAATGGAAGTACTGTTTTATTCAATTCTCCAGTTCTCCAGAAAGTCCTTTTATAAATTGAAGTAACTAAGAATATGACAAGAGCTAGAGTTGAAGAGATCCCTGTTATAAGAAATAAGCCACCAAAGTTAGCGAGGCTCAGACTGGAGGGGTTACTACTAGTGGAATCCTCGTGCATAAAATTACTTGATTGCTGGGTATTAAACCATACATTTTCAATCTTTGCAAGAGTCCCTTCTTCTCTTAGCCTTGCAATAGCCCTTGATATATCATGGACCAATGGTGAACCCTTCTGAAAAACCTGGAATTAATATAAAATATAAGAAAAAAATTGACGGTATATATAAAATTGCTTAATTTTCAATAATCTGCATGAAGTGTGTGTGTGTGCGCGCGTAATTTAAATGAGACACTCACAAAGCCAAAACCATTGGTACTGGTAGTATACTTGGCTGCAGCCATGGTGTAATGGGCAGAATACTTAGAGAGGAAAGCCTTGACGTATGGTATTTCATCAACAATGGCAGAAATGCTCCCCTTGGATAGAGCATTGGCGTATTCTTCGGCAGAATTGTATTTCTTGAGCCTGGAATCTTTAAAATTTAAGTTGCTTAGAGCTCCTGGTACAACCGAGCCTAGTTGAGATCCTATATTGTCCATTGAAGCCAACTTAATCTGTTGAATGGTTAACATAGAGGCTAAAGTTGCCGTGTAGCTTGAGCTCAATATAAGCACTACAAACACCCATACGATCACTACAAACTTTGACAAGTTGCTAAATAGCTTTTCCCCTGACCAAACAAAAATTATTGAAAGAAAAAAAAAATTAGGGTCTAACTACAATACCTCAGAGTTACGTAACCCACAGCATACAAATGAGTTTAAAGTCAATAAAAGTTGTTAGAAGCAAAAAAAAAAAAAAAAAAGTCAATAAAAGTTGACAAAATTTATCATTTGACATTGTCCAAACTGTCGTGTTGGGTAGGGATAGTCATAGCCGAGAAAATAATTTCATTTAGATAGAATTTAATTTCTGTAATATATATGAAGTCATATACATACTTATATTGGGATAGGTATATGTACTTACTCTGGGAAAATACGAGAGTTGAAAACGAATACCAAAATATCATCCCAAGTTGATGTGCCCGTGAACCTTGGAATTCGTCGTTGACAGGACGTTCAATAATCCACACAACGAAACCGGTCAAGACAAATAAAGCGGCAATGGTTAGCCAAAGATTTGGTTTCAGTGGCTTTAAGAAAATCCACATGTTGTTGTTCTGATCAATTGGGACTATCATTCCAATGCCCATGTCCGTGTATGGCAATGTGAAATCAACGTACACAGATCTGTTGGCAGTAATTGTTGTATCTCCCACCGCAGCATGAAATTTCTAGTTTATCATATAAATCGTGATCAAAATGTCGTACATGTATAAATGAAAATTAGATATAAATTATAATTTGTATTTAGGTATGTGTGTGTGTATTAGGATATAATGTCACGTACCTGAAAATAAACCTGATCGATAAGATCAGAATAAGACCCAGCAGCCACTCGTCCACCGGCATCTACAAATGGAATGAACTCATAAGGTACTTCAAATGTTAAAGTGTCGATGGCTGCCTTGAATACGTCTATACAGAAGCCTTCGACGGTTAATGTCGAGTTGATGGATTGAGGATCCCAAACTACATTAACAAATTCTTTAAGTCCGTTCACTGGTACCCCAATCCTTAACTTATTAATCTTACCAACACCTGCTGGAATGGCTGCAGACCCTCCTGGCCATATGATGACTCCAAGTTTATCATTTGGTGAAGTTGATGAAATAGTATCCATCTTGTTGATGAATACCGACGAATTCATTTCCTTTGTGATCCCAGTGGTAGGATTCCAAAAACCAACTCTTTTTATGGTTTTGCCTATCACATTTACAATTTCAAATTCTCTTGATGAAGTTAGTTTCCCGTTTACAAATTGAAAATCACCGCTTAAACCCCTGAACCTATTGTTTACTATCTGTTTATAAAATATTTCATCAGAAACTTGACCAGTTTTGAGCTTTTCTGATGCTTTTGCTACAGCCCAAACAGTATCATATGCAAGAATCCCATATGCATCTAATTCGGAAACCTCAGCATTTGGATTATTAAGGTACATTTCCCTTCTCCACCTTAGGGTGAAATTGTGAAGCTCCTTCGACGTTGGAACATAACGCCTGAAACCCACAACCCCTTGCATGCTGGACTCAACAACCAATGAGTCCATGGAATGCAGGAAATTCATAGTTGCGGCTGTTGCAATCCATACATACCCTTTACTCATCATTCCTAACTTCTTAGCATTCAAAAATAGATGAGATGCAAGAGCATGCGTCATATGCACTACAAATACTTTCGTGTCTAAACTCTTGAGCATTGAAAGCTTTTCAATGATTTGATCATGGGTAGATGATGCCAAAGAAATGGAGATCCTTCGGGCAATATCAATATCATTATCATGCAGGGAATCAAACAAATAAGGAATAGTATTATCGTTCCCCCAAGTGTTATCCTCATGGATGAGAATGACTTCTTTCCATTTGAAGACTGAGATAAAATCAGATATGCCTCTGGCTTGAGATTGAGAAGCTTCATCATCTTGATCAATTTGAATTGAATACGAGGTCAAAGAATTAGGGAGAGTTGTAAAGAGAGATATGATAGGAATTTTAGCTCTGGATCCTAAGTCTGCCAAAATTTGTGCTCCAGTTGGCGTCATTCCGATACAGATTATTGCTTGCAAGTCTACATTTTGCATAAGATTCGAGGCTGCACTTGAAAATAGATGCAACTTTAATGGCTACAATAAAATATATAGATTTATATAACACATAGATCTTGTTCTATAAGATTACAATGAATTATAGCTCAGATTTGTAAGGTTCTGATGACATGTTTATGGTACAAATAAAGTTTCACATACTTCCATCCGATCTATCTGAGCACGGGATACGTGAAATTAATTAACGAATTTATGTTATATGCTGTAACAAGTAGTATGCCTTAAGGTTTAACGGAGTGATTTTCAAACAACTTTTTTAGCTAAAAATAGTTAATTGAGATTTACCCCTATCTTTTTCTTTTTTGAAAAATGAAGCAGTATACGGTGAAGTAATGTTACCTGTAGTTAAAGCATGAAACGGATCACCCTGAGAATCCCTCGAATGAAGAATGAGCCTTGTTTTGCAGTGAGTGTTTGCAGCATAAAAATCAGCAATGGCCATAGAAATGCAGCTATTGGTGATCTTCCCTGTCCATGATCGCATATCCAGGATGATTCCAACGTGTACCTCATCTGAATTTAAACTTGTATTATTCTTGACTTTTTCAAGCTCCGAACTCGATGGATAGAGATGAATAATAAGCAAGATCAAAGATAAAAAGAGCGATTGCTGCTTCTTCCGCGTAATCTCCATCAGCGCTCAATTATCATTGAAACCGAACATGATCTTATATATATATATATATAATTAGAAGCTACTTACATCAGTCAACATCTTATAGAAGAAAAGCGAAGTTGAAGAAGCAATACAATATTGGGACGGTAAATGTATTATACTAGATTGTATTATAACGTATTAAATGTAATATAATAAATTGCACAATGTGTTTTAATATTTTGTACTATCAAATACTATTAAATCATTATTATTATTATTAATTTTTTACTAAAAATATAACAACCACTTGCGGCCACCATTTGCCATAACTAACGACTGCTAGAATTTATTAGTATTGTCTGTTTAAGTCGTATTTTATGCCACTTGAATTCTTGTCATAAATTCTATGCAACGGTCAAAGCTTTTGTTGTGAATATACGTCTAAATTTTGGACTTCAAAACTTTTACTTTTGATCTACTTCAAACGAAAGCTCCAGTTCCAATAATGTTGGTGTCATTGCATAGAGCCGGAGTCGAGGATTCCAACAGTGGTAGATTTGACATCCAAAGCTATTGAAAAATAACGGTCGGTGACAAATCACGATACCAGTGGTTGTTCATGGTGGTTGTCGGCGGACGGCATTAATTAATGAAAATATATTTAAACAATTAAATTAAAAAAAAAAAAGAGCACGGACGTGTTCAAACACCCTGGGAGGGAGTGATTCTGATTTTGCTGAACTTAGAATGCAAAGGTCAAGTGACCAGAATAGTTCAATATTCATCTAACAATTGGCCAAACGAGCTGGTACCTACCCGCATGCCAAACATGACTTAAAAAATAAATAAAATTATTCTTTTAGTTTGACCCCCCAAAAAAAAAAAAAAAAAAAAAATAGTTAGCAGCCTTTTGAAAAACTGAGTCGCTGTCCTACGGGTGGTTTACCTGAGTCTGTTTACCATTTATTGGCATAGAAGAAAATGGCTATCCTCAATCAAATTGGCTTCGTTGCAAAATGGGGGAAGTAGTTGGAGTTCCAAAATGGAATTCTCTGCCTTCTTCCCAAACATACAATGAGAGTAGAATCATCTCCCTTGAAAAAATAATATGGGTAGAAAAAATATTCATCGTAAAATAAAAATTTAGACTGTATTATATTCTCTACACCCATTAACGTTCTCACAATTAAATTTTGAAAATTAAAATTTCGCTTATTAAACCCACTCAAATGCCAAAAGCACCCTCAAGACTTCAAAAGAGTGTTCAATGATATACCCACATTTTTCAAATTTTTTTTTCTTTTTGATGCATTTTCTCCTTTCTTTACACCAAACTGCTTACTAAATCCATTAATTTTAGTCAAATCAATTTTCTATTCTCATTTTAATTCTTCTTTCCAACTTTCCCTCATAATCTGGTCTTTGGCAAAAGCAACGAATCTTGACATCATTTTTCATGCTTCTCCACGGAGTGACAAAATTTCATTGATCCTTTTTGTTTTTGTACAAGTCAACCGTACCAATTCAAGAGATAGACTAAATCTAGATAAGAGTTTAAAAGTATATCAGATTATTTTTTTTTTTCTAGAAAATTCTACATTTCTATTTTAATTTTCTTTTTCGGAAACCGGAGTTCAAGATGGGTTTCTTAAAACTTAATCTAGATTTCTAACATGATGTAAACATCACAAAGAAAAAAAAAATGAAGAATGTAATTATTTCTTTTGAGAAATTGTGAAACATTAGTCACATTGTGAAGGATGATATATTGGAAAAAAAAATTAATTGGGCATAATGGTAAATTAGTGAGTGTAGAATGGTTTCCTTAAAAAGATATATAATGGAATAGATATGTCTATTATATGAAATATAATTTTAGCTTATAACATGATAGAAATGATGTACCTGTAGTTAACTCTTTGATTATAAATATCAGTATTTAAATTTAAAAAAAAAAAAAGTCAGACAATGTGAACAACAGACAATAGACATGCATTATAGATTAGGCGGCATAGCCGGCCACATAAGAATTTAGATTATAACTAATCACATCATAATAGCCATCACAACATAAATGAATGGTTAAAACTGAAGCTAACTATAAAAAGAATTTTGTCCTTACATTGCAGTTGAAGTGTTACTTACCTCTTGATCTTGACTTCTCTAGACCTTTCTAAGTTAAGGATTTCTCAACTCTTATTATTATGACTTAGAATAAAAGAGAATAAAATTTCTAGGTTGCATTAAAAATGAGAGGTGGTGGGGCGTATTTATAGGATTTCTTAAGGCTAATAGATGGATAGGATTTTGCCACCATAACTCTTGATTAATGGTTGGGATTATCATTCATAAATACCTTACTAAATTCTAGAAAACTTATCTTTCTCTACAACTTTCTCTTACATCATCACTTATATCATCATTACTTATGTCATTGATTATGTCATCTTATTAAATATCTAAGTAAAGATGAGATCATCCTTCATAAATATTTTACTAAATTTTAGAATTCTTATTGATCTCTACAAACTTCTTTTACATCATTTCTTATGCCATTGCTTATGTCATCATTAATTAAATATTTTATATTATTATTATTATAATACTTAAGAGAGCTTGTTAGCTTAAAATAAATTCTACCATATTTAAGTGAGAAAATTATACATCACACAAACACTTTAAAATTATGTCTTCTAGGCAGTTGTACACTTAAAAAACTTTCAATGCAAGTCTACCAATCTATTGCAGCAAAAAGTTAGTGAACTAAAGAAACTACTCACAAACAGAAGTGGCTTAATGAGTCATGACAACTCTATTTTCTCTCTCATCCTAACTAGTTTTCAGAGAAAACTAGTAAGGAGATAGACTCAAGTATATCTCTTTATTTTTACTCATCATCAATTTAACGTGTTCAAGACTTGGTAACTATCAAGTGACAGTTACTTCCAGGCCTGGTCAGCCCATCGACAACCTTATGGGAGACTCTCCCATGTTCTACAAGTACATAGTATTTGATATTAATGTATCTATGCTTGTGTCAATTGAAAAGGAAGGAATTCTGAAGTTTGTTTTAGCAAATAAATAAATAAAGTAATTATAAAGCATTCTTAATATTGATGTATCTTATGCTTGTATCCATTAAAAAAAAAAGAAGGAACTTTGAAGTTTTGTGTTAGTAAAAGAAATAAAGAAATTATGAAGCATTCTTTATATTTATGGATAAAAAAATTCAAGTAATTTTTCTATAATTTTCTTCAAAATTATTTAAGCTATTGGCAGCACTTACAATATAATATGCACAATATATAATAAAGAATTTTTGTATAACGGCTAGCATATATTAATGAAAAGAATGAAGAAATTTGACTTGAAGTTTTAAACGTACGAAATGGCCCTTTGACAGTAGCGGTCAAATAAAATAAATGTCGGGTCTAGGGGGGTCAATGTAAATTTGGACATAAAGTCCATCTGTTTGTGAGTTGGACATATTTAATTAGATGGGAGCACAGAGAAACTTTTGATATTGTAGAAATAAATTATTTTGTTATTAATTAGTAGTCATAAGTCATGCTGGCCGCTATATTAATTTATTTATAAACCAGTGTACGTTCAATTCAAGGTCTTAAATTCTTCCCTTGCAATGATTCATTCCGCACAAGCCGCTGCGGGACATTCAGTTTCCGTTTTTCCGGGCCAAAATATTTTCTGAAAATGCCCATTTCAGACTTCTGCGGCGGCAATAATTTATTTTAGCTAGTAAAGCTTAGTGGGTTCAAAATAATTTCTGCTTCAAAATATATAACTCAATAAATTAATGAAGGAACATATTTTCAGTACCCTGAGATGGATTATTAATATTTGAAAAGGCCATGTGTGATGGAAGATCTCAAAAACACACACAAATATTCGATCTTGCAAAAAGGGTAACGAATTAATATAATGCAATTGAAAATGAATGCCCTATATTAATTTCTTTATCTTATTGACAAATTACAATACTGTTTTTTTCAATTCCCTATTATTGACAATTATAACGACGTACTATTTTCTTCAATTCTCCATTTTTTTCAAAAGGATCTTTTTTTGTGAATTGAAGAAACTAAGAATGCGAGGAGAGCTAGAGTTGAGGAGATCCCTGTAATAAGAAATAAACCACCGAAGTTAGCTAGGCTCAGACTGGATGGATTATTACTTGTGGAATCAACGTGCATAAAACTTGATTGCTGGTCATTAAACCATTCAATTTCAATCTTCCTAAGAGTCCCTTCTTCTCTTAACTTTGCAATAGCCCTCGATATATCATGGACCAATGGCGAACCCTTCTGAAAAACCTGGAATAATATATAATAAAATCAGTTTCACATAAAATTGCTTTTGCATAATCTAATCTGTATGAGGTATATATACGGTAAAGAAGATACTTACAAAGCCAAAACCACTGGTGGTAGTATAATTGGGTCCAATCATGGTGTAATCGGCTGAATACTTGGCGAGGAAGGCCTTGATGTACGGTATTTCATCAATAATGGCAGAAATGCCACCATTCTTACTTCCCTTGGATAGAGCATTAGCAAACTCCTCAGCAGAATTGTATTTCTTAAGCCTGGAATCTTTAAAATTTAAGTTGCTTAGAGCTCCAGGAACAAATGAGCCTAGTTGAGATCCTATATTGTCCCTTGAGGCCAACTTAATCTGTTGAACGGTTAACATAGAGGTTAAAGTTGCCGTGTAGCTTGAGGTCAATATTAGCACTACAAATACCCATACGATCACTACAAACTTTGACCAGTTGCTTAATAGCTTTTCCCCTGCAAAATAAAAATCAATGTCCATTTACATAGTAATCAATTTCTGTAATATATATCTAATGTAACACATAGGTATTTACTTACTCTGGGAAAATACCAGCGTTGAGAATGAATACCAAAATATCATCCCAAATTGATGCGCCGGCGAACCTTGAAATTCATCGTTGATTGGACGTTCAATGATCCATACAACGAAGCCGGTCAAGACAAATAAAGCGGCGGTGGTTAGCCAAAGATTTGGTTTAAGTGGCTTCAAGAAAATCCACATATTGTTGTTCCGATCAGTTGGGACTATCATTCCAATGCCCATGTCCGTGTATGGCAATGTGAAATCAACGTACAAAGATCTGTTGGCAGTAATTGTTGTCTCTCCCACCACAGCATCAAATTTCTAGTTTATCAATTAAATCATGATCAACACGTACAAGCATGTGTAAAATAAAATTAGATGTAAATTATAATTTGTACTAATTATATATAGAATGTGACGCTCACGTACCTGAAAATAAACCTGATCGATAAGATCATTATAAGATCCAGCCATTCGTCCATTAGCATCCTCAAAAGGAATGAACTCGTAAGGTACTTCAAATGTTAAGGAGTCAATGGCTGCCTTGAAGACGTCTACGCAGAAGCCTTTGACAATTAAAGTTGCATTGACAGATTGAGGATCCCGAACCACATGAACAAATTCGATATGTCCGTTCACTGGTACCCCAATCCTTAACTTATTAATCTTGCCACTACCTACTGGAATGGCTACAGATCCTCCAGGCCATATAATGGCTTCAAGTTCACCATTCGGTGAACTTGACGAAATATTATCCATCTTGTTTATGAATACCGATGAATTCATTTCCTTAGTGATTCTAGTGGTTGGAGTCCAAAACCCCACTATTTTTACGGTTTTGCCTATCACATTTACAATTTCAAATGCTCTTGATGAAGTTAGTTTCCCGTTAATTAGTTGGAAATCACCGCTTAAACCTGTGAATCTGCTGTTTAGTATCTGCTTATAATAACAAGTTTCATTAGAAATCTCAGTTTTCAGCTTTTCTGATGCTTTTGCCAGAGCCCAAACAGTATCATATGCAAGAATCCCATGTACATCTAATTCAGATACCTCAGCATTTTGATTATTAAGGTACATTTCCCTTTTCCACTTTAGGGTGAAGTTGCGAAGATGCTTCGATGCTGGAACATAGCGCTTGAAACCCAGAACCCCTTGCATGCTGGACTCAACAACCGATGAGTCCATTGAATGCAGGAAATTCATAGTTGAAGCTGTTACGATCCATGAATACCCTTTACTCATCATTCCTAGCTTCTTAGCATTCAAAAATAGATGAGATGCAAGAGCATGCGACATATGCACCACAAACACTTTTGTTTCTGAACTCTTGAGCATTGAAAGCTTTTCGATGACTTGATCATCGGTATTTGATGACATTGAAATGGTGATCCTTCGAGCAATATCAATATCATTATCGTGTAGGGAATCAAACAGATACGGAATAATATTATCACTCCCCCAAGTGTTATCCTCATAGATGAGAATGACGTGTTTCCATTTGAAGACTCTGATAAGATCAGCTATGCCTTTGGCTTGAGATTGAGAAGCTTCATCATCTTGATCAATTTGAATTGAATACGAGGTCAAAGAACTAGGTAGAGTTGCATAGAGAGAAATGACAGGAATTTTAGCTTTGGATCCTATCTCTGCCAAAATGTGCGCTCCAGTTGGCGTCATTTCTGTGCAAATGATTGCTTGCAAGTCTACATTTTGCATGAGATTCAAAACTGCACTTGAAAATAGATGCAACTTCAATGGCAACAATAATATATATAGTTGTATACCTACCACATAGTTGCATAAGGTTCTAATGACATGTTTATGGTTGTAACATAAAATTTCATATACGCCAGTCCAATACTATGCTGTAGGAGACTAGGAGTTTAACTAAACAATTCCCAAACAACTTTCTTTGGTTAAAAAAGTTTAATTTAGACTTTACCTATTCTTAATTTTTTTTTTTTTTTTTTTTTTGGTAAAAGAAAAATAACATTACCTGTAGTTAAAGCATGAAGTGGGTCTCCCTTAGAATCTCTCGAGTGGAGAACTAGCCTCGTTTTGTAGTGAGTATTTAGAGCATAAAAATCAGATATGGCCATGGAAATGCAGCTATTGCTGATCTTCCCTGCCCATGATCGCATATCAAGGATGACTCCAACATGTACTTCATCTGCATTTAAACTTGTGTAATTCTTGACTTTTTTATGTTCCGAACACGATGGACAGAGATGAATAAGAAGCAAGATTAAAGATGAAAAAAAGGCTTGCTTTCTCCCCTTAAGCTCCATCAGCCCTTAATTATCAGTGAAACCGTAGTTCCCGAACATGCTCTTAATTTATGCTGGTCAGGTCACTTGACCACTTGACCCGCGTAGTGCAGACTTAATAGTTGGTCAGTCTTACCCGCATGCTAAACTTGACTCGAAAGAAAATATGTAACATTAGTCTATACCAGACTTTGACAGAAGAAAAGTAATTAAAGACATTTGAATGTGTTAATTATTCTATAGTTTGTTAAGACTTGCAGCATTGATTATTGTCTTTTTAAATAATGACGAAAACAAGTCAAGGATGAGCCGGGAAGTTAGGTTGTGTCGCATAGAACAACTATAGCTATAGCTGCCGTCCAGTGGAGCAACGGTCAAACTCTATTCTACATGTGAATGGAGCAACTCCGTTCAGATACTTAAAGCTTTAGCATTAATTGAAATTACACAGATGGATAAAGATATTTCTAATATTTTTCTTCTTTGTACTCTTTTCTATTTAATTGTACATTACTTTGTATTTAACAAAATTATAAAGAATTTCGAAACGGTGATGAAAGAAGCTCGGCTTTGCAAGTTATCACATCAAAATTATAATCTCGGCAGAACTTGTGAAAATTCAAGATTGACCGAAATAACATATGATGAAAATTAATTAATAATTATTAACTTTAACTTTTATTTCTAAGTCAGAAAACAAAGAAACATCGAAAACTTTGGTTATTGTTTGATGGGTAGTAGAAATACTGGGATTCAGTGTTATGTTAAATTTTTGTTGAGTATTGAATCGATGATAAATATTTATTTTATAAGTTATTTTTCCTGTTACCTAATAATTATTGATTTAATGTTCACTAAAACCATAACTCAGTATCAAATCATTATTCGTAATAAAATGCGGGAACCTAATAGTTTCTTTTATACACACACACACACACACCAGGACATGTACTTGCCTATAGTCAGTTATAAACAAGTTTTCAAGGTCTCCACTTCTTCCCTTGCAATTTCGGCGCCAGTGATTATTCCACACTAGCCGTTGTGCGGTCCCCAATCAGTTTCATTGTAGTGGTGATGGCATTTTTAGTTGTTATTATAAAAATAATAATTCTTTTAATCTTTATGTTTGTTTTTATTTTTTATATTTTAAAGTTTTCCATTCATTAAAATACTATGTGACGTGATCCACTACAGCCTCAATAAGTTTGGATGGGGAAGTGATATAAAATATACATAGTGGAGTATAAAATTAATTTTTGTAACATTTTTAATTTCCTTTATTTATATAACCTTCACTCCTTGCCATTTAGCCACCAATGATTTATTCCACGGTAGCCATTGCGGGACGCCCAGTTTCCCCGCCAAATCCAGATAGCAAATCGAAGAATTCACCTTATAGAAACCAAACCATCTCTTTATTGCAAAAATGCAAACACATAAACCAAATCCGATCAATCCACGCAAAGATTGTAAGAAATGGCCATGATCAAGACCCGTTTATCCTTTTCGAGGTGCTTCGCATTTCGTCAAATTTCAAATCCCTTAACTACGCCTCCAAGATATTTGAACGCACCCATCACCCAAATGTCTTCCTTTACACTGCAATCATTGATGGGTTTGTGTCTAATGGTTCGTACGCTGATGCCATTCGCTTGTACTATCAAATGGTTGAAGAATCAGTCTTGCCCGACAACTATGCCATTAGTTCAGCTTTAAAGGCTTGTGGTTTTTTGTTGGGTCTAAGAGAGGGTAGGGAGATTCATGGCCAGGTTTTGAAACTAGGATTGAGGTCTAATAGATCGACAAGGTTGAAACTTGTTGAGCTTTATGGAAAGTGTGGTGAATTTAAGGACACAATGCAATTATTTGATGAAATGCCTGAATGTAATGATGTTGTTGCATCGACGGTGATGATAAATTGTTATGTTGAACATGGATTGGTTGAGAATGCGTTTGAAGTTTTTAGTCGGGTTAAGGTTAAGGACACGGTTTGTTGGACTGCTATGATTGATGGGTTGGTTAGGAATGGCGAGATGGCTAGAGCTTTGGATTTGTTTAGGGAAATGCAAAGGGATAATGTTAGGCCTAATGAAGTTACTATTGTTTGTGTTTTATCTGCGTGTTCGCAGTTGGGAGCGCTAGAGCTTGGAAGGTGGATCCATTCATATATGGGAAAGCATCGAATTGATCTCAACCATATTGTGGGTGGTGCTCTGATTAATATGTATTCAAGGTGTGGGGATATTGATAAGGCACTACGAGTTTTTGAGGAGATGAAAGAGAGAGATGTCACCACTTATAATTCATTAATTGCTGGGCTTGCTATGCATGGAAGGAGCATTGAAGCTGTTGAGATGTTTAGGGAAATGATAAACCAAGGGATAAGGCCGACTAAAGTTACTTTTGTTGGTGTATTGAATGCTTGTAGTCATGGAGGTTTGGTGGATTTGGGATTTGAGATATTTCAATCTATGACAAGAGATTATGGGATTGAACCACAGATAGAGCATTACGGATGCATTGTTGATCTTCTTAGCCGGGTAGGTCGTCCTGAAGAGGCTTACGACTTCATAACAAACATGAAAATAGCACCTGATCATATTATGTTGGGGTCTTTGCTAAGTGCTTGTAAAATCCATGGAAAACTCCAGCTGGGAGAACAGATTGCAAAAAGATTGTTAGATTGTCGAAGTGCAGATTCCGGAATTTATGTTCTTCTATCGAATGCATATGCTTCTTCAGGAAAATGGAAAGAAGCTGTACAAATAAGGGCAAAGATGAAGGAGGCAGGAGTCCAAAAGGAACCGGGTTGCAGTTCCATTGAAGTGAATAATGAGATTCATGAGTTCATTTTGGGAGACATTAGACACCCGCAGAGGGAACAAATCTACAAAAAGATGCAGGAATTGAAACAAATAGTAAAACTTGAAGGGTACTCACCATCAACAGAAGTGGTGTTGCATGATATCGAAGATTGGGAGAAAGAATGGGCATTGGCAATACACAGTGAGAGGCTTGCAATATGCTATGGTTTAATCTCAACTAAACCATACACTACAATAAGGGTTGTGAAAAATTTAAGGGTATGCAATGATTGTCACTCTATGATCAAGCTCATCGCTAACATCACCAAGAGAAAAATCATTGTGAGGGATCGCAATAGATTCCACCATTTTGAGAATGGGACTTGTTCTTGTGGGGATTATTGGTAAAAATGTAAAATAAATTGCCCAATTTTTATTAAAATTACACAAAAGTATAAACTTCATTTTTTTTTTCTCTCTCTCTCGCTCTCCCCTTAATTTTTATAAAGAAGTATTAAATTCTAAACATTGTAATTGGGGAAATATGTTTTGCTTGAGGATGCCATACTTGCGCAGCCAGGACAAGTGTCACTCCAACAACTCATCTTACCATTTTGGTAGGACGATGGGTACCAGCAAAACTTCATCAGAACCATAGATGCTGTTTCTGCGCGAACCAAGAACAGTACATTAAACTTAGCTAAACAAGCAAACTTCATCAGAACCATAGAAGCTGTTCTTGCACGAGCCCAGAACAGTACATTAAACTTATCTAAACAAGCAAACAGAGACAGAGGAGATGAAAACCAGAGTTTTGTCACTCTCCAATTATTCAATACAAGAGAGTATGTTTATTTTCTTTACGTTTTGTCCATTTGATTAACTTACTTCAGAAACACAAAATCTATTTTTGAAACCAATAGGTATTTATTCTCTCGTCTCTATATGAATCTGTAATGGGGTTCTTATAATTACAAAAATCTAAATTAAAAGCAGTGATACAGGGGTTATATTGTGTTACTCTTATTATTCAGTTAACTAATGCAATAACTTGGTTAAAACTATACCAGTATTGTTTTCATTGGTGCTTGATTTCAGTATGAAAGATGTTCATCGAGTCTAACTTAGTTACTGCGACTTCAAAGAAAGTTGGAAACTTTAAGGAACATGCTTTATAAGGGAACTGCAATTGATCTTCTTTTTCCCTCTGAAACTGGATTCTCACACAATTTTGCTATTGTAAAAGATAATGTAAAATTTTAGAAATGGAGAAACAATGTACAGGTAGAGTAATCTTTGATCTTTTTTTTTTTTTTTTAATAAGTAAGAGATTTTAGGAAGCACTTAAAGTTAAATGGGTTTGGATTTTGCAAAGGATTAGTTACGAAGAATTTGTGTCTTTTCATTTTTTTGATTTTTGACTTGAGCTGGGATGGTTTATGACGAACTTTATATTTCGATAGAACAGTGAATTTCACAGCTTTTGTGGATGAAGATTATGGAGTGTTTCAGATTCCACTGAAATGGTACCTGATGCTGACATAGATAGCAAGCTGATAGAAAATACTGTTGGAAGGAACATTGTATGACTGAAGGTGGAGAATTGATTGACTTCTATGATGGGAGAGAGTTGATTGTAAATGAAGCGGACAGGCATGCAGTGCGTTATATAGGAATGGAGTTTGAATCTGAAGAGGCTGCCATGGCATACTATGATGCATATGCCAAGTGTGTTGGATTTATTATCCGGGTTGGTAATTGTCATCATTCATCTCATGATGGGTCAATTGTAAGCCGTAGGTTTCTTTGTAATAAAGAAGGCTTTCGTGTAAATAACAAGAAGACGAAAAGGCTTGAGGTGAGGAAGCCAAGGGAGGGTTGCAAGGCAATGATAATGGTGAGGAAGGAGGCGTCAGGGAAATGGATTGTTACAAAACTTGAAACTTCACATAGTCACCCTCTGGGAATTCCAGCTGGCAAGGGTCGTCGAGTTATGATTCAGGCCCGATCACAGGTTAGTTCTCCAATTTGAGAACTTTTTCACTCAGATTTGTTATACTTTAAGGGAGGTTGTTAATCATGTGCATATTGTGGGCATAAATGCACGGAAATCAGTTTTTTTATGCTTGAATGTTAGTTGATCATTTAATAAGGAATGATTAAAATTTTTGTAAATTTATGATAGCTTCCATTATTAGATTTAATTTTTCATATTTTTTCACAATATTCTTGTTGTATAAACTTGGGATTTACAGTTTTTACTGTTTAAACTATGGTTCCTAGGATAATTGGCAAAGCTTCAGAGAAACTTGGTTTTGGTGACAAACTGGCTCTCATGCTAATATTGTTTCCGAAGCAGAGAGAAATGATGCATATAGTTCCTTTTGGCTTTCAGTTTTACGGAGATGTTTGCCCTGGCCATTTTAACATTTCACTGATCAGATTGTAGTTACAATGATTCTTGAATTTCTCCTTTTTTCCGTTAGTCTGGGTGGGGAGTCTGTCCCTTCTACCATGTTTAACATGAAAAGATGGTTTGGCCCCAGGAGCCTGGGCATAAGTTTTGAACTTTTTCCCCATATGCTCTTACCTTTTCATGTTGTTGTGCTTGTTCTCAAATGGTGATAGATTTTTAGCATATTGGTTATGTGTTTTCACCCAATGACTTGAACTATAACAGCAAAAATGATGCTGTATGAGAAGAACAATTCTTGAGATCTTTTGCCCTTCTAAAGAACCAAATGCAGCTTTCATTGAAGTTTTACAAGTTTTTGAAGTGTTATTGCAATATTTTACATATAATGTTTGCAGTACAACTTCTCTACGCAGGATGAGAAGGATGAGATAATCGGGGAGCTATCAACAGACCTCCATTGTACAAATCAACAATTGGCAGAGTGCTGGCAGCAACTGGAAATGGTTTTAAAACATGTGGAATGGCATACAGATCATATTACGGAAAGCATTCAGAACATAATAGAGTGTCAAGGAAGTCGAAGCTGAGAATGAAGAGCAATAAATGAAAAAAATTGTATATGGCCTTAACTAATCTCTTCATCCTGTGATCCTTCCTTTCTTTCCACTCCGTAATCACCTGTGAATGCTTTTTAGAGTAATTCAAATCTCAGGAATATAGTCAAATAGATTGTATATAGTTAATTCCATTAACAGTTTTATCTTCTTTGATTTTTCCATTTCAGATTCTTTTTTCCTCAATCTCCCACTCCATGAGGTTGCCAGAGAACAGGGTTAAAAAATATTGGAAGTGCAGCTCTCAGGGCACAGCGCTTGGGTGCGGTCCCACTTTTCATTAATCCTGATTGATTAATTGAAAGATCCATTATCTCTGGAAATAGGTCCTATTTGAAAATGACTTATGATCCCACATGTCCATGAATGAATTGTTTTTTTTTTTTTTTTTATTGATTCTTTTAACCAAATCAGTGGCCGTATGATATCCTTTTAAGCTGCGGGTGACTCGTAATTATCCAACCTTATTTAAAACTTTTGCATGCAATGCTAACGTAATCATGCATTGTTCAGTTTCTTCTTGCCTACTCATGATGCCACCCTTTTTTTCTTTTTCGGATGACTTTTAAAATTGGATCTGCTTTACGACAAAACTAACCAACAAAATCTTTCTCAAAAACACGAAAGCACACGTAACAAAAGGGCAATCCAGTCATTAAGTCAACGTTTGATTCGGAGAAAATCTAGAACAATTATATCTGTATTGCGTCATTTATACAATAACCTATAAAAGTTTGATCATGTATTATGTATATCTTGTAGGACCTTTATAAATTAAGAGGATTAGGACCATATAAAATCTATTAATTAAAAGAAAAATTAAATAATTGACAGAATTATTTATAATTTACTTGATATACAGCAACAACACTTCATAATTTCTTATTATAATTTGAGAAATCAAAAAAGGGATGGGATTTAATTATATTTAAATTTGAAAAAAAAAGAATAAGTAACATTAAAGTCATATATTATATAAATAAGTAACAATAAAATCATATTTTTTGTAATTAAAATATCATAATTAACTATATTTGTAATTTCAATAAGTTATTAATTTATGATTTGAATGGAACTACAAAATTATATAATTTTTTTTTAGAAAAGAATTTTCTTACTATTCTATCAAAATTATTAATTTAATCTACTAGCCTAAGTCAGAACCGTAAAAATTTATTATATAATAGAGATTATTAATTTATCAACTATCAATTTATAGTCGTTTTACTGTACATATTTTACCTTAAAAAAATTATCAAAATATATTATTAATATAAATAAATAAATAAATACACACGCGGTAACAACTGCCACAAATTCCGGACTTTCCCAAAATAACCTTAGCTTAAGACATTGATGTTTGTCTGAAAGAAGCCCCACCTGCTTCTCATGCTTTTTCTTTGAACCGTCTAAAAAGCGAGAAAGAAATTTTGCAAAAGCAAAGCATCTCTATCCTCCATTATTTAAAGATTCCACCTTTAAAAGCCATAAACCCCCGCAAGCGAAAGCGAAAGCGAAAGCAAAAGCAATTAAACAAGAAAGAGGAAAGTTCATAGTTTCATATTCGTCCGTCGACTCACCAACTTTCAAGAGCTATGGCTGAGTAATGCAATGCTTCATCATGCTCCTTATTTAATTTCTTGATTTATTTTATTTTACTTTTATGTTATGCTTGGTTCACATTTTGACTTTGTTCAATTTTCGTGATTCTTGGACAGATCTGAAGAGTACCCAAAAGACTATTACAGCAACCCAACAACAAGAGTTAGTTCATCGTCTTCATCGTCAACAACAAGTGTCCACGTCACCGCCTTAGATGGCATCGTTAACGTCAACTCCCTCTTCACAATTGCTGTGTTCGTAGGGCTTTCTTTGACGACTCCAGGGCAGCACAGCCTCGAGAACCCATCAGCCTGTGATGCCGGCGTTGACGTGGCCAAAAAGCTCTTGGTATTTGAGGTTGTGTCCTTCAGTTTCTTTTTGTTCTCGTCTTTAGTCGCTCAGGGTCTAAAACTGGCCCTTAACTTGATCAATAGTAAAGATGTTGATGAAGCGTTTCGAGCCCACATTAATTTGAAGGTTTTGAGGTTTGGTATGACGGGTTGTGCTATAGGGTCCGTGATGGGTTGCCTGTTTTTGATGCTTTCAATTGTTAATGTCATCCAGATCCGCTTGGGGATGTTGTCTTGTGGAAGCAAATCCGCCGTTCATGCCGCGGCTGCTTTGATTGTTTTGGTTTCCACTGCTCTGTTGGCTTATATTTCCACTGCTATTTATGCATTTTGGCACTAGAACTAAACAAGTGTCGTGTAAGTTAATGTATGCCTGCTGCATTGCAATGATAGAGGCATTTTAATTAGCTTGATTTTGAGTATTTTGCCATCAATTGAAGGACTTGCATATTGCTCTAATTTGAAATTTAGTTAGCTAGCTCATTAATTATGATTGAATATTTTTTTATGGTCTGGGTAACTGAAATTTGGTTGAGACTTGGACTTGCTTATACTCCATAAGTCTTGGCTAATTGTAGTAAAATGCAATCTGCCTTGTCAGCAGTCAATTACTGTTGATATGCCGGTCAACGCTATGTGGCCTTCTAAATCAAGTGCTCTCTTAATTGGATTTGGATGCTTGGTTAGCCAATCCGCCATGTCTAAATAGGTAGATAATTCAGTTTAGCTGGGAATTTGCTTTGATGAGGTGAGAGGTCAGTTTGAAGTTTGAGGATTACAGTTGCTACTGTGAATGCATCTTCAAATATTTATTGAACAAAGACCTCAGCTTATTTTAGATGCTGAGGCTTGCTTGCAAAATCTGTGTAGGGGATTTGTAAGGACTAATAGCTGGCCATATCAGTTAAGGGGATTGGGATCACTATTTTAACTGCTGAGGTTTGATTTGTCTTATTTTCGAGTTCTTTGTAGTATGCATGGGAACTCCTAACTCGGCTGAATAGATGCCAACTTGAACATGGATTTTTGGGGTCGTATTTATTTGACTTGGTGCTGGGTTTACTGAATATTATAACAATATTATTGCTCAGATCCGTGGCTTGCTTAATTTGATTCAATCCAATTAACACTCGCTGCTCATTTATGGTTTCTCAAAGGTAGGATACTTCAACTTCACACAGTTTGCTTATTTATGTTATTCATTAGCATCTGGTTTGAGTTTGTTGACCATTTATCTGCTACACTACCTATGCAGCATTTTCTTTGAAGTAACACCAGATGCTTTTGTTTAAACTTTTGCTCACTATTAAGCTTTGTTTGAACTTTTGCTCAATATTAAGCCTCTTCTGGTTAAAGCACATGTTCTTTCTGTTGTATGATGGATTCTTTTTTAAATGAAAGTTGACATGTTCTGAGTTATTGCTTGATTCTGGCATGTACTTTTGTTTAGTCATTTCAAAACTTATCCAATTGGTCTTATCCCTAAAACAGTGGCAAAACCATGGACTCAGGAGCTTGTTACCCTATATTATTTTATATCTCGAGATGAGCTCAGTTCACGTTTCCTTCGATGTTAACAAATTCCTGTTCAGTTTGGTTAGCTGGACTGGCGTGTTTGCTTTTCAGATAGAAGACGAACTCTATTTGGTCGTAGCTTGTTGGGATTCATATTCTAATTTTGCAACTCCTGAAAGAACTTGTAAGAATTACTCTTCCTACCCTGCTGCTCGCTCGGATATGTCTGGCAAAGTAATTGATTTGATTCTGTTCAAGGATTGCTTGCAAGGGATGATTTTCTTGCCTTCTGTCTTCAGCTTTTGCAGCTTGCAATACTCTTGTCCTATAGCTTTCTGTTTTGGATGAAGGTTATTGCTTTCCTCAAACTAATTCTATGCTGTCTTGGAGGGAGTTCCGTAATGAAACGTCATATCACATCCAAGAAATTGGACATTCTTGTGTCGTCATTATTTTCGACCTTAATTTGCTATCTCTCAGATTGCTGGCACCGTGAGATTATGCTAAAACTAAACGGGCTTGTAGTACAAGGCATGACGCCCACCGCGACCCCAGCCAAAGCCAATCCTATTCCCACATGGACTGAAAATTACAAGTCACATTCATTTCATGAATACGAGAAGGTTCACATTAAAATAAAATATAAACATTTCCCATTTGGCTGGTCGTCTAGTTCAACCTCCGTGTCACCATCACGATTATTAATTGGAAAAAGAAAGAAATGTTTGGTAGACCCACTCCCAGTCCCATTTGTATATCTTTGTTGCCTCACAGAAATCCTTTCCTCTTTCTTTTTTTTTTCTTTTTTTAAATTATTGGGAGCTAGTAATGACTGAACTAATTTCCCACTTTTAGGCCAAAACCACTTGCCTCACTGTTGTGGTCAATGGTGCAAGTCATTCACATGAATGCTGAAAATAGAAGTTTTCATAATTTAAGAGTAGTTTCTTCATTTTTTATTGAAACAGATTTTCAAATTGAGCTTCAGCTTCATATGGATTATATTAAAAGAACCCAACAGAATTTTTTATTCATATTACCAAACATTCTACTATAATATGTACATATATATAGAGCTATCAATTACCTTAAAACAATAAACCGATCCGCAAATTTTCTTTCTTGAAGTTGTTTCAACATTTCAAGGAAAAAAAAAATTATTTAAAAGATAGATTAATCCCTTTTGACCAAACAGTCAACTCTCATTTTGAATGTCAGTTTACATATATGTGGTTCATCGTCCACCTGAGTTTGTTATTTGCACATGTGTGTCCCGCACATTAAATCAGAAATGCGCGCCACCATTCATTCAGGATCTGCTTAAATCATCTTGCACAGTAACGCACTTGAAACTCACAGGTAGCAGTGACAATATCTTCAAAAACACAATAACAAGCTCAAAGATTCTGCCATGGATAAGTAAGTATTTGATCTTGATCTCTCTCGTTAAGTTCATCTCCGTACACAAGTTATTTCATGGAATCTAACATTTATTTTTTCCATCATTTTGAATTTTTTTCTCAGAGAAAAACTTGAGGCTATGGCAATCAGTCAAAAGGCTTTAGATGAACCAGTGAACTTGCTATCAAGCTCCAAAAAAGAGGACATTTACGATGACATAATAGACGTCCATCTAAAAGCTCTAGACGATCTGGTCAACGTCAACTCCCTCTTCACAATAGCAGTATTTGTGGGATTATCCTTAGCTTCCCGAAACCAACGGTCTCTGGATGGCCGGCCCGAGTGCGACCCAGACGTTGGCCTCGGGAAAAGGCTCATCTTATACGAAGCTATATCATTCGCCTGCTTCCTCCTGTCGAGTCTATGCTCCAAGTCACTCAAAGTACTCATCAACTTGAAAAAAATCAAGAGAAAGATCAAAGTCAAACGGACGCCGAAGCTAGAGGGGCTGTTTAAGAACATTCTCCTGTCGGGGACCTGGAGACTATTCTTGCTGGTGCTATCGATTGTGGCGTTGTTTATTGGGATTGTTTTCCTGACGCTGTCAATGGTGTATGTGATTCAGATAAGAGTGGGGAAGCTGTCCTGTGGGAGTGTCTATGCTTTGACTTCGGTGGCTTCACTGTGTGGTATTGTTCTTCTATCTCTCCTGCTTTATGCGCCATCCATGGTGTTCGCTGTAATTGCAACTGCCCCAAGACATTGATGTCTCAGTCATCTGTGCAACATTATGCTATCTCACTGTAATTGAGTAAAAGTTCAGAAGTGAACTAGTGTGTGGTGTGAGTGATGGATCTATGATGCGATTTTTTTTTTATAATTTATTTTAGTTATTCGATATTTTTGACATTGAAAAGTTTGGTGAGAATATGACTAATAAGCGATTTAAGTTATTTATTTTTTAAGGTACAGGTTTATGTATTTATATGTATAAAATATTGTATTCTCCAGTACCTAAATTTAAACTATTGTTCAATTGTTGTGCTACCTTCAATATGTTGTATACTGATCTAAGGCGAACTTAAAATAAATTTTGATGTACAATTACTAACCCCATTCGGGATGCTATGGATTTAATAAATTGTTGTACTATAGATTTTTATAACCACATAAGTTTCAATTTTATAAATTATACAGTCCACGTGACTCCTAAATCTAAGGATTTTACTATTTAGTCGGACTAGTTAATTATTTTAACGTAATATGGGATTAGTCTAACCCCGTTAAAAATATTTTTTATCTTTTTAAAAAATTAATTTTTTTATTTCTTATTTCTCTCAAAATTTAAATTCTAGTAACAAATTAAATAAAATTGGACAATCACATCTAAAATATGGTAGTTTAAGTGCATTATATAAAATTTTTACTTTAACAAAGGTTTAGTTAGCATACCAATTATATTGCAGCGCGCAGTGGCGAAGCTAGCATCATTTTGTTAGGTGGGCTAGATTTTTTTAAAAAATAAAATTTATTTCTCCAAAAATTTATTTTATACAAACGAAATTAAGCACACTACATAAGCAAAAATCTAACTTTAAAATTATAAAAATACAATTTAAATAAGAAAAATATTATCAAATATTAGATTTATTTTTATTTTTTATAAATATTAATAAAGTAAAATTTTAAATTATAATTTTTTTTTCAAAAACCTAACCCGGGCTGCAGCCCGGGTTAGCCTCCCTTTACCTTCGCCACTGGCAGCGCGTCTTCAATATAGATAATTTAAGCACGCTACGTAAAAGAAAAATGAATATCAACCAAACATAATAAGTTGAAGAATAAAAAAGTAAATTTAAAAGATATGTTAAAATAAAAACATAAAACCGAAAAAAAAATATAGTCAATAAATCATCACACTATATATATATATATATTCTTTCTCTTTTCAATTTATTTTTTCAAGCTAATTAAGCGTAAATAACATGACAAAACTATTATTAAGCTTAATTAGCTTTAAAATAAAGTCTTGAATCTTTCTTTCTCCTCATCTAATTAAAGTCGCTGCCAACGTACCACATGATTAAGTTCATGATGTATTGAATAAACTTCACGAAACTATGAAGTAGACTCTTCAATGTCTAATTTTAACATAAAATTTTATTTCATTTCATTCGTAGAAAGTATACGGTACTTTTGATTCTTTCATCAAACCTACATTGTAGGAGATATTCTTTTAGAAACAGGGATTTAGTTACAAACCGATCTTTTTTTTTTTTAATTTGATTATATATATATGAGTAGTTTTTTGGTCATGGATTTTAAAGTGCGGGAAAATCTGAAAAAACTGTAAAATCACACGGCTTTAAAGACCTACAGTTTTAAGCCCTTAAAACCATGCGGTTTTAAAGGTTTCCCGCACTTTCCCACACTTCAAAATTCCTGACTGTAACATTTCTCATATATATATATAAGCGCCACACTTAAGGCGCTTACCACTCGCCCTAAAAGCTTAAGCTGTTAGGGGAAGGCGCTACTTTATACTTAAGCACCACCCGGACCCAACCAGGTAACGTCTCCACGTTATGCCACGACATCGTGACCCCACATCGGCCTTACAGGAGTCACCACAAGGGTGCAGGCCCCAGTTCCAGTACTGGGATAATATATTAAGCCCATTCCATAGAAACCTGGTCAAGATTTAATACTCCAATCTTGCTAGATTGGGGAGTATCAGGGGCTATCCGAACTTTGCTAGATGAGGAAGAAGCAGCTTCTATCCTATCTAACTGTTCTCTAATGGCTTTAGCAAAATCTGATTTTGACTCTTGGACAAGCTTTTGACTAGTTTTCGAAACCTGAAAAGGTTTGAAAATAGATTCCTTAAGCTTTTTGTCAGAATCCGATTTTGATGAAATAGGAGAAGTTGAAGAAACAGTGATGGTTGACTTTTGGAATTGGTTTTCTATCCTAGTCAACTGCTTTCCGATAGTATTTAAGTTAGTATTACAGAAATTATTCTGTTGGATAATACTACTTAAATTTATATCAGAATCATTTGGTATAGGGATTTTGTAAGGAGAAGCACGGATTTCAATAGGAGGTTCGCCATGATCTATGGTTATGCTCCTAATAGGAGGATGTTCAGATTCTATGGTTTTATTACTATCAGTGAGTTTCCATTCAGGAATTTTCTTCCTAATAGTAATAGGGCTTGATTCTTTAAAAGGATAAGAAATATTGTGCTCAGAAGAATATATTTCGAACCAATCAAAAAACAATATATGAACTTGATGAAGATTTACAAATTCATAATAAGTTTATTGGATTTCTTTTCTTTGATCTAGAAAATGCTCAAAAAACCAAAGTCTTTTTTCTTCGTTTTCATTTGAATAAAAATCATTATGAAGAAGAGTTTTATCCAAATCAAAGTGCTTTTCAATAACATTTATAACGTTCTCTGTGACAGCAGAGAATGTAGGAGAAGTTGGAGGAGAATGTTCCTTCTCTTCCTATCTTTGTTCATGTTGACTGCTAATATAAATGGGATGAGGTACTTTAGTGGTATAGTCAACAGAACGAATGGAGGAGCTAGGTAAATCCGAAGTGGAAAACCTAGGTTGACTTTGAAAAGGAAGATTTATAACAGAAGGGATTTTTGTAAATTTCCTTTCCAATGAAGGAATACTTGAGCAAGACTTTTTATCAGAAAATCTAGTTGAATTAGATCTCCTGAACGACAATTTGACTTTACCATCAGAATACTGAGTCACATTTTGCAACTCTGTATTTGGCTCAAGTTGTCTTGGAATTGCTGGTGGAGCAATTCCTTCAAGAATCCATTCCTCTGGAAGATTGACATCTTTCCATTGGATTGGTTTTGGAATGACTGTGTTTGCTTTAGACAAGTCAGTCTGCAAGAGAAGAGTCTCATCTCTTTTTGACTGGAATTTATGCTGCGTGCTAAACGTAGAGATCATAGCCTTATACGAGATTTTAAAGATTAAAGCAACTGGGACAGATCCCTCTATCATATTATAATTATGCGTTTTAATCTGTAAAATCATGTTTTTCAAAATATTTTTGTCTTTAAGAGAAAGCGTTATGTTTGGATAACAGTCAAAAGAAATTGGACCTTTACATAGACTGGACTCGATGCTACTTAGCAAAGAATCATCAAAAGAGATGAATCGACCATCTCTAAGGACAGCAAGGATAGAAGTATCCAAGCTTTCTTTGGTTAAAGGCTTTATTCCTATTTGGATCAAACTAATGTGGATGTAATTAAAATTCTTTTCTTTTAACTTCTTTAAAGACTTTTCTGAAAACAAATGAATCGTTTCAAATGGTGAAGAAAGGGTTATGTCTCTTTCTTCGGTTTTTATGACATAATCACTTTTTAGGAAATCAAACTTTTTTGTTTTGTAAATTTGTTCTTTTGAAATCTTTGGAAGTTCCCAACAATCAATTGCTTTATCAAAGTTCTCAATAACGAATTCTTCCGAACTCACAACATGCTTTGAATCACTAGTTTTCCCGGAAGAAGAGCTAGAAAAGGACGATGTTCTACAGTGTAGAGGATTCATGGTTAGAACCCTATGGTCTATCTATGGTTTGGTCAGAATGGCTACAGGTATGGTATTACAGCCCTAAACGGAAAACTTATCCTTGGACAAGACTTACAACCAGTAAAAATTCACCACACAAACAAAACTTCAAAATAGATCACAAGATTTTAAACACAAAATTCTAAACTGCTTTACACAATCCTCCCCTTGGCTCTGATACCACTTAGAAGCCTTTACCGAAGAACCTGTTCCTAAAGCCAATAAAATCCAATGGGATTTAGCCCTTCCTATTTCTAAATCTCCACCTGATTTGACTATAGACAACAGGCCTAGTGCATTAAATCAAGCTCGATATAATGCATCCTTTGTCTATGAGTGGAATATAGATGGAATGTCTAAGTATAACATTCTAGGTGTATTGCAGCAAATGACCATGGCAGCCAATGCCTATAAAACCCAATCGGGAACTTCTGACAAGGCCATTGCAGAAATCCTAATTGCTGGTTTTACTGGTCAGCTTAAAGGATGGTGGGATCATCTTCTCACTAAATTGCAGCAATTAGACATCTTAAATGCTATCCAAATCGATGAGAATGGTGCTCCCATTCTTGACGAATTCAATAATCCTATTCAGGATGCTGTTGCTACCCTGATTTTAACCATATCCCTTCATTTCATAGGTGACCCTTCTCACCTTAGAGACAAAAACGCCGAGTTACTACACAACTTAAGGTGTAGAAAACTCAGTGAATTCCAAGATTACAAAACCACTTTCTTCACTAGACTCTTCCTAAGGGATGATGCCAATCATGTAACTTGGAAGGAAAAATTCATTGCAGGTTTACCTACCCTTTTGGGAGAAAATGTTAGAAATTCTATCAAAGCCCTTTATGACAATCGTGTTCCTTATGACGAGCTCACCTATGGTGAACTAGTCAGTTTCGTCAACAAAGAAGGTTTAAAGATCTGTCAAGATTTGAAACTACAGAGACGTCTAAAATGGGAGCTTAGGAAATCTAAGCAAGAATTAGGCGGTTTCTGTAAGCAATTCAATTATGACCCCTTTAAAACTTCTACTTCTAAAGATTGTAATGGTAAGTGTTCTTCAAAACCTTACAAGAAACATTACAAGTCTAAAAGCCATAGGAAACCCTTTCATGATTTTAGAAAACTTCCTTATAAGAAACCTTCGAGGCCTTATAAGAAACATAGTTTCTCTAAAAAGAAAGAGTTTAAAACCAAACCTAAAACCCCATTCAATTTCAAGGATGCTACATGTTTTAAATGTGGTATGAAAGGTTATACTGCAAAATTTTTCAGAATGAACAAGAGACTTCAAGAGCTTGACCTCAATGAAGACATCCTTTCCAAAATAGCCCCCCTTCTAGTAGAGTCTTCTGACTCTGAGTCTTCCATGTCGGGAGATAGTGACCCCCTCCAAGTTGATGAGTTATTTGATTCAGACACCTCTGCATCTAGCAGTAGCGATTCTGATTCGGATTCTTATTTAAAGAAAATCAATGTTTTGACTAAAGACCAAGAGATTTTCCTTGAACTTGTAAAGCATATTTCTGATCCAAATCTTCAAAAAGAATATCTTGACAAACTTTTGAAAACCATAGATTCAAACAAAGCATAGACTTCTAAAGTTCCTATTGTTAAAAAGAATTCTTACGATCTTACTGAGATTTTAGACAAAAAGAAAACAAAAAAGTCTACCCTTAGTATTCAAGATCTTCAAAAAGAGATCAAGGATATCAAACTTGAGATAAAGGATTTGAAAGAAAAACAAAAAAGTGATTCTAATACCATCCAGCTTCTTTTACAAAAGCAATTACAGGATAACTCAGACAATGAGTCAACTCCTGATGATGATGATCATATTGATCAAAAGGTTGAAAACATTAAGTCTGTTCCAAAAGATTTTTTGTTTGTTTTAAAGCAAATCACCACCAGAAAATACTTGGTGAAAATTACTTTAATTTTTTCCAAAGATTTTGCAATGGACGCCATTGCTCTTTTTGACACTGGTGCTGATTTAAATTGCATCCGAGAGGACATTGTTCCAAAAAGATTTCATGAAAAGACAAATGAAAGACTTTCTGCTGCAAATAATTCAAAACTAAAGGTCAATTCCAAAGTTGAAGCTTCTATCTATAACGATGAGATTGAATTTAAAACCTCTTTTGTTCTTACAAATGATATTCACCATGCTATCATTTTAGGAACCCCTTTTATAAATCTCATCACCCCTTATGCTGTCAATTATGATGGTATTTATTTCAAAGCAAAATCCAAAGATCTTGTTTTCTCATTTATTGAAAAACCAAAAACAATGAATCTTAATATTGTCAAAGCTTGTTCTGTTTATCAAAACAAAGTCAATGCTATTCTTAAATCTAAACAAGATGATTTATTTTGTTTACAAAAGGATTTAAGTTTCCAAAGAATTGAAAGCCAATTGCAAAATGATTTTATTCAAAGAAAAATCTCTGATTTTAAAGCTCTTATTGAAAAAGAGATATGTGCTGATTTACCTTCTGCTTTTTGGAATAGAAAACAACACTTGGTAGATTTGCCTTATGAAAATTCTTTTGATGAAAAGAAAATACCCACTAAAGCTCGTCCAATCCAAATGAATATGGAATTGGAACAACATTGTAAAAGTGAAATAAAAGATTTAGAAACCAAAGGTCTCATTGTAAAGTCCAGATCACCATGGTCTTGTGCCGCTTTTTATGTAAATAAAAATTCTGAAATTGAAAGAGGTATTCCGAGACTTGTGATAAATTACAAACCTTTGAATAAAGCTTTAAAATGGATTAGGTATCCCATACCTAACAAAAAAGATTTGCTTCAAAAACTCTTCTCAGCTTTCATTTTTTCAAAATTTGATATGAAGTCTGGTTTTTGGCAAATTCAGATTCACCCTAAAGACCGTTATAAAACAGCCTTTACTGTTCCCTTTGGTCAATACGAATGGACAGTAATGCCTTTTGGTTTGAAAAATGCACCTTCAGAATTTCAAAAAATCATGAACGACATTTATAATCCCTATTATGAGTTTTGCATTGTTTATATTGATGACGTGTTGATTTTTTCTCAAACTATTGATCAACATTTCAAGCATTTAAAGACTTTTTATCTTGCTACTAGAAAGGCTGGGTTAGCCCTCTCTAGTTCAAAAATTTCATTATTTCAAACAAAAGTCAGGTTCCTCGGTCACCATATTTCCAAAGGAACCATTACTCCAATAGAAAGATCACTTTTGTTTGCTGATAAATTCCCAGACAAAATTCTTGACAAAACCCAATTACAAAGATTTCTTGGTAGTTTAAATTATGTTCTTGATTTCTGTCCTAACATCAATAGGATGTCTAAGCCTTTGCATGATAGGTTGAAAAAGAATCCTGTTGCATGGTCAGAAGATCATACTAAAGTTGTTAGATTAATAAAGCAATCTGTGAAAAATATCCCATGCTTATTTCTTGCTAATCCTGCATTACCTAAAATTGTTGAAACCGATGCATCTGATATAGGTTATGGAGGTATATTGAAACAAAAAGAAAATGATAAAGAACAGATAGTTCAATATGTTTCTGCACATTGGAATGATTGCCAGAAAAATTATTCTACTATCAAAAAAGAAATTCTTTCTATTGTTTTATGCATATCTAAATTCCAAAGTGATTTATTAAATCAAAAATTTTTACTTAGAATTGATTGCAAAGCTGCAAAACATGTTTTAGAAAAAGATGTTCAAAACATTGCATCCAAACAGATTTTTGCACGATGGCAAGCTATTTTAAGTGTTTTTCATTTTGATATTGAGTTTATTAAAGGTGACAAAAACTCTGTTCCTGATTTTCTAACCAGAGAATTTCTTCAAAACAGATAATGCCGCCAAAGAAGAAAGACAAAGGTAAAGCAGTTCTTAAAGACACTGGATCTCAAGAACCCTCTAAAGAACCTCTTTCAACCCCTTCTAAAGAAAAACTACTTTCTTCGGCTTTGCCCATCAAATCTTGGATCGAACTGGTCGAAGAACATGAAGCCCAATATAAATCTATTTCTTCTGATGACCAAGTAAAGCAATGGATGAATTCCATTACAAAGTCCCCTGAGCTTATGCTCGCTTTACAAAACCTCTCTCAAAGCCAATATTCTCCGAGCAAAGAAGAAATAGTAAAGCCTATTTCCAAAGAAATTTCAAAGCCTTCTTCCCAAAATGTTGTTGTGTCCTGTGAAAGCTCATCCTCTCAAATTGTGCTTTCTCAGCCAATACCTTCAAAGAAAACTTCCGATTGGTTTGATAAAACCCATTTTCAAAACATTCTTTCTATGGAAGATGGATTTTACCATACTGATCCTTTTCAAAGCATTTCAAAGTTTTTCCCCAAAGGCTGGTTTTTTAAACCATGGGATTTAACAAAACCCCAGTCTTATTATCAAAGCATTTTAGAAATTACTAAGTCAGTTAAATTCAAACATTTCTTTCTCAACAATTCTCATTCTGAGCCGGCCTATTCCACGGCCACAATCCTAAAAGTATTGAGCCCAAACCAGTGGAGTGACCTACTCCACAATTTCAAAACTTTCCCTCTAAATTTTGAGACCCGTTTACCACATTGTCGGACTTTTTCCTACTGGGATTACCAACAAGCCTGGTATAACACCTTTTTTTATCCAAAATCCTAAAAAATCCCACTCTTGGTTATTTTTCTTTAATTCAAAAATAACCGTTCAAAGTCTACCAAATTGGTTTCATCATTGGTGGAATCATTTTGGGCCAAGCCCAGATATCCTTACCCCAAACGTCATACAATGTCTAAATCTTTTTAAAGCCCATTACAAACCTACTGAGTCTGAGAAGAGATTTCCTCATTTTCTCTGTTTTTGTACAAACTTCTTTCTCCCTTGGGTTTGGATGTGGAGCCTTCGACACCACAATCAAGATGCCCAATTTATCCTTCAAAGAACCTTCAAAGTCAAATGGTGGTCAAAATTTGATGAAAAAACCAAATTGACTACTAATGAAATTGAAAAATGGCTCTCCTCTAGAGGCCATCTACAGCCAACCATCAAAGACTCCAAAGCCCAACAAACTTTCCTTACCCAAAAATCCAAAGCCCAGTCTCTTTTGGCAAGTGCCAAGACAGAAGAAGAATACTTCAAAGCCATGGAACAGCTCCTCGCCTCCCGGTCAAAGTCATCAGTGGCTGACTCCTCTGAAGATGAAGACGAGGAAGATGAGCCAACCATCTCCCTCGGAGACGAAAATGAAGACGATTGTTTCAGAATTTTCCCTCCTGTAAAGCATTGTAAATAATTCATGTAACTGTTAAAAAAAAAAAAAGTAATTTCATTTTTCGGGTGGTCCCTCGGACACAAGTGAGAGCGCACATGTCTCTTCACCCGTGTTACAAAATCTTCAAAGATACCATCCAAAGATTTCTGCTCTCCATACTTCGCTACAGTAATTCATGCTCGGCTTATCAGCTACAGTAATTCCTGCTCGGCATACCAGCTGCAGTAATTCCTGCTCGACACATGTTATAAAGCTACAAAGAACAGTGCTAATTTCCAAAGATTACTGTGCATTCAAAACTCCGCTACAGTGAACAGTGCCAATTTCCAAAGATTACTGTGCACTCAAAGCTCCGCTACAGTGAACAGTTTTAAAGAATTTTGTATATAACCTAAGAGGAAGACTTAGACTCCTCAGGGGTTTTTTCATTTTTAGTTTTTAGAAACCTCTCTCTCTCATTCTTCTCTTCCTTCTCTCAAAAGATCTCTCTCTCTCTCTCTCTGAGGGAAGTCTGGATCAAGACACCTAGGAAAACTATCCTGTCTTGTAAATGATCAAGACATCAAGGAGGTTTCCTGTCTTGTAATCTTCCCGTCTTTCAATCTTTCTTTCAAAGACAGATCTATAAAATTGTATCAAGCACAAAGCTTCAAAGCAACATGTATGATTTATGATTCAGTCATTTACTTTAAAGCATTGTAATTTAATTTTAAAGCATTTAATTTCTGCAATTTACTTTATGTCATTTAAATTTCAGTAATTTAAAATTTTAAAGCATGTTTGCAGACTGATCTGTATCAGATCTGCCATATAAATTATACGTTCCTCTGAGGCAAAGAGACCAGATCTCGATCCTCAGTTGTAAATCTTCTCTTCTCCCTCCATTCCTTCAGAGCACCATTTCCGGGAACCGGATCTGGTACTGTGTATGCACCCAAGCCTTTAGATGTATGTGTTGCTAGGCTTGCTAAAGAACCTAAAAATTATTTAGTAATCATTCGGTATATAGGCTGGAAACTAGTACGTGCGGCATATTGATCTGTCCTAAGTCAGATCTGGTGCCAAAGGCAGACCTGGCTCTGCATCGTTCTAGATACAACGCCACGTACCTCTCTAAAATATGATCAACCGCGTTATAAAGCAAATCGACTTAATACAAAGCTGGTAATTTACTTTAAAATCTGATAAAGCCGACCCAATCCAAGCATTGTTTAATTTGAGTTTTTAATATCTGATATTCCAACGATATCACATCCATCCTTCGATCCTATTTCCTTCTGGATATATATATATATATATATATAATCATACTTTTTTGTTAAAGATTGTCTAAAATTAGTATTTTTAATGAAATGCGAATGAATAGTGATTACAAGTGAATTGGATTAAAAAATGATTAAATTTAGATAAAAAATCAAAAAATTTAGCTAATATAAAAGAAAAATATTAAATTTCTTGAACTGAATCATATAAACCAAATCGATACTTCAAGAGATATGGCTGAGTAATGCAATGGGACATGCACATGTCCCACTACCTGTCTCACTAAATTTTAGATATGTTTCGAAAGCCATAACTTAGGCTACATGTGTCCGTTTTAGGCGTATAATATACCGTTTTGAAACTTACAACGAGACAAATCAAATTCAAAATCATATACTCCATAAAATCAGTGGGTTTATGTGCGATAGGTAGTGGGACAGGTGCCTGTCGCACATAAACGCAGTGCGTTTATGTGAGACATGCACATGTTCCACTGCCTGTCTCACTTGTTCTGGACTTTTTTTTTGCCTGATTTTTTTGTGTTTTCAATGATTTTTCTTCATTTCTCAACTCAAATTAAGTACTTTAACAAATCACATTGTTTTATCACTTTTATGAATGAAAAATAACAACATTTGCAACAAAACTCACTTTAATTTCGAACTTACTTGATAAAATCAATAGATTAAAGGTTTACATTATGTAAGAGTATAAACTAATTTTAAGAAGCTCTGTAAGATCATAAACTAATTTTAAGAAGCTCTCCAATTGATGATTATATTTTCAATTATGCAATGTTTGTTTGATGGAATTTGTTGATTTATTGAGAGTGATGAAGTTTGTTGAGAGTGATGAAAGTTTGTTAAGTTGTTGAGGAAGATCCGTATTTAATTGTGCTGGAATTGAAAAAGTGGCATGCATTTGTAAATTTGATAAAAATGATGAGGGTAATCTAGTCCAAAAATAGGGTGTTTGGCTAGTTATGATAGAAAAAACTTTGGGGGGTTAAAGTTGAAAAACGCAAAAATTTTGTGGCCATTTTTATAAATTTCTTGTGTATTGCACTAATTTAAAATTTAGTTAGATAGCTCATTCATTATGATTGAGTTTTTTTTTTTAATGATCTTGGTAACTGAAATTTGGTTGAGACTTGGATTTGCTTATACTCCATAACTCTTGGCTAATTGTAGTAATATGCAATCTGCCTTGTCAGTAGTCAATTGTTGATATTCTGGTCAACGCTATGCGGCCTTCTAACTCAAGTGTTCTCTTAAATTGGACTTGGACGCTTGGTTAGCCAACCCGCCACGTCTAAATAGACAGATAATTCAGTTTAGCTGGGAATTTGCTTTGATGGGGTGAGAGGTCAGTTTGAAGTTTGAGGCTTACGGTTGCTACTGTGACCTCAGCTTATTTTAGATGCTGAGGCTTGCTTGCAAACTCTGTTTAGGGGATTTGTAAGGACTAATAGCTTGCCATATCGGTTAAGGCGATTGGGATCACTACTTTAACTGCTGAGGTTTGATTTGTCTTATTTTCGAGTTCTTTGTAGTATGCATGGGAACTCCTAACTCGGCTGAATCCATGCCAACTTAAAGATGGATTTTTGGGGTTGTATTTATTTGACTTGGTGCTGGGTTTACTGAATATTATAACAATATTATTGCTCAGATCCATGGCTTGCTTAATTTGATTCAATCTAATTAACACTCTGCTCATTTATGGTTTCTCAAAGGTAGGATACTTCCAGCTTCACACCGTTTGCTTATTTATGTTATTCATTAGCATCTGGTTTGAGTTTGTTGACCATTTATCTGCTACACTACCTGTGCAACATTTTCTTTGAAGTAACACTATTAGATGCTTTTGTTTAAACTTTTGCTCAATATTAAGCCTCTTCTGGTTAAAGCACAAATTTAGTGCCCATAGCATCATGTTCTTTCTGTTGTATGATGGATTCTTTTTTAAATGAAAGTTGACATGTTCTGAGTTATTGCTTCGATTCTGGCATGTACTTTTGTTTAATCATTTCAAAACCTATCCAATTGGTCTTATCCCTAAAACAGTGGCAAAATCATGGACCATAAAATTGTAGTTGCGGTCACCATCAAGCCCCAGCAATTGCATGTTGTCACCGTCTTTTCCCTGCCTCGACTGACAGAATATTGTTTTATTCCTGGAGATGAGATCAGTTAGCGTTTCCTTCAATGCTACAAACTCCCGTTCAACTTGGATAGCCGGACTGGCATGTTTGCTTTTCAGATAGAAGACGAACTCTATTTGGTCGTAGCTTGATGGGATTCATATTCTAATTCTGCAGCTCCTGACAAGACTTGTAAGAATCGCTCTTTGCTGCGCTGCTCCTACCCGGGATATGTCTTACAAAATAATTGATTTGATTCCTTTCAAGGATTGCTTCCAAGGGACGATTTTCTTGCCTTCAGTCTTCAGCTTTTGCAGCTTGCAATACTCCTCCTATAGCTTAATGTTTTGAATGAAGGTTTTTGCTTTTCTCAAACTAATTCTATGCTGTCTCGGTGGGAGATTCGTTATGAAACGTCATTACACATCCAATAAATTGGATATTCTTTAGTCGTCATTGTCATATTCAAGCCTTCTACTAGAAGCCCATTGAGCTTTAGCGTAATCCCACTGAGCCAGCAAATTGAGAAAACCAAAGCCAATCCCATACCCGCATGGGCTGACAATCACAAGTCACATTCATTGCATGCATATGACAATCCCATACCCACACGAAGGTTCACATTAAAATTTTATGCAAGTACTATAAAAGGTGGGATTCGTAAGAGTGCGTTTGTAATAGAAGTGCTGTAATTTTTAAATTACGACTGTTGTGGAAAAAAAAATTATAACTGTGGAACAAAAGTTAATAATATATAATAAATATAAATTTTAAATAATAATTTTGACAAAATTATTAAAGATACAATATGTTCTCCATTATATAAGTAAAAAATCATATCAACATAACTTTTGAACTACAGCAGTTAGTGTTTACCAAACACTTTACTGTTGTAGCTTTTAAGCTACAGTTGTCCAACCTCAATCTCAAACGCACCTTAAGTTACATCTATTATAAGTTACAACCAAATTTGTCTTTTTCGACTTGGTTATTGTAAAATTTCATTGAGCCCCTTACACTATGTTTTATTTTATTAAAACTCTTATAGTATCAAATTCGCCCCTATAATTTTTAAATTCCTAAAACACCCTCCATTTAATTAAAAATATAATAATTATTAAATGGATTATTATTATTATTATTATTATTATTATTATTATATTATCATAATTATAAATATAATTATAATTTTTAAATATATTATTATTATTAACAACAATAAAAGTATTATAATCAATTAATATATTAACAATAGTTAATAATAATTTTTTAGTTAAATTGTTAATAATAATAATAACTAACAATAATAATAATTATTAATTAATTTAAAAATAATTAAATGGAATGCCACATTAGTTATCATAGCACACTAATATTAATAAAAAGATAAAAATATTCTTAAATTAGTAGTAAAAAAAGCGCTTTCCTCTCTTGAAGAATTATTGTATCTCATTTTTCATCACTCATCATCAACAAAATTTTTAAGGATACTACCATTCATCTACTTTATAATATCATCTCATAATAATTACTGTTTTCATGATAAAAGGATTAACAAAATAAAAAAAAAAAAAAACAAATTCCCTTTGAATCCATCCCTCTCCACTATTAATTTCTCTTCATCAATAACCTTTATTGAAAATTAAATCCACCATTAGAATCATCACAGAGAGAGAGAGAGGGGGGGGGGGGGAAGAAGAAATGGGAAAAAAATATATGAAATGTTTACAATTTTATAGTGAGCTCATTAAACGGGAATCGAAATTAGTTAGAATAAGAATGAGTAAGAATCAAAATGAGGAATTGGAATCAGAATAATTTATTTACTTGAACTGCAGGAATCGTAATTACAATGAGATATATTACCATTGATGTGTTTACTTTGTCTTAGAATCAAAATCAGAATGAGTTAAATTGTAATAAATTATGATTAAATTCTTAATTTTTTTAGAAGAAAATATTTAATTAATTTTTATCATAATTATTATTTTGTATTTTAATTATTGTGATTATTATTATTCAAAAATTAATTAATAATAATTATTTTTAATTATTATTATTATTATTAACAATTTAACTAAAAAAATATTATTAATATATTAATTAATTATAATACTTTTATTGTTGTTAATAATAATCTATTTAAAAATTATAATTTTAATTAAGATAATATAATTATTTACAATTATGAATAATTATTATAATTATAATAATAATCCATTTAATAATATTATATTTATAATTAGGTGGAGGGTATTTTGGAAATTTTACAATTATAGAGGACAAATTTGATACTATAAGGTTTTTTCTGAAATCAAACATAGTGTAAGGGCTCAAAGAAATTTTACAATAACCAAGTTAGAAAAGACAAAATTGGTTGTAACTTACTATAGATGTAACTTAGGCGGATCCATTAAAATCTAGACATTTCCCTTTTGGCCTAGTAGTCTAGTGAAACCTCCGTGTCGATACCACCATTATTAGTTGGAAAAAGAAAGAAATGTTTATTATACCTACTCTAGGGATGGCAATTGCACGCCCGCAAACCTGCTCAAACCCACTTATCAAAATCCGTCAGCTACAGATAATTTTACAAGTTGCGGACGGATTTAGTATTATAAATTAAAATTCGCACTTGGATGTGGTTGAATTTGGTATTAGTCTAATAACTGGCGGATACCCGCATGAATATCCACTAGACCCGTAATATTTTTTTAAATATTTTTAATTAAAATTTAATTAAAAATATTTAAATCTAAAAAATATAAAAAATAATGTAATTATGCAAAGTGCCGAATAACCAAAGTGTTTTTGCATGGTCTATTTTTCTTTAACTTAATGCATGAATTATTTTTTTATTATAATTTTTTTCTTCGAATTAATAGTTGAAAAGTATTATTCTTTGGAAAATATTAATCTTAATTATTATTGTAGGCATCATGTTGGATGGGTGCTAATGATGGTGAATGAAATGAATATTTTCTCTTGGAGCTTGTGTTGAATGATAATATACTAATTAGTATAAAATACACAAATCCTTTAAAAAAATCACAAATTAGTATATAAAAATAGCAATTATTATCATTTGTGTTGGATTGATGTTGGAATTTTAATTTTTCATTTACATTGGTTAAATTTAAAATTGAGTATGTTATGTGGAATTTGAGATTATTATTGTAAATTTATGTATTGAACATTTGTAATTTTAAATGTACAAACCCGTAAAAAACCGCCGGATACCATTGTGGGTTTAGTAATTGTCAAAACCCACAGGGGGTGGTTTTCTTAAAAAAATTAAAACCTGCTGCAGGTTGCGGGTGGGTTTGATAATTTAAATTTTATACGGGTTTGAATTTAATAATGACAAACCCATTGCGGGCGGTGCCCATTACCATCTCTAAGTCATACTCCTAGCAGATTATATCAGAACCTAACAGATTTTTAATCATAATATATATAATCAGATCCGCAAATTTTCCTTCGTCAAGTTGTCTCAACATTTGAAGAAAAAAATTTAAAAAGATAGATTAATCCCTTTCGACAAGGCATTCAACTGTTTTTGAATGTCATTTTCACTTCACATAGATGTGGTTCTTTGTCCACCTGAGTTTGTTATTTGTACATGTGAGTAACACACTTTAAATCAGAATGTGCGGCCACTATTCATCCAGGACCTGCTTAAATCTCCTTGGACAGTGATTCACTTAAAACCCGTAGGTAGTAGTAACAATATCTTCAAAAACACAATAAAAAGCTTAAAGATTCTGCCATGGATAAGTAAGTAATATTTGGTCTTGATCTCTCTCATAAGTTTATCTCCGCATACAAGTTATGTCATGGAATCTAACATTTATTTTTTTCATCATTTTGATTTTTTTCAGAGAAAAATCTGAGGCTACGGCAATCAGTCAAAAGACTTTAGATGAACTAGTGAACTTGCTGTCAAGCTCCAACAAAGAGGACATTTGCGATGACATAATAGACGTCCATCTAAAAGCCCTAGACGATCTGGTCAACGTCAACTCCCTCTTCACAATAGCAGTATTCGTGGGATTATCCTTTGCTTCCCGAGACCAACGGTCTCTGGATGACCGCCTCGAGTGCGATCCAGACGTTAGCGTCGGGAAAAGACTCATCTTATACGAAGTTATATCATTCGCCTGCTTCCTCCTGTCGAGTCTATGCTCCAAGTCACTCAAAGTACTCATCAACTTGAAAAAAATCAAGAGAAAGATCAGACTCAAGCGGATACAGAAGCTAGAGGGGATGTTTAAAAATATTCTTCTGTCAGGGACCTGGAGGCTATTCTTGCTGGTGCTATCGATTGTGGCGTCGTTTATTGGGATCGTTTTCGTGACGCTGTCAATGGTGAATGTGATTCAGGTGAAAGTGGGGAAGCTGTCCTGTGGGAGTGTCTATGCTTTGACTTCGGTGGCTTCATTGTGTGGTATTGTTCTTCTATCTCTCCTGCTTTATGCGCCATCCATGGTGTTCGCTGTAATTGCAACTGCCCCAAGACATTGATGTCTCAGTCATCTGTGCAACATTATGCTATCTCACTGTAATTGAGTAAAAGTTCAGAAGTGAACTAGTGTGTGGTGTGAGTGATGGATCTATGATGCGATTTTTTTTTTATAATTTATTTTAGTTATTCGATATTTTTGACATTGAAAAGTTTGGTGAGAATATGACTAATAAGCGATTTAAGTTATTTATTTTTTAAGGTACAGGTTTATGTATTTATATGTATAAAATATTGTATTCTCCAGTACCTAAATTTAAACTATTGTTCAATTGTTGTGCTACCTTCAATATGTTGTATACTGATCTAAGGCGAACTTAAAATAAATTTTGATGTACAATTACTAACCCCATTCGGGATGCTATGGATTTAATAAATTGTTGTACTATAGATTTTTATAAGTTGGGTGAGAATATGATCAATGAGTGATTTGAGTTTTTTTTTTAATTATGTATTTATATGTATAAAATGCTGTATTTTCTTCTCTACTGCCTAAATTTAACTAATTGTTCAATCGTTGTGCCATGCACCTCCAATATGTTATATACTGATCAAAGGGGAACATAAAATAAATTTTGATATAATTACTAACTCCATTCGGGATTCGATGGATTTAATACATTGTTGTACTATAAATTTTTATAACGACAGAAGTTTTAATTTTATAAATTATACAGTCCACATGACTCCCAAATCTAAGAATTTCACTATTCATTCAGACCAGTTAATTACTTTAACGTAAAATCAGTTAGTCTAATCCCGTCAAAAATATTTTTTTTATCTTTTTAAAAAATTAATTTTTTAATTTCTTATTTCTCTCAAAAAAAATTTAAATTCAGGTCCTCTAAAAAAAAAATTAAATTCTGGTGGCAAATTAAATAAAACTAGAAAATCACATCTAAAACATGATAAAGTAGTTTAAGCGTATCATATAAAAATTTCATCTATTTTGTACTTAAAAAAGGTTTGGCCAGCATACAAATTATGTTCTAGTGCGTCTTGAATATAGGTCATCTAAGCACGTTACTAAAAAAAATGAACATCAATCAAACATAATAAGTTGAAGAATAAAGAAGTTAATTTAAAAGATATGACAAAATAAAAACATAAAACAAAAAAAAGTCTAGTCAATAAATTATCACAGTAACTATATATATATAGATTTTTCTTTATCTTTTCAATTTATCTTTTAAAGGTAATTAAGTGTAGATAACATGATAAAACTATTATTTAAGCTTAATTAGCTTTAAAATAAAGCGTTGTATCTTTCTTGCTCCTCATCTAATTAAAGTTCTTGCCACTATACAACATGTAGATTGATGAAATAGTAAACCACTTCATTAAGTTCATGACTTAATTGAATAAACTTCACAAAACTATGAAGTAGACCTTCAATATTTAATTTTAACACGAAATTTTAGTTTATTTCATTCGTAGAATGTCAATTACCTACACGGTACCCTTGATTCTTTTATCGAACCTCCATCAAAGGAGATATTCTTTTAGGGATACGCATTTATGTCAACTTAAAGATGGACTTTTGGGATGTATTTATTTGACTTGGAGCCAGGTTTACTTAATATTATAACAATATTATTGCTCAGATCCGTGGCTTGCTTAATTTGATTCAAACTAATTAACACTCTCTGCTCATTTATGGTTTCTCAAAGAGAGGATACTTCAGCTTCACACAGTTTTGCTTATTTACGTTATTCATTAGCATCTTGTTTGAGTTTGCTGACCATTTATCTGCTACAGTATCTGTGCAACATTTTCTTTGAAGTAACACTAGATGCTTTTGTTTAAACTTTTGCTCAATATTGAGCCTCTTCTGGTTAAAGCACAAATTTAGTGCCCATAGCATCATGTTCTTTCTGTTGTATGATAGATTTCATTATAAATGAAAGTTGACATGGTCTGAGTTATCGCTCTGATTCTGGCATGTACTTTTGTTTAATCATTTCAAAACTTATCCAATGTCTTATCCCTAAAACTGTGGCAAAACCATGGACCATAAAAATTGTAGTTGCGGTCACCATCAAGTCACTGTATTTTCCCGGCTTCTACTGAGAGAATATTGTTTTATTTCTCAAGATGAGTTCAGTTCATCGTTTCCTTCAATGTTTCAAATTCCTATTCGATTTGGATAGCTGGACTGGCGTGTTTGCTTTTCAGATAGAAGAGGAACTCTATTTGGTCGTAGCTTGATGGGATTCGTACCCTAATTTTGCAGCTCCTGACAAGACTTGTAAGAAATTCTCTTTCTTGTGCTGCTCCCACCCCGGATATGTCTTACAAAATAAATATTTGATTCTGTTCAAGGATTGCTTGCAAGGGACGATTTTCTTGCCTTCAGTCTTCAGCTTTTGCAACTTGCAATAATCTTCTCCTAGAGCTTTCTGTTTTGGATGAAGGTTATTGCTCTCCTCAAACTAATTCTATGCTGTCTCGGAGGGAGATTCGTTATGAAACGTGATAATACATCCAAGAAACTGGACATTCTTTAGTCGTCATTATTTCTGACCTTGATTTGCTTTTTGTCAGTTTGCTGGTTTAGTGGGGTTATGCTAAAGTTCAATGGGCTTGTAGTACAAGGCTTGATGCCCGCTCCCACCAAAGCCGATCCTATACCCACCCATATGGACTGACCATCGCAAGTCACGTTCATTACATGAATATGGGAAGGCTCACATTAAAATTTTATGCAAGTACTATGAAATCTAAACATTTTAGGATTAGCAAATTAAGGGTTTGAGCCCAATTTTTTTAAATTCAGGGACAAGTTCATTAGAGTAGTAGTGTAAGGGTTGGGTCAGGCTCACTGCAGGCCCAAATTGGGTTGAACTTGGGCTTTTATTTATTTTTTTTAATTTTTTTAAAATTATTGTAAACTTGAAATAAGTTAATAATAATTAAGTTATTATAATCAACAATAAATTAAAGAAAATAAATATTTGAAAAAAAATGAAGCAAATAAAATTTTAGAGATTTAATTTTTTAATATTGGTTCTCTAATTCAAGTACTCTCTTAATTAATTAATACTTAAAAGAGTTTAGTATTATAATTCTAAATTTTTTGATTAATTACTAATATATAAATTAAGGATTTAAGCTTTCTTTTCATTATTTTTTTAAATTTTAATTTATATAATTTATTTTTTTTTTTTAAATAAAAATTTGGTTCTGACCCAAACTTTTTTTCCTAAGCCCTTATCCAATCCCTCATGTGAGGTCCGAACCAAAGTTCATGGGGCTGGTCCAGACTTTTTTACCATACCTAAAACATTTCCCATTTAGCCTTGTCGTCTAGTTAAACCTAGGGGTGGGCATTTGGTTCGGTTCAGTCTGAACCGAACAGAACCGAACCGAACCATATTATGACAATTTGGTTCGGAGTAAAAAACCAAACCAAATTATCGAACCAAATGGTTCAAGAAAAAATTAAAAAAAGTTCATAATTTATCTTTTTTATTTTTGTTTGTTAATTAATACATGATATTATATATATCATAATATACACTTTATTTTATTGTTGAACTTTGTTATTTTAATTTATCATTGTTAGATTTAATTATATTGGTTATTATTTATGGATTTCTAGATTGTTTTTGGAATTTATTATGTTAATTTACTATTGTTAAATTTTATTATGTTGTTTATTGTTTGCTAATTTATGGACTCAAGATTATTGTTGTATTAATAGTATATTATTATATTATATTTTTTTATTGAATAATGAATATATAGGATAAAATCAAATGGAACCGAACCGAACCGAACTGAACTAAATTATAGAACCGAACCTAATTTGGTTCGGTTCTATAATTTGGTTCGCATTTGGTTCATATATTCATGAACCATTTGGTTTCAGTTTGGTTCGGTTCAGAGGCTGAACCGAACTAAACTGAATAGTGCCCACCCCTAGTTAAACCTCCGTGTCAATATAATCATTATTAATTGGAAAAAGAAAGAAATGTTAGGTAGACCACTCCAGTCCCATGCGTATATCTTTGTTGCCTACTTGTCTCATAGAAATTCTTTCCTTTTTATTTTTTTTTCTTTTTAATTTATTGGGTGCTGGTAATGACTGAACTAATTACCCACTTTTAAGGCCGAAACCGCTTGCCTCACTCTTAAGGTCAATGGTGCAAGTCCCTCACATGGATGCGAGAATGGAAGTTTTCATAATTTGAGAGCAGTTTCTTCATTTTTTACTGAAACAGATTTTCGAATTGAGCTTCAGCTTCATATGGATAATATTAAAAGAACTTAACAGATTTTTAATTATATTACCAATAATTCTACTATAATATGTACCCATATAAATAATTAAGCTACCAATTACTTTAAAACAATAATGCGATCCACAAATTTTCTTTCTTGAAGTTGTCTCAACATTTCAAGAAAAAAAATTAAAAAGATAGATTAATCTCCTTCGACCAAACATTCCACTCTCTTTTTGAATGTCGTTTTGACTTTACATATATGTGGTTCCTTGTCCACGTGAGTTTATTATTTGTACATGTGTCATGTGTGTTATCAGAATGGGCGGCCACTATTAATCCAGGATCTGCTTAAATCTCCTTGCACAGCAACACACTTGAAACTCATAGGTAGCAGTAACAATATCCTCAAAAACACAATAACAAGCTCAAAGATCCTGTCATGTATAAGTAAGTATTTGATCTTGATCTCTCTCATATGCTTATCTCCGTATACAAGTTATGACATGGAATCTAACATTTATCTTTTTCATCATTTTGATTTTTTTTTTAATTTTTCGGACAAAAACCTGAAGCTTGAAAGAAAGTTAAAAGTTGTTTGTTTCAAGAGAAAATTTACAGAGGAAAATCAAAGTTCTTATTTCTGGATTCTTTTCATACAGATATAAACTGAACTTATGCAGCTTATATACTCGAAGATATTTACATACACATGCTAAAGAAACTAGTAACAAACATTAACAACTTATGCTGACTTGTCAATTCCCGTAACTACTTCTACTGATCTGGCACTGATTGAGCTGGCACTATTGACTTGCTTCACTAACTAAGACTGAGAACTTCTTTGCCTTCCTATTCTTCATAAACTCAGCACAATGAGCTTTTTTAACAGCCCCCCTCAAACTCAAGGGGCATAGCTGCACATTGAGTTTGTTCCTTAAATAGTTGAAGTGAACAAATGAAAGAAGTTTGGTCATGATATCAGCTATCTGTTCTTCACTAGGAATGTACTGAATTATCAGCTCCCCTGCAATCACTTTATTTCTGATGAAGTGAATGTCAAGCTCGATATGTTTTGTTCGTGAATGAAAGACATGATTGCGAGCTAATTCAGTGGCACTAATGTTGTCACACCAAATAGTAGGAATTTCTGTGCAGCACAAATCAATCTCAGAAAATAAGGATTGTAACCAGCTTAACTCTGCACTAGCTGAAGCTAAGTCTCTATATTCACTTTCAGCACTTGATCGAGCAATGACTGACTGCTTTTTAGATGACCATGAGATCAGATTGTTGTCTAAGTAAATACAGTAAGAACCAACAGATTTTCTGTCATCAAGATCACAAGCCCAATCTGCATCAGTGAACCCTGTAATCTTCATCTCTCCATGCTGAACAAACTTGAGTCCAAAATCCTGAGTAGATTTTAAATATCTAAGAACTCTTTTACAAGCTAGAAGATGTTGCATTGTAGGAGTAGACACATATTGACTTAATTTGTTTACAGCAAAAGCAATCTCTGGTCTTGTTATAATCAAGTACTGCATCCCACCTACAATGCTTCTGTAACTTGTAGGATCAGTAATATATTGATCAAGATCCCCTTGAGTTTCCTTTTGTAGCTTAAGACCAATGCTCATGGGTGTATCAGTACCTTTGCACTCAAGAAGCTGCACTTTGGATAACAGGTCTCGTATGTATTTCCTTTGTGACAAATATATACAGCCTGCATCATACAACACTTCTATGCCCAGAAAATAAGACAACTTACCCATATCCTTTAATGCAAAAATTTTACTGAACTCAGCTATAAAGGCTTATAATTCTGCACTATTTGGCCCTGTAATTAGAATGTCATCTACATAAATCAATACCATTATCATGGCTGAGCTTATTTTCTTTATGAACAGAGAAGGATCAGCTCTTGAGTTTACAAAATTCCACTGCAGCAAACAACTCTTCAGCTTCTCATACCAAGCTCTTGGAGCTTGTTTAAGACCATAGAGTGACTTATGAAGCTTACACACAAAACCTTTCTTCTTATCATCAACAAAACCTGCTGGTTGATCCATGAATACCTCTTCTGTCAACTCTCCATTAAGAAAAGCATTATTTACATCTACTTGTCTTATATGCCACTTGTTCATAATAGCTAAACTGATTACCACTCTGACAGTAGCTGATTTCACCACTGGGCTAAATGTTTCAAAATAATTGACCCCTTCAATTTGCTGAAATCCCTTAGCTACTAATCTAGCTTTGTACTTGGCTAAGCTTCCATCTGAATTATATTTAACTCTATACACCCATTTGTTACCAACAATCTTCTGACCATCTAACCTTGGAACCAGAGACTATGTATTGTTCTTAAGTAAAGCATTGTATTCTTCTTTCATGGCTGCAAGCCATTTAGAATCCTGCATAGCTTCTTCTACAGAATCTGGTTATTTATGAACAAGTGCTGCATTATAGACTTTAGGTTTGAAAATTCTAGCTTTGCTTCTACTGGTCATGGAATGTGTGTTTGCTGGTGTAGTGATATGTTGTGTATTTTCTGGAGTAGAGGTGTGTTGAACAATGTTTGGTAAAATTTGTGATGGAAAGAGTGTGTTGGTAGTGAATGGTTGAGTAGACAGGGAATTATGAGGTATGTGGTTCAAATATTTGTGGCAAAGGCTGAGAATTGTTGTTATGTGTATAATTAACTGAATGATGAGAACTACTGCTGTTAGAACTTACAGAAACAAGATTATAAGTGTTACTATCATTTGAATTGGAAGGTATTGACAAAGTGGATAGATGATACACTTGTTGAGGAGTAAATGACAGATGTTGACATGAATTATTTGAAGTGAAAACATAATATGAGGAATAAGGAAAGGAATGCTCATCAAATATGAAATGTTTAGCTATATAGACTTGACCAGTATGATGCAAACATTTATACCCTTTTTTAGAAGGGTTGTACCCAATAAAGATACACTTGTTGGAATGATATGCAAACTTATGCTTGTTATAATCTCTCAGATAAGGATATCATACACAACCAAAGCATTTGAACATTTTGTAATCTGGTTTATGACTGAAAAGCTTTTCATATGGAGTAAGAAATGTCAAAGTTGCAGAAGGCAACCTATTAATATGATAGACTGATGTTTGAAAGGCTTCCCACAAAAAATTTAAGGGTAATTTCTTGAGCTAGAAGTGTAAGTCCTAACTCAACAATGTGTCTGTGCTTTCTCTCAACTACCCTATTTTGATGATGTGTGTAAGGATAAGAGTGTCTGAAAATAATTCCATTTTGGTTCAAAAAATTAGTGAATGCTCGATACTCTCCCCCCCAGTCAGATTGCAACTTTTTAATGGGACATTGGAATTATTTTTCAACTTGCAATTTGAAGAGTTTGAAAATTTGTAAAGCTTCTAATTTCAATTTCAGTGGATAGATCCAGGTATATCGACTGAAATCATCAACAAAGCTGATGTAATAAACATAACCAGCTCTGGAAGGAGAAGGAGAAGGACCCCACAAATCAGTGTGAATGAGTTCAAGTATGTGAGAAGCTTTGGTTTCAGTTGCAGGGAAGTGCAGTCTATGAACCTTACCCATTTGACATGCCTCACATATTTGTTGTGCAACTTGTTTAATAATGGAAGTAGAGGTATTGATAGACTGATCATTCTTAAGCAAATGCACTAGTACATCATAATGAAGATGACCAAATCGTCTATGAAACAAGATGACCTTATTAACTGATTTATTACAAGGTAAGAAAGAATTGACAGCAGTTTGATAACAAGCTACAGACTTTGAATGTTTATTCTGGACATCAGTTAAAACAGAAAATTGTAGACGACATGTAGAAAGCATAGACAGAGGCTTGTTTGAAGAAATTTGACTCAAGAAAGAGGAAGGAGATGACTGGGATGACTGTAACAGCAACTTGTATAATACTTTTTCAGCAAGACCTTGCAGAAGTACTTGTCCCTTCAGTGAATTCTTTACATAACACACATTACTAACAAATTCAATGGAAAGGTTATTATCAGTGGTTAGCTTGGATATACTTATTAAGTTCTTAGTAATATAAGGAACTAATAAGATATTCTTAAGTACTATAGGTGTGTGTTTGTGGGCAGCATTAAGACTTTTATAGCTAAAACAAGCATCACCAATATGAGTAATAATCAAACCTTGTCCATTGCCAATGGTCAGTTGGTCTAGACCTCTGAACTCTTCTCGCACATGCATGTTTCCTATGTTATTTGTAATGTGATGTGTGGCCCCACTATCAAGATACCACCCTTCATCTGATGAGCCTTCAAGGTTAGCAACATAAGCTTCAGGGAAAGTAAAAGCTTCAGACTGATAACAAGAGATAGGTGAGTAATTCACTGGTTGATAGCTGGAGTTAATATCTGCAACTTCATAAGAATCTTCAACTGTTGACTGTTGATAAGGAAATGACTCAAAATTAGCCATATAAGCAGCCTTTGATCCCATCATTTGCCTCTACCAAAATGCTTAGGAAGGTAATTATCACCATATCGATACCAGCAAGCATCAGCAATGTGACCTTGCTTATGACATATTTGGCATATAGGTGTTAGTTCATTATGTTCACCAGTAGAAATGTTTTGGTTATGTACAGGAGAAAACATATTTATGATGTGTGGTGTAGGCTTGGCAAAACCCCGGGTCCGGTCCGGGTTTGGTGCAACCCGGGACCGGACCGGACTCCAAAAATTGAAACCCGGACTCGGACAAAACCCGAATTTTGCATGTCCGGTCCGGGCTTGAGCCCGGCGTGTCTCGGGTCCGGGTTTTGTCTCCCGGGCTTTTAAGCCCGCAAACAATTATTTCAGGTAAGGCTAAGAATTTGAACTTATCTTTTGCCAAATCAAATGCCGCAATCATGTAATCAGAATTGAGCTTACAAAAACCGAAGTGGACAGTTCCATTGAGATTGGTCGCCCGAGAACAATGATGAAAAAACTTAAAATCAGTTTCAAAGGTGTTCCAAAGTATTTCTTTGAGGACTTTTATCAAACAGTTGAGATTACGGGCATGCAGTGGAAATTTCAACAATGGGGACAAAGATATGGGACCTGCAAGCTTGGTGATAGAAGCAGACAAGGAAGTAGGCCACGCGTACAAGACGTAGCCAACGACTTGTCCATGAATCTGAATGTAAAGCAGGTCTGAGTTCTTCTTTTCCAGATCTTCATTAAAAGATCTTGCCAGTGATTCGTGCTTGGGAAAAATCTTCTTCTTCATCTTCACAATCTCGTCCACTACGACAGTCCAGTTCGTTGAGTTTCTCTGCAGCTCCGTGACGGTTCCATTACTCCCCATGGCACGTGGCTTGTTGCAACTTACAGTTGATCCAGCGTTGATGGAGATAGTTGTTGTCTTGTTGGCATTGAAATTCAAATTAATTAAATTAAAAAAAATTGTTAATTGGTTTGGACGCCCACTCAAAGGCCACCCAATTGAATTTGTGCGCGTGCGTGCAACCTTCGTGTCCACGTGCTGCGAGGCTGCATGTTCTTCACATATAAATGGTTTTAGTTTTTTTTTTTTAAAGTTTATTCAGAAAACGAGTTCGGGTTCGGGTTCTGGGTTTTTGTTGCTGAACCCGGACCGTGCCCGGAAGTGTCCGGGTTTTAAATTCTGAAACCCGGATCCGCTTTTTCAGTATATGCGGTCCGGGTTTTGCCCAGACCGGATTGGCCGGGTCCGGGCCGGATCCGGTCCGGGCGGGTTTTTTTGACACCCCTAGTGTGGTGGTCTGTGAAAATGTTGAAACTGATTTCTGCCAAAACTTGCAGCAACATTTCCTCTACCAAAACCACCAATAGCACTATTACCAGCTGGAAAACCTCCAGGATAAGAAGTAGAGATCATGCCACGACCAAAATACTGACCTCTTCCTCCATATTGACCATTAGAACCATTAACAAAAGTATTTCTCCTTGGAAAACCTCTCATATGCGAGGAATTTGCATAATTTACATTCACCATACTATAATTGGCATTAAACATAGTCTGTGGATTCTGATTCTGTTCTAATCGAGCTTCATGTGTCAACAATAGTGCATATGCATCATCAAAGTTCATTTTATTGGCTGTGATTATAGAAGCTAGATCCAAATAACCAGGTCCTAATCCATTAAGAGTCCTTATCAACAGATCTTTTTCAGTTATATTATCACCAGCACAAGCAAGCTTATTCACAAGAGTTTTCATTTTTGAGCAGTATTCTTCAACTGACATTGATTCTTTTCTCAAAGTATCTAATTCATATCTAAGTTGCATTATTTTTGCTTCAGATTGAACTCCGAATTGTTTTTCAATGGATCTCCAAACATCAAAGGAAGTATCATAATTAAGAACTGAGCTTAGAATACCTTCACTTATTGTTGAAAGAAGCCAGCTAAGCAGAGTCTGATCCCTAGCTCTCCAATTAACAAAAGCTGGATTCTCAACCTTCTCCACAGATCCATCAGCTCTTGATTGAGATAGATACTGTTCTGGAATATTCTGACCTTCTGAGATTAATCCTTCAAGTCGATTTCCTCTGATTGACGTCAGTACTTGTTTGCGCCAAAGAAGAAAATTTGATCGATCGAGTTTTACAGTTGCAGCAAAAGTAAATGAAGTTTGCGTAGATTGAAATTGATTGATAGTTGAATGAATTTGATTAGTTGTATTGGAACTAGCATGGCTGGCTCTGATACCATGAAAAAAAGTTAAAAATTGTTTGTTTCAAGAGAAAATTTACAGAGGAAAATCAAAGTTCTTATTTCTGGATTCTTTTCATACAGATATAAACTGAACTTATGCAGCTTATATACTCGAAGATATTTACATACACATGCTAAAGAAACTAGTAACAACCATTAACAGCTTATGCTGACTTGTTAATTCCCGTAACTACTTCTGCTGATCTGGCACTGATTGAGCTGGCACTATTGACTTGCTTCACTAACTAAGACTGAGAACTTCTTTGCCTTCCTATTCTTCATAAATTCAGCACAATGAGCTTCCTTAACAAAGCTACAGCAATCAGTCAAAAGACTTTAGATGAACTAGTGAACTTGCAATCAAGCTCCAACAAAGAGGACATTTACGATGACATAATAGACGTCCATCTAAAAGCCCTAGACGATCTGGTCAACGTCAACTCCCTATTCACAATAGCAGTATTCGTGGGATTATCCTTTGCTTCCCGAAACCAACGGTCTCTGGAAGGCCGCCCCGAATGCGACCCAGACGTTAGCCTCGGGAAAAGACTCATCTTATACGAAGTTATATCAGTCGCCTGCTTCCTCCTATCGAGCCTATGCTCAAAGTCACTCAAAAGCACTCATCAACTTGGAAAAATTCAAGGGAAAGATCAAAGTCAAACGGATACCGAAGCTAGAGGGGCTGTTTAAAAATATTCTTCTGTCGGGGACTTGGAGTCTATTCTTGCTGGTGCTGTCGATTGTGGCGTCGTTTGCTGGGATTCGTTTCCTGACGCTGTCAATGGTGTGTGTGATTCAGGTAAGAGTGGGGAAGCTGTCCTGTGGGAGTAACTATGCTTTGACTTCGGTGGCCTCATTGTGTGGTATTGTTCTTCTTTCTCTCCTGCTTTATGCGCCATCCATGGTGTTTGCTGTAATTGCCACTGCCCCAAGACATTAAGGTCTTAGTCATAACTGTGCAACATTATGCTATCTCACTGGAATTGAGTAAAAGTTCAGTAGTGAACTAGTGTGTGGTGTGGGTGATGGATCTATGATGTGATTGTTTTAATTTATTTTACTTATTCGATATTTTTGACATTGAAAAGTTAGGTGAGAATATGACCAATGAGTGATTTGAGAACCCCGAACGGAGTTAGTAATTATATCAAAATTTATTTTATGTTCCCCTTAGATAAGTATATAACATATTGGAGGTGGCACAACAATTGAACAATAGTTTAGAGTTCACAATTTTTTATACATAAAAATGCATAAAAGCTGTACCTTAAATTTTTATTAGTTTTAGTTTTATAAATTATATAGTCCACATGACTCCCAAATCTAAGGATTTCACTATTTATTCGGATTAGTTAATTTCTTTAACAGTTTAACGTAATATGGGATTACACTAATCTCGTCAAAAAAAAAAATTATTTTTTAATTTTTTATTTCTCCCAAAATTTAAATCCTAGAGACAAATAAAATAAAACTGTATAATCTCATCTAAAATATGATAAAGTAATTTAAGCGTATATTTTGCACTTAAAGAAAGGTTAGCTAGCATACCAATTACGTCGTAGTGCGTCCTGAATACAGAACATAGGTCATTTAAGCACGTTACCGGAAGAAAAATGAATATCAATCAAATTTAATAAATTGAAGATACGATAAAATAATATTATAAAACCAAACCAGTCAATAAATTATCACACTAACTATATACCTAGGTTTTTCTTTCTCTTTTCAATTACTTTTTCAAGCTAATTAAGCGCCAATAACACGACAAACTAATGGTCAAGCTTAATTAGCTTTAAAATAAAGTCTTGTATCTTTCTTGCTCCTCATGTAATTAAAGTCCTTGCGGACATACAGCATGTAGATGGATGAAATACTGAACCGCATGATTAAGTTCACGATGTATTGAATAAACTTCACAAAACTATGAAGTAGACTCTTCAATATTTAATTTTAACATAAATTTTTTTTTTTCATTCGGTAGAAAGTCAATTACACATACAGTACCGTTGATTCTTTTATCAAACCTACATTATATGAGATATTCTTTTAGGGATAGGCATTCAGTTATAAACCAATCTTTTTTTTTTGTTAATTTGAACCGAATTGAACGAAAAACTAATCGGTTTAGTTTTAAATTGAAAAAAAATTATTTTTATATATACAATCATACTTTTTTGTTATAAGATTATCAATAATTAGTATTTTTGCATGAAATACAAATAAATAGTGATTACAATTGAATTGGACTAAAAAAATGATCAAATTTAAATAAAAAATTAAAAAATTTAGCTATAATAAAAAAAATATTAAATTTCTTGAACTGAATCATATAAACCAAATCTATACTTCAGTTTCATGAGTTCTTGAATCGACCAAACTGATTAATGTCTACCCCTAAATTTCTCTCCCAGAATACAGGTTTGGGACAGCTGTGCTGTCACAAATGGTGCCCAAAAGAATTTATTGTATTTGTGATTTTCCCAATCTAAGTGAGAAATCAATAAACCACAGGGAAGGCATCTGATAATTTCCCAGCAGCATGTGTACCACGGACGGTTTATCCATAATCATCCACCGTGTTTTGATATTTCCTTTAACTTTATCGGTCCTTGGCTTTGTAGAGCAACAGAGCATGCATCCTTTTAATTATTCTCTCCTTTATTACACTTGACCACCAAGCAATAAAATATTCGTAACATCCATGCTAACATTAATCAACAAAGCTCTCTATAAATATTTCAAGCGGCTAGCTCATTCTCACTCTCTTACTTCCTCTTAATTATTATATTACTAGCTGCTAGCTGCTTGATCAACTCATCATCGGCAATACTTTCAAGAGCTAGCCATGGATGATTATCGGTAAATACGCTACCAAAATTGATTATGTACTACGTACATTATTTTCTTGATTTGTTTATCTATTAATTAATGGTGTGGAGTGTTCAAACTAATTCTGACCGTTAGTAATAATTTTTTCTCCATTTTCCACAGAACAAGACGATCAATTTCATCACAACAAACATCGTCAACAACGAGCATCCACGTGACGGCCATAGATGGTATTGTCAACGTCAACTCTCTCTTCACAGTAGCTGTGTTTGTGGGGCTTTCTTTATCACCTCCAGGTCCGGAGCATCAAAGCTCCAGATCCCATTACCAGGAGTCAAAATGCGTCGCCGGCCCTGAAGTGAGCAGAATGCTCACTGTTTAAGAGGTCGTGTCGTTCAGTTTCTTCTTGTTCTCGTCGTTAGTTGCTCAGGGTGTCAAGCTAGCAATCAACTTGAAAAATAGTGTAGTTGTTGATGACGAGTTTAAAGCCCACTTTAATGCCAACTTGTTGAGGTGTCTTATGATTGCATCGGCTGCAGGCTCGGTCATCGGTTGCCTCTTTTTGATGCTGTCAATGGTTAAGGTTGTCGAGATACAGATGGGGATTTTGTCTTGTGGAAACGAACATGTCCTTCAAGCTGTTGCCTCTATGGTTGTTTTCGTTACTAGTGGTCTCGTGGTTTATATTTCCACTGTTACTTATGCTTTTTGTCACTAGCTAGAGCCTACGCATTCCCACATTTATGTTTACTTTTGGAGCTTTTTGTTGCCTTTATCGTGAGTTGCTTTGCTTGGGTTGTCCTCCTGGAGATGAATGTAAGGGCATGCTTTGAATTGGGTAGCTTTATTAATTGTATGACATTTTTCTTATATATGCTGCTGTTTCTGGTAATGCTACGTGTTTGCTGTGTAATTTATGAGACAGAACAAGTCTGTACCAGGTTCGCTCTGTCGTCAATTAGTTTTGTATCAGTTTTATTCTCTGTCGGCGGCACTGCCATAAGTAACAATGTCTTTTTTTTTTCCCGTAATATTTCGATGGATTATTACGTTACCTAATTGAAAATCAACAAATTACCCTCCAAATCGACAATTTGACATAAAGACACTTTGCTCTTTCCAAATTCGAAATGTCTACTTGAGCCTCTATCCTTAATTATTAAGCTAGTTTGTAGTTTCAACTGTTCGAATGATGTTGACTCAAGATGTGAATACTACGCCCTACAAAAGATCAAAATTAAGGGCTGCTTGTTTTTTCACTTAATGCATACCCCTAAATTAATCTCAATCAATTAATTTATCGAGTCCGTTTATTTTTTTTTACTTAATAAAATTTTCAGTTATTAAGTTATTAAATCAATTTTTTTTAACTTTTTACTTAATTTAAAAAGTCCTAATGATATGATTAAAAAATATTCACTAAAATACCCCTAACTAATTAATTATTTTTCATCATTACTTAAATAAAATTTAATAATTAGCATTATTACAATCTCTATAACTTGTGATAATATAATAGTAGACTATTATTTTTTTAATCCTTTTATTTTCTTCAAATTAATATTATTTATCTTCACAATTGTTTATGAATATTTTTCATATAAAAACATCATATACTAATAATAAAATTGATTAACATTTACTAATTTAGAGTATAAAGGGTTGTATTGAGTTAAACATGATTTATGTTATAATAATATATTATCTTATTTAAGTTCTTTAATATGTTTCTTATTTGTTTAACATTTATTATTTGTAAAGGCATAAATGTAAAAATATTAATTTTCATATTTTTTAGCAATTCAAATAAAGAAACGAACATATCATTCGCATTTAGGTAGTCAGTTCTATTTAGAATTCAAACTAATTCATGTTTATTTAGATTTCAGACAAAAAAACAAACGCTACCTAAGACAGTTAATGATCTCTTGAAAAGACATTATTATCCTACCAAGGACTGAAACAAAAAATAAATAAATAGAATCTATTTGATACAAATCAATACCTTCTTAGGAAGGAAACGTAATAATTTGGATTAAAAGCAATTTCTGCTAAATGTAAATCTAACGGATAATGAAGCTTTCAAATGATAGAAATCACATCAATTTCCTTCCCCATCAATGTCTTTCTAATATGCACATATTACGGGAATTAACTCCATTATGTGATGCATATATGGTTAAGGTCAAGGTCATTGATGCACATGTGGCAACGATGAAGTCCATTATGATACATATAAATAAGAAAAATGAAGCTCGTTGCGTAATAAATGCAAATATGGCAAGAATCAAGTCTATATATTATGGCATCACTACTAGAAAAAGGAGATTCAACAACGTGTAATGTATATTCTTACAAACCTTCGACAAAGTTGGACTGCACCTTTGAACGTTGACGTTGTCTTACGTGAAGCTGTCTCTAACAATATTTCAAGTGCATTGTGAAAAATCTCTTACCCCGTTGGTGAAATATATTTAATCACACTCAATAAATGTAGTTAAAACCTTAGTTTACTTTTTATTTTCATTTATAAAAAAAAAAAAAGAAGGTAATTGAGTAAAAATGACTTGTCATTTAGCATTACCATCGACTCAAATTACAATAACAAAGAAAGTAATTGATAAAAACTCACTTCATGCTACTACTCTTCATTCCTTCGCTATCAGCTTGTGCTTCCACTAGGTGATTGCAATATGCATCTAGAGAAAAGAACAAAATTCAAAATGACAATAACATAAAAACTTGGGATTCTCTCCACCAAAATATTATTTGAAGACTCAAAAAGGGAAAAGAATTTTAATTTTTAAGTCTAGAGTCTCGAACTAAAATTTAACACAAAATGAGACCACATAAAAACATATATTAAAGAATGAATGTGAAAGAATAACATTTCGATGCCATTAAAGCAAATTTTACAAAACCTGAATCATCTAGTTGGAAAACACAATTCAAAGACTATTGAAAGAACCAAACTTCCATTTCAAAAGCACAAAAAAAAAAAAAAAAAGGAAACTAAAGCACAAGCAAAATCAATTAGCGTAACAATTATCGTGCATTCATTCAGTGATGTGTTTTTTGGTACTTCCATCTCGGGGATGGCTCTCGTGTTGACTGTCGGCGATGGAGCCATCGCCTATGTTGCCTGCAGGTGATGGTTGCGTTGGTTGGTTGCAGGCAATAAAAAGGCCTATCGCCCGAGTGCATCCTTGGCGATATGCGCAATAGATAGGCCCATTGTCCGAGCGATGGCCCACTGTTGCCAAAATCTTTGTTTTTAGGCAAAATCAAATTTTTTTTTTTTTTTTTTTTAAGTTTGATACTGAGAAACTTTTATATTTTCTAAGATTCCTACTGTAAAGTGCCTGAAATTTAGTTATTAGCAAAAAAATTTACTCTTGAAAAAGCAACCCAAAGTAAAATAATTTTATGTGGCATTTTATCAAACATTTAGTCTGCACTATATGTTTGCACTATCTTTTTAACAATTAATTTTTTGCAAATTCACCTAACAACTCCACTATCCTTAACAGCTAAAAACAAACTTTCCAACTCCACACAACTATCAATAAACTCCCACAACAATTCAATCACAACTCCACCACAATATACACAACTATCTAGTTCAATAAACAAAAATGTGTTAAAACGAGATTAGAAACCCTCTCTAAAAATCGAGCTTGATATATGCTTCGTGATTGAGCTTGATGAGCCAAAACGGTTTTTTTTTTGTTTTGCTACAGAGGTTGATGTAGACAATGAAAATAAAATTGAGCGAACCAAAATGTAAGAACTTGAACTGAAAATTAATGTTAAGAGTTTTCAACTTTGATGCTCTTTGAGAGGCAAGGGTATTGATGTCCAAAAGTCATGTGTTTGGTTATTAAAGTATGAAAGTTATGAAAGTTATGAGTGTGGTCATTTAGGTAATTTTATTTTTTTGATACACTAATATATTATAATCAGAACTCTATTGATATTTACAAGGGTAGGGCTATATCATTCTAAAAATTACTCTAAACACTCATATTTTTATAAAAAAAATTATTACAAAAATACTCATGATATAAATTATTAGTAAGGACACTTTATTATGAGCATATATAATATTATTACTCTGAACACTCGTTTAGGGCACTAAAATTAATATTTAGTTTTCTTCCATTTTAAACCCTTAAATTTTTTTCTTTCAAATACTTGAAAGAAATATTTAAAGAGGAAATTCAATATATGAAGATTTTAATTTTAATTAGGTATGTGTGATCCTTTTGATTTTTTAGTTTACAACATAAAGAATTTTAACAAACTCTGAATCATTCTTCCTTTGCTTCTGAATTTTCTTGCATTCAATTGGAGATGGAAATGGCATCGCAGCTGTGCTGAAGAAGATCGTCATAAGGGTCCCTTCTGCCAAGCACCTACTCTTAATCATTCTTCCTTATCCCTCTCTTTTAGAACATGATTACTAAAATTTAAGCACGTAATATTTAATTATTAAAAGAAAAACCATGCAACGCAGAAACATGGGGCCGACGTATCACATATGCTATGAGAAGTCAGAACATGATTACTTTGTCTTTGATCATGATCTTTTAGTTGTTCCAGGTATTGTGCTTATAATCTTTTATTAGTTTATTAATTTTGTGGAGTTGCAGGTATTGTGCTTACAATCATGGCCGACTTATCACGTATGAGGGTTATTAGTTTATTAATTTTGTGGAGTTGTAAATGCTTGAGAACTGAAATTTTTTGATTTTGTATAGCATTTTCATGTGTGTAGAGTAAATAAAGATAATTAATTCAAGAATGATAAAGTGAGGACTTTCTTGACATTTTAAAGAGTGTATAAAGTATCATTAAAAAAAAAAAATTGTACAAAGTATAATTTATTTTTTTTTGAATTAATAGATGAGTGTATATAGTAATAGTGTTGAGAGTAATTTATAGAGTGTATATAGCCCCACCCTATTTACAATTAAAAATCAATCAAGAATCTCATAATAGCGGAGGATATCTATTATACTCCAAAACCCAAATTTCTACTTCTACCTCACATAATGAAAAGAGATATTTATTCCACCCCAAATTAGAGAAGAAAATTATTACTGGGACTCGAACCCATACACTGAAAGAACTTTGAGTGCATGGGTGGCAAACGGACTACGAGCCTATTAACTTGGTTATTTAGGTAATTGAAAAGTGCAAGGTGGTTATTTGGGTAAATTTTCCAAAATTCTTAACCTTGTTGTGATATATGCTGCCGTTAATTGAGAGTCTAGTTTATGCTTTTGTAAAGTATTTTTGTCCACACTCTAATTAACTGCTCTAGATATTTATGAATTGCACATATGATATGAATCAATATTAATGTATATTGCAAGAATCATAACCAATATTGAGTTCATATGTAAATGTCGAAAATGAACACGGATTTATAGTAATTCTTAGTTTCCTTTATTGTCTTTTGTTCTTTTTATAAATGAAGCCTTAAATGTAATTGTTTGGAATGAGTAAGTGTAGAATACATTTTTCCTCACATTTCATCTGTTTCTATTAGTTTTGGAACAGATCTACCTTCAACCAGTTATGGATATAAATCATTATTTAGATATAAATCATTATTTATATCATGGTATGGCCCATATTTTTATTCATATTTCTAAACATATTTATTCTACTAATATATATTTAGCCCCCACCAATTGTTCCGGATGTTTGTTTAGTCCCCTGCGTAGACTTGAATTAACTAGCGCCACAACAATACTGGTTAACACGATCAAGGCTACTTCTTGAGTGGCTTGGTTTTTTGGAGTTTATTTCACTATTTCATCAATCTACTGTGTAGTTTTTTAAAGCCTTTAGGTTGAATTCTTTAAGATTTGTCATTAGTAATAATACTAACGTGGCTTTTACCTTTCCTAATTTTTTTTTTTCCTAGTAGTCTTTTTGACTTGTATTAGATCAAACTTTTAGTGTTTGATTCCTCTCGTAATAACAATATTTCAGGGAGATAATGATACTAATTGAAATTTAGCTCATTTCTTTAAAAATTTTATATTTGACTCTTTTACTTTATATATATTCTTTTAATCGGGCTTTCTTATATTTTTATTTTTTTTTAACATCGATAAAACCAGAATTTTTGTTCCCATTCTGCCTAATAAGTTATTAAGAAAAGAATCTGTAAAGTAGATCTTTATTAAAATTTTATCGGACTCGATTAAAATTTTACCTTTCCTAAGTAGCTCTTTATTAAATTTTAACCAGAATTAAAATTTTTTCTGGTTAGTTGCGAATCAGGAAAATTTCCTGTCGATCCAATTAGGTTATCCTTGGATCGGGTTGGTGACCTCACCCTCACCTTTGTCATTGCCCAAAAACCATTCAGTCCAAGGGCACGCCGGCACCACCACCATCCGCCACGATGCCACCAGCAATAAGGAGCTCGACACGCCACTATCGTCTTCGTCAGCTCAGCCCGCCATTTTCATGGCATTTCAATTACTATTTACTGATTAGTTAACATTGTTCAAATCTTGTTCAATATTGTTTAAGGATGTATTATATCTTGTTCAGTCATGAAAATCTTTAAGTTTGATCCCATTTGCAAGTTTCCAACCAAAATGGTAAAGCATGTGAGCAAGTCCAAGTTTTGGTTTAAAGCAGTTTGTTGGATCTATTTCCATTGCATAATTATTAATGATAATTTTGGTTTTAGTCCTTCAATTACTTGGTGGAAATTTCTTTTGATAAGTGCTTTCAAGTAATGAAGCTTTTGAATGTCTTATTCTTCAACTATGTTGCTGACATCTCACTAGCTTACAAAGAATCTAATCCGAATTCATCCGAATAATCGGATGATTTTATCTGATCGGAGTACAATCAGAACTCGATTCGAACCAAACTCCATCTGAATTTTTAACTTGATCTAATTAAAATCGGATTTAAACTTTTACTTTTCCGTCAACTGATTACTGATTGTGGACTCCGAACTTTCCAGCTCTGGAACTTTGTGTTGACACATGGCGTGGTACGTTCAACATCATAAGTAAATAATGCAACCATATCGACAACCATCCTCGAATATATTGACGTGCGCATATTTATCGGGAAATTTACACCAACAACCATAAAAGTTTTTACTTTTTCCATCTTAACCCCCCAAACAAATTTCTATCAACATTAGCCATAAAAAAACATTTGAGACCAAAATACTCCTCTCTCATCTCTCTCCCAACAATCTCTCTTTCACTCATCTCTCCCAAACTGAAGAAACTCCCATAGTCGGCGGCAACATCAACCCTCATCGGCGGCGGCTCCATCCCTCATTGGCGTCCGATCTACCATCTACAGCCTTCAACAAAACCTAGGTTAGCCATTTTATTTATATTTCATTAATTTAAAATGAAATTTTAGAATAATAGCGGTTGTAGTTTGAGAATAATGGTGGTGGTGGTGGTGGTGGTGTTTGTGGTGGTTGTTGTTGTTTTGGGAGTGTAGAACCGCTACCCAGCGAAGGGCGCTAGAGCGCGCGCGCCGCTCGCCCAAGCAACGGGCGCTAGCTCGAGCCCGTCGCTAGGCAGCAGCGCGCGCCCGTGCTGTCGCACCAAATTATAGTGGGTTTAATATTTTTTTTTCTGTCAAGTCAATTTATTTTATTTTTTTTGTAAATGCAATGTAATAATGTTATAAATATTATAGATAAATGGCGAAATCAGAATCATCGGATATCGAAGTAGGCTGGATGTATTTTCGTTATGCCGATCACTTTCCGGGTTGAATTTCGAGCATGTGTAATTTATCTTCGGTCGTAAAAGCCATCGAGGAAAAATTAACAAAGCGACAGTTGAATCTGTTCAAGAAGGATATATTTGGGCATTTCTTGGAGTGTCGAAGCTTTCCATTTAGTGGGGTAATTTTGCACAATCTTTTACTGAGGCAAGTGGCCCATGAAGAAGATAGCCGTGAGGATAAGTTATGGTTTCAAATTGGTGAGCATTTGATTCGCTTGTCAATTGTAGAATGGTGCCTGGTTACTGGACTTTCATATGGTGTTGATATCGAACTAAGAAATAACAAAACGGTGCATAGGCTACGGAATACGTATTTTGGTGGTGTGTATCGCAAGATCAATCTTAAGGAATTCGATGCATTATTTAAGAAGTTGAAATTCGAGGAAATGAACGATATGGACGCATTAAAGATTGCGCTCTTTTATTTTGTGGACATAGTACTAAATGCAAGAAAAAATCACTATCAAATCAATTTCGATTGACTTAACGAAGTAGATGATATAGAGTACTTCCGAAACCATCCATGGGGTCTTTTGTCGTGGGAAATGATATATGAGAGTCTTGACGATGTACTGTTCAAGAAAGACGAGAAATTTAAGACGACTCGGTTGAAAAACTGAAATCATAACATTGAAAAATACAATGTTTATGGCTTTATGTCCGGGGTTCAGGTGGGTTGTTTTTTTGTTTATTAATAAGTTTTATAGTATTAAATATTCAATAGTTGTTTTAATAGGTTTTTCACTTTGGTTGTTGCAGGCTTGGATTTACGAAGCGATCAGAGGTTTTCCGTCAACATAGGTCTTGAAAACGAAGAAGAAGATTCCCCGCATCATGCAATGGAAGCCCATGGCATCTTCGAGAATCAACTTTGCTGAGGTTTATTCATTCTTCAACGACGAATCTCGTCTTGTAAGTAATATGTATTAGTTATTATTTTAACTTTACTAAATTTAAGTTATGTATACTTAAAATTTTGGATTGAATTTATGGCAGGGGGACGTTTTACAAACCCTTGAGCCAAATTCAAAGGAGAGTAGTAGAAAATATTGGCTCACTGTGAAGGATTACATGCCAAGCATTTCAGACTGGGTTCATAAGGTCGGTATCCTCTAAGTACTATAAATCTTTTAATCGAAATTTTTGACTTTTCATTTACTAATTTTAAATGATACTTTATACAGCACCAACCCTCAATCAACGCGATGTCGTCTGTTACAAGGCAATCAGACGAGCATGACGACATACCAAACCCAACACCAGAGCAGCGTCATGACACTTTTGAGGATGAGGTGGCTGTTGATGACTACCAGGAGTAGACAGACAACTCTAATGACGCACATGATTCTGAGGTTATAAATAATATACGATATTCTTCCTTTATAAATCATTATTGTTTTACTGTTATTCTAAAGTTTTACAGAGAAAGATCTCTTGTTAACAATCCTGAATGGATTAGGACCAGGATATCGTGACATTGTTACATTCATTACTGGTTCTAAAATAGAGTTTGATGATGCTTATGCATTATTACTTACACATGAGACCAGATTAGAGCAAGAACATGATGATAAATGTGTGTTCAATGCAAACTATGCATATATTAAAGCATATTATCCAAAGGCATTCTATGCTCATCCCAGGGTGTTGAGTGTTAGAAAGTGTATATTTATAAAGGAGAAAATCGTCATTTTATACTTTAAGTCTCACTAATATCACTACTTTTATGTATTTAAGTCTCTTGTGATTTAATTATGTGTGTGTATTATAATTAAGTATTTTATGAATTTTAGGGGCATCATGGTCATTTCACAATGAACGCGAAATCAGATAGCAAAACAGACATCACTATTGAACTCAGGACAGTCGAAAACCTTAGAAGGAACATAAAAGGAAAAATGGCATTGCTCACATGTACAGTATTGTCCATGTTATTGTTCACGATACTATTCACATATACGGACCGATGACGTGGCATTGACTGATGAGGTGTCACAATTCTATTAGACTAAAATTCTAATATACTGTTGATCGGTGACGTGGCAGCATGTTAGTGGACTAAAAATCATGCGTACGGTACATGCATATACACATGATTATTTACAACCAAACCGCATTACTATTCAAACTGCGTGGTCAAACCGTGTCACTATTCAAACCGTGTGGTTAAACCGTGTATTGTTGACACATGGCGCAATCCTGAGCGTTCAAATTATTTTTAATTCGATGGTCATGGTTTACTCAGTGTATCTATAAAAAGGGGGCTCCCCCCTTAATTTGACATCTCTGAATTTATTTTTGAGCTCTATTTTAATTCTTTCTCCATCTTGTATTTTCTACGTATTTTAATAAATTCTCATTTTACCCCTAGTTCAATTATAAGTAGCTATTTTTTTTTCAAGTCTGGGTTGAATGTGAAGTCTCAACATGTGCCATAGGCTTTATTTGGTAAATTTACTTTCTCATCCCCTCTAATTATTATGGATGTTTTAACTTTTCGTCGACAAATAGTAATAATCTTGTCTAGACACCGTACTAGTTTAACCGGCTCCCTAGTACAAGGTTATTATTATTTGACACGATAAGCCCTTAGCACCATATTGATTAGAGTGTAGTTCATGAGGAGTGGAAACCTCCCTTATGATTTAATTGGCATTAATAATTAATATTTAACCCATGGTGTATGGTAATGCAGATCCAGATACCTAAATACTTCATTTCAATAGATTTCGCTTTAATTTGTTCCCGCCATTATAATTTAAATTTTAGAATATTCCAAATCATTTTCACCACAAATACAACCATCCTTATAGAAAATTAATTATACACATAATTAAAATCCACCTCCTCGTGGGATCGACACTCGTCACCATTAATATATTATACAATAGATTCGTGCACTTGCGAGTTTGATAAAATTTTTACAACACATGGGTAATTTCAGAATGGGAGGATATAATAGTGGTAACTATGGGAATTTTGGTGGTAGAAATAACTATTTTGGCAGAGGTAACATCAATTATCCAATGAGAATGCATAATGGAAATTCAAGAAGTGGATATGGCAGGGGACATTCATTTGCACCAAACATCAATCCTAATTCTTTCCAAACACCTAGAATTCCATTTTAGTTTATTAGAAATGGATTTACTGGTGTTAATGGATCACAAACAATTCCTGGTACTGGAGAAGACATGACCTATCAGATTTGTTTTAAGTCTGGTCATACTGCTCACATTTGTTATGAAGAGCATGACAACTTCAACTATGAACCACCAAATTTTTATCAAACTTCTGGAGTTAATAATTACTCTGGAATTGATGCTTATGCACCTGGAGTTGCCTTTGTAGCCAATTATGAATGAACTATTGATGATGGCTGGTACTTAGACAGTGAAGTAACTCATCATTTGATAAATAACATGGAGAATATGCATCTCATAGAAGAATATAAAGGTACTGGTATACTTATTATTGGTAATGGTAAAGGCTTACCTATCTCTCATGTTGGGCATATATATTTCTGACACTTAGTGCTTCAAATCACGCACCTACACTAACTATTATATCACTTAAAGATATGTTGCTAGTCCCTACAATCACTAAAAGTCTGTTAAGCATTTCAAAACTCACATATGATTACCCTCTCTCTGTTGAATTTTGTGGAAATATATGCCTTGTGAAGGATATGAAGGGGCAGGTTCTTCTGCAGGGCCTTGCTGAGAAAGGTCTTTACAAGCTGCTACTGAAATCTAATTGTCTACCCTCATCATATATCTCTTATCTATCTTTTCTTCAGCTGAATAAACCAAGTTCTATGCTCTCATTTTCAAATGTGCCATCCATCTCTCAGAACTGTAATGCTTTTATCAAAACATGTTATCACTCTATTTCAAATAATTGTAACCAATAATCTTATGAGATAACTTTGTTACATAGAAGGTTTGGACATCTAAATCCAATGATATTGATGCATTTACTTAAAAATTGTAAGCAAATTAAAGTCTCTTAAAGGGCTATCTTATCATCTATGTCATTATTGTGTAAAGCCTGTCAATTAGGGAAAATTCACAAACAACATTTTCCAACAACTAAAACCAAAACAACAAAAGTATTCAACTGATACACACTGATCTTTGGGAATCCTCACCAATTGTTTCCAGAAATGGATTCAAATATTATATCAGTTTTGTTGATGATTATAGCAGATACACTTGGATCTTTTCATTAAAAATCAATTCCGAAGCATTTGAAGTGTTCAAACTATTTAAGCTTCAAGTAGAAAACCAATTCAACACAATAGTTAAGATGTTACAATCTGACCGGGGGGGGGGGGGTGAGGGAGAATATAGAGCATTTACTGATTTGCTAAACCAAAATAGGATCATTTTTAGACACTCATGTCCATCTACTCATCATCAAAATGATTTGGTAAAAAGAAAGCGTAGACATATAGTTGAACTTGGATTAATTCTCTTAGTTCAAGCTAGTCTTCCTTTCAAATTTTGGTGGGATGTTGTTCACACAATAGTTTTTCACATAAATAGACTCCCAACACTTTTATTGAAATTTTCATCTCCTTATGAAAAGTTGTTTTGACATAAACCAGATTATCACTTTTTGAAATGCTTTGGCTGCCTTAGCTATCCATACTTGAGAGACTTTAACAAAAATAAGTTTGATTTTCATACAAGTAAATGCATCTTCATTGGTTATAGTTCAACCTATAAAGGTTACAAGTATCTAACAAGTTCAGGCAAAGTTTATATACTCAGACATGTTGTATTTGATGAAAACGTGTTTCCATATTCAACAAACCCTATCTTTACTTCATCTGAGAATATTACAAAACCTAAAACACCAGTGTCAAACTTTTCTCAATAGCAAATATATTACCTTTCCACATTACCCTTACTTATTGGCAGCTTTAAAGATATCTACTCAGCAGAATCAACAGAGAATCAACAAATACCTTATGAGTCAACACATGCAGATACTCTGCATCAACAAGAGCATTCCAATAATTCTTTATCTGTATCATCTTGTTAAAGTGCAATTTATGCACTAGTTTTGCATTGTTTACTTCCCTTAATATCGATGTTTTGCACTTAATAATAGTGATTTACTTGTATTTTATTTTTGTAGGTGCAATTATATTAATTGGTGCTAAAATTGAGCTACAAGATGATGTTTGAGGATAATTATTTTCCTGGAGAAATTATGAGCTTCAGAAGAACTTTGTTGATAAGGCGTGGGCGTGTGCTGTCAACTAAGGGCCTGCAATTTTTATTTTAACGTATTTTGTCTTTTTAGTTATTTTTGTAATTTTGAATTTAATATTTAGATAATATTTTAGATATTAGTATTTTATTTTTGGAAAAACTCTATAAGAGAGAGGAGACATGAAAAACAAAAGAGATGAGATTTTTAAAGAAAAAGAAAACCCTAAATCTAAATGTTTCTTTTCTCTCTATGAAGAACTAAACCTATTATTTTGGTTGAAGGTTAATAAAACTTTGATTCATCATTACTGTGAGATCTTTCTTATGCTTTAATTGTTTTATTACTTTTTGGGTATTGGTTTATTCTCTAAATTATTGTCATGATTATATTTGTTAATTAGATAATTGGTCAATATTTAATTATCAACTTAATCTATTATCAATTAAAAGATTCATCGTATGAAAATTTTAATGTTTGTGACAAATAGCATAGCAATGCGTTGTGTTATGAGAATAAACAATCTAATTTAAATGAACCATCATATGCGTTTGTTGATTAGGATTTGGGTCTCTCTGGTTTTTTAAGCTGTTAATTGATTAAATCATATGATCGTATTTAGGGTTGTCTATTGATTAGGAAAATAACCAATGGTCGTACCTTGGTTATCCACTAGTTAAGGAGAGATTGGCTATTAGAGGGTCTCAGTAGCTATAACTGGTCTATTCATAAGTAGTAATGATTTATATCTGAATCAATTATCAGTAGTCGAATCAAGCTGAGTTAATTCCTTCAACTAGAGCTTTTCCCAATTTGAATTACAATTTGAATTTGCATTCTTGTTATTTTAGTTTGATTTTTATTATTGTCAACAATCCCCATATTTTGCATTTTACATTTTAAAAGGATTTAAATAATTACCGATCTTTGTGGACACGACCCTACTCAATCACTGTACACAATTTATTTAGAATAGGTATTTATTTTTGTTGACTTCGACAACCATCACATCTTCATCCCATTTTCCTCCACAAAATCCTAACAACAAACACAACATGAATCACAACAAATCGTTCAACAAACCATAGAACATAATCAAAACAGAAAACTCGCTTCACAACAACCAACTCACCAAATGATCACCAAATCAAAATCTAGTATCTTTAAACCAAAATTGTACATTGCTATTCTACCCAATTCAGAACCTAACACAGTTCAATAAGCTCTAAATGATCAGAATTGGTACCGAGCAATGAGAGATGAGTATGAAGCCTTAATTAGAAATGAGATTTGGTCACTAGTACCACCTTCAGCTGAATATAAAGTTGTTGGGAATAAATGAGTATTTAGGATCAAACAAAACACTGATGGAAGCATAACTAAGTACAAAATCAAACTTGTTGATTATTTTAAAACCTTTAGTCCCGTTATAAAGTCATGCACTGTGAGATTTGTACTAAGTCTAGTTATAATGAATAAATGAATGATAAGGCAAGTAAATGTAAATAATTCTTTCGTAAATAGAGAACTAACTAAAGATGTCTATATGTGCCAACTTGAGGGATTTGTTGATCTGCAGAGACCAAATTTTGTGTGTAAATTGAAGAAGGCATTATACGGTCTGAAACAAGCTCCCAGAGCTTGGTATGAGAAGCTGAAAGAGTGTTTGATTACAAACTGGAAGTTTTAGAACTCTAAAACTGATACTTCACTTTTCTTTAAAGAAATGCAATGATTAATGATATTAATTTTACTATATGTTGATGATATTCTAATCACTGGTCCTAACACTGAAGAGATGAAAAGATTTGTTTCCGCAAAGTTTTTGCTTTAAAGGACTTGAAAAGATTATCATACTTTCTTGGAATAAAAGTCTCTTATGCCAAGGATAATATTTATTTGTCTCAAAAGATATATATTAGAGATTTACTGAATAAAGCTAATATGCTAGAATGCAAAGGCTGTGATACTCTAATGGTGATAGGATCTAAGCTTCAGAGAAAAGCTAAAGGTTATCTAGGACAATATATTGAAGATGTAACAAGTTACATAAGTATTGTCGGGGCTTGCAATATTTGGTTTTGACCAGACTAGAAATTGCATTTGCAGTACATAAACTGAGCCAGTATGCGTCAGCTCCAACACTTCAACATGGTTTAGCTTGCAAAAGAGTGCTTAGATATCTAAAAGAAACTGAAGATTTTGGTCTCAGATTTTAGTTGGAGGAGAAATTAAGATCACATGGTACACTAATGCAGACTGGGCGTGTGATGTTGATGATCGAATGTCAATAGGTGCATACTATATTTATCTAGGAGACAATATAATATCTTGGTCATCAAAGAAGCAATCAGTTGTTACAAGATCGAGTGCAGAAAGTGTACAGAGCACTTGCCTCTGCAAGTGAAGAAATCACATGGATTCAGTCCTTATTCAGTGAGCTCAAAATCATATGCACATCAGTACCTACAATTTGGTGTGATAATGTCAGTGCAACAAAATTGGCAAAGAATCCAGTCAATCACTCACGAACCAAGCATATTGAGTTCGACATGCATTTTATAAGAGATAAGGTACTTGCAAAGGAGCTTGAGATCAGCTATATTCCAAGTAATGAACAAGTTGCAAATATTCTAACAAAGCCTTTTACTTTCATTTACTTCAGCTACTTCAGAAGCAAACTCAATGTGCATCAATGTCCCTTGAGTTTGAGGGGGGCTGTTAAAGAAGCACATTGAGCACGTGTGAACTAAGAGGAGTTGTACGATAAGCATGTGTGAGCTAAGGTCCAATCAGCATTGTTAGTTAAGTAGTATATGCTAGCTCAGCCAATTAGTTAAGCATGCCTTTAATTCTGTTATAGTAGTTAACCTTGCTTTAATTCTGTTTTCATGTTGTAAGCAACGTGTATAAATACTATGTTGATCATCATTTGTGTAAAGTGAAAATAATAGAAATCCAAAATATTCTAGTTTCATTTTCTCATGAATTTTTTGAGCTTCCAAACAAAATTATCAGTCCAATTTTAAGCTTATCAACATTACACAATCAACAAGAATGACACAACAGAAATATTATATTCTTAAGGATAGCTAACATGTGTACTAGAAAAAAATATGGTCTCCTCATGGAAACATATATATTATGTTGCAAAGATACAATTAAACTGGGAAAGACTTTGACACAGAAGCTGCAAGTAATCTAATCTACCCCTGCAATTTTAGGCCATTTATTATAGATGTGGGCATGTCCTATTTTTTATTATACATTACATTCTAAATGAATAGCGACCATCTCAGGTGAGACAGTATCAGTAAATCTTCTTCAAATCTGCGTAATTAATTGGGAAAAAGAAATTTCTTCGTTACTTATGAAGATTTTCGAACCTAATGCACAAAGCCTCTTTACTTCTAAAAGACTCTACTTATACAGGACAAAATTACACCATTTATCCAGTCGCAAGTGAAACAAGATAAACTATGATTGCATATTTTCATGTTAAAATTCGCAAAAAGTATACTATGTCAGACCAGGATGCTAACACAGATTTGTGCAGATGATAATTGAAAAGACAGACTGAAGGGAAACATCAAATATGGGTACATAGTTTTCTGAAGGCCCATTATCATGCACCACCTATGTAATAGATAAGTAGCTAAAAGACTTATGATATAACTAATTATAAATTATGTTATACCAACTGTAAATAAGATATTTGAATTAACATTCCAAGCACAGATGATCCAGAAAGTCCTTTGTATTGATAATACGAGCACCTCAGAATAACTGCCTTTTGTTATGAGTAATAATTCAGATTCACTATAATTCAATAATGCAGATACATACACCAGGCTTCCATTTTATCATGGTAGTACAAAAGACCTAAATGTTATATCATATCAATTTAACTTGATATTAAATAATGCAGATATATACACCAGGCTCTTGTCTGCGAATGACCCTCCTCGCACCCGTGAGTTGGCTTTGGTAGCTCCACTCCGACAATGCCCTCTTGTGATGGAATCAAAGGGTTGGTCATTGCTCTTTCATGAGCTAGATTGCAGGGGTGCAAACCTTATCTCTAATAACACTTGTCGTGGAATGATTACTTTGCGCGGCAACTCATGCATCATTTAGACAACTTCTATCACAAAAGTTGCTAAGTAAGTCTATCAAACTTCTCAAACTAGCTAGCTAAAGATGATTGCATAAAAGGTAGAGAGAAGAGAAAGTAACTTAGCCAAGGTAAAATTATATTACTTGAAAGAGAAAATAAAAGAGAGCTTTACAAGTATGCTTGTGTTGCTTGTGCGGTGTGTGCAGTGTGTGCAAAATGGCCAGTGTCATACCCTATTTATAGAAGAGGCTTGCCCATTCTAGATGTCTCTATGCTACTTACGCAACTTGCGTAATTTGCCTAAATATCTAAATGCTTACAAGTTTAGAAAAATATAGTGAATTATAGATATGTACAAATGCTAGAGTGTGCTGAAAATTCTAAAATCGGGCCAATTTAGCACTCTTGCCTCGAGTTTGGGCGGTTAGGCTTGAAAATTTGGACTGCCTGTTACCTACCGCATCTTGGCTTGTCTCTAAAAACACCTTGGTTCGCCCATTTAGCCTCCTTTACGGAAAAATTCGAGCGGACCGTGACAATATACTCAAATTTTGGCTTGAGATTGGATCCTTTGTGACTAATCTTCTTCAATGAAGAATGTAGTCGCTTCGTTCCTTCTCCTTGTTTAACTTTACTGTGATACAATCGCATAATGCCTATCTTCAACACTTAAGAAGAATGCAGTCGCTTCGTTCCTTCTCCTTGTTTAACTTCACTGTGATATAATCGCATAATGCCTATCTTCAACACTTAAGAAGAATCTAGTCGCTTCGTTCCTTCTCCTTGTTTAACTTCACTGTGATATAATCGCATAATGCCTATCTTCAACACTTAAAGAAGAATCTAGTCGCTTCGTTCCTTCTCCTTGTTTAACTTCACCGTGATATAATCGCACAATGCCTATCTTCAACACTTGACTTGTCAGGTACGTGTTTATTAAGGCAACTGGGTGATTTCTCTTATATTTCTGGACTCCATAGTTCCTTCCTTTTATTTATCTGTCACCGATTACTGATTGCGGGCTCCGAACTTCCCAGCTCTGGAGCTTTTTATTGACAGACGTCGTGGTACCTTCACCATCATAAGTAAACAACACAACTATCTCGACAACCATCCACTAGTATATTGACATCCTCATATTTATCGCTGATATTTTCTCCTCCAGCTCTATTTCATCTTGGAGATAACAGTAAAAAAGATACGTTGAATCAATTATTCAGCGTTCATGATACAAATGCAACGGGGCTTGGTTTAATTTATTACGATATTTCAAAGACAGGTTACAATTTAGGGTTTGAAAATTTGGTAAAAATATCTTCCACATTTATTATATAGCTAATTTCTGTCTCCAACTATCTTCCACATTTATTATATAGCTAATTTCTGTCTCCAACTATCTTCACCATTTATTATTCTGATGTTCATGTCACTTTTGGTCCTAAGTGAAATTAGATCGTGTTGTGTGGCCAGGATTCAACCCTGATCCGTTTAAGAACCGAAGCACCAGGCATTCTTCTCAAATTAATTATGTAAAAAGAGAGCTCAAGATGAAGCAATCGGAAGAGTAAAGTTTTTAATGATTTCTCTTTAATTAACGTTAAGGATATCATTACTATATATATTTGCACTCGTAAATGAATCTAACATTATTACCGTTCTAATTTCTTTCTCAGGCTGCAGAAATCTGGAGCAGAAAATGGTCAGCAGCCGGGCCGTGTTGACGAGAAAGATAGTCCACTGGAAAAGTTAATAGACGTTCACTCAAAAGCATTAGACGATCTGGTTAACGTGAACTCACTCTTCACAATCGCTGTGTTCATTGGCTTATCCTTCGCCTCACCAAAGCAACACAGTCTTGAAAACCGACCCGAATGCGATGCAGATCCTGTTGTAGCAAAGACACTTGTTACGTACGAAGTAATATCATTTGCTTGTTTCCTCGTATCGAGCCTGGCAGCCAAATCACTCAAAGTTCTTTTGAACTTTTATAAGATCCGGGACTATATTGAACTCGTTGGAATACCGGATAAGTGCTTAAGAAAAATTATCCTATCATCTACATGGAGACACACATTGTTTATGGTATCAGCTCTGGCATCAGCCTGTGGGATTATCTTTCTAACCCTGTCCATGGTTAATGTGGTACAGATAAGGCTCGGCAAGCTCTCTTGTGGCAGCGTTTATACTTTGAAATCGGTAATATCACTTACCGTATTGGTTTCTGCTGCCCTTGTGCTGCTGTATGTACCACCTGTCATCTTTGCACTTTTTGCTAGGATGAAGGAGAATTCTGACAAGAAGCAGTTAAATACGGTTTAAATTTAAGTGTATAAGTCACTTTTTAATCAGGATCCGTTTTAGTTAGACGAGTATTAAGATAAAAGACAATAGCATATTAATTTGTCTTTTAATTTTAGTGCTAATTTTATTGAAAAATGAAGGATCCCTCGTTGTTAAGTTGTATATTTTTTAAGTGTTGTTCATATGTTGTTGCGATAAGTAGTGATCGTGTGTCTAGGTCTTATGTAAAGTTATATATGGTAATTTGTCAAATACTTAAGAAGTTCTGGCATGTACTGGTAATAGTGTGTATATATCTATAATGTATATATACACCCATATATTTATGCTTTACTTGTTATTAATATTCGTTATTCTTTCCTCTTCAATGTCGATTTTTCTCTAACGATAATTATTAATTTATTATTGAGGAATTCCTCAAAGATGAAACAATCCTTACAATGGCTGTGTTTGTTGGCTTATCATTTGCTTCTCCAGACCAACAGTCTTAAAGACTAACCAGAATGTGATTTCAGATCCTGTTGTGGCAAAAACAGTCGATATTCATTATGCATGAAATCGTACTTCTTCCTGGTATCTACGGTTTTTTCTTCTGTGGTTCTATTTTGTACAACAGAGTCATCATTGCTGCATTTGCTAAAATAAGTAAGTCCTATGAAGAGCAGTCAATAGATCAAATAAAGGTGTATGCTGAAATTGTTACTGCTTAAAATCTTTATATGATGCTTCATTTCTGTACATTTGTAGTTTGCGTCGTACTCTATCCAGCAAAGTGGAATGCAATTGTTACAGATATGTAATATGTACTATGCAATTGCTACAGTCGTTTCATTAAACTCTCTATATATTTTTCAGAAGCAAAGGACAAGTTGGCTCAATCTACAAGTTCAGACAATCCTTCCTAAAAAGAAAAAGGCCTACTAGTTTAATTCACAGTCATTAAACAGAAGCACAGAAAGAAAATTGGACGGAGAAATTTACAGTCTAATGGAGATTTTAGCAGTGTGAAGCTGCTATACGCTTGGCCTCAATTTGCTTCACACTTTGAACTATGTCATCGATGTTCCTCGATAAGTGATGAGAATGATTCTCCATATCTCTTAAAACCATTTCAAGCTGTTCTTGATATGCAGCAGACCGTTTTCGCTCCCGCTGTAACTCTGCTGTTAACTCCCGAATCTTTACATCTTTCTCATCCTGAGAAAAACCCCCGAAGAGAAGGTTAAAGAATAAGCATGAACAATTTTATTGCATGATGCTTGAATATGACAAGTTCCTGCCTCTAAATAATGCAATTTGATGCAAGCTAGATGGTTCCAACAATGTCATAATCGAAACAACTAATGTACACTCTTGGTTTGAAGACACTGTCATAATCAAAACAACTTGAGTATACTTTTCATTCATTAAGCAATCAACAAGAAGCACACAATAAAAATGTTATCTTCTTAGGGATACCTATCAGATGTACTAGCAAAAATATGGTCTCATCATGGAATCAGATATGTTATGTTGCAAAGATACAATTAAACTGGAAAAGACTTTGATACTGAAGCAGCAAGTAATCTAATCTACCCCTGCAATTTTAGGCCATTTATTTAAGATATGGGCCAAATAGTCTACCATTTCCTTTTTTTTCTTATAGATTACATTCTAAATGAATAGCAACCGTCTCAGGTGATACAGAATCAGTAAATCTTTTTCAAATCTGTGTAATTAATTGAGAAAAAAAAATCTTTGTTTGCACAAAGCCTCTTAAATTCTAAAAGACTCTGCTTATACATGGCAAAATTACACGGTTTATCCAGTCTCAAGTGAAACAAGATAAAGTGTGATTGCATATCTTCATGCTAAAATTCACAAAAAGTATACTATTTCAGATCAGGATGCTAACACAGATCTCTGCAGATGCTAATTGAAAAGAGAGACTGAAGGGAAACATCAAATATGGATACATAGTTTACTGAAGGCCCAGTATCTTGAGCCACCTGTGTAACAGGTAGATAGCTAAGAGACTCATGACATAACTAACTATAAATTATGCAATATCAGCTGTAAATAGGATATTCGAATTAACATTCCAAGTACAGATGATCCAGAAAGTCCTCTGTATTGACAATATGAGCATCTTAGAAGAACTACCTTTTGTTATGGGTAATAATTCAGATTCACCAGAATCAAATAATGCAGATATATACATCAGACTTCCATTTTATCATGGTATTACGAAAGACATAAACGTTATATCATATCAATTTAACTTCAGGATGCATGTAGATGTAATCACAAACTTAGGTACAGTAACACACCCCTCAAACAAGTACAACCACAGGCTTGATAAATAGACAGATACAGTACATACTTGTGCAACAACTCACCGGAGTTTGAGATAGTAGCACACTTCGACGCCCATTGGCAGGTATAGCTACCAGTGGGTGGTTGTGCTCCTTGACAAATCTAGTTACAACCCATTTTCCAGTTTTCTCCTTTTTCACCACTATCATTGCCTTACAACCTTCTCTGGTGACTGCTCGAGGTTTCCTATTCTCACTTCTTCTTGGTCTCAACTTGCGAAAACCCTCTTTATTACACACAAGTCGACGCCAAACAACCTTGCCATCACGCATTGATCGACGAAATGCATCAACACGCATAATGAAACCCATATGTGTGGCATATGCATCATAAAACACCTTAGCAGCCTCCTCAGATTCAAACTCCATACCCAAGTATGGTTCCCCATCCGAACTTCCTTTAGTTACAGCCATCTCTTGGTCATTCACATTCTCCATCATTTCCTCATTCTGGCCTGTAGAAGGATTTTCATCCACTGCCATAAAACATTGCTCAACTCAGTAGATTCTACCACATACATACACAAAAAAACAGCACTTTCCTAATGCTCCCACCACTTCTAAAAAATTATAATTTAGGATAACTGATAAATCATAAAAGCAAAATCTCTGTTTCGCTCAAATCTCAAATCTTGTTTCAAACCAAAAATTATTTTTTCCCATATTTTCAAGAGCCATAGTTCAGTTTATTACACCAAAAAGAGTAACTCAACTAAAAAGGGTTAACACTAAAATCACAAGACCTCAACATAGATGTAAAAAGACCTAATGTCAACTCCAACCCAATAGGATAAACACAAATAATTCATTATCATAGCACATTCATTCAGTACAAAATTGAAACTTTATAGCCAAAGAAAAAAGCACAACTTTAATCAAACTAACCCGGTTCTCCATTGAATCAAAATAACTAAAAAGAAAAACATGCAATTGAAACAAACACTTCAAATTCCTTCATTTCCCATATATCCAACATGCAATGATGCAAACTTAAAAAAGCTGCCGAATTTTGAAGCTTTACATTTCGTCAAACAGAATCAAATTGCTTCAATTCCTTATATGATCAATATCTACATTGAAGTATGAAACTACAAACTATTCCACTGTGATGTGCGTTCAATAAAAAAAAAAATATCTATAATAAATATCAGAGTTAAGAAAGAATTGAGAGCAGAGATGATTAAAATGACTCACTTGATGGATACAGATCCAACTCTAAATCCAGTGTTGAGACACAAAGTCACCAGCAACAGAGGTTTTGGTTTCGGGTTCAGAAAATCCCAAGTCTTTTCGCAGTTCTTTGAGTTGAGAAGAACGAGAACTACGAAGTGCAATTGAGTCGGGGGGAAGGATTACGTGCTCCGCAGCACACGTGTTATCTCTTGCTCAGACCCAGTAATATCTTGCCACCTCAGCTTTTTGAAAACACACCTTTCCTGATTCCTCACTGTGTTCATTTGTTTATTTATTTTTTCTTCTCTTTCTTTATTATAACTGTTTACTCGTAAAATAAAAAAAATAAAAAGATAAGACTAAAAAATGCTTTTTGCTCAACATGGGATGTTTTGTATATTTCTTTTTTTAAAAATTGATAATTTTAATTTAAAAATTTCTATGATTTGATAAAATAATTAAGACACGAACTTTACGGTGCAAGTACAAACACACAAGACAAAATTGAGTAGAGTAGTGTGTTTGTGATTCAATTAAGCAGTGAAGCGATTATGGTCATTTCATTTTGACCGCCCTGGCCCTGTATTGCCAACGAAACCAGATTTCCGGCTCCCGTTCTCAGAGTTTGGATGTCTTCGAATTCCTGATTGAGTAAGCTTTACAGTATCTTTTATTCAGATCCTCATTTGTTATTTATTATTTTTTGTTATTATTTTCTAACGATCAACACTTTAAAATTATTCAATCTTGTAGTATCCAGGAAAAATGCGCGCCTTGTAAAAGGGAAAAAATGACCTTTTTTTTTTATTCTGGGTTATTTTCTTTTCCCTTTCTGGTTCTTTCATTAAGAGGTGTATCATTATTATTATTTAAGGGGAAATGCAACAGGTGTTTCTGCTTTTAAAATGCTTGAATGAGGTTTAAATTCCATTATTCTTAATTAATGGGAAAGTGAGTAATAAGTGTTTTCTGAAATTTCCCATGTTGAATGTGATTACTAGTTTATGAAAGTTGTACATTTTCATGCAAGTAAGAATTGATATGTTGAAAAGTGGGCTGGTTGAGCTATGAATTTTGGGCTTTGTGCCTGTAATTGCCGATATTCTGCAAATAAATGTTCTATAATATATATATATATATATATTGACTTGAGTATTTTGGGTTTTTCTTTTGCAAACAGTATGTTTTTCTTAATCTAATCAATATTTCAGGGAAGTTTGGAAATTTGTGGGAAAAAAGTTGTTGCCTTATCACTTGAGAATCTATGAAACAAATGATCTAGTGTCTACATGGAAATATGGTTTTGGTTGACATGTTTCTATTCTGTCAATATTCTTGGCTCTAAAGCCTTTAGTTGTCGTCTTCCTGCCCTGACCGTATCCAGTTAATAAGATCTTGTTTTGGTATTGTTATGGTATCAAATCTAAAGAACAACATTGAGTTTAGAATGGGAACTGAGAGGTCCTAATTAAGATACATTTGATGTGTATCTTAGAGATGGGAGCTACCTCCAAGGTAGTTGTGGTATGTTGTGCAATGTCAATTGTTAATCTTGCCTGTGCCTAGACTGCTGAACAGAAATTGCTCGCTGGTGCAATATATCACCTGGCTTTGGTCAACTATGAAAAATGTTGTCATTTGCTTGATTATTAGGGATCTTATTTCCAACTTACACTCTTAATGAAGAAAACAGCTTGACAACATTAACAGCATTGTATGTTAGAATAGTTTCTTAATAGTGGTTTATGAATCAAATAATATTGAAGCTCTATTACTTTTTTGAAGTTCTTATTCTTGATTAAACCAAAAGAAAACTTTATGGATTTGATAAACTTTTAGTTTTACTAAAGGATTTTGTGTTACAGTGGAATTGGATGAAGGGGTTGCAGCAGCAGACAGCTGTGTCATAGAAAAATCTGGCAAGTTAGCAGGAGATGAAATTTTAGAACCATATGTAGGTATGGAGTTTGATTCGGAAGATACTGCCAGGAAATTCTATATGGGATATGCTAGACGGATGGGTTTTGTTGTTCGTATTATGCAACGCCGTCGTTCTCGGACTGATGGGACGACGCTTGCTCGTCGACTTGGATGTAACAAGCAAGGTTTCTCTCCTAATTCGAAGGGCACAAATGGACCTGAAAAGAAACCAAGACCAAGTGCTCGAGAAGGTTGCAAGGCAACCATCTTGGTGAAGATGGAAAAGTCAGGAAAATGGGTTGTGACAAGATTTATTAAGGATCATAATCATCCTCTGGTTGTCACTGCCAATGGCTACAGTACAGTAGTGAGTTTCTACTTTCCCACTTCTATTTATGAATTTGAGTGTCTTCAGTCTTTTTATCTACATCTTAGTTAAAATTTTAAGATTATTTAGTTTCTTGATAAGTTGTTTCCTCCCACTCATCTACATAAATGTAGAGTTCATTGTGGAAGTCAGCTCTTCATTCAAGACTAGTTCTGTAAATATACATTGCATTTTTTATGATGAAAATAAGTAATGTGAACACTGTCAGATTTTTTCAAGGACTGTATGATGGGTGGGGATGCTACTGTAATGTGGTTGGGAGGTCCTGTGATTCTTCTCTCGGCTTCTATTAGAGACATTTAATGATTGCAAATTATTTGGTTAATATTCAAAGTAATTAGTGGATTTTCCAATGGTGGTTTTTTGGTTAATTTTTCTAGGGTGACAAGGACAAGAAAATCGAAGAACTTACTTTGGAGTTGGAGCGGCAAGAGCAATTATGTGCGGCATATCGAGAAAAGTTATTCAATTTTATGAATAATGTTGAGGAGCAAACTGAGGAGCTCTCCTCAAAAATACAAGTTATTGTTGACAATATTAGGAAAGTCGAATCCGAAATGTTAAAAAGTTTCCTGCAGTAGATAAGCTTGACATCCAAATTGAGTGTTTATTTATCGGGAAGATTTGTGAATAACTACTTGTGATTTATAATTATAGAGCTCCAATCATGTACATTACTTGTTAGAATCAGTTTTTTTTTTTTTTTTTTTTTTTTTTAACTCAAGATAGCTGATATTTGATATTCTGTAACCCAATTTTAGATTTCTTTCGTTTGGTAAAGTGGAAGCTTTATTATCCACTAGTCCACTCCCTCTCATTGATTCTTTATTTTTATTTCTTACTAGTACAGCAGTACTCGATTTCATTTTCCAAAAAGAAAGCATTGTGTTTTCAATTTTGGTCATTCTGAAAGTGGGACATTGGGAAATCATGTCTCTCCTCTGTAGCTGTAATTTGAATCACCCCAAATGTATCATTGTCAAACACACTGGTCAATTCTTATACTACTCATGAAATCCTATGATCGTCAATTTATTTCAAAGCCATGAAATCCTATTTCTCTAACATGAAAAGCCGCAGTGTATGAAGAAAAGGCACAAGAAAGTAAACAAGCATTACGATAGCAAAACAATATCGATATTGGAGATTATCAACTCAAAGTGATAACAGTAAAATCATTCATTCTCAGATTGTAGTCATTTTGACTGATATATTTGCTGCTACTTTTTTTTTTGGGGGATTTCTGGTTTAATTAATAGATTAGCAAATCTGTTAAAAGTCATCTATGTACAATCTAAATTTGTTGATTGAACTAGCTTAACAATCTATTTTGTGAAATGCTGAATTTGCATATTCACGTTGCCTTGAAGTAAAATATGTTTTCTTTGCCCCCTATTTTTTCAGTTTAAAGCTTAGAAGCGTCGCAAATTTTTGTCATTATGGTATGAAAAATGAGTAACATTTCTTCCTGTGATGGCTTAAAACTAAATTGTGGTTCGTTATTCAGTTTGTTGAAGAACATATATACTGATCTGATCTTGTCAAGAGAAGTTCAATATATATTTTTAGTATAATCATTAATTGAACTCTTTTTCTAATTTTTTTAATTTGTTTTTTTACATGGAGAATACGGTTTAAAGTTTAAGATTTAAGATGGCCTTTTTCAAGAAAAAATAAATTCGATGTTTTGAAGGACAAATAAAAAAGTTTCAATTAAGACTAAATTTAGTGACGTGTTAAGTTATGATTGGCTAAAGTAGGCCAATAGATTTATAGGGATGTTACTTGACACATTTTTACCAACCCACCCAATTGTACTGCATACCTAGTGGAATATTAAAAGTGCTCTTTGTCGAAATTATTCGCTCTAGCAAATGATTGCTCTTAACATTAATTAATTATAGGATAATGTTAGGGGTGTTATGAATTTATTAAAATAAATATGGATGTTTATAATATATATCTTTTAGATTCCCTATTATCTTCCATTAACAATTTTTAGTTTCCCTATAACTCCCACTATCTCACAATGAATTATGATCCATAATTTTTACATTTATTTCATGGAGTGATTATGTAACTATAAAAGGAGAGCTCATCTCTTTGTTTTGTACAGACAATTAGAATGAATAAAATCACTCTATAATATATTGTTCTCTCATTTTATTTTTTATCTTGTGTTGCTTCTTTATTTATGTTGCTGGCTAATAGCTTTTCTAACACTTTATCAGCACGAGTCTCAAGCCACTAAGCGGTAATATGATAATATCTCTCCTTTGATCTTACTCGAGAAGGTATGAATTAAACGATCTTTATTTGTCTAAATCATATACATATGTTGCTTACGTATTTCTATAATTTAAGAATAATGGATCTATGAAGTTGTTCCTTACTTCATTTATTAATGATTACATATATCTTAATAGAATTGGATTGCAACATTTATCTAATGTTCTATTCATTGGTATTGTTATTGTTTGATTCTTCTTATTATAATATTCAATTGCTATTATATATTTTCCATTCTTGAAATTCAAAAAATTCATCCTGAAGCGTGAATACTATAATATATAATGAAAGAAAACTAAGAATGCATCCTTGAAAGATTGTACTACACATAATAAAGATTTTCTTTCAAAATATGTTCCTGAAGAACTATTCCAAAATTATGATGTTATTCACCAATATTTTGTTCATAAAGGATTCACTATATAAGTGTATATTTTACATGTCCCTGAAGGACTATACAAATATTATAAGTTCATGTATATGTCATGTAAGACTATTTACAAATTTTCTTCACCATATCTCCCAGAAGGAGTTACAAAGTGAATATATATAAATAATGCATAATTGTTTCTTTGAAAAAATTTTAAGGAAAAAACATGACAATCAAAAGCGTTTGAGTAATAAATGACGTCATTAAAAAAAATTGTTCATTTTTTATTTTAACAACTTCTTGACTTCGTTGGCTCATTGTTCAGTTTTCAACTTCTTAGACTTTTAACGATAGATTTTTGCATACTTATTTTATATTAGATAATTTTCAACAAATAGTTTGATATGATAAAATAGAGGAACAAGTTGTAAGTGACATATGTATGTACTTGAACTTTTAAATTGATCCCTATGTTTTTATTGAATTCTTGATGAACATTTTTTTATTATTGTCTTAAATTAATAAAGTCTAATTAATATTCACATGTTTAAGATCATGAATAGTATTAAAATATTTTTGTGGAAGAAATCAATCCCTGAAGGATTGTAAAAGATTATGATTTTCTTTTATGACCATCTCCCTGAAGGAGCTAAAAATTCATATATAAGCTTGACGATAATTTCAAAAGCTCAATTAATTCTCTCATTTGAGTGGAGAAAAAAAAATGAAAGAAAGAGGACATGATTTTGTATCACACATATGCTCCAAGAGTAGCAAATCAAGAGTGCCAATATAAATTAATGTATGTTTTCTTTTATTAAAAGAAAAAATATGAATTTTTGATTGAAAAGAAAATCATGACTATAGATCTTATTATAAGAAATCAACATGTGAATATTATACCACCAGAAGTGGTTGGTTTGAAATTGAATTAATATTGATGATGGACCAGAAGTTCAAATCCAAAATCTTCACAAATTTAGCTCAATAAATTTGCTATGCGAGCTCAATAATTTTGTGAAAGTTCTCCTACGATTAGGGGGAGCAAAGTGATTTACATTTGGTGAATAACGAAGATGGATGTTTGGTGGATAGTGCAATAATGCACACAATTCTACAAAATAAAAAATATTGCCACAATTTAATATTAGCTAAGGCTAATGTTAATACGATATCTGGTTCGGCTAATCTAATTGAGGGCTCCAGAAGAGCTATTATTATGTTACCAAATGGTGCAAAATTACAAATCAATGATGATTTATACTCCAGTAGATCCAGTAGAAATCTGCTAAGTTTTAAGGATATTTGTCAAAACAAATACCATATTGAAACATCTAATGAAGGTAATAGTAAATTTCTTTACATTACTTCAACTATTTCATGCCAAAAGCATATATTGGAAAAACTACCTTCTCTTTCTTTTGGGTTGTATGATACAATTATGGGAATAATATAAATAAACTTTACAATGAACAAGAAGTTCTCTTATCCAAAGATTTTTAAACTTTGGTACGATCGACTTGGGCATCCTGGATCAATCATGATGCGTCGTATTATAAAAAATTCACATGGACATCAATTAAAGAACCAGAAGATTCTTTTGCCAACTGAAAGTTCATGTGCTGCTTGTTCTCAAGGCAAATTAATAATTCGACCATCTCCAATGAAAGTAAGTCTTGAATCTCCTAAGTTTTTAGAAAGAATCCAAAGGAGTATATGTGGCCCTATACATCCAAGTTGTGGACCGTTTCGTTATTTTTTGGTCTTAATAGATGCATCAACTAAATGGTCACATGTCTCTCTACTTTCTAGTCGTGGTGTTGCGTTTGCTAGATTTCTTACTCAAATCATTAGATTAAGAGCACAATTTCCTAATTTTCCTATTAAAAAAGTTAGACTTGATAATGATGGTAAATTTATATCTAAATCTTTTAATGATTATTGTATGTCTATTGGAATTGATGTTGAGCATTCTGTTGCACACACTCATACACAAAATGATTTAGCTGAATCTTTGATTAAGCATTCACAATTAATTGCAAGACCATTAATTCTTAGATCAAATTTGCCTTTTTCATGTTGGGGACAAGCAATACTACATATTAATTCACATTCGACTAAGAACATTAATTCACATTCGACCAAGTTCTTATCATACATATTCACCTTTACAACTTGTTTTTGGCCAACAGCCAAATATTTCTCATTTGAAAATTTTTGGATGTGTTGTTTATGTCCCAGTTGCTTCCCCACAAAGAAATAAAATGGGTTTGCAACGAAGACTTGGAATTTATGTTGGTTTCGATTCTCCTTCAATAATTAGGTATCTTGAACCTTTAACTGAAGATCTTTGTACTGCAGGATTTGCAGATTACCATTTTGATGAACAAATTTTCCCGTCGTTAGGGGGAGAAAAGACAAAAGTAAATGAACGACGTAAAATTACATGGCATGCATCATCATTATCTCATCTTGATACTCATACAAATAAAAGTGAACTTGAAGTTCAAAGGATCATTCATTTGCAAAATATTGCAAATCAAATTCCTGATGCATTAATTGATTCAAGAAAAATAACAGAATCATATATTCCAGCTGAAAATGCCCCAGCACGTGTTGAGATCCCTGAAGGACAACACGACAAAACTAATGAAAGTAAAGTACGTTTGAAACGTCGAAGACCAATTGGCTCAAAAGACAAAATTCCCTAGAAGAGGAAAACACAAGAAAAGTTACAAAATAAAATTAGCACTCCTGAAGAGTCATTGCCTGCTAATCAAATAACAGAGATTGATCAATCAAATAGTATTCGTCCCATTGACTCAGAAGAAGATTTGCCAACAATTGAGAAAGTATCAATTTCTCCTGAAGAGAAACAAAATGATGAAATTATGATTGGTTTTGTTGGTATAGAAAAATCTTGGGATCGAAATGAAATAATTATTGATGATATTTTTTCATTTACTGTGGCTCTTAATATCATAAATGATTATGAGGATCCTGACCCCAAAACTGTGGAAGAATGTCGACATAGAAATGATTGGCCAAAGTGGAAAGATGTTATTCAAACAGAGCTAAATTCACTTGCGAAACGTAAAGTATTTGGACCAGTAGTCTTGACACCTGAAGATGTCAAACCTGTTGGTTATAAGTGGGTATTCGTTGGAAAATGAAATGAGATTGTGAGATATTAAGCAAGGTTAGTTGTACAAGGTTTTTCTCAAAGGCTTGGCATTGATTATGAGGAGACATATTCTCTTGTTATGGATGCAATTACATTTCGATTTCTAGTTAGTCTCGTAGCCTCTGAAGGGATTGATATGTATCTTATGGATGTTGTGACTGCATATCTATATGGTTCTATTGATACAAATATTTATATGAAAATCCCTGAAGGATTTAAAATGACAAAAGCAAACAAATTAAAACCTCGTAATTTATATCCTTTGAAACTACAACGATCCTTGTATGGATTAAAACAGTCTAGGCGTATGTGGTACAATCGTTTAAGCAATTATTTATTGAAAGAAGGATATGTAAATAATCCAATTTGCCCTTGTGATTTTATTAAAAAATCTGAAATTGGATTTGCAATAGTTGCAGTATATGTTGATGATTTAAATCTTATTGGAACTCCTGAAGAGCTTTCAAAAACAACTTTTTGTTTGAAAAATGAGTTTGAAATGAAAGATCTTAGAAAAACAAAATTTTATCTTGGCATACAGATTGAGTATTTGTCAACTGGAATACTCTTACATCAGTCAACATATACTAAAAAAGTTTTGAAGCGTTTTTATATGGATGAAGCACATCCATTAAGCACTCAAATGGTGGTGCAATCACTTGATGTAGAAAAAGATTCATTTTGTCCTAAAGAAGATGGCGAACCAATTCTTGGTCCTAAAGTACCATATTTAAGTGCAATTGATGCACTCGTGTATCTTGCAAATTGTACTCGACTTGATAGTGCATTTTCAATTAATTTATTAGCAAGATATAGTTCTACACCAACTTGTAGGCATTGGAACGATGTAAAGCATGTATTTCGCTATCTTCGTGGAACAATTGACACGGGATTATTTTATCCAAATGGATTAAAGTCACCACTAATTGGATATGCAGATGCTGGATATCTCTCTTATCCACATAAAGCCCGATCTCAAATGGGTTATTTGTTTACCTCTGGTAATAGTGTTGTATTATGGCGATCAATGAAACAAACAATGGTTGCAACATCTTGAAATCATTCGGAAATTCTTGTTATTCATGAAGCAAGTCGTGAGTGCATTTGGTTAAGATCAATAATATAGCATACTCGAGAAACATGTGGATTGTCATCAATTGAAAATAACCCTACAATATTATATGAGGATAATGCAACATGCATTACCCAAATTAAAGGTGGTTATATAAAAGGTGATAGGACTAAGCATATTTCACCCAAGTTCTTTTATACACATGTGCTTTAAAAGAATGATGAAATAGATATTCAACAAATACGCTTAAGTGATAATCTTGCAGATTTATTTACAAAATCCCTACCAACGGTGACATTCAAAAAGTTGGTATACAAAATTGGGATGCGTCAACTCAAAGATTTTTCTTCAAATCTTGAAGAATCTATGTATTGTAGAGATGATGGGAACTGGGAAGTAAACTTATTGGGGAAAAATAATTTATTTTGGAAGAAATTTTATATGTTGTACTATTTTTCCTCATTAGGTTTTTATCCCATAGGGTTTTTCCTAGTAAAGTTTTAATGAGGCAACTTTATATATCCAAAATTATTCAAGACATCAATGAATAATGTACTCTTTTTCCTTTACTAATTTTTTTCCTAAGGGTTTTTTTTAGTAAAGGTTTTAATGAGGCATATTCTTTGTAATGAACATCCAAGGGGGAGTGTTATGAATTTATTAAAATAAATGTGAATATTCATAACATATATCTCTTAGTTTCCCTACTATCTCCCATTAACAACATTTAGCTTCCTTATAACTCCCACTATCTCACAAGGAATTATGATCCATAATTTTTACATTTATTTCATGGAGTGATTATATAACTATAAAAGGAGAGCTCATCTCTTTGTTTTGTACATACAATTGGAATGAATAAAATCACTCTATAATATATTGTTCTCTCAATTTATTCTTTATCTTGTGTTGCTTTTTTATTTGTGTTGCTGGCTAATAGCTTTTCTAACAAGGGTAGTAATCACGATGAGGATTCGTTTATTCGATTCAATGATGGGAATTAAATGGATTTGGATTTGAAAAAATTTATTCATTTAATAAATAGGTGAATTTGATTCGATTTGCTTATTAAACGAATCAAATATGGTTTTGAGGACATTGATTCGTTTATTTATTCAGAATTCATTTAATAAATGTGTCATAAATGAATTGAATACGATCCATTCGTTTATAGTTCGTTTATTATTCATTTAATTCTTATTTATCCATAAATATGTATGGAAAAATTTTAACGTTTGAAGGCTAATATAGTAATTATAAATGATAATATGTTTGTATTTTGTATGATGTTAAATTTGTAGTCTTTTTATATTTTACTTTACTTAATTTTTGTTTATTAATAATACTTTTATAAATGAATTCATATTAAATTTGATCCGTTATGAATTCGTTATAGGATAAACTAATAGTAAATAAGTCCAGATTCGATTCAATTCATTTATTAATTCTACTAAATGAATTAAACGACATCGAACCAAATATTCGTTTAATAAATGAATCAAATCCAAATCCTAAGATTTCAATTCGTTTAATAACAAATTGAATCTGAATCAATAAAACTTTGACCCAATTCGTTTACTGTTCGATTTAAACACATTTCGATTATTCGTTTTCCCGCCCCTAGATAATGTTTTAAAATTGGCACTTGATGCAAAATTTTTAAAATTTTAAACCTTTATGAAATCTAAATTATTGATATAATTTACCAACCACTGTCATTCAATTTTACTTAATTGTTAAAGAATCCATTCATATATACAAGAGGCAGACCCAGCAAATGCTCCTTAAAAGTTCAAGTCCATGGTGAAGAAAATAAATCTTTCGGAAATTAAGTAAAATTTTACTATATTTTGTCCTATACGGGTTAGTAACTGTGCACTCGGTGCACAGTACTCCATTTTGTCCATACATAAGTTGTTCTGGAGTTTACAGTTATAAGTTCATATATATGTATATATATAGCATACTTAAGTTTTTTTTATAAGAAATTCAAAATAATAGTGCATAATACAAGAAACAATCAATAAGATGCTTGATATAGTTGATTTTAGGGATGGGCAATTTCGACTTGGTTTGGATTCAGATGAATTGGATCGGATCTCGGATAATTCATATTGTGACATTTTTAGCAATTTTCACAAAAAATTCATGGAATCTAGAGTTAATGAAAACATAAGTCTTTAGACAATTCTTTCATTAACTTCATTATCAGAAGCTCAGGTGTTATATGATAACCACACAATTGAGTATGGGTTAGTCCAGAGCTTATCTCTTTGCAGAGGCCTTCGATCTAGTGTTCACGCTTCGTCTTCTTGATCTGCTCATCAGAGACTACATATTCAAGTCCTTAGACAATCACACAATAAAGATAGGAACCTCAAAAAATGAACAAGTTGGCACTAGTGAGATTATTGTCGCTATCAAATGCTCGTTATAGGTCTAAAAGACTTCATAGTGGCTGAACGTCGATCAAGACGCGACTGGGTTCGTTCGGTTTGTGTTGTCAGCAACTTAGGTTGCCATGTGTATCAGATTGTGGCTAGTGGGTGTGGTTTGTAGTCAAGGATTCATTTGTTTTGTGGTCGCCCAGCTGGGTTATTTTGTAATTTAGAAATTAGGTTTAGTTATCTAAGGGTCTGTTTGGTACCATTTTCCAGCCACTGTTTTCATTTTTGTTTTCAGAATACATATATAATACATGTTCGGTGGACTGAATTCAAAAAATAAATTATAAAATAAGAAATCCAAATTCACCTTTATAACTACAATTATGAAAACATGTTAAACATGTTCTCCAAATATTACAAGATTGAATTAAAAAAAAAACTAAAAAAAAAAACCATAAGCTCTTGACCTTATCTTTTCCCTTTATCTCTTCGACAACATCTCTCTCTCCCCCCTCATCTTTCTCAATCTGGTTACAGTAGATCTCCATAACAGTGCTCTCTCTCTCTCTCTCTCTCTCTCTGTCTCTCCTTATCTTCATCCAGCAACACATTCTCTTTCTCTCTTTATCTCTCCCGATCTACTCTCTCTTGGTGTGCCAGTTATTGTCATCTATCTCTACCACCATTGCAACTCCATCTTAGCTGCTGTTGCAGCTCCATTTCCGCCATGGTTGTTGCTTCGTCTCCGTGTAGCTGTTGTTGCTCCTGTTGGAGAAAAATCAGTTTTTTAAATTTTTATAAAAACTTTTAGGACCGATCTCACACAATACATAAGAATTCATAATCTAGAAAATAATACCTTGACAATCTGAGAAGATGAACAATTGAAATTAATCCACGCTTCCCAGATCACGATCCGTCACCACCACGCCTTTTAGACATGATTTGTCACCACTACGCAGGTTAGATCACGATCTGTCACCAATAATATTTCATGTTATGACTCAGGTTTGATATGCACTTGACGTATGAGCTTCTTTATCACCATTAAAAGCAACTAGCATGAGAAAAATTTTCTCTCAAAATTAGAGAGAAAAAATATTTTTCTCTAATCTGTATAATATGGCCTCTCTATTCTTTTTGGGAGAAAATAAGCCCTTTTATATCTCTATCTTAATGGAAACCCTAGGCTCCATATTTTAATATTTTTAATTCTATTAAATCAAATTTGATTTAAATTAAAAATAATAAAATAAAAAATAACGTTACTTCTTCTTGTCACAGGGGCCCACCTTGTAAGATAACACAAGTCCCCTTAGACACAAGCACATCATATGGAGTCTTCCACTAAATAATATATTTAGGCTTTTAACAAAAATAGCTAGTTATCTTGCTTATTAATCTAGGAGCGATACAGTCAATTAAATGAGCTAACACATGATCATATGGGTACATACAATAGTAGCTACAATAATTAGGCATGTAATTAAACTAGCACAATTATTTAATTCCAAATTTACTCCACAAAAAGATTGGAATTGACCTCTATAATTGTATGCTATCTAGGATAGTGTACTCGAATAATAATTCGACCCATGCCACATTGATTTCTTTACTGCATAATCATTTGTACCACATCGTTAATTAATTGATATCTCAACTGTCCAATCAATTTAATTACATCTTATTCCTTGATACTTATTAGTTTTCTCTAAGTATCATTTTCAACATACTAAATATGTTGACACACTCTAGCTAGAGAATTCTATGATCAAGTTTCGAAAACTCATCAAGAGATGTGTTGTACAAATTCTATATTGTCAATCTATAACTCTAATACTCATAATTGCTCCCACCACAATACCGGGTAATCTTGACTACACGTATGTGTCGTGCCCATTGGTAACTCAAATGGAATAACAATTACGATCATGAAATCATAACTAACTCAATATTAAGATTACAGTAAAATTAATGCTTATGAGATTTAATAAGTCTGATAGTTATTACAAAGTTAATTAAATCTCATATGTGATCATATTCAATATAGTCATACTACATCAATAAATTCATACATGATTAAGACAAATCATTCAATGAATTTATTACAGTTTAAACATAAATAGAGCGTCCAACTCTATTTATCAACTGCGAACTTAATTATTTAATCAAAAGATAACTTGTATTTATGTCTTCTGTGAATCCATATGATGATCACATAAATACATTTAATATGATTAAACGGACTTTTATTCAAAATATTTATGCAATTGAAAATGTCTCAAATATTTTATTAATCAGAAAATAAATTAATTAATATGCTTTAGAGAGCATATAATCCCAACAGCTCATTCTTTGCGTCGCCGCTACTGCTCCATCTCCGTGTAGCTGTTGTTGCTCCGTCTATAGTGCCTGGACTGCTGCTGCTCTATCAACTTGTCTCTTGCTAGTATTTTATTTTATTTGAACAAATAAAAGAGTAATTATTTGAATAATTTTGAGTAATTGTTTTTTACAGCATGTTATATTGTGGATTGTCTCAGTTCATGCCAAAATTTTGGAATTGATTATTTGTTCATACTTTTGTTGCATGAAGTATGACATTGAGTTTGTTGTCTGTGACTCCAAAAATGTTGCTTTATTAGAGAGAAAATGAGTTAAGCAAATTCAGTTTTTTTTTTATTAGAGAGAAATAGAGATTTGTCAAAGCTTTGTTTTTTATGGCATTCACTTAAATAGTTTGTAGCTTGTGGAATTGAGAACAAAAAATAGAAACTCATTTTACCAATTTAATTAATTGATTATAATACAATAGCATTGATTGTAAATTTTTGTTTTGCCCCTGAAAAAATGAGTTAAAAAAAAATTGACGAGAGCTTGCCCTTAATTTGAATTGGTCAATTTGTAGTAGAATATATTTGATTTTAATATGTTCAATTTTTAATATATGACATATTATTGAAATGGTTTCATGCTATATTGAATTTGATTAATTCCAAAAATTTAAGCTATGTATGTTTAGAAGTAGTTTCTTTAATTTCATTGATATTTGATATATGCTATTTTTTTAATTTTTTAGTAATAAGATATGGATCCACGTGATGTTGATGGTGAGGATAAGGCTAATTGGTCTAGTCGGACTGAAACCGCTTTTATTCATATAGTGCACGACCATGTTAAAAAGGTTGATTTACAAACATCAACTTTCACTAACAAAATTTGGACCACTATAAATGATGAGTTATTTGAATAATACCAAAAAAGATTCAATATAGAGCAACTTAAGTCCAAGTTTAATAGGTTGTGCAAAAAAAAAATTAAGAGTTTTATGACTTAATAGCTTATATTGGGTTTGGTTGGGATCCTATTTCAAATGCAATCGTAGCATCGGAAGTTGTTTGGGCTGAATATATTAAGGTAAAATTTATCTCCGCAATATATTATATAACTTTTTATTAAATTAATTTTTTTGGTGGTTTTATACACTTATTTTTTTTCTTTAGAGCGTGCTTAAAGTCAAGCCATATCGCAAAAAAGGATTAAAGGATTACCAAACTCTAGGGGAGATATTTAACACCACTATAGCTTCTGGCCATTTACATTTTTCCTCTAACCAAGTTCCATTGTCCCCAAATGATGATCATGAATTAGAAGAGAATTTTCTTAGTCATGGAGTTCATGTTGATATTGAGGATGATGTCGATTCAATAGAACCTTTTTCCCAAAATAGGACAGGAAAAAGGCATCGTCAACCAGTTTCAACTATAACTAAGTGAATTAAAAAAAAAACCCTTAGAGTGAGTTTGATAGTTACTTTAAAATGGCTAGTTCAGTGATGAATGCTAGATTAGAGATGGTTAAATGTAAAAGTGTAAAGTCAACTTCTTAATGTGTTGAAAGTGGTCTATTGAAGAGTGTATTGAAGTTGTACGGAAATTGGGAGATGTTGATGGAGATACATACAATAAATTGATGGATGAGCTAGTGCCTAGTATTAAAATGGAGGAAAGTTTTTCTAAGCATGCTTAGAAATATGAAAAGATATTGGTTAACTAGTTTGCCATATATTTTTTAAGATGTAATGTGTTTAACTTGGATGTTGTTGGTTGTGAACTATGTGCATGTTCATTTTTTGGTTTGGAATTTGTAATACTTTTATTTGTTGAACTTCATTTTATTTTTATGAGTTGAAATTTATATGTTAAACTTTATTTTATTTTTTGTGAGTTGAACTATGTAATGTTTTTATTTATGTATTTGGTACAATATTATTAGATGGTGTATGAATTTGTATTTGTATATTCATTTTTTATTATCAATTATGATACACTTGAGATATAATTTGTGATTTTTTTTTAATTAGAGCAGAAAAATGAACAACAACAACAATGAAGATAATGATATTGAAAGTTTAACGGATATTGAAGAAGATGTTTTAGAGGTAGTCATTGCTATAAAAATACATAAGAAACAACAACATGATATTAAAAGGCAATGTTATACAGGACAAGTGTCCGATATTGAATTTGTTCAAGAGTTGTTAAATGGTCATCCTGACATGATGTATAACATGTTTCGCATGGATAAAAAAGTTTTCGTTTGATTATGTTATACACTTGAACATTTACAATTGTTAGAGCATGATAGACATGTTTGTATCAACGAGGCTATGACATTATGCTTATATATATTGTCCTATGGCGCTATTGTGCTGGTTGTATCTTAGCGTTTTCAACGTTCAGTTGATGCTGTGTTTACGCATTTTAAGCGTGTGTTAAAAACATTTTGTCACTTGGCAAATCACATTATAAAAACAAAACCTCAGGGAGACGCCACCAAAGATTAGAAATAATTCAATTTGTTTTTCCATATTTTGAGGTAAGAATTTTAATACATGTTACTTCAATGTTTATGTGACATTAACATTAACATTTGGTTAATAAATTAATAATTGTTACATGTTTTTACAGTAGTGCATTGGTGCAATTGATGGAATCACATTGCTGCATGGTCACAGTGCATAAACAGACATCATATTTAGATAGAAAGGCTTAGGTGACTCAAAATATTATGTGTGCATATTCTTTTGACATGATGTTCACGTTTGTATATACGGGTTGGGAAGCCACTGCCAATGACTCAAGGGTATTTATGGATGCCTTAATAGACCAAAATCTGGGTTTCCACGTCCAAAAGAAGGTAAGAATATTGCGAGATTTTATATGTGTATAAATCTTTAGCCTTTTTTTTTAATTAAGTTTTGTTTTATTGTTTTCATATTTTAGGATATTACTACCTTGTGGACATATTGTTTTCATATTTTAGAATATTACTCTTGATACATAAATATGAAAGGATTTTTGACACTGTATAGAGGTAAGAGATATCATTTACATGATTATAGAGGACCAGGTCGAGCACCTAGAGGTCCCTAAGAATTGTTTAATTATATACATTCATCACTGCGTAATGTAATTAAGCAATGCTTTAGTGCTTCAAAAGCGCAATTTTTAATTTTAAAGGATATGCATAATTATAGTTTACATAAGCAACGTCTAACTCCAATTGCATGTCGCGTTTTACATAATTTTATTCAATGAGAAAATGCAAGTGATAGGTTGTTTAAGGACTTTTATGTGCTAGATATGATTACCAATGAAAAACGGATACTAGTAGACCACTTACTAATATTGATTTATCTCCAACAAATGTCATAAAGATTAATGCTACAAGAGATAAAATTGCAACTTCAATGTGGCATGATTACACAAATAATGCATGATATCTACCATGTAATTTTTTATAATTATTTTGTTTAAATCATGTGTTGTAATATTTATCTTAATTATAGTGTAGAAATAATGACAATGTAAAACTTTTTTTATCAATGCTAATACTAAAGTTTTATCCTCATGTAATTTTTTATAATTAAAAAAATTATTTATGGTATGTTTCTATATGTATTAATTAAATAATTATTTTCTAACAATAAATATGAGTTAAATGTTTAGTAAAAATCATTTTTGAAAATGATACTGCCGAACACATATTCTCCGTTTTTATCATTTCCAATTGTGTCTACCGAACACATATTACCATTTTCAGTTTCAAAATATAGGATACAAAAAATGATACTAGACATATACTTAAATACGAAATATAGCAACTGCAAAAAATATTTTCATTCTTATTTTTGTTTTCAGAAAATACAAATTCAGAAATAATATTGAACAAGCCCTAGATTTTCTATTTTTCATTCAATTTCTATTTTTTTTTTCCTTTAAGGAGCAGTACAATCCGAGCAGATTGCACAAATTGTATCTAATTGGATTTGAAACAAAATTCGAATCTAATCTGTATTTGTTCGGATCGAATCTATCCGAATCCGATCCAATACCCACCCCTAGTTGATTTTCCATTTGATCCAGAAATTATTGCATGAAAATCTTGTTCTTCAATGCTTGAAGAGTTGCTAGCACTAGCTATTTGATTTTGATTGCCATGGATATTTTCTAGCTCAACTTTGTAATTATCATATCGAGCAAATAATACATCATTAGCTGATATCTTTCTAAGAAAATTATATATTACCATGCATGTCACTATTATTTTCAAATAATCAAAAATACATAATTTAATTCACTACATAAACAAAAAATTATATACTCTAAAAGTTCCATTGACACCAAACAAAATATTGACACGCATGAACTAGAAAAAAGATATCAAGCTATCTTGGAAAACTATAAATACATCCAATTCATTCTACATCACACTTCATGCTCATCCACAGTGGTGTATGAATCAGGTATTTTTACCTCACAATCATCATCTTCTAAATTAATTGATTAGAGTTTTATATAATATCAATGATACATTGCACATTTCTGGTTTCCCTTTCATTTTAGAACACTAAGTATAAGCTCCAGTTTCTACTGAATTTGAGAACAATGCATCCAACTCTTTAGTATTTGCTAAGGGCTTATTGCAAAATTGGTTAGCTTCTGGACATTTTTAATCGATCAAAATAAATGAATAATTAATTATCTTTACATTGTAATATTTTAAATAATTCAATTAAAAAGAAAATAAAAGATGTTACCTTCAATTATTCCTCCTATCTTTTAGGTGGCCAATCAAAAGTACGAGTAGTAGAATCATAACCATGTCATGTTGCCATTTTTAAATCCAACCATGCAAAGTTTGTCTTTTCATATAATCCCACTCATTTTTAAGTTGTTTAAGGATAATAGATTTTACTATTAATATTTTCAGTTCTTGAGAAAGTCCAAGCAACTGACTTCAAGGATGTCCCAAATCTATTTCCAGTGTTTGCTTCACGTGTGCAAAAATCAATAAAATACTTCTTATAAGTATGATCGGTTTAATTCGCTCTTTCCACTTGTGATGATATTTATAAGAAAATTCTACAAAAATCTATCAGTGGAACCAATAGTGGACTATCCATGGAACCAATTCACTCTTAAATTATACACAAACTACGTGCCAAGCTACTCCACATATATATCCTTTCACAATGGTGGAATTTGAGGGCCAAATAAATTTTCATTTGTTCAAAGGAAAGTACTTGGCTTTATGTAGATAAGCATGTTACATACAAGTCAATAAATAATTAAGGAAATCATGAATTCATGATGGTTTGCAATAAAATCTAAAAACAGAAGCAATATAAATTGGAAAATGATATAGCACTTACTAACACTAAAGGCAGGTTTATAAACACAAATTAAGAATAATGCCTTTGATTATTGATGATGGAAAGATTATAGAACTTGATGAGAGAAGCAAAATAAGGAGCATGTCAGATTGTCAGTAGGGAGAAAAAAGAAGAAGATTATTTAATGGGGTAAATGTGCAAGTCTAGGTTTTGAAAAATCAATAATAAAATAGGGATTTTTTTTTTTTTTACATTAGAAATTAGTTGACTTATTTAATTTTTTGACTTTCAACTAAATAAAAAAAATTAAATTATTTTATTAAGTAAAAATTATTTAGAAAGTCCTGTTAACTTATAAGAGTGAACATCTTTAATTGACTTAATTAATTAAGTCGAGTTATTTTAAGTCATTAAATCAAAAAATAAATACATCCTTATCTTTTAACAGGTACTAAATTTTAAAACCCACTTAAGTTGACCAAATAAAGAAATAAAAATCAAATTACTTTAATTTTTTTTTTATACTCTTTTGACATTCACGACCGGGGCTTAGGATAATAGATTAATAATAAAATAGTATTTAGTGTAAACTAGTAAAGATCAAACGATTCATGCAAATGCAATCATGCTTGACTACGCTGGTGTTACAGCACATTCATGAAACACGACCTGGGCTTGGGGATTTTTGATTCATTTTATAGATAAATTTTACAAACTAATATTTAGTAAAATCTAGAGGCTAATGACTTTAGTGAGCGTCTCCTCCAAGGCATAAGGGGTGTCTCAGTGCTGGCGACGGAATGCGATGGTGGTTCCTCGGAGTGGGCTGCCAATGGACATGAGTTGTGACTTGTGAGTGAGTAAAATGGGTGGAGGTGGATGAGTGACATGGACGAGTTAAGATGATAAGATTTTTATTTAGAGAAATTATATTTACACCATATCTGTTTTGTCTTATCATATGTACACTTAACTATTACAAAATTTTAACATAATTTTTGCATCACTTATGTTTCTAAATTTATATCAATCAATTGGGCAGAACTATGGTACCACAGTGGTATTATACCACAGCTGGATCCAGACACTGGATCCGGCCCACAGTGGTACCATAGTTGGACCCACCCAATCAATAACTTTAAAACTAAAAATTTAAATAAAATAGCTATTTTACCACTAAATAAATTGAAAGACTATTTTATCTTACAAAATTTTTAAAAATAAAAATATTATAATTACAAGAATGCCTCTGAATTTAATCAAACAAATAAATCTCAAAAACTAAGATATTAATTTTTATAATTATAATTTTAAATGACAATTTTTGTAATTATTATTTTTCTATTATTCAAAGTAGATTTAGAATTATTATTCCGATGATTAATTTAAACAATGAAAATTGTGATTGTATGATTGATAAAAAAAAAGAAGAAAATATTTGAGATGAGTATTATACGTTTTTTAGGTCAAAAGAATTAAAAGAATCAATAATATTTTATCAATTAGTTAACTGGTACTCAAACATCCAAATTTTCAATAATATTTTGTCAATTAATTAAATGATAATTATAATTTTGTATTTTAAAAATGTTGTGGGATAAAATGATCTTTTAATTTATTTAAGGGTAAAATAGTTATTTTATTTAAATTTTTCTTGTCAAAGTGATTAATTGATACATGTTTAGAAATAAATGAAATAAAAGTAGTGCAAAGAATATGTTAAAATTTTGGTAATGATTAGATGTACACATGACAAAAGGAAATATTATAGAGGTAATTTTCCTTTTATTTGTCTATTTATTTTATGTATAGTATTTTGCACTCAATTTATGTGCAAATGGTAGCAATCTTTAGACATTTCAGCACTACTGCCAAAGGGACATGCTTTTAACATTTGAGTAACAGACATGGTGGTTAAGAGTAGAGCTATTGATTATATACAATTGAATTTTCAATTTTTTTATATTCGGTGCTTGAATTTATTTGCTGAGCATGGTGAACAAAATGCCATCTCTTTAATTTTATGAATCCAAAGGAGCCTCCGCTTCTATTTTTATTTTAATTAGGAAAATAAAATAGGAGTTTTTAGAACAAATATTAACTTTCAAAATCATCTGAGGGGTACAATAAGAAGAGGAGTTTTAATAGGAGTATTGAGGGGTGCCAATCGTACTACTCGGTGAAAAAACTAGTTGAACCAAGTGGGTTCTTTGAGCCCACTATAAAGATGGCCCATAAAAGAGATTTGCCGAAAGTCCGGCCCAAGAATAAAGAAGATGTGATAGAATACATCTCGCCTCCATCAACCTCCTATCACAGCTGGCGGCTGTTCAATCCTAGGGTTTGAAGTTCTGTTGCTCACAGTAAGTTCATTAGCACTCGATCTTAACAGTAATTTTATTTATTATTATTTTTTCAGTAAATTCTATAACAAGAGGGTCTACAAAACTAGCGAAAGTAAAATCAAAGTTCAAATTTTGACCGTTATGTGTTTGCCTGCTCTGATTTGGTTTATATGTTATCAACTTTTGCTTAAAGTGTAGTTAAATTTTATATTTTACAATTAGGCTTGCTTAATAGTCCATTTTCATAACAGTTCAAATATATATACCCCACTTTGGCTTGAAGAAAAATTTGAGCTTTTGTGGGTTGAGCCATAGATATTTTGATTCTTTTCCCCCCTATTTTTTCAGTTTAAAACTAGTATAATAATATTGGAAAATTATGTCCATTATGGTGTAAAATTTTCTCAAATTTTCTTTGTATGATGTTTACAATCATTTGTTGTAAGAACGTGACATTGGGTTTTCTAAACTTGCCCTTGTATACTTTAAAGTTGTGTTTATTTTAGCTGTTTTAAAGTTTCTTTAACTCAGAAGTGTTAATTTCTTATGCTTCAATATATCTACTGTTATTTTTTTTTTCCTTTTTGTATAGAAAGCAGAAATGCGTTGTTTAATCCTTCTTTCTCACTGGCAGTTGTTATGGATAGGCAGCTTGTCTAGTATCTGACTTATTGAGCACAAATGGAGAGCACATCTAATCAAGTTATTGATTCAGATGAAAGTGAAAGGTATTTGCAAGTTGCAGGCTATGATGAGAATGACTTAGCTGATGACGACCTGTCAAAAAATATTGAATTATATACAGGTGAAGTTGACAAGATCTTAGAACAGTCTTTTGAAAGTTTACCCTCTGTAGGTGATGCTGAAGAACCATATATTGGCTTGGAGTTCAAGTCAAGAGATGATGCTCGAGAATTTTATGTTGCCTATGGCAGGCGGACAGGGTTCACTGTACGCATCCATCATAACCGGCGTTCACGAATAAATAATGTGGTTATTGGTCAAGATTTTGTTTGTTCAAAAGAAGGTTTCCGTGAAAAGAAATACATGTACAGGAAAGACAGAGTCCTTCCTCCGCCACCTATAACCCGAGAAGGCTGTCCTGCAATGTTAAGGCTAGCTTTAAGGGATGGAGACAAGTGGGTAGTCACCAAATTTATAAAAGAGCACAATCACGAACTAATGTCTCCCAGTAAAGTACCCTGGCGAGGTTCTACAAAAAGTTTTATCAGTGAGGTAACTTATCTTCGTCTTCTAACCAGACAACTTATAGTTTGTTTAACAATTATTTGCTTGTTAGTTATTACACGTCTGCAGGCTTACTTTTTCTGTTTAAATTGGGATCAAAGATCATTGTTAAGATTATTTGAATAGTAATTTTGAGTGTATAGTCAATCTATCATGTCAAGCATTTGTTACCAGTTAAGGGCCACAGCAGGTTGTGTGGATCAGCTATGAATAATTTCCAGTTTTACAGCTTGTATCCATTATCTGTAGGACCAGAAATATCTACCACTTTGATGGTATATTTCTGTAGTTTCACCCACCTGTTCTCGCCTATTTGACTTTGTGTATTAACAGGATGAAAAAGACCGGAGAATACGAGAACTGACCATAGAGCTCAACAATGAGAGACAGCGTTTTAAACGTAGGTGTGCAGCCTACCAGGAACAACTGAATATGGTGTTGAAGTTTGTAGAGGAACATACCGATCACTTGTCCGGAAGAGTTAAAGATATAGTTGAGAACATAAGAGAACTTGAGAACGAGCAACCAGAAAATTCAGATTGCAGATGTGTTTAGTACTTATTAGCCAGTTTTAGAAATTAGAACACTGTACATCTATCTTCATTTTATTTTTATTTTTTTTCTATTTTTACTTCCAGCTGACACTGTGTTGCTAATTTAATCATCATTAGTCATTACATGCTTTGGGTTCAACAATGGAAGCCGGACTGTATCCATTTATTTGATTGTGTTTTACATGTGCATTTGAAATAAAAAGATGGTTATTTAGCTCATTGATCAAATTCTCATGAATTGTCTACATACACAGCCATATACCAAGAGGGAAATAGCAGTCCAATTGAAATGCCCCTTAAAATTTGCTCAGATTTAGCAATTAATGTAACGAGAGATATTACCTCCAAAGAGGAAGTCAAAGCTGTAAACATCCGGTTTAAAATGCATTGACTACAACTAAGGACTTACAAATGAAACTATCTCTTCTGTTTCTTTAAAAGTGAAGCAGCACGCAGAAACATCTTATCAACTTCGTCAAAATGGGAAGAGTCTTCATCTTTCCCCAAAGATTTGGCATTTCTCGAGTCAATAGATATTTGCCGGAGGTGTTCTTCGAAATCTTCATGTTCTTCATCATTTTGCACTGGAAATTTATCAAACTGATCCAAATAAAGTGGTCGGAGTTCTGCCTTCTCCTCAGTTTCTGTCTCGGAGTCGGTCTCAAAAATATCTGATAAATCTTCAGAATCTGATGCCATCAATGACTCAGTTGTAGGATCATTTTCAGAACACTCCATCATGCTTGGAATGCTTCCAAAGTCTGGCTTATCTAGTTCAGTGTTTTGGACATCTTCTGCCGCATCAGAGCTATTTTCAGCTCTTGTTTCAGCCTGTGCTCGAAGCAACCCTAGTTCCTGCTCAAGTTTTGGAATATATTTCTTAACAGCTCGAAGGCCATCTCTATATTTAGATTTATCCAAAGCCTGTAACAGAGAAATGAAAAGGGAACGCTAAATATCGTATGAAAGATTTTGAAAAACAGAATAGATGGACATGGGTTCAAAACTTACAACTAGAATGAGGACAGATCACTTAACGGTTAACAGCAGAAAGAAGAATATGATGCATTCAGCATGTTTATAGAGTGTATGGATCAAGGAAGAGAAGCAAAACCTTCTTTCTAGAGAGTGTGATCCGAGGTGACATTATCTCTGTCGGGGGTTGAGCATAATTCTTCCCTCTGTACATAATTATTGTATTTTCTTCATGAATTTCAAGAACAATGCCTCCAGTCAGTCTTGCTAGCTCAGCTGCAATCTCCTTAACCTCCTCTGCTGAGAATGTCTTTACAATCACCTTCAGAGTCTGATGTTTCTTCCAATGCAAGTGCATGTTCAGAATTACACCCTGGTATATTCCTCGTCTTCCAACTGGAACGTAATTCTTGCACTTGCGACCCATCTTCAGAAAATAAAAGTGCTCTTCTGGTGTTAATATCTCTGGATCATGGGTCATTTCTGAGGACTCCTTCGGTTCAATCTTTTTCAATCCTTCAACAATCCTTTCCTCTTTCTTCCGAGCCTGGAAAAGAACCAGTAGCAGAATAGACCCTAAGCATCTAAAACCACGATGATAAATGTTCATAATCCAACAAGTTGATACTATGTTGAATATCTAAAATAAATCTTTATTTCTGATCAAATCCAACTCGAAGTCAATTAAGAGAATCACATTAAACTGGATGTTTACCTTTCTCAGCTTATACAAAATTTTTTCTTCAGCCGTCATCCTTTCATACTCTTTCTTCTTCTTATACCTAAAGTGCTTTAACCACCTTACAACTGCTCGTTTTCCCTTGAGTTTTTTCCTCTTAACTTTAGCAACACCAGCTCCATCAGCAGATGAGCTATTTTCAGAACTTTCCTGTTTCTCCACAACTTTTTCAATAGAATTCCGCAAAGGAGCTGAATGTATCCACAGACGCCCCTCTATTGAGAATCTTTTTAAACCATAGCATGGTCCAAAAGCCTTGCACAAAACATCAACCATGCTACTGCAATGTAAGCGAAGTCTCATGCAAATTCCAAACTTACAGATATAAACTAATTTAAGCCTAATAAATTACAAACGCAACTCAATCAAACAAATTTCTTTTTTACATTTTGAAAATAAATAAATAAAAGATTCAATTTTTACACATATTGAGAGTGGGAGAGAGAAGTACCTGATTCTTTGTAAAGGATATTTATTATAAGAAAAGGGTTTGAATATGTGGAATTTCGAGAGGAGAATCTTGAACTGCGGAGATTTACGAAGAGCCATTGAAGCTGAGGAAACCAAAACCCTTCCCACCATTTTCTCAATCTGTTTCTGTTTCAGTTGTTTGCTCTCGAGCCGGTCCAGTCTTTCTAAAGTCTCTCGACCGGTTTAGCCGGTCTCGGTTCTGCCCGCAGTCGAGGCCTGTTAATACAAAAGGCCCATTACCTTTGTAGGCCCATTACCTCGTAACCACATAGTAACAGTGTATTTTTGTTATAATTATTGACATTAATACTAAGTTACTAATCAGATAATTCCTGAAACACAACTAAATCATTTGAAATTAGTGGTTAACAAATAAACAAAAGATTGAACTGGAAAATAATGATAAAGGTCACCAATCAATAAGCCGATATAAAACATTGATATGATGAAAAATGAACCCAGAAAAGGGACATTGTATACTCTTTCTAAATGAAATGATACAACAAGTTACTCTCGATGAGGTTCATTTAATTCTAATTCATAGAACTCTTCTAATACAAGATTAATTATTTATTAATCATCTCAAGGCAGCAAATCCACCGCCTTTCATCATCTGCTTAAACTCATTGTAATTCACCATTCCATCTCCATCAACATCAACTTTCTTTATCATCAACTTGCAATCTTCTACTGTTCTTCCTTGCTTGAGCCCCAAGGAAGCCAAAACTGATCTCAATTCTTCTACTGTTATATAACCGTCTCCATTTTGATCAAACACGTTGAATGCTTCTTTCATGTCTTCTTCCTCGTCTCTCTCATCCATTATCGTTTGATACAAGGATCCAAACTCATTTATGTCTACGTAACCGTCGCCATTCACATCTATTTTTTCAATCATTTGAACCAATTCATTATCAGGAATATAGATTCCCAAATTTTTTAATGAGTCACTTAACTCTTTCCTTGTGATCTTTCCATCTCCATTCCTGTCAAACATTTGAAAGACTCGACGAAGTTCCGTTTCCATGATGATCGCTTAAAAAATAAAAACACGCCAACAAAAACAACTGATAACAAATGATGCAATACAAGAATAAAAAGAAGCTTAGGAAAGTTTATATAAATGTGATAACAGAAGTGTAACTGAAAATAACACAAGCAATAAATTTGTTAAAGAAGATATGAACAAAATGGAAATATGTGGTGAGTGTGAGGAGAAATTTAAGAAAGATTAACAAAACAAAATCAAAGAAAACAATTGGTTATTAGTGTTGATAAACTACGAAGAGACCAGTGCTTTTTTTGGAGTGTTTCGTTTGTTGGGTATGTCCTAAAATATAGAGCGACAATTTGTGGCTAATTAATTTTGGTGCTAAATTTAGATGAGGATGAAATTGGAGTTGGTTAAAAATGGATTATTAGTATAACATTTTGGACGGTCGGTTTTGATGGGATTTACTGAAAAAGTTGAGTGGTAAAAATGGAGGCAAAGAAGCATGACACGTGGAGATCTCTTATTAAAATAAAATGGATAATATTAAATGGTTAGAATTTATATTCAAAGGTAATTATTGATTTAAAAATTCTAGCACATTATATTAGTTCTAGGGAAAAAAAAGAATAAATAAAGAAGCTAGATGTTTTCTTTTTACAAATGACTTTTTTTGGGTAGATTGAAAAAACGAAGGGGAAAAATAAAGCAAACATATAAAAATAGGGGCACAACTGTAGCCCGTAGGTTGGTTTGTTTTATCTGCAATAAAAGTTATATGGACGTAAGTTAATAATTGGTTCAATAATTAATTATTTAGTTATTAAGTAAAAATTAAACATAACATTTATTTGAAGGGTTCCTCTATGATGCTGTAATTTTTTTACAGCATCAATAATATTTTTAATTGTGTACCATTTGATTTAATCAATGGTACACAATATTTGTAGTAAAAAAAATAATGGTAAACGGTTAACAAACGTGTAAGGGGTGGAGAATTTTGTAAACTAACTATGACCATTCTTAGAGTTTGAAACAATTTCACTTAAATAGCATATTTTATTTAAAATTATTTTTTAATCCTCCTTTAAATTTGAAATGTGATAATTTTTTTAAATAAATCTTCCAAAATCTATTACCATTAAGTATAAAATATAATGGTAGGTTATTTAACACAAATCAAATAAATAAGTTGTAATTGTAAAATTTATATATGATATAATAGTAATAAATAACACAACTAAGTACATATAATTAAGTAAATGTCATTGTTACATCAATAAACTCATTGTTGAGATTGCTTGTAACATAAAAATTACTTGATCACACATGTTTTAATAAAATTTAATATCGTATGTTAAAATACTCATTATTTTATATAATATTAAGGGTCATTGTATAATTGATCATGAAATATGTATTATTTTTAACACCCATTTAACATACTTATTCTCTGAACTTTATATTTATCTTACAATTAATATTCTTACATGATAGTAATTTTAAGTTTTATAAGCCTATATATTTTCATTTTATTATCAAATATCACTTTGTTAATTTCATAAAAGTTAAATCTAATATATATTCCTAATGAGCTTTAGTTTATGAATCGTGAAAGATTATTTTATTGATATCTTTTGATTGTAATTATAAAATTTTATGTTATTAAGAGTCGTTGCTTTTGTTATGATAATTAATAGTGACAATAAATAAAATATTACCTCCAGTAATATTTACGTGAGAAAAAAGTGAAAGAAAATAATTTATATTTTTATTGACATGGTAGGAAATTATCTCAGCCTTATAAAATTTAACTTTCACAAGCTTGTTTTCATTTTATTTTCAAATGTCACTTTGTTAATTTCACAAAAGTTAAGTCTAACACATATTCCTAATTAACTTTAGTTTATGAATCATTAAAGATTATTTTATTGTTATTCTTTGATAGTAATTATAAAATTTTTATGCTACGAAAAGTCATTACTTTTATTATGATAATTAATAGTGACAATAAATAAAATATTACATCGAATAATATTTAATGGACAAATGAGGAAAAAAAATCATTGTATGTTTTTATATTTCCTTTATAAAGATATGGTTTGGGATACTTTAACTTAAAATTTTGGCACAATATTTGAGCCACTAATATCTCATAGTCTAATGGTTGATATTGAAAGTCAAAGCAACATTTCATAATGTTATATCCTCCACCATTGAATTGCATGAAATAAATAGTTTTATTTTTTGATAAAAATTTAAATCAAAATATTTCTTACTCTATAGTTATATAGACATATATATTTTTCAATAATAATTGGTGAATAAAATATTTCTCATTTGTTGTGACTCATATAGTATTATTAATAAAACACATATAAAATAGTTTATTGCAATGCTTTCTATTATCATTATTGTTTAGGTATTAATGGTTTGTAATTAAATTCATACAATACAAATTATTACAAGACTTTGTGTTAAATAACCTACTTGATATTATATTTTATACTTAATGGTAACTGATTTTGGAAGATTTATTTAAAAGAGATTATCATATTACAAATTTAAAGGAGGGCTGAAAAGTAATTTTAAATAAAATATACTATTTAAGTGAAAAAAATTTCAAACTCTAAGAGTGGTCACAATTATTTTACAAAAATTATCCACCCACTTGAACAGTTACCATTATTTTTAAATTATTTTTTAGTACAAATATTATATACCATTGATTAGATCTAATGATTCACAATTAATACATTATTGATGCTGTAAAAAAATTTACAGCATCATAGAGGAACCCTTATTTTAATTGGAAATAGGATGTTTAATAAAATGTAAAACATTTACATTGGTCCATTAAATTAGAATAAAAATAATTAAAAAAAAGGGCTAATGGGCTTCATATATAAGGTCCTGGATTTGGATCCAAGCAGCCCAACGGAGAAAAGAAAGCCCATTCGATTCTAAACCCCAACCCTAGTCTTTGCTGCTTTTGTCTATAAAGCACTTGCTTCGACCATCGTCTAGTAATCTCCTCCGCCCCCGGTAGCCAAGGTCGATTCTTTTGCGTTCATTTTCTGAATCCGTATCTATGTTTTCTTTTTCTTTTTTTCCTTTATATATGTTTTGGAAAAGTTAATTTATAGTTTATAGAGAAAAGCAAGTCAGCTTCTTGACTGGATCGAAACAGAAAAACGATCCAGGCAATTAAATATTTTAATAAACTTGCGAAATGGAATTCGCCAGTATCACTCGCCTGAATCTGACCCTTCTTGATTTTTCAGGCCCTTTACCTACTGGCATATTTTTAATTCCCTGTAAGCAAACGCACTCTGTCCCTAAACCGTCTGTTGAAAGACGAATGTTTTGAGGCAATTTCTTCGTTTGCGAAAGCAAATGTGAATACCCAGCTCACTCGTCTATATGATCTCAGTCATTTATTTATGTGATCATATCGGGCACGTGGCTTGGTTACATCTGAGTGCTAATAATATTTCATTTTGACTTGAATTTGTGATCTTTATAAAGGGGTGATGATTGCATTTGAATGTAGACGCGGTCGCCCCTTTTTTTAACTATTTATATAAATTATTCTTTTTCCTAATTTAAAATAAAATCGAACGTACGTTTTGTTGTTGTTAGACAATTCGTAATTAACTTGTTTTGCCACCGGTGTCTGTCTGGTCGGTTAATTTGGACGATCAAGATACAATTTTATTATGGCAGAAGCTAGTAAATGATCTACTTTTTCGCGTACGGGGCGGGCGTTGTTATTCTGAACACCAGCAATTATAACTATTCTGGAAGCCAAGCCAACAAGAAGAGAGTGTGTATAAAGAACAAAAATTTTAAGTTCAATAAATGGAAGGATTTGGAGCACATTTTAAGACCAACCGTAATTGACGTGAAGCATAATCTAAAATGCTTCTCTTCAGAAAGGCATGGAAAAAGCCACATGAAAAAGAAAAAGAATGAGAAACTTTAAACAACCATCTCTTTGGGATCTCCTTTGATGCTTATAACTACTACGACACCATTAATAAAGTGATCCAAACAGAACATGACTGATTTCCAGCAAAGTGATCATCTCTATATTGAAGCGGTACTAACGATGCTTAATGAAGGAAAAACACCTACAAGGACAATCTCGAAGCCTCTACTCTAAAGAGCAAAATCAATTGAAGAGAGTTTATTCTTCTCAACTAAAAAGCAGGCTTAACAAGCTTCTGCCAATTTGTATACTCTCTTCACCCATTTACAGTTTACATACCTGGAGTCAACCTCACATTCATGATGAAAGTTGAAATAACAGAATATCCTTATGATAAATCACGAGACTAAAACCTCAGCCAAAATTAAGGATAACAATGTTAGTCCAAGGCATCTCACTAACACTGAGAAACAGAGATGGTAGCAACTTGCAACTATAACTCAACACTCAACAAATGCTAATATTAATATATTATAATCTCCTTTTCACTCATTCATTGCCACAATATGCTACCCGGCTATGTACATTCTCCAGCTAAATGACCTAAGATTATGCTAATGCTAGTCAGTGTAAACGATATCATTCGAATGAAAATAATATACATGTTAAGAGCAGATTTCTAGTGCTTTACGAAACTCAGCATAGAGATTCAAAGGGGTTTCTGCTGATATATATTGAATCCACATTACAACTAGAAAGTAAGATTAACCCTTTCATCTGCATGGTATTTATATCCAACATTTTGATGCAATCCATTATATTGTTACAAATTAAAACTAAATCGATGAATCAGCTGTGAGATTTCACCTAGAATTTTAGAAATGGCTTGCCACATTCAACAAGAACTTCATAGAACTACAACAACACCACGAAGTTCCATTGAAACATTAATATCTTGATGCTTAATTCCATGAATATTATTAATGATTCACAAAGCTAAAGCACCTACAACAAGATAACAAAATGGAATTCCAAAATGTCCACATTCATAAACTTCAAAGGCAATCTCACGTACAAGAAAGCCATGAACATTAAACAAACATATGGAAACAGTTCTTAATCGCCGTAAAAAGTTTAAATCTTTCACAATTATTACCTCCCCAGAAGCACAAAAAACGCACCGTTTTAACCAAAAAAAAAAAAACATTACGGAGTATCCCATGGCCTGGGCTCGGGAACAGCCACGACCATGCCTTCAAGATCGTGAGTTAGCACCACCTGACACCCGAGCCTTGAATGCAAATTCAACACGCGAGCGCGTGAGTTCCTCTTGAGCACGTACTCCTCTTCGTAGGATCTCGGAGGCAGCCTATCAAGCCACTCTTGAGCAATGTTGACTTCGCACTCGGCGGAGCAGGCATCGATCTCTTCTAATCGGTGGGAGGCAGGGTCGATGAGGCCACTGTTGGTCAGAGCTTTGAGGAGAGTCTGACCGGCGAGGCCAATTATCGGGCGCTTCTGGCCGTCGGGGTCGATGGCGAAGAGGTGGACGATTCGGTCGGCGACTTTGGCGGAGGGGGAGGCGGTAGCGGAGGAGCGGTGGGTTAGGGATTTGGAGAGGGGAGAGAGTGAAGGAAGGCGATGGATTTGGGAGGAGAGTTTTTGGAGTGTTGATATCGCCATTCTTTCGAGAAAAATTGGGGCTTTGATTCGATGTGAGCTATTTTGATTTCGTAACTTTGGTTACTTGCTTCTCTCCTGTTAGTACCGTAAGGTGAGGTCAAGTGAGTTGTTATTATATTATATATAATTTGTTTTAATTTAATTGTCTCTTACAAAATTAAATTCAGATACAGATAATACTGAACTCAAGTTTATATTCAATTGATTTGGCAAATACATTTACAGCGCTGATGTTTGCCCGAGTCAAACCCCAGGTCAAATCCCAAAACAGCACTAAAACGACGTCATTTCATTATTATTATTATTATTATTTGTTTTGATTCACCACACCGTTTGGCTTTGGAAAAGGCAAAAGCAACAATAACCCAACTGCTTTCTCTTCCTCTCTATTTCACCACACAACTCGAGCATAGAACCCAATTGTAAAAGCCAAAAGCAACGAGAACGTAGTTGCTTTCTCTTCCTCTAGGCGATAGGGTTTGTCTTAGATCACGCAAAAGCAAAAGCTTGAACAAGGATGAGTTTCGGCATTGTCCTTTAAAGATGAGTTTGGGCATTTACAGTGGCTGTGAAATTTTTCTAACATAAAATTGATTTTCTATGTGGCTTTGCAATAAGGTAAGGTATTGTCTTCTTTGGCATAAAGTTGAGTTTCAAACCTTGAATTTTGCTTGATGTTGATTAATAAGCGGGTATTGAATTGCAAATGGTAATTTCAGGATGTGGTTGGAGCTAGATTGACAAAGGAAATAGGAAATATTTGGCTGTGGCTGGAGCTGGTGGTTGGAACTCGATCGATGAAGGAAATGAAAGGGAAAATATTTAGCTCTGGCTGGAGTTGGATCGACGAAGGAAATGAAAGGGAAAATATTTGGGTGGAAAAACAACGTCATTTTTCATTAACAATCCACATTACAACTCAAACACAGCTCCATCGACAAAGAAAATGGGAAATATTTGGCAAGGAAAAATAGCGTCGTTTTTGGCTTTAGCAAAACAATGTATTTAAATTTCGGGGTTTGACCCGGTGTAAATATCATTTTCCTTACACTTACATGTATATCAATTACAAAAAGTGATGAGATAAAATTGGAGACAAAATCAATAGAATAAAGACATGTCTATGGATGGTTGATAAATTAAAATAAATGATTATCTTTTTATTATGAGATGCTAAAACTTCTCTTAGAAAGTCCCATTAACATTTAAATGCAGCCTATTTACGAAGACTCAAATTTGTTAGGAAATATGTCTTCTTCTTTTTTATAAGAACCTTTCCTAAATTTCTCTTATTCAGTAATTTTCTTATTCAGAAGAATTCTTATTTAAGATATAAGTAATACTTTAACATTAAACTTTTTAAAAGAGGAATACAACTTATATAAGGAAATGAATACTTCTCTTATAAAAAATAATCACTATGTATAGGGAGGTTGAGTTCACTTATTTGCATAACACAACAATCCGTTTCTCTGTAATTAAACATTTTTAATGTGAGAGAAACGATAGGTCTATTCAGAGATTGTGTTTTATTGAGGTTTTGAGTATGAGAAAAATACTAGAGTAATTACAATAATTTTAAAATAGTATATTTTTCTCTCGTCGTCCTTGGTGGCTGTAGTTTTTTTCGGATATAAGAGTTTTTAACATAAATTATTGTGTTGTGTGATTGATTTTATTCTTTATCTATTATCTATTTATTATTTGTTTGATTTTTTTTTTGGTAAGATATTGGGTGTGATTAAAATTTCCTAATAAGTTGTATCAAAGTTAAAGTTGCAACACAAAGCAAAGATGTCAACAATGAGGTTTTTAAAACATGTGAAGGTAAGAATAGAAAAGTTTTATGGAAGAATCAATTTTAGCTTGTGGAAAGTTCAAGTTAAGGATATGTTGATTCAATCTGTTTACACAAGGAAAGTAAAGGTGATGTAAACCATATTTGTATTAGTGGAAACCCTTAGAGGTATGTAAATAATTAAGACACTTTAAAGAAGATTGTTGCATCAGAGCAAATTCGGCAGACAGCTTTAAATCAGTAAATGAAAATACTAGTAATATTAGTTTGTAGTGTATCTCTTTTCTCCATGAGAGACTGCTTATCATTTTAGGTATACCATGGAAGAGGATGTATTACTACTGAAGAGTCCACAAGATTGGCACACAAGGTATGATTTGACATTAATGCAAAGTATGTGGTAACATTTTTATGTTAATAACTAAAGACTCGCAAGGAAGCCAAACATGAAAATAGGTATTTTCAGCAAGGTCATTGACATGTGCTAAATACATGTACTCTAGGTAAGATGGAGTATGATCATTTTCGATGTAGAGAATTACGACTGTTGGATAGAGGACAAATTTTACCTATGATGGAGTGATTCTCATAAGTCAACAAGGTAGAGACGACATGGTTGTGTGGATACATGATGGATCATATTTTGTCATTCAATTGAAAAGCTTGCCAAGGTGGAGATTGTTAGGAATTCTGTCTCTTTTCAACAAGGGCAATTCCTAGGCTTTTTTTACTTTGTAGTTTTTTTTAATTAAGAAGGATTCCTATTTAAGAAATAAATAATTTTCCTTTAGAACTTAACTTATTCAAGGATAAATACAATTTATATAATATAAATAATATTTTTCTTATAAGAAATAATCACTATATAAACAGAAGTTGAGTTTGTTTGTTTGCATAACTCAACAATCAATTTTTCTGCAAGTATACAATTTTTAATGTGAGAAAAATAATAGGTCTATTGAGAGATTATGTGTTATTGAGATTTTAAGTGTAAAAAAAATATTAGCGTGATTCTAGTAAATTTTCAGATAGTGAATTTTTCTTTCATTGTCTTTAGCGGCTGTGGTTTTTCTCCAGTATAAAAATTCTTCGACGTAAATTTATGTTATATGATTGATTTTATTCTCTATTTATTTTTTTGTTTATTATTCATTTAATATTTTTACTTGCACGATCTTCGGTGACATTAAAATTTCCCAACAAAATCATACCTGTTAACCTTTTAAAAGAATTGAAAGAAAAGGAAAAGACTCAAATGCTGTGAAATTTTATTTGCTTGTAGTCTTTTAAATTGGTGGATGATATCACTCCCCCATGGCTGCATGACACTGGAAACAAACCCCACAAAGCTGGGCACTTAGATTCAAAGTGTTCGATTATGGCAGAAAACCTGACAAGCAAGTAAAGGATTTGATACATAACTCAAAACCAAAGACAAAGGAAGCACAAAACTTTAACATTTTATATTACACATGAATAGTTCCACAATTCGGTTTTAATGCAATCATTCCTCACATTAGCTGAAACACACAAATTATCCAGAGTTTGATTCAGGATACTAATTCATTAAATTCTCCAGACTTTGATTCAGGATACTCAAAATGATGAGCATGCAACACCGCGGCCTACGTTCTGACCTGCAGGCATGTTTTAGCTCTGTACAGAGTGCAATCACCAGCCACGCACAAGCTAATCATGCTATAATCAAGGGAAAAATTGTCATTGATCACAGTCCAGGGCAATCAGGTCCTGGAAAATCAGCTTCTGTTCAGATTTTTAGCCGCACGAAAGTCGACCCAGGTAAGTTCAATTCTTTACAAAACATCAAACTCCTATTGGTAACCTGCTAATTCTTTCTTTTCTTGTTGCAATATCAGGCACTGGTAAAGGCAAGTTGAGTCATATAGCATACCTCAAGAACGGAAAGAGCCATAAGCATAATGGTACAAAAACCACAACTTATAAATTGAAGTTCTATGTTGAGCCTGATTTTGGATATCCAGGAGCTTTTGTTATAGAAAATCAGCATAAGTATAAATTTTTCCTTCAAGCTGCAACCCTCCACGCTCCGGACAACCAGGCTATCCATTTCGATTGCAGGTCTTGGGTCTATCCAATCAAACTGACTAAGACACCCCGGATTTTCTTCTCAAACAAGGTAAGCTGTAATCTTTGGTCTCAATTCTTTTCTTCTTTTTCAAACCAATTTAACCCCCAATCTCGTGTTGCCTTGCTAGAGCTATCTTCCAAGCGAAACACCAAGTACTCTTAAGGATTTGAGAAAACAAGAGCTTATAAGCTTGAGGGGAGATGGTACTGGAGAGAGGAAGGAATGGGAAAGAATATATGACTATGATTACTACAATGATCTTGGCGATCCTGATATAGGTCCTGAAAATGCTAGACCTGTATTGGGAGGCTCTGAATCACTTCCATATCCTCGCAGGGGGAGAACTGGTCGCCCTAAATGCCGAGCAGGTAACCTCATTGATCCTTTTTCAGTTTCATTGGCAAACAATAAATTCTGTGTTCACGCCAGTGTGACAACCAAATTTTGCCACTTTGATCATTTGTCTTATGAACATAGATCTATCCACTGAGAGCCGACCAGAGAAAATCAACTTGGATATATATGTTCCCCCTGATGAGAGATTTAGTCCCAAGAAGTTGTCTGAATTTATTGGAAATTCGATCCGCGCTAGTCTACATTTCCTTATCCCTGAAGCAAATTCCTTGCTTGAAAAAGATCCCCATTTTCGGTCATTTGATGAGATAAGAGGCATGTTTTCAAGCAACAAAAGCCGGAAAGTGGAGGGACGGTTGACAAAGAAACTGCAGAAATTATTACCGGAACAGCTATTCAAACAGATTACACGTGCAAGCAAAGGAGACCCCATGAGGTTCCCAGAACCTCAAATTATAGCAAGTGATGCAGCCTACAATTTTCCATTCTTATTCTATTTTTCTTTGTTTCCTTCTAGTTTTTGGCATTTTAAATGAGAGCTATTAGCAGCTCAGACTCCCTTATTTTTGCTCCTTTGTTATTTAGACAATGACTTGGCTTGGAAGGAAGATGAGGAGTTTGGACGCCAAATGCTTGCTGGAATTAATCCTACACGTATTCGCTGCTTGGAGGTTTTCACTAACCAATGCAAAATTCTTAAATCAAATTCAATCAAAACCAAAAATTGAAGCAAAAACAATTTCCTTAAAATGATAACACATAGCAAACACACAATGTTCTAATTTGAGCATACCTTGCAGGCATTCCCACCGAAAGGGAAAAATGGAAAGATGAGTTCAATAACACTAGCAGACATAGAAGGCAGCCTCGATGGCCTGGATATTACACAGGTAGACATGTCATTTCCTTTCTTCTCATTCATTCTGAGGCTTCAATGAGTGCATTATCTATCTTAGAGGCAAAATTTAACGTCCAATAACCGAAGCAGGCAATGAACCAATGGAGAATATATATCTTGGATCACCACGACTATCTCACGCCATTTTTAAGCAGAATTAACACTAGCAGCGTATGTGCTTATGCATCCCGAACATTACTGTTCTTAAGAAGTGATGCCACGTTAAAGCCAGTGGCAATAGAGCTAAGCCTCCCTGGCTTATCTAGTGACGAGGTCAACAGGGTTTTTCTTCCAGCAAAGGAGGGCATCGAAGCAGCATTGTGGCAGCTTGCCAAAGCTCATGTCCTAGCTAATGACTCAGCTTACCATCAACTAGTCACCCATTGGTGAGTTCACTTACTTTTGGGGTACAATTGTCAGAAAAATTTCATGCAGTACTTAATATATGGTGCGTTTTTTATTTTCCAGGTTGCATACTCATGCAGTGGTCGAGCCATTCGTCATTGCCACTAGAAGGCAGTTAAGTGTGATGCATCCTGTCCATCATCTATTAGATCCTCATTTCAAAGACACCATGCATGTAAATGCATTGGCTAGGAGTATCCTCCTAAACGCTGGTGGAATCCTTGAGAAGACATTGTTTCCTGGTAAAATTTGTATGGAATTGTCTTCTGAGCTCTACAAAGAGTGGAGATTTGATGAACAAGCCCTCCCAAAAGATCTTATTAAGAGGTATTAACAACACTATCTCTATGGGTTTAGCATACACTACAATATCATACATTTTAACTCATGACATCAATTTTTCAGACGTTTAGCACTGGAAGACTCAGACTTGCCTACGGGGTGTCAAATCCTCTTCCAAGACTATCCCTATGGTTTAGATGGACTTGATGTATGGCTTGCCATTATGACATGGGTCAAAGATTATTGCTTCATCTTCTACAAAGATGATGATTCTGTCAAGTCTGATGAGGAAATCCAAGCATGGTGGAAAGAAATCCGTGAAGTAGGTCATGGTGATAAGCGCAATGCGAGCTGGTGGTTTGAAATGAACTCTCGTGACAACCTAATACAAGCTCTAACTATTCTCATATGGACTTCGTCAGCCCTTCATGCTTCAGTGAACTTTGGGCAGTATGCATATGCTGCTTACCCTCCAAATCGTCCCACACTATGTCGAAAATTCATTCCGGATGAAGGAACACAAGAATTTGCAGAGTTATTAATTGATTCAGACAAGTACTATCTTAAAATGCTACCTGAAAGATTTGCGATAACCCTTAATACTGCATTGGTAGAAGTCTTATCGCGGCACACATCAGATGAAGTTTACTTGGGGCAGAGGCAGTCATCAGAATGGACAGATGATCAGGAGGTTTTGCGAAAATTTGAAGAGTTCGGTGAGAAGCTGAAAGAAATAGAGCAAAAAATCGCGGAGAGGAACAGAAATGCCAGGCTTAAGAACAGATGGGGACCTGCCAAGATAGCGTACAAACTTATGCATCCTGATACATCAAACGTCAAAAACGACGGAGGCATCACAGGAAAAGGTATCCCAAACAGTATATCCATTTAACGTAAGCTCAAGTACATTCAATAAAAACTATTAGGGATCCTCTAACATACATTTAATGTATGTTACAACCACTCACATAAACAGTGAGTGATGTGGGATCCACTCAGTATTCATGTGGGTGGTGCAACATACACTAAATGTATGTTAGGGTTTGCCAAACTATTAAGCGCTTCTGGATGTAATATCAAACTCTTGTACTTTTGTAATTTTTTTTTAATTCAGTAAGTAATTATTACATAACAGAAAGCGAAAGCAGAAACAGCAGCATTGTCGGTTTGTTTGAAACCTGAAATGCAGTTGGCAGCGAGAAAATATTGGATGGGGATTGGTATCCCATTCAGACAGCTGCAAAATCCTGATTAGCTTCAATAACCAGCTTTTAGGTTTTAGCTGGAAGCTTTTAAAAGACACCGATATTTTAGAGTAGTTTTATTTTTTCCTGTTTGGTCGGGCCTTCTTCACAAATCAACTCCCACCTGTCTCTCATCAACAAAAATTTAATGATTAATACTCGGAAATGGGATTAATATCGCAAAAAGAAGCCCATCGCTGGAAGACTGAAGCAATACAAATTTGACCGAACTAGTGGGATACTGAGGTGCTGTGACCTTTCAGATTGATCTGAACAAGAAACTAAGAGATGTTGAAATAAGCAAGCAGATGAATTATTCTTCATTTCTCTTGGTTGGCTGAGATTCTATCAACAACATCGACCTTGAACAGCAAATGGCGCACTATCAACCTTTAAAGGATTTTTCAACACCATATCAGCGACCAGTTCAGCAGTGCCCAAGGCCTGAAAAAGAGGACCAAAATTATGAACGATCTGAAAATACGATCAACAAAACCAGTAAACCACATCAAAAGATCATAGAAAAGAATACAAATATTACCAGAGAAAGTCCTAAGCCTTCATGCCCGGTTGCAAGTAATACCTTAGACAAACCTGGAACAGGTCCAATTACTGGCTTCCCATCAGGCACTGAAATCAGGAAAATTTTTGTCATATTGCCCTCTATTTACTTAATAGGCTATGATTCGAATTACATAGAAATTTCAAATCCATCAAATCTGACAATATAGAAAAATTTCTACTTCAGAATTGCGAAATGATATGGACTTACTATAAGGACGCAGTCCTATTCTCACTTTTCTGTTGCTAATGAAATCTGCAAGACACAAGTCTCTTAGTTTGGGATAGAACTCTGCAGCACGCTTCCATATGCGATCGATGATTGTCTGTTCAACTTCTGTGTTGAAGCCAGCAAACTGACGGCTGCTCCCTGTATAGAAGAACAGATAAGTTGATGGAAAGACAAGCATGTCTACCAACATTCAGAGCTGACCTACTGCAACTCAGGATATTGTAAAATGAAAAGATACAAAGTATTTTAAACTTCAGATGTTCTCTTAAATACAATGCTAAATAAGGCTAAGAAATTCCATCCCCAAACAAGATTGCCTTAATACTCAGTATGTTAATCTTTCAACATAACATTGAAAAAGATCAAAACAGTAGTTCTAGAGAACTGCAAGGAGAAACGCAAAATTCTACCAAGAACGAGGTTTCCTATAGCATCTGTAGTGGCCGTCATCGAAATAGACAAGATTTGCCCATGATCAACCTGTCCTGGGTGTAGAGTTAGATCATGATGACCCACATAACCTGCCTCCATTGAAGCATGATTCAATTTAAGAGAATTGAAATTTTCGAGCACAAGCAAGTGACCCTGCAAGAAGATCAAATATAAGGCAGGTCCAACATCACAAATAGAAAAAAGAAATGGATTTTTCTTATAGAAGAAAGAATAAATGATGTTAATCACTCATTCAGAAGGAAGACTGCAAGAAAATTGTAATGGGGTTTCATGTAGAGATCCAAGGAATGAAATCAGGGATGAAACGTCAGTTGGTACGAAGATGGCAGAGCAAAGTTTGTAATGGAAAGTGATTTCTGAAGTAATGGATATAACATCATAAAGAAAACTCATCAAACTCTTCTAAACAACAAGCTAAAAAGTTGATTCTAACCTTTCGAGGCTTTACAGGGATGTCCAGAACAATCTCTGTTTCTCTAAGCAGGTCATGCATCAAAGACCCACTCCAACAACCAGCTGCAACTACAACGGCTTTCTTACTATACAAGGTATTCTTTGAGGTCTGAACTGCTTCAACCTCCCCTGTGCTATTAGATCTGAATATAACACAAAATATTAGAGTTGCTTTGAAATCTGTTTGACATCTGAATATGAACATGTAACACAGTCCCTCAATTTCAATTTAAGTCTTGGTATGGCAGAAAAAGCAACAAACCTTAATAAACACGTAACAGGGTCATGGTAGAACTCTGCATATCTGCCTTTTGATGCAAAATGCCTGTTACCCTACATATCAATCAAATATGCATAGATTACACCAAATAAAGGTCACAGCTGATTGAAAATGGTACAACAAGATACTGCTAACAAGTAACCTATATTTTCAAAATAAATAAATAACTAGAGACCTTTTCAATATATGCAACAGCAAGCATAGCATCCAATTGGGAGTCATATGGTAGAAAAGCAGCCAAACTATCTTCCCCAACCATTAGTTCAGGTTCTGCTTGCAGCAAATCACTACTAGACAAGTACTCTGCTCTCAACCCAGCTTCACATAGCTGCTTCACCCTCTCTTTCAACATGACCAACTCTTCAGGGGTTCGACCAATTAACAAGCTTCCTGCAAATTAAATTCCCATTAGTAACAAAGTTCAACTCAACAAAATAATTTTTAACTAGTACATGCCATTGATAACATTATGCTCATCAATTATGGACATACAATGATGCCTAATAGTCTAAGATGAGATGGAGTCTGTTAGGCTCACCACGCAGTTTAAGTACCTGTCTGTTTCCATCCAATTACTTGAAGAGGGTCCAAGCCTTGGTCACGCAAGCTATCTGCCAACATCTTCCACAATTTATTGCTTCTCAATGCAAGGTCCCATATTTCACTCCCAGGTGTCCTGTGAACCATCCATATGTATCCCTGACCTAGAATTTAAAAAAAAAAAAAAAATCAACCACAGTTCAAGAACAATGAAACAGTGCAAGCACCACTTTGAAAATAGTACAGAAATGTTCCGGTGAGCAGTGGATCCGTGGTGCAACTCATTGTTAATGTGAATGAAGCTGAAGCTATAAATTTATGTGGCATGTGACGGTGTCGCTCAATCCATTAAGTAAACAACATTGCCTCACTAAATCGTTTTCTCATGTTCATTTTACAAAATGAAAAAAAAAAAATGAAAAATGCACTCAATTTGTAGTTTCTCTAGCACAGCTTTTTATTTTATTTTTTACCTGCACCAGTAGCACCAGAACAAGGGACGGCTTTGTCAACTACAGCAACTGATAAATCCGACCCGACAAGTAACTGTCGGGCGATCGTCAACCCGATTATTCCAGCGCCGATTATAATCACATCGAATGTGTGACATCGGGAAGATGCAGTTATTGGATTTAGACGAGAATAGCCGGTGGGTCCGAGTGCCCGACCGGGGCGGGTTTTGTTGACTGAAAGTAAAAGCGGTTTTTTGCCGAAAAAGCTCGATTTGAATGCGAAAGCAGCAGACGTGCGACATGATTGCCTCCCTCCCCGAGAACGCCAAACATTGACGCTTTCTTGTAGAGTAGAATTTGTTGATTGATTATTTGATGAGATTGAAGTCATTTCAGTTAACTGTTTCGAAATTTCTGCAGTGAGCTCGATGTAAGTGCAAGGTGACTTGTAATAATGGGAGATTACCAACTAAGTCCCTGAGTTTTTCACGTTATTGATAACTTCATACTTTGTATAGGTCCGTTGTGTCATATTGGAGATGACAACTCAAAAGAATATAAAATACACGAAATTTATTAATTGCGTTGTTTTTCTAAAAATATGGTTTACACTAAACTACAGTCAGCTTGGAAAATTGATAATTATACAGGAATGATATATCTTGGAGCAAAATTGAATGGTGAGTTGTGATAGAAACAGGCAAAATTGAAGTTTCATTAAAGCCTCAGAGTTCAGCCAAGTTAATCAACTCATTGGATAAATAAATTTCTGATTGTTTTGTCTCATAAGCAGCTTCTGAAAGACAATTATGGCTTGCCAAGGCTTTGTCCAAGGCATCTGCTAATGCTGATTCCCACAAACCTGAGCTGCAAACTCTTTGGTAGGTCTCATAACCTGCTGCTTTTAGGCCATCTGATACCATTTCTCGCAAAGGCCCAGAAACCTCTTTGCTGTTCATCACATTCTTACAAGTGTTGGACAACCCTGGTTTCCCAAAAACCACGATGGCACAGCTCCTATCCACCATGCGAACATTGAATGCTTCTGCAAAAACTTCATGGGAGCCTTGCAGCATGTTCTTCAGAATTCCAGCAGATATCCTCTCCCTAAATCCCCACAAGAAAACCACATCCTCGCAACTTACTTTTCTTTTGTCATTGGTCCATCCTCTGATCTCTTCATTAGTTGGCTCTTGAGAGCTGCCAGGCAAACAGTAGAAGATATTTGCGTAGCGGTTAATGGCTGATGCCAGAAAATCATCACTAGATTCAATAGCATCAGGAGTGATTTTCAATATGGAGCACAGCTTCCCAAACAACTGGCATATTTTCACGACATTATGCCCATGAATCTTGCCTTCATTTTCATTAGCTGCAAAATTCAGGTACAACATTGAGAAATCAGATGACTTAATAGCACATAACTCTTAAGCGCTGATTGGCACTGTCATGGACACGACTCCCAAGTCAATTGATGTAATTAGTATTCACTAAAAACACAATTTGGCTTGACTAAATAATTGTTCCAGGCTGGACATGAAAATCCCTAGTTTCCTTCATTACACATTTCACAAGTGAACCTCAGTCACATGAAATATCCCAAGATGCAAGCATGATTTGATGTGCATGTGTGAACAGACTGACCTTGATTTGGAATTTCCATCTCAATGGGTGCAAAGAACCTATTTTTCAAGTAGGCGATGGTAGCAGATATATTGGTCATTTTTTTCACAGGACCAATATCCTTCAACAGATAGTTGACATCAATTACTTGAGGGAAAGCCAAGCGCAAAGAACAGATGAACTCGTTCATGTTAGGAGGTAGGGGAGCTAGAAATTTTGAATGGATAAATGTAAAATCTGCAAGAATCAGAAAAGAGAATCAATCTCAAAAATGTAAAGAAGTCAAAGGTGCTATAAATTTCGTTTATATAGATATACACCATTAAGGGAATTGTGGGCGACAATAGGTTTCTGTGAAGCAGAGATCAAATCGATCACCTCTCGAAATCCACGGACTCTCTTATTTTGTTCAAATTCGAAAGTTTGAAGCTCCCTCTGTCAATCAAAATCAAAATTTAATAAAATGGACAAAACCTGAACAGTCACTATCACCGGCGACTGGTTTACCTTTAAAAGATGCTTGTCCTCATCTGAACTTGTCAACACAGCTCGAACTGCCTGTGTTCCTCCACCCTTTGCTGGAATTATTAGAGGAACAAGGACATCAGAAAAGTCTTCCAACATCTGTAGCCAATCCAGAAAAACTGAACCTATTTAATTATCCAAGCAAGAGACTAAGAATGGATTTGCTTCATCAAAAGTTGAAAGATCATAAAATATAATTTGTTCAATCGACCTTTAGTACTAGCTGAACTTGGCGTTCACTGCAAACATCTATAGTCATGCTAGGTCTAGATCCAAACTGTTCCCCTCCTAAAACAATTTTTCTCAAGGATGTCACCAGAGCTGCTGCAAATGACAAGTCATTACTATAAAATAAAAAAAGAAAAGAAAAGAAGAAAAGACATAATAAGTAAAACTTTGCAGCAACTCATAATTTACCCTCTGTCTTTATGTCAGAGTCTGTACACGCATTTTTCCAATGCTTAACACGTGATCTAACCCTTTCAATGAAAACTGTATCAGCAACGCTAAGAGCAGGCGAAGAGGAAGATTTTGTTGCATGATCAACAGCCATTGGATTACCCATTCGAACTTTTACAGTGGACTCTTGTGCTTCAGATAAGTATGATATGCCTAGTAATAGAAAAAGAGCCACTTTTGGCTTTGAGTAAGGATTTTCTCAAAACAAACAAGAGACAACAAGATGATACCAATCATTAATCATGCATGAAACTACAGATGAAATTGCATCAGGTCTATCAGTGATTCCTGATTATATATTACTATGTTCATAAAACATTCATCATAAAGAAACAAGAGCTGTTCCTAAAAGCCGAATGCTATGAATTTAGGCATAGTATGCAAAGTTCTTGGGAATGAAATTGATCCAAAGATATAACATATACAAGAATATATTCTAAAGAAAAAATCAGCTACATTATTGATAAAAACAAAGCCTTTATATTGATCTATCTTAAAGATCTTAAGTGATATATCCAACAATATTATTTTCTCGAAACCAGCAATAAATGAATTACAACAGCAGCAATTATCCATAAACTGAGTAACTGACCATCGTATATGCAGGTATTAAAACCAAAACCCTCTTTCGCCATTGCAGTCAAATATGATGTTTGACAAGTAAAACTGTAAGATGGCATCCCCATCTTCAGCTCATCTCTTGGAAACAAATGAAAATTATACCTGCAACCCAGTATTCAAGAACAAATTTATAAACCAATATACTTGTCATTAGCAAAAATAATAAAAACAACAATAGCATGATAAGGACTCACGGGTAAGCGATGACTTTGGAAGCTTGAAGTTTAAAGGGGCAAATAGCAAACTGAAGAATCTGGAAACGTTCAGCGGCGAACTTAGCCTTAAGGTAAGCGGTTTCGGGAGTATCAAAGGTAGACACGCGGTGCCACGGCGACGAGAAGGAGCCGGTGTTTTGCAAAGAGACGGCTATAAAGTCTGAGCTGGAAATGTGGTTCTTGATTTCTGAGAGAGATTCATTGAAGTTGGTTTTTGTTATTTGTTTTATGGGCCAGTGGTGGGGGTTTTGTTGGACAGTTTTGGTACAGAAGGAGCGTATTCGTAATGGCGAAGGCTTGAACTTAGGCACCATTTTTGTTGCAGAAGCGTCTTTGAGTTTTGTCACTGTGAAAGAGAAATGAATGATTATTATTAACCCGAAATGGGTTATGGGCCGGGGCGGCCTGCCCATTGGGCTTGTATCAATTGATTGACCAACCACTTTTTTTTTTCAATTTTTTGAACGAAAAATTAAGATAAACACTGTTTAATAAATATCACAAATTACTTAATATATAAATTTTATACAGGGAAAAATGAGAAATGGACTAAACTGTAAATGGAAATAAATTCACTTTAGAAAAAATTAACTTGAGCTAATGTCGTTGATACCATTAGGAATACCTTACTAGGTTGGCGGTTTGCAAACTTGGACCTGATATGTCATTGTCATTAAGCCCAATCACTTTAAGAGTCTGTCCAAGTTTGAACCGGCTGGGCCTGAGCCGGCCTTAGGCTTTCATCAATTCTTTAATGTTTTTTTAGTAAAGCAAAAAAACTTAAATTAAAGCTAATTATCTAATACATAGTAGTACAATACATAAAATATTAGTAATGCAACATAATAAATTATAAATACTAATATCTAAAAACAAAATTTTTGTTTTCCTACCACAAAAACTGGAGCTTTATAAATGAAAAATGAACAATACTTATGTACTCTTCTTTATGGAAGGACCGCATTCTTGCATCCACTTTTCTGAATTCTCCATTAATTCTTCTTTTTCAAGTTTTACAAATTATTCAGTGCGACCTTGACTTTGATTCAAAGAAAAAAAAAAGTTATGTGAAAGTGAAATTAATCATTAGACTTCTATTATCAGTTGAATCGCCCACAAAATAAAATAGAAGTTGTTTTTAACTTCAAATTGAAACAGCCAAATGTAGCCTAAAAAGTGTTTTAATTAAGATGGATTTTTATTTTTTTGACTTTTATCTTGATGTGTAAGGCTTGCATATTTACTGAATAATAGTGAGGTATTTTAAGTAAAGGGGTTTGATGAGAGACTTCTAGGGATGCTGAGTGGAGGCATGGGGATTTAGGTTTTGGCTGTTTTTTTTATTAATTTTTTTTATTTTGATTTTTTAGTTTTTTTCAATTTAAATTTTTTTAATATATTATAAAGTCACTTTCTTTAAAATATATATATATATATTTACCAAGCCTATTATATATGGGCTTTACATTTTGGGAGCCCTTATCCAAGACTTTATCCTGTGGGTTGTGCTTAAAGCCCGCGGACTTGGGATAACCCAGGTTTTTTTGCCAACCTTAGGTCTTGCTGTCCTCTTAAAAAAAAAAAAAAACCATGCATTGAAAGAAAGGGTTAATTACTATATTATTAGTTGATGTACACCCTATGTGTGATAAGGAAAATGATTGAATTTGGAGGCTTCATTTGAAAAATCTGAAACATTTATTTATGATAGGTTGTTGCAGCGGGTGGCAGCTCTAAGATAGAAGAAATATTCCATGGTTTTAGGGTTGATTGCAAAGGGCGACAACTCTAAAACGAAAGCAAGTTCCTTGATTTTAGGGCGGCTTTATAAATCTCGAATTCTGCCATAGGTAGTCAAAATAGCAACCCACCGAAACAGAAAACTTACTAGTTAATCAGCCCAGGTAAAATTGTTTGTTTTAATGATGATTATTTTTGTAACACCCCAAATCTAACACGTGCTGAGCACGTGAAGAAGGAGATTACTCACAAATCGTAATCCTTACTCATAAATCTCAAACTAAAATACCTCAAATTCTTATTCAAATAAATCCAAAAATTTATACGTCTAACATTAAATAATATCTCTCAAAACATAAAAAAAATAACAAAAATCTCAAAACTCCAAATTACAAGTTCATAACATAAATAAACTAAAAAGAAACATAAGTCTATTCATCCTCTTATTCAAATAGCAAACGAAAACGAAATCTCTAACTCCAAAGCTAAGCACACCTCTCAAAAGGAACTTAATCTGCAAATAGTAATGACGAGGGGTGAGCCGTCAACTCGGTAAGTAAAACAATTCCTAACATACTAGGTCTATCGATACCAAAAATATTGCAAGCCTTCTTTTATTTAATATATATATATATTATAATTCATAAATTTCATAAAACAACATATTTCAATAAGATGACATAAATTCATGGTAATTCAAAATATCAGAAGAATAATCAATTATGAAAGCAAATCGTATAATGCATAAACAGAAAGCAGATAGTTAGCTCATGTCACATAGTGTCACCTATAATCTCAGGGACTTGACCAGAAACAGAATCAGAATATCGTGTGCACACTCGGAACAGAAACTCAATATTGGTCCAGAACATATATATCGTATAATACGATCAGAATCAAAATCAGAATAATTACGGACAATGAGCCAAAACATTCAAATTAACTTTTCATATGTAATGATTTATACGCAGCACTTTGCACTGTATGTGGCATTTTGCAGCGCTTTGACCCTCAAGAGGTGGCCCCCGTATAATCATAATTAATTGAAATCATACATGGGTACAAAACATTCATATCAGATTCACAAACGTCTATAACAATAATTAAGGCTTGCAAAATATTTTACAGATAAAATCATAAAAGGTAGTCATATAACAAAATAATTTACATATTTAAAAGCATTTACAAAATATTTTGTTAAAAAGAATTTAGGTTTGAAAACATTTACATAAACAAGCGTTTGTTATGAAAATCAATTTATCTTCTAAATAGTATAAAAATATTTATAATAATAATAAAATAGTCATACATATCCAGTACATTAGGAATAAAATTACCTACCTCGATAAAAGAATTTGAACTAACATGCCTCTAAGCCTCTAAGAGCCTCAAACACCTTAAATACAAAATATGACTATCAATAACTTATTCTAAGAATCGGCAAAATATGACTATCAATAATTTATTCTAAGAATCAGATTTTCTAATTCATACCAGTACATGCCTGATTATCAGAATTTTAATTCTTAGTCTAAAACTCAGAATGACATAATATTCTATAGAACTATTCTGGACATCCATGAGTACCCCATGTAAATTTTTCAAGGGGATCTGATAACAAAAACATTTTCAAAACTATTTATTTCTTGACAAATTCGAAACTGTTTTCACAGTACCTTAACCGAACAGAACGGATTCTGAGATTTTTATAAAATAAAATACTAATAAAAAAATTATGAAATAAAAAATGGGAATACTAGACACATATATTAACTTCCACATAAAATTTCAGAATTTTTCAAGTTCATTTGATAGTACAAATAATACTTAGGGTCATAGAAGGGGGGAAATTATAAATTTATAAGGAGTCTTAAGAAACCCTATTGAATTTGGAAAAATAACAATTTTTCCAAAAATTACCCCATAAATAACCCTATTTATAATATTAATATCCCTTTTTAATAAGGGTTATAGATTTCTAATAAAAGCCCAATTTCCATAATTTAATATTATGGAATTTGGCGTTACAATTTTCGTTGCTAATTACCTTTTTTGTTGTAGTGTAAAACTAAATAGTTGCATCATTATATTTCTTTAAGACGTCATGTTGTACAATTATCTAACAAATTTTCATACACTTTTGACTCATACTCAACACTGGGATAGAGAATATAATAGATTAGAAAGGTAAATAAAATCACTTAATCTTTAATATGGTAGCAAATGATATAGTTAACCAATGCAATAATAGAATATAAAGCAACTAGTGATTAGATTGCATGGTATGGATATGAAAACAAGTGAAATAAATATAAATAATCATAAACCTAACTATTTGAACAAAATTTTTTACATCATAAAATTAAATTTCTGAATTAATTATGGAAGCTCGCTTCAATTTTATTGTGTAACATTTCGCCATGACGTGCACTAAAGGTGATCAATTGATGTCTATTGATAGGTACAACAGCTCAGCCCATTTTTCATTTTTCCCCTTTTTTCTTCGTTATATCGAAGCAGCAGTGTTTGACATGGAATAAGATGGACACCTGTCTAAAATTTGAGCTCAGAGGTGCAGCACAAGGGCATTTGCCCTTAAACAAGATGAAACACATCGGTTTTCGCCACCATATCACAAATTACTTAATCTCAATAAATTTAAGGACCTCAATTGTATAGGGTATGTTTGACATTGAGAGTTGTGGCTTGTAATTCATATTTCTTACAAAATAAATACAATTAGTCATCAAGTAAAAGTGAATAACACTAACAATTGTGCTTTCAAAATTAAGCTTCAGCACAACAGCCGCAACAGTTACAAATATACTTAAAAGTTTTGATATGTATACCATAGATAATCAGCAAGTAATTGATATATTTACCTGTATTGAATAAGACAAAAGTAATATTAAAATCAAATCAAGTAAACTGTTCTCCCACTAGCTTTATTCATTGAATCATTCTAATCTTAATATAAATTATTGATGTCTCTCATATTCTCTCAGACAACAGATTTTGATGAAGCAAAAGGATGAGTGTAGCAAGACTGCTCTCTTTCTCAATCAAGCATAATGCACACAAGATCCCAGCTCATAGCTCCCTTTTACAGCGGTTTCCCGGCCAAAAAACGACTGTAAAAATCCAATGCCTCTCGTGGTTTGTATTCTGGTACTGTATGACCAGCTCCCTGCACCACCAAAAATCATATTAATGCAAGCTACAGGAAAATTGAATACTGCTTTTTGTGGATTCATTATTAGCTTATAGATAAAATTATACTGTAACTTCTGTTACAAGCATTTCACCTTTATGGTTAAAAATGTGAGGTTGTTTTCATATCCTTGAGTATATCTGCAACCAACAAGATGACTTATTTACGGATGTTTTGAGAATTTCATCACAAACAACTAGCAGAAGCATTCTGAAGAAATTATGAATAGGGTAGGGACTAGGACAATATCAATGAATATCCTATATATCAGTAGATGCCGAGTTGAAGGAAGTACCCAGCAACTTGTCCATTGGAAGTCCAAGGTCTCCATTTATCTACAATCTTATATCCAACCGACCTAGTCCATGCTTCACTCCCAGTGAAAGGAACACACATATCATGATCCCCACTGACAGAGAAGTCAACAGAAATACAAATCAATTATCAGTGGACACAAACATCAATGTTTGGGAACAAGCACTAAAGCATTGTTGGAGGTCTACCTGAATATGAGTGCCCGATATCCCCTGAGAGTGAGGTTCTTATGGTATTTGATCATGCTCCCAGCATCATGTTCAAATAAAATCCTGTCTGTACATAATTCCCAACTTCCAGCAATGCTCTCCTGTTGTGTCACAAGGAGCATAAAATAATTGCCCCAAAATTTGGAACTGACAAGTAACAAATAAAATTGAGATCACTAACCGGTTCGGCATGAATTGCTGTCCTAACTGCTGCATCATTGAGCCATAGAGTTGCAACTCTATCATCCTGCAGAGTTAATATTAATTTGCAGCATAAAATTTTAAATAATTCTAATAAGTGGACAAAGAAATAGTTTAACTCTTTAAGAACAAATGAGCCATCTGTTGAAAGCCATAAATCCAATGTGTCTAAATTAATTAGAGTAGAGAAGCAAGACAAGGACCTGTTGATCAATAAGAAATGCTGAAAAAAGATAATCTCAGCAAATGCATGTCTTGCTAGCTTTTACTTATTGGGAGACCCAGAATGTGGACAGTGAAAAAAAAATGTCTCTGGTTTGAAGCATAATATATTTTTTTCTAGATCTTTAATGGAATTAAACTAACACCATTTTCCTATTCAAACAAATTTAGCCATACGAATTACAAAATCATTGCCAGAGAGGAAGAGGAGGAAAAGGTTAAAGGATTGTAAATTGACTTACGGTGCATGGCACAGAATTACTATTGAGAAGCTGGGGCCAACTTGGAACAATCCCGTCTCTTACAGGAGCTCTAAGAGGCCAGGCACGACCAAACATCCTTATCCTCACAGGAAGAGGCCTATCAGTCTCACCCAACTGCCGGAAGCTGGATGGTAACCTAATGTTAGCGGCTGCAATCTCCCATGTCTCATTGCCATGATAGCACGGCTCTAAAATATCATATATGTTTAAACCTGCAATATCCTGAAATTTAAAAATCTCTTAAGAATAAATGAAGAAGCTGGTTCATATTATCTGAACATTTGCATAAATCATGCATCAACAAGCAATCATACTACCTTCTCAACTTCAGAAAGCTTGCTGTCACAAGCCTCACTGAGTGGGTTATAGAAATTTCCTTGGCACAAATTTTGCACCTCCTGCAGTATGTAACCTGAATGATCATTCTAATGCTTTTGATTAAATTTAGGAATTAAGCAATATTTCAACCTCTGAGACTCAATATTCAAATTCATATACAATGGAGTCCAAGATGTAATCTGAATGTTTCAAAAAGAAAACGCTTCATCTGTAGCTCCACCCACCTCATATAGGTCATCTGATATCAGACCCATCCCATGCACAAATGGAACAAGCGCGTTCCCATCAATCTCTTCATCTGTTACTCCATTTCCCACCAGATATCCCTGAATATAACAATCACAGATTACAACTATAAATTTTAGCTTCAATAAAAATACTTTTGAGAAAGGCATACCTTGAAGTTCAGAACAGGTTTTTCACCAGCATCAATTCCTGCAAAATGATGATAATAATAAATATACAACAGAGCATAGCAGCACATGTTTAACCTAAAACACACAGTTCAAAATATGAATTACCTTTCATCACTTCATAAGCAAGAGTGGGCACATATATCCCAGCATATGACTCTCCAGCAATAAAAAATGGGTTGGCTAGGAACTCCGGGTATAGTTCAAACCACTGATGCACAGACACAATTCATTAACACATACATCATCTTACAACTAAAGAAGAATATTAGTCAAATTCTCAATTTCTTCGAATTTACCTTGAGGAGAAATGTGTGTGTATCAGAGGCAGTCTTTAAGTCCCCAGTAACATAATCAGTTTTATTTTCTGAGTAAGAAAGTCCAACACCAGCTGGGGAATCTAAATATATAATGCTAGAAACCTGAAAATTCAAGAACAGGAGGTAAGTGAAGTTCTGAGTTGTATTGATTCATGCATTGACAAAACCAAAATGTTAATACTTTTGTGATTAAATAAAAGCTGATCAAGAATGTAGACCTTGGTCCAGCTATATGGATTGACATGCAACTTGGGCAGACTTCCCTTTGTCGTTGGTGCTTCAAAATTGAAAGGCCCTGCAATGTAAGAAAGAAACCTAAGTGTTGCCCAAAAAAGAGACCAATAAATGGGGAAAAACGGAAAGGACCGTATCCTTTCATATAATTGAAGCAAGAATAGAAAGATAACATGTGAACAAATTCTACTGAATTGACCTAATTTCAGATAAAAACAAAATAACCAGCATTAATTCGATAAATATATACCGTGCTCATATATAAAACCATCAAAGCTGGAGCATCCTGGTCCACCATTGAGCCACAGAACCACAGGATCCTTGGATGGATTCCCTTCGGATTCAACAAAGTAGTAAAAGAGGTTCCTCCCATGGCTTTCATCAACCGTCACATACCTTCAAAACAAAAAGAAACGCCATAATTAATCATCAAAGCGTAATCTTTAGTTGACTTTTGGTCAATACAGCTATGAATTGGAGACAAAGGAATAGAAATGCTAAAAAATTGAAACATACCCAGAATAGTGCTTGGAAGGGAGATTGCCAGAGAAGCCAGGAATCTGAGTGATGAGAGCAGTTTCAGGAGCTGAATGAGTCAACACTGAAAAGCTCAATAATGTGTAAGAAGCTAGTATCTTGTACATGATAAGACTACCTTTACCCATTAAAAAGTTTGATTAGAGTAGACTGCATGACTGTTTGATTATCCCCGAGACGTATTTATATAGTTGGTGAAAATGCAAGTTTCTAATGAAAAAACGCTTGCTTACAGTCCAATACGAAAGTGACAGAGCGAGAACATGGACCATGAAGTAAGCAACCGTGAGGCTCAAAGGTAGAATGCCTTGTGGACAAAAACCGAATTTTTAAACTAATTTTACTTAAGACTTTGAGCTACATAAAGATTGTGGTTTGGTTTAGTGCAGATATTCATTGACTGGCTTAAGTGGCTTTCGTGCACTTAAAAATATATAATGATTTTGGGCCACAGTTTTGTTTGCTTTCCTTATCTTTACGTATGTGCTCAAAGCTCAGGCGAACAGAAATAGGCGCTATGTGCATGTGATGGCTGTTATACAAGAAACAGGGCCATCAGTATCACAGGTGGTGGCCAAGAGAAACGTGTTTCCCATTGCAAAATGAAATAGTTTGTAGATTTGATGACTTTAGGGACAGGGATGGCGACGGGCTAGCGGGGGAGGCTTACCCCATTCTCACCCATTAAAGATTTTTTCTCCATTTCTCACTTTATTTTCTAATAAATTTAGTGGAGGAATAATTTTTTCATTCTCACATCATCTCTCATTTAATTATTTTATAATAGATATTTATCATATTATAAAATATTTAAATTATTTAAAAAATTCTCAAATTTTAAAATAATATATTAAAATGATATAAAAATTAAAAAATATTTGAAAAGAGGAGCACCTCAAGAGAAAAAAAAAATCATAATAATATCTTAGGATTGAATAAGAATTGTATTGTAAGGTTTTCTTTTAGTTATAGCTCACTTATATTAAGTAAAATTAAAAAGAAAATTTATTAACTAATATTGTAATCCATAAAATAAAAATTATTAAATAGAAATTAAAAAAATATTTATATGTAATGGGATTGGGGGAGGGGTATAAAACCAAACCCCATTCCTATTAAGAATTTGGGGATTATTTTTTTCTTATTCCTCATCTCATTTCTAAAAAATTATTAAAAATTCACCTCATTTGAGATGAAGTCCCAAATGGAGGATTTTGCCAGATGACTTTTTTTAATATTAATTAATAATAAAAAAAAATATTGGATCAACTTTGATAGCACAACGACAGGAAGCAACACTTGGAAATCGGCTCCAAATGCAAGCAAAAGCAATCTCCTCCAAATAGAATATGTATTCAAGTAAGATTTGAGTAGGGCCAAAATGGTTCTTTCATTTAAAGTTTCTTGGAACATGCTGCATCTCCCACCAGTGAAATGTTTCAACTTTTCACCAATCCCATTGATAGTTTTACTGCCACAACACAGTAGCAGCATTGGCTTTTAAGCTAAGATCCAACTAAGATAAGGAAGTGTTACCAATAATAGCAACAATGTTATCTTTCTGTTGGTGTGGACCCAATAATTCCTGCTATCTTTACATACAAAGCATCCCACTAAGGCAAAATGCGCTTGATATTTATTAAGAACATCCCATTCCATTTGATAAAAGGCGGTGACTGCTTGACAGAGACTCAAACAATTCGCCTTTAACAAACAAAGCTAACCTAGACTCAAATTGATCTTTAACAAACAAAACCAACGTATCTATTAATGGCTTAGATAATTCCTAGTTGGGAAAACTTTCTTTGTATGGCTACACTCATTATTGAAACTAATAAAGTACGTAATGACAAAACCAATATCATCAGAATCTTACCACTTTACCAAAGAGTAAGGGGATATAGGAAAACTAATTAACAAGTAAGATCCAACCCATATCTCTTCTGTGGGTGTATATGAGATAGTGCAAGAAATAAGTCTTATACTTTTGGAAAATGATAACTGAACTAAAGGACGACAAAATGAGGACAGAAACGGCTTTAGTGACTTATAATTTGCTTCTCCTTGGGCCTACGGAGAGGACAAGAGAGAGAGTAGTCGTTTCTGTCTTCATTTTGTCATCCCTCAGTCTAAATAGCAGGCCTCTATACTTTGTATACAAGAAAACCACATCCCCCACTCCACAGTACTTAGTCCACACAAGAAACAAAGAAAATGAACAGCAGCCAGTCACCTACACAAGCTTTCAGTTGTGAAAATAAAATTGATCCACCTTATCAGTTCCAACAACCCACTTGGCTGAGAGCTCCAGAGCATATAGAAATCTCATAGTTTCTATATTATGATGACAGTTTATAAATCTCTTTCATTTCGGCTTTCCAGCAAGAAAAAGGCTATAAAAATTCAATGCCTCCCATTGCTTGGATTCTGCTACAGAATGTCCAGGTCCCTGCAAAAACATAAGTCAAAAAGAGAGAATGATTATCAATATTTCATGTTACAAGAAATAGATTAAATATTTGAACTTAAATTGTAACTGATAGTAGAAGCAAAGAATTGTTGTTCTCATATCCTTGAGTATATCTGTAACCAACAAGATGATTAGTTGATAATGGATGTTTTGTGCAATGTGAAGAACAAGCCTTGACGACCATTTCATAGCAAAAATTGTTGAAAGGTTAAGCGAAACTACCAGAACCATTCCGAACAATGGTGAATATGAATTCCTATTAATGAAATATTACATATTTTAGTAAGGAAGAATTGAAACTAATTACTAACTACCAGCAACTTGCCCATTGGAAGTCCAAGGCTCATTTATCTACAATCTTGTATCCAACGGACCTTGTCCAAGCTTCACTCCCAGTAAACAGAATGCACATATCATGATCCCCACTGTCAGAAAAGTCGACAGAAATACACATTGGCTATCAGAGAACCTGTCTAAAACAAATCATTTTTCATATTAGAGAAGCAGAAAAGGTCAGAATCTAAAATCTTGATGCAGTCAACATCAGTTATACAATTTATCAAATGTTTAACACTCATAGCAGTCTCCATCTTGCCTCATGAATCCAAAGTCAGTTGTGGGAGATAAGCCTGACTTGGCAACCAAAGGCGCAAGGCAAGACATGCCTTCAAAGTTTGTGGAGTTAAATAGATAACACCAGCTGCCATGATACTAGCACGACATATCATATCTGTCTCTTTAAGTTTTCTTGTTATATCACCCAGAGTAACCTTGTATAATTGTTTGTAACCATAGCAAGTCTACGGAAAAGTTAAAGCAGTTTTTTTAACCCAAACAGTTGTAAGATGTCAAAGCCTCTACTATGTCTTATTTTCACCCCATGTGAAATAGTAATTTGGGGAAAATAACCAGAAATGATTAAGGTTTTGAGCAAACACTAATGTAGTGTTGGAGACCTACCTGCATATAAGTGCCGGAAATCCGCTGGCAGTGAGGTTCTTGTGGTATTTGATCATTGTTCCTAGCACCGTGGTTATATGTAATTTTGTCTGTATATAGTTCCCAACTTCCCACAGTTTTTTCCTATTAAGTCACAAGGATCGCGAAGTAAGAGGTTCCACAACAGGGAATAACAAAGGAAATTGAATTCCTCACCCCTTCAGCATGAATTGCTTTCCTAACTGATGCATCATTTAGCCATAAGGTTGCAACTTCATCACTCTATAGAGCTTATATAATTTGAGCATAACTATCAAATAATTTTAAGTGGAAAGAGAAATAGCCAAGTACAAATGAACCATGTATATCTCCTTTCCAAGTTAGGATTCAATCAGTTTTCGTTCAACCAACTTCTTTCTAGGGTATGAGCATATGATGTTTCTACTACATAGCTAACAAACTCAGTTGGCTTATGCCTCTTCAGGTCACTAGTTCATGCCAGATCCAAGTTCTCATGAAAGCAATTCACTCTACTTTGACCTTCTCCTCGTATTTTCCAATCATCCTCGTTACATCTTCATCTCAGGTATAGTGACTATCAAAAATGCTGTTTTGTGCCCTATAGTTTTGTTGAAATACAAGGTAAGTCCGTGCTTGCTAATGACAACTGCTAGCAATAAGCTATGCTGCACTTCGGAAATATCTCTCCACAACAGATTTTCCAAACCAGAAAAAAAAAATGGCAATTACAAAATTTACTGCCCATTACTGATTTTAGTGTTCCAAGTCACAAAATTGTGCAGAGCCCAAGAAGAAAAGAAAAGATAAAAAGGCATTTGGCATGACCATCCAAGCTGTCAAATTTTACTGCCCATTTCTAAATCCTGAAATTTTTAAAATTCTCAAGAATAAAAGAAGAAGTAGATGAAAATTTTGCTTAAACTATAATAAGTAACCAGTAAAAGATACCTTTAAGTGAAGGTGATAAAAAAGAGTAAGTTATCAAATTAAAAAAATATAAATTCTAATACACTAAAAAATAAAAATATATTATATTAGAGTATATTTTTTATTTATTTTTTAAATTAATAAAATAAGAAATCTTTTTATTAGAAAATTACTCTTAGAATAATACACCTTGTAAACTTCTGCAACTTTGCTCTCGCAAGTATCGGTGACTGGGTTACAAGTGTGCACAATAATAATGGTATCGAGGATGTTGGTTTCATTCTAAATTTCTCTTTTGAATTTTAAGCTGAATTTACGGTGTCACAGTTATATTACTTTATATATGATTATTTCAAGTGGGAGTTGTCATAACTTTACTTTTTAGTTTCAATAACAAGCAAACTTTGTTATAAACTAACTCTTTCTCTTAGTGGGATTAGGATTAAGAAGAATGGTTGGGATAACATACATTGTCATTGGTAGGTTCAGGAAACGTTTAAGTAGGGCCAAAACGATTCTTTCTTTGAAGTTTCTTGGGATAAGCCGCATCTGCCTCTCCCACTATTGAAGTTACAGGTTATTACCATTCCCATTCATATTTTTATCAGTCAAAATACAGTAACAGTATCAGTATTGGCTTCTAAACCAAGGATCCAAAAGTACAGTGTTATAAACCATTTTTTTTTTATTTTCAAAGCTTACTTTTATATCTCACTGGGAATTTTGAATCCCACTTCATCCTAGAAACAAGAAACCATTTTCTCCGTCTCTACATTCACCACCATCCAACTCATTTCTCTACTGTAGAAAATACAGGAAAACAAGTGAAAACCTGAGAACTCTAAAGGCTAATAGATATTTCACAAGCTTTATATTACAAACACTGAATCACTGCAAACAATTTTTATATGCACTTACTTCAATACTATACAGTGAAAGAACTACAAAATAATACATGACATGGCACTTATCTTCCATCAAAGAATTCCTTCCCTGTTGAAACTAATTGAACACATATGCTCTTCAACTCCCTATCTTCCCTCATACAACAGAAATATACTCCCAATTTGTGAAATTGGATTGTATGTTGTAAAGCTTACTCATAGTTCACTCCAAAATTTTTACCTAATTAAATAACCGAAAAGGGCCATGACAAATGCAAGTAGAACTGTTCTACTTGCATCCACAACTGATGGGGCACCAGAAGAGTAAATTCTCTGAGCTTGATCTCTGCAGTAGGGAAAAAACATTAAACAAAAGATTACCTTTTACAAATATCTCATGTCACTGGAACCATCTCTAAATTAGGTTCTATGCTTCAAAAGGTACATTCTACTTGAAATTGAAGGAATTAAATTTTAGGTTGACTAAAAACCCTTAACTGTATATCCTCCTTGTGAGAAAGCTATAATTTTGGGAACCTTCAGAACCAAATGAAGTCACTTTGGGTAATACAAATAGTAAATAAGTCAAGCATTCAGAACTCACCCGGTTCAATATTTACTAACTGGTAAGGAATGCTATCTGGAACAATTGCTGCGTCATAGCGATAGGGACCAAGTCCATTGATGAGGATCCCGTCAGGTACTCCAAGGTCTACGCCATTCTCAACATCTTTCCTTAGTTTCTGTAACCCATCAGTTTCAGTTATCATCCCAGAATTTCACTAGAATGGATAACACACACCAAAAGCAGTAAGCTAAAAGAAGTGACGCCTGCTGACCTTATGACTCTTTGTGTACCAGTCACTGATAAAAATGGTAATATCGCCATCTGGCACTGCAAAGGGTAATGGAATAACATCTCTGTTGTTAATGATGATTCCCCCATACCCACCTGCAGCTCGCTGGAAGTCTAAAGAAGGGAAGTAAAAAAAACTCCCTATCTGGTCCTTCGCCTGAAACTGATATGTCCAGTTCCAACCAGCAGGACTTGGACAATTAGCCCCTAAAACACCATCTTGCCAAGAATTTTTCCTATGTTGTACGCCAGTCCTACATTAAAATGTAATTTTGAGATGGTTCCGGCATATTATACCATGTAAGAAGCAATGGCTCATCAAGATCATTCTTTGCATTGACAACAACATTCCAATTTGAGATAAGTAAGTCGAGTAATGGTCTAGTAGGAAGTCGAGTAAGCATATTAAATGAGTCGAGTAAGCATCTTAAATGAGTCGAATATTAAGTGGTCGAGTATTAAGTAAAAGTTAAGTAAATTTTTTGAACAAGTTGAGTAAAATTTATGTAATTTTTAAAGAGGTCGAGTATTAAGTCGGGTAAGTACATTGAGTCGAGTATTAAGTCGGGTAAGTACATTGAGTCGAGTATTAATATTTTTAAAAAAGTGAAGTCTGGTAAGTTGAGAATTAAGTCGAGTAAGAAGTGAATGCAATTGAATAAGTCGAGTATCTAGTAAAGTACGAAGTCGGGTATGAAGTCTGGTAAGTTGATCATTTAGTCGAGTAAGAAGTGAAGGCAATTGAATAAGTCGAGTACGAAGTCGGGTATGAAGTATGGTAAGTTGAGCATTCAGTCGAGTAAGAAGTGAAGGCAATTGAATAAGTTGAGTACGAAGTCGGGTATGAAGTTTGGTAAGTTGAGCATTCAGTCGAGTAAAAAGTGAATGCAATTGAATAAGTCGAGTATCTAGTCGAGTACGAAGTCGGATATGAAGTATGGTAAGTTGAGCATTCAGTCGAGTAAGAAGTAAAGGCAATTGAATAAGTCGAGTACGAAGTCGGGTATGAAATCTGGTAAGTTGAGTATTCAGTTGAGTATTCAGTTGAGTAAGAAGTGAAGGCAATTGAATAAGTCGAGTTAGGGATGGCAATGGGGCAGATATGGGTTGGATCTACTCTGCTCCAGATCCAAATTCATAATAAAAATCAAGATCTATATCTGCTCCAGATCCGTCATGAATCCATATTTTTCGCTCCATATCCACATCCAAAAAAGAAATAAATATCTATATCTGCTCCAAATCTGAAAAAAAAAATTAAAATCCAAATCTGCTCTAGATCCGTCATGAATTCTAAAATTCAGTAATAAAAAAGTAATAATTTTTTAGATTGAAAATTGAAGGCTAAAATGTATTGATAACAAATAAATTATATAACTTTTCTCAAAAATATAATAAATATTATAGCTTATACTTTTACACCAAAACAACAAATAAGAAAGATAATAAAATATCATTCCGAAGTAATTGCAGGAGTAAGATTAATCTAATATTCTATTGTCTCCTTCATCATTCTAATATCTACGATACACCTACTCTCATTCCTACAACATTAGATAATGACATATAAATTAAATATGATTTATATTCAGTCCTTTATTATTTTTATTATGACCATATTTGACTAAATATATGAATAACTATATTCCTTAAAAATTATCTGGCCAATATAATAAAATAAATTGTCAGGTTATATTATTTGGCTTGCAATTTGAATATTGCATGTACATGCTTTGGGGTTGGCTGACCTTTAAATTTACAAAACTAACCTTTAAGTTTTAAGAGTTTAAATGCATGGTAAATACTACTAATATGTTATGAATAAAATTTATTATCATTATAATTTCATAATTGTTAAGAAACTTTTAAAATAAAATAAAATTAAAAGATGAGTGGATATGGATATGGATTTAGATATTAAGATAGATCCATATCTGCTCCAGATCCATCTTAGATCCGCACATCGATATCCAAATCCGATCCAAATCTATTTTAAACCGATCCAAATCCGATCCAATTGGATTTGGATCACGTGGATCTTGGATCAGATCCAATCCATTGCCATCCCTAAGTCGAGTATCTAGTCGAGTACGAAGTCGGGTATGAAGTCTGGTAAGTTGAGTATTCAGTGGAGTAAGAAGTGAAGGTAATTGAATAAGTTGAGTATCTAGTCGAGTACGAAGTTGGGTATGAAGTCTGATAAGTTGAGTATTCAGTCGAGAAAGAAGTGAAGGCAATTGAATAAGTCGAGTACGAAGTCATGTATGAAGTCTGGTAAGTTAAGTGTTCAGTCGAGTAAGAAGTGAAGGTAATTGAATAAATCGAGTATTTAGTCGAGTAAGTAGATTGAATGAGTCGAGTATTAATTTTTTATTAGCATTTTATTAAGGTTATTTTTGTACTTTCCTTAGTTTTTTTAAGTATGTATGTGTAAAGTTATAGATTTTAATAGATTAAGATATATTTTAGGTATTATGTGGGAAACGGGATATATCCCACGCAATTCCCTCAAAACAGCCATTTAGCAACCATACAAGTATAAAGAAGAAAGAAATACAAGAACACAGATAAGAAGCAAACGGCAATGGATCCCTTTCCTGTTCTGTTCTCTTCTGAGGTGATGTGATCTTATCTTCCCCTTGGTGGTGAAGGTGAAACTAAGGAGTTAAGTGGTGTCTTTGCTTTTGAAAGTGGGAACAGTAAGCATGGAGATTGCATTGGAGCAGCAGTATATATATTAGGGAATAGGGGCTGAAGTGAAGTCACCTGGGATCTAAAGAAACAGCTTGAAGGCGCCGGTTTTGTCCTGGAGATGGGCCCCGTGTCTTGTTTTTGCAGAAAATGGGAGCCATTGCCATTTGCCACTGACTGTGTTAGTAGGTTAATTAAACTGTGGGGTCTGTAATAATTTGTAAAGTCGCTAAAGGAGTTGTTTATTGAAGAAACACAGTTTAGTAAACAATCTTTTGACAGACAGCCGGCCATATATCGATAAAGACGGGAAAAAGATGGTGAAAAAATTTCATCCATTCACACAACTGATTGTAGCAGCAGCCTTCTTTGTATCTTATTCAAGTTGGAGGATTTGATGTATTGCACTTTGGGAGTGATGCAAATTAAATTACACTCAGTTTAACCGTAAACTTTTTTATTCGTTATCAAATTGTCTCATACACCTATTTATTTACTGGCGATCATCCCATCTTCAAAAATTTCTAAGAACACCGCACCGATCTGAAAGAAATATTATATATAGGTAAGATAAGATCATTTCAAAATATCTTACCTTTACACATATCCCATAAAATACGAATAAAATTAAAATGAGTATGACTCTCATTATTGGTCAATGCAATTGGAGTTAAAAGGAAGATTTGGAGAAGTTGAAGCATGGGCAACACCATAGCCAACGGCAAAACCACATCCCTATTGTTATGGATTGATGAAATCTTGCAGCCGTTGCGGATGAATGCATACCCAAGGTAAGGAATCAAATTCAGAATAATTACGACGGGTGTTTCCCATACAATGTAAGATTTTGGCCTATAATAATTAGTCTGCACAAGCAAATTAAGTTGTGTCATTACTTAATTAAAAAAAAAAAAAAAGAGGAAAAAAAGTAATAATAAACATTCATATAAAATTGAAAACCTCCAAATCCGCAGGTTCTATTCTATAAACATTCTCCCAATCATCCATCTGAAATTAAGGATCAAATTAAAACGGAGTCGGATATCATATTAGAAAAATCATTTGACCCAAGATTTGAACCGAATTTGGTCAACAATAAATTAATTACCGTGATCAGATAATGGAAGTGCTTCTTCCACTGTGATTTGAAGAGCGAAAGTGTGACTATTGTGTTTACATACACTATGAGAAAATACCAAAATTTAATAGAAGACTTGCTCTCAGCTGTGAAGGTTGGATGTTTATTGATCCAAAGCAAGACAAAAGGCACGAGAACGGCCAAGGGCATGACGACAAAATGGCCAAACTGCAGAGGGAAAGAAAGATGGATAAAATTTAAAATAATTAAACGAAGAAGAGGAAAGTACGTCACGTGTGTAAAAGCAAACACAAAAAAATAAAGGGAAATTTACAAAAATAGCCAAAAAAATTAGGAACTTTTCAACTTTAACCCCTCAAATTTTTTTCTATCATAACTAGCCAAACACCCTATTTTTGGACTACATTACCCTCATCATTTTCATCAAATTTACAAAGGCATGCCACTATTCACTTTTCAATTCCAGCACTTCCACCACTTTTCTCTTTTCAACTTAACAAACTTCATCACTCAACAAACTCCATTACTCTCAATAAATTAACAAATTTCATCAAACAAGCATTACATAATTGAAGATATAATTATCAATTGGAGAGCTTCTTAAGGTTAGTTTATACTCTTACCATAACCTAAACTTTTAATCTATTGATTTTATCATTTGAGTTCGAAATTGAAGTGAATTTTTATTGCAAATGTTGTTATTTTTCATTAACAAAATAATGTGACTTGTTAAAGTAGTTAGTTTGAGTTGAGAAATGAAAATCAATCATTGAAACCCCTAAAAAATTGAGTAAAACAGAAGCCCAAAACAAGTGAGACAGGCACCTGTCTCACATAAATCTGCTGGTTTTATGTGAGACAGGCACCTGTCCCACTTGCCTGTCTCACCAAAATATGTGCGATAGGTAAGTGGGACAGGTGTGTGAGACAGGCGCCTGTCTCACTTGTTACCACTGGTTTTATGTGAGACAGGCAAGTGGGACAGGCGCCTGTCTCACATAAATCTACTGGTTTTATGTGAGACAGGCACTTGTCCCACTGCCTGTCTCACTAAATTTAAGTTATTTTCCGAAAGTAATAACTTGGGCTACATGTGTCCGTTTTAGACGTATGATGTATCGTTTCGAAGTTTACGATGAGACGAAGTAAATCCAAAATTGTATACTTCATTTCATCTACATAAATGTATTGCATATTCATTTTTACTAGGTTTTGTAGCGTGAAATCTTATCTCTTTTTTTTTTTTTTTTTTAGGTTTAATGGATTCCGTTGTACTTCAATTATGTTACGACGGTTGATGGGAGACATTTGCAGATGGCCGTACGGAGTACGTGAATGCGAAGAATACAATATTTTTAGTTCGGAAAGATTGTACGTTTGAGCAATTTATGGTAAGGGTGTATAAAGTTTTACAGATAAATCCTAATGAATATAGTTTGTCGATGAAGACAACTTTGAGATCTAGTAACACAATGTATCGTGCATGTTCACTACCTATGGATATATTTAATGATGAAATGGTTAATATTGTGCTGCACATGGCCTCTGATGTGGTCAATTATGGATGCATCCCTATATTTGTCACCACACATCCTTGAGTTCCGGCCGAAAATCCTGAGCCACTTGTGGAAAGTGAAAGTTCATTTAGAGCAAATGAGTCTGTCCCCGATATTGAGGAAGAGGTGTTACCACAACAAATGTCGTTCCAACAACATTATTCACCAGTCAACAAAAACAATGACACTATTGATGATAATGGTATTACGTTAGCGGATGTTGAAGATAATGTGTTACCATTAGGGACATCGTTAGGGCAACATTACTCTCCATTTCAGAATAATGAGTTTCGCAGTTATGATGATCCTGGTTATAACACCAACAACACAGAAGCTGATAATGTGCAAGGCATGAACTCCAATACTGAAGTTGATGATAGGGACACTGGTCATTCCGATATTCCTATCAATGATGAGGATGAGCATCAGTATGATATTCCTGTTAACAATAGAGAGAACCGACCTATTCCTCCGATGGCCCGTTCAAGGAGGAGGACAACAGTTGATCCCCTGGTGAGTCTTGCTCCAGTTTTGCCTTCAAACTTGGTTGCTCCAGACTTAGTTAGAAACTGTAATTCTGCTGACATTGGTGTGGGAAAGTTGTTCGCTGAGAAGAACGAGTTAATACTGGAATTGCGCAAAGTGGCCTTGCGGGAAAAGTTTGACTTCAAGATTGCACGGTCCACAACGACACGCTTTGAGGCTCACTGTTCTTCGAAATCATGTAATTGGCGTCTTCGCGCAACGAGAGGTTCGGATGAGCATAATGTTCCTTGGGTAGTGAGAAGAGTTGACAATGTTCATACGTGCTGTTAACATAAATATGTTAATAATATTGATTTTGATGATAACAAATTTTAAATGATTTTTGATAAAAGTATTGGAGCTATTTCTTAATAAACGAGAGCCTTAGTAATCATTCCATTCATGCTTCATAAAAGATGGACTTTAAAATTAGAAAAAGATTCTCTGCAAAAACTGGTTTAAAATGCAATTCTGGTTATAAACGGTGAACCGTTTATTTAAACGGTTAACTGATAACATCCAGAGAGCAACATATTTCCTAAACCTCTAACCGTTTATGAAAAACGGAAAACACAAAAGATGCGAATGTTACTGGAACTTAACGGTGAACCGTTTATTTTAAACGGTTAACCGATTAACACCAGAGAGCGACATAATGCCTAAAGCTCTAACCGTTTATGAAAAATGGAAATCACCAAGAATGGAAAGGCTACTGGAACTTAACGGTGAACCGTTTACTTTAAACGGTTAACCGATAATGACCAGAATTGAAGGTTGTCCTCCTTTGGCACTGATTAACGAAAACTGATAAGGCTAAAATGTTTTGCAGGTTACTGGAGACAAACGGCGAACCATTTATATCAAACGGTTAACCGATAATGTCCAGAGAAGCCACTTCACGCAAGTCCTTAACCGTTTAGCGTAAACGGATAACAAATACTCATCTTGCAGGTCTCTGGAAGTTAACGGCGAAAGGACAAACCTAAACGGCAAACCGTTTATTTGAAATCTGGCCCAACGGTAACTTTGACCAGCCTAAACGGTTAACCGTTTATGGTTAACGGCGAACCGTTTTCTGTCCGACAGTTTGTAACGGCTAGATTTTCGGCTCCAAATTTAAATAAGCTCATTCAAATTCAAAGAAGATTGATCACAACACGACCATTTGAGCTAATATTCGAGAATACAATCTTCATAGAGCTTAGAACACATTCTTGCTTCATCTATTCACATATTAAGCATCATTGTGTAATCTTATATATTGTGAGAGGCAAAACAGTTTGTAATCTTTTATTTTGAGTGATTGTAAGTGTTGGGATACACTTGGGTTAAGAGATTGGGGATAATCTCTTGTTGTAAAGGTTCATTGATACCTTGGAAGTCAAGTGTAAGCATTTGAAGCCTTGGAGGCTTGCTTAGTGGAATCCTCAAGCCCGGAAAGCTTGGAGGCGTGGACGTAGGCGAGGTTGGCCGAACCACGTAAAAATCTCGGTGTTTGAATCCCTCTTCCCTTATCTTTTTATATTGTGATTCTCTTAATTGTTATTGCTTTGAATTTGATTTATAATTGCATTAAGATTTTCTTTAATAAATTGAATAATTTTTTAGAATCCCAATTCACCCCCCCTCTTGGGTTGCATACTTGTATTTCACGTGCTCTAATGAGGTTTTGCCTAGTGGCCTCCGTCAAGTTAGGAGTCGGGTTGTTGGCCATCTTATCGCGGATAAATTTATTCAGGATAAACGGATATACACACCGAATGATATTAGAGCAGACATGCAGTAAGAATACGGGGTCCAGTTAACATATCAGCAAGCATATCGGGCTAAAGAAGTCGGTCTTGAAATAGTACGAGGGAACCCTGCAGAGTCATACAACTTACTTCCCAAATACTCTCACATTTTGACCAAAGCGAATGAGGGCACAGTGACACACCTCCAGCGGGATGGAGATGATAATTTCTTATACTACTTTGTTGCGCTTGGATCTTCCATCAAGGGTTTCACACAGTATATAAGGCCTGTGATCGCTGTAGATGGCACTCATTTGAAGGGGCTATATCATGGAAGCATGTTTGTAGCAACATGTCTGGATGGTAATAATCAACTGTATCTGTTAGCTATTGGGGTCATGGATTCAGAAAACAATGATGCTTGGGAATGGTTTATGACGAAGTTACACGGAGTGATTGGCGATAAGCCAGAGTTAGTATTTATCTCTGATTGATGCACTGCCATCAAGAGAGCCGTGTTAAAAGTATTTCACACTGCTGGTCATGGAGTTTGTTTTTACCATGTCAAATGCAACATTAAGTCTAAATTCAGGATGTCCAAAGCTATTTGGGATCAATTCGAGCCAGCTTTTATTAATGCAGCAAAGGCATATGGACACGAAGAATTTAAAAGACAACTTGAAGGGTTGTGGATGCTCCACTCGGGTGCGGCTGATTACTTAGAGAATAATGTGGGCACGTATAATTGGGCAAGGTCCGAATTTGAAGGTAGGAGATACAACATACTTACCACCAACATTGCAGAAAGCGTGAATTCTTTAATGAGGGAACCGCGAAAATTTCCTGTTACTCATCTTGTTGATCACTTTAGAAAAATATTACAGCAATGGTTTTATGATAGGAAAATTGTGGCTGAATCGATGAGCACTCGTCTAACGACGTGGGCAGATGAGATAGTCGGCGAAAGGAGAATTTTGGCCGAAAGAATGACCGTTCGGCCAGTGTCTCCGCATCGATTTCATGTTTTGGGTGGTGGTATGAAGGAAGGGATAATTGACATTCATGAAAGAACTTGCTCCTGTAGAGTATTCCAACTCGATCAGCTTGTTTGTGCGCATTAACAACGACATCTAACTTGCATATACTCGTGATACGCCCGGGAAAGTGATCAACATAAGGTATCTTCATCATTCCCGGTTCTTTCATCGGTTCGGGTGGGTTATGCAATGCTATTTTTGATTTGCCCATTTATCTGGTACAAGTAAAAAGACATGTTAATAAATTATGAACAAAATAAAAAAAATAAAGGCAACATCACGCACTGAAGAGGTGCTGCCTCTTGGTGCGACGGGGTGCCCATTGCACCATGCGGCAACACCTCTTGGTGTGACAGGCGGGCGTGGGATGCGCGAGATGCGCGCGGCTTGCCCATCTCGCGAGCGCGGGATGAGCGTGCCGCGCGCATCTTACGTGCGACGGGCGCTGCCTCGTGCGCGAGATGCGCAAGCCGCGCGCATCTTGCGTGCGACGGGCGCTGCCTCGTGCGCGAGATGCGCAAGCCGCGCGCATCTTGCGTGCGACGGGCGCTGCCTCGTGCGCGAGATGCGCAAGCCGCGCGCATCTTGCGTGCGACGGGCGCTGCCTCGTGCGCGAGATGCGCAAGCCGCGCGCATCTTGCGTGCGACGGGCGCTGCCTCGTGCGCGAGATGCGCAAGCCGCGCGCATCTTGCGTGCGACGGGCGCTGCGTGACACGAGAGATGCGCGCAGCGTGCGCGCAGCGTTGCACGCAGCGTGCACGCATCTCACCCACATGCATCTACAACACCACACCACCAACAACAACGACATTCCAAACAACAACAACAACCCAAACAACAATAACAACAGCAACAACATCAATAACAACAAGAATGGCAATAACAACTCACCTAGGGTTTTCAATTTCAGCCGCCCTGGGTTGAAATGCTACTGATCTACGCCGCCGCCGACGATCTATACAACTTCCGGTGATGAGATTTTGGTGAGAGGGGGAGGAATTTGCTTGAGGGAAACGTGAGAATGAGGAGGGCAATTTTGTCCACAATTTGGTGATTTGGCTAATGTTGATAGAAAAAAGTTTGAGGGGTTAAAGTTGAAAAATGCCTAATTTTTTTTGCTATTGTTGTAAATTTCCCAAAAATAAATGTGTATTATATGTATGTACCAGCCTATACATCGTGCGCCAATCCAAATAATAAAGCTCAGTCTTCACGGTGAGGGATAGCTCGTCTTTGGAATCCATGATCCCACACGAACAAATATTTTGATGTATATATAGGGATTGAAGATCTTAAAGCACAAGTTTATAGGAATATCAAATAATCTAAAACAGAAATCTCACACAAATTCTAACTGATATAGGTAACTAGTTGAGTAAGATAATTCAATAAAACCACAGGTTTTAAGGAGATTTTGTTTCTCCAAGAAAAATAAAAATTCAGTGTTTTTTCAGCAAGTTGAGTGTGGTTATTTGAACCACTAAAACTTTATTTTTTATTTTTTATGTAAATATGAAAAAATATTAAACGAAAGATAAAGAAGATCCGCGAAAGTATTTTTTTTTAAAGATTAAGTTATAAAAAGATACTTAGAAGAGTCCTAAGTATCTTTTAATAACTTTTAACTGATAGTTATTGATGGGTAATTCAACTGAGTACTATATATGGGATATGAAAATTTTTAAGCTAACAAAGCCATCTGCTATAGAATTTCTTTCTTCGAAAATATCAGGGCATTTAAAAAATCATGTTTTTAATCAAATTATAATAGTTAATCCATATAAATGCACTACCTCTCGAAAGATAAAAACAAACATTTAATGTTGTGTTTACTAAATTAGAATGGAAATCGGAATGAAGAAATTGGAATAAAAAACTCGTTTACTTGTTAAATTGAAGTTGGAAATAAAAATGAATTGCGTGGACACGACACAAATTTGGAATTGATTATTGGAGTTCTATTCTGAGAAGGGGGGTTGGAAATCATATCTCCATTCCTTAGAATGATGATTTTGCCCTCAAACAAAATCAATAATTCCAATTTTATCCTCAATTCAAAAAAAGAAAAGTACCTGCCGAGGAGAAGCCATGACTGTTACATGCCAGCCGATGGTCGTCGATCTGCTACCACCAGAAGCCATAACCGTTGCAGAGCCGTTTGTCACTATTGATATGCTGTCGAACCGAAGCCACGATCGTCATATAGTCATTCGTCACCGTCGTACACGATCCCTTTGTGCCTCACTGTCGCCGCTATCCCGTCATTGCTGCAAGTCTCCAACCTTCACTATCATTACAAAAGGAAAATGACATTCACACCACGCTAAGCCCCGAACGCAGCGTTTTGTTTATCATATATATTGTCATTGTTATGCATTGACTTGTCAACACACATGCACTGTTCGCAAGCATCATTCACAGCACCTCTCTCTCACGGCACACGCTCTCTCGCTCTCTCCCTCATGGCTCACTGCCCCAAATCTCATCAAGCCACCAATCTCCCGTTCATCCTCACCACACTCCGTCAGTGGCTCCCCCCCACTAAAAAAAAAAAAATATATCCAGCAGCCAATTAACTTTCAGGGGTAGCAGAGAGTCCCAAGAAAAGATAGATTAATATTATTGCGGCATGGAAAACTCCATGACACAGCCATGTCAACAAACCATAATAAGATTTGGATTAGAATGTATCCGTATATTATAAAATTAAATTATTAATGCAGGATACAAAGTGTTAAATAAGATCCTAAGGTTGCATTTTCTAAACTAGTAATGAATGAGGCTGACTAAATAGAAAATTAGACTTTTGAAGGGGAGATTGGTGGCTTGCTGAGATTTGTGGCAGTGAGCCGTGAGGGAGAGAGCAAGAGAGCGAGTGCTGCGAACGGCGCGCGTGTTGATAAGTCAACGCGTAACAGTGACCATATATAGTATTAACAAAACGCTGTGTTCGGGGCTTAGCGTGTGGCTTAATGTGGTGTGAGTATCGGTACTGATTACAAAATTTACTACCCATTATTGATTTTATGGTGTGTTTACTTCATGGGAATGGGAATGGGCAGGAATGAGAATGAGATTTCAATGTTTATTTGGCAAAAATAAATGGGAATGGGAATGTGCTGGAATGGGAATGAGAATCAATTTACCAAAATACCCATAGTATTAATAATTAATAAAAAATAATTAATTTATCATTATTAACAATATTATCATTATTGTTTTTGTTATTATTGTTAATATTATTTTTATTAATATTATCATTATTAACATATTAAATTTTATTAACTTTATTATTTTAGTTATTATTAATTATTTTTATTATTATTTTTATTAATATTATCATTATTATTATTATTATATTTTATTAACTTTATTATTTTAGTTATTATTAATTATTGTTATTATTATTTTTATTAATTTATCATTATTAACATTTATTATTATTATTATTAAATTTTATTAACTTTATTATTTTAGTTATTATTAATTACTGTTAATATTATTTTTATTAATATTATCATTATTAACATTTATTATTATTATTATTAAATTTTATTAACTTTATTATTGTAGTTATTATTAATTATTGTTATTGTTATTTTTATTAATAATAATACTAATGATAAATGTTAATAATGATAATATTAATAAAAATAATAATAACATTAATTAATAATAACTAAAATAATAAAGTTAATAAAATTTAATAATAATAATAAAATTAATAATAATAACAATAACAACAATAAGGATAATATTGTTAATAATGATAAATTAATTATTTTTATTAATTATTATTTTTATTGTTAATAATGATAATATTAATGAATATAATAATAATAACAATAATTAATAATTAATAATAATAACTAAAATAATAAAGTTAATAAAATTTAATAATAATAATAATTATTATTATTAATGACATTTAAAATAATAAAATTATTTGTGATTTGAATAAGGGTAATTTAGGAAATATGAAAAAATTAGAAGGATAGAAAAATAAATTTATGTTTCATTCTCATTCCCACATTTTCATTCCCAACTCTCCCATGGGAATGAGATTCCCATTCTTTATCACCAAATTGTGTGGGACCCTCACATTTTATTCTCATTCCCAAATTACATTTTGCCAAGTAAACATAGGTTTCATTCACATTCCCCAAACCCACAAGTAAACACACCATTAGTGTTCCAAGTCACAAAATTGTGCAGAGACCAAGAAGAAAAAAAAAGATTAAATTTGATGGAACGTACTTTTAGAAATGTGGATCATGGGCTGATTCGTGAGTTTAATGTTTATTTAGGTTTCAGGCCCAACTGTCATTTAGTAATGATTGATTAGCGGATTTGGAAGAGGCTTTGAGGAAAACCACCTATAACATACACTGGTATTTATAGGCCGAGTTACTTTATGATTTTCTAAAGGAAAAAAATGTTGGAGAAAAATTAGTTTTTTAAATTTTTATAAAAAAATTTTAGGATCACTCTCATTCAATATATAAGAATTTGTAATATAGAAATCATAGCTTAAAAATGTGATTTGGCTTTTTCCGCTGAAGTGATTTACACTCCCAGATCACGATCCGTCACCACCACTCCTGTTAGATCACGATCCGCCACCAAATAATCTTTCAGGCTATGACTCCAGTTTGATCTGCACTTGACGTGTGGGCGCCTTTATCACCACTAAAGCAACTAGCTCGAGAAAATTTCTCTAAAAATTAGAGAGAAAATTTTTTTTCTCTGATGTGTATATTGTGGCTCTCCTCTTTTTTTCTTTAGAGAAAATAAGCCTTTTTATATCTCCCATTAGTGAAAACACTATGCTCCAAATAATAAAAAACAAAAGTCACGTTACTTGCTTTTTCTATAGGGGTCCACCTTGTAAAATAACATAAGGCCCCTTACACACAAGCATATTAAATGGAGCCTCCCACTAAATGATATATTTAGGCTTTTGACCCAAATAACTAGTTATCTTGCTTATTAATCCAGTAGTGGTGCAGTCAATTAAATGAGCTAACTCGGGGATCATTTGAGAACATATAATAGTGACTACAATAATTAGGCATGTAATTAAACTAACCCAATTATTTAATTTCAAATTTACTCTACTAAAAGATTAGAACTAAACTCCATAATTGTATGCTCGAATAATAATTTGTCCCAAGCCACATTGATTTCTTTATTGCATAATCCTTTGTACCACATCGTTAATTAAATCGATATCTCAACTGTCCAATCGATTTAATTACATCTTATTCCTTGATACTTACTGATTTTCTCTAATGATCATTTTCAACATACTAAATATGTTGACACTCTGGCCAGAGAATTCTATGATCAAATGCCGAAAACCCATAAAGAGATGTGTTGTACAAATTCTATATTGTTAATCTATAACTCCAATATTCATAATTGCTCCCACCAAGATACCGGGTAATATTGACCACAAGTGTGTGTCGTGCCCATTGGTAACTCAAATAGAATAACAATTACAATCATGAAATTATAACTAACTCAACATTAAGATTATAGTAAAATAAATGCCTTTGAGATTTAATAAGTCTGACAGTCATTTTAAGGTTAATTAAATTTCATATGTGATTCAGCTCAATGTAGTCAAACTACATCAGTAAATTCATACATGATTAAGACAAATCATTCAATAAATTTACTACGGTCTAAACATAAATAGAGCACCCAACTCTATTTATCAACTGCGAACTTAATTTATTTAATCATAAGATAACTTGTATTTTTGTCTTCTGTGAATCCATATAATGATCACATAAATACATATAATATGATTAAACAGACCTTATTCAATATATTTATGCAATTGAAAAATATCTCAAATATTTTATTAATTAGAAAATAAATTAATATGCTTTAAAAGAGCACATAATCCCAACAAAAAAAATGTTTGGAGGAGATGGGGAAGAAATCACAGGAAAAGACTTATGAACCAAGAGGTAAGCTTTAATTATCTGTCTTCAATGATTTACAGAAAAGCTTGACTAGATAAGAATGTTGGTAACCTATGAAATTCTAGAGAATTATATAGAGGGTTGTTACGAATTTCATAATATTTCAAATATAACGTTTTGGAGTCTGAATTTCTAATATGTTAAACTAGACATATTCAAGGATGTTTAAAATTTTGTTTCATGAAAATCGGATAAGAAATCAATTTATTATGTGCTAGAAAATATCACAATGACATGAGGAACGTTTGTAAAATACAAATTACAATCAAGTAACTAAAAATACACATGAGAACAACTAAGCATATAACTGATATAAAATATAAAATTATTACGAAATAATAATAAAATTAAGGAGAAGAGTAAGAAAAAAGTCTTGTAGCTTGTGTGATACCATAGTATCCTTAAGATAATTACACCTCCTACTATAGTGCATATTCTCTCGACATTTGTCTCTCATAATACAATGAGATCAAATAGCTATGACGTACCACCATTTTATTTATTTTGAACTTTTATCACGTTCGAACTAATAGATGCACGACAAAAGGAGGGATTGAGGATTAACTATCTTTATTTATTTATCTATTTTAATTTCTATTCTTATCATTTTCCATACATCTCTAATCTCTCTAAATGAAGAAGATGAATGTGCTAATTTATAGGATTCTGCAAGAGTTTGAGGGCCATTTTTATCCATAAATTTGACTACATAAATTCTATAACTACTACATTTAATTTCCCATTAAATGCAATTATATTTAATTAAAAGTAAATGCCTTTTAAACTTTTGATTTAATTCTTAAATTAAATTCAAAGTGTAATTGTTGTTTCATTAACGATATTATTTGGGGAGAAACAGAAAAATTGTAGTAAAACGCCATGTGTCGATGAAGGGCGCCATGGCTCTAATCGATCACTATACGCACCCGAGGTACCTGATCTATACCACAAACTCAAGTACCCTAGGTACCTAGCCTATACTAATAAGTGCGGTACCCGTGGTACCACCAGATATGCCTGCAGATTAAAAAGGTACGAGGGGTATCCTAGATCAGATACAGAACGGTCAAGGAAAAGTCTCTAAAAAGTCAAGCATAAGAAATGTCTCAATCGTCTAAAAGATATTTTGATATTTGATTTTTATAAAATCAAATATCAAAATATCTGGCTGAAAAAAGTGGCGACAACCGACCGTCACATCTGCTAAAAAGTGAAGGACATTGTACCAAGAACAGTGGTCCTCAACAGCCCTACCAGACAACCTTTACTCAGGTATCTTGGACCACTTTCCAGTGTACACTACATGTCCAAAAGGATAAATTATGTCATGAACGTCTTCTTGCTCCCCGAGCATGCTCTTAATGGTTCAAAAATAATAAAAAAGGTAAAAGGACGGAAAAAGTCTAGAAAAGGACAACCAATAACCATTAGAAATGTGCCACGTGACAACCAGGGTACTCCATGTATAAAGGCATTCACGTTCTATTTTCATCATTCAACATCACGCACACACTCCATAAAAAAAAGGCTAAGGTCTTCTTCAACCTTAAGCCATTATTTCAGAGGGTTGTCAAGCTCTCACCACCATAAAAATGCTTGAGTAGATGACTTGAGCGTCAGAGTGTGGACGCGGGGCCACCCCGACTCCACCTCTAACCTCTTTTTCATTATTTTAAAGGTTAAAAGCTTATCTCAAAGGACCTCATTTTCATATTTCAAACTCTCGTTGTCATCACCATCCTCCCACTTTCCCTACCTCCTTTGAATCTTAAAAATATCGCCCACAACGATCTAGTGTGATACTCTAGTTACCCAAAAAAATAAATCTGTAGTTCTACATAGGTTTTTCTCTTTTCTTTTGCACTCAAAATTTGTCTAAAAAACATCTATTAAATTATGGATTTAATTTTAAATTAAAATTTGAATTTAATTGACCACTACAATCTCTGAATAAATTCTGAATTAATTAGAACTTACAGATAATAAATTAGGTAACTAATGTCAAATTTAACGAGCTGTTACAATTTTTATAATTCTTGTTGTTATTCAATGCAACCAATTAGTGTATTTTAAGTGTCAACTTCTCATTCGCTCAAAGCATTACTTTGAGTATAAAAATACATCATTTTAATATTTTCTCGGAGGAGGATCCAAATCAATTATATCCTATTTACACAAAGTAGATTCACTTAAAATTATGCTTTGAAATAACAACGCAATATGCTAGTTTTTCAACATTATGATTTTTCAAACTCAAATCTAAAATCTTGGAAATTTCTAATTCCAATGAATAACATGAAAGCCTTTCCTTCTCTTATAGCTTTGCTGTGGCCATGGCCCGAAGGAGCCTTGCGCGCTTGTACAATGTTCAAGTTAAGGCTCTGGCCAACGAGTAGGATGGAGTCTTTGCTTTCTATTATATTAGTAAAGCATGCCACATATATTGAATGAAGAAAAAAAAGGGGTCTCTTAAAGATTAGTGTTATGAACTTGACCTTTCTACAACTGATCAAATTCACCCCAAGACCCTGTTCTGTTTCAAAATGCAAGATTAATCAACCAAGACTCACACGCACAATACTCAGATCAATGATCAAAACAAATCAGAAACAAAAACACCAAATGTAAGTGGTTCAGAACCATGTGTTGGTGCCTACATTCATTGAGAAATCAAGCACTATTATTGAGATCAAAGGCTACAAAGAATAGATGATGATTACAGAGAACAAAAATGACTAACACTTACTCTCTCCTCTCAACTCTACTCTCTCTCTTATGATGATGAAGATGGCACCAGAACCAGATTATATATTCTGTTTTCTGGGTTTGTTACTTCAACAAATTCCCGCCAAAACCAATAGCCAGTAACAACCTCATGCACGTGCAAGACTCATGACTTATAAATGACCTCAAAATGCCATGTTCCATGTCGTTTCAAGCTGCCTTAAATGAGCCTTCATCACATGTTTTGCATGTGCAATACTTAAGCCTCTGTATGACATATTCGATCTTGTCGTTTTTGCTTCAAACCTCTGGCAGACGACATAGCATACACACATACACTGAGCATTTGACACGCCTGACATGAGTACTGAGTTCATATTCCAACAATTATGAAATTTGAAGAAGTGATTTATTTGTATGTCTAGTATAATTCTGAAAAGTTTCATGATCTTATGATAGATCACGGAATAATTGATATTGATTTTTTGAAAATTGTATTCATGGTTTTAGCTTACTCTCTGTTGTAAATTGACCGGGTCACTAAGATTATGGGTGATATATTGAATAACTAGGACATCAGAAGTACATGTGACACAATGTGGAATGAGTAATTTTTTGAAAGAAAAATTTTCTCAAATGCTTACTTGTTTAAAATGAATTTAAGTTAAAAAGATTTTATATATTCTATCTTTAATTTGTTATGAAATTTACCAATTACACAGGCACTAGCTTATACAATGAGACAATGATTATTATTCCCAGATTGTGGTTTTATAATAAATGCTATGCATTTCAATTGTTATTAGTAACTTTATGCATGAGTTTACTTACCGAATTGATGGCTCACCCTAACTCCAATTTTACGGATTCATTTATGATGTGTTTACTTCAAGGAATGAGAATGAAGTGAAATGAGGATGGGCTGGAATGAGAACGAGATTTCAATGTTTACTTGGCAAAAATAAATGAGAATGAGAATGTACTGGAATGTCATTGATGTGTTTACTTGGCAAAATAAATGAGAATAAAGAATGAGAATGAGAATCAATTTACCAAAATACCCATGTATTAATAATTAATAAAAATAATTAATTTATCATTATTAACAAAATTATCATTATTGTTGATTATTATTATTATTAAATTTTATTATTTTTATTATTTTAGTTATTATTTAATTATTTTTATTAATATTATCATTGTTAACATTTATTATTATTATTTTAATTAATATCATTTTTATAATAATATTTATACATGTATCTAGATACTGAAAATTACATTATTATTATTATTAAATTTTATTGACTTTATTATTTTAGTTATTATTAATTATTGTTATTATTATTTTTATTAATAATAATAATAATAACAACAACAATAATGATAATATTGTTAATAGTGATAAATTAATTATTTTTATCATTATTTTCATTGTTAATAATGATAATATTAATTATTTTTATCATTATTTTCATTGTTAATAATGATAATATTAATAAAAATAATAATAAAAATAATTAATAATAACCAAAATAATAAAGTTAATAAAATTTAATAATAATAATTATTATTATTATTATTAATGACATTTAAAATAATAAAATTAATTGTGATTTGAATGAGGGTAATTTGGGAAATATGAAAAAATTAGAGAGATACAAAAGTAAACATATATTTCATTTTCATTCCGAACCCCCATGATAATGAGATTCCGATTATTTATTCCCAAATTATGTGGAACCCACACATTTTATTTTCATTCCAAAATTACATTTTGCCAAGTAAACATGGGTTTCATTCACATTCCTTCATTTACATTCTCCATTCCATGAAGTAAACACACCATTAGAGATAGGGGCTTATGGTCTAGAGGGAGCAAAACTTGGAGTTTCAGCTGGTAAACTGTTTTTACTTTGGTTATTGTTAAAAGTTGTGAGGGATTATTGTCATGTTTATTGTTTAGAGGTCTGAATTTAATATTGGACAGCTTTGGTTATTTTATTTACCGGTAATAATACATAATGATACAAGGTTTCATTCTAAGTTCCTGTGTGCCTTTTTAGCTGAATTTGCGATGTTACAGTTATATTACTTTATATGATTATTTCAAGTGGGAGTTGTTATAACTTTACTTTTAATATGATAAAACGTGTTTCTCTTGGGGAGAAAAAAAATATATTATCAGTTTGCAAGTTTGGGAGGATTCAATAACACGCAACCTTTGTTATAGACTGCCCCTTTTTTCTTAGCGGGATCAAGACTGAGAAAAATAGTTGGGATAACAAACATCCAGCTCGTAGGTCCAAGAAAGATTTGAGTTGGGCCAAAAAGATTATTCCTTTGAAGTTTCTTGGGATAAGCTGCATATCCATCTGACTAGAGATCACAATTGGCACCGCCCGCAGTGGATTTGTTATTATTAAACCTAAATTCGTACAAAATTTAAATTATTAAATTCACCCGCAACCCGCAGCGGGTTTTAATTTTTTTAAAAAAATCCACCCGCAGCGGGTTTTGACAATTACCAAACTCGCAATGGTACCCGGAAAATTTTTTACGGATTTTCATATTTAAAATCACAAATGTTTAAATATAAATTTATAATAATAACCTCAAATTTCATATAACATACTCAATTTTATATTTAAACAATGTAAAATTAAAAAATAAAATTTCAATATCAATCCAACACAAATTCTCAAATTTAAGTATAAATTATACAAATCCATTTAAAAAATACAAACTAGTATCTAAAAATAATAATTACATTTCATATTATCATTTAAAACAAGTTTTAAGAGAAGATATTCATTTCATTCACCACCATAAGCACCCATCCAACACAATGCATATAATAATAATTAAAATTAATATTTTCAAATACTAATTCGAAGGGAAATGACTTTAGTTTTCTTTAAGTCATGACTTTAGAATGGGAGATGGGCCACGTACACACATACGCAACTTTGGGCCTTTAGCTATTTGATAATTTGAATAATGACATTATTTTCTTTATATATTTTTAGAGTAAAATTAAATTAAAAATATTACAGGTCTGGTGGATATCCATGCAGATATCCATCGGATATAAGATTAATACCAAACTCACCCGCATTCATGTGCAGATTTTAATTTATTACTAAACCCGCCCGCAACGAGTAAAATTATCCACAGCGGGCAAATTTTGACAAGTTTATAGGTACAATTGTCATCCCTACATCTGACCCTCTCACACTATTGAAGTTGCAGCTTATCACCATTCCCCCTCATATTTTTAACAGTCAAAATGCAGTAATGGTATCAGTAGAGCTGGCAAAACGGGTCATCGGGTCGTGTTCGTGTCGTGTCAGCTTCGTGTCGTGTCAAATTTAGGTCGACCCAAACCCGACCCATTTAATAATCGTGTCAAAATATTAAGACCCAAACCCGACACGGAAAAATAATCGGGTTACCCAATAACCCGTTTAATATCTATATATTGAACAAAAGTTACATCAAATATTTACACACTATCATACATACGTATGTACATAAATACATACATACATACATACATACATAATTTATCGATATTATAAAATATACATATCTACCAATATATTACACATGTACACTATTGAGGTTTTAATTTTATATATATATATATATATATATAATATTATATATCAATATTATAAAATATACATGTCTATCAATTTTTACACATTTACACTATTGAAACTCTAAATGTATGTAAAATTTTATAAATAAAACATTGTGTTTATATTCACTCTTTTAAAGAATAAAAAAAAAAGAAAATCATCTCTAATATTTGAGTTTTAATTATAAGAATATGTAAATTATTTTAAAATAGAAAATATAATCGGGTCATTGATCGGGTAAATGGGTCAAGAATTTTAACCCAAACCCGACACGGAAAAAAATTGTGTTGACCCAAACCCGACCCATTTAATAATCGTGTTAAATTTGACGACCCATACCCATTTATTTATGTCGTGTTCGTGTCGGGTAATCGGGTCGTGTCAAATTTTGCCAGCTCTAGGTATCAGTACCGGCTTTTAAACCCGGGATGGGGGTCCGAAGTACAGTGTTATAAACCATTTTTTTTTTCAAAGCTTACTTTTATATCTCACTGGGAATTTTGAATCCCACTTCATCCTCGTAACAAGAAACCATTTTTCCCGTCTTTACATTTACCATCATTCAACTCGTTTCTCTACTGCAGAAAATACAAGAAAACAAGTGAAAACCTGAGAACTCTAGAGGCTGATAGATATTTCACAAGCTTTATATTACAGACACTGAATCACTGCAAACAATTTTTATATGCACTTACTTCAGTACTACACAGTGAAAGAATTACACAATAATACACGTCATGGCACTTATCTTCCATCAATTAATTCCTTCCCTGTTGAAACTAATTGAACACATGCTCTTCAACTCGCAATCTTCCCTCGTACAACAGAAATATACTCCCAGTTTGGGAATTTGGATTGTATGTTGTAATGTTTGCTCCAAGATCGCTCCAAAACTTTTACCTAATTAAATAACTGAAAAGGGCTATGGCAAATGCAAGTAGAACTGTTATACTTGCATCCACAACTGATGGGGCACCAGAAAAGTTAATTCTCTGAGCTTGATCTCTGCAGTAGGGAAGAAACATTAAACAAAAGATTAGTAAAGGAGCTTGGAATGAAGAAAATAAAGGAATTCTTTCCTCACAACCATTCAATCTGAGTTGATTCCACCTAAGTATTTTAACAAAAATATGCAAAGGGAACATATTTTCCTCAAATTTCCATTTATATTTTCAACGAAAGAATAAAACTAAAACCATTTTGTATGACTTTCACCAAAATATCCTGAACAAATGGAATATCTTCAAGACATATCCGGGAAAATAGTTAAAGAATTACCAGCAGTCAATTTGGAAACTAGATCAAGGCAAGGATTCTATCTGAAAACAGTCTTCCATAGGTAACTTCGCATGAAACAAATAGAGTGCATTTTTTGAAACAACAGAATTGTATTCATGACCACTTACTTCTGTAAGGATGAAAGCAGACCACAATATATGGCATTGTCAGGTAACAGAGGCGCAGATTTGTCAATCTCTGGATTTATGACATTCACATAAACTTCTTGGCCCAGATACCATGTGTCAAGATTCTCAGCACGGAGGTTCCAAATGCCAGCATTGTCAAGATAAACTAATATAGCTGTCCAAGCTCCAGGAAAGACCTGTAATCATGTCAGAAATAAGTAAGTCTGTCATCCTCAGACAATTGCCTAATCATAAAAACACATATCTGCATTCGTGTGTGACCTATATATTCATGGCAGTGAACTACTTAAATGACTACTATTAGGAAGCCTCCTTGGAGAACATATTTGAGTGTAAGTTTCAACAAATGGCTTCACAACAGAATAAAGGATTAAGTTTTTTAACTCAGGATTACCTGTGTAGTGCTGCGAGCAACACCATCCCATTTGTTGTATGTGCCTCTGCTATTCTCTGTCCACACTCCGAAATCCATACTACAGTTTAAATAGGAAATTGCCAACTTGAATTTATCAATTAATTTTCCAGGTTCCAACAAAATAAGGAAAAGATAAAAGCGAGAATATCAAAACTAGTCTCACCCCACAACGAAGAATGCATAGCCATCCATATGGTAGCTCTGCACGGTGGTATCATTGTTCTGAAAAATGATTTCCATAAAACCTTTGTAAGTACCATTAATCAGAGATGTATCTACTTTTGGAGCTCGGTTCATCAATTTGTAAGGGAAATCAAGCTTGTAAGCCCCCGGAATGTTGAATTGCTGGGCAAGCATTAGAGGTGTTGAAGGTGGTAAGTATGAGATACCATTGAGAGTGGTACGCCACTTCCCCTCTATAAGCTCTGCAGGTCTATTGAGAATCACATACACATCTGTCACAGTAATCTGCCCATATTTGAAAGATCCCTGTGGATTTGGACGAGCAGCACCAGCAGAGACATTCCACCTATGCATACACCACAAAATGTGTTAGAACTCATAATGCCATCATCAGTTTGAAGAAAAGTTTTAAGCATAAGGGAATTATTAGGGAAGCAAGACAAGGTAAATGAACGAATAATACTAATAGTGATGTTCCATATTTTTCAAATTAGCATAAACTTTCTCCAACATAAGGGATTGGTAATTTTTCAGCAGTTGAAAGAACATTCAGATCAAGAATAAACTCATCTTTCAGCTGCATTTTTGTGCATAGGAGTGTTAAAGGAAAGAAGAAACCATTTGGAGAGGTCAATAACATACTTCCAAATCTTTCTACATAATCCAAAAAGATATATAATCGACTACAACCTTATGGATCGAGCTTGATTCATTGAGAAATATGTGTCGTATGCATTAGGAGGATCAGGAAGAGGACCTGAAGCAGGTCCCAATGAATTGGAGTAATGCAAGATGGCCACTCCAGTAACTTTATTCCATTCTGACGAATTAACAAACCGAGGACTGGCAACAATGTAGTAATCACTGCTAGCATTTTGATCCGTTGTAACCAAAAATGAGAATGACTGACCCACATGAATATCCATATTTGTGTAGTTCTGCTGAACTGTGTATGATCCTTCGGTCTCAACAAGAAGTAAGTTATGATTTTGTATCCTAAAATTTAAGCTGGTTGAGATTCCAACATTGTGAACCCGGAGGCGGTATGTTTTTCCTGTTTCATAAAACGTATGAAACATTCAGCTATCTTCAGAAGTGCAGTAGAAGCAAATTGCAAACAATATCATGTTAGCAGAACATTTTGACCACCATGTGTACCTGTAGCCTTAGAGGCCTTTCCTCCATTTTGTAATGAGAAAACATGAAAGAATGTCTTGCTTGTTCCCAAGTTTATACACATTTTTAAGGAAGGTGAAAATGAAAATCAGCATGCTTTCATCAATATCTCACGTCATTTGAACCATTTTTAAATTAGTTTTCCGTGCTTCAAATGAAACATTCGACTTGAAATTGAAGGGATTAAATTTTAGGTTGACTAAAACCCTCAACTGTATGTCCCCCCTGTGAGAAAGCTATAATTTTGGGAACCTTAAGAAACAAATGAAGTCACTTTGGGTAATTCAAATAGTAAATAAGTCGAGCATTCAGAACTCACCCGGTTCAACATTTATTAACTGGTAAGGAATACCATCTGGAACAATTGCTGCATCATAGCGATAGGGACCAAGTCCATTGATGAGGATCCCGTCAGGAACTCCAAGGTCTACGCCATTCTCAACATCTTTCCTTAGTTTCTGTAACCCATCAGTTTCAATTATCATCCCAGAATTTCACTAGAATGGATAACACACACCAAAAGCAGTAAGCTAAAAGAAGTGACGCCTGCTGACCTTATGACTCTTCGTGTACCAGTCACTGATAAAAATGGTAATATCGCCATCTGGCACTGCAAAGGGTAATGGAATAACATCTCTGTTGTTAATGATGATTCCCCCATACCCACCTGCAGCCCGCTGGAAGTCTAAAGAAGGGAAGTAAAAAAAACTCCCTATCTGGTCCTTCACCTGAAACTGATATGTCCAGTTCCAACCAGCAGGAATTGGACAATTAGTCCCTAAAACACCATCTTGCCAAGAATTTTTCCTATGTTGTACGCCATTCCTACATTAAAATGTAAAAGTAATATTAGCAATAATGTCATCTTTACTTGCTATTTGAGATGGTTCCAGCATATTATACCATGTAAGAAGCAATGGCTCATCAAGATCATTCTTTACATTGACAACAACATTCCAATTTGTGGTGACATTAAGAATCGGTCCTGGAAACTGCCCATTAATCCCAATAACCTGCAAAATGGTACACAAAGAAAGAAAGGAAGAAAGAAAGGGAAAACAAAATCCCTCATCAAAACATCAAGGGCAGGAGAAAAAGTGAAAAACAATTATAACATGAAAAATCTAGCAACCATTGATTACTTAATAGATTACACTCAACAGTAATGTCAAAATTGAAACTCAAGCTCCAAAATTTGTTAACAATAGCAGCAATTTAACTTTCAGGAAACTATCACTAAACAACATAACAGAATTAGCATTTAGCAATTCAAATACCCAAAAATTGAACTAGAGAGAAATAAACGTAATTGAAGGGAAGGAAAAATGAAAGGAGAGGAACCTGTTGTTTATCTCCAAGTGGGGAAGCAGTGACATATGAGATAGTCCAGTCATAGAACACATAAGGGTCACCTCCAAAACAACCATTTAGCAACCATAAAAGTATAAAGAAGAAAGAAACACAAGAAGAACACAGATAAGAAGCAGACAGCATTGGATCCCTGTCCTGTTCTGTTCTCTTCTGAGGTGATGTAATCTTATCTTCCCCTTGGTGGCGAAGGTGAGACTAAGCAGTTGAGTTGTGTTCTCGCTTTTGAAAGTGGGAACAGTCAGCATGGAGATTGCATTGGAGCAGCAGCATCTTTGTTAGGGAATAGGGACTGAAGTGGTCACATGGGATCTAAAGAAACAGCTTGAAGGGCGCCGGTTTTGCCCTGGAGATGGGCCCCGTGTCTTGTTTTTGTAGAAAGTGGGAGCCATTGCCATTTGCCACTCACGGCGACTTAGTAGTGTCAATTAAACTGTTGTGGGGTCTGTAATATTTGGTAAAGTCGCTAAAGAGGCTGTTAATCGAAGAAACACACTTCAGTAACCAAACCAATCTTTTGACAGACAGCCAGGCAGCCAGATACAGTTAAAGAAGGGAGAAAGCTGGTGAAAAAAAATTTCATCCATTCACACTATGACACAATTGTCTGTAGCAGGAGCAGCCTTCTTTATAGCTTCTGCTAGCTGGAAGATTGGATTTATTGCACTTTGGGAGTGATGCAAATTAAATTACACTCGCAAGCTGTCTTGACTCTTGAATTAATGTACTGTTAAGTTTTTCAAAATGTAACCGTAAACTTTCATTTAATTATCACAATTTTCTCACACACTTATTCATTATTTATTCGCGATCATCCATCCCTTTCACCGATTTCAAAGAAATATTATAGGCAAGATGAGATCATTTCAACAATTCAACTGGAGTCATACCCATAAAATACTAAGATGAGATCATTTTTCTTATACTTTGCTTATTTCATTTATCCAAAATTTTGCTTTAACTTTAATTGCATTGACCAGTAATGAGAACCATGCTCATTTTTAATTTTATTCGTATTTTATGGGAAATGTGTAAAGGTTCTTATATTATAAAAGGAAAAGTGTCGGGCACCAAATACCTTTTCATTTTGAAGGACAATGATCCATCTTATGTATAAATATTCAAAGATGGGATGATCGTGAACAAGAGATATGAGAAAATTTAGATAACAAAGTTCTAATTTGGTTGTAAATTGATAAATTGTGCCTTTTAATTCGAAGACAAAAAAAAAATGAGTGTAATAAAATAACAATAATATATGTCATAAATAAATAACCATATCATAACATTTTTATGCAAATTTCTAGAATTTTTAGTTTATATATATAACATAAAAATAACAATACTAGAATAAAAGCATAAACATAACATACTAAATGACAGCAATAATAATATAACTAATGCCGATATTAGCTACCAAGATTAGTAGTCATATCATGTTGCGAACGTGTTATATAAGCAAACCAGAAATAAAGAGAATAAGGTAGAAAAAGAGAAATATTATATAAAAAAAAAAATTGATGAGAGTAGGTATAAGTCATTAAGTCAGTTTGTTTTTTCAACTTAATAAAAAAATTTAATCATTAAATTATTAAATCAATTCTTTTATTTTTTTTTTTTGCTTAATTTAAAAAGTTTGAGTGATATCATTAAAAAAATATTCTCTAAAATATCTCTATATAATTAGTTAACTTTTATTCTTACATAAATAATATCCTAATCTGTTCGAATTTTTAATTGAAGCATCAAGCACCTTTTTTGCCGTTTAAGCGTTACGAATTAGAAGTCCAACAGTTTGGTCCTTAATTATTAAACAAACTCAATCCCTACATGTGACTAGGAGGAGAATGTTCGCAAAATCAAAAGAAGCAAAGACGGAGCATTAATTTGGAGGTTAGTAATTTTGACGTGGATGGTTAAGTTATTTTATTTTTATTAAATAATGGCACTTTTTTTGTTAATTAACTTTTAATTTGTTAGTGAAGACTAAGTACTAGTACTACAGTACTTAGATAGGACTTCGAAGATGAAAGGAAAAAAAAATAATAATATTACTACAGTATAATCAAAGAGTTTGAGAGTTAGCATTACACGATCTCTAAATCAAGTTTTTGGGGGAAAAGAAAAAAAAAAAGAATAAATTCTCTATTTTTATACTACATATCCATTTTATGTGACTATTTTTTATGGAATATGGCATCACTCCTCATCATTATTCTGAATTTGATTCCTTACCTTCAGAGTGCACACATTCGCAACGGTTGCAGCATTTCATCAAATCCATCCTTTACATGATAAAATTGAATTCCAATGTTGTCTTTCTTCAAAACCTTAAAAGCTTCGACAGAAGAATTTGTATTTCCCATTTACCAAACCATGGACACCTGTGCACAACCCCACGGAGCAAGCAAAGAAAGTAAAAAAAAACATTGTCAATAAATGTCTGATTAATTTTTTCATCTTTATTTGTTTTGGCATTTAATTAATTGTGTACTAATACTAGTGGTATGCGCACGATCTTAAGGGGGGGAAAAATAGGTAAGGGGGTGGACAAAGTCTAAATTCATTTTTTAGTCCTTTAACTCTCTTAAGATTTAAATTTGGGTGGTTATCCAAATAAAACTACTTGAAAATAATTTGTCCATGCCTTTGAGGACATGGTGTTTAAGAAGATTTCAGAACAAAATTGAAGCTTGATTATGTATTAAAAGATGTAAAACTAGAAATTTTAGTTGGTACCGATTACGTTATCAATGGATATATGATTCCACTGTATATAGAACAACAAGGAACATCATTAATGTAAATTATTGATGCACACAGATACAATTATAAAATCACCCGTTAATTGACAACAAGTAATTTTTTTTGTGCAACCATGCAAGAAAAACCTACCATAGTCCATGGAGCTGTTATTTATCTCATATTTTAAAAAAAAGAACAAGTTTAAAAATAAATAAAGTAAATTAAAAAGTCAAGGTTGATGAGATAAAATTACGGGTCAAATGTCAATACACTAAAATTGTCAACTTAATTTCATATCCAACCCATAAACTTATTACTTTAACAAAGCTTGGTGTCTAGTTTGGTTAGTGCTAGAATAAAAAAGATATTTCCGATATACTATACAAGGTTTTTTAGTAACACCATCTAGTGGACTGTTAGAATTCCAATGATGAAAATTTATCCAATGGCTTGAGACTATTTTAGCTGGTGAATGTGACTGTTACAGTCAGTTATGGTGCCAACTACCAAAAATTACCATTTCATAACTATAGTGTACATATTTCAATGAAAAATCATTCGGTTAAAAAAAAATCTTTATGAATTTTTTTTCTTTCCTAATAATTCAAAGACGGAAGATAGTAACTTTGGTTTAGTGTTTGCTTCTTGCTTAACTTCGATAACTATATAATGTTGTGTTAGTTTATAAGTTTAAGTGATTAACATCAAGCGGTGGAGACTTTTTCGATGGTGGCTTGTGTTTTGCTTTGTATGTTGTGTAGATGGGTATCGATGTTTTACAAGAGTCCCCTCTTTCTCTTTATACTTGAATATGTTGTGGATTTCTATATAAACTAATACATTATTTCTTACTTGCTGCCATCCCTTAGGCCATAAATGTTTGTCCACCATTATGCTATATTCAATCAATATAATTACTACAATCTAATTATAGAACGTTATGAACCAAATACTGTTTTGATACATATCATATACACTGTATACATATTTCAAAGAAAAATCATTCATTTCAGAGAAAGTCTTTATAAAATGGTTTTCTTTCCTAACAATTCCACCATGAAAGTCTTTATAATACGTATCATATACACTGTATACATATCTCAACTTTGTTACATGTGTATTATTGTGTAGGTTTATATATTTAAGTGATGATTGTTATGTGAAGGAGGCTTTTTCGATAATGGCTTGTGTTTTTGCTTTATATGATGTGCAGATGGAGGCATCCATGCTTTAAAGCACAAAATCCCCTTCTTCTCTTCATACTTAGATGTGTTATGGGTTTTTCGTATGAATTAATATACTATTTCTTACTTGCTGCTATCCATTAAGCCATAAATATTTTCTGAGTCCACTACTATGTTGTAGTCAATCAATATAACTACTATAATATAATTGTGGAACGCTATAAACTAGATACCCTTTTGATACATGTCATATATACAATGTACATATCTCAAAGAAAAATCATATGCTTCTAAGAAAATCTTTATAAATTATTTTCTCTCCCTATAAATCCACCATAAGAGATCGTACCTATTAGTTTAGTAGTTGCTTCTTGCTCAACTTTGTCACTTGCATAATCCTATGTTGGTTTATAGGTTTAAATAATGAACATTATGTGGCGGAGGATTCTTTTATAGTGGCTTATGTTTTTGCTCTATATGTTGTCTTGGCAAGTATTTATGCTTTAAAACTCAAGAGTCCTCTCTTTCCCTTTATGTTTAGATGTGTTATATGTTCTTTGTATGAACTAATTCATTATTTCTTACTTGCAACTAACGATGGGCCATAAATAGTTTTTGTTTCTACCATTGTATTATGCTCAGTCAATAAAACTACTATAATTTGATTGTGTAACATTATAGATTAGGTACCATTTTGATACATACCATCTACACCGTGCACACATTTTAAAGACAAATCATTTGTTTCCAAGAAAATATTTACAAAATTATTTTCTATCCTAACAATTCCACCATAAGAGATCATACTTTTTGGTTTAACTTTTGCTTCTTTCTCAACTATGTTACCTGGTAATGTTGTGTGGGTTTATAGGTTTAAGCGGTGAACATTTTATGAAGGAGGCTTTTTTTATTGCAACTTTTTTTTTTTTGGCTCTGTATATTGTGCAAACGGGTATCTATGCTTTAATACACAAGAGTATCTTCTTTTTAGTTATGCTTAGATGTGTTATGGGTTCTCTGTATAAACTAATACACTATTTCTAGCTTATTGTTATCCCTTGTGCCATAATTATTTTTTGGGTGTCCATCACTGTGCAATATAACTACTACAATCTGATTGTGAAACACTATGAACCAGATACCATTTTGATACGTATTGTATTTACAATGTACCTGTTTCGAAGAAAAATTATATGATTGCAAGAAAATCTTTTTGAGACTATTTTCTTTATCAATAATCCTACCATCAGAAGATGTACTTTTGGTTTAACAATTACCTTTTTCTCAACTTTGTTACTGTATTGATTTATGGGTTTAAGTGATGAATATTATGTGGCGAAGGTTCCTTTAATGGCAACTCGTGTTTTCTCTCTGTATGCTATGTAAATAGGTATCTATACTCTAAAATATAAGAGTCACTTCTTTCTCATTATGCTTAGATGTGTTGTGAGTTCTTTGTATGAACTAATTTGTTTTTTTCTTTCTTGCTATTATCCCTTGAACCATAAATATTTTTTGTATTCACTACAGTCCCATACTCATTTAATATAACTTTTTAATCAGATTATGGAACGTTATAAATGAAATGTTGTTTTGATCTGTATCATATAGACGATGTCCATATTTCAAAAAAAAAAAATCATCTATTTATACGAAAAGCTTTTTGAAATTGTTTTCTGTCCCAACAATTCCTCCATAAGAAATTGAATCTTTTTGTCACTATAAGAATATTGGTCTTTAGCGACGAATTTCGTCACTAAAGAGGATATATTGCAACAAAAAATTAGGTTTGCTGCCAAAAAATTAAGCAGCAAAGTCGGTGCTTAAAATTTTTAGCGACCAAAATTTGATATATTACGAAGAATAGATTTCATTGCTAAAACTATTTTTAGCGACGAACAAAATTTCTCGCTGAAAATAATTTTAGTAATTTTAATAATGAATTTTATTTGTTGCTAAAATTCTTAAATATGTCAAATGACCATGTTTTAGCAAGAAAAATAAATTTAAGACCTTTTAAATTTATTTTAAAAATTAAAAACCTTTAGCGATTAAATTGAATTCCGTTGTTACAAAATTTTGGCTAAAAAATGTGAAAATTTTAAAAATTTATTTTAAAGGTGTTAAGTTTTGTCATTAAAAAAATGTGAAAATTTTAAAAAAATTTGGCAGATGATTTTCCCCCAAAATGTAAATTTCTTTAGTGACGAAATTGAATTCCGTTGCTGCATGTGTACTTTTAGTGACCAAAACTTGGTTACTAAAAGTTTCATCGCCACATGTGTACTTTTAAAAACCTAACGCGATGTTCTTATGGCGACGAAATTTCTTCATTACTATTCTTTTAGCGATGAAAATTACATGATTTAGAGACGAAAATGTTCATCGTTAAAGTCTTTTTTTGTTGTAAGGCGTTTAACATTTTTTCTTGCTTAATTTTGTTAATTTCTTAGTGTTACGTGGGTGTATATATTTAAGCAATGAACATTTTGTGATGGAGGTTTTTTCAATGGCAACTTGTGTTTTTTCTCTATATATTGTGCAAATAGATATCTATGCTTTAAAGTACAAACTTTTTTTTTTCTATGCTTAGGTGTGTCATGGGCTCTTTATATGAACTAATACACTATTTCTTATTTACTGCTAGCCATTAGGCCAATTTTTTTTTTTAATGTCAACCAATCATTTGTACTAAGTCAATATAACTAGGGAAAATATCCACCGTCCACCCGTTTTTTACACCTTTTTCAAAAATACACAATTCCTTCATTTTTTGGCTGAAATCCACCTAAAGTTTCATTTTTTTTCACTTTTCCACTTCCGTTTGGAATCCGTTAAGAAAACTAACGGAAATTTAAAAAAATGACCATTTTACCCCCAAAACGAAAATTACAATTTCACCTTAAAAATTATAAAAAATAATTAGATTAAATCTAATAATTTTCCCCATCGGTCAGTAAAGAAATTAATTCCACAACCATCAAATACAGGTTTTTTTTTAAAATATGTCGGTAATTAGAATGCTAAATTATAACAGTAGTATTAAAAATAGCCCAATCTCACAAACCATCAATTGAATTTAAGATAAGTAAAATTTTATTATTCATTGAGTTATAATCTCTAGTAGTTAAGATTTTTTTGTACTTCATTAACGTACCAATAATGATATTCATCATTAAATCTTATTATTTTTGGCATTTTTTAGGGTGAAATTTTAATTTTCGTTTTGGGGGTAAAATGGTCATTTTTTTAAGTTTCCGTTAGTTTGCTTAACGGATTCCAAACGGAAGTGGAAAAGTGAAAAAAAATGTAACTTTAGGTGGATTCCAGCCAAAAAATGAAAGAATTGTGTATTTTTGAAAAAGGTGTAAAAAATAGGTGGACGGTGGATATTTTCTCATATAACTATTACCATTTGATTGTAGAACGTTATGCACCAGATACAATTTTAATACGTATCATATACACAATGTACATATGTTAAAGAAAAATCATTTGTTTTATGAAAATCTTTCTAAAATTATTTTTCTTTCCCAACAATTTCACCATGAAAATTAGAACCTTTTAGTTTAGCATCTTCTTCTTCTTTAACTTTGTTAACCTTTTAGTGCTATATGAGTTTATATGTTTAAGCGATAAACATTATAAAGTGGAGGCTTTTTCATTGGTGGCTTCTGTTTTTGCTTTTTATATACTATACAAACATGTATTTATGCTTTAAAGTACAAAAATCTCTTCTTCTTTTTTTTTTTAATTTTATACTTAGATGTGTGTGGGTTTTCTGTATGAACTAATGTACAATTTCTTACTTAGTACTATTCCTTGGACAATATTTTTTTTTAATGCCCACCAGTTTCCCATACTTAATCATAATAACTATTACAATATAATTATGGAACATTATGCACTAGATACCATCTTGATACGTAAGATATACACAGTGTACATATTTTAAAGAAAAATTATTTGTTTCTAAGAAAATCTTTATCAAATTGTTTTCTTTCTTAACAATTTCACTATGAGGGGTCGTGTACCTTTTGGTTTAGCATTTACTTTTTGTTCAACCTTGTCACATGATTTATAGGTTTAAATTATGAACATTATATGATGGAGACTATTTCGATGGTGGCTAGTACTTTGCTTTCTATATTGTGAATGTGAGTGTCTATGTGTTAAAGCTCAAAAATCCCCTCATTCTCTTTATGTTTATATGCATTGTGGGTTTTTTTTTTTTTTTATAAACTATTACACTATTTCTTACTTGCTGCTATCATTTGGGACATAAATATTTTATGTGTCTACTATGTTGTACTCAGTTAATATAGCTATTACAATCTAATTGTGGAACGTTATAAATCAAATATTGTTTTGAAATATATCATATATAAAGTGTACATACTTCAAAGAAAAAACTATATATTTTTAAGAAAATATTTTAAAATTATTTTCTTTCCTAATAATCCTACCATGAGATTTCGTACATTTGGTTTAGTGTTTGCTTCTTGCTCAACTTCGTTACTTGTTTAATGTTGTGTTGGTTTATAGGTTTAAGCGATAAACATTATGTGGTAATACAAACTTAAGAATCAGTACATGACACCAGCAAGTAGAGAAATTTTAAAATGTATTAGAGATAATACAACTAATTAATACAAATATGACATGTACAGTTGAATTTAATATAACTACTACTTACACGATTGTTTTTCAAAACAAATGTAGACACAATATAACCCTGATATATTCTAAAATTCCTCTGGTTGGTGACACAAACCCTGAAATCCCAAAAATAGTGACATTTCAAACTCCAAATTTATGTCATTTTGGACCTTGATTCATTAAATACAAAACACAATAAATGATGTGATATTAAATTAAGACATAATAATTCCGTTTATCTCTTTACAAGCACACATGGAAGGCAGGAAAAATCCCTCATCTCTCACAACGCAATCCATATTTAGCTTATGTGTTGTGGTGGTACCCACATTAGAGCAATAACAACCACCTCATAAAAAAAAAAAGAGTTGAAACCCAACCAATTTGTAAGGTACATGCAACCAGTGATCATTGGTTAGAGTAAAGTTTGCATTTAACCCAAATAGTATTCAACTTGGGCTAGTCAATTGAATTTGGGACAACAATCATATCAATTATAACTTTTAACTATTTATCCAATTTTATTATTATAGTAGCATTATAGTTTTATTTTTTTTTTTTTGAATGTTATTAGCATTATGTTAAAACCTCATGATATTCATAAAGTTAGTGATTCTTGCAAACAAGCATTGATATATTCAAGTAAATGAACCTAAATTAAAAAAAAAATTGTTGATTTCTCATTGTCGTAGTTCTTATCTTCGTGCCATTATTTTGGATTTACTTACTTAGTGTATGTTTGATATTGCGTCATTTTTTAAGTACTAGATTTTATGTCAATAGACTTTTATTACTTTTGACAGTCATCTAACTCATCCACCGAAACTACAATAATCTTTCTCTTAATCTTAAGAATTTCTCTCAACATAAAATCTAGTACTTAAAAAATTATTTACAATCAATAAATATTCTCAATTCTAAGCATTGGAACATTATTGCATTTATAATATATTCATTCATGTACTAATTTTCTGCTACAATTAAATCAATGGTAGAGATAAGAAACAAAATATATTATTGTATGATTGCATTCATTTCTTATGGATCTAGTTAAAGACAACAATTATGCTGTAGTGACTAGAATATTTATGGGTTCGCCTAAGTACATTTAATGTAACTTACAACTGCCCTATAAAATTTCGTTTAGCCCTCGATACTCTACATTATTTATAATTTATTCATAAGTATTATAAAACTTTTACATTCCCACCCCTCAACTTTACCATTCTACCCTTCAATCTCAACCCATCAAACTCCAGTCTCCTCCAAATCAACTTCCGCTACAGAACATTGAAACCCACTTGCTATCTCTTCATTCATCAATCCAATGACTTAAGAACGGACACCAACATAAAAAACGACAACACTCTCCGTATCATTTTCGTTGCTGGCGGAACCGGCGGCCACATATGCCCAGCTGTGGCCAAAGCTGATGAGCTCAAAATCATCAACCCCACAACTCAAATCCTCTTCATTAGATCACAGAACGGTATGGAATCCACTTCTGTCCTGTTTGCCGGCTATGATTTCGTCTCCGTCCCTATAACTGTTCCTCTGTTTCGCCCTATTTTCTCCCCCACAAAACCTCCTTTTTCCTTACCATTTGATCAAGTCTTTGATCCAATTCCATTCCATTATCAAAAACTTGAATCCCCGTATTGTAGTTGGCACTGGCGGTTACGTCTCGTTCCCCATTTGTTTGTCAGCGGCTTTGCAAAGAATCAAAGTCGTTATTCAAGAATAGAACTAGGTTCCCGGTATTGCCAACTGGGTTCTTTCGTTTTTCGCTCATAAAGTGTTTGTTGCATTCAATTCAACAACTGAGTGTTTCTCAAGAAAGGATAAATGTGTCGCCTGTGGGAACCCTGTGAGATTGTCTTTGATGACTTATGTGTCCAAGGTGGTGGCAAGGTTGAATTTTTTTCAAGGGTTGAAGAAGGAGGACGAGGCAAATGCGAGGGTGGTGTTGGTTTTGGGAGGGTCTCTGGGTGCTAATGCTGTGAATATTGCTATGTTGAATTTGTAATATCAGATGTTGTTGGAGAAACACAACTTGCTTATTATTTGGCCGACGGGTATTGAGGCCTTCAAGGAGATGGAAAGCCTTGTTATGAATAAATTATAAATAACATATAATATAGAGGGCTGAACAAAATTTTACAGGGCAGTTGTAAGTTACATTAAATGTAACTTAAGCGGACCCATTAATGATTACTTAATTATATGGACAAGGAAGCAAATGTCTTAAATAAGGGCTATTTTGACATTTGAAAGGGCGTGTAAAGTGATTTTTTCCAAATTGATTAAATGATGGACCCTTGTTTTTATTACCCGTTTTCATTCATAATTTATTTTACATTTCACAAATTACAATAATGTAAGAGCCCCAACACGGTAACTTCGATAATTATCACATTCAATTAAATTGTAAATACGAAAAAAATTAATAATTGGCTCTCATTAAATATCAAGCGGGGTTTAGATGGCCCTTGCACACTTTTAATCTATTCAATCAGCCACCAACCAGTCTTATTTGCCTTGTTACCAGATGCAAACCGGCTAATCAATTGTCACCCAAATGTTCATGCTACACGTGGCAAGGTCAGGAGCTGTAACTTGTTAAATCAGGAGATGGCTAAGGTACAGACAATGTACCTAACAGCTGCACTTTAGCCAGCTTCACAAAAGGTGCATTTGGTAAGCAATTTATCTCTCATGAGCATGTGTGTCTTTCCACCATTGGGTGTGTACGTAACAGATATTGAACCGTAGCAAGCTCCGTTAAATCAAGGTCTGTTACGTTTTCCGTAAGCTAGCAAGACCATTTTCATTTATATATATACGCACATAGACACGCATGTTGTATATACTTGAAAAAAAAAACCATTCTTCTTCCTCACCAAAACCACTATGAGAGACAGAGAAGTTACATTTTGGTTCAGCCTCTGCGTTTTGCTTAACATTCTGACCTATATAATATTATATTCGTTGATAGACTTAAACGGTGAATATTTCCTAATGAAGGCTTGTGCGATTGCGGCTTGCCTTCCTGTTGTCTATATTTTACAAACTTGGATATATCGTTTCAAACAAAGCCATCCTCTCTTTAAGTATGTTCTCAAATGTGTTGTTGGCCCTTTCTATGAACTAATGCACTATCTCGTGCTTAGTTCTATTCCTTGGACCATATAAGTTTTTTGTGTTCATCACTGCACTGCAATCAATCAGTTTAATTATCATAACCTGACTATAGAGCGTTTTGAACCAGATACGTTTTTAATACATAGCATACTCTCGCAACTCATTAGAACTTTCACTCACCTCTGCTTATATGATGAAGATTGTACTACTTGCTATCTGTTCTTCATCCTCATATGCCTTGCACTAATTTCATCATGGATTGCCTATAACAAGAAGCGATCCTTTCGTCCTCATTCTCCTCCACAACAACCTCATCCTCCTCCTTCTCCTCCATAGTAGCGTCGGCGTTAGGGTCAGCATTAAGGGACAGAATCTTCGTCTGTTTTTATTGGGTTCGTTTATTATTAATGTTGATGTTGAGTATGTTTTGATTTAGGTTTTCTTTTCTAATATTACTATATTAGGGTCTGCAATTTCAGTTTTTCTGTATTGAAGTACTTTATGCTTTAATGCCCGCTATGTTTAATTTGATGTTATTTTTAAATATTATGGTCAGCAGTAATTTCTACTTAATTACAACCTTATGTGTTTTCATCTGGTATGAAATTTGTGTATTTTCTGAATGGATTCATATTTCCTTATTCCTTAATTTCCTCATCGTCTTCAGTAAGAAAGCAGATATTGTATTAATTTTTCTCGGTTTCTGATCACCTTTTTTCCTCTCATAATTTACTGATGATGCCCACTCTTGCAATCACTCCTCAGTCCCTTCCCACGCTTTTCCCCTCTACCCAAAATGCCCTTAGTTTGTTGCATACTCCATCCTATAATGTATCATATGTTTAATTTGTCATAAATAACTCTGATTATATAATGCGAAATATTACTATCATTTGCCCATAAACTTTAGGCAAAAAAGCAAAGTAAGAAAATAAGAAAGGTGGCAAAGGCAGCAGTCGACTGCAACTATTGTATTGGAGTTAACCAACAGAATGCCACGTTAGTGTTGCATTTGGCAAACAAAATGATAAACTTCAATTGGGGCTTTTTTTTTCTTAATGGATGGGAATGCTTTTTATTGTGTTTTATATATGTGCTTTTTATTCGTTATGAAAGGGTGGCTTTGGGAAAGAGAAATAGTTTGAATATAATGATATTAAATATTAATGACAGGTCTGACACAAGCACAACGAAAAAAAAAAATAACCAAAGTTGGTTGGTGTGAGTGGTTCGACACTCTCACTCCTTAAGAGAGGTCAGGGGTTCAAGCCCCGCTCTCGTATGGAGTCATCACTTTGGCTAGCACTTTACCCCTTACTGGTCGACCCGGTGCGAGCAGAGATTATTCTAGGTTATAGTATGGGCTTAAAGGTGCCTCTCACAGTTGGGGTCCACTCATGACCACTTCGTGGTTCAAGCAAAAAAAAAAGTTAGTTAAGATATTCCAGAGGATTGTAAAACATTTTGGCAGTTTGTATGGTTAGGGCGTCACACCTCTGATCTTACGATGTCGCGTAGGCTGGTTAGTCCAATCAATTTCTTTACGGCTTGAAACTTTTGTATTTTCATCTGATAAGAAACCACGTAGCAAACGGAGCAGTGCCTACGCCCTACGTGCTCCGCTTTGTAGATAATGAGCTATAAAAAGTTAAATCAATAAATTGAAGAATAGCTAGGAGGCAGTATAGCACGCGTCTTCCACGTTTCGACCATGGGGGCTCCCAAATGAAAAAGAAGTAAACAAAATTTTACGAGTATAAGTTAATAAAATATAAGCAATGTCTCTCATTAAACAAACAATGTCAAAGAGGCTTACTAATATACTTACAATCAAAGAAAATCCAGCGGACATACACATAAACTTCAACCGTTCATTTCTCTAACGAGATAGCCCGTGGAATTTTAGATTTAAGACATCTCAGCAAAATAATATTTGGGACAAGTTAGAAAATTTCAAATATATGAAGAATTTATTCAAAATTACTTTAAATTCCAAGCTACATTTATCAAATGCCCTTATTCATTCCATTGTAACTTTTGTTTGAATAACCATTATTTGTCATTGCTTGAGTTTAATTAACCATATTATTCACCATAATGCATAATAATGTAATGGTTATACGTAAAATGTAAAAGACAAGATTTACAAGTTAGAATCGAAGTTACAAATTAACTTACAATTTCATTAGACTAAAATTGCAAAAAGGAAAAACAAAGAAAAACAATAATTGTTGTGAAACAATCCAATTTTTTTTTTATTACATGAGACTATTGCTCAAGAGTACAATTCATATTACATGAGATTACAACTGATATTTACAAATCAGACAATTACTAGGACTAGTTTATATCAATTCTTATGAAGCACGCCCGGATTTTTACCCTCTCTAATATTCGAGGGACGTCCACTCCACTCATATTTCGAGGGACGTCTACCCACTCATATTGAGTGGCCGTCCACTCCACTTACATTTCGAAAGGGAGAAGATTGCCTTCACTCAAATTAAGAAAGGAAATTGCTTTGTGGGGGTTCGAACTCATGACAAATATAGTGCCTAGTGGCTTGAAACAATCCAACTTATAATGCCTATAGTGCCTACGCAAATAGCCAAATATCAATTGGCGTCAGAAACGTGAACATTTTAGTTAGGGGTGGGCATCGATTCGGTTTGGTTCGATTTTGGGATAAATTTTCAATTCCGGTTTAGTTTGGGTTCTAAATTCAAAAAATTGTTCGGTATTTTTTGAAAATAAAAACCAAACCAGAATCAATAGTTTGGTTTGGTTTGGTTCAGTGTCGATTTCGGTTTGATTTTGGTTTTCAATAACGGTTCACTTAATGGTTCAGAGTAAAATGAAGAATTTTAGACTAAAATAAAGAATTTTCAGAATCATGGTTACTATTTTTAATATCAAAACTTTTGGTCCAAAATGTAAATAAAATAAAATAAGTTTCTATGCCATTATATAATTTACAAAACCTTTTGGGAACAGAAATGATAGTTAACCTTGTTGACGGTTGACTTTCGATAAGAATCTTTTTAATAGTTTGCAAAAATATTAGCCCATACTAAAATTTGATAAATGACAGGGATCCAAATGATATTATATATAATATTGATTCGGTTCAGTTTTTTTAACTTTTGATCCGAAAATCAAACCGAACCGAATTGTTCTATTCGATATTTATATATTTAGTTTTTTCCTTAAAAAAAAGTGAACCGAACGATTTTTTTAGTTTCAGTTCGGTTCTTGCCCAACCTAGACTGCTGGTGCTAGTAAATAAAACGTACCTAATGGTATTAAAAATGGTAAAAGGTGAAAAATTAGTGCAGTAAATTTAAACGGAAAGCTAAAACAAACAAAAGACATGGGAGACAAATGCCGGAAAATAAAGAACATAGTTACAGAGGTCAAACGTTAAAAATTGAAACTTTAAATGAGCGAAGATAAAACAAAACAAAAATGCCGAGAAATTTACAAGCTTTTCACCAGCATAAAAATTTACTCCCATTCTCATTCCTTTCCATATTACAATACTAATAATGTACGCACTGTAAATCTACAGCTGTGAAAACATTGATCAACTGCTTTGATTCAATGAAAGAAATATAAAGGATAACAGCTAAATAGTACATTTTGTCTCTTTTTCACATTTGATGACTCACTTTCACTGTCCTTATCCTTCAAGCGAGTATTCTCGATCATTCTTGGTTCTCATCTCCTATATAATTTGACAACAGCCCTTTGATTAAAAACTCATCTCGTGATTAAAAGAAATGCAGCTGGATTGATTTAAAACTATAGTTAATATTTTCTTCCCGTAAAATATTGATTTAAAATACTTACTCTCACTGTTATCTTGTTTTTCTAGAGAACGGTAGTCGTTGCCATTGCCCCAGCCACTGTGTTAGTGTAATTAATTGTTCTTGTGTATGTAATCATTGATAAAGTCGCTAAATAAATCTTCTATTTTATTAATCAAACACAAATAATCTTTTTGACCTTCAAGCCATATTAATTAAATTAAAAGAAAGGATAAAAGTTGGTGAAACAATTTCATCCGTTCACACAATTAACCGCGAGCTGTTTTTGCTTAATGCAAGTTGAAGACTTATTTGATTCATTACATTTGAGAGTGATTCAAACGATTTTGAGAGTGGTTCAAATTTCAAATGATTCTTTTTTTTTCTTTTTTTAATGGACATAATCTCCTGATATAATATATAGTGCAAAATCTATTGGGACTTAGATGCAATTTAAAAATTGATCGAGACTAATGTAATATTTGTTTCTTTATTTGAAATCTGAACATATATAAATTTTGTTGAAATATCTATTTAATATGATTTTTTAATTTAAAAATTAAACACACATGAGCATATCTAAAATCTAAACAAATCTAAATTATTGCTGAAATTTATATTTAATATGATTTTAAAAAAAGTTACAAAATAAACATCAAAGACCTAAGTCTTGGAATGGTCGTCCATTAACTAGTAGAGTTAGGCCTTGCCCTCAAATTAAAAAATTAGAAATATTTATGAATTAATAAAGCTATAATTTTTATCAATTTTTAGGCTGAGCTTAAAAACTATAAACATCAAAGAATTAAGTCTTGGAATGGTTTGGGTTTAGGCTGAGCTTGGGCTTCTATCAATTTTTTACATAAATTTTTAATAAAACTATAAACTTAAAAAAAAAACTTAAATTATAAATGATTATCCAATACATGATTATCCAACATACAAAATACTAATAACAAAATATAATAAACCACAAATACTAATATTGAAAATAAACTAATCTAATATTTGCAGGTCATCTTCATCTTCATCATTCAATTCTTCTCCAGTAAAAAGTTCTTCATGAACTCCAACTAATTAAAAAAAATGTTAAAATAAATAGTAAAACAAAAACAATTAATAATTGATTTTGCAAAGAATATTTTTATACCTCAACAACTAATAGCCCTCTGTTTTCTTTTTTTATTTTTCAATCTGTGTTTCTCCTTGTACATTTTCATTCTCGGCAATTGGAGGTAAATAAGAAGCATTCTCCATTATAATCCAACACAAAATTAAAGCATGTAACACATTAAATTAATGTAATTATACCAGCAAAGTTTTTTATTTGTTAAATTATAAATATTACAATTTCAAATATGTTGAAAATCTAAATGCATAAACATGTAATGTAATCGAAAAATCAACATTGATGCTTCCTAATCAAATATGAGAAAACAAAGCTCCTAACCAAATTGTAACTTTATTGTGAAGATCGATTATTGCAAATTCTAACTTCACCCAAAATAAATAAACAAGCAAAAGAAGAATTGCAACTTATTGCATAAAAACAATTTGGACGCTCATGATTGCGCCACGTCATCAGTCAACAGTACGCGGTTTGACCACGTGGTTTGAATAGTGACGCGGTTTGATTGTAAATAATCTCGTGTATATGCATGTACAATACGCACTTTTTTTGTCCACTAACATGCTGCCACGTCACCGATCAACAATACATAAGAATTTTAGTTCAATAGAATCGTGACACCTTATCAGTCAATGCCACATCATCATTTCGTATATGTGAAGAGTGTCGTGAACAGTAACATGAATAGTACCGTACATGTGAATAGTGCCATTTTTTCTTTTATACTCCTCCTAAGGTTTTCGATTGTCCTGAGTTCAAAAGTGATGTTCGTTTTGCTGTCTGATCTCTCGTTCATTGTGAAATAACCATGATGCCCCCTAAAATACATAAAATACTTAATTAAAATAAAACACACATAATTAAATTACAAGAGGTTTAAATACATAAAAGTAAGGGTGTTAGTAAGACTTAAAATATAAAATGACGATTTTCTCCTTTATAAATATACATTTTCTAACACTCAACACCCCCCCAACCAGCTTATTGCTAGTCCCTAACAATTAAAGTGAAAACAAAATTCAAACCCAAAATGATGTTTTTTTTAAAAAAAAACACTCGTGTTTATTCAATCAGACTAATGATAGTAATCAAATAAAAGTATAAGCATTATCTCCAGTCTAAAGAAACATCACACCTACATCAACCATCCACATGCATCAGCATAGTAGACTTTGTCACATCTACTTTCAAGAATGACATGTCAAACCCCCAAATCACACTGGAAGTAGTGACACTCTCACAAGGAAATTAAATCAAATAAAAATAGTCACTCAAATGAATACTAAATTTGAGAGAAAATAATAAAGAAATAATATCACACGCTTTCACCAAGATGAAAGAAATATGCCCGCAGCTTAGAAATAATATGATCTTTAAGTCAAACAAAATGCTAGTCAACCCATTTTTTTTTTTTTATGCATCACTACATCTTTTTAGCGCATAAAACTAGCTTCTACTTCAGACTATAGATCCCTAAAACTAAGAAGGACTTTTATTAGGACGTAACGTAGGCTAGGGTCATGGCTAACAAAAAAAAGGGTAATAGGAAAACAAAAATGTATGTTTGAAAAATAGGAGACTTTTTGGATATTACAAGGTGCTTTATTTTTTTTATTTTTTATTTTGGAATTTTCTTTTCTTTTCTTTCGTTTTTTTTCATTGTATATATATATATATATACATACATATCCTTTTTTTTCATAGCACTATTATTAGGAATACATAATCATCCCTATTTTCAAATATAATTGAGTGGTGGAAAACGTAAAACATAAGGTGATACTCCACATTGGAGTGGGAAAGGATGATAGGTTACGAAAGAAAAAGGTTTTTTTATAATATGGTCGGCTAGAAAGGCTCAAACGGATCAAAGATGGTATTTCCATCGTCTTTTAGGGCTCTAAATAATCTTCCATATCTACAAGTTATATGAACTTTCAGATGTAGCAACACACTTTTTTTAATTTTTAATTTTTCAATTTTTTTAAGGGTTAACTCAAAAGAAATCTAGAGATCGTGTATAAAATAATAAATTGTTAAACTGTATGAAGGATGTGCAAAAAGGGTTACTCATAGGCTCAAAAACTCACTTGGTATTCATTATCACATGTGCATTCTTTCAAGCAACTCATATTCGTCTCCGTCATCAATATATAGAATAGCAAACATAACGTAACATCATTTAAGACCAAAGATAATAAAAATACTAAAATTTGAAAGTCATCATGTCATCCAAAATTAAAAAAAAAAATCACAATTTTTTTTTTAGGTTCAAACGATATTCTACCCCCTAACCTTTTCTAAACATGAAAAAAAAATATGCATGCAGAAAGGTGAAAATGATGCAGAAAAACTAATTAAAAAAAGTTACACTTAAAATGATAGAAAAAGAAATATTTTTTTTTTACTAAGAAGATCATTTCTAGAGTCATTACACTTCATATTCAGCCATCTTCGACTCAAAAATTTGAAAGCGTATGTTTATAAAGGAGAAATTAGAAAGAAGAAGTTGAAGAAATGATCGTCAAAGCTTAATAAAGAAAAAGAAAATGTCTGAATTTTTTTTTTCAAACAAAGAAGATGTGTTTCTAGAGTCACTACACTTCATATTCAGCCATCTTCAACACAAAAAGTTAGCCACGGTTAGTTTCTACAACAAAAAATTAGTAAAAATTTAACTAAGATTCCACAATTGTCAACTATTCCCTCCCTCCGAAACATTGTCCTCAATGTTTTAAAGGAAAGAAGTAGAGTTTAGAAGACATCACCTAGATGGTGCAACACAGAAGAAAATATTTACAAGCGGAGAGTTAAATCTAATTTGCACTTCTTACTGTGGCTACTGTTACCATCATTATTTGGACACTCCAAGACAAAGGTCCTGGAGTATGACTCTGGTCTATAAGCTTGTAATAGATCAAGTAGCTCATTAGCAGTGTGAGCACAAATAAAAAGTTTTTTCGCTGTGGAAGAAATGAAATAGTTTTTTATTGAATGGTTAAGAAATGCGATAAAGTCATCATAAAAGTTATTGACATTTAACGAACCGATGGGTTTCTGGTGAATGTTCAGATGGGCCCAAGATACTAATGTGATAAGTGCCTCTAGAGTTGCAAGATCTCATAGTAAGAAAATAAAAGCATCAATATGATTAAGCATTTCAATTATTCTTTCTTACATACCTGAGACAACTAACTCTTCTCCAATCGGTAAGTCAGCCAAACTGCCCAAAGGTTTTAAGGCTCTTGGGATGATGCCTAACACTTGGCTTCCTCTGACAAAAGCAGCTTCTGAGACCAATTTTGATAACCCTCAGTTACCTCCTCCATACACCAAGTGTAATTTTCTCTCTACTATGTTGCGACCAAGATCTATGGCTATCTCAACGAACGCTTTATGTTTGTCATAGTTAAATCCAGAAAGCACCCAAATGTTCTTGAATTGTTTATTGGGAGTAGCTGCCATTGGGATACTTCTCAAAAATAATTTGTGAGTGTTTAACAAAAAAACATATTTAAGATTCTTGGTGATAGTGGGTCACAACTGTATATGAGGTAGTATGTCAGTGTAAATGAACGCGTAAAGCACGTGGCTCGAGAGTAAAAAAAGAAACAGTAAAAAAAGAAAAAAGCAAATAGTGATAAAATAAAATTATAAAGACAATAATGCAAATGATAAAACAACAGTGAAATAAAACAACAGTGAAGTAAAAGGATATTTACAGGTAGTTGCGACTGTGGCTCACATCTTCCTCTGGTTTTACATTCAGAAACGGCTTGAACGCCCTCTATGGGTCGAGGATGGGCTTCCCATCCAGTTTTTTTTTATAAACTGGCAAACATGGTCATTTATAGTCAAATTCTTGAGACTATATCGTGCACGCTCTTTCTGGAATAATGACCATAACTGGAGAATCGATCATTGTACATATCCACTGAGATGCGTTTCAAGAGACAAAAGGATATAATCAAATAACTCTTTATTCAAGTCATCCCTAATGAATTGAATCTTATCTTCCATGTTATCAGACACCATTCCTAAAAAACATGGTTTTTTTATCGCATCTCATTCTGGCACACTTATGACAAGCAACATAAATTCTTCGAGCTCTTCGCTTTCTTGCATAATTTCCTTTACCACAACCAGGTATGTATGCAATAAGTTTTGGAGACAACTCACCTGCCAATCGTACTTTGCCCTCGATTAACCAGCAAATGTCAGTAGGTATGTTATTCCTCATAAGCAATCGCATGTGTTTGGACGGAGATTTATAGATTGTAAGGAGGACATTCTGAGGAAGTGAAGGGAATCGATTGCAAAGCTTTGCTAGAATCTCATTTTTGTCCATACCTTCGCCTCAGAATATCAGTTATTATGGGAAACTGAAGTAACCGACTTGATTGTCACGAAATACCGTTATCCGCCATTTAACCGGGGTAACAAACTAAAGCACACAAACAAAGTAACAAACTAAAACACACAAAGAAAATTACAATCGTCCTCTTATTGAATTTACCTCAAGCTCCAACTGAATGTCGAAGATACATCCCTCAATGTTTCTGAGTTGGCTTTCTAAATCCTCAACATGAGATACTAACTCTGGTGGTTGTAGATCCCAAATATGATGTGTTTTATAAAATCGAATCTGCATTCTGAGATGAGATTTTACTCGTTGAAGTCGTCTAGAAGTCCAAGAGGATAATAAAAAGAAGGAAAAAAATCAAATCACTGAAAAGAAAGAAAAAATCTCAATTCAAATCTGGTGGGTCACTCAAATTTATTTCGGTGTCCTCTTCATGTGGTTGGTACTCTATATATGATATTAATCTTTGAACATTAACTTTAAACGTGACACCGTTCTTTGGGTCCTTAATTTCAACTGCTCCATGTGAAAAAACAGTGTGAATAATAAAGGGGTCAGACCATCGAGAGCGTAACTTACCTGAGAATAAGTGCAAGTAAGAGTTGAATAAAAGCACTTTCTGACCTAGGGTGAAAGATTTTCTCAAAATTTGCTTGTCATGAAAGACTTTCATTCGCTACTTGTAAATTTTTGCATTTTTGTATGCATCATTGCGAATTTTTTCAAGTTCTGCCAGTTGTAATCTTCTTTCTGAGCTAGCTTGCTGCATATCAAAGTTAAATTTCTTGATGGCCCAATATGCACGATGCTCGAGTTCCACAGGTAGGTGGCAAGTTTTTCCATACACTAGCCTGTAGAGTGACATCCCAATCGGGGTCTTGAAAGTCATTCTATATGCCTATAATGCATCATCGAGTCTTAATGACCAATCTTTTCTGTCTGGCCTCATCGTCTTTTCTAATATATGTTTTATTTCTCTATTAGAGATCTCAACTTGGCCACTGGTTTGCGGATGATATGGGGTCGCCACTTTGTGAGTGATGGAATACTTTGTTAAAAGAGTTTTGAATGATTTATTACAAAAGTGGGTACCACCATCACTGATTATGGCTCGAGGGAATCCAAAGCGTGAAACAATATTGCGGATGATATGTGCTTTATTTCTCGATTAGAGATCTCAACTTGGCCACTGGTTTGCGGATGATATGGGGTCGCCACTTTGTGAGTGATGGAATACTTTGTCAAAAGAGTTTTGAATGATTTGTTACAAAAGTGGGTACCACCATCACTGATTATGGCTCGAGGGAATCCAAAGCGTGAAACAATGTTGCTTTTCAAAAATCCTATCATTATCTTGTGATCATTGATTCTATATGGAATTGCTTATACCTATTTCGATACGTAGTCAACAGCAACCAATATGTATTGATGGCCAAAAGAAGGGGAAAGGTTCTCATAAAGTCGATACCCATACATCGAAAATCTCAACCACTAAAATTGGATTTAGTGACATCATATTCCTTCGTGTAATGCTCCCCATTTGTTGACACCTACCACATGAAGAGCAAAAAGTGTAAACATCTCGAAAGATAATTGGCCAATGGAAACCATATTGTAAAACTTTAGTAACTGTTTTCTTAGTGCTGAAATAGCCTCCCCAAGCTTGTTCATGGCAGAATGAAAGGATATTTTGAAATTCACTTTCTGAGACACATTGTCTGACAATTTGATATGCACAATACTTGAACAAATAAGGGTCATCCCAAAAGAAATTCTTTATTTCTGTAAAAAAAATTGGCCTTGTCTTGCTTAGTTCAATGCTCTGGAAGTTGACCTGTAACAAGGTAATTAACGATATCAGCATACCACGGTAATACTTCGACACTCATCAATTGTTCATTTCGAAATGACTCATTTAATGTTAATGGTTGAGCAGCATGATCTGTGAACACAATTATTTTACAACCAATGAGATAAGATCGAAATTTTTCTAATGCAAACACCACTGCTAGAATTTCTTTTTCAGTAGTTGAATAGTTCAATTGTCCATCATTCAATGTCATACTAACATAGTAAATAATATGGGGAATTCGATCAACTCTTTGTCCTAATACTGCTCCTACTGCATAATCAAATGCATCACACATAAGCTCGAATGGTAAGCTCCAGTTTGGGGGCTGAATGATGGGTGATGATGTTAACAATTGCTTTAGTTTTTCAAATGCCACAAAACATGAATCATCAAAGATAAAAGATACATCCTTAGTAAGTAGATTGCATAAGGGTCTAGAAACTTTGCTAAAATCTTTAATGAAACGTCTATAAAAATCAGTATGCCCAAGGAAAGATCTTACTTCTCTGACTGTTTTTTATTAAGGAATATTGGAAATGAGATCCACTTTGGCTTTATCAACCTCAATACCTTTGCTGGAAATGATGTGGCTAAGAATAATACCTTATTTTACCATAAAATGACATTTCTACCAATTTAAGACCAAGTTTTTCTCTATACATCTCTGCAGAACTAGTGTTAGATGATGTAAACATTGATCAAATGAGTCACCAAAAACAGAAAAGTCATCCATAAAGATTTCAAGGAATCGTTCAACCATATCAGAAAAAATACTTAACATGCATCGTTGAAATGTAGCAGATGCATTACATAATCCAAATGGCATCCTCCTATATGCAAAAGTCTCAAAAAGGCAAGTGAAAATGGTCTTCTCTTGATCTTTTGGTGCTATGGGAATCTGATTATATCCTGAGTAGCCATCTAGAAAGTAATAAAATTTCTGGCCTGCTAATCTATCAAGCATTTGATCGATAAATGGCAAAGGAAAATGGTCTTTATGTGTGACAGAATTTAACTTTCTATAATCAATGCATACACATCATCTTGTAGTCACTCTAGTGGGTATCAATTCATTATCAACATTAGTAACTACTGTAACTCCTGACTTTTTGGGGACAACTTGCACAGGACTAACCCATGAACTATCAGAAATAAGGTAAATGGTACATGCATTTAATAGTTTAAGGACTTCAGTTCTAACAACTTCTTTCATGTTAGGATTTAACCGACGTTGCAATTCCCTAGTAGATTTAGCATTTTCATCAAGGTGAATGTAATGCATGCAGTCTACTGGGTTTATACATTTTATGTCGGCTATGGTCCATCCTAATGCGCCTTTGTGCTCTTTTAAAATATCCAATAACTTACCTTTTTGTTCGTCATTTAGGGATAATGAGATGATTACTGGCAGAGTGCTTTCTTCTCCCAAAAACGCATATTCCAAAGTGTTGGGTAATGGTTTGATCTCGAGTTTCGGTGGTGATTCTGATGATGGGATGAGTTTCTTCTCTGATGGTGCTAGTTGTTCAACTCTTGACTTCTATTTATTAGTGTCCATAAATGGTGTTGAGTCAAGTAGGGCGTTGACCTCATCGACTGATTTGTTAATATCAAAATCCAAACCAAAGTGAGTTAAACATGTTTGTAAAGGGTCATCACTAAGGTTTGAAAGAAAAGTATTATCAACTAATGCTTCTATTAAATCCAAATCAACAATTCCATCATCTGCATTGTGAAGTTGTTTGGCAATGTTGAAGATGTTTAGCTCTATAGTCATGTTGCTTAAGGACAACTGCATATTTTCAGTTCTGCATTAAATGTGAGCATTGGCAGTTGCCATGAAAGGTCAGCCTAGGATAATGGGGATGTGCTTTCTTGAATTCTGGATTGGTTGAGTGTTAATTACAATAAAATCAACAGGAAAATAAAACTTGTCTACCTGGATAAGCACATCCTCCACAATACCGTGAGGTATTTTCGTGGACCGATCTACAAGCTGTAACACCACTGGAGTTGGGTGTAATTCTCTCAGTCCAAGTTTCACAAATACTGAGTAGGGTAATAGATTTACACTAACCCCTAAATCCAACAAAGCATTCTCAACTATGTGGTTCCCTATACTACATGAGATAGTTGGGGAACTTGAGTCTTTGTATTTTAGAGGAATTTTGTGTTAGAGTATAAAACTAACGTTTTTTGTTAAAAATTACTTCTTTTGAACGTGAATGTTTCTCTTTTTAGTACAAAGGTCTTTAAAAAACTTAGCATAAAATGACACTTGTTTTATAGCATCAAGCAAAGAGATATTAACACTTACCTATTTGAAGATTTCAATAATCTCACCTGTGGATTTTTCATTCTTTCCTTTAGCTAACATCTGAGGAAATGAAGCTTTAGGAACATATTCTCATGAGTTGGTTTCTTCTTTCTCCTCTGGTGATGACTCTTCAACATTCACAGGTATAATTTGATTTATTTTCGTCACCAACATCTCCACCTTGCTGTCGACTTCTTTCCCTTTTCGCAAGGTCATGACGGCTTTGACATCTTCATGCTGCTATGGCGAACTAGTACATGCTTCATACACTCCTTTAGGATTAGACACTGGTTGACTTGGAAATTTATCTTTCTCAACAGTCATTGCCAAAGTTTGAACCGAAGAAGCAAATTGTCCTACCATCTTTTCGAGGTTTAAAACTGATTGGACTTGTGAGTTGAAGCATGCTCTCATCTCATTTCGTAGTTCATCAATGGTGCGATTTTATTGCTCAATCATGGAGTGAGTAAGATTCTTGAAATTCTAGATTGCATCCTCCCATGGTTTGAGTTGAGAGTAGTTCTGGTTCTGATTGTATGGTCTAAATGATGATTGAGAGGCTTGATGAACTTGAGGAATCAGTTGCATTAGTGGAGCTGGAGCTGCTGGTCCATTCTGTTGGAATCCTTAAGACCATGAAAAATTGGAGTGGTCTTTCCATCCAGGATTATATGTGTTAGAGTATGGGTTGTAATTTGATAGTTTTCTCATTACACCTATGGCATTAGCGTGATCTGGGTATGAGTCATGGTCATGTGCTTCTGTTGATTTAGCAGTCGTTAACGATGCTATTTATCGAGAAAGACCTTCAACCATCTCTTTGACTTCTTTAATTCCTGAACTTGATTTGTCAATGTGAACCTCATTCACTCCTTTAATTCTTTTAGTATTCCTAAGTGATCGACTCCGTTGTTGGGAATTATCCACTTGTCGCTGGAAGAAATTCCAAATCTCTGATGCACTTTTTGACATTAGCTCTTCTCCACTTGTTGCCATTAGTCATTCTTGCACATGCGGCAAAAATCCCTCTAAAAAGTAATAGCATTGGTGTCATTTCTCGTACCCATGATGTGGACACTTCAAAAGTAGCTCATTGAATCGCTCCCATGTTTCGAAAAATTGCTCGTCTTCTCTCTGAGTAAACTCTGAGATTTTACTGCGAATAGCAATGGTTTGGTGAAATGGGAAGTATTTATTCAAAATTTTGTTACTATTTGTTCTCATGATGTAATGCTATTAGCAGTCAATGTATTGAGCTATGAACGAGCTCTATCCTTTAAAGAAAATGTGAATAGTCTGAGTTTAACATCATCGTCTGAAAAATTCTCATATTTAAAAGTTTGACAAACATCATGAAAATTATTCAAATGATTATATGAGTCTTCATTTTCTAGGCCATAGAATGTCGGGGGACAATTTAGCACACTAGGTTTTAGTTCAAAACTCCTAGCAGCTACATTTGGGTATCTTATGCATGATGTGTTCAAATTAGCTAAGGGACTGAAGTAGTCCTTAAATGGCCTCTCCTGTAGTGGTGCGTGTTGTTGTTGTTGCAAATCCATTTCAATTTTATTTTTAATTGCAACTTGTTTGTGTGTACGAAATATTTTTTTAAGTTCAAGGTCTATAGGCTCAAGATTAGGTAATAATGACCTTCAACTATGCATACAAAGAACACAAAAAAAAAAGAACAAAACAAATAAAAATAAAGAAGAATGAGAAATTACGATACTAACCTTATCACGCAGTTACAACCTTACTATAACACACTAAAAAAAATACGTGAAATAAATTAACTAAAAATAAATTAATAAGATAAATGAAAAATTACAAGGAAAAATAACTTGAAAATTAAATTACATAATTTTAAAGAAGAGAAAAAGAAAAGAAATTATTACCTCTAAATGTATATTCATTTTTTTTCTCTTTTTTTTAAATAAGAAAAAAATTACAAGAAAATAACTCAAAGAAATTATTTACAAAAATTAATTCTATGAATTAAAATAACTTATCTCCCTGGCAACGGCGCCAAAAATTTATTTTGCAAATTTTATTGAACTCGCAAGTGCACGAATCTATTGTAGAATAGATTAATGGTGACGAGTGTCGATCCCAAGAGAAGGTGGATTTTAATTATGTGTAGAGTTAATTTTTGAAGTGGCTATTTGGATTTGTGGTGGAAGTGATTTAGATTATCCTAAAATTTAAATTAAAATGGCGGGAATAAATTGAAGTGAAAATTATTAAAATGACGTATTTGGGTATCTGGATCTGCATTAACATGCACCATGAGCTAAATATTCCTTATTAATGTCAATTAAATCATGAGTGGGGTTTCCACTTCTCATGAACCACACTCTAATCAATATGGTGCTAAGGGTTTATTGTGTCAAACAGTAATAACCTTGTATTAAGGAGCCGGTTAAACCAGTGTGGTATCTAGACAAGATTATTACCATCTGTCGACGAAAAGTCAAAAATTCACCTTAATTAAAGGGGAAGAGAAAGTAAATTTACCAAATAAAGCCCATGGCACATGTTGAGACTTCACCTTCAACCCAAGTTTAAAAAAAAATTAGATACTCATAATTGAACTAGGGGTAAAATGAAAATTTATTAAAATACATAGAAAATACAAGATGGAGAAAGAATTACAGAAAATAGAACTCAAAAATGAATTCAGGGATGCCAAATTAGGGGGAGCCCCCTTTTTATAGATAAATTGAGTAAATCATGTCCATCGGATTAAAAACAATTTGGACGCTCATGATTGCGCCACGTCATCAGTCAACAATACGCGGTTTGACCACATAGTTTGAAGAGTGGCGCAATTTGGTTGTAAATAATCTCGTGTATATGCATGTACAGTACGCACTATTTTTGGTCCACTAACATGTTGTCACGTCACCGATCAACAATACATAAGAATTTTAGTTCAATAGAATCATAACACCTTATCAGTCAATGCCACATCATCGGTCAATGCCACATTATCGTTCCGCATATGTGAACAGTGTCGTGAACAGTAACATGGACAGTACCTTACATGTGAATAGTACCGTACATGTGAACAGTGCTATTTTTCTTTTTATACTCCTCCTAAGGTTTTCGACCGTCCTGAGTTCAAAAGTAATGTCTGTTTTGCTGTTTGATCTCTCGTTCATTGTGAAATGATTATGATGCCCCCTAAAATACATAAAATACTTAATTAAAATAAAACACACATAATTAAATCACAAGAGGCTTAAATACATAAAAGTAGGGTAGTAAGACTTGAAATGTAAAATGAAGATTTTTTTTCTTTATAAATATACACTTTCTAACACTCAACAGAAAGCTACTCCTTTTTTTTTTTTCAAAATTTTATGTACGTTGAGTTAATTTTACCAAAAATAATTTCTAAAAAAATTTACCAAACACCAAAATTAACGTTTAACTTTTTAAAATCACTTTTAAACCTCCTAAAAGTAATCTCAAATAAGTAATAGACTATTTTACCTCTATTAGTAAAAGTTTAAATTTTAGGATTTTGGAAGTAGAGATTATAAAGTTTTTTAAAAGAGTCAAATTGTCTAAAGTACCTTGAATTTATTTTAGAATCTAATTTCATTCTTTCCATAATATAAATTTAAAAAACCTTTTTTTAAAGTAATTTTATAATATTTAATAAAAAATTTCATTGACAACCATACAATTCAAATATTTTTAGTTAAACTTTTATTTATAAAGGTTCTACTTAATTAAACTCTATTTGAAAAGCTTCCAAAATGAAACTTAAAAAGTGGGAGTAAACTTTGACACAGAAAGAAATAATTTAACATATTTTCTTTTGAATAAAAAGAATACATCCTTTGAAATACCATAATTTAATATATATTTTTCATTTAAAAATACATTTTTTTATTTTTCACATAACACTAGTTATTTCATATGGTAAATGGTACACATTTTGATTTGTGTGACATAAAAAATTGTGAGAATTTTTTTTTAATGTCCCTAAAACATATGACATAAGTAAAGAAAGCAATATGATCCTTTTTACTGGTCTAATTATGTAAGTCCAATAGTGATGTAATCGAAAGTCTGTGCATCGGCAAATGATCAAAAAATTAATAAAAGTAAATAAATTCTAATAATCGAATAGTATCTGACCCTGAGATATCGTACCCCGATGACTTTTTTTAAAGATGCTCATTCTTCCTCTTGGTAAATTATATTTTTCAAAAAGAAAATTATAAACTAGAAGCGGTATAACTGTTCTTAAATTTACTTCTAGAAACTTTTGCGTCATAAATCATTATGCAAAAATATTAGATTAGTATATTTTAAACTTTAATCAAATAATGCAAACTGTGGAAACTAGAACCATAAAAAATACAAAAATCATTCAAATTATACAGACATGCAATAACAGTATTTAGAAAAGTACAATTAATTACCCAAATTATAGTTTATGATGAATGCCAAGACAAAATCATCATCACAATCACGCCACTAATATCTCCTTCCATCACATGCCTTGTCCTCCTCTGTTTTTCCACTCTTTGTAATCTTTTTTTTTTAATTAATCTTTTTATTTATTCTAGAAGTAGGTGAGCGGGTAGAAGGAGAAAAAAAATAATAATAATCACTCATTTTTGTAATATCGTCAAAATTTAATTTATTTGTTCAACTTCAAACCTATTGCTTTCATTTTAACTGAATATAAGATGCCACCAGTGCCCAAGCAGAAGAACTGTACCACGAAAATTTAGAATTAAAATTTTTAATTCTCATTCTTTTAATATGCAAGGATAATTAAGACTTTAATTATACTCTTGTTAATAATAGGTAAGGGGATAATAGTATTAAAAAATAAAAATCAATAATAAAATATTACAGTTCATTCAACAGATCAAGCTCGGTTTATATCCTGTAAAAATTGACATCATCAACGAACAGAGCGTTTGTTTAAAACAAAATTGAATTAGTCAATCAAATTTGTCTGTTTGTTCTGAATAGAAGATAATAATGCGCCATATATATATATATATTTTTTCAATTGTCTATAAATACCCGCAACTGTAGCCGGCGCTGAAGTAAAATTACAGTAATACCCACGCTCTCTTGCATGTATACAGACAAATCATTCGTCTAAATATATAAATCTGATACCGGCAGTTGCAGTGGATCATAACCATCTAAACAAATAAGGCCCCACAAGCTCCACCAATAATTGATCATTCTCCTAATCCTCTCTGTACTCAAGCTGGCACCACTGTCTCCTTCTACCTCTCAACTTCTCAACTTCTCAACTTGCTCTCCCCTTCACAAAATCCTTAAACCCTAACCTCACATAAATTCGATTCCATTTCTTAGTTCTCTCTTCATTCCCGTTCACAAATTCCTCCCTCCCCCCAAAAAAAAAAATTAAAAATAAATAAAATAATGAAAAACATGATTCTTCCAGTGCTATTACTCTCATTTCTGACACTGTCAATTTCAAATGTGAACTCGAAGCAAGAATCAATCTACGAGATCCTGAAGGAGCACGGCCTGCCCATGGGATTGCTCCCCAAGGGAATTGACGAATTTAGCATCGACGGAACGGGGAATTTCGAGGTGTTTCTGGAGCAGGCTTGCAATGCCAAATTCGAGAGCGAATTGCATTACGACAGAAACGTTTCGGGCACTTTGAGTTACGGGCAGATCGGGTCCTTGTCCGGAATTTCGGCTCAAGAGTTGTTTTTGTGGTTCCCCGTCAAGGGAATCCGGGTCGATATTCCGAGTTCCGGTCTTATTTATTTTGACGTCGGTGTCGTTCGTAAGCAATTCTCTCTGTCTTTGTTTGAAACGCCGAGAGATTGTATGGCGGTTCGGTCCTACAACGATGATATTCTAAGTGGAGAGCTCTCAGCTGAAGCCCTGTACAAGGTATGATTGTTTTGTTCATATTTTATCAAAATTGTAATGATTGAATTAGAAAAATCTTAGCTGTTGCATCTGCAGAGAGTTAGAAATGCGATTTTTCAGTTGTAATTTTTGCAAATTTGTTGTGCAGCGTAAATATGGGAATGATCAATATGAAAACTTAAGAGATGTGATGTGATGGGATTTGAATTTTGGAGTTGGAAGGATTATACAAGTTATGCACAGTAGCTCAATCAGATAAGCTATTGGGTCGCCATGTAACCTTGTAAAAAAGAGTCGTTAGAGTTGGATCCTATGCATCAATTTTGTGTGGTTGCTTGCATTTTTCTTTTCCGTGTAGTGCGAAATTTGCAGACAATTTAAGCCAGCTCCTGTCTGAGAGAGGATGGCTAGAGAATTTGAGGGAGAAGTTTACACAAGGTTTTGATTTCACGGGATTTCAATTTATGGAGAATAGAGATAAAATGTGGCAGGAGAGTTCGGTTGAGGTGATTTCAGGTGAAAACTCTGCAATATTTTTTATTTTGTATGTTGAATTTTTGTTTGTATTATGAATATATAAACGTGGGTGGTATAATGAGTCTTTATTTTGTTAGTATAAGTTTTAGGTTGAATGAAAGACACACACCTTCATTACTAGTGGTATAAATCCAATAAATGAAAGCTTTATTGCTTGGTTTCAGGTATTTATTTATCCTTTTCGTCATCTAACATTCTAACTCCAAGATCATGTTGCATTATTTTGTTTCTACAATTTTTTCATTCACCCATTATTGACTTTGGTTTATTTCTGTATCATGCAATGGCTTTAACTAATGGGTGAAGTAGGGTCACAATCTAACAGATGAATGGAAGTAAGGGAAACTTCTTGTTTAATTTGCGTTTCTTTCCTTCTTTTGCAAGGGAACTTACAACTGCATTGTTATGCTCAGGTGTAAACCTCGACGGACTGTTTCCATTTTCAGAGAGTTTGAACTTTGAACTTTGAACCAATGGTTTGTATAGTTATGGGAGTAGATTTCTGTTAGGATTCTAATTTAGCAGACACTCCTCAAATACAAGTTTAATTTGATTTATTTTTACTTTTCCACCCTTATTTTCCACTGGTTAGTAATCACTTGTAGAAAAAAGAATAAAAGTATATTCAGAAGTTGGTAATCATGATGCTTTGCTTCTCTGGCTACACCCTGTTCCAATCAGGTCGTTTGAAAATCATTCTGTTTCCCTCTTTGGATCCTTTTACATGCGTAATGTCTTCTACTGCTAATACTACATTCTAGCTTCAATTTTTCCGAAACTTTAGATTTTGTAATTTCACACATGACCATCCCATGTTGTCTGCCTTTTTTGCTTCCTATGAATTTTCCTTGCTTATTAGTTGCTTAGATGCTTTTATGTTCTAGTTAATTATTCCACTTAATGCAAATTTGAGGGAGGTGCTTAAGTCAAAGTGTTCGAATTTTGAGTTCTAGAACAGAATGAGACTATCTTACAAGTTGAAAGTTGTCAGGGACCTTGAATTTGATTGGTCCAAGCAAATCAAGAAAATTTAGAGGAGCTTGACTTATTTTCGTTGAATGTTTTACCCCTTAGCTGATCCAAACTGGTTCATGCTCAATCTTGCCTTATTTGTGAAACCTGTCAAGGGAGAGCCCCCAGTATGCGGTATCCGCAGAAAAACATTCTTATATTTAGTATGTTTGTGGATTAGAATTTCTCCCTTTGTTTGTGGATTAGAATTTCTCCCTTTGTCACCTAGCATCCACTTTTACTATGGACCTTCCGTTATTTTTCCTCTCATGAAAAATCTGGTGACTTTATAGATTTGGTTTGTCATGCATTGGTGTTATTGGTATTTCAGTAAAATTTGAAATGATTTATGCTAATTTGACAGTGTGTCTGTAAGTGGAAGTCTCAAAAAGTGGTTCTATCTGCAGAAGGAAAGAAATTTTTGGTTAATATAGTGCACATTATTAGTCCTTACATCTCTAAATCAAATATCAAATGACATGTAGCATGCTCTCATTTACTGCTTTGGCTTGGAAAGTCTCAAATATTCTGCCAATGAAGCCCACAATAATATGTGGAACATTTGGAGGAAGATTTGACCGGTAATGTGTATAGGATTTTTATACTGATCAATTATTTAAAGGAAACATCATGATTGAATTGGCTCTATGCAAGGTAGGTTTTGCACATTCCATTGTCTGCCTAGTCTATTATTACTTTTAAAGCAATGTGTCCATCTTATTTGCTGTCAACTTATTATTTTGTTAAAAAAAGAAATATATTATTTTATTATGCGCCTGCTTCATACTATGAAATTTCTAATTTTTCCTTCAAAAGAAAATCCTAACCTTCAGGAGGTGGAAATAGGGAAAAAAAATTGTGCTTGTGACAAACTTTTATCAACATTTTTAAAGTGCCTATTGCCTAAGTCAATCTTTAATATGACATTATGATGGTAGAGGCTTGATCTAGTGTGTGCAGTCGCTCATGTTATAGTATGTGATTGAGCACTTGGCAAGCATGCTCCTCCGGTGGGAGCTCTTTATGTGCGCAGTCGGGCACCACAACATAACGTGCGCGACTTCGTGCACTAAATGAAATTGCTACGGCGGTGTATCTAGCTTTGCTGGGTAAACTACAAAGTACAGTACTGTATTCAGTAAAGTAGAAATACTGGAGTGACATTTTCTTGAGACCCATCATTGGCAAAAAAAGTGATATGAAATGAAAGGGTCTCTTTTTAGCAGGGGAAAGAAACCCAATTATTTGTTGGTCCCAGCATTTTGTTGGCTTGCTCCTCTTTTGGAGCAGAGCTTGCTGAAGATAGGAATAGGATCCTCAAATTCCACCAATCTTAATTCTCAAATTAAAAAACAAAAAAAAAAAAAATTCCATCATTCTTATCCATTTATTTACATATGTAATATTCTTTTAGTATTTTGAGTCTAATAAACATGTTTGCAACTGGGAATTGGTTCTAGTACTAAAGAGTAAACACATTCTTGGCTGAAGTGAATATTGCACATTACAACTGTGCCTGAAAGTGAAGATCTTATTTATTAAAATTTGAAAGCAAGTTTTACATGAGGAAGAAACAAAAGGCCAATCTTGTCAACCCCGAGTGACAACAAAGTAGTGCTCTATCAAAGCAACTAACGGTGTGAAAGGGATTTGGTTTTTTTTTCAAAGACTTCATTTTGTCTCCGCCCGCTAAGATCTTTCAATATTTAAAGTTGAATGTGAATCGATGAGAGGCGCTATAACATAATATTTATATATATACGTCAACATCAGAAAATGAGATATGTTCATCAGCTCTCTGGCTCAATCCCACTCAAAGAAACGTTAAAATACACCAATGTGATATATTATTTCCATGGACTGTCGTATCACCAACCAAAGCAAGGAAACAATTTCAAAGGAGAGAATAGCTTTGTGGAAATATTCTTTTTCAGTACTTTATTCAAATAGCTAATAGGCTTTTTATAAAAGCCCATGGAAGCATACGATTCACGTTACCGACTGCCTATAACCAACAAAGGATGCACACAAAGCAATAAAGCATGAAATACGGAAATAATGGGAAAGATAGGCAAAATATTGCACGAGTGGTTAGTGGACCGCCCCAAACACCCATTTATTTTCAAAACAAACTAAAAGCTAAGTCCAAGCATGGTGCAAATATGTGGGGAGCTTTGTTGGCTGTTGCTTGTTATCTGGAGTCTGGACACATATCACAAGGCCTACGGCAGATCAAATGCATTTCAGCCTTAAGAGATGTGTAATTCCCCTCAATTCTTTTTAATGAATGATAAAGGAGTTTTATGGCTGATCCTTTTTTCTAAAATTGGTTGTGCAGAAGAACAAACGAGAGACGGATTCATAAATGCAGCATTTGAGTTGGGTCCATAATTTGATTTCACTTTCAAGTTTAAGAGTCAAGACTGAGCTGCCCATAAAACGGAAAACATGGGATATCACATGATGCTGATGCCACACACAATTAAATGCTTCCTCTTAAAAAAATTAAAAAAAAAAAAAAAAGTTACGGTTCAAATAAAATATGAAAAGGTTCATACACGAAATTACCAAAGTAGCCAAAGAAGTTGCTGATTGTTTACTTGTCTGCCACTGCCATGATGTCGTCTTTTTAGGTAGTACACAGACAAACACTTGGCACCACGATGCTGCGTTAGTTGCCATGCATGTACATGCAAGACTTCATCATCTCTGCTTTTACAGACAAAATCCAAGAAACCTCGGACACCAGTCCTCCTCCTCTCTTCGATTTTATCGCTTCATATATATTGCTAATTGATCCCTACACTGTTTCGTTATTTAAATAACTCCTTAATCACTGTTTACTTAATTCATTTGTGTCTTTTTTTTTTTTTCCCTTGAAACAAAGTTATGTTTAAAAAAAAATGCTGAGTATAAATATTATCTCTTTAACGAATAATGTTAAAAATCGTAATATTTAGGTTTTAATTGAAGTTTTAATTGGTGTAATATTTTATTTATTAAATGATAAAATAAAATAATAAATAATTTTACACCTAACATATGAGTGAAACACATAACATGAGATCTCAAATATTGAAATTTTAATTATTATTTTCTTCAACTATAATATATTAAAAAATTAGTACTAAACAATATAATTCCAACTGTATCTTTAAATTCATTTACTATTTTATTATTAAATAAATAGTGAAATTTAAAAGATTTATGATTTATTCGTAATGTCAATTAGATATACAGTACTATGATGATATTCAAACATAATGGTAAGTTGGTAACTACACAAAAATATCAAAAAATGGAAACACTATCTTGCGAAAATTAAAAAGTGCTTGCGAAAGTCAACTCTTCACCTTATCTTGACCGTCAAAAACTTATGATCATCACATCACAACCCTGGATCTTCGTGATTAAAACCTAAACCACCACCAACTTTCTGTGTTCTGTAAACCACCGAATCCCCTCAACACGCCAAGTCGCCAATATAACATTGTCACTCTCTCTCCTCATCCCTTCTCAACTTCCACCTCCCACCTCTACTTTTCCCTCGCCGGAAACCGCCAATTTCCGGCGACGCAACTCCGTTTCCGCCACCAGCAATAAGAACAAACAGACCGCACGAACTTCAATACCTTCGAAATTCCCAAAATGGCCTCTTTATTAAATTTAACACCACCAAAACTGTGCATACGGAAAAGGAACACCGCTTTACATTCATTTCGTTGCAATTCAATTTTGAAGCCTCAAAAGAGCGTAAAAGCAAATGGCGGGTTGTGTACGCTGGCATGCTCAACGTCGCCGTTTGTGGGAAGAGTCGGGTTGCAAAGAAGAGAAGGGAATGTTTCGTTGCTTTCGTTTGGGATAAACGCCGGTTCTGTCGCTGTCGTGGCGAGGAATGATTCGTCTCAGGTTTTTTCCGCAATGCTTCCTTTTGTTGTTGCTCTCACCGCTGTCGCGGCTCTTGCTCAACCTTCAACTTTTACTTGGTCAGTTCCATTTCTGCAATTGTTTTGTTCTTATTTTTGAATTTTTTAATTCTGCGTGTCTTTTATTTAATTGCGTTTTACTAATGGCGGGATTTAATTTTCGTTTTTTTTTGGGTCCTGGGTTTTCATTTTAATATTGGTTTTTAAGATATCCGTTTCTGAATATATTATATCATCAGACTGAAATTTGAGAAAAAAAAATTCAGAAATAAAAGAAAATTCTTAACAAAATTTTGTTTCTATAAATAAAAGTAATGATTTTTTTTTTTAATGATGATTATATTTCTGACATAGTAATTCAACAGGCTATTCTTTTACATAATTTTGTAATTATACTTTTATGTATTATTTGATTTATGGGAAAGCTGTAGTTACTAGTTAATAGTTTAAGGAACTGGACTTCGAATTGATGATGCCAATTACTTAATTTTTGAGATAATAATCACCATTTTGGGATTGCTTATATGTGTTTGATATAAGGCTCAAAGATGGTCTTTTTAATCCTTTACTGCTGTTTTGGCATTTTGCTTCCTGGGTGACATGACAAGCTAAATAGTTTTTTTTTTAAATGAGTATTAAGCGGCAGAATTTCTGCCAATTGGCAATAACTAATGGCAGAAAAGATTTTGGCTAAAACTTGTGCAGGGTATCAAAGGAATTGTATGCCCCAGCTCTAGGTGGAATCATGTTGTCTATTGGAATTAGACTTTCTATTGAAGATTTTGCTCTCGCATTTAAAAGGTATAAGATTTTTTTTCCCCGGGAGTTTTTGCAGTTCATTTATAATTATTTCCTATTTCTGAGAGATTCTGGATATACTCACCAGTTTGCCTATCTTTTCATCTGTTGCAGACCTTTACCACTGTCTGTGGGGTTTGTCGCTCAGTATATAATTAAACCAATCCTCGGGGTGCTAATTGCAAAGGCATTTGGGATCCCTCAGATATTTTATGCAGGTTTTGTCCTCACAGCTTGTGTTTCAGGGGCTCAGCTCTCTAGTTATGCCAGCTTTTTGAGTAAAGGAGATGTGGCTGTAAGCATTCTCCTCAGCAGTTCTACCACCATTGCTTCTGTTCTCATCACACCTCTTTTAACTGGCCTTCTTATTGGGTCTGTTATTCCAGTTGATGCTGTTGCCATGTCCAAGTCAATATTGCAGGTGATGAGTGCTTTAGGAGGACAAAAAGATATGCTTGAACTGGTTCTTCCTTTTTTATCATAATTTAATGTTTGAGATTTTTGGTGTATCTTTGCAGGTTGTTTTAGTTCCAGTTGCTCTTGGCCTTGGACTCAATACTTATGCAAAGCCAGTTGTGTCTTTTCTTCGACCTGTGATGCCATTTGTTGCTATGATATGTACCTCATTGTGTATTGGTAGCCCTCTTGCAATCAACCGGAGTCAGATTCTATCCATTGAGGGTCTTCAATTGGTTCTTCCAGTATTGACATTTCATGCAGTAGCGTTTGCTGTGGGATATTGGGTCTCCAAAATTCCATCTTGGAGGTAATTTCTTTCTTATTCAAGAGTATATTATCCTACATATGGTGACTGATAAAGAAAATTCTCCTCGTCATTGTCTCTGTTCTGTGGACTTTGGTTGAGTGCTAGCTCGTTTTAAGTTCCCAACGTGTTAGCCAAACGAACAGACCTCATTTAGGGATCCTTTTTGTTAGTTCACTGCTTAGTACACTCAGGTGATTGGTCTGCCAGAGTAGGTACAATAAAAATATAGCAAATCTGATGCTCTTCCATCCTCCCATATGCTGGAAGCAAGTGCAAGCATAATCAGAAAAATAGAATGTGTATAACCATTTATATCTGGAAATTTAGAACTTGAGGTCTCATTTGCCTGACTTACTAGCAACCCTAGCATGTTATTTCTTAAATTTTCCCTTCTGACAATTTTTATTTTAATCTCAAGGCTTGCTTTTCTCTAGTTTGCTTTCAATATCTGAAATGATCAACTTGTCAATCACAATTGTTTGGCTTGGTGATTTGTTATCCAACTTCAATGATTATCATATATATCGTATCTAAATGCTGTCGTGTATATGACTACTTTTCCTTTTCGATTTTTTTAATTTCACTTACCATGGCAGTTTAACCTTTACCCTATTTAGGTCATTGGCTATATGCATTTCTACAGCGTTCATATTCTAGAAAAACAAGCAGCAGTACAGTTAATGTGGTCCACGTCAAACTGGGAAAATAAATTTCCACTATGATTGATAGCTTGTCTTTAGGTTCCTTCATCCTTTTGTCCAATGACTATTGTGGTCAAATTCACAGATATTTTGAGTTAGTACCTTGGAAAAAATCCATTCTGTCCGCCCTAATTATCGGAGAAGCTACTTTATCATAGAGAAGAAAGGTTTTTATTTCCACGAATAATTCAAATGGGAGCCTCTGTAGTAGATCAGCTTGATAAATTCATTGCAACAGAAGCTGGTTTGTAACTTTTATCCATACGCTAAAATCATTGAAATTAGAGATTGGATGCAAAAGAACTGACTTGATTTTTTTTACAGGCAAGGAGAAGAAGTCAGCCGGACAATCTCGCTGTGCACAGGAATGCAAAGTTCCACCTTAGCTGGTCTTCTTGCCACTCAGTTTCTTGGAAGCAGTCAAGCAGTTCCACCAGCATGCTCAGTGGTTGCAATGGCTATCATGGGTCTTTGCCTTGCCTCTTTCTGGGGCAGTGGTTCTCGAATCCGGGACTTGACGAACATACTCAACTGGCACAGTAGCTCCGGGACTTGACGAACATACTCAACTGGCACAGTAGCTCTGCCGCGAACACTTAAGGAAGCAAACATCCATGCAGTTTCAGACCTTAGAGTGAAACTGATAATGGGTGACAGTGCTGATGGAGAAGTGAACCTCTCAACATTTTCAGATCTTAAGAAAGCCAGTCGTGGCCATCTGGACCATCAAAACAAAAGCGGGTAGAAATGTAGTAAAATATATGGGATACAAAGTGATAGGAGTCAACTATGGATAGCAAGAAAAACTGTAGTGTATTGATTAGGGCTGTGTACACTACAACTTGTTAGTTCCTGTATATCTTCTGTATCTAAATTCGATATAGAAAAAAGTTATAAATTACCAGGCAAAAAACCAACACTTCGTATCAATTACCGGAGTATGAATGAGATTATGTGCAAAGAGAAGAGTCTCTCACGTGATGGAAATAATACCCAACTCTCACTTGAAAAGAGGAAAAGTTAGAAGTACAGAGGCTCACATGAACCTGTACCGGTCCAGTCTGGCCCATCATAAAATTTGATTTACCTTCTTTTAGCGGGTAACAGACTCATTGTTTTGCTTGCTAAGCAAGTTTTCCTGGAAAGCCACGTTTCCCACGATGGATACGCCATTACAACACGCAGGCGTGAACGTTGTTTACTGTGAGAGGAAGATCACGATGTTTATAGGATTGGAGTTCAATATATATGATCAAATGACAGCAGCGAACTGGCCAGGTTTACAGCCGCAACCAATTGCTGAAGTGAGGACTAGGTTAAAGAATGCGAGATTAAGTTTCAGTAATTCGAAAAAATCGCTTTTGAAATTGTTGGATGAACCAAGCAGAATACTTGGGGATAGTTTTCGGACGATGCTAATGGATATAAGGAAGAGGAAAGAGTCTCTAGTACCCCAGAGAGGTTTGATGTTGAATAGAACAGAGGCAGTAGATGCATAATTTGGCGAGAATTGTTATTATTTTGAGCCAAATTGATCTCCTGGTCAAGATTATGAGCTTAATGACTTGCCCTGCATTGCACACTCATTTGCTTTGCCTTTATTTACAAGGGTGTTCCGATCGTAGAACCCTCTTTTGAAACCATCTCATAAAGTGAACGTGGTGTCTCTGTGGAAGGATCTTCTGCAAAGCGATGGCCGTCATGCTTATTATACACAGCTGGTTTCAGAAGTTATCTTACCGGCTGAGAGAATATCTCCCTCCCTCAATAGCTGGAACGAAGCCTGAGCAGATGCTTAGATTTTGTTAGTGTTGCAAGAAGTCGTTGCCTTCCTCAGTTCTTGATACCATATTGGATAAAATAGTTGTGCGAAACTGATTGGCTCTCAGTACTTGTGGGTGCGTCCGTGGCTGCCATTGTTGGAACAAAAACGGCAGGATTTGTATGATAAGTATAAAGCCGAGTAGCATTAATGACGCTTGCCAGTTGCCACCCAAGTGATGAAGGACTTTGACCTCCAATTTCAGCAATTTTAGAGGGAACTGCGGCGGAGACAATGTATACCGAGTCTTGTTAGGCCCTGTAACTGATTAGATTTGAGCTCATTCTGGCTGCTTCCTCTTCTTGTCCATGGTAGCCAAGTTTTCTATTTTGGTTCTACAAAATAATCTTCTAACACAATTACCCATCATACACTGAGTTATAAATTTCCGCACTCGGTGTTTTCTTTAGGGATTATTTTGATCGGAATTTAAATTCGGGTAAATGCTTGTTGTTTAGTTCCCTTGCATGCAATTGGAAGATATACAAACAAGGGCAAACTTAGATTCCAACCAGAAAGTTTCATTGAAGATCAAAATTCAAAGGTTATGCTGCACTGCACAGTAAAATGACTGGTTAATTTATTGAATCCTGTGTCCCGTAATTCTTTCGATTAAGTTGGCATTTGACTCATATTAAGTCATGAATGTCATGATTGTTGCCAAATTTCAACACGATTTTATGTGATAAAAGTATTTACATTTGAAGTTTGCTAAGATCCCCTAACATTTAAGAATGGACAACAAGAAACGATTCAAATGCAGGAAAAAGTTATTATTATTGTTAAACACGGTCCCCGTTGTCACTTGGCACAAATTAAAAGAATAGTAGTGCTTTGCATCATTCTGATTGAACCCAAATTAAAAGATGCGGGATTTCATCAGGAGTTGATACCATCAGTCCATCACCCCCTCTTTGATTTCCCGGCTCAAGCCCAACTGACACTGAACAAGAATTTTTTTCTGTTACTTTTGTTTTCAAGGTTGGCAAATCAAGGGCCTGAGCTAGACTATATTGAGAATAGGCTCAGGCCCTTTAAAGGGTTATCTAAATTTAAATGGGTCAGGCTTGGGCCGGGCCTAGGTCTTCATTAATTTTGAAATAAATTTTTAATAATAAAAAATATTTAAATTAAAGATAATTATTTAATATATAATATAATAATCGTCTAATACATAAAATAATCGTCTAATAATAATAATAATAATAATAATAATAATAATAATAATAATAATAATAATAATTATTATTATTATTATTATTATTATTATTATTATTATTATTATTATTATTATTATTATTATTATTATTATAGAATTTATGAAAAATCATTAATATTGTAATAATTGATATATCAATAACACATAATTTGAATTAAAATTTTCATTTATAGTGTTGAAGGAATTGTTTCAAAATTTTTGGTAAATACCAATTACATTGATCGGATAAAAAAAGTTTGATTGACTCGTTTGATAAAATGATTAAATCCAAATACAATTTGTCTAACTTTTTTTTTTAATATTGTTATCGAATAGGATGGGAATTAAAGTTATATTGTTAACTTTCATTGTTATCTAACTTAATTTAAAAGTTTAATTTAATTTATAAATCTTATAAAAAATACCTAATCATAAATTAAACAGCGCTAAATAATAATAATTTACATTAACAATAAATAAATAAAATCAATAAAAAAAAACTAGTTTATAATGCTAAGAATAATAATTCAAATGTATTTTTCATCAATTTTATGATAAATTCAAATATGTTCCAAACTTCGAACTATAAATTTTATAAACAAATTGACAAATCAACCAACTCTCAAATTGACAAATCAACCAACTCTAACTTATATTTGACATGACTATTAAGCATGTGACACAAATTCGAGCCATGTAACTTTTTTTTTTTAATTTAATTCAAACCCGTGTATTTTATCATGTTATTCACGTGATCATGTCCCGCACTCATGAATCAGATGAATCCTTCACCAAAATTGAATTTACCCCGAAGTAAATTATTTAAGAATATTTTATTTGTATAAAGAAAAAAAACAAAAGATGGATGTTTACTTAGCTAGCAAGGTCCTTAATTTAAATAAAAAGACAAAGACGATCGAAGTGACGAGCGAAGGTCCACATGGCACAATCTGGATGGGACCGTACGTTCCAACAGCTTTTGAGGAGTAACGATCTGATTGGTTGACTTGCTAAACAAGTTTTCGCTCGATAACCGATTTCATATGAACATAGGATGCATCTATTCATTTTGTTTTTCATTTAGAAAGTCTCTCTCTCTCTAAAAGAAAGAACGAAACGTGATACCGACTGATTTCTAAAACTGAAAAAGAAAAATGGACTCTCACCGGAAGCAGAAAAGAGCTGCCCCTCCGTGGAGAGACGACGGGGTTTTAGACCGCGACCCCTTCCCGGGCTCCGACTCCGACTCCGACTCCGACGATGGATACGCAATTAAAAGACGCAGGCGCGAACGGTGTGTACTACTAGATAAAGATCGTGTATTTTCCTCAAGTAAGTAATTTTTATGCCTTGGTTCTGTGTTGAAAGATTGAATTTTTTTTTAAAAGGAAAAAAAAATAAAGTAATCAACATTTTTGTAGGCCCTGCTTAGGGTTTTAAAATTTGGATAAAACTAGGCAACAATACGATCTCGTACATTAGCTGGGCCTCCACAATTAGCCAAATACATTTATTATTAGATGTTTGAAGACGTATTTGGAATGAAATTTGATTATTTTACGAAATATTTTGGTAAATTATTTTTGGGACTTATCGTTCCGTTAATTATTTATGTATTTTCGTGGGTTATTTATTTATTTATTTATTTTTGGGTATAGTGGAAAGGATGAAGTTGAAGTTAGAAGATGGACTTCAAGGGGAAGAACGGAGAGATATCGGCATTCGGTTTTGGAGTTACGAGGAGCGTGCAAAGGGAATTGGGATGGGGTATGAAGGCAGTAGGCTTGGCAAGAATGAGCAAGAGATTGTGACACCAATTGGTGCGAGGATGAGGCAAAGGAATATGGGATTGATGGATGATTCTAATGAAATGGAAGCAATGTTTTCAGGTTTACAGCAGCAACCAATTGATGAAGTGAGGACGAGGCCAAGCAATGTGGCATTAGGGTTTAGGGAAATGAAAAAGACACTTTTGGAGGAGTTGGAGGAGAAACCAACAGAGAGCCTCAAGGAAAGTTTTCGGTCAAAGCTGATGGAGATGAGAAAGAGGAGACAGCGTAGTTCCCTAGAGGGGTTTGATGAACCATTGCCCAAGTGCTTGGCTAATCTTAAGGTTGAGGAGGTTGAGGAGGATTTGAGGAGGTGTTTGGCTAAGCTTAGAGTTGACGACACTGATGAAGATTTGTGGAAGTGCCTGGCTAAACTGAAAATTGAGGAGACTGGTGATGATTTGAGGAAGGGGATGGAGAAGTTAAAAAGGATAGCAAAGCAGAGGCAGCAGACGGATAATTTAGAGAAAATTGTTACTATTTTGTGCCAAATTGAGAAAGAGAAATCTTTAGGACTGTTGACATTGAGGTCCCTTGCAAATTATTTCATCGACTTGAAGTGGAGACTTTCTCATGATTATAAGCTTTATGACTTGCCCTGCATTGCTTACTCATTAGCTTTGCCCTTTTTTACAAGGGTGTTTCGGGGTTGGAACCCTCTTCGGAAACCATCGCATAAACTGAATGTGGTGTTGATGTGGAAGGAACTCTTGGAAAGTGAGGACAGTGATGGTTATACTAAGCTGGTTTCAAAAGTTATCTTACCTGCTGAGAGAATGCGTCGCTTCCTCAATAGCTGGAATGCTGGAAAGCCTGAGGAGATACTTAGATTTTTAGAGTGTTGGGAAAAGCTGCTGCCTTCTTCTGTTTTTGATACCATATTGGATACGATAATTATGCCAAAGCTGGAAGGTGCTCCGGACTTATGGGTGCGTCCATGGCTGCCATTGTTGGAACATAAACGGGAGGATTTGTATAAGAAGATAAGTAAACAGTTGGGGTAACATTAATGATGCTTGGCACCCAACTAATGGTGGTTCGACTTCCACAAAAACCTGATTTAGAGCTTTGTCTGAGACAAAAACAAGATTTCAGTGGGAATTTAGCTTCTCTCAGTCTTTTCCTCGTGGATGTTGGCTAGGTTTTCAGTGTGTAGAAAATGATTTTCTAACGCAAATTTCCTCTTTAACTGAGTTAGTTATGTGGTACTTGTAACTTTCTGCACTCGGTAGTCTGTTTAGGAACGATTTTAAATTTGGGGCAGGACTTGTTTGGTTCAATACTAATTTGTTTGTATCCTCTTGCAGGTAAATTATTGCATTTTGTTCCTGATTAAACAAATAGCGACCGGAAGATTACAAAGTGCAAACACTCAATTGCCAAATTTATATGGAAGGCCATAGCGTATAATTCTTTTGATTAAGGTGGCATTTGGCATCAAAATTGAAATTATAGAATTCTTAAACTATAGTTCATATTACTTAGAAAAATCCAACTTTGAATTGGAAATTGAGATGGCATTGGCAATGGCAGACGATGGCATTGGAAGAAATATGAATTTCCGAATTTGGGCACGATAATTAAATAAAGAAAAACCAGTCAATTTTGGCCTAATTAAGCCAATTGAAGTTCCTGGCGGTGGCGCGCTTTATAACTTGCTAATCAAGTTTGCTAGCCGGCCTCGAGTCTCTGATAGTCTCCAAGGAAGACGCTTGCGAGAGGGATAAAAGAGTGCAATCGGATAGAGATAGGGTGTATTGTATACAAGAGCATTAACTGAGGATCTGAAGGCAAAGGCATTGGAGAGACTGATTAGGTGATAGGCTCGCGCGGATGGATAATATATGTAGTGAAATAAATGACAGCCAGCAGATAAGATAATATGAGTTTGTTTGAGTTTGGGGCAGCAGCAACAGATGTTTGGTGCATTCCAAGGGATAAGTCGTAAGTGGCAGATCATGATTATTATTATTGTTGTTGTTGTTGTTGTTGTTGTTGTTGCAGTTTCATCATTATAATTCGATGAATTGTCTTAACAAGGAAGTGGTTGTAATACTGAGGGGACAATGAGAGCCGCATCGGGAAAAATACCAAAGTTTAGTCGGCTACAAATAGAATTTTGTAAAGATGAGGGGGAAAATCTTTAAATTCTGCTGAACCTGGTAAAACTCTGAACATTTTCTCGGCTAAACTATAATAAACTTCAATGCAATTTACTTAAGCTAAAATATTTTATTTCTGCACAAATCGCTGACGCTAATTGCCACCGGCAGACCAGAATCCAAAGAGTCGGTGAGGATCCAAAATCCGAAATGAACTACTGAACTGTATGCAAAATGGTAGAAGACTCGTTTTATTCATGGAACAAGCATTTATCTTCCAGATATGCTTGCTACTTTCCACGAACTGGTGACCTTCAGCTGCTTCAGATAATGGAAGATACTTGTATATCACAGGCTTCACCTTCCCATGCAATCTAGAATCACATCAATACCTGAGGCTGAAACATCAATACATATGCATCAGTCATGGATGGATAGAGAGAGACAGAAGGATCCTTGTGTAAGAGTGCAACTTCCAGTTTAAAACAAAATGCATTTACAATGCTTGTAAACATACCCTCAGTTTCTTCCCTGAGGGTTTGTTTATGGATTAAAATTCATACCCCGTGTGTGTGTGTGTGTGTATGTATATCCCTTTTAATCTTCGTGAACCTTCATAAAAGTTCTAAATTTTAACTTAAAACACTACCCTCTGTAACGCTCAAAATTCTTTTTTTTTTTTTTTTAATTTGTTTAATACAAATAAATTTACTTTAAAATCCTTGTTTTCTTCTCCATCTATGTTTTATTTTAATTTTATTAAACTGTTGGACAAAATTGCAATTTTTTTGCTGATGAACACATTCCGCCGTGGGTAATTTTGAGAAGATTATGCCTTTGATTTTTTATTTTTTCAAAAAAAAAAAAATGAAATAAAATCTCAACTTGCCTTGAAACCAAAAGCAACTCTGTTTCTATATTAGAGTGACACTCAAAACTTATTTAAAAATGCTTTACACATTCGTGCAAAAAAGGAAATATTTATTAATGTTTATGATGACATGTCGTAGCATATAATAAAGAATAAGGTTTATGAATAGCAGATGAATTATTCGTGGGTCAATTTAGCCCAATGCGGTTCCCATCCTGGCGGTTAGTTGCTGCCAATCAAGTTTTAAGAGATGGAAGGAAACGTGTATGAATAGAGTCCAACGTCACTCCGTTTCTCCCAATCTGTAAAGTAATTTGTAAACAAATCTCCTGAAAGCCAAAGGAAGAAAAAAGAAAAACTAAGAAACTCAGGAATATCAATGATCATGGACGCTAACAAGACGCAGGAAAGAGTCGGTTCGATTGGAGGCAGGTGCTTCTTTGACTCCAACAACACTACTCGCATTTCATCCCAACGACCAAATCCACTCGCTTCACCTGGTAAGTAAAAGTAATGATGTATTAATATTTACTCAATATTTATTTATATTACAATACAATCAAATAGTTGTCTGAGACTAACCTTGATCAACACGCAATCCGAAAGATAAAACTATCCACATTAGTAGGAGGAATTGAATTTGAACCCCTTCTTCTTGTTCAGATAATTTATTTCTAAACCTATACATATACAATAATGTATATATTGGAAGTTTAACGTGTCTATGTGTTTTCTTTATTTGTTTTTACAGATGGGAGTGGGATGATACCTACACGCTTTCCTGTGAATGATTTGGGAGATGGCATGTACAAGGGGCCTGGTGTGGATATTGGTCCTGGGAGTGGGCTAGGATTCAAAGGCAGTAGGTTTGGGATATTGAAAGTGAGGCTGATCCCCAGTATAGAGCTGGTGGTGGGCTTGGGATTGGGAAGAACCAGCCGCCATGGATGATGGGATTAGGCCTGGAAGAGAGGCTTTGGTCGAAACAGTGGAAGATGAAGAAGATCGATTGGCAGGCTTGCGCAGGGGTCACGGGTCTGGCTATGCTTAAAAATGGAACCAAGGCTCAGCTGGCTGGTAATGATGGTTCGAGGATACAGAAAGAGACGGCATTCTGCTTACAAAGAAACAAGGACAAGTTTGATAAAATGAGAGCAGCAGAGAAGCAGAAGTTTGATGATGCTGAGACTGTTCTTAATACTTTAGACCAAATTCAGAAGGAGAATTCTTTAGGAACATTGACATTGGAGTCACTTGCCAATTATTTTAGTAACTTAAAGTGTAAGGTTTCCCATAGTTATATGATCTATCACTTGTCCCCTGTTGCTTATTCATTAGCTTTTCCTTTATTTATAAGAACCTTTCAAGGTTGGGATCCTCTTCAAAATCCATCATATCAATTGGAACTGGTATCAATGTGGAGACAAGTGTTGGACAGCGACCACGGTTATGTCTATTATGCTCAGCTGGTTTCGCAGGCAATCTTACCAGCTGTGAGAGCATCTAGCATCAGTAACTGGGATGCTAAAGATCCTGAGCCAATGCTTAAATTTTTGGATTGTTGGAAAATGTTGTTGCCTTATTCACTTCTTAATACCATATTGGATACAATTGTTATGCCGAAAATGTCAGATGTTGTCGACTCGTGGGACCCTCGTAGTGAAACTTATTCAATCCATGATTGGTGCATCAATGGCTGCCATGGTTGGGACGCAAACAAAAGGGCTTGTTTCGGATGATACATAAAAAGTTGGGTGAGGTGCTTGATGCTTGGCACCCAAGTGATGCATCTGCTTACATTTTGTTGTCACCTTGGAAGAATGTGTTTGATCCAGAAGCTTGGGAACAACTTATGCATCGATACATAGTTCCAAAACTGCAGGTTACTCTACAAGAATTAGAAATAAATCCTGCAAACCAGAAGCTTTATCAGTTCCCAGTGGATCTTCTTCCGTTTTTGTATAACTTCCGTCATGTCCTGGGCCTCTGCCATTCCAATTCACCTAATGGTAAATCTAATGTCGGGGTTCTTCTTCACCAAGTGGCTTCAGTTTTTGTATAACTGGTTGAACAAAACGCCAGACTTTGAAGAGATCCGGAAATGGTATAAGGGTTGGAAGGATCTTCTTCCGCAAGAATTAGTAGCAAATGAAAGTATCAGGGCCCAGCTTAGTATCGGCGTTGACATGATCGGCAAAGCTGTTGATGGTGTTAAAATTGACCCGCCTGCTCATTCACTGAACTATAGTCTACCTGGGATGAGGAGCCTGAAGCCCTGGCTGTTTGAGGCTCCACAGACACGGAGAGCACCAGCACAAAATTACCAAGCATTTGAAGCAGGGTTATACCCGTGTTGGTCATGTTATTGAAATTCCTGAGGGATGTTAAGAGTTAGTTGTATCTGTTATTCTTCTGAATTAGAAACTTTAAGTGCTTTTAATAACATGATATAAAGTAAGAATCACACATGTTGTTTTATTGTACCTGAAGTTCCCTCAAAATGAATTTCCTACAAACACATGAAGCAAAACTTCCGTATACAACATGTTATGAAAACAAACAAGTAACCAACTCAGGTCAACAACGATTCAACGAAAAAGGAAATGGCCACTGCAACAAAGAATCTTGTATTGGAAATGAGTTTGAAGTTGATTCGGGTGTGTTCAGAGCCAACCAAGTATCCGAACAACAGCTTCGGCTGATTACTTGCTAATAATTAATTAATTAATCAAGTATTTGGGTTAGTGAGGGAACCCCTCCCTCCTATATGTACATAACAAGAGGCCAAAGCCAAAGTCGCTCGGATCTCAATCTGTAATTTTGTTTGGGGGGAGGAAAAAAAAACTTAAAGCTTTAAGAGAGATTCGGAGAAGATGTTGAACGGTGTTTAATCCAACAACAACAACATTCGCACGCCATTCCCCTTACAACTGCCACAACAACCCTTAATCCCGTTGCCCCAGCACGTCAATGGCGCCGTTTCACCAAGTATTTTAATTCAATTGCTTGTGTGTTACTCATCAACACACACACACACACACACATAATAACATATGGAACAACAAATTTAACTCTTGTTATATTTACATTATTTGAGTAGAAAAATTAAATACGTTGGGATGAATTAATTTATTTACTTCTTTTTGAGAAGTATCTTCATAACGATTAACGAGTGTTTTCACTTAGTTAATACGTTGATTTGTGTGTGTGTTTAGTTTTTATTTTATTATTATTATTATTGGCCAGATATGACGATGAATTCGAGTATGATTTTGGCTAATCAGAACAATCAAATTTGGCAGCTCGCGCAGCATCAAGAAATTCAGCGACCAAGACAAATAGGAAGAGGAATGGGTGTCAGGATATATCAGAGTGCTTTTAAGCATAAAGCCGGTGGGAATAATAAAATTGGTAAGAACCTACAATGGACTATGGGACAAGGTCTGGAAACGTGGAGGAGAGGAGATGGTCCAAGCAGAAGAAGGGTGATTTATTGCCGGTCACGGGATTGACTAACCTTAAAATTGGAGAGAATTGTAAGGAGAATGAGAAGGAGAAGGAGAAGAATGCTGCAACTGCTGCTGATACGATGGCGAGTCATAAGGAGTAGATAAAATTGAGGTTGCAGAAAGAGAAGGATATGTTTGAAAAGATGGCAGCAGAGCCGAAGTAGCAGCTGGATAATACTGGGAAAGTTCTCAATGTTTTAGCCCAATTGAAAATGAGGATTCTTTAGGGACCTTGACATTGGAGTCACTTGCAGATTACTTGAGTGACTTAAAGAAGAGGGTTTATCTTAATCATTGGCTTCTTTACTTCAACCCCATTGCTCGGTCACTAGCTTCTCCTTTGTTTAAGAGGGTGTTTCAAGGTTGGGACCCTCTTCAAAATCCATCACACGGACTGGAATTGGTGTCAAAGTGGAAGGATTTTTTGGAAATCCACCAAGGTCTTACTTATTCTAACCTGGTTTCAGTGAATATCTTTCCTGCTGATAGAATGTCGTCAAGCATCAATACTGGGATGCTAGAGAAGTTGAGCCGATGCTTAAATTTTTGGATAGTTGGAAAAACTTGCTGCCTTCTTCTGTTCTTGATACCATATTGGATACAGTTGTTATGCCAAAAGTTTCTAGTGTTGTCAACTCATGGAACTCCTCTTCCGAAACTGATCCGATCCATGTCTTGGTGCAGTCGTGGATGCAAATTTTGGGACAAAAACGCGAGGGCTCGTATCAGATGATACTTATAAAGTTGGGAGAGGTTATTGACTATTGGCACCTAAGTAAGAAAGCAGCATACGCTATATTGTCACCGTGGAAGAAAATGTTCGATTTACCAAGCTGGGAACAACTTATGATTCGATATATTGTTGAAAACTAAAGGTTACCCTTCAGGAATTGGAAATAAATCCTGCAAACCAGAAGCTTGATCAGTTCAATTGGGTCACATCCTGGGCATCTGACATTCCAATTCACCTTATGGCCGATTTGATGTTGGGATTCTTCTTCACCAAGTGGCTCCAGGTTTTGTATAATTGGTTGATCCAAACTCCGGATTTTGAACAGATCCGTAAATGGTATATGGTTGGAAGGAACTTCTTCCGCAAGAAATTCTAGAAAACGAAAGTATCCGGGCACGGCTTGCTATTGGGCTTGACATGATTGCCGAAGCTGCTGATGGAGCTAAACTTGACCCAGCTGGTTATTTACTGAAACCTACTCTTCTGAATCAGATTAAGCAGTTTGAAGCTCCACAGATTGCAGCAGCATGACAAACGAATTTAACTAAAGCACTTACAGCAGCTAGCCATTGCATGAGTTTATTTATATTTACCTCGTTTATTTACTGAACCCTTAACATTGCTTGGTAATATTATATGTACGATTGAATTATTGTAATCCGGTGCTTGAACTCAGTATCAGTAAGCATTTTGATTTTTGGTTACTTATGGGCGCAGAATATACAAAGTTTGTGAATGTGGTCCCTGGAATTAGTTCGGCAATCATGGTTCTAACAAATTAAGGCTAATGGCCAAGCGTTTTCATTTTTTTTCCCTTTTAAGAAGTCAAGAACGGATCAATCATTAAACTCTGTCTTTTCTTTATTTATTGTATCGAGCTGGACTTTTCTTCCTAATTTCCTGCTCAATTACTTAGTTGGTCCCTTCAGTTCTAGCATAGCCGAGACGTACACGAATATAGTTTTGTAATTATAATAAAAATATCATAGATTTTTCATACAGATCAGATGAATTTAACTTTCAAGTTACAACAATTAGTACTTATTAAACACTTTAATGCCTTTACTTTTAATCTATACCTGTCTAACATGGCTTAAATCAAAGATGCTTCTAGTCTATAATTATAAATCTTTAGATTATGCATGGTAACACTTAGCATAATCCAAACATTCATTTTTTTCTGATGGTGGTGATGGATCCGTTAGCTAATGCACGTGAATTGATGAGTTGCAAACAAATCCCCCTGAGCCACACATTTCGTTTGGTTGATTTATGTTATACTTTCTGTTAAAAACAATCAATAACATGAAATCCCTCCATTTGAAGCTGTGATGATCGACAACCCTCATGCACAAACCCAGTAATATTTTATTTCTTAAAACCGATGATGAAGCTAGCCTCAATATTTTACAAGATCATCACCATGAAAATTAAAGAAGTAAAGCAGCTCTAACCATTCCCCATGGATTAAATTATTTTATTCTCTAGATCTAGGTTTGGTTCTAAACAATATATATAGCTAGAAAGGTCACAAGGGAGTAATACTTATTACTGAATATCAAAAGTTTCTACGTCAACACATATAATTGTTTGTGTATATATTGAAAAAGTTGACCATGTTAATAAAAGAAGCAATGGAACAAGATCAATACCCAGAAGAAAATTGCCAATGCGCAAGGATTGATTGAAAATATTAACTACAGATTAGAGCTATATATAGCTGGATGGTTTTTCCTATTGCTTATAACATGTAATTGATCAGCTGATGCAAGCTCGTGAGTGTTGATATGTCATCATCAATAGATGATTCAGTTTCCAAAATTCTTTTATAGGGGAGATTATATATGTAGATCAAAGCATTACAAAATCGAAAAAGAAAATTAAAAATTAGACACCATTATAAAAAAAAAAAAAGCAATAAAGAAAAGAAAATCCAAAATTTCAACTTTCTGGGTTTTATACTTTTGAAATTAACCTTTAAGGTCTGCTCATTAATCAATTAACATCGTGATTAGAAGTTTAGGGCCACCATTTGCTGTCTTTTACGACTTTGTCATTTTCTTTAGGAATACAGTTGTTAGTTTGAAATGGTAGTGCTAATTAAAAAGTTAAGTAGCTAGCTAACTAGAATTTAGTTATATCAATATCTATTGATTGAGTACCAACCAAAGATTTAATAATTTAAATCCAACAAGTACGGTATATAGTATATTTGATTTTTTCTGTGATTTTTATAATAATTAATACTAGAAATTAACTAAATCTAGTAATTAGAGGAAACCATATATTAGTTGATGGTGAGAAGCAAGTGTCCATAAAGGAATCATTTCAATCAGCACTTTAGTTGCAAAATGGATGACAACCCTAAAAGATAAAAAACTAGGTAGAGAACATACATTTTTCTCATAATTAAAAACAAGGGTCGTGGCTTTTAATTGGGAAAAGGAAGCTTAATTATCAATTGACTTGGACCCATGTTTTTTTTTTTCTTTAATTTATTGAAGGAAGAACCGAAGTTAAATTTTGGGTTTTATATATAATTAACTATATAGTATTGTTTGTAATTGAAATAACGAAATTGATTTTATAGAATGCACTTATACGGATCTTAATAATACATATATCTCACCTTTTTAAATAGCTCTTGATAAGCACTTGAGCTGCAAAACTGGGTGGAATTTACTTGAGACACGGGAAAAATCAACAGAAAGCAACAACAGAAAGAAAATAATTAATGAGTGAAAAATGAAAGAATATATATAAGCGCTACAATACACCAATATTATTCCATAACAAGCTTATAATAATATAGGTAAACTTTTACAGACTAACAAGCTATATATCTACAAACAGGCTATATATAAACCCACTCGCATATATAAAAGTTTTACTTAATTAAATGTCAATGCAAATATTTGAAACCCACCTTTCTATATTCTATCTGATCCTCAAATATCTGTTCTTGGATTTATTTATACAATATCTATATATTAATTTGTCTGTATAATTATTAATTTTTTGATAATTAATTATTATATAGAGCTGATCAGATAGCAGAGTAGAATTGATCAATACTTGTCATCACCTGTACTTGAGTAACAAGGCACTTCAAGTAATGCGCAGTTTCATCCAACAAGCTGCACAAATCCATTGTTTCACCCCCCGGCACAAGCTTCCGAAGCTCGTTCGCATGACAAAACCCTCCGCCACCACCAACCTCCTCATGATGATCACCTCTCTTCCTTAAACTTCTCTTATGATGATGAATATTGTTGTTGATTAATCTTCTAACTGAAACAACACGACGGCGTCGTCTTGCTGCTGCTTTGTGTTGATTATGAATCTTCCAAAGCATAGCCCTACTCCAAACTCTCCTAGAACCAACCGCCAAAGCCATTGATTTATCAGCAGCAAGCTTAACCCTAGTGGGTGATGATAACGATGATCTTTCCTCACTTTTTATTTTCATCAAAGCTCTAAGAAATCTTCTGCTGAACCGAGATTTTAAAGAATTAGGGTTTGAAGATGACCTGTTAATCGAATTCATGATACGTTTGTGAAATTAGGGTTTCTGACACTAGTAGGGTACACACAGCAATATTGACTGTAACTGAATTGCGGGCTTGTTTCTTTTTATGGGATGAATCAAAAATGAGATTTTCTTCTGACACAAAAGGGGGGCCTCAGCCCTCTGACACACAAAATCTAATACAGTACACACACACACACACACAAAGAAAGAAAGAAAGAAATGTGGTGAGGGAAATTTGAAGGGGGGGAGAGAGAGAGTGGGGGATTAAAAATGGGAGGTGTGAAGGAGAAGAAGACTTGGAGAATCAATCTATAATAAAGCTATGAGATTATTGTTGATAGTATTAATATTATCTTCTTCTTTTTTAATTGAATTATACGTTTTCTTTTATCGGTATCGTTTTCATGTTGAAGCTTTGGAGATGGAAGTTTCTTGTGGGGCCTATAAATTGCCAACCACCATATGATCGCACATGGTTCCATTTTCCCACTTGGACTAATGTGGGGTCCTTTCTTTTACTTCTATAAAACTACACAGATATTCCCCTCTCCTCATTCTATTTACTAATTTGACACATAAATAAATGAAAATAATTACGCAAATCATCTTCAGGCTACCTTAAAAATATTTAAAGTACGAGTAGTTACCGCAAATTTTTGAAAATAGAACTAAAACTAAAAGATGGTATTGAAATATTATCATAATTAATTCGTGGAGGTTATTTGTACCTTTGACATTCTTAAGGTGTTTAAGAGATAATATTCGTATAGATTAATTAGTAATTTCACCTCATATTTTATTTGGTGAATAGCTGAGTACATGTATTATGGTGAGTAACTTTACACGTTATATTGTTTTATAGTGACTTAAAAAACAATATTATGTAATAGTAAACGATATATCAGTAGATAATCAATTTTCTCATTTTTACAATGTCAAGCTATTGAGTCATTCTTTAATATTAAGGACTTTTGTTGGATATGAAATAAATTTTTGAAGCTAAACAACACTGTTTAACTACAATACAAATTAAATTATAATTTAAGTACACAGCACAGTAGTATGGAATTTCATATTTTGAAATGTATGAACATCATCACATGTGAATCATTCTTAGAATTCTTATCACTTTCTTTCTTTTCATTTTTCTTCTCTTGCTTTCACATATTTTTTTCTTTGTTTTAGTTATAACTTTGTCTTGTAAGAGAATGTCAATTGTGAGTAATTGTGATGGTGATACATGGGCGAGGTGAAATATTTTGACGGCAAGCACACGTGGTATGATTTGATGGGGTGGGAATGTCGGCACTCAAAATGGATTATGGACTACACTAGAAAAGGCTTTGCTCTGCGACTGACTAATATTAAAATTTTAATTTTAGGTTAATTAGCTTTAATAACAAGTAAGGAACCTCATTATTAGGTAACATTTCACTTTTGTGATAATGATGGTGTAACCGTGGCCTCTAAATAATCTCATTACTTTAAGTATACTTGCTTTGCATGCTTTCAAAAAAGCAAACAGTAATTAGGTACACATGCCATGTTATCTTCGAAGTGATAATGTAGTTTTAATTTATTTTACTTCATATAGAATTATATCCTAAACCTAAGACTTTAAATTAAATAAATCCTCATCCAAGGCAAAAAGTTCCATATTACCAAAATATGTTGACTCTTTCATTTACAAATCCCATGTTTGATTTGGACTAATTTGGTGATTCTATTATTTTTTAAATAATTATTGTTAGATGTGCAATAGAAATAATCAATTTACAAAAACAATAGTTAATCAATTGGTAAATTTTATTTTTAAAAATGTTGTGGGTTTTAAAAAGTACACGTATTTATTTGATAAATCTTACCATTAAACTAATTTAAGAATATAAAGTACTAAAATAAACATAATGTTGAATATACATTTATGAACACGTATACATAATGTTTTTTTTATATTGTGTATATATAATGATTTATAAATAAAATAAGTTTTTTTATTTTATTTTTTAGTTTGGTTATCTCAGTGTAATAATGATAATAATCTCTTTAAAATGAATAATTTTATTTCCTACTTAAATAAGGATAATTTTGAATTCCTATAATATATGTGGGTGAAATATATCGAATTATATGAAGTATAAAATTATTTCTAAAAATTAAATTTTAAAAAACTAATCCTTTCCTAATTTTCAAAGTTTCCTGTAGGATATGGTGATTTTGTCATAAGTGATTTTTTTAAAAAAAAAAATTACCAAATACCAAAATTAGTTTTTACTTTTTAATATCACTTTTGAGTCTCTCAAAAACAATAACAAGCCCTTCATTAATCATATATATTACTGTTAATAATATTACATACGCATTTCTTGAGCAATGGTAATAATGTGTGACAATTGTATGTTACCATAAATTCTATGGCACGAGACTTTTACAATATAATTTATTTGATTAATGCTAGAACTACGAAATGGTTGAAACACAATTAAATTGGTTAAATGAAAACACCACATGACCACAAACGCGCAAGACTTGAAACATACACTAGTAGATAAAGAATGAATACACGCGTAAGAGTTTGATTGGTGAGCACGTGGAGTTTGAACGTGAGACTTTTGGCTCCGATATCACGTTCGAGAAACTTCTCAAAATATTGTTTCTCAATTATATTTCTTCTTGTTTAGCTCTCATGGAATAAGAAGAACAGTTTGATTCCAAAAATGGAGCATCCCAAAGCAAAGAGAAAAAGAGGAACCGAGCCTGCTTTCTCTCGGGAAAAATGTTTTGTACAGTCATCACATTCACACATAGCTTTTATGACTAAAACTTTTGAAACAAAAATTTTCACTGAAAGATAATTAAAACTCGCTTTCACTCATTGAAAATTTTATGCCTCAGACGATTCAGCAACAGTCAAGGAAGTTGAATCTGATCTTTGATTTCATACTCAGTTTCCATTATTGGACCACGTTTATCATCAAATGGCATCCATGTGTGAGGAAAACGACAACATTTTTAGAACCAGATTTTAGGTATTGACAGCTTGAATTGATAGTAACATACCATTGAACTTCAATTCGATCTCAAGTCTCAGTTATTTAATGGAAGAATTTGGGTGCTGGCCTATGGGGATAGCTAGCCAAAGCTACCAATGCAGGATGAGGGCCAAAGCTGTCAAAGCTATCTCTGACTTTGTAGCTCAAATTCTTGAAATTCAAGTTCTAGCCATTATGATCAAGTTCAAAAGAAAGTATCTAGTGTATAACTTGATGGAAAACCTCATTAATTTTAAAGGGATGATATCTTCACCCTCACATTTTTTTTGTAAATTCAACCTATTTTTAAAAAATAATTATAAAAATTGCACATTATTTTTAAAAGTTGCACATTGATTCACTTTTTTTTTGTGATTTAAACTTTTTTAACATATTTGATTACAAAGATTGGTTTGACATAAGTTTAAATTGAAGTAAAATTATCAAGAATTTACTTTAACTTTAATATTTTTCTAATTTGTACCAAACTTGTTGTTTATAATACTATTTTATTAGTATGATTATTATTTTTTAATTAAATTAACATAACGTCTTTATGGCACAATTCTCATATAAATTATTAGACTGTCAAATTTATGTCATTTAGACATAAGAGTAGTGAAATAATAATTAAGTTTTATTTAAAAATATTAGATTATAAGTTGCAAAAGTAAATACCTAAATTATTAGATACAATAACTCATGTTTTATGAGGGTAATTTTGTCTTTTTATATCATAATAATAAAATAGTGAAATAAATTTATATTAAAACTTATGATTAAAGATGGTCAAAGAACCTAAGAAAAACATTAATAGAAGGATTTAATTAATTAACTATACAAAACTTTTATTAATTTATATTTTTTAACAGTATTGTGAACTTATTGTAATTATTTTTTAGAAGTGGGATGAATTTACAATAATAGTGGGGTGGAAATATCCCCATCCTTAATTTTATTCAATGATTAAGGGTTAATTTCAAATTACCTCCTCGTAAAATGATAATCTTTAAAATACTTTGTAAACTATTATAAATCTAAATTTATTCCACACTTTTTTCTTATATTTTAAATGAAAATAAGAATAAGTTGAAATTTATAATAACTTAAAATATTTTAAAAAATATTATTTTACATAGGGAGCAAACTAAAATTTATCTAATAATTAGTTGGGGGGGGGGGGGGGGTATTATATCAATTATAATTAAAAATTGATTTCTCCAGTGCAGAAGTTCATAAATTTTGAAATACAAATTTGAAGAATTTGCTATCTAACTGCAATACGAAATTAAAATTTAGTTAAATAATGTGGTCTGTCTTCCAATTTTATATCGTATAGAATCTATAGACTGTGTAAAGATCCACGTTCGAGAACTGAGTGAGGGTGGACAAAATAACTGAAAAAGAAGAAAGGTAAGGGACAGACATGCAAGATCAAAACGCACGCTCAGGAGACGTTTAATATCTTTTAATGGGGCAGCCACGGACGGACACATGGTGGTGGGCCTGATATTGCCTATGGTTAGACATACAACGAGCTATTGAATTCGACTCCTTAACTAACTCATAATTATGTTTAGCAGCTTCTACATTTTAATTTCTTTTTATTATGACCACTTAATTGCTCTCTGACTCAGCACCAGGTGTCACCCTTTACTTAATAATTTCCCCTATGCATCCACCTTTTTGTTGTTGTTTTGCCTCTGAGTCTCACAGTTTTAGCTTTTATTTTTACTTAAATTTTCCTTAATTAACCCAAAAGATTCGCAATTAATGTTGATTGTTTCGTCAGTTGATACAACAGAGAGTCATTATTCGCACGAATTAGACACTGCTGTTTGGTTAACTTCAGCCACGTTTGATTGTCGACTTATAGGAGTCATAATTCAATGTGGACATAAGAATTAGACACTGCTGTTTAACTAAATACAGTACCATATTTAATTTAAAGATTTTGTCAAATTGCAATATTATGTGACTTAGCCACACACTTGATTTAAATAAGTGATAGTATTTAACTTTCAATCGTATTTTAAAAGTGCGCGGATTTGAATTTTTTTTACATATAATTATTCAAAGAGATGAAGAGAAGCAAAGGAAAATGCTATTCACATATGCAATTGCATTAGCAAAATTTGCTTTGGGAACAATCCAATTCCTATTGTGTGTGTATCACACAACACTTGGCAATCAAATTTTAACGGGAAAAAGAGAGAGGAAACTCAATCAGAAACTTGAGCTTTCTCTTGGTACCTATTTATATATTACCATTTTCTTCGATTGATGAATCAGAAGCTGAGTCATCCAATGTTGAATTTGAAATGGTTTCCGACTGGCTTCCATTTTCACTATCTGAAATTCCAGATGCTTTCTCTTCAACAGGTTGTTTCATGAACCAATGCATAATACTTGCAGTCAATGTAAGAATCATCTTTTGATTCACCTGAAATAATTGAAAGAAAAATATAAAAACTCGGCTTCCAAATTGAGAGACCTTATTAACTGCAGTTGATGACCCAACAAAGCTCCTGATCGAAGAACATATACCTCAGTTATGTCTTCAGGAAGCAAAAATATTGAGCATCCAAGTTTCCTTGCAATACTGATAATGTAGGTGGCATTCATCTTTTTCTCCTCATCTAAATTTCCCCAAGTTTGAAAAGAGAAAGAACAATGTCAAAACGAATGAGTATTTATCCAACATAATTTTATGAAAATCGAAAAGAATATAAGAAAAAAGTTAGATTTATAAATCACACACAATAAAACAAATTGTACTGTCAAAAACTAAATTCTTGCCAAAGCATGCTGCTATTGCCGACCAAAGTAACCGCACATCGCGTATGATTAGAAGAAAACATACCCGTTACTCCTTTTGTGACAAGACTCCAATTTACAGCTCTAGGCTGAACAGCACTGAGTAGCTCAAGAAAAAAGATGCCATCTGCCAAACTCTTATCCTGTTAAATTGAAATAGTGATGAAAATGGTTCAGATTTGTTTACTCAGAATAGAAGCAGAGAATCAGAAATCTAATTGAATGGTTCATTGAAGAAGTGAATGTTGTATTACACGAGATGAAGCTAATTTAAAACTATACCTTAAAACTATTCATGTGACTCTGGCTTCCTGAGATTCTCACTTTGGCATTGGCCCATTGCAGAATATCAGCATCAGTTATTTCCTTCCCATGGGAGTGGAATCTCAAGTTCTTCAGAAGTTGCAGGACATTGTATCTCATCATTTGCCATAATAATGCTGAAAAGAAAAGAAGCCAACATTCGTTATTCATAAAAAGGAGATACATAAGAACCCAACAGAAGATTCGGCAACATAGTCTGAAAAAAGCTTTCAGAATAGCATTAAAAGTATAATGGCGTAACAGAGTATTACCCAAAATCAATTTTTTATTTCCTTGTACGATATCATTTCCAGCGATATTGACCAGGGAAAACTTCAGTTGCTTCCCTATTTTTACCACTTGGTTACAGTTTTCTACTTTCCTGAATGGTAATTTAATCGGAGGCTTATTTGCAATCTTCCAATTGACAATCCCCGGTGACAGCTTGTCAAGAGTTTCTAGAAGTACCCATCTGCAAAGTATTTTTAGCCAATGCACTAGATTTTAGGTGTAGAATGAATTTTGTGAAATTATCAGATAGAAATCTATTATAATACAACCTGTATTCAATTTGGAATAAGTACCGTGATACTAAATTCTTATAATTGTGAGAGTAAAACATAGATACTAACCCATTTCTGAGATCTTCAAAGACATTGTCTATGTATGTTGAATTTCCAAGGCTGTTTATCCATAAACGGAATGCTCTTTCTTCTCTAGAAATCTGGGTGTCATCAGGTGAAACTTCAAGAAAAGATATCTCTTTTGTTTGGGTAGATAGCCCATTCCTGAATGTAAACGTGACAATTAGCTTATGTGCATTTGAACTCTATAAATGTGATAATGATATCTAGAGGAAGAAGACAAGCCATCAATTTGTTAAGGCATATTTAGCACTAAAATGCATCTTAAAGTACAAATGGTATACCATGAATATGGAAGATAGTAAACATTCTCACCTATGCTGGAAAATATGTGCAACAAAAGCAAGGTTAAGATTTGGGGAACCCTCTACAATATCCTTTGCAGTCAAGTATCTGCGACAACCCATCCTATCTGCATGTTCAAGAATCAATTTTGCTCTTTGCAGTGGATTTTTGACGGCCAATGTAGATGGATTGCTGTGCTCAGGTGCAAGAACATTTAAAAGGTTAGCGTAAGCTTCTCCATCCTGCAGATGGCACAGAGAATGATCAATATCAAACACATCTTTGAAAACTGATGTAGCATGCCTCACACAGAAATCATCAATTTTATTTGCTTTTGGCTTATACATTCAGGAAGTACTCAATTCATTCATCAGCATGGACAACTCTGGTCTACAAGCTAAACCATGATAACAGATGAATTGTGTGCTAATTGGATTAATAGACATATTGGACAATCATTCTCGATCAAGAGGTGCACCCAAGTACTACGTTTCATGGATCACATAACTCACCCTAATTTTGAGGTGATCATGATGCAAATCGTGATTCAAAAGCACTACTGCAATAAAAGATGATGAGAAAAGAATTTTTTTTTTCAAGGTTCTCTTTCAACTGTCAACGAGTAAGTTTGTCTGTGACTTTGAGCTATACAAACAACCAACATTTATGAATACTATTCATATCTCAAACAAAAGCCGACACTTCTCTTCACAAAGACAAACTCAAAACATCAAATTCTTTTGCTTTAAAGATGCTACAAAGCAAAAGCATACTCAAATGAAACTACTGTAGACAGAAGAAATATTAAAACTTATATATATGATGGACGTTTTCACTTATCTACCTTTATATCTGAAGAGAAGTTGGTCACTATTTTCTTGTATCCAGCTTTCTTCAGATGAAAATTCATCCACCTTAGTAAAATCTTCTCTGGAGGTAAACTCATCAACTCTTCCACATCCTGTTGTTTGCAATATAAAAAGGAAACTTGTTAGAGCAGAACTATTAATAAAATTCTGAGCATGCCGATTGTTAAACAAAACAACACTGCTGTTGAAAGAAGAGAATATTACCTTGCTATCATCAACCAGCTGCAGCAACTGAGGTGTTTTCTTCAGGTTGAGGTCGGCCAGCAATTGTATCTAGAATAGCATGACAACAAGAAGGTCAAACAATATCTCAACTAACAGAAAATGGTTCTGCAGTTTGCATTTCTTCAGCTTCATGGTTCCTAAGTCCAATGAAGCATTCATTAACTCATTGTCAGCTAAATGTCAAATTAAGATGATAAACATAAAAATGTTACCTTAATGATTTGGGAAATCACTCCAAGAACAAGATGACGCTGAAACAAAACAATAAAGGATATCAGCTTTAATGATCAATAGAATTGCAAAATTGAATTATTAAGCATAGTGACAACACGCAATTCAAGTCAATAAAATCATGGCAAAAGGGAAAATTAATTAAAAGGCATATACACGTACCCTTCCCTCGATAAAATCTTGGGTGCCTATGTTAACTACAGTACATCCAATAGCCTTAGCAGAGTTCAGACAGAGGGTATGGTTTTCATTTCTTTCCCACGGATTAAGCAACCTCTTTGTATTAATAGCTCTTTCATCAATTGTACCAGGAACTGCCACATTGATAAGCTTGCTGCAGGACAAGAATCAAAAGAACAATTAATAAAATCATCAAAACCTTAACATGTCCACAAGTAGAAAACACCATAATCAACAAAAAAAACTTATAGTTACCAGAGAAGAACCCCATCCTTTACAATCTCGAAAAGATCGTTAGATGAAGAATCAATTGGGAGGTATTTCTTTAGAAATTCATCCCCTGCAAGGTAATTATTGATATGTGCAACATAAGATGCTTTTTCGGATTCGCTAATGGTGTGAAGCAATGTGGTGGTTGCAGCTTTGAGGAATGCAGACGAGTTCTTGGCATTGCTTCCTGTTCTTGCATTTGCATGCGCTTGCAGCTTCAAATAAACCTGTACCATGATTACCAACACATGTTTTCCATCTTTAACCTTACAGATAATAAAAGAATTTCTACTTAATGAACAATCAAACAGTTACTTTAATTTTTTTTTAATTCCACCTGAAACACAAATAACATAATTGTATAAATAATGTTTCCAAAATCCAATCACAGCGTTCAAAAAAAAAAAAAGATTAGCTCTAGAACTGCAAATTTTTTTTATATATAGTATATGATTTGTTGTCTACGTCGATTGAAGAGGAGTACATGAAGTGAAAAAAGATGACTTGCCTTCATCGACTCTGAAGAGCAACCGAAAATATGATACTTTCATTCACAAAAGCAGGAAACGAAATCCAAAATTTTGAAAGAGCATAAATCAACCTCCAAAAGTATGATGAAACGACACATCGTCCAAATAGAAGGTCGATGAACGAATGATCGAGTAAACAGAAAAATGAGAGGATGACATATGAATATCAATCATACCTTCAAGAAGAGCTCGAAATCAACCTCATCTTGTAGGTCACGATGATAATCTTGAATAAGCGAAGCTCTCTCTTCTTCACTGAGATTTTCTCCAACAACTTTCAATCTCGACATCTTCGACGCTAAATCGCCTACCGTTAGCTTTCCACTGTCTCTCCTCATGCTCATGAACTGCAAAATTTCATATTTTCTTATTCTTAAAAATCTCAAAAAAAAGATAAAAACAATGGAAAAATAAAATGGATGAACTTACGTGAGTCTTTAAGCTCCGAAGCTCAACCTGCGTGAACTGGTTTTGAAGCGATGGATCTGATACAACAATCCCTACGTAACCTGACATTTTGCTAATTTCTTTTTTACAGTTTTTGTTTTGGTTATTGTAACTTTAAAAAAAAAAAAAAAAAGGATTCAAGTTCTGCAGCGGATTTGAATTTAATGTGAAAATGCGATCTCTCTTTCTTTCTATCTTTCAATTCTAATAGCTCCAGAGTACCGCAAGTGGAGCAAAGGCTTGCGAGTTTTTTGAATTAGAATTCAAATTATGACCCTTATGTCCCCTCAACCTCAAAGTGATTTATCTCTCTGTCTGAGTAGGAATCTGGGCCCCACTCCACACTTGGGCTGGGCCACATTCCATAATTCAAATTATGACTAATTTGTCATCGAACCCGCTTTCTTTTTTAAAAATTTGAAGAGTATTATATAGTTTTTTGTTCTAAATTTTCAGGTTTTCGCAAAGATACGTTAAAAAAAAAAAATTGTATGTAGACTATACGTAAATTAATAAAATTTTCAAGTGCGAAAGACAATACAACTATAAGGAATATAACATTATTTTGGATTGCTTGAGTTAGTATTTTCATAATGCGAGGGAAAATAAAAGTTGAATGTATAAATTTAAATTTCTATAGGATAGGTATCTTCTTAAATATTAGTGAAAATACATTCTCAAGTTGATTTTAGTACATGTATTATAAGTGTATGTATCTAGATTTTCAATAAATTTTAGATTAAAATACAATAAATTATTATTTTTTGGATAATATAGTAATAGATTGTGACCAACTTTTAAAAGGGGAAAAAAAGGCATTTAATAAGGAGAAGAAGAGAACTATTTAAAGCCTAAAGACTAGTATTATTTTGAATTTCCTTAACTAAAAATTACAGAGTAAGTAAAAGTTACGGCATTGAATCGCTTACAGGGTAGATTCATGAATAGCATTAATGGAGGTTGGTCATCATGCATTAAATATTTTTGGTAAAAAAATTAGGCAAAGGACAAGGCAGTCATTCAATACAAGATGATGATTTGGCCATTTTAGGAATTCTGAGCCCCACGTGAAAGAAAAGCTTGCTTGCTTTCCAAAAAGTTTGAGTTGATTGCAGGGACAGATTACAGTAACGGTCGTTTTTTGTGATTTATTTCCTTTCACTTGAAAATCCAATTCAATAGTAAAAAAACAAGGTTTGGTAAGCTCTGTTTGATAAATCTTTTCTTCAAGTTACTACAAACACACTAACATAATAATTAAAGAAAGAATTACCCATTTCAATGGAAAAGCACAGAGACAGCAAATGCTTTTTAGCTTAACGCATGGAGAAAGCAAGATTTACGGCCAAGAAAAAAGAGGCAAAAGTAGCAACGGGAGGCATAATTCACATGGATGCTATGACCTAAATTTAACTTCAATTCCCTTGTTATCAACTAAAAAGAGGCATGTGAGTGGGGGGACCAGAGGCAAAGGAGATAGAGATATCGTATCAGAAATGGAGGTGTTTATGGTTTTAATAGATAGGATGTGATTCAGTTTCACTCATTATATTATTGAGTTAAAAGCTGCTACCATAACACAGATTAATCGAGTTTTGACCAACTTTTTTCGCTTTCAAAGTGACAATAGACCCAAACTTTTTTTCTTAATTGAAGAGATTTGATTTTATAAGTAGAATGAGAAGTTTCTCAACATTTCAGCAGCATATTACAGCCCATATATCTATACGAGTGAATGATGAGTAATACTACGGTGCTTCGGCTCCTTTATGCACCGTATTTTTCATTACGCTCATTAATTTTTTCATACAAGTAATCCACATTTTTTATAAGGCAAACCCTATCTTACATGCATGTAAGATACATCCCCCTCACATGAATAGTGCATGTGTGGGATCCACACACTATTCATGTGAGGGGGATGTATCTTACGTGCATGTAAGATAGAAGGACCCTTTTTATAATTGCGACTTGAGAGACGAAGGTTCTAAAGTCGGCTCACGTCACGTGGACAACATCGACTTGTTTATTACTTGATCAAAGAAGCTCATGGAGAAAACCAATAGAAAAGAAATAGAGAGCATAACGGGGACAGCTTAGGCAAAGGCGAATAGTGAGGCCCAGTCAGTGATGATACGTAATAACAAGGAGGTGTGGTGACAAATCCAGGTCGGTGGGAGATATATATATATATATATGTATGCATGTATCTATATACACATTTTGCTTTACCAGAAAGGCAACACTCCTTAAGGCAAGCAACACAAGAGGGCTTGTGGGGAAAAGCTCTTCTAAATTATTGGGGGAATATGCAGCATCCTTGCTGTGTTTGCTTCTACACCTCACTACATTCAAATCATTACAAAGGTCTACACCGATCCCGAAATATATCACCATTGTTATCGAGTAGGTCCCTAACCCACATGCCATTCCGCTATTGTTAACCGGACACTGAAATCTTCATCATTGTTAGCTGATTTAGGATGTAACTGGAGCATCATTTTGAAATCTTCACTCTTTGCCATCATTGAGGACCTGATTAGGGATTTAAAAGATATTACAATGCACATTTCATTATAAACCAAGATGACGGTGAACAAACATTAAATTAACATATCTACATATTTTTAACAGTTACTTGGCCTCGTTGATGTTAGCCAAATACTTCACGTCATTCCAATAGCATAAGACGATTAAAATGGGGTTAATAATGTAGTGAAAAATTTACCACCTGTTAGAATGCTATTTCCTGAAGAACTTGAAGTGTCTTCTGATGGACCTGGATGCAAGATACAGAGAAGAATGGGTCACACAAGGAATGACGAATACGACTAGTAAGTGAACAGATTTTACTGAGAAGCTATTCAACCTTAGAACTTGTGCAGACAAAATGACACTACGTTTTGGTTAAGGGAGTTGATGAAGAGGCAATATTAAAACACACAGGTGTCCAAGTTTGCGAGTTCATCAATTAATAAAAAACATTCTCTTAAACCCGCCAATTATATTGCAAAAATATTTTTACAGAAAAACAGCAGGTCCCGAAATAAGTCTCTATGTACAACAAAACTTTTAAAAATATATATTTAACAAAAAGTAATTAAGCAATCTGGGAAGACTACTTAATCAAAAGGAGAGACAAGGTTATAGAACACTGTCAGGGGAAACAGTAGTTACCCATTCGAGATGTTGTGCTGTAATGCCAGGGACATTTCCGGAGTATATACCACCTAAGACCTGCAAGTCCAATAATAAAAGTTGGTCAGTTTTAATCTATCCTTATCAACTAGTTGTGAAGACCACCGTAAAAAAAAATTACTGAGATGATCAGAGGCCCAAACAAATTAAAGCAAGAGACAGTGACACTTTATCTGCTAGTTGCCAAGATCACCATCAAAAAAGAAAAAAAAGAAAAAAAGCAAGAGATGCAATATAGCCAACGGCAGTAGTAAAGTGATTACCTTCGTTACAGTCTCAAGAAACATTCCAGGGCGCACAGGAAGAGGTTTCTTTCCAGTAACACTTCCCTGGGGATCATAACAACATGATCATAAAACAGACCATCATAACACCAAGAATTGGGAAAACGTATTTGACCTAATATAAAGATAACACATTTCAACTAATGGCGAAAAAGTACACATAAGTCATATCAGGGATGAATCCCACCCTTCCTGCAATTCCACTGGAATTCCTATAAGCAGAGGTCTGATCACCGACATCATTATCTGCACCTTCATCTTTCCCTAGCATTACATTTTTTATCATTTCCCCAACAGTTTTCCCAGGCTTCAGAGCCACCAGTTTGGTTAAGAAGTTCACCTGAATTATTGAATTGAAGTGAAGCCAATGATCAATAATAAGAAGAATATAACAACACTCACGCATAGATTTAATCAAGATGAACAATAGTTATCAATAGTATACTTAAAAAGTAAGAAGAGGGAATTAAGGAAAATGAGAAACAGCCACATATAATAGATATAAGTCCTATAAAGGCGGGGATAAAGACCTCAGATTCGGGAAGTGTATTAAAACCACGATCATTCCGTTCATCCAGTATTCCACCTCCCATCATGTTTCGAGCTTCCTCTCTGATCAAAACAAGCCGTGCAAGTAGCTTTCTATCCGGAACAACTGGTCGAGTTTCCATTGTCTGCATAAGTTTCAAATCACAAGGGAAAAATTGGGGAAAAACATAATGAAGACGTTTACTGAACCTATAATTCGAACAGCCAATTGAAAAAAATGTGTTCGCTGAACTTAGAGTCAATGGTAGAATGCTTGATACAGAACAAACTTTACATGACTTCCAACTAAAGACTCTCAAACTGTAAATTTTGAGCTACATCACTAGCTCTTCCATGATGAATCTTTATTGCAACAATAAAGATTAAAACTCATTTTTAGCAAGCTAACTTACATTTGGTGTTAAATGTGATGCATTTTTCATATTTATCATTGTACAGATCTTCACATTTAAATGTCCTATGAATAGGCTAACCACTTTCTCATTTATTTTGTTATTTGAGCATGCAACAAACAAGGAGGTATTTAAATTGTTACTCTTGTCTAATTCTTTTGAACTCTCTGCCTAAATTCTACTGCTTCAAGAACCCAGACATCTAAGTCAGAGTGGTAGTCCTACAAAGGAAGATACAGGAATGCCAGGAAATATCAGCAAACAACTGTAATTAATGTGATGAACTCAACTGCCTATCAGGAAAAAGGGATTTCAATTTCTATTCCTGAGATGCAAGGGGTAGAGATTGCTAACGATCATGAAAGAGAGTTGTAACAGCAAAAAGAAGAAGTTTTAAAACACACAATACAATTTGAAATATGCAACAATGGTATAACTTATGAGAAAAGAACAGAGTAGTTTCTGAATTAATTACCTCTAGCAAGTCATCAGCCTGGTTAGCTATATCATTGAGATTGGCACAGGGAAGATGAACTTTGAGACCATTCTCACCTTTAAAGACGCCCCCACCAGCAGCCACTCGGCGCATCAATTCATGTCTGCTATCTTTTTGGGGAGTTCTGCAGAGAAGGCCAATCACTTGAACCTATATAGAGAAATCAAATTATTGAATGCATGGGTTATAATTTGAATTAGCTTTCAAATCGATAATTAGAATATGTAACCGGTATACAGAAACTTCCTCACATGTGGTGGACACTTTTTGGTAAGATGTGATAATACAGTCTCCTTGACCACCTCCAACAGTGCCTTGCGCTTCAGAGGCAACAAATAAACAGTCAAAAACCATTTCTAAGTTCCAAGTAATCATAAAACTAAACAAAGTATATGATATGTGTCAGCAACAAAACACAGAGAATCATTGCAATGACTAAAAACCATGCAAGCAGGAAAGGTGACATGGAAAATACGACTTAAATCATGCATAGAACAGGATGTTGTTTATCAACCATATTCTAATATCAGTAAAATGGCTATGGACCAGTTCCTTGAAAACATAGCCCTAATTTTATATGTCCATCAATAAGGAAGTCCACCCGTAAAGTTAATAACAACTCATACTCATACAACTTCCATGGTATGAAACTTTCGTTCTCAAAAACTTTCAAAAAAGTACCAAATTGGAAACATCTTCCAATCATTTTTAAGCAGCTATAGAAGGCAAATAAGGACACATAATAAAATACCAATCAGCCATAAAGTAGGAATTGAAAATATTGTTAGAAGAAGACGTATAATTTGCATTCCAGTTTACCCTGAATACGAAAAAAGTACTCAAACCATATGATTTGGGTCGTTAGCCTTCCATTAAAATTACATTAAGAATGTTGAAAATCGCAGTTTCAAGCACTATACATGAGCAAAAATTTTACCTTATCATCTTGGTCATTTTCAGCTTGCTGGATCATGTAATCCAGAGCCATCATAAAGCCAGGCTCCATCTCATCAACTCTTTTACCTATAACTCCTTGCGCCGTCAATTCCACAGCCACCTCCGCAGACGCTTCATTCATGTTCATATTTTCCAGCTGTAGCCACATATTATAAAGACAGAATAATTCGTTTAATTGTTCATTTTTGGAAAAAAGAGAATTGATTGATGAGCTAAGAGTAACAAATGAAAACTCACCAGCGTAATCATCTCTTGAAGCACAGAGGTGACTTGCTCACCTCCTTTGAGTATAGCTTCGTACTGGGCATTATTTATTTCTTGGTCTCCATTTATGTGTTGCTTCCGTCGGGTCCTGTCAGTTCTGTCTTGCAAGTCCAGCTCTTCATCTGGGAAACCTCCACCCACTACATAGCTGCTGCAAAAGGTCACTAACTGATTCTTCTCCTTCCGTTGTTTGAGTTGCCGTTGATACCGCTGCTGATTGTGTTGAGATGTGAATGAAATACAAGAAGAGGCGAAATCATTTGGAGCTGTAGAAGCTAAAGATAATGGAATCAACCGGACGGACGCCTGCAACATTTCGTAACTTGCTACTGCTCCCGTGGTTCTGGGTTTTTGGGTAGAGACAATATAGCATTAAGGAATCGACTAGCTTACAGAATCTGTAAGCTACAGACTGCAGCATAAGCCGTTGGATGTGGTTGGATGTGGTGTGCGAAATTAAACAATAGAAATTGGATGGTGGGATGATGGGAGATGTTAGGTACAGAATCTGCTAACATTAATTGGTTAAGACAGGGAAATTATTGTTTAATTTTCTTTTGAAAAAATAAATAAATAAACGACGTCGCTGAAGACCAAACAACGAGCACGTGATCAACCCGTGAGTCGATTAAGCAATTTACAACAAAGTCCCTAACTAACCAAATACGGAGTAAAAACTAATAAGGTTTGATTTGAAGGCCGTTAGGAAAACAGAAAACTGCCCCTTTGATTCTCTAAGGCTTAGTTGGGAAAACGATTTCACGTTTGGGTGAATATTCCGTTTCCATATGCTTAGCGGTAGGAATTAGGAAGTAGAAAGAAAGGGCCATCTCCTCCTCTTTAATCCAGGGTTAACAATGCCAGAGACGAGCGGCTTTGAAAGAGTTGAGGAATAATGTTGATACCGAATCGGGGGAGAAGAATCGTAGGGCTTGTGAGTGGGGGCTTCTTCGCTGGGTACAAAATGTCTTCTTTTATGCGCATTAGTTCAAAAATCGAAAATTGCAGCCGCCGACTGTCGGAGTATAATCCACTACCACATGGTTAAAAGTCATATGGTGCGTTTGCGATTGAGCTGCTATAGTTTTTAAGTTACAGCTGCTGTGTAAAAAAAATTATAAGTATTAAATAAAAGTTAGTAATATATAGTAAATATAAATTTTAAATAATAATTCTAATAAAATTATTAAAGATATAATATATTTTTTATTATACAAGTGAAAAATCATATCAACATAACTTAAAAGTTACAGCAGTTAATGTTTACCAAACATTTTAGTATTGTAACTTTTAAGTTACAGCTGCTCAACCTCAATACCAAACACACCCATAGGCAGTGATGGTAAAATGTGGGCCAGACTTTTGTAAGTTTATGCCCAAATTCAAATTATTGGTAACAAGCCCAAGCAGGGACGTAGTCAGAATTTTGATCGAGCCGGGGCACATTTAAAATCAAACATGACTCGAATGCGCGATTGCTCGTGTGATATGTCCTCATTTGAAAAACTGTATTGTGAGCCCCATAAACTCCAAATGGGAGCTTGCTACATGTACAATTGTGCTCCTTATAGAGTGCGTCTGTATGCATCTAATTGAAACCCTATTTAAAATATAATACATTTCAAAAATTTAGATAGCAATATATAACATTACAACTATAAAATTCATTGATAATAAATTTACTTATTACAATGGTTCTCCGTGAAAACTCCTCAATGAAATTTTATGAGTTGAAAATAATACATTATCAATATAGGCAAACATATATTTTTCAATAGACAAGACTAGGTTATTACTTAATTTGCTCTTAAATCTTTTAATAATAACAAAAATATTCATATATTGCAACACACAACAAAAATGAAATGCATGATAAAATTATAAATTTTAAAACTAGACAAAAGATTAATTAGAAAATTAAAAATTAAAATTGGGTAGTCTTACAACTTATGATTCAATGTTGAAAGACTAAATAATTGATTTTACTTGAATAAAAAATAAAAAGATTAAAGACTGGTCAATTAACCATTATACTAACATTTTGTTATGATTTTTTTTTATTTTAATATTTGTTCTCGTGTCTTTAATCAATTTTCATGAAATTTTAATAACTAATTAAATTATTTATAACTAGAAATTTAAACTAGGGACAATATGAATATTTTAAAATTATTGGAGTCAATTTCAAATTTTATAATTCAGATGGGGCATTTTTCATAAACAACAAATAAAACACAATTTTTTAGTATAATTATCAAAAAAAATTTAAAAGCCAGCTGGGGCCTATGCCCCACCTTGTCCCATGTTGGCTTCGTCCCTGAGCCCAAGGGGCCTAGTTCGAGCCTGGATAAGCTTAGGCTTCTATTGATTTTTTTAATGAAGTTAAGAAAACATTAGATTAAAGATAGATATCCAGTACATAGGGTGTGTTTGGGAGTGAGGTGCTGTAGTTTTTAAGCTGCAGCTGCTGTGAAGTAAAAACTACATCTGTGGCGTAGAAGTTGGGAAAAAAAAATTATTAAACTGCCAAAGCCTAACTATAAGTGTTACCAAACACCTTAGTAGATGGGCTTTGACAGCCCAGCTACCTCACCACACTCTCAAACGGGCTAATAGTAGTGCAATAGTTAAATACATAAGATCCTAGCAACCAACATAATAAACCACAAATACTAATATAAAAAACAAACTATTCTAATAATTATGGACCATCTTCTTCTTCATCTTTCAATTCCTCTCTAGTAAGTTTTTCTCAAGAACTCCACCTAACAAAAAAGAGTGTTAAAATAAATAGTAAAGCAAAAAACAATTAGTAATTAATTTTGTAAAGAATATTTTTATACCTTGACTGCTGGCAGCTCATAACCAATGCCGAGAGCACATGATTGCTTCCAACATGTTTAGGTGCAATCTCTACAATGTGGACTAAAGATTCTAACCCCTGTACTAAAAGTAGACTCCAAGGCAAGAGTTGTCACAGGCATGGCTAAAAAATCCCTGGCCATCTCAACTAAAATAGGATATTTGCTTTTGTTCATCTTCTACACTGTAGAACACCAAAGTTCAAAGTAATAGGTTGACAATTTTAGCTTTTGTTCATCCTCCAAATACTTCTCAAAATCGGACTTCGAACTAATAGGTTGACAATTTTAGGCTGCATATACATCAAAATCACCCATATCATCTACATCAGCAAAATCAATATGAGATTCGTTGGAAGAAACAATATTTAAGGTAGAAGACTCATCGAGAACATTGTTTCTCGCAGTTGCGGATTTGGCCTCATAATTATTAACCATTTCATCACAAAGCTCATGCACTCTCTTAAGCTGATTTTAAAGACCAACTATATAAATCTTTGGATAATAGTAATTAACCAACACCATCTTGTATCTCAAATCAAGAATAATGACTATGATCAATACCCTACTAATCTCTTCCCAATACTTCAAAAAAATAATTCAATCATGTTATATTGCAAGAACTTATGATGTTTGCCGCCCCTTCAATAAAATCCTCATTTTACAAACCACTGAAAAAAAAAAAGATTAGCTGTGGGGGTATGTTATACCCAAAAAGATTTCAATCAAGCTAGAAAATCACCTCAAATAATCCAACATTTGCTTAGAGAACTCCCATTTCTCACTACTAAACAAACACTCATATTGTGGCTCAAGTGCCTGCAGTTGAGAAAAAATATATTTGTACTTCACTGCAAGTTCAACCATAATGAAAGTAGAATTCCATTTAGTTGGACAATCAAACCCAACTTTTTCACATTTGTTATCTGTAATTAACGTGCAACCAACTCAAACTTTTCTAGTTGTTTTGGCGACGAATTCCAAGAAGATACATTGTCTCTAACATGTGCAATATGACTCTCAATCATTGACAATCTATCCTTCACAATTAGATTCAAATATGAGCCACACACCATACATCAAAAAATTTATCACACAATATCATTGTCTCAATTGACAACAATCCCTTCAATCTATCAACCATTGCTTCATTAATGGAACAATTATCCAAATTAACCTTGGATATCCTTCACTCCAAATTCCAATCCAACAAATACTTTACTAAAATTTGGGGAAAGACAATCAGTTATCTGTGGGGCTTGCACATATATAAACATATTCATTAAAAAATAATAAAAATTATGCAAAGTTATAAAAGAATTATTAAATAAAAAATTTAATATTTAGTAAAGTAACTATCTCACGATGTTTTGTATCCAGCTCACGTATACTAGTTAGCATGTCCGTAATAAGCCACCCTACTATTATTAATCTCTAATCAATTCATTGCCTTCGCCTTTTCTGCATTATATAAATTAAATATCTCATTCTTTAAGGTGTTTCTAAACATAGGTTTCACCAATGGGTTATAATAATCAACAATATCTCTCAATTGCTCATACTTGACAAACCTAAAAGGAAGCTCATGCTTTACAACCACTGGCAGCCAATGGATCAAATAATTAAATTTCAAGCACGCCATTTTCAGTCCTCGCCAAGAGTTGCTTATTCAGAAAAACCTCTTTCAATGTTGGCTAATTAAAACTGTAAAGAATTTGTCTAGCAAGTTTATTCAAGTTACTGGTTCCTAATCCACAACTAAGGACTGGTCCACAATAATTGTATTTTTTCTTCTCTACCCCACTGACGTTTATCTTTGTGAAATAATCCCCAAAATTTAAGACAGCCCTCTGTTTTTTTTTTTCAACTACGTATTCATTCTTGAACATTTTCTATCTTAGCAATCAGAGATAAATCAGAAGCATTTTCCATTATAATCCTACGCAAAATTAAAGCATGTAAAATATTAAGCTAATATAATTACACCACCAAACCTATAGACTACCATCAGCTTGCTGTAAATTCCAATATCATAAAAAAATAATAATTAACCGAAATGCTAAGAGGGTAAGAAATCCATCGTGCTTGAAAATGTTACATGTTTTGATAATTCTTTGACATATATTCAGAATTAACCATACAACGACCAAAATTGCAGAATTTCCACAAGTTGAAAAAAAAAAATCAAAGCTTACTTAAGGTCGAGTGGGTGGTGTTAGGTTTGCTGCTACCGCGTCGTATGGGTGCAAGCTGCCAGTGCTTGGTTTGTTGCTACGTCGTGTGGCTGCTACATTTTCGTGCTGGGTTCGCTGGTTGGTGGTGCTAGCTGCTAGGTTCAATCGATGATGGATGGATCGATCATTGATGGCTGCAAATGTTGGGTGGGTGTTGGTTTGGTTGTTTCTTTTTTGCTTTTGCTTGTGCTGTTGTTTAATTTACGGATTGTTGGGGCTTGTGATTTCATGATTTGTGAAATTTGGTTGGTTTTTTTTTTTTTTTAATTTATAAATCATACAGCCCAGACTTTTTCTATAAGCTGTTAAGTGTTAACGAAGCTCATTAACAGTAGGTTTTATAATTTTCGGCCCGTATCCATTCCCTTATGTGGTACGAGCTGGGCCTACAGCCTATGCCCTGGACCGAGCCAGCTTGGGCTTTTTAACTTACAAAGGCAAACAAGTAGTAGCCGGTCCGTTTGCTACGTGGCTCATTCTCAGATGAAAATACAAATAGTTTCGTCCCTCAAACTGTCAAACACGGCAAGCGGCCGAGTAAAGAAATTAGTTGAACTAACAAACTCCAAGAAAATTGAAATGAGAATTAACCGGGGCAGTGAAAGAAAAAGTAGAATATGAGTATACGACAGTGAATGACCAGAGGCCTAACCATTTATGCTGCCAAAAAGTTTTGAAACACCCCTCGAAAATCCTAGCCAATTTTTTTGATTCCCGTGTCAGACCAGCCAATCAGTCATTAATCTTCCATATTTATTATATTCAAAAACCTTTTCTTTTTTTCCCAAAATCACCCTCTCTTTTATAGTAATTCCATCCACGATCAATCGGATTAAAATCCCGAATAGAAAGACAAACCAAGGAACATTCCCACCAATTAAAAATTCAAAAAACCCAAATAAAGTTTATTATTTTATTTTCCAATCGAAACTGGCATTCTGTCAGTCAATTAACTTCAATACAGCAGTTGCAGTGAACTGCTGCGCCTTTGAATCTATTTTATTTTTGTTGCTTTGTTTTAATGTAATAAGTTTCTGGGTAAATGGCCAGTGTTAATTTCGAGTTATTTATTTAGTCAGGGCTATTAATACCAAATTTAACATATGATAGAAGATGGGCGCTCTACTGTCACGCTTCATACATACGAGAACGTACAATATGTGTTAAACAGTGTTGCACTGATGCGATGGTTGGAGTGTGCGACACGCCAAGGGCATTTTTGGTAGAGGGGCAAAAAGCCGAGGGATACGAGTGACAGTGCAGTGGCATCATCAGTAAATCATTCGAGAAAAAGGGGTATTCTGAAACCGAAAAAAATTTGCCACAATTTCCGTTTTACCCTTGCTCGTCCCAAACGGTTCCGCTTCCCCGCTTCTATAAAATCCCCCTTAACACACCCCACGGAATCCTCATTTCGTTTTATCTCTTCTTCTCTCTCTTTCGTTTTCTCTCTCTTTCTCTCTCCTAGGGTCAGGTTTCTTTCCTTTGTCTAGACTCCAAAACTCTCTCGCTCAATGGCTGATGTCCAGGAGGTTCAGAATGGAGCTGCGCCGGAGAAGGCTCCTGCTACCGCGGCCAGCTTCACGGGGATGAAGCCGCAGTTGCTTGTGGAAGCACCGAAGGCTACTGACGCTGTTCAGTTCTACAAGACCGCGTTTGGTGCTGTGGAGATCGGCCGTAGCGTGGAAACCAAACGCAAGGCTGAACAGGAGCTCCCACTCATCTCCTGCGCTCAACTGGAGATTGCCGGCTCCACCTTCCTTGTCTCTGACGTTTCCGGTGACTCTGCTGCGTACGTTTCTTGAACACTGAAATTGTTTATGTTTTGTTTTTTTATCAGATCTAGCTTTATGCTTAGAGTTTAATTGCTTTTCGTTGTTGCATCTTGATGTTCTTTGAACATTTACGTACTTGAATCTATACGTTGTTGCTCAACTGTTATTTTGTCTTTTGTTTTTAATTTTAAGATCTGTTTAAGTGCTTGTTTTGTACTATTTTACTCGTTTGTTTGGCAATATTTTGTATAAAATACATTTAACATTTATTTATATGTTTTCGTTATTCTTTCCCTGTGATTTTTGTTCTTGAATCTCCCTTGTAATCCATTTTTTGACCTTTAGTTGACTTCGTCTGTTTTCTGGATTTTTGTCTTGGATATTTGGCTCATTATTTTTATTTATTTACGGTTTTGACCAGTGCACAGACCGTGGGGACCGGATGCGTGCTTTGCTTGGAGACCGAGGACGTGGAGGCTGCCGTCGCCAAGGCTGTGAGTGCTGGAGCTGTTGCTGAGGGTGAGCTCGCTGAAGGCAACGGCGCGTGTTGTGGAGAGCGCGTGGGAAAGGTCAAAGATCCTTATGGCTTCACTTGGCTCATTTGCTCCCCGGTCAAGAAGTGCGCTGGCGTGGAAGCTTAAGAGCCGCCTGATCTGATCTTTAGATATTGATCTACTATCACATAACTCTCTTTTGTCGTTCGTCTTTTCTGCTGTGGGTTAATAGCTCTAGGCTTTTTTAGTATTTCGGATATCTTGATGATATTGCTGAACGTTGATCATGATGAAGGATGTTTTTGATTAATTTTGAAGGAACTGACAGCTGGCAGTTATAGACTTCTTGCTACTCTTATTTTCAATTTATCATCTTTTCTATTTTGCTAGTAATATCATCATTAATTCTAGTGATAACTATCCCTTCTTTGTGGAGGGTAAGATAGACTTTTAAACGTCGTGGTTGTGGATGTGGATAGGGTGGTGGTTTATTGTTGTGCCTCGTGGGACAATAACATATATCTTTTGCGTCTGCGATTTGTTTAGTCTTTGTTTATTTTATTTTATTGTTTCAAGTAATGTTAAAATTTCTTCAATAGTCGAGGAATTAGGGACGAAAACATTGGGCAGTGTAACTGTCAGATTTGGGACGAGTCGGTATGCAACACGTGTCCACGATGCTACTATCACTGTAGCGCAGCATGGGCATGTGTCAATTGAATAGACAGCGAGTTGTCTTTCTGCGGGCCCGAGATTTTAACAGTTAGGGGTGGGGTACTCGTGAGCGTTTCCAAATTATTTGTTGGATGATAAAGATTTGTCCCCTTTAATTGAAGGCAATTCCTAAGTTGTGTTTGAGATACGGCCGGTTGTTTTTACGCGATGGACTGAAATTTAAACGTTGAGAAATAATTTATACGAAATGAATGGTGTGTGGACTTGAATTAGTTTAGTTTTATGGGTTTTAAGTTATATTAAATTTAAATTGAATTAGTCACAAGTTCAATGAGTTTAGTTCTGTGGGCTACAAGTTGCATTAAATTTAACTTAAAGATAGGTCATCCATAAAAAAAAAAAAAATTAACTTAAGGGAGACCTTTGATTGAATGCCCATATTCAATGGTGATAAGGGCGGTCAATTCGGAGTCAATAATTTTGTAGGGAGGAATTCGAAGAGGATATTTTAACGTAACATTTTAACTAGATCACCTGTTCATATTACAAGATAGCACAAAGGATAGGAATATAGGAAATAAGGAATATGTGATTCACAAACAACATCAAATGAAATGCTTATATTGTGTTAAGTGTTTATTTTGTATGACTTATTTAATGAGTATAAATGTTTAATTAATCTTATAAATTCTAAATATTTATTTAATTTTATAAACTCTTTAAAAAAATTTTATTAATTGTTTAGTTATATTTTTATTTAACAATCTTATTTTACTTCTTTTATAACATAATTAAAAAAATTACCTATTAAAATAATTTTACAATGTGTAATAAAAAGATCTCATTAAAATTAAACAACTAATTTTTTTAAATAAAAATTTTACTAATAAAAATTATACTTAAATAAATTTTATTTAAAAAATTATACCAAGCACAGCTTACTTGGAACATCCTTCAACAATTAGGCGGCTTTACTACAAGCTCCAGTTGATTTATTTTAGAAGAGAACTAGAGAAGGGTAAGCAAGATTAAAAGAGATTGCTAAATCAAGTGAGCCGGTTAAATTTGAGTGAAGGCAAATTTAAGTTAAATTTGAGTTCGAACCCCCACAAATGTATTGTGGGGATATTTCATTCCTCAATTAAATTTGAGTGAATGCAGTTTTCTTCTTTACCCAAGTGTAAGGAGTAGACATCTCTCGAATATTTGTGAGGGTTAAAATCTGGTCAGTGCTTCATTAGCATTGATATAAGTTGGTCTCAGTAATAGTCTGATTTGTAAATATCAATATAATCTGATGTAATATGAATTGTAATTTGAACAATAATATCATGTAATAAAAAAAAAAAAAAGTGAGCCGGTTGGAACTGGGCAAGGCACGTGGAAAGATCATGATCAATCCGATGCGCGTCCAAAGGTGCTAGTCCTTCTCCAACAGGATGAGTTAGTAAACAATTGAAAAAGACAATGGCAGCACTCAAGTGACGGGACAAATTGGCTGAAGTTACGAGACCGTAAACTACAACTAGAACTAAAAATTGGCAGCATAAATGTTTATTAACTAGGTACGTTACATGATTGGTTTATTATTACTAATATTGGTCTTTTATTGATTATGAGGTGAACAAGGGGGCCACGTGCAAAATTTAACAGGATCCCTTTGTGATTTGATTTGAGGTTGTCGGAAAAGGAAATATGAATTACTCAACTCGGGTTGTGTAGAGGGGGGTCCGAGGCCTTTTAAAAGAAATATTTGGAGAAGCAGTCTTTCTCTCGGGAGGAAAATTGACGTCTTAAATATTTAAAAAAATTAAAATTTAAATGGTGTTATATTAGAATTGATATAAATTAATTTCAATAATTACATAATTATAAATATTATGAACAATATTTTTTTAAAATATATATATATATATATTTGAACCTGTGTTAGATTTCTTTATTGCCACTCAACTTGCAGGCTCTCTCAAATATTTCAATCACTAAAGAATCCATTTGCAATATAATGATATATCCACACAGAATAATGTTATAAATATTGGAATTAACATAAAATTTTGCATTTTTTTTTTTTAAAAAAAAGTCTTATAGCCAATGGGCTACGAGCCCATTGGCAACTCATGTGCCCAATAATCTTAGGCGCATGAGTTCGAGTCTCAGCCATTGCGGAGACTCGACTCCCTTCTTATAGGAGTTTATTTGGCTCCCCACTTTGGGGATAGAATCGATTTCCCTCTAATATTAAGTGAAGGTCGTTAATGGACTGTGTCACATTATAATTATGAAGGAGAGTCTCAATTGTTATTTGGCTGTAAATATTAGTAGAGTTCTAATTGTGATATATCAATATTTTAAAAAAATGTTATAGTGATTTTTTTAATTAATTCCCTTAATTTCTAGTGATGGTGTGATATTTTTATGCACATTTCACTGTTGATCTACGCAACTTAATAATATGAACAAAGTTAAACGGTTTTCAATTTAAATAGAGAATTCAAAGAAGATATTATAAGATCCAAGTCAAGGAATCACTTGCGCAACTCATTCTTATTGTAAATCACATAAAATTACAGCAAATCTATATTACAAAGTTAGGAAACAATACGACATGTATAAGAGGCTTCCTGTCAACATTAATCTACATTAACAAATTTATCAAATGTCAGATAACATATAGTCTTTGTTAACACTTGTTTTTAATATTAATATTAATTACCTAAGAGCTTAATATATTCGAGTCAAGTGAATTCTTAATCGTAGTTTTAGAGCCAAGCGTGCTTTTTAATTCCTCTCATGTGCAAATCCTAGCCAATCGAATGGAACATGGAGCGCCTTGGCGAGTGAATCTTCGAATTCATAAATCACAAAGATCGAGCAAACCTAGTGATAGGCAGTCGTCAAATTTCACATGTATGCTTGTACTTTAATTATTCAGTCGCTGTCCAATTTTTGTAGCAATAATGTTGATGTTACTTTTCCTTTTTATCTTTTATTACCTTTTGCTTAAAGTTTTCGTGATGAGTAATGATATAGCCACAAACTCTTATATAAATTTATTTTATATAAATTGATGTGGCATGATAAGATTAATTGAATTAAATATCACTTGACTCACATAATTTGTTTTTATTATTTTATATTTTCATTCAACCAATGAATTAATACCACGTTAGTTTGTATAAAATAAATTTATACAAGAGTTTGTGGCTGTATCATTATTCTTTCATGATTATTGTTATCTAGCTATCTCATAAAAGGAAGCAAATAATGGAAATCCTTTTCATGATCATTTTTGAGCTAGCGAAGGATTTGCTATTGAACTCGAGGCTATCTTGGACGAGGGAATTTAAGGATGGCAATCGGCACCGCCCGCAGTGAGTATGCTATTATTAAACCCACACCTGCACTCACTGTGTGAGCGGGTTTGCGGTTACCATTGTCATCCGAGTCCGTTAATTTCCGCACTACGAGAGATGAGAGATGACGAAGTGAGAAATTAGACCGGAGATCTAGGCTCTAAATATCATATTGAATAAAATCATTTGATAATGGACATCGTCCGCAACGAGTTTATTATTATTAAATCCACACCCGCACATGTTGTGGGTTTTAATTTTTTAAGAAAATTCACATGCTGCGGGTTTTGACAATTACCAAACCCGCAATGGTACTCAACAGATTTTTTACAGGTTCTCACATTTAAAATCACAAATGTTTAATATGTAAATTTATATTAATAACCTAAAATTTCACATAACATACTCAATTCTAATTTTAATCAATGTAAATAGAAAATTAAAATTTCAACATCAATCCAACACAAATTCTCAAATTTAAGTATAAAATATATAAATTCATTAAAAAAAAACCACAAATGCCCTGAAAAATTCATGGGTGTGCAGCTATTGTTCACAGGTGAAAGAGAAATAGTTTGGAAGGTTAGGTTTTGCGGCTGTTACTCACAAATAAAAAGAAAATATTTTGGGTTTCCTTTAGCTTAGGTTATGAGTTGCAACTTGCACACACCATACATGACATGTTTACACTTTACATTTATTTTATTTATATATTTTTAGATTTAATTATTTTTCAATTAAAATTACATTTTAAAATATTTGGACAAAAAAAAACGGGTTTGGCGAATATTCATGCAGGTATCCATTGGATATTTAGTGCGGGTTTTAATTTCTAATATCAAACCTACCCGCAACCCGTAAAATTACCCGCAGTGGGCGAGTTTGAGGGTACCATTGCCATCTCAAACAAGAGCCCGTTAATTTATGCGAGAGATGAGAGACGACAAAAGTGAGGAATCAGACCGAAGATTTAGGCTCTAAATATCATATCGAATAAAATCATTTGATTTAAAAATTTAAGTGAATATTGATAGTGATAAATTAGGACTCAATAATACTAATAAAGATGAGTCAGCCGAGACATTATATAGATCAGTGACCGATTTCTAGTACTAGTAGTGACCACAGGGGGCTGAAGTCTCCAGTGAACAAAATTTCCCTCCCAAATTTTACTTATTTATTATTAGCAATTAATATGATATCATTTAACCCTCCTCTAATTAAATATCTTTCAAATATTATAAAAGTTAAAAGTACTTCTTACATACTTCAAATAATTAAAGGGTTTGGGCTTTCGGCCGCTTGGCCCACGTACATTCAAATAAATTAATTTTTTGCGCTCCAAAAACCATATTTTAATCTACAATTCTTGAAGTATGCAAAAATCCGATAGAAGTTTGCAAATCTCCAAGACTACACCTCCAACTTAACAGTAAAAGTGAACATTTCTTAATTCCCCTCAGCTTGTCGCTGTCACTAAAAACCGTAAAAAGGCATGAACAGAGTCGCTTGATGCTTTGGGTTGGGTTTAGGTCAACCCAACCCAACCCAAACTTGTTTAACCCAACTCAATTCAATCCATATCAATAATGATTTGGGTTTGGGTTTGGATTTGAGTTTTATGATTAAAATATCTTTTGTTTAGGTAATTTGATTGTATCAAAATCATAAAAATTGATCATTTATCACACAAATTAAAATTGATTTTATCATTTAATAAATAAATATTATTAGCTTTCAACTTTTTATTTATATTTATTCTAAATTATTAACATTAAATGCCAATTGATAGATGTAATGTGTAGGATGTAATCTGATTGGGGTGGGTAGATTTGGGTTTGGATCAACTTGATCGGGTCGGGAAAAAAGTAATCCAAATTCAATCGAAACTTGTCGGATAAAAAATTTGTGTTAATTATATGTGGGTCCAGTCAGGTTCGATCTAAAATTAGATCCAAGCCCATTACAATGGATTAAGATATTATTCAGATTAGGGGTAATCTTGAGTTTTTTTATTTTTTTGGTTTACTTTGAGTGTTTTTTTTTTGTTTAAATTATTTTAGTTATTAGAAGATAGGTTTAATGTAATTATCTCATTTTAGTCCCTTTTTTTTTTTTTACCAATTTTCAACAAAAAATGAAAATTACTACTATGAGATTAAATAAATAAAAAATAAAATAAACTACTAATATAGGATCAGAGATCCTATATTAGTCCCTAGATCTAATTAGTCCCTATGTGTGACGGAATTCTTAGTTCTAACGGGTGAAACAGGTTATTTGTAGGGATACACATAAAATTTTAACACGCACATATTTCTATTATATAAGCAAACCACGGTGGTACGGGAGAAATTTTATCAAAAAAATAATCTAAAATATTCATGATATTGGTAATAATAATAATAATGAGAGAAAAAAAATTAAAATGCGTGATATCAAGATGCTTTCATTCATGGAAGAAGTGTGTTGCACTTGGGAAGGAAGAGCCGAGGCAGAATGATTTTTTATATATGTTGTTATTGTTACTATTTTTTTGGCTTTATCTATTGAGCAATTTTAACTTTCTGATAAGTGACTTGTAAACCTTATGAGTTGTTATTTCTTTTTTTTTTCTTTTTCTTTTTTTTATAGTCCTTTTTGAGCTTGTATGAATACATGATTTAATTAGAAATCATCAACCTAACTGAACAAATAATATGGCTGCTACTTATACAAGATCTATTGGTGCCAATTGGTTTATCGCCCTTTCAATTGTGAATGTGTGTGAATTTTGATTTATTTTAACGTCCACTTATCTTAACAATTTGAAAATTGATATGCGGGAAATAAATAGATGTTCTAATATTTAAATTTGAGCTAGGGATAACAATCTATTTATAAGTCAAACACTGTATTATGGCTAGACAATGTTGTCTAGCAACAATTTGACAATGTACAATTATATAAACGTTACTATTTAATCTCAAATTTACATCTTCAAAGGTGCGATCATACTATAACTTGTAAGAATCCACAAAATGTGATATAATTTTATTGGTTGAACCTTTCTTATCATGAAATACATTATTCTTGTGGCATAATCAAAATTTTGGTTCAACGAAGCGATGTTATAGAAATTACCATAAACTTGAGTAGGTTAGATTATAAAGTCAGTAAAAAAGAGAGCTAACAATGAGGATCGTGATGATCAAATTAAGCATAAACTTGAGTAAATTATAACGTAAAACCCATCAACGAGGGTAAAACAAGAAACATGTATACAAATTGGTATAATTTCAATTTTTATCCGACATGAGAGCAGAGAGCAGAGCTGGGCCTCTACAGTCTACATATACCTCTAGTTCCTGCCAGCCCATGATTTCTCTTTAGTTAATTTATCATCCATATAATTGGATTTGAAATTAAGAATAAATTAGTTATTTCTTCAATATCACATTCATCACATCACTCGCTGTCAATTTGAAAGCAATTATCAACAGAGTAATCAAAGAGGAAATTTGTACTATATTATTAGGTCATAACATTATTTTTAACCAGATCACACTTATTCATAGGAAATAATAAATAAAACCGTATTAATTGGACGTGAACCAGCAGGCAGTAACGTTCCTTCAACCTGTAGGCCTCTTCGTCCTGCTCGCTAATTCAGTAAGCTGCATGCATACGTATATAAAAGATCAGGCGACTAATCAATTAATAACACAGAAAGTATGTACAATTAAAATTAAACGTACGTGTAATCTGCGCAGCGGGGCCTGACGTATCTGAGGTTGCACCTGGAAGGAAGAGCCATGGCAAGATCATAATCAATCTGAAGGGAACGGACAACGTCCGAGAATTGCGAGGAGCACCAGCAGTCGGTGTTGCAAACACCAAGAAGAGACATGCAGCACTCTGGGTTCGGTTTGGTCAGATCTTCCTGCAGACATCTCCATCGAATAGGCTCGATCCTTCTCGTACAGTAATAACCTGCTGCTTGGTCCCACGTGCTTTCAACCATCACCGGTACCGCCGCCGCCGTCACCGTCATGGTCGCCATCATCAATACAACCGCTAACTTGTTTCCCATTCCCATTTCTAATATTATATTTCTCTCAGTTACCTTACCTGCAGTTTACTTGCATTGCACTCCCTTCCCTAGCTGATCTGAAATTATATAGAAGAACGTTCCATACGTGAACTAGATTTTAATTAATTGCCAGCGTTTATATCCATGACATGTTGTTTAAACTTATCACATGGCGGGTTTGTATTGCTATTAAGGGAGAATGCCGATTTGGCCACTTTTTTTTAATGTTATTTCACCATTTAGGTCCCTAACAGGTTTTAATTTTGTCATTTCAATATCTCGACCCTCTTGTTAGTAAAGAAATTGAGTTGAGTTATTCCACATTGATTAGAAAATAAAAATATATGTATGTATACTGTTAAAGCAAGTTTAAGCTTTCAATTTAAGTGATAAGTTAGCTTTTATGTTAGTATTTTAAGTTAAAACACTTTGATGTCTTAGATGTAGTTAGGTTTGCCTTCCATCTAGTGTTGATGAGGAAAAATTTCCTCTTCTTTCTCACAGGTCTTTTTTTGCAGACAAAACTGCGTGGTCTTCAAGGACAAGTGTCCGCGCTAAAGATTTTGTTATAAATATCACCATCCCATTCAATCAAGAGATTAGATTTGCTAAATTGACTTAAGGTCCCTTGTCAAAAAAAAAAAAAAAAAAAGGGTCTTAATTAGTGTTAGATTATCTTATAATTGTTGCTTGTGAGTATGTGACGGTACCCTCTAAATTTTTTTTCGTGACGACACTAAAAATGGTTGCCCCGATTAGCGTTGATTTGTGAGAATAATAAATCTTGTCTTCACAACCGTTATAGTACAGACTTTAATATCATTATATATGTTATACAGTTTAATCTATTTTCCAATGTGATCATTAAGATTTCTTCTAAGTTAGGTAACTTCATCGCTTATGGTCTAGGGCAGGTTTACTTACCATTGTCTTATCCAACAAGAACTGGTGGCTTTGGTGAGATAGCTTCCTTCTTCCGTTTACTATACGTGTCTCGGATGACTCAAATTAATCAAGTTATAATCTGTTTCTACGTGCCACTAAAAAAATTAAAAAGAAAAAGATTGCAAAGGACTATAAATATTTAGTATTTTTCTTGAGAAAAAAAAAAAGGAAAGATTTTGAGTACTAATTGTGTGCTTTGCTAGTTGCTCTTGATCTAAAATGCTTTCTCAAATATTTCAATTACAAAAAGAAACCCAAAATAATGTGAATTGGTTATTTTGATCAGATCATTAAGCTATAATGGCTGACAGTAGGCTACCAGTTCTGAATCAGCAACGATATGATAATAAAAACACAGTATCATTTAATCAAACTTACTTATGTCACTCGTATTTATATAAATTGCATAAACCACAGCAAAGGTACATTACAAACAACAATATATAGAAAGAAAGATGTTGACAACATGAACCAACATGCAGCACGGACACGACCACAAACATCCTTCAACGATTATTCCACATGCTATTTCTCATTTAGGAACCTGTAAAGAAAAACCCCAGCAAGATTAGCAACAAATTAAGTTTGTAGCTGGTATTAGTTCAATTAATTAGTTAAGTTAATTTAACTAATTACATGGAACAGCAATAGGAGGGTTGCACTTGGCAGGAAGAGCCAAGGCAAGATCAGGATCAATCCCAAAAGCTTTCAACATCGGGGACCCTTTGTAACCACACAAGCATTGCAAGTCAGCACCAGCAAGAGCCTTGCAGCACTGAGCCGATGGGGCTGCCGTGTTTGGTGCATCCTGTGTCACGTATGGCTTACAAGCTTCTAGCCCAGCGTCAGACATTTTGCACAAACTTAGTGCCCTTGAGCTTTCAATGCCCATCATCATCACCACTGCCAACAAAACCACCAACTTCCTTCCCATCTCCATTGACAATTCTCCTCTTACTCGTTTAATTAGCTGCTGCAGTTGATTTAATTACTCAGCTCTCAAGACCACTCAGGGTTGTGCACATGGTGGCATTGATTGGGCTGTGTTGTTTATATAGAAGAGTTTATGCGCCCGTGAACTAAATTTGGCAGCATGCCAGAGTCACGGGTGCATAAATTTTGTTACACTTTATCTCATTGCATTGGCTGGCCCTTGGTTTTGATATTAATTTATCATTGGTTGTTTTGATTTTGTGGTCTCAAATGACGCCACATAATTGAAGGGAATATTTAACCCCCTCGAGCACTGAATAATGGGAATAAGAATGAATGATTTTCGAGATGATTTTTCATGATGTTAGTTATCGTTATTTCTTTTGACTTTATCTCTACTTGAGCAAATTTTGTGATAAGTACTGCCTGCAACATTCTATTTAGGGGATTTTCGTTTGTATTTTTTTCTTTTTTCTTTTTTTTTACAACCAATCATTTGTTTTTTTTTTTTAATTTTTTCTGATTTTACTTTCCTTTTTAAGATTTTATGAGTGCATGATTCAACTGGAAATTAACCTAAGATTGAGTGCCTTCTACATATTAAATTAATAATAAGAATAATAAGAAGAAAATAAAAAAAACATGAATTTCAACTTAATCCATCAAAATCAATTGGCATCTCGAGAGAGCTTCAAACTAAAAGAACCCGAAAAGCATTTCCACTGAAGTGCCAATATTGCCTCCCCTTGGCATATTATCAGCTGACTTGGACCCACTAAATTCCTAAATATTTTGCAAGTTTATCTCTGTAGATTGTTGACACGTTTACTAGAATAGGTTCTTGAAGTGATTAAAAGCAATCATCAAGGAATTAGCATATATTGCCCCCTCACTTTAAACCTCTCTTCCTCTTTATTCACGTCGATATATTAAAATATTATTTATATTTTAAATACAATCATTTAATTTTTATTATTTAATAAATTATAATAAATTTACATTGATTAAATATTAATTTCTATTTATATTTAACTAAAAATTAATTTAAATAATAATATAAGATAGTAATAAACCTAAATATTTAATAAATAAATGATAATATATTATTTTACTTTCTTCACAGAAAATTATTTTAACTATTTTATTTTATGTAGGTAAAAATTATTTTATTTTTATTTTAACAAATAAAAATAAATATATGCATCTTATTTAATAATTTAAAATTTACTAAAATACTAAATTTAAAAATAAATTGAAATAAAACAATTATTTTCAATATTAATAAATAAAAATAAATTTTATAATTTAAATTATATTATATTATGTTATATTTTTACCAATAATATAACATAATATTGTGATATTTTATTATTTTATAATAGTATATTATTAAAACACTTTTATATTACAAAAATTAATGTTTTAAAAAATTATATAATACTTAATTAAAAATTATAATAAAACCCTCAAATATTACTAAATTTAAATAATATTAATTTAATTTTGACTATAATATAAAAAATAGTATATTGTTTTTTATAATATAATACAATTTGTACTCCACTAATATAGTGTTGTATTACAACTCAATACAATAAATCACATTATAATGCAATATAACTAATAACACAATGTAATAGAATATAATGCGTCAAACATACCCTTAATGTAAAGTAAATTAAAGACACCACATTATCATAGCTATCTTGCTTTTATATATACCTTCCAACTTGCACATAATACGAAGGAGATTGACGAATCAGCTAGTTTTGGAAGAATTTAGAAGATTTTTTTTTTTTTGGATGGGAATTTAGAAGGTATAAAGATTAAAGTTAAACCATGCAATAATTACATAATTAAAGCATGTGACATTGTGATAAATAATTTATATATAGACCCTGACACCCCTCTCATTGTAAATCCATTTCCCATCTCACAACTGCTTGTTCTTCTTCATAACTTTCTCCTATTACTCAGCATCATCTGTATATTTCTTTCAATGGCCTCCAGTTACACTCAGGTTCTCTCTCTCTCTCTCTCTCTCTCTCTCTCTCTTTGTTATATTTTAGTTTTCTTTTATAAAAAGAATTTATACAAAGAAATTTTATGTTTTCGGTCATTCTAAATAATTAGCTCCAACATACATACACATATATATGTTGTACCAAATGATAGTTTCTTTATCGATTAACATATTATAATATTTCAAATCATTATAATACATGTAGTCATTCTTCAGTGCAGACGTTTCGCCAGCACTTTATATATAAATTTTCAAGTTGTTCACATGTATACAAAAATACTGGTATAGGTGCTAAACAATGGTTATGAACATCGATCAATCCGGATTTTATAATGAGTGGATGTCGACAACTGATGATTTTTAGTTGCTGGAAATTTAAGTCCGTTAGCATTTTGAATATGCTAGAAGATGTTAGAATGACAAGGTAACTCTGCTGTTTCAGGTTGAAGCTGAAGTGAATAAGCAAGCAGAAGATACAACTAAGGAGCTCCCTGTCACTGGAGAAAAAGTAGCAACACCAACAGACGATGAAGAGGAAGCAGAAGTGACGGTGCACGAGGAAGAAGAGAAACTTTATGAAGATGAAGTGGAGAGTGAAATAAAAGAGGAAAAGGGTGAATCGGCTATTACTATTGATGATGAAGAGGCTGAACCTGATCATGCTCCTACCCTTGATGAGGAAGTTGAAATTAAATAATTTAACCAACTTGAAGGTTAGAAAGAATAAATTAATTAAGCAGCTTTAAAAGGAATATTTATCTATATTTGTACTATATGCTTGTTTTTGTCATTCCTTGAACATGACTCTGCTTGCATTGTGTAATACAGAATTTCAGTTGTCGACTGATTGGTTTGCTTATTATTTATGTGGGCTAAAAATGAACAATTTTACTATGAGTGGGACTATTGGCACCCCTTTAAACATCTCTCAACACCTCTTTTCTTTATTAACCCCATTAAAATATTTAAAAATATTATAAAATTCTTTTAACACCCCTTTAATGACAAAAATACCCTTAATTTAAATTTATTAGTATAAACCCCATTGTTTAATTTTTGATCCCTTGATTGTGGATAAAATTTAATTTTTGATCCCTTGTTTAATTTATTAGTATAAAATTGTCTAATATTGTCATTGACTAGCTAGATCAATTATTTCCTGTGTGGTAACTTCAAACACCAAATCCTTAAAAGCACTTATATTAGTTTCGTATGGTGTTGCCCAGCCTTCTGCACATGGTTCATGATACTTGATCCAACCATTCGCAATAGGAGGAATAGGTGAAGCTGGAAGCATGAACACCTGCAGAAAAAAGCCATAGAAAAATTAGTCCAATAATAAAGATATTGTAGCATAATTTGAATTTCCAAAGTTTTACATGCCTCTATGAAATGACTTCTATTAACAAATATAATAGCAATGATTTTATGTGAAGAGCATGATAATGGAACAAATCTAAGAGGAATGAATGATTTTATGTCAATGATAAATTGATAATAGCAATGATTCTATTAACAAATCTAATAGCAATAAGGAATTTTTAAGGGGAAAAAATTATTTGATTTTGAGTGTGGGTTTAATTCGAAATTGTCTTATTATGTAATTTTAATAAATGTTAAAATTATAAAATAATTAAAGGGGTGTTAAGAGGTATTTAGAGGGGTGCCAATAGTCCCACTCTTTTACTATATCTTGGGCTCAGTCCAATCACGAAAAGAGTGACGCTAGTGGCCCCCCCTTCCATTTCTCTTAAAGCAGCCTTCTTATTTTGTTTTTACAATTTTATCCTTTATATCGAAAGCCAAAATTTATCTAATTAAATCCATATACAGTTTCTTACTTGGTCATTTTCTCTATTACAAACTCTTTAAACTTACAAACATAAAAAAAGAAGTCATAATAGCAAAAAAGTAGGAATTTGATATAAAGACTAAAGAAAACTTTATTCCAATTTATGTTTGAAGGAAAGAAAATTTTGTGAATTTTTCATAGATTATTAGCTTAATGTGCATGTTAGGAAAGAATCAAATATTTTGTTTTTGTTTTTTACTTTTTGAAATGGAATACCCAAATAAATTAAAATACATATAATTGAGTTCTCTATGTCTTTTTTTATTTATTTTGAACAAGACAAGCATACTTATGTTGCAAGAACCCCAAATATACATTCGAAGGGTTTGGATGTGAAATTGGAAAAATAGTCCTACTAATTGAGGGGCTAACGGAGGAAGGTTATTTTAGGAATTAAAAGGAAAAATAAATAGAAAGGGGTTTGATACGGAAAACGGATGGGTGCCAATAGCACCACTCGAAAGAACGAAGTTATTTCTCTTTGCTTTGTTGAGACAGTTAGGCCCATGAAGGGCCTCAATAACAACCCCATTCAAGGCCCATCTAAAAGAAATTATACCAATTAACATCATAAGGCTACTAAAACAAATATTCACTTCTAGCTTAAATTTGAAAAATTCTCAATGCTGCATCTTAAATTACCAATGCTAACTAACAAATGCGTAGATCAGCTGGAATGTGGATGTTCTATCTTAACTAAGGTCCTCGATTCGAGTCTTAAGAATATAACTACATTAAATACTAGTTGGGAGAGCTTTACCATCCTAGTGGTCTTATCCAGTTCGAATTTAAGTTAGTCGGGGCCTAATATAATCTTCAGATATCAGATGATTTAATACACCAAAAAAAAAATACCAATGCTGAGGGAGCCCCTATGTTACAATTAATGTAACATACACACTCAACAACAACCACACAAATTATGTGAACCTATTATTTGTGTGGTTGTTGTTGAGTGTGTATGTTACATTAATTGTAACATAGCATTTGCCCAATACTGAAGTTTGAAGTATTATCGTTATGTGTCTGGCCAATGTCCACACCCACTATATTACAAAACAGAAGTCTTATACCTCGCCTGTAAAAGAAAAAGTCGTCTCATATATATACATATATATAGACAAAATATGAAGAATAAAGAAGAAATTCATGTAATGCATATAGACAAAATGTGAAGAATAAAGAAGAAATTCAGGTGTAAATAGCACCAAAGGGGCCCTATTTAGCCTTTTTTTTTGCTTCTTTTCTTTCTCCTTTCATTTTTCTTTTGTCACAAGTTTTGAGGTTAAGGTAAGGAAACAGTTACAGATACCTGGAATCACTGTGACAATTGACAAGTGATAGAAACCCATTGCCTTGTGGCTTGGACCCTGCTTCACACCTCTCAAAAATCTGTAAAAAAAGAAAAAGACCACTCACGTCACAACCTTATAATTTTCTTTTGATTTAATCCACAAATGTTGTTTCCTTATAATAAACTAAAGGAATTCAATTTGTTTCTCACAGAGACTGAGAGCGCCTTGTGCTTGAACAAAGCAATGCAAAGTTTGAACTTCTTTAAGACTCTGCCAAAAAACAGGATAAGCTGTTAGCTGTAGTAGGCCTGTAGCATCACTGCTGCATGTTAAGTGTTTGACCTAGGAGCTTGAAACTGGTGCCTACAATTAAGTAAGCCGATTAAAATAAAATACTTTTCTTACTTTTTGAATAAAGCATCGGGAGTGGTGGTGGTGGTTAAGTTAAAATTGCACGAAGCACAAAGTTATAACTCTGGTACGCGTGTGGGGTTAATAAAGGTTTGATTACTCTGCGTTTGCTTGGAGATCTGGTTAACTCCGGACCCCCCTTGCACTTTTTTTATTCATTTGCATTGGAATATACACATTTGATCAGAGAGACAGAGAGAGTTAAAAAAAAAAAAAAGGGAAATAGAGAATATTAAAACAACTCAAAACAAAAGCAACCTCACCCATCCCTTTCTTTGTTACCACACCTTGCCTCTTTGTCTATCTTGTCTATTAGTTGGGGTAGCTTTGTTTTTACCTCTGGGGACAAATTTAATTTGCCTTGGATCCCCACACATGCGCTTACTTTAACTCCACTTCTCTTTAAATTGCACGACCTATCTCCCACGCTTGGCAGGCAGCTGAGAGCATAAAGTCTAGGAGAAACTAGAAACAGAGTTTGATCAATCAACACAACACAGCACAACACAACACAACACAACAATGGAAGTAAGTCTCTTTTGTATCTTCTTCTTCCACTTCTAATTTTGATATGGCTTGTTTGAGTTGAGTTGTTAATGATCTGTTGGGCATGCAGGATTATTATTATTACAAGAGGAGTGGTGGTGGTGGTACTCAGGTGCCAGCATTTGGGAGCTGGGATTGGAACAGTGACCTGCCCTTCACTCAGTGCTTTGAATCAGCAAGGCAAGCTGGGTTGCTTCGTTATAGCTACTCTGAGGATCGTGATCTGTACGTTGCTGGTGACTTGTATGAGAACGACGTGGTCACTCCTGCCATGATTGTTGTTCCTCGCAGAAGGGTAAGCCATAATTAACCATACACTGTTCTGTACTCATTTTTGTTTTTAGCTTTAAGACACTCTTAGGAAGAGAGGAGCAAATAAAGATTTACGAAAAGAAGGTCCCTTTCCATTTAATTAAGCAACAGCTTTTCTTTTATTTTATTTTCATTTTCTTCTCCCGCTTCCCCTTTTTTGAAAGAAGCAACGCTTTGATGAGCATTGGATAAACCATGCACGCCATAGCTAATGCACCTTAACTTTTGTATAAAATTTGCTTGGTTTCTTTCTCTCCACCAAAATTTAAGTAAAAGGATTAAAGATGTAGCAATATGAACAGTGATTTCTTTTTAAGCATGGATTAAGCTTGGTAGCTACTAACTAGCTGTAAAAATGTATACTACGGTGCTGATGATGTTGAATGGTTTTGCAAAATTTCTAGACAAAAGCTCGGGAGCAGCGGCAGAATGCTAAAGAAAAGCAAAGTTGGAAGGTGAATGATGAGGTGATGGAACCAGCGAGCCCTATCCCAGCATCCAGGCTAACACCTAAGCCTGTTGATGAAGACTTGTACAAAATTTCGCCCCATCTCCTTTACTCTAAATCCAAGAAGGTATCATCAATTATCATCCACATTTTGATGTGAATCTTTAATTAATTAATCAAAGTATTAATATTTTTTTCTTTGATTTCTTTTGGGGTGCAGAAGGGAGTTCTTGGTTTCTTCTCAAGCTGCTTGCTGCCAACTTGTTTATTGTGAAGCAGCTGCTGCCTAAAGCTTTTTCAGCATAGGGCTCTTGAGTACATATATGGGATCGGGAATCATGCATGAGTAGAACTACTAGCTATACTTCTTATTATGCATCCCTTGGAGAGCTTAAAATATTGTGTATTTCGTCGTAGTGGAATTTTATGTTTCATTTCCATTGCAATGAGAAGGGATTAAAACATAATTATGATTGTAATATTATATAATTATGTGATTAAGAAGTAAAGGGTTGCTTTTGCTTTCCTTTCGCTGGCCGTGTCGGGCTATATTTTATTTTGAATCTTTAATTGATGTTGACAAGAGGGGGGAGTCAGGGCTGTTGAGAGTGCAGTTTGGATGGGTTACAAAAGCCTGTAGGTCATATAATTTCACTTTCCTCTTAATTAAAAAGAAAAATGGTCCATTGATATTTTTCAACCTGTACCTTTTTCTTTCTATTTTTGCATTTAAAAAGCAGATTTATTACGCCATTAATATTTTTTGAGAGATCAGATGAGTGAAGTGACTTTGATTGATTGATTGATTGATTGATTGATTGATTGATTGATTGAGACACAATGGAGAGATGATGTGGCTGTGGTTGTGGCTGGATCACGTGATCGACTTCAAATTTGATCCTGTAAATAGAAAAAATATAATTTGAAGGCTTTTGAAAGAAGCTTGGATTTGGGTATATACCATGTGAAAAAGAAAAAGGGATCAGTGGTTTTTGAGGTTGCATTTTGCAAAATTAAATTGGACAAATTTTCATTCTGGTCTCCCATTCTCACGTGCCAGGCGCGAAACATTGTGATCATTTTGCCTTTGCCTTTGCCTTTTCTTTTTCCTTTCCAATAAATTTTCTTTTTCCATCAACCTCCAAAGTAAGATAAAGATGGAAGCTTTGAATGCTTGGTAGGAGCCTAAAGGGTTCAATTTTTCTCAAAAACACAAACCCACATGGGCTGATGAGTGAGTGACTCTAGAAAAATGAAAATGAAAAAGGAAAAATTTTAGAAAAATGGGTCAAAATGAAGGTCGTTAAAGATAGATAAATAGTCAACAGCAGAGCATGCATATGATTGTGTAAGAGGAGATAACATTATATTTTATATAATATAAGGATCCTCGGATTCTCTTTGAATTATCTTTCTGAATCCTAAAGTTTAATTTACAAACTAAAATGCTTGCTTGAGGTGTCGTCGACTTGATGATCGTATCATCCTTTTTCACGTAAAAATTAAAATCTACATGGGATTATTCAAGTTGGTCCAATCACAAGAGGATGCGTGGTAATTAGAACACCCAGAGACATCTATTGAAGAATAAAAGTCGTGACTCGTGGCACGATTCTTCTCGTTGTTGGATTAATATGAATTTACTGCTGCCAAAGATGTTACCAGTCTTAGAATTACATGAAATCATAAACATAGGATCGGATAATATGATTTTTCGATATATTATACGATCTGCTATCATTTTGTTACACGTGTTCCTTTCATGCATGCGCGTATTGACGCGTCGATTTAGCACTGGCTCTCTCTCTCTCTCTCTCTCTCTCTCTCTCTCTCTCTCTCTTTGTCCCTTTACTTCTTCAGTGTGATGATGAGTCCTTGTTCTTATCAAACAGTATTGACATTACCCAACATCAAGTTTGTCATTTATCCAATTCTCTTCTTTATCTTTATAATGGATCGTGAATGTTCCCGTTCACAATTCGCTCTTTCTCGTAGTGTTTTTATTTGACGAATTTCTTGGCAGAATTTTTTTTATTTTTTTTTTAATTTTCGTTTTTATGCTACAATGCCTGCTGAATTATCAAACTTGGAGAATTCGGACCCAAAAGCCATCATCTTCTGGTATGTGAATTTTGAAATTTCAATTTTTCTTTCCTCCGGGAGAATTTTTTAAATACTTAGCAGAGTATAATTTAATCGATTCCTTATTTAAATCATATTATTTTATTTGTAATTCGTTATAGCTGCACACAAACAAATTGCTTAACTCAGTATTGAGTTCGATAGTTGAGACATAGTTACAGAATTACAGCTGCGGAGCTGCCTGCTTAATTAATTTGCTTCCTCCATGAAATAGCCGTCCTATCTTATTGCAGCGTGATGCTTTTGTAGTGTTGTTGTTTGATTGTTTATTATCATTATTATTTTTTTAAACAAAATTTTCATTAAAGTCTGATTCGTATATTTTTCTTTCAGCAAATTTTTGCATGTACAGTACTGTGCCTTGTTGCTTTATATGGTTGGTTGGATTTTTGACTTAAATTATGACAACGTTCAGAGATATTCGATAATATGAGACGGGGAAATGAGAGAAGCTACTCTACTCATTCAGTTATTTGGTTTAACCCAGTTGTATAATTGATTAATCAGGCCAAGGAGTCCAGGAGAGGAAGTATCCAAAGCCAAGCCCGATAAGATAGCAAACAAGTGTACTACGGAAAGCAAAGGCAATGCAGCAGCCAAAAAGACGTGCATTTGTGCACCGACTAGCCATGCCGGCTCGTTTAGGTGCCATCTTCACCGAACCAATAATGCACCACCGAAGTTGTCATCGTCGTCGTCTCGGTGTTTAGTAGACGATAATGGTCGGAAAAGTCAGCCTCAGCTCTCCCGGTTTTACACCTGTAATTCTGTACAAATACAGCCCGCCCAAAATGACAAGCCTGTAATAAATGCTGGAGAAGTTGTAGGTGTTAATATCAAGTTGTCGCTGGACAATTAGCGCCTTTTTTTGTTTTTTTAAATTTGAATTTAACAGAATAATGGAAGAATTGTAGTTATCATAGTTGGCGTGTCTGGTGAGTGGAGTGTAGTAGATATAATTAAATATAAGTACTATAAATATATACTAAATCTTCTATAATAATCAATCTATCTTCAATTAAAATTTGAGTTTTCTCATTTTAAATTTAATTGTGAATTTGTTATACCTTCTTCTCTTCGTGAGAATGCAAATTACAGCGAAATCTGACAAAATGCTGCATCAAAATTGGATTAAGAAAATTGAATTAAAAAGCTTTAAAGCCTCTTACACGAGCAGTCAATTCAGGGACCTGACTTCTCAAACGTTTGGGACTGCAAACGAAGTCGACAAAAACCCGACGTTGAAGACCTACTTCTTGTGAATGGTGTTTAATAATCTGCAATGAAAATGCACGCCATGAAAATTATAGAATGCAAGATTAGAAGGATAAAGGAGCCTCAAAATTAATTGCCAATCCAATCATAAATACGTACCTCACTCTTTTTACAGTGTTCAAGGGTTGCTTCTTCCACTGCAGCTGAGAGTTTAGCGTTGATCTTTTCTATTCCATCTAGCTCTTTCATTAATGCCTTCAAAAGTAGGATAAATCATAAAAGTTTAGAATACGCAAGAAACATGAGTGAAAACAAGTCTCAACATAATGGTAATAGTGTGATGAGGGCGATACGCAAGGTGCCAGTATAAGTTGTGCTGTTGTCGAAGATGGAAATAGTAGTTGCTGCAGGCTTTGAATAAGAGTACACCTAAAGCACAAGGACAGATCAAACATGTGTTTAAGAAATTAAAAATATTGTTCAAACGACATTGTGATCAACAAGTTATATAAAGAACTTACAGCTCATTGATACATTTTATGTCCTGTGGAAGGGAATTCTTGAGATCAGACTGAAGGGTCATCAGGTCTGAATGAAGACTGGATATCTGCTGCACAATCCTTGGAGCTGATACATATGTTGACAGTCCAGCCTGAGTATCTATTGAAAGGAGTCGAGATAAAATTTTCAATATCAATAAAAAATGTCAAAAGATACTGCCACAGAATTATCTGTTATTAACCAAAAAGCTAGGTTCATTACTTGAATGGCTACTTAAAAGATCTCTAACACCATGTAAAAAAGTGTCCTGATCATCTACGGCTCCCTGCTCTTGTTTATCAGCGGCAGCTTCAATCAGTGCCAGGCATCAACCCTGTAACAACATATTTTAATTTCAAAGGAGATAGAATAGCATTGTAAGTACTAGGCTAACAACAGGCAGACATTTTCTGTCCCCAGAGCACCAAAAGTAAACTGAGGCTCAACACAGAAACCAACAACCAGATTGAGAGACTAATACCACTCAGCCTCTGGTTGCTGATAGGTAACCCTGAAGCTCTGATTCAATAACTTTAAGTAGCGAATATGCTCCAAACAGGTTCTTTTTTTCCAGCTGACATGCTATGTTCAAGAACTGATGCCTTGCAAGGTGATTAATCAGATGAGCTATGAACTGCCAAAAGAAAACAAAAAGTTAATATCTTGCACATTGTACTTAATACAGCCCAAAAAAAAGTCAGATAAGATCCAAGGAGTCAGTAAGAACCAGAGGGATATTATTCCAGATGCCAGGGTTTTGGTTTCAAGCTTAAGTATTATTCAATAACAACTAATCTTTAGTATGTTCATGAAACTAACAAGCCACGGCCACCCTCCCATAGAAAGCCCAAATTTGAAATCCTTATATCTCATTGTATGTTCAGACTTCCATAGATATCTCTCAACAAGTTCTTCTAAATATGCCTAAGGATAAAAATTAGAAGTAGCAAACCCACCGCTTTCTGTCTGCCAATATAGAATTCTTGGCGCATGACCTTCAAATCATAATCACCTACAAGTTCATCAGTGTTGAACCACATCATCTTCACTAAAATAACTCTCTAACACGGTTAAAGAATTGAATAATTACTTCCTACAATCATGGAATTGGAAAGTCATTAGTCAGTACCTTGTAAAATGTATGTATCTTGAAGTTGAGCCAGGTCCCAACAAAGAGCTGGAATAGTCTGAAAGAATGAAGCATTAGTACAAAAATAAATAGAGGCATAGCAAACTGAGATGAACAAAAACATTAGCCTTATGTGCATATTAGATAAATGGCTGTGTATGACAAATAATATTGCCGCATCACCATATTTTGGGAATTACAAGAGAGCATTTCAGACAATTAACTAAAAACAATTTTAATTCAGTTCTTTGCACCTTGGAACAAAGTACAACTGACTTTGCAAAAAGTTTCACCAGTTAAAAATGATAAAGAAAAATCATGTTGAGTTGGCACATTTTGCGACTGACAGTGTCCTGTAAATTGTACTGTTTCCTAATGCTAATTTAAACAATTAGTAGACACAGACAATCCAGTTGACACAGAATACACAAACAAACCTCAGAAAACAACTTCTTTTCTGTAAGATAAAGATTTGATAGTTCCCTTACTAATTCAACATGTTTTTTCCTTCAGATTTATGAGGAAATAAAATGTAACCTGAAGATTACACAAGATTTAAAAAAAAAAGGGAAAAGTGGGAAACAACTCTTACTTAAGTGAATGAAGATCAAGATGAATGTGAGCTTCATCTGATGCTACTTGAGATATTCACACACAAATAAAAAAGACAAAGAAGACAGCTGGGAAGTAGCAGGACATGTATATTCACACACAAGAAGACAGCTAGGAAGTAGCAGGACATGTCAAGAAATGTATACAATCCACTAGAGAAAATAGAGCCCTCAGCATTGTTTTTGTCACATTCTTAAAAAGAGGCCTGAAAGTAGATGTGTAGCGCAAGAACAGATGGTAAAATGTGTGATGTCTACAATAAAAAATACATCCCTGAGAACTGTTTCTATCACATGCTTAATGGATGACAGTATAAGAACACTTTTAGGGTAAAGTACAGTATAAGAACACTTTTAGGGTAAAGTAGAAACATCAAACGAAGCCATTGTAATTCAGACACACGCTGATGACGGGAATTTTCTACATCTGCAACAATCCAAAGCAATAAGTACAAATCAGTATTCTGTTAGATGTGGTACACGCTTCAAAGAGAGGCAAGGGGATAATCGCAATCCCCATACAAGTCAAGATTAATAATATGAGTAAAAAGCATAAGGGATATAGAAAATCATACCTCTTACTAATATATTTGAGGCATCATCAAGACTTGCCCTCGAACATTCTGATTTTCCTTCCTCAGCGGCTACTTGACAAGGCCCCTGATTGCAGTCGTATGGTATGACCGTAAACCTTACAAGCTTGATTAACACATTATAATATTCATTTATTCATCAGTCTAGGAAACAAAACAGAATAAAAGCCAAGCATATGAATATTATATGCTGCTCTTTCATGAAAAGATACTGATATCCTATCAAGTGGAAAAGAATTAATATTGTATCAACATACAGTGTCGAATTGCTTAGCAAACCACTGATTTAACTCCTTTATACAAGATGGATCTCCGAGCAAGAACGGATGAAAGTCAGAGTAAGCTAGCTAGTGCCGCCCGCTGCACATGCACATGTGATGATGTGAACAACATTGAAAACTCAGCACAATGATGCACACAATATAAAAATAGGAAAAATAATAAGAATCTTCTATTTGTTCCCCTTTTCTAAATTTAAACAAACTGGAAAATTAAATACAAGGTTCAACTTCAACAAAACTTCATCTCCAAAACTTCTCAGATAGCCAACAAAAGAAAATCTAGAAGAATGAAAAAGGATATAATACCTTCTCCAGAATGATAAAGAGCCAAATCTTGTGCTGTTGAAGATATCTTTTCCAGAACTGCATTCATCTAAATTATGATAAAAAGAAATTTTGAACCGTTCTAACACACAAGTACATTTAACAAACATTTAAAAGCTTAACTACTCACTACAGTACCTGCAAATTCCTCGCTGAAAGGCTGTCATCCAAGGTTGTAAGATGTCCATTGACAGTGGAAGTAGCAGAAACTCTCGCACGTCTCCCTTGTACCAACGTTGAACCATGGGCAGTGAGCACGTCAAACTGAGACTGCAGATGCCTAAGCTGCTTCTGCAACTCCACAGCTTCAGCCTTGTACGCCAGAGTCGAAACACTGAACATCATCATTACCAAAGAACAAAAAAAAATTCACATCGCACTGTGCATCACCGGTACATGTATATATCAGAAATAAATTAGCAATATCTTGCAATCCACGAATAAATTAAGTTACCGGATAGCTTTTAGTCTCACTTCTTCGGTTCCAAAAATGTCATCTTGATTACCTCTGCTGGAAGAAAATGCTGATATGCTATCATGAGCAGACTCCAAGTCTTCTCCCTATCAACAATTTTATCAATATAACAGTAAACGACAAGTCAGTTCGAGTCAAAAATTAAGAAATTTAAACTAATGAAAGCTCGAGACAACACCAATCGCCCGCTCAGAGGACGTTGGCTCCAAAAGCACGCGCCTAGAACGTTAGACTAAATGAAAGGCTTACTTCCAGTAGCTTTTCTTCTTCGAGAAACCGCTCATACTGAGAAATTTCGGAGAAGGAAACGGCGTTGGAGGGACGGAGAGAGGAGCAGATTCAGTCGAGAATCGGTCGTGCGTCGTCGTATTGAAACGGCCACTCGAAGCTGTCGGGGTCTAATGCATCGGCGCCTTCGCAACCTCACTCAGTCAGCAATGCACAGAGCCGAGCTGCGGACATCCTCTTTCTCTCGATTTCAGACCAGGATTCAGATCTTCTTCATTTAAAACTTGTGTTGTACGTTCGCGTTTTGGCGCCGGCCTTGAGTTTTTACGACGCTTTCAAGAGTCAAGAGTCACCATTTACTGTGCTGAAGGTATCGAAGCTTCTAAAATTTCTTTGTCGTTTTGTGACTCGGTTGTGTGCTCGGTCTTATTGTACATTTGTCAACAAATTTTTGCCCTTCGATTTAATATAGATAGAAAGTTAGTGCATCGAAATAAAGGGTCCAAGGCTTTATTCTTGTTCCATAAAGCTCAGTGTTATATGAAAAAAATGGGAAATTTATAAAAATGGCCATAAAACTTTTATATTTTTCAACTTTAGCTCTTTAAAGTTTTTTCTATCATAACCAGCCAAACACCCTATGTTTGAACTACATTACCCTCATCACTTTCATCAAATTTATAAAGCCATGCCACTTTTTCAATTCCAATACAAGTAAATACAGATCTTCCACAACAACTTAACAAACCTTCATCACTCTCAACAAACTTCATCATTCTCAATAAATCAATTGCATAATTGAACATATAATCATCAATGGGAGAGCTTCTTAAAATCAGTTTATGCTCTTACACAATGTAAACCTTTAATCTATTGATTTTATCAACTAAGTTCGAAATTAAAGTGGGTTTTGTTGCAAATATTGTTATTTTTCATTCATAAAACAATGTGATTTGTTAAAGTACTTAGTTTGAGTTGAGAAATGAAGAAAAATAATTGAAAACACAGAAAAATCGGGCAAAAAACGAAGTTCAGAACAAGTGAGACATGCAAGTGGGACATGTGCATGTCTCACATAAACGCACTGCATTTATGTGCGACAGGCACCTGTTCCACTGCCTGTCGCACATAAACCCACGAATTTTATGGAATACATGATTTTGAATTTGATTTGTCTCGTCGTAAGCTTCGAAACAATATATTATACGCCTAAAACGGACATATATAGCTCAAGTTATGGCTTTCGAAACATATATGAAATTTAGTGAGACAGACAAGTGGGACAGGTGCCTGTCTCACTAAATTTCATATATGTTTCGAAAGCCATAACTTGAGCTATATATGTCCGTTTTAGGCGTATAATATACCGTTTCGAAGCTTACGACGAGACAAATCAAATCCAAAATCATATATTCCATAAACGCCGTGAGTTTATGTGCGACAAGCAGTGGGACAGGTGCCTATCGCACATAAATGCAGTGCGTTTATGTGCGACAGGCACCTGTCCCACTTGCCTGTCTCACTAAATATGTTTCGAAAGCCATAACTTGAGCTATATATGTTCGTTTTAGGCGTATAATATACCGTTTCGAAGCTTACGACGAGACAAATCAAATCCAAAATCATGTACTCCATAAAATCCGTGGGTTTATGTGCGACAAGCAGTGGAACAGGTGCCTGTCGCACATAAATGCAGTGCGTTTATGTGAGACAGGCACCTGTCCCACTTGCATGTCTCACTTGTTCTGAACTTCATTTTTTGCCCGATTTTTCTGTGTTTTCAATGATTTTTCTTCATTTCTCAACTCAAACTAAGTACTTTAACAAATCACATTGTTTTATGAATGAAAAATAATAATATTTGCAACAAAACCCACTTTAATTTCGAACTTAGTTGATAAAATCAATAGATTAAAGGTTTACATTGTGTAAGAGCATAAACTGATTTTAAGAAGCTCTCCCATTGATGATTATATATTCAATTATGCAATTGATTTATCGAGAATGATGAAGTTTGTTGAGAGTGATGAAGGTTTGTTAAGTTGTTGAGGAAGATCCATATTTACTTGTACTGGAATTGAAAAAGTGGCATGGCTTTATAAATTTGATGAAAGTGATGAGGGTAATGTAGTCCAAACATAAGGTGTTTGGCTAGTTATGATAGAAAAAATTTTAGGGGGTTAAAGTTGAAAAACATAAAAGTTTTATGGCTAATTTTATAAATTTCCCGAAAAAAATTAAGGTTAGTTGAAATTTGATACAGCAGAGTACACAGAAAAAGAATAAGTAAAAGTATTATCACATCAAAACTACTGTTACTTGTTTCTTCAATCAAATAAGTGGGGTAGGCTGTTAACGATGAATTCACGAGCATTCATCACATGATGAATCATGAGTACATAAATTTTTTATTGTTTATTCATATACAGATGTAACAATTATTTATTTATTTATTCTTTTGAGTTTAAATTTTATTAACATATACTTTCATGATATTTTTAAGCTACTTGGTGTATAGCCACATTAATGTTCATTTGATCTTTGAAGGTCGCTTGAATATTTTTCATAGGATGATTCATTGAAATTTATTCAAGATTCTCAACTTCTACCGAATCTAATTTTTCTTTTTAGTTTCAATCAAATTACTGACCGATTTTATTAAGTTGCCAATCTTTTATTTAGAATACAAATAAGATATTTCAAGCAATTGATGAAATCAATGCATCCTTATGAAATAAAATGATGAAATATGAGGAGGAAAATAACTTTTAGGCATTTAAGGAAGAGCTTTCTTGCAGCAGAAGTAAAGAAAATATATAGCCAGTTTGAACTGTTCCTTCGTTAATAGATTCTTGTATTCCATTCAAGATGCTTAATTAAAAAAAAAAAAAGATTAAAGGTATTGTGGATCCACAATGAATTGATTTTTCACTTTTCCATCCGAATTCTCTTATTTATTTGTACTGTAGCTTAAAAATAAGAGTCTCAAAAAGGTTTTAGCTTAGAGTTTGGTTTATCTTAGATAAAAATATCTAATTAATGAAATTCTGATGAAGTTAGGTATTTGAGGGATATGTTGTTTGATTATGTTTACTAATTACGACATAATGTATTCTAATTAAAGTAAACGACATGTCATACATATGCACCAACACATACTCTAAAGGACTTGCCGTCCATTTTTCATCTGTTGGTTTTCTATTTTCACGTCACTCCATCTGTTAATTTACTGCATAAACAACGTGTAGTTTTACCACTACAAAATATGTAGAATCAAAGAGTTTTTAGTCATTCTTGTCGAACTAGTAAAATCGACCTGAATTAATTAGTTAGTGCCTGTTTAGATTACTTTTAGAAGGCTCAATAATGATTTTGAAAAGTTAAAAGTTAATTTTGGTATTTGATAAATTTTTTTAGAAATTACTTTTGGTAAAATTACTCCATCCTACTAAAGATTTTGAAAGTCATAGACATACTAATTTTTCAAATTTTGATTTCAAGACTCACTTTTTTATTTAATACAACTTCATATATATCCTCATATATATTATGGAAACCCAAAATTATCCTTATTAAATAGGAAATAAAATTATTAAATTTAAAAAGATTATTATTATTATTATTAGTACTACTACTACCTATTATATTGAGATAACAAAATAAAAATAAAATTAATAACATAAAATATTTATTTTAGTTTCAATTATTATACATATACAATAAAAGATATTATATGCACACACACACACACACACACACACACACACACACACACACACACACACACACACACACACACACATATATATATATATATATATATATATATATATATATATATATATATGTATATGTATATGTTTATAAATGTTTAAATAAATTTTATTCAATATTATATTCAATGTAGTCATTTATATTCTTACAACAATTTAATTGTAATATTTACTAAATATATATGACCGCTTTTAAAATTCACAACACTTCTAAAAATAAATTTTATGAAACGTTTAACTAAAACTCTTAACAACTAGTTATTTTTACAGCACAACTAATAATAATTATTTTAAAAGTTACAGTATTACCAAACTTACCCTTATTTTAATTTTATTCATTTTAAACTTATTTACTTATATAGATGCTCGAATCCAGATTGGAATAGAATTGTTAATTTATTATCCTGTTAATATTTTTATATTTAGTTTTTAATAAAACCCTCTTTTTATTTTGTTACTAGATTATTCATCTCTGTGTAATCAAGTATTCATACAAATATCATTTTAAGGATTTAACCATCCAAAACAAAACTCTAAGGATAAGTTATTGAGTTACCTTGTTGAGTAATGCTATATTTACTGTCCCAACTGTTGTGTCAGCATTAAAATTTCTCCAATTGGATATTATATATAAATCTCCATGTGGAAAAAACTGCTTGGCCTTCGCAACTTTAAATTACGATTATTCTTGTCAAACAAGGAATTAATTACTTTAGTTTATAAGTTTACGATTGTACAAAAAAAATATAGAATAATATATAGAGTCTTTGAGCTTCCTTTATTTTGAGTTATTTATTTCAGTTTTACTGCAATTTTAACTTATTCACTTATATCTAGATCCGAATAGGATTATTTTCTCAAAAAGATTTTCATATTTTCAATAAAATTCTTTTTTTAAAATTTTATTTCTCTATAAGAATTCAGACAATCAAGTCATGCTCTTAATCAAGTGATCAACCTATCCAACGTAGGGATGGCAAATTAACCCGGACCCGGATAAACCCGGATAATCCGGTCTGGGTTTAACCCGCACCAGAAGGTAATACAATGCGGATCCGGAAATAATATTTTGAACCCAGATACATTCCGGTCCGGATCCGATTTTATCTTAACTCGGATGTCCGAAACCCAGACCTCGATAATTTAAGTATAAAAGAAAAAAAAAACCTTAATGCCTTAAGTCTTAACCTACTGTAGCCGCTTCTTTCTTCTCCAATTTCTCTTTCTTTCTTCTTCATCTTCTCTTTTCATTAAAACCCACTGCAGCAGCTTTCTTTCTTCTCCAATTTCTCTTTCATTCACTCAAATGACTTGGAAAAATCTTTGTATTGAAAAGAAGACAAAGAGGAATGCGCCCGTTAAGGCTGATCCCCATTTTTTGTCACTCTTACTGGTTTTTGACAGCTGCTTTCCGCCACTCTTGCTAGTTTTTTGTCACCAGAAACTCCCGAATCTCCACTGCAACTTTCTGACGATGCTCTCCTCGACGCCGACGACAACACCAATGCCACCAAAAATCTGAAAACTCAGCAATCCTCCCTCAACATTCATTTAGCTATGGTTTCAGGATTTTGGTGATTTGAGATTTGGAGATTTGAGGAAGTAACATCGAGAGAAAAAAAAAATTGTAATAGATATCCAGGTTTAGAACCCGCAATCCGAAAACCCGGATTTGTCCGGGTTCAACCCAGTCTGGACCCGAATTAAAATATCCGGGTTATATCCGGGTTCGGTATAGCAAAATTGTCATCCGGGTCCGGAACCGAAAAGACTGAACCCGGACCCAGACCCAGATTTTGCCATCCCTAATCCAACGAGACAATTTATACGATCAAATTTTATTGTTATAATCTAATATTAGAACTCCTTACTCTATACTTGTGGCTTTTTAAAAAGTTAGAGCGTCAAAACAAAAAGATTAGGGCTTTGCCTTTACATGAAACCCAATGTTACATGAAAAATTAGGGCTAGTTAAAATTTGATGCAGCGGAGTAAAAAGAAAAAAATGAAACTAATATTACGTCAAATGTGCCATTACTTGTTTGTTTAACCAAATAAGTGTTGTAGGCTGCAAATGATGAATTCACGAATGTTCATCAGTTAAGGAATTCTGCGTACATGAAATTTTTACATTTTATTTATATACGGATGTAAAATTTATTTATTTATTTATTCTCTTGAATTTAGATCTTAATTAACATATATTTTTCATGAATTAAATACTTTTGTATAAAGTAAAGAAAACTCCAAGTTACAACCATATTAAACCTTAAACAACCACTCAAAGCTATCAGGGTCGAGAGGGGAGAGGCTTATACTTATAAAGGGTTGATGGATAAGATGGAGGCTTGGGGTTGTGAAGGGGACGGGGGATGGTCAGAAGATGTAGGGCAAGGCTGGTACTGTGCTCGTGTCATCAGGCAATACAGGTGAGGAAGCAGGTTGCTGAAATGGGATTGACAGGTTGCTCTTCAATTGGCTGGGAGATATGTGGCGTAGGCTCATATGGGCAGGAGACAAGGATTGTTCTTGTGAAATGGTCAGAGGCCCTGAAGGAGTCTAATGTGTTAATGCCTTTGTAACATAATTTACTTAGTAATGTATAGAGCCGAGCTCCAGACATCCTCTCTCTTTCAATTTTAGCAAATACTATTGATTAAGATTCAGATCTTCTTTATTTCAAACTTGTGCTTACATTTAGCGTTTTGCTACCAGTCTCGAGTTTACTACACGGGTCATGCTATGTTATATCATATGTAATATACAACATTCCTTGTGTTGATGCCAAAAAACGACCTCAACAGCTGAAGTTATTTTCTTTGGGGAATAACAACACGAATTCAAGCTCCAATATCAATCCGACCGTAACTTTTTACACCTACCAACCACAAAACACAGTTAGGAGGTTCTGGTGTAGATCGTTTGATGCTTAAGTCAAATGTTTTGTGTATAAGAAAAGAAAAATGAAAAAGAGGAATTTAAAAAAAGTTCAAATCCAAGAATTCTCTAATGGAGATGTTGCAAATCTTGTAGAAATTAGAAAGGCTTTAAGATTAGTAACATGTAGAATTTTTGGTTAATTTTGCCAACCCTTCAAACCAATGCTCTCTTCGGTTTAAATAAGCCCTCTGGTTGTGGGCGGTTACCACAATTTCAGCACACTCACTAGTACTTATTGGTGGTTATCTATCAATTGTGAGCAGTTGAGAAGGTAGTGGCATACTATTCCCCTGAAAAATAGGCCATGTTTATCAAATAGATTCTCAGGTCGAACTACTACAGTTTGTATATATAAATCAAGTCGTCCATATATGCTTCAAGTTGTAGCTATAAATCAGGTCGTCAATATAGGCTTTAGGTTGTACTTATAAACTAGGTAGTCAATATAGTTTTCAGGTCGTACATATAGATCAAGTCATCAACATAGGCTACAAATTGTACGTATCCACCGGGTCAACCATATAGGTTTCAGGTCGTACATATTGAACAAGTTACTCATATAGGTTTTGGGTCGTGCATCAATAAGACCCAACTTAAACACTAGTCCTCCGATTTTCAATATCGAGAAGTTATTACTGATGTTGAAAACTAATTGTTGAAAAATAGAAATTTTTTTACAAAACTAACACTAACACTAGTTCTCTAGTTTTTAATACTAAGAAGATATGAACGGTATTCGAAATTGAAACAACAAAGAAAAGACAATATGGCCTCGAGTTGAACAAAGACAATGTGGAGTTGAACGGAGATAATTTCGAGCTGAATAGGCTTAAAAGTTAGTAAAAATTTGACAACAATAATAGAGATAAGAAAAATAAAAATAAAAACAAAGAATAAATAAAGAAATAAGACCATAAAGAAAAGCAGAGGGCACGTGACTTATAGGCATAAAAAAAGTAAAAACACACATTTTTATTACTTTCCCCTTGCATTTGGCTTGTGTGTCATCTCTATGCTTCACACTCACTTTTTCACGATAAAGCGTAGTGAAATTTTAAGTTGCCGCCGTCCTGCAATATTCTGTGCTCATTAAAAGCTGTTGGCTCAGCCACAACGGAGCCTTTTGGTGAGTGTCCTGTGCGCCATCTTCTTCTTCGTTCCTTTTTCTTCTCTTTTTATTTTTTGAAAGCCAGTACATACATACATACATACATACATACATATATTTATATAACTCTCTTCTTTTTCTTCTTTTCTAACCGAAATATTTTTCCTTTTTTTGGTTGAAACTGAACTCCTCTCCCTTTTTTTTTAAACTGACATTTCTTCGTCTTCTTCTTTTTTTCCTCAAATCAAAACCTTGTTTTTTTAACTGAACGTTTTCTTCTCTTTTTTATTTTTTTTCAAACGAACATTTTTTTTTTTTTGTGAATGCCACGCTCATGGTCATTTTTATTTTTGATGTAGAGCCAATACTGTGCTGCTTGTTTTTGCCACTTCCTCACGTTCCAAACATTTTTATTCGAGCTTGCAAACATTACTGGTGAGTTGTCTCATCTCAAGCACCATATGCTTGTTGAATTCCTATACTTTTGAATGTAAATTTTGCTTGGCATTGGGATTGTTGCGCTTTGTATTGTGTTGTATGCTGCCACTAATAAATAAAGCAATATGGTGTCGATAATGAAAGTTTGCTGTCATTTTGCTATACTGACAAAGAAGATCTTGATGCATCGTGTATTGGCATTGAATGGGAAGTTAGGTTTTTAAGTGTGTTTATTAGATAACAATTAAGTTTAGGGGCGATAATGATTTTCTTTATAGTATCCAATCGAGCATGAGTGGTAATGGGGAAAATAGAGGAGATAATGAAGTAAAGTTAAATTATAGTGCAATAGAGAATGATTATGAGAGAACAAGAAGTGAAATACATGGGTAGACTAATGGCGAATCCGATACACAACTTAGAAATGACGGAGATAAACATGAAGAATATGGAATGAACAGACTGAACTTTGATACAACAGAAAAAAGAGATTGAAGAATTGAAAAAGGAATATTAGATTCCCGATGATATTACGCCTAGGTTACTGAGGGAAGATAACATGGCCAGCAAATTGGGTGATTAAGAAATCATGGTTTACATGAAGATGTTTAGACATGGATTCAGGGGGCCAATTCAACCTTATTTTGCTCGGATGTTGGTGAGGTTAGGTTTGAGTCCCGCTTGACACAAATGGTTGGAGGATTTTAGGCCGTATGTATATTGGAAATAGTTTGACTTGAGAATCTATTTGATAAAATGTGGCCTATTTTTTAAGGGAGTAGTGTGCTACTACTTTCTCAACTGCTTACAGTTGATGGATAACCACCAGTAACTATTAGTGAGTGGGCTGAAATTGTGGTAACCACCCACAACTAGGGGGCTTATTTATAGGGGTGTCAATATGGGTCATGATTCGTTTATTCGATTCGATTCGATTTGATGCGAATTAAATGGGTTTGAGTTTGAAAAAATTGATTTGTTTAATAAATGGGTGAATTCGATTCGATTCGTTAATTAAACGAATCGAATGCGGGTTTGAAAATTTTGATTCATTTATTCGTTTAGAATTCGTTTAATAAATGGGTCATAAATGAATCGAATACGGATCGATTCGTTTAAAATTCTTTTAATTAAATTACTTTTTTATCCTTAAATTTATTTGAAAGCTTTTTAAAATTTAAAGGTTAATATTGTAATTTTAAGCAAATAACTACTATATGACACAAAAAAAAAAAAATAACAAGCACATTACACACTCACACATTCGCATTTGACATTTCACACTCACACACGATTGCACAAGGCCACAAACACAAAAACCCTAACACGTAGGGAAAGAGAAGCCGTCACCACAGCCATAAAAGCCGTTGGCTGCTGCTGCAACTCCTAGCTGCTGCCGCCAATCCGGCCACACGGCACACCCCAACCCTCACCGACGCAGCCACTGGTGGCACGTACTCATGCCACAACAGCCGCGCCACCACCACAACAGCCGCGCACAAGATAGGCTTTCATCCCCAGCACCACTTCCTGCCGCACTAACTACCCACCATCACGGTACACCATTGGAATTTTGCCTTTTATTGATGTTTTACTGTTGTTTTGCTGCTGTTTTATTACTGTTTTGCTGCTATTTTGTTGCTGTTTTACTGATATTTTGCTATCATTTTACTGCTATTTCGCTGTTGTTTTACTGCTGTTGTTTGGCTGCTGTTTCGCTACCATTTTTTTTACTATTTTCCACTGTTTTGTTGTTGTTTTACTGCTATTTTATTGTTGTTTTACTGATGTTTTGTTGTTGTTTTACTATTATTTTTTTGCTGTTTTGTTGCTATTTTGTTGTTGTTTCGCTGCCGCTTCTGTTTTGCTGGCATTGCTGCTGTGTTTGTTGCTGTTTTACTACTATTTTTTTTTGTTTTGGTGTTGTTTTGCTATTAATCAGGGCCCTTAAAATAATTTTGAATTATTTTATTTTTAAGAGAATTGACACAAGCCAAAGTAATTCAGCCTACACAATTAACGATTCTAGTGTTAGAGATGATGATGTAAATGACATAATCGAACTGGAAGAAGAGATTGAAAAAGGTTTAAGGCCAGTGGAACAAAAGGTACCACGGCAAAGGAAACTAACTTCACAAGTTTGGTCGTTGTTCCGTAAGGTTCCGGGAGATAAGTATCCGGACAACATGCTGAGAGCGGTGTGTAAAAAATGCAGCATTGAGTACGTGGCTGTGCGCAATTCTGGTATAGGTAATCTAAGAAGACATTATGAAACTTGTGCAAAATTTAAAAAGCGTGATCCTGTACAAATGATGTTTGATCGTAGTGATGGACTGTCAACTCGTGTTCCTAAGTTTGAAGCTCATGTGTTTCGTGAATGATTGTCTTGTGCCATTATTATGCATGATTTGCCATTTCAATTTGTTGATTATGAGGGAATTAGAAGAATTTGGAATTATTTGTGTGATGAAGTGCCCAACATCTGTAGGAACACTGCGAAAGCCGATGTGTTAAAAATGCATAATAGGAAAAAGACAAAAATTAGAAGCATGTTAGAAGAAGCTCCTAGTAGAATATGTCTTACTACTGATTTATGGACTTCTATAACTACATATGGTTATTTGTGTCTCACTGCACATTTCATTGATAAGGGGTGGAATTTACAGAAAAAGTGCTGAATTTTTGTGAAATGCCAACTCCACACACTGGGGTTGCTTTGGCTGAAAAAATATTGTCATTGTTGTGTGAATGGGGTATTGAGAAAATGATTTTTTCATTGACTGTAGACAATGCTTCAAGTAATGATGTTTGTGTTGTAATGTTAAAAAGTCAATTGAGATTAAGGAATGCTTTGGTGTGATGGGGATTTCTTTCATATTAGATGTTGTGCTCATATTATTAATTTAATTGTTCAACAAGGATTGAAAGAAATTGAGAAAGAAATAGAAAAAGCCCATGAGAGTGTGAAATATGTCAAAGGGTCGCAAGTGAGAAAAAGAAAATTTTTAGAGTATGTTAAGCAAGTATCTCTAGATGACAAGAAATGAATGTTCCTACAAGATGGAATTCAACTTTTCTCATGCTTGATAGTGTTCTGTGTTACAAAAATGCTTTCCGTCATTTACAATTGAGTTATTCTAATTACAAGAATTGTCCTTCTGAAGAAGAATGGGGGAAAATAGAAAAGATTGGCAAATTCTTGTCTATGTTTTATGAGATTACATGCATTTTTTCTGGTTCAAAATACCCCACTTCAAATTTATATTTTTCGAAGGTGTTTGCGGCTAAGGTTGCTTTGGATCAATTATTGTGTAGTGAGGATGTGTACACGAAAACTATGGCACAAAAAATGATCGAAAAATTTGAGAAGTATTGGTTTGATTTTTGTACCATTTTGGCCATAGCGGTCATCTTGGATCCTAGATACAAGATGACATTTATTGAGTTTGCTTATAGCAAGGCTTATGGTCAAAATTCGGAGGAGTTGAAACATGTTCGAGATAAGTTGTTTTCAATTTTTGGTGAGTATAATTTGATCACACCATCTTCCTCCACTACATCCGTACTCACTCAAATGAGTGATGTTGGTTCAAGTGCGGGACGTAATGACAATAGTCAAAGTACACTTAACCAAAGGACCACGGATATGTTCAAGGTATATTTACAATTTTCTTATTTGTTCATTGTAAGACTTATTATTTCCATGCTTGTTTTGAATTTTGACTATTCTTATTTCTTAATTATTTTGTAGGAGTTTGATGATTTTGATAACATGGATTGTAGTGCTTATGTTAGAAAACCTGAATTGGAGCTTTATTTAGATGAGCCAAGAATTGATAGAAAGATTGATTTGGACATTCTAAGTTTTTGGAAAGGAAATGGATTTTGTTATCCTAACATTTCTTCCATGGCTCGTGATATCTTGAGCATTCCTATATCCACTGTTGCATCTGAATCAACTTTCAGTGTTGGCGGTCGAGTTCTTGATCAATTTCGAAGTGTATTGAAGCCAGAGACAGTCCAAGCAATTATTACTACTAGAGATTGGAAGTTTGGAGAGATTGGTAAAACTTGCTCATAAAATTTATTTACTTTTCTTTTCTAATATTATGTGCAATTGTTTCTAATTAAGATTTATTTTTATAAAATTATTGTAGAAAATTTGGATGTCACTGTTGACCAACTTACTCAAAACATTATGAACATGAGCACTAATTGTGCTCCATCTGCAGAGAGTGTCAATGATCCAAATGACAGTGTGTGAGTGTGGTAGGTAAAGTTTTTATCTTGTTTAATTATTATTTCCTTGAAAATGCTACAAATTTGCTATATATTTGATTTTTGAAATTTTACAATGACTATTATCAATATTGCAGCATGTTAATAACATTTTATTTACTTTTTGGTGTAGGATTTTTGTTTTCAATGTGACAAAGACAAATGAAGAGAATTAAAGAAATTACATTTATTTATAATTTGAATTTGAATTATTGTTATTTGTAATATTAAGGATTTGGTATTTGGTATTTGGTATTTGGATGACTGTATAATATGATTTGAATTATTTGTATTTTTTTGTGGGATATTAAATTTGTGTTTTTTTTTGCTTAATTTTGTTTATTAATTATATTTTTGTAAACGAATCCTGATTCGATTCGATTCGTTATGGATTCGTAAAAGATAAACGAATAATAAACAAATCTGGATTCGATTCGATTCGTTTATCAATTCTATTAAACGAATTAAACGAATCGAACCTAATATTCGTTTAATAAACGAATCAAATCCGAATCCTGAAATTTCAATTCGTTTAATAAACGAATTGAATCCGAATCCATAGAATTTTGACCCAATTCGTTTACGATTCGATTCGAATTCAATTCGTTTATTCGTTTTGCCACCCCTACTTATTTAAACTGAACAGTGCATTGGTTGGAGGGGTTGGTAAAATTAACCAAAAATTCTACGTGTTATTAATCTTAAAGCCTTTTTTACTTTCTACCAGATTTGCAACACCTCCATTAGAGAATTCCTAGATTTGAACTTATTTTGAATTTCTCTTTTTCATTTTTCTTTCCTTATACACAAAACATCTGACTTAAACATTGAAGGATATACGCTGGAACCTCCACCGGCGTGTCCTAACTGTGTTTTGTTGTTGGCAGGTATAAAATGTTGTGATCGGATTGACGTTGGAGCTTGAATTTGTGCTATTATTTTCTTAAAAAAATAATTTCAACTGTTAAGGTCATTTTTCGGCATCAACACCTTAAGTTGTCACTAAAAACAAAAAAATTGTACCATATAAAACAATTGAATTATTTTGAGTGACAATAGATTTGTTGTAACATAATCCAGCCCTTACATTATAAATTATTTTGAGTGGCAATAGATATAATGTAACATAATCCAGCCCTTACTACACTTTCGAGGTAATTGGTTACTGCCGAAGGTATCAAAACTTCTATAATTTCTGTCATTTTGTGATTCAGCCGTGTGCTCGGCCTCATTGTATAAATTTGCCCTTCCATTTAACATAATTAACAGTATAATAAGCGAATGCTGATCATTCGTGTTTAGATTATAAAACATACTTGTCTTACAAATTACTAATATTTATAAAATATAAGGCATAATCTCAAATCTTATAACTACCGCATTCAGTTATTGTTTTTATTCTATTGAATACCTTTTACAAATGATTTATTTGTAAATTATTTCCTGAAAGGATCCTTTACAATATCATTTGCTCCACGTCCCATGACACACACCCCCCCCCAAAAAAAAAAAAAAAAAAAAAAAGAGCTCATCACTGCATGTCTGCATTCCTTCAAAATCGGTTCACAGGTGAAAGCCTCGGCAAATCTGAGGCCATCAAAGCTGAAAATTCTACAAGCATTTAGCTACAGAACTGATATCTCAGCTAAATGTTTACAATATATCTATCTGAAACTAATGACATTCTATCAAGATCCTGGTCTCTGCTTTCCAGCTTTGCTCACGGACAATAGCCCTTCATTCTTAAGAAGAGCATTGCAAAGATTGTTAACATCAATCCTCTGCAGCCCTTTCGTCAATTCCTTTCATTGTTGGGAAAGTGTCTCTGAGTGTCAAATGGCTGGTTTCGGAAGTTTGAATCATGTGAACCTGAATAAGTTCCTCCATTCATAGGTGCAAATGCTGCAATCAGAACATGCAAAATAAATGAGAATTGCACCAGGAAGAACCTCAATATCTGATTAATGAAGCTTTGAAATAGTGCAGGTACACTTAGTTAGCAACAAGAACAGTTTAGTGTGCTCTATAAACAATATGAAGTAGGTATCACATTGTCCAAACGCATAAGCTGACCGTATCTCTGATACACAACTTCGCGAGGAAGGAAATCACAGCATTCAAATGAATAATGGTTTGAACAGTTTCCTTTGAATTTCAATTCTCCTAAAAACAAGTCTATCTTTGAACCATGAAGACATATAGCATTAAAACTCATACCAAAAAGCATGAAACAAAACCAAAATTGAGCACATCTAGCATTTGAATATGTATCAAACAAAGCTACTCTCTGCACATTGGTTATATATCATATGAGGCCAACATGGAGGTCTATAGTTAAAATCACCCGTCTAAAATCACCTCAAGTAGTGGAAAAGGAACATATGTTCACAAACCCCCTGATCTAGACTAGGGGTCTTGGAAAGAGACTCTGTAGCTCAGCTTGTCTAGCAAGTCAGCTTATAAAACTCACTCGTCTGCTTGGACCTCCTAACTGGTCCAACAACCAATACTTAAAATATGCTTAAAATGTTCACTGGATATTGAAAGTATTATGCTTTTAAAAATGACAACATGAAATAAAAAACAAAATGATAATTCACAAAGTAGAGAAATCTTTCAGCCAGACTGAAGATACCTTTGTCCTTCATTCTTCTCTCTCTGTCATATTCAAACTTATCCTTAATTTGATGGACTTTCTCCCAAGAATCACCTTGATTATGGCTCAGGAAACCCTGGTCCTGCAATTCAAATCCACTCATGTCAGATAAAAGTACACTTCAAAACAAAGGTAATAAAATGCTCCATTAAAACTGAACTTCAGATTGCCATGCCAATGCCTTAAACTATTTTCAGTCATTCAAGTTCATACCCTCATTTGATCACCACCATGAGGTTTCCTGCCACTCCTGAAACGCAAGCAATAGGCATTCTAATTGAGCTTCTCCAATCCAAAATCATGCAAAAATTAATTTGCAGATTACACCAAAAAAAAAAAAAAAATTGAGATACCTGTATGGGTTAAAATCTTGATCATCCTCTTCAGCAGAGTCATAATTAGCATGATCCTTAGCTAGTTTCTTCGAGTAGCCTTCGTCCCAATAAAGCCTCTCCCAATTCTCCCTCAACTCCTGATACAACTCCATGTACCTTTTGCAAAACACCTCATGCTCCTTTCCATTCATAAAAAATAAATAAAAAAATTGAACACGGATTTTTGTTTTTGTATTTTTTTTTTCAAATTTCAGCTGCAGCAAGCAGTGGGTTTAAAAAGAGTAAGGGAGAGACTGACCGAATCCTTGAGGACGAGGCGAGTGCGGCGCATGAACTGCTCGCGTAGCTGTTTGCGGCGCTTGTTGGGGATGTTGTCTCTGGGGATGACGAACCGCTCGCGTGGCGGCACGTGATCTCCGATTTCGTGCATTTCTCCGTCGACAATCCACCACTCTGATTTCTCCTTGTTGGGTTTCGTCATGGAGAAGCTAGGGGACTTGGACCGCCGCCTTGGAGGACCGGATTCCGTTCTTGCGAACCGGAGTTGGGCTAAACGTAGCCATGGGTTTAAGGTGTCGAGTCGCTTCGTTAGCGAAGATGCCATCGAGGGTTTTACTTTTAATTTTTCACTTTTTTTTAATCGAGTTTTTATTCATATTTCATGGGCGCTAGCCAGCTCCCACGATAATATAAGACGCCTTTATTATTTTATTACTAGGAAATAGAACCGCGCTTCCCGCGGCTTTGAAAATATGAAATTAAAAATAAAATAAATTGATGAAATCCAAATTTCTTGAGAAATCGTACTAATCTCTTCTCAAAAGGAAGATTAACTAAGTTAATTTTGTATGTTTATTTCAATAATAATAAATATCGCACATAGTAATAATAATAATAATAATAATAATAATAATAATAATAATAATAATAATAATAATAATAATAATAATAATAATTGACACCTGGCGACGCTGAGGCTCATGAACATTCCAAAAATATAAGTTTCAATTGCATCGAACCTTCCATCATTTGCCTTCTGTATAAGATCTAGCCACATCTGCACAAATAGAATGCAAATAGAAATAAATCATATCAAAATTTTCATATTTAAAGAATAACAATGCTATTTGATCCAAAAAATTGCCCATAATTTTTTCTAAACATGAAAGCGCACCGTTTTGAATGTGGGATCATGTTTTGCTTGTTAGGAACAAAAAAATTTAAGATAATATTTTCGTAGCAAAGTAGCATTTTTTTTTTTTTGGGTTAAAAGGAGAAGAAAATTTGAAAGTGCAAGTGATTTGATAAATTATAAATTAATTATTTGCATGCAGTACTTGTGGAGTGCTGCGAGGATATAGTGAATTGCACCAGAGAAAATAACTCGTCGTTCTCAATTAATTATAATTGCAATTGCATCATAATCGACTTGTGTTGCTGATGATAACAAGCAAATGAATCTTAAATTTAGAATAAGAAGAATTAGGCCCTAGTGGCATTGTTGAGGGAAGATGAAAGAACCTTTCTTCATATGTTAATTAATTAATGTATTTTAAGCCACTAAAGTTTAATTGCTAGAATAATAAAATATGAAGAAGCCAAAAGGCACCGAATAAAAGGTTGCATAATTAAATATGAGATTATTGCATTAAAATTAGGCCCTAGTGGCATTGATGAGGGAATATGAAAGAACCCATCTTCCTATTTTAATTAATTGATGTATTTTAAACCACTAAAGTTTAATTGCTAGTATAATAAAATAAATAAATGTTTCAAAAGACTTATAATTAATTATTATTGATGGTTACATATTGTTGGATTTAAATAGAAAGAGGAAGAGACATTAAAATTATTAAAATTAAACTTAGGCCCTAGTGGCATTATTGAGGGAAGATGAAAGAACCTTTCTTCTTATGTTAATTAATTGATGTATTTTAAGCCACTAAAGTTTAATTGCTAGCATAATAAAATAAATGAATGTTTTAAAAGACTTATAATTAATTATTATTAATGGTTACATATTATTGTATTTAAATGGAAAGAGGAAGAGACATGTACAAAGAATATCCACCAATATTTTAGATAATAGAGAATATAAAAAGTTGAGGAATAGTAATGCCACATCACCTCTTTTAGTCGCAGTTTTATATATATATATTAGGAAATAGAACCGCGCATCAAGCGGCTTTGAAAAAAGAATTTAGTATTATCATTTTTTCTTACTTTACACTTGATGAAACTGATAAAAAAATATGAATTGATTTTTTTTTAAGATGAGGCAGCCTTATAAATTTAATGTTATTTATGAAAGTTAATTATTTGTACGGATCTTATACATTTTGTAGTTGTTAATAAGTTCCAAATTATATTCAACTTGCTAATTTGTTAGAACTTTCATATCTCTTTTTTTCCAACCAGCTCCAACGATCTCAAAATCACCCACACCACATAAACTTCTGACAACATTTGTAATATTATGGAAAAATAACATAAACATGTTAAAATATAAGGATCAATAATTTCTAATATACACTTAAAGATTAACAAACATTAATAATTAAAAAATGTCTCAGAGGATTGTGTTATCATTCACACGTATATCAACCAATAAAAGTTAGAAATATTGAATGCAGTAGAAGTATCCAATGCGGTCGTTGGAAACCGGGTGGTTTAAACAAAAAAAAGACAAAAAAAGCTATTAGCCAGCAACACAAATAAAGAAGAAACGCAAGATAAAGAATAAAATGAGAGAATATATTATAAAGTGATTTTATTCATTCTAATTGTGTGTGTACAAAACAAAAAGATAAGCTCTCATTTTATAGTTACATAATCACTCCATAAAATTAATGAAAAATTATGGATCATAATTTCTTGTGAGATAGTGGGAGTTACAGGGAAGCTAAAGGTTGCTAATGAGAGATAGTGGGGAGACTAAGAGATATATGTTATGAACATCTACATTTATTTTAATAAATTCATAACACTCCCCCTTGGATGTTCATTACAAAGAATATGCCTCATTAAAATCTTTACATAATTGTTCTTGTGTAATAACAATCAAATAAATTATGAGAAGATGAAAAGCCAAATCTAAAAGAATTTTTCTCTATTTATTAGATAATAGAGAATATACAAAGATGAGAAATAATGATGCTACATCACTTCCTCAAGTCCCAACTTTATATATATATATAGATTATTATTATTTCAAGCGAGACGCACGATAAGTCGATATCACGCTCGAAAGTCTAATTAACGACATATTACAATTAAATTTAATTATTTGTTTTCGCACAAATTATTAATTCATGTTTTATTTAAGTAATTTTATTATAGACAGACTCAAAATTCAGTCAAGCCAACGCAAATTAGAGTAATGTATAATATATTTGAATATATTCATATATTATGATAAGGGTGTGTTTGGTGCACCGCATTGGACTGTACTATATTGTGTTGGACTGTATTGTATTAGAATGATATGTATTAAACTGGTCTGTTGTATAAATTATACAATGTTTAGAGCTGAGCTGTACTGTATTATTATCAATTATCCTGTGTTTGGCATACAACATGTACTGGATTGTCTTAATGTTTGTTAAAAGTAAATAATTTAAGTAAATAACTAACCTGGTTATATTAAGTATCATAATCCTTGGAATATGGAATAATTTTTTAATGCTAAAATGGATATATAAAGAAAATACTCATATACAAATTTAATTTTTTTTATTTGTTTCTAGATTTATGTAACTATAAGTTTCAATAAATTTCGGCACAAAGTTGTGAGCTACATATTAAATCATTACCATAATTCTTAACTTAAAATATTAACAAAACATTTTAAATTTAAATTGACAAATAAACAAATCACAGAGTATCACATAAATATAATGTCACAACACTTAAATAAAATTCCTAAAGAAAAATATATTATCCATGGTTTCCAAGCCATTCATTATACATTGCATCTGCTAAATCATTTCTCCACCCTGTCCATTGATCTGAAGCTTCAAGAGTGGTTATGTTACTTGCATCTTGTACTCCATTATTGTCTATCTCAAGTAATTCGTGCTCTAATGGATCTACTGACATTTCTCTCCTAATTAAATTATGCAATAAACAGCAAGCAGTAATAATATTGCACTGCGTTTTGATTGGATAAAAAGATGGACTTCATAGTATAGCCCATCGCATTTTGAGTAAGCCAAAACATCGTTCTACAACGTTTCTTGCAGAAGAATGTTTCATGTTAAAAAACTTTTCTTTGTTTTGAGGAGCACACCCATCTCTCCATTCTGACAAGTGATATCGTGTTCCACTATAAGGTGCAAGGAATCCTTCAGCATTTGAATATCCGGCATCTACGAGATAGTAGTAACCTAATCATTTTACATAAATATTAGTTAAAAAATATAGCTTATGGATAATTTGAATAAAATGAAAAAAGAATAAAATAAAAAGTTAATCATAAGTCATACATGTTGGAACTCTTAAACCAGTTGGTTTTCTTATGGCATCACGAAGTATTCTAGAGTCAAATGCTGACCCTTCCCATCCAGGCATCACGAAAATAAATTTCATGTCTCGCGAACAAACTCCCAAAACATTAGTCGCAATCTCACCCTTTCTTGTTCGATATCTTGGTTTATCATTTTCTGGCACACGTACTCTTATATAAGTTCCATTTAATGCCCCCAAGCAATTCTACATACATTAAAAAGTAAAATAATATATAGATAATAAGCTCTTGCACTTTTATGGTTAATTAAAAAAATGTAGTATAAATAGTTAAATACCTTGAACCACTTCCACCTCCCATCAGTACAATTTTCTGGCACAGGTTCGGGTGCTCTTAGTAAGATACTTTGTAACCGTAAGACTCCTTTTAACACTGAGTTGAAGTATCTACTAACAGTTTCACCGGATCAGAAAAACCTATTACTAATTGTGTGATTCTTAACATGGTGAGATAGAATGTGCAAAACATACAAACTTGCTCTTCAACAGTCACCAAACCATCGGCCTTTACCTTTCCTCTTGATCGAAGTAACTCACATAATAAACCAAATGTTCGTCTATCCATTCTTAGTTGATGCACACATTGTAAGTCACCATTGCCTATTATGCTATCTAGGTAATGCAACCGACTAGCATGGTTTACGAATGGTTGACTACGAATCATTTTCCTTTCATTGTGTTTCTTAATCAACTCCAACAAGCACAAATACATCATTATGGATAAGAACACTAATTCTAGGTGCCAGTTGGTCAATAATATGTAAAGGGCAAATTTTCTTCTTCTTTCCATATCTAAAAACAAATAGATAAAAAACATCAATTACTAACAATTCCTAAAACATGGAAAAAAAAACTAAAAAAAAAACTATTTACAGAATCCCAGCCTCTTTTCCCAATTGTTATGTAAGAGCATTAGTGCTAGAACTCACGAGAAATAAAACATAAATATCAAATCAGAACTTCCAAATATCGTAAATAGAAACAAAAACAAAAACAAGTAGATATTGAGACTTTTGTACCCAATAATAAATTAATTACATCTTTATTACCTTAGACATTTCCCAATAATAATTTATTTGTACCCAAAGCCTCTTTTGCCTTAATCATCTTTAATCTTGAATATTAAAGTGCTAGAAATCTTTATCTTAATTATTCCCTTGTGATATAGCAATTAATATATCTATACTTATCATAGTCAACACTCAATATAAGCCCAGACATGCAACAACAACATTACAACAAGTCGTCACTCCTCTCTCTTTAAGCAAACTTTTTTCTTAACACTTTTTTACTCACTTTTTTCACAGGCTCCTCCTCCTCCTCCTCTCTCTCTCTTTCTACCCCTTCACTCCTTCAGAAACATAGCCAAAAAAAAAAGCCCAGGCATAAGTCGTTTGGCTTTTTTATTTTATTTTATTTTCAATTGTTCAAGTTATGACCATAACATAACGAAATCAACGAACAAATGTCAACCATTTCACTTTTTCCGAATGACTAATGCATGATATTTATTATGTATCTAAACAAAATCTGAGCAAAACATACCTAGCAAATGAAGGAGAACCCAGAAAACTTTTGAAAGTTTTTTATAAGAACTTGGGAGCAAGACCAAATTTCCTTTCAAATTAATATAAATCTAGTTAATATTTGAATGGTTAATAAAGATTTGTTAAAGTTAAGTGCTGAAATTACCTGCATCAAAAGAATTTGGTAAAAAGCTATCCGTATTTTTTTCAGAAGTGAAGAAGAAGATGATATGGGTTGTGGACTTTTGGGTTCTTTTACTTTTCCTTTTTACTTTATTGACCAAGCTAATAAAGACCCGGGGGTTGGTGCAGGTCTTTATTGCACACCCAAATATATATTAATTTTACTTTTTTATACAATACATACCAGTTGAATAATTTACCAAACGTGGGTTAAAAAAATAAGTGCAATACATACCCGCTTAATACATGCTGCCAAACATGCCCTAAGAGTTATGCTATTTGCCCCGGGTCAAACCCCGAAAGCAACAAAGGAACGACGTCATTTCAATCTTCTTTTTTTTCCTCTCATTCAAGCTAAACGACGTCGTTTTGGGAAAATTGTTACAGTTGCAATTTGTTTCTCTGTCTTCGTCTCAGCTCTCATAGCCCCTTCCCATTCTCCTTCGTTTTAGCTTGGTTTTTTTTTTAATTCATGGAAAAGTTTTATTTGACATGTTTAATACACCTTTATGCCAAAGATTTTCATCCGACGCTGAAACTGAAATACATAGAACATATAGGAAGCAACAATTCTCTACGAGATTTTTTTGCTACAAAGAAGTGGGGCAAGGAGGAATCGAAATGTCAGTGATCCCTTCTAACATCATCACCACACTCTTCATAGAAGGACGAAGAGCAGGTTAATCTTGGACACACCAAAGCCTCACCTTGATCATGTTCTCCGGAGTCTTCTTATTTACTTCTTCATCATGGACAAGCTTATTGAACTCTCTATCAATGAAGCACTTATAAGCCCAGTTGATAAGAACAATTTCCTCTGTTTTGAAGGATCAATCTCCATGTTTCTTCTGCAGCAAACAATTTCCAAGAGCACTACTCCATAATTGAAAACATTTGCCTTCACTGATATTGGAGTATTCTTAGACCATTCTGGCGCCATATAACCTCTTGTCCCTCTGATCAATGTGAAAGTCCTTGTTTGGTCTGGCATCAACAACTTTGCCAGCCCGAAGTCTGAGATTTTTGCAGTCCAAAATTCATCCATCAGAATGTTGTGAGGCTTTATATCACAATGAATTATTAGCACTTCACATTCATTGTGGAGATAGACGTTTCAGCTTGGTTGAGGCAAAATCAACAACAGCTCCAAATTACTCTCTCTCTTTGTTTTCTCTTCGTCTCACAACAGCCCCAATTTTCTTTCACTTTCCCTTCGCCTCACAGCCCCTTTCTCCTTCTATTTCTATGTTTCCCTTCCCCTTCATTTCACAGCCATCAGCCTCGCAGCCACCATCACACATGGTTCCATCACAAATACCCAGCCATCGGCACCACCAAAAGACAAAAAGAAAAGTTTGAACAAGAATGAGTGTCAGCATTGTCGTTGAAGGATGAGTTTCGGCATTTACGGTTGCTGCGAAAATTTCGTCTGTAAGAAACAGAGAAATAGAAGGAGAAAGGGATTGTGAGACGAAGGCAAAGAGAAACCAATTTCAGCTGTAATAATTTTGCCAAAACGACGCCGTTTTAGGGCCTGGGTAAGAAAAAAGAACAAGAATGAAACGACGTCGTTTATTTCTTTCGGGGTTTGACCCGAGACTTGACTCGGGATAAGTAGCATTTTCCTTATGATAAACAATGGTCAAATCATTAACATTTGAAGATAGATTAGGCAGTAAAAGAAAGTCCATTAAAAATACTTTTAGCCTTTTACAAAAATAGTTTCAGTAATTTTTTTAAAAATGCGCACATGACTTTTTTTTTTTAAATAAGGGCACATGATAAATTAAAGTTCCATTGAAGTAATTTCTGGAATATGGAATTTTTTATTTTATTTTAATGGGTGGGGCTGACCGCTTGGTTCTGTCTTTTGCACTCCTCACTTCTTTACAGTTTTTTATATATATATATTGAATTGAGTTTTTATTGTATTATGATAATTATATTGAATTCTTTTAACGTTTATGCTACTAAACGCTATGCATAGTATAGTACCTATAATAAGAGAAAATAAATAAATACGAGATGACGAATTGTTTCCTTGTACGGTTCTCCATTTGCAATTTTGCACCCATTAATTTTACTGGAAAATTATAAGCAGATTAAAGAATGAGAGTTAAAATAGAAAATAGGAGGGAGAATAAGCATTAGCGAAGCTGGCAATAATTTTTGAGATGGATTGGATTTTTTTTAGTTACGTGTTCTTTTATTGTACGAGAGAATTATTAATAAAAAAATTAAAAAAGCACTTAGTATGAGATATAATGAGTTTTATTTTTCAAAATGACTTGTTTTACATAAGCGAAATTATTAATATAAGATTCATGAAAAAACTAATACTAATAATAGATAGGTTAAGGCTAAACATATCGAGACTTAGGTTAATCCACTCATATCTTCGCCACGAAGAATAAGAATGTTAGAAAAGGGAGACAAATACATGAAATTATTTTTTTGAATATTAGAGAAATTTTGTTTATCATAAAAATGTGAAAAAGATTAATGGACTATTATGCTTCTAGAAATAAAGTGACATCAATTTCATCATCACAAGTTATTAGTGTCAATCGTCTTATCGACTATAAGATTACTCACCAATAATTTTCATCATCACAAATTCGCCCGCTTCCTTCACAAGCATGCGTGGCAGCAGCGATTTACACAAGCACCACGTGTCCTTATAATATCTGCCGAGTTGTCGGTTAATACGTTTCCAAGACTTTGTCCCTGCACTCTATTAAGGAATCTCTTAAACCCTTCAACATGACATGACAAGTAACTGCGTTATCTTTCCATTTGTGATAACTCCTTAAACCCTTCCCTCCGTGAAGTCAAGCTACTTTGTCGTTGAAGAAGAAGATGAAGATTCAGTGTAATGGGTGCGAGGCAGCTGAGGCCAAGGTGCTGTGCTGTGCCGACGAGGCGGCGCTTTGCTGGGACTGTGACCGGAAAGTGCATTCAGCTAACATGCTGGCTAAGAAGCACCAGCGACTTCCCCTTTCTCATTCATCTTCTCAGATGCCCAAGTGTGATATTTGCCAGGTGTCTGTCCTCGCGGTTTTATTCCTACTTCTGCTTGAAAGTTGGCTATAGGATGTTGTTGTTAATTTTAATTATTATGAATTTTTTGAATTAGATTTTAGATTCGATGTGTTAAGTGGCTGGTGAATTATAGCTAATAATCAATACTTGGTTAGATTAATTGTGGTTGAACTTTCGTTGAGTTAAAAGATATTAAAGAATTTGCCTTAAGTGATCAATTAAGATGACCGGTGGTGGTTGGAACTCGGAATTTTCTTGTTCGTTGGAGTCATTATGTTACGTTAATTCCAATTTCTGAAAAATAGTATGCTAGTTGGTGGTCTTTGTTACGGTCTTAATAGTTTATAAAGTTCTTGATGCTCCACTTTGTACTCAGCTCTTGAAGCTATGTATCAAAAGACAGTCGTGGAGGGACATGCACGTTTCAATTCATGCTCCTTCATTCACCAAGTTGTTGGTGGATTTTGCACTTGTTGAAAGATACAGAACAAAACTAGAGACGATGCCACACAAAGTTTAGAACCTTGAACTTTCTATCACTGTGACATTGAATGTCTTCTTGTTTTCACTCTTTTTAGATTTTGTCCTTGATTTTCTGATAAAGGCTTGTGCTTTGAGCCTTTGACTTGATTCTTCCATTGCTTCTGTATCATCCTAATTGGTTTTTATAGATTTCCTATTCTTGGGATTATATGCATCTTATTTGAAGGAGTAGTACGCATTTATATTAGCTTATTTATCTTAGGATAAGGGCATGTTTGGTGCTCTTTTGCTTGCTACTAAGCCACCTTCCAACAAATGGATCCTCATTATCCCTTTGGCTTTCCATGTTAAAGACTGGATTATTGAAACTAAGCGTGCAGCAAATGCTTCCTTGCACATTTATGTAATATGTTGAGATGTCCAGTAATTTGATCCACTGGATCCTATGCTTATGCAATTGCATCGTCACTGGTTAATATACGTTGTGTGTTCCTGGGAAAGCATTTTGTTCTGCTATAAAAATATGGAATTTTTCTTTTTCCCTTCTCTCTTTCTCTTAGTATTTACATATCCTAGTGATGGTATCCTTACATGTGTATTAAAGCTGAGGTTGTAATGCTCTCTTATTTTATATACTGTAGGAAACTACTGGTTATTTCTTCTGTCTAGAGGATCGAGCTTTATTTTGTCGAAAATGTGATGTTGCCATCCACACCACAAACACCTATGTCTCCGGTCATCAGCGGTTTCTGCTGACTGGTGTCAAAGTAGGACTTGGAGCGACAGAACCTTGTGTGTCCACAACCATGAACAAGTCAGATTCAATTGAAAATGCTTCTGAAACAGAATCATCCCAGCCAATTTCCAAGAGGAATGCTAGCATTCCTACTGCTTGTGAAGCCAACGGAATGTTGCATGGACAAATTGGCAGAGTAGAGACTGTCTCAGCACCAGCAACAAGTAAAATGCCATCTGTGACTGGAGACACAACAACCGGGAATAATATCCCAGATTGGCACTTGGATGACTATCTAACTCCTACAGATTTTAGTCCAAACTACGTGCTTATGGATAATGTGTCCTTCTCTAAGGTACATATCTTGTTTTGCGGAGATGATGATGAGATCATCCATGCTTTGCTTGAAAAAAAATTCTCCTCACTAATGATTGTGAATTTGGGCTTGTAGTGGTTTTCCAGGAGGTAACAAGATTTGCAATTCCATAAGCCAAAAGGAAACGGCTTCTTAAGAAAGACAGCGGGCTGCAGCCTGAGCTACTACTAGTACTAGATTTGTTTCGATTGCAACTTTGCAAGAGCCAAAAGTTACGGTATAATATGCCTCTGTTGGTATGCTCTTTGGGGCATGGGCTGCGCTTATATGTAAGATACAACTTGAATCTTGTTTTTTGAAGCAATTATCTTGGTATTGGAAGTAACAATCAATAGGAGTCCAAAGCTGTCGCACGAGGGAGAACAAACAACCAAAATGAAGCTGATGTTGTCTTGTTTAATTAATGATTACGCAGCATATGAAACTGGGTACCATTTTATCGCGCTCAATTCATTCATCAAGTGTTAGGATGTATATAGATCACAGATATTGTTAAGCTCACGCATAATCTGTGAATATGTTTGATCAAAGTACTTTTTGTCCGTTGGTCAAAAGTTATGGATAGGGTGATAAGTTTTTCTGATTGATCATTGAATATGAATCAATATATCACAATTTTGTTTTAATTTTAATTTGAGGATTGTATATATGAGCTTGAAAACGTTCTTTTAATTACATATCAGACGCTAAAAATGTTCAATCATCAATCAAATTTGAAGCAAGTGATATTAAAATTAAATAGTTTTGTAATTACTTCAGAGATTTTCTGAATTAATTAGCACATATTATGCACTTAAATATGTTTATAGTTTTATGTTCTATTAAAGATAGCACTAATATTATTTTAAAAGTTACCGAATTTCTCATATTTCCGTTGTAGATTATTAAATCCCATGTTATTGGTTGTTGTAAATTTGATGGTAATAAAAAATATTATCAAGACACGAAATATGGTTAAAATATTGTACTAGGAAGAAAAAGTTGGTGACAGATGAGAGGCTCTCGTCCCCGTCTCTAGATTTTTCCTTCGCAGACTTCCAATTTTCATTTAACGACTCCAGTCCAAAGTCCAAAGTACCCCAAAACTACTTGACATAAAACCAAATTGATAATAATAATAATATAGCAAAAAAATAAAAATAAAAATATAAAAGCAACAAGAACCTGTAACTTTAGGGTTTCTCCTGTCTCGCTCTCAGAGTCAAAAGATCGAACACTCTCCGGTACTTTCTTCTGTTCTCCCACTCAACTAATAAGCATAAACTAAACGAACATTTCGAAGTCTTTGTGACCAAGTTTATGCAAATTTCTTTTGTATTGGCTATTAAAAAAGAAACTTGATGGTGCTTCAACATTTGACTTTGCATGTAACGTTTTAATTTTTTTCTTTCTTGTTAATCTTACCGTTTCTGCATTTTATTTTTTATAGTTCATTTATAATTATTGTTATTAATTTTTTGGGGGGAGGGAGTTGCGTTGTGGGTGGTCTGTTATGAATCCGATTCCTTTTATTTTTTTTTGGGGGGGGGGGGGGGGGGAAACGGAAAAGACTTTTACTTTATTTAAGATTGAATTATTAATTTTTGGTTTCTACTGCCGAATGTAAAGTGTTGCAACTACTGTTGATTGTTTTGTTTTGTCTCTAATATAACCTTGGAAGCTATTAATTAGTCCGAATAAGGAATAATAGTCTGGGTTGGTACTACCAAATGATGTTCAGCCGACTGTGAGTAGCGGGTTTCAAGTAGGTTTCCCACGCGGGGAATCGTCGCTGTTGTTTTGATACACTCATTTTCGGTGATTGTAAATTGGCATTGGCGTGCTTCATATTCTATGAAAAAAGGCAAGGCTATCAGCTAATTTATTTTTCTTTTTGGAACAGAGGGAGAACTGGATAAGGGGATGAGATCTTAATTATGATATCTATTGGTTGCCAACATTGAACCTGACTTCTCAAAGACGATAAAAGTTATGCCCAATATGGAAACTGAAAATTCTAGTGTTTCAAGAGCTGAAGAACTCAAAGCCCTTGCTAATGAAGCATTCAGAGGTACGAGCTTATCCTTTGTTGTTTAATTAAGCAACCCATTGCCATTTTAGTTTAGGAGTTTGTGAAATTCAATGGCTTATCATGTTAACTCATTTTTTATCAACATTATTTAGCTGCATTTTTTAGTTGTGTATTTCTCTTATCTTTCCTTTTTCTCTATAATAAATCCGACTGTTTGATATAATATTCGTACTGTCTTTTGATTAAATCTTTTGCTGCCTTTTTGTTCCTGCCATGTGCATGTTCGGTTGTGCTAATCTTGTTTGTCTACTTTTCAGCCAAGAAATATTCCCAAGCTATTGATTTATATTCCCAAGCAATTGAATTAAACAGTCAGAATGCTGTGTATTATGCCAACCGTGCATTTGCCCACACTAAGCTGGAGGAGTATGGTAGCGCCATACAGGATGCTTCAAAAGCTATTGAAATTGATCCAAGATATCCAAAGGCATGCTTCACATATCAAATCTTTGTAACTCCTGTGCATGTAATTTATGTACACTGTTTCTGATAGTTCTTTGAACACAGGGTTACTATAGGCGAGGTGCCGCTTATCTTGCCATGGGGAAATTTAAAGAAGCACTAAAGGACTTCCAACAGGTAATTTTCATCAAGGGTCTTTCACTGGTTTGTGAATTATCGACCATTCTTTCTACCCATTATTTATTTTTGGGTTGTTTTGGGAATGAATACTGTTTGTGAGGTGCTGATAGACTCCGCCTTCTCCCCCCCCCCGCCCCCCCCAATTATATCTAAAATTAGGTCAAGAAACTTTCCCCAAATGATCCCGATGCTGCCCAGAAAGTTAAGGAATGTGAAAAAGCAGTAAAGAAACTAAAATTCGAAGAAGCAATTGCTGTCCCTGAGTCAGAAAGGCATTCAGTAGCAGATTCCATTGACTATCGGTCCATAGGTAATCTTTTCTTTTTCCAGTTTCCTTTTATTCTGTAACCTTCATTCGATTTTCTGATCCCTTTTCTCTATTTCTGAATCCTGAAATGTCAATATGTCTATTTTCCAAGAACTGGCATCTCACTGTTGCTGTATAGTTCATTAGATTGGTTGTTATATATATTCTTGATAATTATTTGTTATGGTTGTTTTAATAAGAAAAGAAAAGAGAATGTAAAATTGAATCTCTTCTTAAGGCAGTAACATGCATTGCTTCTGATAAGAGGTTTAAGCAAAGCAAATATGATAATTGGACTTTTTGGACACCTTATGTTTTTGTTAGGAAGGTGTGCTTCCTGTGATATACTCTTTCCTTATGTTTTTCTTTCATGATCTTTTTTCCCATCACTTCTAAAATGTTCAACCTTTCTGTAGTTGTGAACTCAGTTACTGACCTTTCTACCTTCAAGTTTTAATTTCTTAACTGAGTTCTCTTCTCTTTTGTAATGGATTCGTAAAAATATGTTATGATTGTGAATTTTTTCTGACATTTACGTAGCTTCTCATTGATGTCAATAAATGCTGATGCATCCCAAGTGGAGTATATCTGGACTAAAGTATGTTTTCAATGCAGTCAACCTTTCTATCAAGCACTTGGGATCATTTTGACATGCCATAACATATCATCACAGGGAGGAAAATAATAAATTCACTTAGTTTCCAATTTGGTAAAACTTGAAGTCATCGTTCTCTTTTATTGTCATGGCTGAAAAGTTATCCCGTAGGTCTGCTGGAAGATCAGAGAATATGGTAAAAAAATGAGAAATATCCTTAAATGAGAAATATCCTTAAATGTAGAAGAAATATCCATAAATGTAGAGGTTCACGAAAGAACTAGAACAATTCGGGTCATAGCCCATGTAACGAATGGAAAATAAGCCTCATATGGGCAAAGAATTAAGACTGAACATAGAGAATTAATTGTTTGAACGGAATACCCATAACAAGTGTAAGCATCTCGTGGGTGTTTTACGTGTAAGCTGGAAAAAGGTCAATCATAAGGAAATATTTAAACATCTTCATTTTCATTTCCAGTGTCTTCTTGAAGATTAATTAGTATTAATTACATTATTTTTAAAATATTGTACATAATAGGGATGAGCCCCAGTTCATCATTTGTGTCCACCCAAGCGGCCATATTGGCAGCGACAGCAACAGTTGTGGTAGCAGTGGTGGTGATGGTGTGGCCAGCAGTAGCCACAACAGTGGCTGGAATGGTGGTGGCGGTGCTGATGATTCTAGGGGCTTATTGGTGGGGTAGCTGCAGTGGTAGTGGTGTCTTTACAAAGAGTCGAAAACTGGAACTAGGTTTGAGCCAGAGTAAATAAATTACTGAAATGTGGTCTCTGCCCATTTTTATAATTTCAGAAGTTGGAAATTCTTACTTCTAAAAAGTAGTAAATTTATTAAGAAAAAAAAATTGACACTTTGAACTGCAGAGTTTTCAATCTGCAAATTTTTTCTTTTGTTAGATGGATCACTGACATGCCTTCGATTGATCATTCTTCCACTGAATTAAATGAATTGATGTCTGGAGATTCTTTTGTTTCAGCTGATGATTTTTTTACATAAAGAATGACCTTGTTCTCATGCTTTCATGCTTGAGACCCATTCATGCAGGGATTATTTTATCTTCCTTGTCTCCTCCTTTCTTTTAATCCTAATTGTATTTCATTCATGAAACTGGGATGACTTACATTAGATGTTTTGATCCTATATTTATTGATGAATTTGTGTTTTGTTTCATTCTAGAGGTGGAGCCACAATATTCTGGGGCAAGGATAGAGGGAGATGTTATTACTTTGGATTTTGTGAAGAAAATGATGGATGATTTCAAGAATCAGAAGTGCTTACACAAAAGGTATGTTTAGCAAACACAGTTTGTTATGAAATTATTGCATGACATGATTTTGACCTAGTGTCCTCACTTTGAATGGTGCTTTCATTGCTGTAGATATGCTTTCCAGATTGTCTTGCAAACAAGGGAAATGTTACGAGCTCTGCCTTCTCTTGTTGATATAGACATCCCTGATGGCAAGCATTTTACAGTCTGTGGTGATGTACATGGTCAGGTAATTTGCCCGCCTTTTTTTAGTCATTATTGAATACTATAATGATTGCTCGCTTTTATATTGACTTTGAAAATGCTGAATAGATATGAAACCTTTTCAAGGGCCAATAAGATCATTTGTGAAGAATAGCATTCTGCATCTAACTGTTGCTTATATTGGTCACAGAACATATAGTGAACTCATTGATATACGTGATTGGTCTAATTGTCAGAAGGAATTCTGCCCAAAATTAGTTATTATGTAAAAATGAACATAAAAGGATAATTTGTTATACATGTCTAAGTAATACGGTCTTCTCTGCCTGTTTACATCTGCTCGTGTTTGTATCAGGTCTGAGACATTGTTATTATCTGTTTCTGTTCCTCTTAATGTTTAGTGGATTGCCTCCATTGAACCTTCCTAGAAAGTGTGTTGGGAATCTTGTTTCGTCATTCCGAGTATTACCTTTATAGTCGTGTTGTCAATAATATCTTAAAACTGGGTAGAAGTAGTGCATTTGTTGTTAGTATCTTGTCCCTGCTTTAAAAAATTGACTCTTTTCAATGTATATGTTTGTGATGCTTGCAGTTTTATGATTTGTTGAATATTTTTGAGCTTAATGGGCTTCCGTCAGAAGAGAATCCATACCTTTTCAATGGTGACTTTGTGGATAGGGGTTCATTTTCAGTGGAGGTCATTCTCACATTATTTGCTTTTAAGTGCATGTGTCCATCAGGTGAAGCCTCTCTGCTTCTTTTGTGATTTCTGTAGTTGCTTTCTCTGTAAGACTTTTGCTCTTACACGTGGCAATTCTGTGTATATTAGATTTTAATTCATGATTTCCTCACCTAAAAATTACAACCTCTTCATATTTTTGTAATAGTTTAAAGCTATTGGCTACCCATATTTAACTTCCTTAAGTTGTTTTCGTGAAGTTATAGCTGTCTGTTCTAATCTTTGCCATTTGCTTCTGGATATGTAGGTCTCACTGCAAATGTGTAAAAAGAAGCTATATAGTGTTTTCTTTTTATATTTCCAGTTTCACGTTGCTTTTTATTCTCTACTCTTGTCCTGTTCAATTTGATTTTGGTGTATGATATTTTCTCTCAATTGATTTTGTTGCTGTTTTTTTAATTTGTCTTCATCCGCTAATTTCATTTCATAATGGATTTTTACCCATTTTTGGAAAAATTTCAGCTATATATCTTTCCAGAGGAAATCACGAGAGCAAGAGCATGAACAAAATTTATGGTTTTGAGGGGGAGGTTCGCTCCAAGTTGAGTGAAACATTTGTGGAACTCTTTGCAGAAGTGTTCTGTTTTTTACCTTTGGCACATGTACTAAATCAGAAGGTTTTCGTAGTTCATGGAGGTCTTTTTAGCGTTGATGGGGTGAAACTCTCCGACATTAAGGCTATTGATCGATTTTGCGAGCCTCCGGAGGAAGGTGTGCTGTTTATTTATTTTATTATTATTATCATTATTATGATAATGATTATCTGTAGTATTGCTTCCTTGTGCTTGTATTAAACTTATGCCAAACTCAGTACAGCCTAAATTTGGCGATCCTTGTTATGTGAAATCTGTATCATACATGCATGTGGTTAGTATTGTCCGATCAGACCTCATGTTATTTTTTTTGTGTCTGATCTTCTCTAGGATTGATGTGCGAATTGCTGTGGAGTGATCCACAACCTCTGCCAGGAAGAGGGCCTAGCAAGAGAGGAGTGGGTCTTTCTTTTGGTGCTGACGTGACAAAAAGATTCCTGCAGGATAACAGTCTAGGTAGTTTCCTATCCATATAGATAATAGTAATCTAGGAAGTTTCTAGTGTTGTCAATGCTTCTGTTTGTTTCCATGTCCATGGCTTAAGACACATATCTCAATTGACAGATTTAGTTGTGCGATCACACGAAGTTAAGGACGAAGGCTATGAGATTGAGCATGATGGCAAACTCATTACGGTATTTTCTGCACCAAATTACTGTGATCAGGTAACTAAATTATGAACGTCAGGACATTTCTTTCTATATGTTGTGTTTTGAATGAACAATATTATAGTCATTTTGATGCGATTTAGGAAGTTATATATTTATTCAGGAATCAGGGTCCAATTTGGTTATGTATGATATGTTCTTTGTCAATATCTAAATTTTGTTATAAAGTGTAGCTTGTTTCGGTTGAGGATACTGGCATTATTCTTCTAACATCGGCTTTTGAACATTGCAGATGGGTAATAAGGGTGCTTTTATTCGTTTTGAAGCTCCTACCTTGAAGCCAAATATTGTTACGTTTGCAGCTGTGGTCAGTAGCTTCTGTCTTGTTTTTTGCATTCAATCCTTATTCTCTTGTCTTTTGTGCACTTTCGTTTTTTTACCATTTTGGAACCAGCATAGACAATTGTTTTTGAATCTGAGAATTTCCTCATCTTTGATGAAATTGCAGCCTCACCCTGATGTCAAGCCAATGGCATATGCAAACAATTTCCTACGAATGTTCCAATAGTATATCTAACCTCAATGGAACGGTAATTCCCATCTCATATGAATTTCAAAACGGAGGATGGACCCTACCCTTGGAAGTGAAATTTGTTTACAGCAGCTGGAGAAAAGCATATAAAATATTGGCAAATGCAGCTTTGTTTAGATTTTTCCTCCTTTGGATTTCCATGTCAAAAGAGACTTTTTTTTGGTACTTCTCACTAACATTCAATTCGTGAGAAATTTCAGGCACTGGCCTCATATTTTATTTTGAATTTTGCCCCTGCAACTCGTGTAAATTAAATGCCAGTTTTCCTCGCTAGATCCGGAATGGGAAGCAGTGGGAGGTCAGATTAGAATTGTCAAAATTGTATGAATATTAGGAAAATGCTTCAATCTCTCTCTCTCTCTCTCTCTCTAGAGCTAATAACATCATCAACTTATTTTTTTCCTTTTTAAATTTCTTTAATTTTGTTTTTCTTTGTTGGTTCATGTGGAGGGTTCTCTGCTCGTTGTGGTTGATAGTTTGAATGATACGCTGATGAATTTGTACATAAATTGTTATATTCAAATATTGAAGATTGATGAGAGCTTAATTGCCGTCCCCTGAAATGCAAAAGAATAAAGAAATGTAGCTGAGTAGCCGGCCGGATTTTTAGATATTTTCACAAGATTGTAAATGAATCATTGATAGATATTCTTAGATAAATGGTGAATTAGCCAAATCCGGTTTTATTTAGTGAGATTAGCAAAGTTGCTGTTGTTGGCCCTTTTTGACAATATCTAGGAAATGAGAGAGTCAAAATTAATCATATAAAATATCTAATTCTAGCTCCTCTAGGCCATATTATGGGATTTAATTAATTTTGAAACTAAATATTTCTTTTATGTTTGGCAAGCTCAGTTGGATGGGGTTAAGGGAGTTTAAATTTGAATTTAATCTTAAAATCAGGGGATTAATAATCTTAGTTTATACATGAGTTTAGTTGAGATAAGATCAAAGAAAAAAATTGTTCATATATGAGATTTTTTATATTATTTTTAATTTACACCCAATATTAATTAATTACTTAATTTTTTTATTATGATTTACTTAAAAATTATCTTTCTTTATTATCTATGGTCTAATTAAATTGGTAATTTTACTTTTACCAACTCTTGAGATTAAAGTTTCATTACTTGTATATTTAATAATTGGTCAATAAAATTAATAATTTAATAGTTTATTGCATTATTTGATTGTATTAAATTTAATAATCACTAATATAATATTAAAAATAATCATGAAAATTAATAATACCATTAATTAATTGATTTTCTATAATATTTTTAAATATTTGGTAAAAAGTAATTAAATATTTAATCTGTTTTATTTATTTTTATTTGTTTATTATATTATAACTATCCAATAACTTATTTACAATATATTTAATTTTCTTATTAATTGATTTTATATTTAAATATCAACTTAAATATTATTTAATATAATTTAACATAGTATAATTGGTTCTGTACCAAATATAAGATTATGTTTAGTTCAATTGAAGGCTCCATGTACCATGCCCCCCTGGGCACCGTACCCGTTTTACTTGTCTCAATGTCTTGTAATGAAGGCACTGTTGGATGAAAAGAAGGAAGATCGTGGAAGTGGGAAATCGCCAGGTGGCAGTTGACAAAAACCGGGAGTATAAGTCAATAGACAGGAAGTGTTTATGGTGCAATAATTTTATTAAATGGAACAACAAATATGTTGGTATAGACAACAATAAAGTAGTTAGCTGGAGCAATTATATGTGGAAGCAAGTAGTCTGTATATAAGTGTGGTTACTGTAGCACGGAAAATGAAATGAGATCAATTGATGTTAACTAAATAAAAAATGAAGCATAAACGAAAGGATAGGAAGTAGATTTAGTTGATTAGATGTGTTGAGAATACGCTCGGAGCCGCAAAATCCGACAGGGCCACAGTAAATGGAGCAAAAAATAATCCAGTGTGTGGAGGGATGAAATGGATGAATTGGCGAATTGGTAGGAAGCATTAAAAAAATTGAGAGCCGCCGTCGGCTGACCATTTGTGGCATTAGTTCCACAAATGGGCAAATGGGGGAAGGAAGCTTGTGTAAGTGGCATTATTTGTAGTGTATGGAAATAATGGGAAAACGAGGAAAAATAATTACAGCACAACAAGTAATACTGAAATAAATAGAAAGGAGAGAAAAAATGGAATGAAAATAAAGTGTAACTGCGTAGATAGTGATTTTTTTTTTTTTAAAAAAAGGAACAAATTGTAGAGTGGAGAGGAGGGATATATAATAAGAACAATGGTGGATTAGATTGTGTGAAATTTGCATAAGTCTGAAGAAGTATAAATTGGATTTGAATAGAATTTGAACTGATATGTGGCTAGGATTTGAACATCAAGTGAAAATACGAAAAAAAACATGTAGCAAATAAAGATTGGCATGGAAGCAGGATAATCAGTTCGAAAAGCAGGAGCTATGGAATTGATGATAGCTAGAAAACCCATGCATGTGTTGTTACATGGCTATCACCATAGGTCCACAACCGTGACTTGGAATAACAAATATCTCGGAAAGTGGGTGATTGCTTAAGACGTGAACAACCAAACGCCCATCATCTTTATTTATTACCATGAAACTGCACTTTATAGTGTCATATAAATACATTCGTAATGCACAAAACAAATACATGTCCATTACATTGGCAGCCCCAAAATTAAAAAATAAAATAATAATAATAATGCTCATTTCCAATGAAATCAATAAATCAAATGTACAACGGACTGTAACCCATAGGCATAATGCATCCGATTCACTTATTTCCATTACTTGTTGCAATTTCACTTCTTGATTTTCCACACAGATTCATTGAAAAAACTTAATAACTCTGAAGTTACTATGGAACTTTCAATCATACATTTGATTATCATTACATGTACTTACAAAGATACAAAACAAATAAATTAATTAATCCCTTGATCATTATACAAGTGCAAAAAATTGATAATTAAGACGCGTTGTGCTTCTAAGAAGTTGAAGATGAATGTATAGTCAGCATAAAAGATAAATAAACGGGACGCCAAACACCACCAATACAATGAAATTATAGAGCAAAACAACGATTTTTTCTCATCAATCATGCTGCATTAAATGGGCCCAGTTGAACTTCTGGTAATAATCCCTAAATCAATTTGAAATCGATGCCCTCTACTCCACAATTTTACCGTTCTTTGTACTAAATCTCACTTCCCAGTAGGTTTTACCAACAAAAATTCACTATTCAACTCATGCATTTCAATTTCAGCTTCCACTAACCTGATATTTTTATTGCCGTGATCTCTCCCTCTGTTTCATTTGATGCTACCAAAAGAAAATTAAACTCAACACGATCCACTTCATAAATCCGAGCTAACACACCGTCGCTGCGCACTTGACTATTCTCCACAACTCGGGTCTCTCTCCCTCACACCGGTCAAAATCAATTCCACACACAGTTTACGGCACCCTAAGACCAATTTCAAAGGTGCAACAGGTTGGAATGGTAGCCCAACTTTAACTCACTATTCATTCTCAAAGCTCCAGCCATTAGATTTCACTCATTATAATCTAACGGTTCCCAACAAACCGACAAATAACGGGGGCACGGTGCCAGAGGGGGCACAGTAGCTGGACCATCAATTAAATTCTAATTATTAATCCAATCTAACCTTACGTGTCAAACGTGAGATTGTTTTGCACTCTATGATAGTTCGGGGGGATGGAAGGTCATTACTGGAAATAACTTTTTCCTGTGGGTGGCCGCCACACCTGTCCCTAAAGGTGGCCAATGGGCCGGGCGGCACGTGGCACGGCACGGGCACGGCACGGCACGAGCACGTTTCGGTGAGGCACGAGGCACGGCACGGCACGCACGTGGGCCGTGCCGGGCCTAGAATTTTAGGCACGCGGGCTTTAAAGCACGGCACGATTAGAGATGGGCCAAAGCACGGCACGCGAAAAAGCACGTAATAAGCACGGTTCATTAGTGGGCTAGCACGCGGCCCATGAGCCATTAATAGCACGTGGGCCAAAATATATCTAAGTAAATTTTTTTAACAAAAAGTAAATATAAAATGTTATGAAATTAAATGTTTTAATATATTTTTTAGCATAGACTTTTAAAAATTAATTTAAATCATTAAATCTTAGTTTAAATAAATGATTTGTTATATTAATATTTCGTAGTTATGACTTATTGTAATGATTATTCGAGGATTGTATTTTTAATTTTAATTAATTATTATTATGATCTATGGAATTAAATTAAATTAAATTTATGTATTGTTGTGTTATGAATTATGATTGATTATTGTGAAATAAAATATATAGTTGTGAAATTGTGATAAACTAATAATAAAATGTTAATTGCTCTCTTAATAAAAATTAATATAATTATGATTGTGAATATTATTATTATTATTATTATTATTGTTATTATTATGTTGGTGGGCTTAAAAAAGTACGTCAGGCACGTGGGCTTGAATAAAGCACGCAAAAAAAAAAAAATTGGTGGGCTTTTTTTGGGCATGGCACGAGCCCGCTCGTGCCGTGAGCCGTGCCGGGCTCAATTGAAAAAAATGTAGGTACGGCACGGCACGGCCCACCAATTTAGTGGGCCGATAGTTGGTGGGCCGATAGTTGGTGGGCCGTGCCGTCCATTGGACATAGTTACTTGTCCCCACGTAACTCGTATAAAGTACTCAATAAGTTAACCGTTTCTAATCCTCATACGACATCGTCATTCGTCGTTTTGATATATCGAATTTTGTTTAATTCAAGGTTAGTAATGTGGCATGAGACAGTACTCATGCAATTAATACATATACATATTCCCGCCAACACACTTCTGTTTGGGAGCGTCTCTTTGTAGTCTCGCACGCACCAGAGATGTTTTTGGTTCCTTGGGGGGGATGATTTTAATTTGGCTTTAATCTTCTGAAATCGCTTACACTCCTCTTCCGTTTGAAAGGAAATGATGTGACTTTGGTTCTGTTAAGTAAAGTTCTAAATTGCTTCATTCATGCGTTGAAATATGTTAAGATAGCACAAATTCTTCTTAATGTTAAGGAATAGGTGATCTTCCCGCTAGGAATAGCAGGAGAGTACAATCTTTGCCACCTCCATTTTTTGAAGTTTTTGGTTAGTTCAGGTTGTTCTTTATATTAATGCAGAAGTGAATTTTGAAGCTTGGATTAGAAGTTATGTAATTATGAGCGATTTTGTTCTGAGTTAATGGAGCTAAATGTTTACTTTTGTGCTAGAAGTAGTATATGATGGATGCTTGTGCGAACAATTTTGGACCAATTGGTGGTTCTGTAGTAGTGATTGACCCTTGTGTAGATAGTCCTGGGCCAATTCATAAATCTGTGCTTTATGACCAAGGGAAGCATGTTAAGGAGGGGCAGGTGTTGATCTGACACTTTTGCAATTGGATGTCATGAGCACACTTCAAAGTTGGGTGAATGGCGACTCACAAAGATGCAAAATCGAGTCGGCGGACAAGGCCGGGTTCAGGTACTCGAGACAGATACCTTCAATCAGTCTTGACAATCCGCTCATCTCTGCACTAGCTGAAAGTTGGAGAACAGAAACCAATACCTTTCACTTAATGGTTGGAGAGATGACAATAACTCTTAAAGATGTTGCATTGCTGCTTGGACTGCTGGTTGAGGGTGAACCAGTTCTAGGTGTAACATATACCTCATGCAGCAAGGTCTGTGAAAGGTTTCTGGGTAAAGTATCAGAATCTGGGTACATGAGTGGTGGAATGGTGAAACTCAGCTGGTTGAAAGAGTTCTTTTGTATGTGTCCTGAAGATGCTTCAACGGGAGATGTAGAGTGCCATACACGTGCTCACCTTCTATACTTGATGGGCAGCACTATTTTCTCCACTACCACTGAAAACAATGTTGGAAGATTTTGAAAAGGTTGGGAAGTACTCTTGGGGCACGCCTGTATTTGTACAGAGCACTTGGGAGGGCCTCTCTTAAATCTCAAAATACCGTAAGTTTTTATCAATTTTGGCTTTCTTTTCTTTTTCTTCCTCCTAGAGGTTTGTGCTTGGCTTCTATATTTGAAGAAAAGGGGATAGGGGTGATGAATGGGTCAGTTCATACACCTACTGCTATCTTGCATTGTTTTATTTTAATGAGAGACCTGATTTTGGTTGGTTTCTAATGTTGTAGTGTTGGAGTTACTATCACTTGAATGTTGGCTGACCCAAGCTCAAAGATGACTCAGCTCGTGACCTCTTTCCGCTTGTACTTAGGTGGAAGGGAAAACAAAACGCTTTGACAGTGAAAAGTGACAGTTTTTTATCGTAATGCATTGAACTCCCTGAAGACGTGTGATGTAAGTTGGTGGTGTATGTGGAATTTAAATTTAGTATATTGTCTGGAGAGTAACACTTTTTCTTATACTCTAATATGTTGTCTTGTAGTTCAACTTACATCATGGTATGTTGTTGCATGTGGTGTAGGTGGATTGACTTCCTTATGAGTATGTTGATAGCATGGTAATCCCAGAAAGTATTCGAAGTATGTTGATCCTTGGGAGATCGGATACAATGTTGATTTGCTTTGACAAGGCAGAAAGACACCTTCCAGATCGTTGCTTGAGGCAACATGGCATGCTTCAAGTAATCCCACAAGATGTGCAGCCAGGGGAGAGAAAGATTCGTGGAGTTGATAGTGGGGTAGACTTGTCTGGGAAAATGGAAGCAGAGATCAATGAATTGGTCCAACCGATGGCTCAATCTTGTGGAAGGTGATGATGGTGTGGATGAAAGTGAATATATGCAATGGTATTTGAGAATTACTCGTAAACTTGTTGGAAGGCCGACACCATACCCGGGTACTGTAAGGTTTAGAACCAAGAAAAAGAGAATGGTAAGGCTCTGAACGGCTAGCTGATGCATTTGTGTTATTCAAGTGAATTAAATATATGAGTATTTCTTTGTTTGTTCAACAAAGTACTGGCTTGAGGGATATTGCATGTATAGCAGATTCATTCTCGGTAAAAGGTTGAATCCCCAACAAATTGAGTCAATTTCAAGGATCAGGGATATTGCCCATTATTGTTTGGGGGACCAAGATGGAGTTGTAGGAAATCTGTCAATGACTTATCAGATTGAATATGAGAAGAGGTTAGAGGGAAGGGGGAGCATAATGCGAAAGAATAGCGGAAAGCGCTAGCAGAAGGATGATATGTCTCAGTTTTCTGATGCAACTTCTGAGGGTGATCGGTTGAAATCATCGTGATTATGATTGTCAGGCTGAATCTGGGAAAAGGGTTACGAAGAAGGATAGGATTAGAAGAAAACCTATAGGGAAATGCAAGAAGGATGATTCCATGCAATGCTATGCAACCATCAAGGAAGACCAATCTCAGTTATGCAGTAATCCTAACAAGAATTATCAAAACAGCTATATCATGATGATGTTAAACAATCACGGCCACAGCATTTAGAAAGCTCAATCAATGCTTCAGAGTTATATCTTGAAGATGGTGAGGATGTCGATGTACAGCAATCCCCTGGTGATAGTAAGGTTGAACCATCACTACTGTGTCAAGTAGCTTGTGAAGGCAACGATGTACAGCTTGCAGCAAAGATGGTTAATGACATTTTAAGTGCGCAACAATGCCATGCTGATCTGAAGACTGATGTATCTGAACAATGTCAAGCAGCTGTTGAAGGTGATGATGTAAAAGTGTTTCCAGGAGGAAGAATGGCTGACGAAGATATGAAAATGCAGCTTTATCATGCTGATAGCGAGGTTGATCAGTTATGACCATGTAAAGCAGGAGGGGATGGTGATAGTATGCAAGTTTGTCCTGCAGCAAATGAAGTTGATGCACTGTGAGCAACATTTAAAATTTTCAGATTTGCAACTTTGTCATGTCGCTAGTGAGAGTGTTCCTCAAACAGCCAAAGCTGCAGAGGAGGCCATTCCTCAGTCACCTGTTGGAAGAAGATATCATACAGCACATTGACGAGTGACTGAAACACTTTGAAATTCTGTGACTTATTTTTTTGTCTGCCAATTTCTGTAAGAGCCTTCCTACAAGAGATAAAGATTGCTCGTTAGCCTTGATCGACTCCTACTGCAGTTGATTCCATTCCTTTCATTTTGTATGCGAGGGAGCCTAAAATGAAGATTGCAGGTTCTCCTAAGTGCAGCTGAGAATTTCTGGTGCAATTAATCTGCTCAAGCTCTCATCTCCACAAAAGAATCCTGATTTGCATATCATATGAGCCATTTGGCAGTGGGCCCTAAATTGTATTTCGCATATTCTTTTACTTTGTATCATCTGTGACTTTTAAGTCATCTCAATAGCATCTCATCTGGTTTAAAAGATCAGCTTCTATTAGGAAGAGTTAAACTTACAATCCAGTGTAGACAACTAGAAGTCTGAATTACACAAATTCTCTGAGAATGGACTTATATATTCACCAAATTGCCTCCATTCAAGTTTTAGTCCTTTACATGTTCAACTTACACATCTTGAAGTTCATACAATAGTTTCTAGCAAGGTTTATGGTCCTTGGTAGAAGGTAAGATTTTGTGTGATGCTGTCAATTTGCTGATGCATGTTCATCAAAACGTTGGCGTTGGTAGAATTCAGATTCTTCACTTGTGTTTGGTCATAGAGTATGTACAACCAAAAAACTATTAGAGGGTTGACAAGTCAGGTCAATTTCATCGCTGGTTGCACTAATTGATAAACCTATAACGACTGTATGGGTCCCTAAAAAGAGACGTTTTAGCCTAAGGAATGACGCTTATTTTTCATTCCTCATGTCTCGTTTTCTATAGCAGCCACACAACACAGACAAGAATTACCTTCACGGATGAGATATGCGGTAAAATTATAGATGGAATTCGAAAAAAGGACCCATCAGTCTGCAGGGCCGGACCCTTTGTAAGAACCAACTGCTACATTTGTCTGGGCCCGGGCAGTACATGTTGAAACCCAAACAAACACAACTCTATATTTTTCACCTGCCTGGTGAAATGTAAACACGTAAAGAATGGAGGAAATACAATCACATCTCTAATCTTATAGTGTGATTTACTCGAAGCATCGAGCAATCTCGTTTGGGCCATTCATCTCAAGTTTTCAACACTAGCATTAATTGGATGCCAACCTTTTGTTGAGTGTTTGCCTTCCAAGACTGCACACTTTCCCTACTTGTGTTTATTGGTTTCTGTGATGAGTTGCAGCAAAGTTTAAAAGCTTTTCTTGTTTACTAATAATTTAATTTTACCAGAATTTGACGCTGAGTGAGGACAAAGTTCACAATTACTTTTGTTAAAGAGTATGGTTCCGATGTTCGCTGATGGACATGAATGCCCAAATTGTAGGAATATTTTTAACACTTACCCATGCCTCTGAAACTAACCCTTTTAAGTCTCTCCACTTGTCACACGCCCGCCCCACCATAACTTTTGAAAATACTTGAATGATAATTCAATTCTAATTACAAAGTGGAGCCTTTCTAATTCTATTCAATTCCATGAACCTAAACCCATTTGTGCGTATGAAATATGTGATTTAATAACACTTTTACAATGTCTGTTAAAATGAAGCATGCCTCCGATGGCCCAACCCAGCCTTCTTTTCCTTTCGCTGCCTCTCTAGAATCAGAGAATCAAATATGTTTCCAATCTTTTTAGACCCTACCTTGGCGTCAAATTCTCACTCAAATGTCTTGACCCACTATTAATCACTACGCCACATATCACTTCAGTCACTTCCTTCTTTTACCAACTCCCATCTCTCTCTCTCTCGCTTTTATCTTATTAACATGTTTTCCTTTTTAACTTGAGTTCCCTGTTCCCCTCCGGCCTCTACAACACAAACATCAAATGAAACTCACTTCTAAAACCACAATTCATTTAGCAGCTACAGCTGATCGGCATACTCAGACCTTCATAATACAATACTTCCCCAAAATGAACAGTCCCTTGGCATTCTCTTTTCCTCTTCTTCTGCTGCTTCTCTTCTTCTTCCTTTCTTCTATTCCTTCCGTCTCTACCATATCCCCCCATGCAAAGAAACAATCTCCAAACGGCATGCTTCCATCCGAAGCTGAGACTCTTTTCAAGATCATGGACTCTATGTCCAGTGATCAATCCTGGAGAGTCTCATATCCTAACCCTTGTAAGCCTGGCTCTTCTTGGCCTGGGATTGAGTGCAAACAGGGCAATGACGGTTACCTCCATGTCACTAGACTTGACTTTGGCACCAGACCAAACCCAACTTGCAAGAAAACAGCCACATTTCCATATCAAATATTCTCTCTTCCTTATCTACAATCTGTGTTCTTTTTCAATTGTTTCACTCACACTAAGACAACCCTCTCTGTTTCAGCTGACAGACTCTACAACTCCTCGCTTCAGCAGCTCAGCCTCAGATCAAACCCTGCTCTTGTTGGTCCAATCCCACCACAAATTTCTTCTTTGAAGTTCCTACAGATCCTCACACTGTCACAAAACCGCCTAAATGGTCAAATCCCAGTTAAAATTTTCAGTTTGAATTCTTTGGTACACCTTGACTTGAGTTATAATTTGCTTGCAGGTACCATACCAGTCCAAGTGGGCAACCTTAGAAATCTTGTAGGCCTTGATTTGAGCTATAACTCACTTACTGGGTCCATTCCCAGCACTATTGGCCAGCTGGGTATGCTTCAAAAGCTAGACTTAAGCTCAAATTCACTCACTGGTAGCATTCCTGACAGCATTGAGAAGCTCAGTTTATTGGCTTTCATGGCTTTGAGTAACAACAAATTGACAGGAAATTTTCCAAAAGGATTGGCAAAATTACAAAGCTTGCAATACTTCCTTATGGATGATAATCCTATGTTTATACCTTTGCCTGTAGAGTTTGGCATCCTTGTGAAGTTACAAGAACTCAGGCTTGCCAATTCAGGATACTCAGGTTCTATACCGCCGAGCTTTTCACAGCTTAACAATTTAAGCACCCTGTCCCTTCAAAACAACAGATTAACAGGTGAAATCCCTGTAGTCTTTGGCAGTCTCTCTCACATTTATCACTTGAATCTTAGCAGGAATTTCTTGGATGGTGTGGTTCCTTTCAACTCAAGTTTCTTGAAGAGATTGGGCAGGAACTTGGACCTTAGTGGAAATCCAGGTCTTTGCTTGAATCCAGCTGAGGCACATGGTGTCAAGATTGGAATCGGAGTAAGCATATGTGCAAGCAACAAAAATGGTTCTTTAATCAAACCAGTGAAGAAATCTCAAGCTCCACGTGGACTCCAAAAATCATTCTCTCTCTTCCCTGCTTTGGGTGCTTTTGCTTTGCATTATATGTTGTTTCCAGTATGATTAAGAATTTGAGTACACTTTTTCTATATACTTCTTGTTATATGTCTGTAGCATTCTTCATGTTTAATAGTATTTATGGGATTTCCTAAAGCTTTTCAAGAACTAGATGAATTTTATAATATCTGCTAAGTTCAGACTTCAGACGATCTACTGTACCAAGTATTTTAGTTTAACTCTATTTTTGTTCATGATCAAGTTTCACGCATTCAAAGTTATGCCGAGTTTTTAGATTTTGGTCTGATGTGATCATAATTCAGGATTTGACATGACTACATGAGCCTGTTGTGGGGCCCTTTTCTGTGTTGTGTCTAGTCTAATTAATCATCCAGCTGATTAAACAGATAAAATAAAAATGAATATAAAACAGGAAATATAATTAATTTACAAAAAATAATGATTGAAGCTGATTTTGTTTTTTCCCCTCTTCTCTTTTCTCTCAAAATTTTCTGCCTCAGTCATTCTACTTCTTATGTCAAACTTTTGCTTGGACTCATGAACGTTTGATTATGATTACTCCCTGTGAAGCATTGAGTTGATGTGAAGTTAAAGCAATAACATGTAGAACTGAAATTCTTTACAAATTTTGAAAGGCAAAGAATGTAAACACATTTTTCCTAACATATACACCAGAAGAAAATTCATGCCTTTGGCCTTGAGGCTTTACTATTGGCACTTTTGAGGGATTTTAGTGAGCGGCATGCTGAGGGGAAGCATCTGCTGACACATTTTTTTTTTTGAGGGACATGGTGTACTGTTAGTGGACCTGCAGAGAGAGTCACAGTAATAGATGAACTTGAAAGTTCGGCAATCTACTACCAACCTATTTCAACTTTGATTAAGTTTGAGGACAGATCTTTGAAATAGAATCTACAAAATTTTGATAGTAAACAAATAGATAGATGAAAAAGAAATAAATAGAAGTGGGGTTGGTTTTTTGAACAACGACCACTACAGCGGTTGATGAAACAAGACCACCGGAGGCACAGGAGACTGACTCACATGAACACCTGAGAGAAATTTTGACAGATATTGGAGAAAGAGCTGGATCCCACACCTCTTCAGCTCTCCTTTTCTTACATTTGATATTACTTCACAATGTGCAACAGTCTCAATTGTACTACAACCAGCTGTTTGTTCCTTTCATAGTCTTTTACTATCAACATTTTCAGTCTCACTCCTCTTAAGGCAAATATCACCGTTACTTTAGTCATCATTTACCACATTTTTTTCACTAAGGGGTTCAGATCCCTCAGCATACATACAGTGTGAGCACATTATAATAATAATAATTATTATTTATCTGATAATTTTTTTTTGAGCCCAAGATATTTAGGTTGTGCCATAACAGAACTATCTAAACAGTGTTTCTTGATATTTTGTTGTTGTTGTTGTAATAATTGAAATCAATTTAAGACTATATTATCAATGAATGATGATCAATTCCCACAATATGGTGGGCTACCATTTCTGAGAACAATCAAACAGGATTTCCTTTTTAGAGGAAGAGAACAAGCAAGTAACTTTGAAAAAATGCCCAGAAGCCCACTATTTTTTACCCTCACTAGCAATAAAGAGGAAAATAGTAGAAATTAATGTGTCTTTCTGGGTCAGTGACTACTCAGTGGTCACACCCAACCACCCATTTCTCATGTTGAATGAACCTCTGCAAAGTGTCATTAAAAATGTGTCTTCTCAGTTTGTCATGTAAGTTCGTTTTGGCAACAACTGCCGCGTCCGTGAAAGTGAAGCCATTTACATAAAAAAAGGGCCTCTTCATACAAATTAGGTTAATGACTCAAAAACGTGCGATGGGCAAAGGCTTTCACATCACATTACAGAGAGAGTGCAGCACAGGATTGAGAATGAGTGGGGTGAGGGGGGAGACAATGATACTCTGAATTCTGAAATGCATAAATGTAATGTTTAGAAATTTGACAGCAAAAGAAATTGGGGGGGATTGAGACAGCTAAAAATATCTGTCACTTTCTCCGTAGCCAAACTTGTGTAAATGAAGGGGACTCACGTGGGAAGACTGTACTACTTCAAATACATACATTACGTTTACATTTGGAAATTACATTTTCACATTTACATATTTTTTCTTCCTCCACCTTTTGGCTTTTGCTTTGCTTTTTGTAATAATTTTAAGTTCTTTACCCAATTTTGATGCCCCCAAAAGTAAGCAAGCTTCACAATCTTGCTTATGTCATAGATGCTTGAAAAGAACAACACTATGTATACGTATATTTTGAATTACATAAATGGATTTTGCTATGTTACATTGAATGTACCATACACAACCAATAAGAACCACATAATTATGTGGGTTTCATAATTTATGTGGTTCTTATTGGTTGTGTATGGTACATTCAATGTAACATAGAGGCTCCCTAAATATAAATATATTGTCTTTTTGCCTAATTTGTGAAGTGAAACTGAATTTCTTGTTTTTTTTGGGGTTTAAAACAAAGTGGGTTTTCCCCATTGTTTGTGCGCCCATTCAGAATGGACCCAAGCCCAAAAAAGAAAGGCCCACTTTGTTGCGAGCCGGCGCCCAAAGAGTGTGAAATGGACACTTACTATTTAAATCTCTAAGTACACCCGCCGATCTGAAAAAACGGTGCTGTTTCTCGATCAGAGGCATCGACGCGCCGAGTCGAAAAAATACATCGAGAGTGAGAAGGAAAGAACGAAAGTAAAGAAAGAATGGGTTCAAATTCAATCTCAAAAATGGCGGCGAGGCATCTCCGTATTCTTAGCGGATGTAACGGAGCTCTTCTCAGTGTCAGATTCTTCTCAGATTCCACTCTTGCTCAAGAACCGATTGCTTCAACGGCCATCGATTCAGCTTCAGTTTCGCCTTCTATTAACACAGCTGAAAATCACAGCCAACTCAACAACAACAAGAAACATTCAGCTCCCTCCTCTTTGAAACATGCCGAACTCGCCAAATTCTCCGCCATTGCTGATACTTGGTTCAAATTTTCTCTCCTTTTCTGGTTAATTTTTGCATCTTTTCTATTTGGTACGTGTTTTATATGGATAATTAATTATAAAAATATTTTCTGTTATTGTTATCAACGTTAGGTGGGACTCTGAGGGGCCGTATAAACCATTGCATGCCTTGAATCCTACCAGATTGGCTTTCATCCGTTCTACTCTTTGTCGACATTTCAGGTTCATTTTCATTTGCCTCTTATTTATTTATTTGTTAAAATCAAAATCTACGATTTTTTTCCCCATATTGTTCTGGCTACTGTTAGCTTTAACTGTTGATACTTTTAGTATTCAAAATAAATATGGATCACCGCCCAGAGTGTCGATATTTTAGCTTCTTTTAATGGAGTTAATTGCCTTGCTATTAGAAAAATTCCTTAGATTGTTCAGAAGTAGCTTTCTATGGCAAAATTACGTTTTGGCAGAGGCAAGTTTGGTGCACGGTTACTTGTTTCTGTCTTAAGGGCCTATGATGATTTGGATATACCTTCTTTCTTTGCATTTATTATATTTTTCTTGAGTTATCTTTTATTATAAGAAATGAAATTTCTCTCTCGTCCTTATTCTTTTGATTCTGATTGGTTTTCCTTGTTTCAGGAAAGATCCTTACTCCGCTAGGCCATTTGAAGGACTAAACATTGTTGATGTTGGGTGTGGAGGTGGAATCCTTTCAGAGGTATTTATTTATTTTGTTTGTCTTTCCCTCACTTCAACTGCATCCAGAAAAAAGAATACCTTGTTTATGGGGGATTTCGAGTTCTTTCGTGATGATATAGAACATTCATGCATTCCTTTGTTCTTAATTTTTTTAGCATGATGGGTTTCAGCAATTACAAAACCGAAGTCTACTTTTTAGCTTCAATCCTGTATTTTTAGCTTCAATTCTAGAGTACAAAATTGCTGACTGGGTAGATATATCTTATTACCGGTTATCTAACTTGCAAATTGGCTAGAAGTTGATGCAAGGAAAGTTGAGTGGTAATAATGTTGTCAGGGAACGTAGTAATACACATGTAAATTTTAGCCATTTTCATACTGATTCATTTAGTTTAGCTTTTATTTTTTTTCTTTAACTGTTATCATAAAATGGTTTCCAGTAAGATGTTGTCTTTGGCTAATATTTATTCTTTCCGTTGCTGCTTCAGCCTTTGGCTCGAATGGGAGCAACCGTAACTGGCATTGATGCTGTGGAGAAAAATATCAAGATCGCACGCCTGCATGCTGTATTGTCATTTTCTTATTTAGATCATGTCAAATTGATATGAATACATTTATATTTTCTAGCTAATTCTGGATTTAACATTTATTCTTTGCTGTGAATGTATGAAACTCAAATTGCCCCTGGAGGCAGTATTCTTGAATATTAAATTTCTCTAAGCACTATCACTCTAAATTACAAATTTTAATCTTTATATATGGGTTATTCATTTTGCTTTCACTGATAGAGGTTTAGATTTTAACATGCTATCTTTTGGACAGGATTTGGATCCAGAGACTTCAACTATTGAGTACTGCTGCACAACAGCTGGTATATGCCAATCTAGTTCATCTCCTCTGTAGCCTGTAGGTCAAGCTTTCTAGTAATCTCAATTCTACATGCATTTAAATTCTTATTGCTGTGTTTGCAAATCTATCTTTCTTAATGGGTGGTTACATCCCTTTGTGTGGTGAACAATTTGTGAGGATTGATGCTTGATTTTATGCATTTATGCATTATGAGATCACAGTTTGGTAAAAGTTCTGATGAGAATTGATACCATTCTACGTTTCTGCTTGAGTCCAGTACCTTTTTGGAGTTTGTTTTGGTATTTCCATGTTATAGCTTGTTATAGATTGCTTCGCTGGTGCTTTAGTTTGTTAATGCATGTATGATTGAGGTGCCAAAGTTTATTAAAATACATTTGCTACTCTCATGTCTTTTTCCTTCAAGCATCCATGAGAAAAACTTGAGGGCATTGTAAGCGATTACTTAGCAGTGGATAAAATCATAGAACTTGTAGTGATGTCAATACATTGGAGAGGAATGTCATACATGATTTTGGTGTGCTGATTGACTATGATATGGTGATAATTTCTACATCAAAAAGTCAAATGGTATCTTTATTTCCCCAGATATCTTTAGTTAGCTATTTATTGGTTCTGATTTTTCGCTCTAGAATGATTAATAAGTTTGGGTCATTCTTTATTCCAATACCTTTTATGATTACTTGTTTATTGCATAAATTCAATTGAATGGACAGAGAAGCTTGTAGAGGAACAGAGGAAGTTTGATGCTGTGATTGCTTCAGAGGTGCTCACTCCCTTACTCCTCATCCATCCATATAACTGTATAGTGTATATGTATCCATGCATGTGTACAGTTTTTCTTGTGAAGAATGAACATATTGTTTGCTCAAGTTTATGAAAATTGCTTACTACTTTATGGCCAATTTGATCATTTTCACTTCAGGTAATTGAGCACGTAGCAGATCCTGCTGAATTCTGCAAGTCTTTGTCTGCATTAACCGTTTCTGAGGGAGCTACAGTGATTTCAACAATAAATCGTTCTATGAGAGCATATGCGACTGCCATCATTGCAGCAGAACACATCCTCCATTGGGTATTATTCCGTTGCTCATTCAGGCAGTGGTATCTGTTGATTTGCATTTAGGGGCATATCTCACATCATAGAATATTCTTTGCCTTTAGATTTCTCCATCACCTGAGATGATTCATCTCTAAACATTTTGATTTGTTCATTTATGAGTTCCTGTCAAATTCACTCTCATCAACATGCAGCCTTTAGTAGTGATATGATTTTTCAGCATAGAAGTTATTCAAGCTTACTATTGGTTGTATTTAAATTTTCATCTCATAATTGATAAAATGGATTATAGCTAAAATGAAATGTTTGATGATTTATTTAATAACATTTAACTATTGTTTCTATTGCTGGTCTTATCATTAGGCCCAGCTTTTCCTCTAAAATCTTTCTAAGTGTGATCATCATGCTAATCTGATGTTACTGTATGCTTGATTTTTTCAGCTTCCAAAAGGTACACATCAGTGGTCAAGTTTCCTTACTCCCGAAGAGCTCGTGCTAATTCTACAACGTGCTTCCATAGATGTAAGCCAAATATACACATTTTTTTTTTTTCGCTTGGGTTGCTCGCTTGATCAACTCACACTCCTTGCATTCATGTCGCTAACATTTTCTTGACTTTGATGATTGGGTTTATTCATCCAGGTTAAAGAGATGGCTGGATTTGTGTACAATCCTTTAACAGGAAGATGGTCTCTATCCGATGACATTAGTGTGAACTTCATCGCTTTTGGAACCAAAAATAGCTAGTAACGGAAACTCTTCTGTAGTAACACTCTCTCTAATGCAGCTAATGCTGTGTAATAAATTTTGCTCCCAATCATTTAACATAAGTTTTTTTGGTTAAATTATATTGGTTGAGCCGCCGGCTCAAGTTGCAACCATCATAAACCACCTACCGCGCTTTTTGTGTTGTATCGTGTTAAATCGTCTAAGTGATTTTCTTGGTAATAATTAAAAAAAAGAAAAAGAAAAAACAATGTCAATGTTTAGCATCCCTAGGATTTGTCGACTTGGCAACGATTAAGTATTATCTTATCAGCCGCGTCACATTGGGCCCCGCAAATAATTACGAAAGCAGCATTATAGAACCTTGTAAGTTGTAAATTCACGTTTCCAGAAGAAGCACTATGGTATGGTGTGACCAATGAAACTACCTTCACTTCACTCTGTGGATCACGACAACGTCAGCCGTTGATTCGGAGAGCATCACGACGCAATGCTGCTGCTCGGGCAAGAAAATTGACAGGTTTTAATTAATTAATAAATAGATAAGGTTTCGAGTAAAAACTTTATGACATTAAAATAATGTGCATATCGATAATATGAAACACATTGCCTACGGGGCAGTATATTTAAAGAGAGGTAATTTGACCAGATTAGCTTAAAGCTCTCTCAATCAAACTTGAAGGCAAATTCATTTATTCAATTTGTATTGACTCATTCATCAACCGAATCAATTCGACTAGAGCTCGTTTGATCTAGTTTTGCTTCAAAAAAATGGCGCCAAGCGTAGAATCATCGTCGGCCGTTACAGCTCGTGGGCGGTTGGCCGTGCTGACAGCTCATTTGGCATCAACCGAGTCAAATCAAGGCAGGTTCATCGAGCCATGGTGCGCCTCTGCTCAGTCCATGGTACCACCTCCGGGCAATCTCAAGGGCAGCTTGACCGTCGTCGACGAACGAACCGGCAAAAGATACCAGATACCTGTCTCTCAGGAAGGCACTGTTAAAGCCACCGACTTCAAGAAGGTTGTAGTATTACTAATAAAATTCTTTTTTTTTTCTTTCTATAAGAATTTTCGATTTTCAATTAGTATATTTATAATTATCGCTTTGTTTGTGAATTTGGTGGATTTACATTTACAGATAACAACAGGAAAGAACGACAAGGGTTTGAAACTGTATGATCCGGGGTACTTGAACACGGCGCCTGTGAGATCATCAATTTGTTATATTGATGGAGATGAGGGTATCCTTAGATACAGAGGCTACCCTATTGAGGAATTGGCAGAGTCCAGTTCTTTCTTGGAAGTCGCTTATCTTTTGAGTAAGTTTGTTCATGTTTTTGCTAATCTTATATCATCAATATGAACTTTGTTTTGCTTACTAGTTTGGATCAGTTGGTGTTAATTATGTTGGATTAAATCTTGTCTTGTACTTTTTTTATTCTCAGTGTATGGGAATTTGCCTTCCGAAAGTCAGCTGACAGACTGGGAATTTGCTGTGTCTCAGCATTCTGCCGTGCCACAGGGAATTTTGGTTAGATTTTATCATTGTCTATTTATTTATCATTTTGTTTTGCTTGGACTCTTGTATGGTTAGTTATATATTTCATGGTTTCTACGACACATGAACATGAGCGCTACGGCACAAAATGGATATGAAATACTCACATGGATATGGATGTACTTTTTTTTTACAAGTTAAATGATGCATTTGACAAGTTAGTATGTACTCGTATCTGTTTTGTAGGATATTATCCAGGCAATGCCTCATGATGCACACCCTATGGGAGTGCTTGTCAGTGCTATGAGTGCACTTTCTATCTTTCATCCTGATGCCAACCCTGCTCTCAAAGTAAGTTAATGGTTTAAATTTAGAGTTTTAGGCATTGGATGCTCTTTATATGAGATGCGATGCGTAGTCCATCTATACCACGTGCATATCACTTTTTTTAGGTTTTTTTAAGTTCTACCTTCTCCGTGCATTTCTGGTTGCTGGAAGTTGCCAAAACATTCTCATCATGTAGTTTTTTCATTTGTAGATGTTATGGATGTGTTACAATCCCATGCATTATCAGAAAATTTAATCAATGGATAGCCTTAGTTTTTAGATAAATTTTGATATTATAATTTCTACTAAGTGACCTTATTAGTGCTTTGACCCTTTAATGCTCTAATGTTTTTGCTAGAGATTTATGTGTGCTTTAAATTTTTGAGAAAATTTTATGGTGCTATGAGATTTAATATTGGATTATTTTATTGTCAGGGCCAAGATATTTACAAGTCGAAACAAGTGAGGGACAAACAAATAGCACGTATTCTTGGCAAGGTTATTCAGTTGAATATATTTCTACATTATCTTTATCCTTCACCGAACTAATATAATATCACTATCGTCAATCTTTGTTTTCTGTAACTTGTCCACTTAATTCAATCTGCGAATAAATTTAAATTAATTTTTTCTTTTGCAGGCACCAACCATTGCAGCGGCAGCTTATCTGAGGATGGCAGGGAGACCTCCAGTTCTACCTTCAAACAACCTTTCTTATTCAGAAAACTTCCTATACATGCTTGATTCACTGTATATTCTCTGCTTTCTTTTCCTACTCTTTCCAAAGGGCTATACCCATGCCTTCATTTCTATTAGATTCTTTATGAAAGACTGAAGAATTCAATTTTAATGCTTTGACATCGTGATGGATTTTTCTTTTGACCCAATTTTTTCAATAATGTTCAAGTATTGGATAGGGGCCTCCTTGAAACTGAATAAGTTTCCTCTATAAAACCTGCAGAGGTAATAGGGCATATAAACCCAATCCCCGACTAGCTCGTGTGCTGGATGTTCTCTTCATACTACATGCTGAACACGAAATGAATTGCTCCACATCTGCTGCCCGTCATCTCGCATCAAGGTAGGCATCTAAGCTCTTCTGTTAAATGAAATAAAGCGACATCCACATTGTTTTGTTATATGCTTATGCCTTTATTTTTAGTGGTGTTGATGTATATACCGCACTTGCTGGCGCTGTTGGAGCACTCTATGGTCCTCTTCATGGTGGAGCCAATGAGGTAAGCATGATAACTTGTTTTATCTTCATAATATATTCCATGCTCAAAAGTTGAAAGCAGTGTTGTTATGGTTAATTGAACTGCTCAATGAACAACAAGAAAGTATGTTATGTCAGGGGAATTAATTCTCTCTTCTTTAATATTTTTTGACCTTTTTGATTTTTAGGCTGTGCTTAAGATGCTGAATGAGATAGGTACAGTTGAGAATATACCCGAGTTCATTGAAGGTGTGAAGAATAGGTAATTGTTATTTACTACTAAAATCTGTTAATCGGTTTCTGACAGGTCAGGTAATATATATATATATATTTTCTCTAGCTTTTCTGATTGTCATTGCTACTTTATTTTTTCAGAAAGAGGAAGATGTCAGGTTTTGGGCACCGTGTATACAAAAACTACGATCCCAGAGCAAAGGTCATTAGGAAACTAGCAGAGGAAGTATTTTCCATTGTTGGCCGGGATCCTCTTATTGAGGTACTTTTCTGCTTTCAAATTATGCTTAGACTTGTTGCTCCACATGGACAAATACCAAATTATGCTTATCCCTGAAAGAAAAAAAAATAAAAAATGCATACTAAATCATATTAATCGGTGAGGGAAAAAAACCTGTCTTTTCTTATTTGCTCATTTCAATTTGTCTCAAAAGTGATCTTCGCCACAGTTCAAGTTAATAGAGCTGTATGCTCTTTTGAACTAATTTTGATTATGAGAGATTAGTGTTAGTATGCAATTACTCAGACATGGTATTCACTTTGGATTTTCTTGAATGTGTTTACATATGGATGATATTTGTGCAGTTACTGAGAGCTTATTCTATTTGCAGGTTGCTGTTGCTTTGGAGAAGGCTGCACTATCTGATGAGTATTTTGTTAAGAGGAAGCTATATCCAAATGTTGACTTCTACTCTGGGTTGATATATAGGTACGAATGATATTTTATTAAAATTACTCATTGTTATTACTTCTGTGTGTAAAATGGATTAAAAACTATTACTCTGTAATTAGGGCAATGGGATTTCCAACGGAGTTTTTCCCTGTTCTATTTGCCATCCCACGCATGGCTGGGTACTTAGCACACTGGCGAGAGTCCTTGGATGATCCTGACACAAAGATAATGAGACCCCAACAGGTTAGTTCTTTAGTTAATGAAATTCCACATGTGATCAAATACATACAATTTTTAGTGGCGTACAGTTAGGATGGATCTCTGTCTACAAGTCTCAATAGAATGAGGTTAGGATAAGACTTTACTAGTGCTGAGAGGTGAGAGGTTACTTTGGTTGTGAAATTCTGCTCTGCAATTGGAAAGAAATCAAAAATAAAATGTAGGACAACGAAAGAGTTCTCAGTTTGTTTTTCTGGGAGCTATAGCTAAGTAATATGGTGAATGTGATCGCTACCTTTCTAAAACTCAAAACCGTTTCTAATTTCAATTTATTGTAGAGATACTGGATATCCTCATTTTGTTTTTCTAACGGAGTGTGCTGATTAACCTTTTTGACTCGGGTGACTTTAGCTGTTTGTTTATTTCTCATATTGCTGTTTTCCAGGTTTATACTGGTGTATGGATGCGACATTATATGCCACTCAAAGAGCGGATGATAGAGAAGAATGCAGACAGGCTTGGACAGGTGTCTGTTTCAAATGCCACAAGACGAAGACTCGCTGGATCAGGGAATTAAATGTATTTGGCTTCATGAATAAATATTCAGAGAAGAAAAATAAATGACATGAATATTATAAAGAAAAATAATAATTACAGGCCTCTGGTTTTCTGTTTGAATATCTTCTACAGAAGTAGCAGGTTCATATGTTTTTTGGTTCCTTGTACTGGTAACATAAACACACACACGCACACTGTGTATTAGGGGAAACTGTCATGTGATTCTATATTTGGAATTTCCAGAGCTGCTCTTACTCGATCATGTAGTAGATATTTCTTTCCCTGCGTGGTATTGTTCCACTCTCTCTCTCTTTAACTTTTAGATTTTTAGTTTTCTTTTCATTCATTTACTTTCTTGTTTTTACTTAGCCATCAAATTGTACAACTTTCTAATACACAACAAAATATAACGTAAGCTTTTATATATCTTACTTTTGCCAAGAGCTTTTGAGAGTTTGAAAAAAGCTATGTAAATAGAAGATAATCATAAGAAAAACAGAAGGGAAAAAAAAATTTAAAGTCTGTGTAGAACTTTATCACACATATTTACATCAAAATCAAGCAGGAACATAGTAACTTAAAGCAAGAGGATGATGAAATTGTGTAGGCACAAGCAGGGGCTGAGGAATCATCAAGGGCTGCATATACTGTAACATCATAATCTCCGCAGGCTTTCTCTCAATTCTCGAATCCATTCCATACAAGAACCCATCAAACGCACTTTCTTCAAGCTCATAGCGGTTCTTCATCTCTGCAAACACAGCAGCCGTGAGCAAGCTGTCAGACCCGGCATGGTGCGCACCTCCGTGTCTCTTAACATTCAAAATCCTAGCAAGCTTTGATAACCCCAGCTTCAGGCCCTGTAATCCTTGACAATATCCCGCGACAACTTTAATATCAAAAACACTCTGGAAAAACAGAGCAGCAACCCCAGAAAAGGCTTCGGCTGTCGGCGGCAATGCGTCGTTGGTAAAGATTTTAACCAAGTAAGCTATATCATACAAACCATGGAAAGTGACCCACTTGAGATTCTCTCTGTGTTTGGACAGAACCTCCAAGAATCTTGGAGCAAAAACACACCTGGGAATCCCATCTTTCCGAATCTTGTCAAAATCCAAGCCGCTATCCTTCAAAAGCTGAATAGAATCACCAGCGTGAAGGTCTTTCTTGAGATCAAAGTCAGAGAAATTGAATTCAAAAGTATAGCTGATCTTGCCCTCCTTGTCGGAGAGAGTAATGCCAAGTTGAATGAGGTGGGTGCAGTCAACGTTGAACTTGAGATCATTGTAAGACTCAACGGCCGGTGCGTTTCTGGGGGTGTTACGGAGGAAGCCCGGGAACTCGGTGTCGATGGATAGCACGTTGAAACAATTTAAAAGCTTGTCAAGAAAGCGCATCACGATTTCGAAATTTTCACACCAAACATTAAGAATCTTGCTCACTACGGCCATGGCTAAAGAAGTGGAGTCTCTTTGTCTCTTTGGTGGAGGCACTGCTTTGTTTTTGGTTTGTTGAGTTTGTGAGGAAACAGAGTCCCAACTTCACTCTAATTTATAGTGTTTGTTTCCGTTTCAAATTAGTGTATGCGTGTGTGTATGTAAGTTCATTTATTTACCGCGTGACATACGAACAATTCCGATTTCAACAAGGTGTTGTCTCTCTGTTTCCATTTTGGATTTATTTTATAATCTTTATTATTTTGGAAATAGATTCCCCTCAATCTGTGCCTTCCGATTAGTCTATAACCTTATCCCATATAATAATATATATACACACTAAAGAAATAGTAATGCTATTTAATAATAATGAAAAAAAATACTCGCCACATTAAACTCACCATTGATCATTATGTTACTTAATTTTTAAAATAAGGGGAAAAAGAGTCATCTAATTTTCACTTCTTGTCAATTGTCATGTAGGTTAGCTTTAAATTGAAAACATTATATTCATTAAAAAAAAAATTATGTAAATGGAAAAATCAATTGGATCTTAACTGTTAAATGTGTTGTCACTCAATCCAGAGGTATGGCTTCTTTCGCGTTTGTTTTTTTTTTTGCCCTTCCCTGTTCATTATCATGTTATAAATTTTGTTTGCTGATCAAGTAGATTGAGAAGGAATAAATAAATTATGGATAGACTGATCAAGACTTAACCCAACTGAAATTGCAAATTTCCATAGTTATCTAAACTGGTTGTTACTAGAAAGGAGTTAATGGGGGGAGGGAAGTCATGAAAACTTCTTCTGTTATGTTGATGCTGAAATCTGGTCGTCCTTTGCCCGACATGATCGTTCCACCAACGTTTGTGTTGTCCACGAAGGGAAGGTTCCACTCTCCCTGCTCTAGCAATTGCCCGTGTTCCTGGGACCCAAATCACATTTTCTCTCCTTTCCAAGCCTGCGCTCACAGAAACAAGTCAGAGGCACCAATGGTTTTGCCGGTGTAAACCTTCCGATGCTTAAGTTAGAACAAGGTGTTTACGGGTAAATTGTACGATTTAAGCGAGTAAACTAAATACAATATTCTCGGCACAATCTGTATCGAAGATCTCTGTAAAATGAGTTATGATTTCAATCTTGCAGAGTTTTCCCTTCTCTCTCAATTTTTTCATCCCCTTCTTCATCGGTCTCTTGGCTTCTTATAGCCTTCATCCCACGTTTTCTGAGTATTCTTCATGCCCCCCATTTTCGGGTGATGGCAGACCCTCATGGGTCTCCAACCACCGAATCGTGGGTAAACATGGGATGTCATGTTCTCCCCAGCGGTTCAGGGCATGGCGAAACTGTCGCGATTTCGTGAGATCGTGTGCTCTTTCTTTGGGTGATGAGCATCTGGTCGGTGCTCGTTTCTAGTTGGCACATGCACGTACACAATGTTTTACCAAGACTCTGCTCGTGCCATTCAGATAGGGAGATTCGCCTCAGGGTGAAAGATGAGGACATAGCTGAGCTGATACTTTTCATTACTCAACACCAATCCCCCAGTTCTGGTCTTGCGAGTGAAGCGAATTGAGATTAGAAACTAAGAATTGGATCTGGCAAACCTCGGGCAACATTCCTCTGGTCATTGTTTTATTATGATGGACCCGAGGTGATGTCTCTTGTTTAAAGAGTTTTCGGCCCAAGTATAGGCCTTCATGAGCGTGTCCAATACACAGCTGGGCTGACATCTCATCATGCCTTTTTAATGGTCAGTGACGTGTCACTTTTGCCCTTTTGTATTTGAAATTTGAAACGGCGGCTTATCTATCCTCAATACACGGTGATTGAGCTGACATCCGCGTAACTTAAACGCTTTCGTTCCCTCTTTCGTCTTAAATCCCTAAATTGAAACTGCCATTGCGTTTCGTTATCTATCGTTCTGCCGTATACCAACTCCTTCTTTGGCCCTTAATCGTACTTTCCACACTGGAGACTTCCTATTGCTGGGCTCTTTCTCCGTCACGGCAACGCCACCAGTGTCGATCTATTCCAGGTATCGCCTTTAACTTCTTTTCTGGTTGTTGTTGCTTGGGTTCTGTATTGTCCCTTTTGTACCAATATACTTGGATTTATTGTGCTTTTCCTTTTAAGATTTCACCATGTCAAACCGAAGAGGAAAATTAATTGTAGATGAGTGTCGAAGAGGTAGATGATTCGTACCCCAATCTGTTAAGACCCATTGATCCTCCTTACACTTCTAGCAGTGTAGGCCCCTCATAAAATAGGGATACCCCTGAGTACCCTCATCATAAGACCATTTTGCATTCCCTTGATTTTGAGCCTATGGGAAACCGTGGGGGGCAAGCATCGGGTTCTGGTGAAAACCACAATTCTGAGGGGGTTAGGGTCCCTGAGGAAGAGGGTGATGGTGAGGAGAGCAGTTTCGAGCCTAGCAGACCCTCTAAGAAGAGAAACCCTGGTCATAGGATGAAGGCAGATGCTTACCCCATTGACTATATTGCTTGTACTACTACCCACACTGACCTGTTCAAGCTAAGAAACCTTTATAATATCCCTAAGGACGTCCTCCTTGCTATCCCTGGGAAATGTGATGTTCCTAGTCGGCCTCCTAAGGGATATGTGACGTTGCATTTAGAGAGCTTCAAGTTAGGGGCTCGGTTGCCCCTTCAACCTTATTTTGCCAGGATATTAGGTGGCATGCATCTAGCTCCAGGTCAGCTTCACCCGAAAGGGTGGAGGGTTCTTTCGGCCTTGTTTGTGCTATGGGAAAGGTGTGGGCTCGGGGAGCCTTCCCTCGTGGAAGTAAAATATTTGTACCAGCTAAGGAGCAGCCCAAAGGAAGCAGACTGGTACTACTTCATGTCAAGCTCTGCGAAGGGGAAACCTATCACGGGCTTCCCTCCACGTGTAAAAACTAAAAGAATAAATTTTTCTTTGCTGGAGGAAATTGGTGTCCAGCGATCCATTCGCTTGGTGATGATATTCACGTTCCAACGCGTTTTGTCACCCCATGTCGTTTATTTTTCTGTACACTTTACGTCTCTGGTCGTCACTTATTTAGTTTTTATTCTTTCAGACTTGTGGGGCCTAATCAAGAGACTTGACGACGATCTGCTGCTAAATGTGGAAACTGCTCTAGTGAACGCATCTACCTGTCGCGATCTCCTGTCGTCAACAAATCTTGTTGGGTCGCGCCTAGTGGACGTAGCTGCCGGGATGGATAACAAAATCCTTATCGTTATGCCAAAGAAACGTACTCGGGGGTCAGGTGACTCCAACAATCCCCCCATCCCCTGAAGAAAACCAATGTTAGTTCTTCTAAAGCTCCTGCTCCTGCTCTTGCTTTGCCCCCTCCTCCACCTCGAAAGAATGGCGGGGAGAAGGTTTGCGACAAGAGTCATGAGGTCAGCATTCAATCTGGAGATCGATCATTTCCTCTTCCTCCTCGTGATCAGGGTGACTACTTGACCCCGTACCAGAGGGACTATGGCAAATCAGTGGGACCTAAAATGGTCAAGGACATTGAGAGCATGAGTATTAACGAATTGGTTGGTTCTGTTCAGAGGGTCTCTTTTAAGTTGGCTACTTTGGTTTCTTGCTACAAGAACAAGTTTACACGCTATGAGAGGAAACTTCAAGCGGAGAATCAGGATCTGAAGAAAAAGGTTGAGTCCGCTGATCACTCGAGGGAGAAGCTGCTCGATCTGCACAAGCAGATCATGGACCTGGAAGAGAAAGTGGTCATTGCTGAGTCTAACTCTTCCAAGCTCGAGAGCGAGTTTGGTGACTTGAAGTCTGATCTTCAGGCTGCACAAAGTGAGCGAGATACTTTGAAGACGACCTACGAGGAGCAAATCAAGTCCTTGAACGAGCAGATAGCCGAGCTGAAGGGCACATCTGTTGAGGTGGACGACCGGCTGGATGCAGAGTATAACTCTGGGCTCGCCTTTTACTATAAGCGCATCATGTTTGTGCTCAAGGAAGAATATCTAGAGCTTAACATGAGCAAGCTGGAGGCGGGAGTGTAGAAGTATATGGCCGAGTCAGATCAGGGGGATAAGGACCAGGGGGACCAGGACCAGGACCAGGTCAGGACTCCTTCAGGTGGGGAGCATGAGAAGGAAGCAGGGGATCATACTTTGGGGGCAGGTCAAGTGTTAACACCTGCTCCTCCAGAAGTTGCTGGTCATTCTTCTTCCGATATTGCTGATCCTCCTTCTACTGAGGTTGCTGAGCCTCACAATCCTTAACCTTGTTTTCTATGCAAATTCTGAATTTTTGTTTATTTGCAAACGTTTGAGTGTTTATAAACCTTTGATGTTTTCCAGTTGCTTTCTTGCCATAGTTATGCTTATGGGTTGTTTATGCAAATTACCTTGAAAAATATGCATGCTTGTCTTTGAGTGACCGAGGAGAAATAAGCGATTCCTTGTCTTAACGATTTCATAGAATTTTGCCTGCTAGTCCTTCAAACGACCAAGTAAGAGTTGGCACATGTTTGCCTTAGTAAAATTTTGTAGAATTTGCCTGCTGGTCCTTTAGGCGACCGAGCAGGAATAAACACATGTTTGCCTTAGTAAAATTTTGTAGAATTTACATGCTGGTCCTTTAGGCGACCGAGCAGGAATAAACACATGTTTGCCTTAGTAAAATTTTGTATAATTTGCCTACTGGTCCTTTAGGCGACCGAGTAGGAATTGGCACTTGCTTGCCTTAACAAATTTAGTAGACTTTACCTGCTGGTCCTTTAGACGACCGAGTAGGAATTGACACTTGCTTGCCTTAACAAATTTAGTGGACTTTGCCCGCTGGTCCTATAGACGACCGAGCAGGAATTGACACTCATTTGTCTTAACAAATTTAGTAGACTTTGCATGCTGGTCCTTTAGACGACCGAGCAGGAATATGCACTTGCTTGCCTTAACAAATTTAGTCTAACAAGAGAGTTTTGTGTTGAATTCATCTTTACAATTCATCATGCATGTAACATAAATAGCTTGGCGGAATAAAACTTGGTAAAACGCTTCGCTTACTGGAAATATTTCTTCAAGTGCTCGGCGTTCCACGACCTCTTTACATCTTATCCATCTGGGTAGGCCAGCTTGTAAGCTCTTGGGCCAGTTGTTCGTACTACCCTGTACGAGCCCTCCCATTTCGGGTCAAGAACGCCATGGTTAGGATCTCTTGTGTTCTGGTTCACTTTTCTAAGTACCCAATCTTCTGCTCGAAACCGCCTCGTGCGTACATTCTTGTTGTAGTAGCGCATGATTCTTTGTTGGCATTGGACCACTTTCTGCGAGGCCCCTTCTCTTTTTTCCTCCAACATGTCTAGGCTCATACAGATCTGCTCGTCATTCTATTCATCGTCGAAATACTTTGTTTTCCCACCTCAATTTCTGCTGGGATTATTGCCTTATGACCGAAAGCTAAGGCAAACAGGGTTTCTCCCGTGGCAGTTTTGTTCGGTAGGCCCATAACACTCTTGGTAGCTCGTCGACCCAAACTTTCTTCTTCTCTCCCAGCCTGGTTTTCAGGAGTTTCTTTATAACTTTGTTGGCTGCTTCTACCTGCCGGTTTGCCTGGGGGTGTGCCAGGGTACAAAACTTCAAATCTACACCTACGTTTTGGCAAAATTCTCTGAAATTGTGGTTGTCAAATTACCTCACATTGTCCGTTTTAATGGCATAGGGGATCCCGTATCTACAGATTATATTCTTCCAGATAAAATCAGTTGTCTTTCTCTCCGTGATTTGACTAAGGGCTTCTACTTCTACCCATTTAGTGAAGCAATCTATAACCACAATTGCATGTGTTGCGGCTCATCGGCCTTTGGGTAATGGGTCAATCAGGTCAATCCCCCACTGGGCAAAAGGTCATGGGGATGACATAGTGGTTAGCTTTTCTGGGGGCTGAGCAGGAACATCCGAGAAGGTTTGGCAGACTCTACAATTTTTTGCCATCCCCTTCGTATCCTGGTGCATAGTCGGCCAAAAATACCCTTGCCGAAGTGCCTTGAAGGCCAAAGTCTTTGCCCCCGAGTGGTTGCCGCATATTCCTTCATGAATCTCCTCCAGCACATAATTTGCTTCCTCATCATCCAAACATCTCAAGAGGGGTAAAGTGAATCCTCGGCAGTAAAGTACTCCATCGAGTAGCGTATACCTTGCTGCCCGACATTTCAACTTTCTTGCTTGCTTCCTATCCTCTGGTAAAATACCATCGCGGATGTATGAGAGAATTGGATCCATCCAGGATCTTTCAGTGTTCATCTGCATTACTTCTACCTCTTCCCCTATACTTGGGGAGGTCCTTACTTCCAATGAAACCGACTTGGGTAACTTCAGATCCGCAATTGCGGCCATTCTGGCCAACATATCTGCTCGGTAATTTTCTGTCCGGGATATCTGCTTTGTTTCTACTTCTTGGAAGAGCCCAACCATCTGCTTTGCCTTCTTCAAATAAAGTTCCATATTCCATTCCCTTGCTTGGAATTGTTCACTGAGCTGATTACAGACTAATTGTGAGTCTGCTCAGATTTTTACCCTTTCTGCTAGTAATGCGTTTGCCAACCCGAGCCCGGTGATGAAGGCTTCATATTCTGCTTGATTATTCGTGAGCTGGAATTCGAACTTCACTGCATAGGACACCTCGGCCCCTTTTGGGCTTCGTATTACTACTCCTGCTCTGGACCCTTGTTCACTACGTGACCCATCAACCATTACCAGCCACACCCCCTCTGGTTTCTCCGGCTCAACCGGTTGTTCCTCCTGAGCCCCTTCCCCTGGTTCCGTACGGTCAACCATAAAATCGGCCAAGGCTTAGGCTTTGATTGCTTCTCGAGGTCTGTAGGTTAGGTCGAATTCACTCAGCTCTACAGACCATTTCACTAACCGACCAGATGCATCTGGTTTTAGGAGCGTTTGCCGAAGAGGTTGGTCAGTCATCACTACTATCGGGTGGGCCTGAAAATATGGTCTTAACTTCCGTGCTACCGTCACTAAAGCCAGCGCCCATTTCTCTATAAGAGGATATCTAGTTTCTGTGTCCACCAGGGCCTTGCTGGTGTAGTACACGGGGTGTTGCTTTCCCTCATCTTCTATGGCTAATACCGAGCTTGTAGCCCATTTGGAGACAGTTAAGTACAAATACAACTCGTCACCCTCTCTCGGAGTTGATAGTAATGGGGCACTGGCAAGATATTTCTTCAGCTGCCCAAATGCCTCCTCACATTCTGCTGTCTACTCCATTTTCCTCAATTTCTTTATAGTTTGGAAGAAAATGTGACATTTATCAGTGGCCCGTGAGATGAACCGGTTCAATGCTGCCAACTTCCCTGTAAGGCTCTGCACCTCCTTAACTGTTCGGGGGAACTTCATTTTTATTACTGCCCGTATTTTTTCTAGGTTGGCCTCTATCCCTTGGTGGCTCACCAGGAACCCCAAGAATTTACCCGAGCTAACTCCAAATGCACACTTCTTCATATTCAACTTCATTTGGTATTTATTCAGCAGTTCAAAGGTCTCTTTCAAGTGCTTTACATGGTCTATTGTCTTTCTAGACTTCGTGATCATATCATCCACGTATACTTCCATAGTGTGACTAATTAATGGCTTGAAAAATTTATTCACCAACCTTTGATAGGTAGCCCCTACATTTTTCAGGCCAAAGGGCATCACCCTGTAGCAAAACAAACTCATGTTAGTTATAAACGTAGTACTCTCCTCATCCTGCTTATCTATGTGTATCTGGTTGTATCCCGAAAAAGCATCCATAAAGCTGAGCAGACTGTGACCCGCCGTTGAATCAACCAATTGATCTATCTTAGGTAAGGGGAAGCCATCCTTCGGGCATGCCTTGTTAAGATCCGTAAAATCCACACACATTCTCCTTTTCCCATTGGCCTTCTTTACCAACACCACATTAGAAATCCACTCTGGGTATTTAGCCTCCCTTATGAATTCTGCTCGCAACAGCTTCTCTACTTCAACATTTATAGCCTCGTACCTCTCTTGGTTAAAACATCTTCTTTTTTGCCTCACTGGCCTTGCACCTTTCTTTATTGCCAACTTATGACAAGCTACCCCGGGATCTATTCTTGGCATGTCCTCATGTGACCAAGCAAATGTATTTGCATGAGACTGTAGGCACTTTACCAGCTCGCCTTTTATTGTCTCGCCCAATCCTAACACAATCCTTACTACTCTGCTCGGGTAATCCTTGTTCACCAAAACCCTCTTCTAATTTCTCAGCTGGTTCCTGGCGACCCTTTTTGAAGTCTCCTCGGTTATCAAGCGCTGTAATTTGTAAGGTTTCCTTGGCGGCTGTAGCATAGCAACCCCTCGCCATCCTTTGGTCACCCTTTACTACGCCCACAACCTCGTTTACTCTGTACTTCAAAGCTAAGTAGTGTGTGGATATAACACATTGGTTTACTCTCATAAACGGCCGCCCAAGTATTATCTGGTAGGGGCTCCTTTCTTCCACCACGACAAAATCCAGCATCACCGTCTTTTCAAATGGCTTCGATCCCACAGTAACTGGCAGCTCGACGACCCCCATGGGTGTTAACCGTCCTCCTCCGAATCCCTTCAAGGATGTGTTCATCCGCTCCAATTTCAAGTCCGCAATTCTCATATCATCTAGGGTTGACTTAAATAGTATATCGATCGAGCTGATCGTATCCGCCAGTATTCGCCGGAATTCTTTACCCGCTACCATCGCCTTAATCACCAGTGCATCCTAATGAGGGTATAAAACACCCTCTTCATCATCATCTATCCACATAATGGGAACTTGCCTCATTTTCGCCCTCTTGATTGTTGGCAAATTGAAAAGCACCTCTTTGCTGGTTAGAGCATATCTCCCATAATTCTTTCGTGCCCTGTTCGAATCTCCAGCCAATGTCGGCCCTCCTGATATCACCCGGATAGTTGGCTGCTCACGTTCCAGACTCCTCTCAACTCCATCCCCAAGCGTATATTGTGATTCAATGATAGGGAATGGCCCATGTACATATTCATCTAAGTACCGGTTTCTCACCAAATCCTCCACCTGATTCTTCAGGTCACGACAATGGCTGATAGTGTGACCATGAGTATCGTGAAATTTACAGAATCTGCTTTTATCCCGTTTGTGAGCTGATTTGGTTACAGGGGCAAGAGGGTACAACAAGCCTCTTCCCTCGATCCTCTCATATAACTCCTCTATAGAGACTTTCAATGGGGTGTACTGTTTATACACCAAGTTCTGATCAATCAGTTGGACTGCTCGGCTATCGTGGATATCGTCTCGGGTTGGTATTATAGGTGGCTGGTTTGGTCGACCAGCCCTGGAGTTAACTACATTCAGCGCTATGGGAGCGTTGTGATAAGGATGAGCAGCCATATACCGAAATTCTCGTTGCCGCCCGGGAATGGGGGGCGCTGAGGCTGAAGTTGGCTGTGTTGGAACTGTTGTGGTCTTTGAGTTACGGGATAAGGGCGAGACCGAGCTGATATTCCCCCCATTACTGACGATTCCCCAGCTCGCTTTCCCGACCCACTCCCACTCAGTGTTCTCTTTTCCTTTCGCCTCAGCTCCTCTAGCTGCTCACTCTTTATCCTCGCCGTTTTTTCCTCTTCAATTTCTATGTCCCTCCTCGCCTGTTCATATCCCGCTGAGTAACTTTGAATGATAGGATTTCTCAGGTTGTACCACAATCGGCCAATCCTCACACATTCTTTTAATCATTTCAATGCCTGCGGGTGATTGAAAGCCCCCAGATCAAGCACGGCCCGATGATATCTCTTCACAAAATCACGAAGGGATTCGTGTTCCTCCTACTTCATCCCAATCAATTCCATCATATCGTCCTCTGGGGCTACCGCTCCGCGGAACTACTCGGCCAGCTCTTGGCATATCTGCTCATATCCCTTTATACTTCCACGTGGCAGCTTACAGTACCACTCTCGGGCTCGTCCCTCTAGTGTCAATGGGAACACCCTGTACCTCTGAGCTGGTGTTAACCCCTGCACACTCGTCATGTCATTGAAATGCTCAATATGCACCAGTGGGTCGCTTCTCCCGGAATATTTGAGGTCAGGAAAATAAAAATCTCTTGGAATCACAGTACCCATGATCTCGGCTGATAGCGGAGATTCTTCATCCAGCATTATCCTCCAGCTCGGAGGCTTTCTCTTACCCTGGATCTCATCCATCACCTGCGCCAACTTTCGTACCTCACCCTTCAATTCTAAAGCACGGTCAGAATCGCGCACAGCTACTTGATCTCGCTCCTACTCGGCATTATGCAGCCACTGTCTGAGCTCACTTTCATTAATATTCGCTCCTCGGCCATCAATTCCCAGAACTCGTCTAGAGCGAGATTGGCCTCTCCCTTCATCTACGCGCTCTCCTGGGATCCGACCTACACTTCTATGGGAATGCACCTTATAAGGTTGGTCCACCAACGGAGGGATCTCCTCGATTCTACGCCTCCGTAGGCTGGGTTCTGCCACGGCTTCATCTCTCACCGCGGTGGTCTCAAAATCCCTTCTCCGCTCATCCCTCAGCTCATGCAATATAGATGTGAGAGTCTTCATTTGCTTCTCCATCCGTTCCATTCGCTCTTGCATCATCCTCTCTCTAGCCTCATTTTCGATCTCTCGGAGAGTGATCGTTTCACCAGTTTTATTGTCGCCCCCTAAGGCATCATTCCTTGTCGCATCCATAACCGATCGTTCGCTGCTCCTCTGATGACTACTAACTTAGTGGTAGCTTTTTATTCAGCTTCCCATAAACGGCGCCAAAATGTTGATGCTGAAATCTGGTCGTCTTTTGCCCGACCTGATCGTTCCACCAACGTTTGTGTTGTCCACGAAGGGAAGGTTCCACTCTCCCTGCTCTAGCAATTGCCCGTGCTCCTGGGACCCAAATCACCCTTTCTCTCCTTTCCAAGCCTGCGCTCACAGAAACAAGTCAGAGACACCGTTGGTTTTGCCGGCGTAAACCCTCCGATACTTAAGTTAGAACAAGGTGTTTACGGGTAAACTGTATGATTTAAGCAAGTAAACTAAATACAATATTTCAGCACAATCTGTATCGAAGATCTCTGTAAAATGAGTTATGATTTCAATCTTGTAGAGTTTTCCCTTCTCTCTAAATTTTTTCATCCCTTTCTTCATTGGTCTCTTGGCTTCTTATAGCCATCATCCCACGTTTTCTGAGTATTCTTCATGCTCCCCATTTTTGGGTGATGGCAGACCCTCATGGGTCTCAAACCACCGAATCGTGGGTAAACGTGGGATGTCATGTTCTCCCCAGCGGTTCGGGGCATGGCGAAACTGTCGCGATTTCGTGAGATCGTGTGCTCTTTCTTTGGGTGATGAGCACCTGGTCGGTACATATCTCTGGTCGATGCTCGTTTCTAGTTGGCACATGCCCGTACACGATGTTTTACCAGGACTCTGCTCGTGCCATTCAGCTGGGGAGATTCGCCTCAGGCTGAGAGATGAGGACATAGCTGAGCTAGTACTTTTCATTACTCAACACGTTATGTTAACTGAAGCCAAGTGTGTTGCCTGTGAAGACATTAAGCACATTGTCCTTGAGACTGTTCAAAATGCTATATCCGAATGTTGATATGGGATTAAAATCAGGGAAGGTCTTTGCTAAATTATGCCAAGAGGAGAAGGGTTACTTGTGAGTTACAATAGCTGTCTCTGAACCTACTTGTGCTGTGATGGATTCATAATGCACGCTTATGTAAGCAGTCTGGTCACGATTGGTAGCGAACTTCTGCTCTGCTGTTGTGAAAAATCATATAGAAAATACTTCTGGTCACGATTGGCAGCGAGATGTCAAGATACTATGAAACTCTATGCCATAGATTTGAGAGTATAAAGAAGCTGTGTAAACATAAGATAACCCATATGAACAATTACTAAAAGGGACCATAGTGAGTAGGGACTAAGAGGAAGAGGAGGATCAGATGGTGTATACACAGTTGTTGGAGCATATGATGGAATTGGATTCGGGGGAATCAACGGCAGGCAATCGGAGTCAGAACCGGAATGGCTTCGCAAGATAATAATCTCTGTAGACAATTTCTGAATTCTCACATCCATCCCACTCCAGAATCCATCAAACACACTTTCTTCAATCTCATAGCGGTTCTTCAACTCAGCAAACACAGCAGCATGTCAGTAACCATAGCAAAGGCTTCAGCAGCAGGTGGCATTGCATCGCTAGTTGAGATTTTAACCAAGAATGCTATATCATACAAGCCGTGGAAAGTAACCCATTTGAGATTCTTTTCTGTTCAAATATCATTGTTGTTCACAAGCGTAATTAGTTCTGTAATTTTCACTAATGTCAAATATATGAGCATAAAATTGGAATTTTGTATGCACAAACAAGTAATAGGAGTTAAAAAAATTGAAATAAAAATTGCATTAATTGTTATTTGGAGAATTTCCTACTGATAATATATATATATATATATTTTTAAAAAGATCTATGTACGAAAATTGGGACAACTTTAAAATTCAGCGGAATTTCATATACTTTGCAGTTTGCAGTTCCATTTGTGGACCATGAAAGAGATCCATTAGATTTTAAATGAATATGATAAGAGCAGAAATCATAGCCAATAGCATCGTGAAATAATACTCTCCATGCAGAGACAACAGAAAATACTTGATTTATATCTATCGCATGGGAACACATTGGCGATACATGTAATGAAGGAATTTGAGATTTTATGCATAAATACAAATTGGAACAATTGTTCACACATAAAACCATCAACACGGCCATCAGCATTGCACTGTTAATGGTGAGAAGCGAAAGCTTCTAAAATCTCCTACCCAATGGCTTGCTATGATTAGAAGTTGAACCAGAAGCTTTACTTGAAAACACGCTACTACGCTTCGCAGGAGCAGGACTGCAAATATGAAAATGTTTACACATGTTATGTGAATGAAGAACATACAGCTCCTTACATATACTGAAATACACACACACATACAGCTCCTTATATATATATATATATATATATATGTATATGTATGTATGTAGGTATGTATGGAGAGCTAATAATATTACCTATAGGTCCTTTGCACCGCATTCTTCTTCATTGCTGCGAGATTTTTGAATTCTTGACTGTTCAAAAGAAAAGGATGGAAATTTAAAATTAAGTTCACGGAAAGTAATCTGAATCAGCAAAGGCTCAAGTGACAATGAACATAAGATTATGAAGAAGAAGGTAGTATTTGTTCCCGCTATTAAGCATATGTATGTAAAATTTTTATCAACATGGGCAATTAGACTGGTTTGCAGTCTCATGAACAGTGGATGCATTTTAGATTATGTGACATTTAACACAGAGAATTAAAGAATGGCACCCATCGGATAAATAAAAACTTTCACCAATCAAGCCCTCAAAACAAAAACAATTTATTCCACCATAAAAATTTTCAGTATAAATTTCATAATCCGTCAGAATCACATTTCACAAAATTGACCCACATTTATGCATTATGGGATAAGACAATATTAGTGTATTACCTTTTAAGCAAATCTAATTTTGCCTTCTTCATCAAGCTGCTCTTCCCACCTGAAATGCCATATCCTGGTCCATTGCCTGCAAAAATCACCAAAGGTAGATTGAGTAACAGAAGAATAAATATATTCATCAATCCTTTGTGACAGCCTGCAGAAGGTCCTATAAGGTCCTTGGAATCCATTAACAGGTAAAGGGAGCAGTTACAAATAAAAGAAAACCAACCACAACAGATCAGCAAAATTTACCCCAGCTTCTTTTGTTGCTTGAGGGTGGAACCTTTTCACAAATGCGAATTTGCCGACTTTGTTTCTCTACAAAAGTTACGCACGAAGTAGGAACTTTCAATAAGCATAAAATAAAAAAACAAATATAAGTACTCGAACATCTTCTACCAGTCATGAAATCAATGAATCAATCAACTAATATCTTCACTTGACAACTCAATACAATGATCAGTCAAAATACAAATCAGAACTCTGATACAAATTACAAAATATTGCCCGCACCGAGCTCATTATATCAAGCACTTTTAAACACACAAAAGGGGTTGCGAGGTGGACCAGAATTAACTACTTTAATTGTGGAAACAAGTTTCTAAATGCATTTGAAATGAATAAGAACATACGAGCATCTGCTTTCTGGTACAGTTGCTTTAGACGATTGGCTGCTACATTCTCAGCCTCAAACACATCCTTGGTTTTCGCCTAATAACAAATCATCTCGGTTCAGATCAGCACTCCATGAGAGAATGGGCATATCCAAAAAAGACAAAAAAAAAAATCATATAAGAGAAAATTACCTCGTACAATTGTTTCCATCTAAATGCGACTTTCTTCTTCTTCATCCTCTCAATTACAAGATTGAAGTTCTTTTCACCAAAATCTTTCTTGTAGAATTTCATCCAGAGCTCATCAGTCACAGGACTAAGATCTCTTCCCTACAAGATTTTCACAATGTAAGACAAATTATACAAGCATGGCAAAACTAAAACATCAAAGAAGTCACATTCTAGGTGCTATATTATATCTTAATCTTACTATTGTAGAATTCTCTACGTGCATAAGCTGGTCCCTGGTACAGTGTGGCAAAATTTGCTCTAGAAGATGTGAATCAGTCTCGCCAACATCTCCAAGATACCTTATATTACCAATGACAACTTTAACACAAAGATCAACTAAGGATGGAGCTGGACGTCTCTCCACAGACCCAGGCATTATTCGCACATCACTCCCCTTGGACTTCATCTTCCACGACGTGTAGTATTATTATTTTTATGTGAGCCTAAAACAAAATAAAATATACAATCAATTCTCACAATGTCCATCATGTTTGCACCAAACTCATATCAAAGGATTTAAGGATCTTCAGAAACAGAGCTTCAAGATTTATATTAATTTAAGACCCAAAAAAAAAAAATAAAGAAAATTCCAGTGAAGATGAGTATCATGAATTGAAATCCAGCAGACGTAGTAAAAATCTAATAATTACCTCCAGAAAATTCAATAATAAAATTAAAAATTTAATAATTAACAAAAAATATGGATCTACGAAAATATTGAAATATAAGCAGAACCGGGAAGTGGTGATGAGAGCTGACCAAGTGATCGAAGACGGAGACGGGAATCGATTATCGGAATCCGACTCGATGATGATAACGATATCAAAACACGAAAGATTTCTGCTGACGCGCGCGCCGTTTCCAACGTGTGTATTGATAATTGACGAGGTAAAGTTTGGAAGAATCTTTTACTTTTATTTTATTTTTAATATGTTATTGGTTTTATTTGTTTAACCCCAGAAAATAAAAATAAAAAATAAGGAAAGAAAACCCCTTGTTTTGTTTGTTTTCCCTATGAGGCAATGCGATCAAATTTTTGGTTTATATAATTCTTATTGGGGTCTAGCTATGGTGTAATTGTGGTATTATACTACAGTTGCACTTAATTATTGAATTCAGTTATAGCACATGTGTGCAGTTAAATTTAATAACTAAGTGCAGCTGTGGTATGGTACCACAGTTGCACCATAATTTTGCCCTTCTTATTGATGTACTTACGTCAATAAAAGATGATTATTCATTGTTTAAATTCTAAGCCAAGGAAACTTCATATATATACTTTCACTATTTTACTTTTTACATTTTTTATCTGACGTGCCATACTAAAACTTTCTTAAACCATTTTTTTTGTTCAGTCACATGAAAGAAAAAATAAAATAAAATAAAAATAGTTGAAGAGATTCCTTATGGGCAAAACTACTTTACAGCAGGGGTTTGGTACCCCTTTTGTTTCTTTTTCTAGGTCAATTATAATAGAATCCTGTAATTTGTTATAAAAACGAAAAAATTAAAAAATTTTAATTTTTTATATATTAGTCCCACACCTACAAATTTTCAGTTGCATTGATGCTTTTGGAAGCCACAATTTTCAGGACAAAAACTCAATTAAATTTATTTAAGTGTGCAATTAAATTTATTCATTTTATTTTAGGACAAAAACTCAACCAAAAATACAAAACTCATTGCTCAAACAAACAAAAATGATTTTATAAATTCATAAACTAACACTTTATTATTATTAGTAAATTAAAATATTTTTACTACATAATTAAATAATTTAGTAAGTTAATTAAATATTATGTTATAAAAAAAATAAAACATTAACTACATAGAATATCAAATTAAATTTATTTTTGTATTTTTTGTATTCCATCTACTTGACATATAAAATCCCTTGTTTGAAAAAAAAAAATATGGAGTTTGAACCATACTCACATGGATGAAAGGAAATTGGTTGCCGTGTTAAATTAAAAAAAATATATTTATATTTATTATCAATTATGGTTAGTAAATAATATACATAATTTAACTATGTAATAAATTAGTTAATTTATTAATTAATAAGTAAATTTATTAATTTAAATAGATATTAATAAATGTAAGAATAAGTTATTTAATTGAAAACCTAATTCAAAAGAGTAAAAAAAATTAAAATATTGTGGACTTATATGTCATAATTATAAAACTTCTGATTTTTCTTATTTTACATGAACAATAAGGGCTTTTAATATTAATGGCCCAATAATCACATTAAACCATCATACAACTCTCACGTTAAATCCAACAGTGGATTTGAAAAAGACAAAAGAATAGGGTACCAAACCCCATGGGTATGGTTGCTGGACCCATTCTTTATATGGGAAGGGACAAAACCCCAATTCAAACTCTCATGAAATCATCAAAACTAGCCCCGAGTTTTGTTGTAACTCTTGTTTAAGAGAGTTTATTTTAACTAAATCCTAGCAAGAATCACACTACTCACTGGCATGCTTTAAATCTCTGGAACCAAAATTCAAGGCTCTAATTTTTGGGTGGGTGGGGAGAAGAAAAAAAGTTCAGATGGCAACAAAATTTTATTTGGCGTCTAACCAACTATGCTTCATTCTGAGTAACTATAGAAGAATGAAAAAAATAAATGATTTACTTTACATGCCAACAACTATTCTGTCTTCAGGTACTAAAATTGTGCGAGCATAGGAGTTTAAAGGCATCTCCAGAAAAGAAGGGTCATTGTGGAATGCCATCGGCTATGAGTGGCGGAACAAATCTGCAACCTTGAAGAGTCTGCTCAAATATATGACCCACTTTCAGCAGTTTTCCCTGCACATGTAAACAAATGCAGCTAGATGAAATATTTACTCCTCATTGTAAAGAAAAGATTGTGCAGCTTCCAAACCAATATTTCGTTCCAAGCACTCTTTATTTTGCTAACAGAATTACAACTAGTAAAGGTGCAAATTTTGTCAGCATATCAATATACTTGGCATTGAATATGCTTTGCAGTCTTTAGGCCTCAAGAAAACATGCTAATTAATGGGAATGACAGCTAATAATGGCCAAACAATCATCAAGTGATTACAGACAACACGAGCTGCAGCAAACAGTAGACTCAACTTTGCAACTCAAAACTATAATTAGAAATGGATATGGATATAGATGGTCGGTACCTCATCAAATGCTGCACCAATCATTTGAAGACCAACAGGAAGGCCGATGGGTCCCCCTTCCACGAATCCACATGGCAAAACCAATGCAGGTAGCCCTGCCAAGTTAACATTTACCTGCAGCAAGTCACAAGATAAGTAAACAGAAAATTAAATGAGATAACACTCGGACTTGGAGCTATGCTGTGTATGCTAAACACTGTAAAATTAGAAATTAAAATTAAAAAAAAATTACATATTTATATGGTGTTACACAAAAGGGAATCTAAATATGGCATATCATTCAGAAACATAAAGATGCTTACGGTCATGATATCGCCTGAATACATTGCCAGTGGATCATTTTTCTTTTCGCCTGTAAACATCACAGTTAATCAGGCAACTTCACTCTAAAATAATTGCAGAAATATTTAATTAATTCAAATGCTAAATTCTTAATCCTCATTTCTGATCGAAAAATGGAAAACAAAAGAAGAGCATCAAAAAGAAAAGAAAGGCAAAATACCGATTTTATATGCGGCTGATGGGGCAGCAGGTGATATTAGGATATCATTTTCATCCAAAGCTGTCTTGAAGCTTTTCTGGATTAAGGTCCTCACCTGAAACACTAATTGCAATCATATCTTTCTTCTCGAACACCATAAAATTTTGTATCATGAGTCTTACAAAACAACAGCCAGATAATGAATAACTAAAAGCGACTTTCCACATGCCATTGTAATAAACTCCAATCAGAAAAAAGTTCTAATAACATCATTAACCTCCTGAGCCCTATGATTTCCCTAATTGCAAGTGCCACAAGTCAGGCTTGTCAAGGAAACAGTAATAGAGATATTTTTGGTTCTCCAAAACAAATACGAGGACATCTCTTAGCCACCTTAAGCATCTTCAGGTTAGAGGCAATTACCCCTCCTAAGTCAATAGAATGGTACCTGCTGAGCACGCTTATAATATGCATCATAGTAACCAGCTGAAAGGGCATACGTTCCCATCAAAATTCTCATTTTGACCTGCAAAAAGTTTGTAAACAATTTAATCCACATTCCATATGGATAAAAATATAACTTAGACATTTCTTCCGAGTTAAGTAGCAACTAGCTGTACACGTCTCCGATTATGAAATGGTAAAAGAAAAAGTAGCTTGACACATCAATGACAATTTGACAATGTGAACTAGGTGGCAAGCAGCCCTACAAAATCAATAACATTTAAAAATTCAACAAAACATTAAGCAAATGGAAAAAGGATCTTATAGCAACTTGAGATACATGCCTCAGAGCCAAATCCTTTTGCTCTAGAATCTCCATAGAGTGCATTTAGGTCCTCAGCCGCAGCTTGGTTGCCGTACCTGGATATTGATGCAAATGATGAAGGCGGGGATTCAAAGTTTATATCACAATTCGATATGCTATATAGAGAAGCAAGTTGCAATCATCTTTTCTACTTCAAAATTAGCCACCACATTTTTTGTTCTTCTTCCCTACCTTCCCATAAATTTACAAATAAGAGTAACTCTTCTACATAGCATGAAAGGATTTGGCTTATACTAATTTATCTATAATATCGGAATCAGAGAACCAGAGAATGATAATCAATCAGAAGCATTCTCCTCAAATCACCTGACACCGTCATAACGAGATAAGTTGGAAGAAGATTCGGATGAAGCTAGAATATAGTAGGCTGGCAACCCAAGAGAGAAGGACGGTAAAGATACCTGCAATTGAAGAAAAAGAAAAAATGTATATTAGGAGCATATTCTAATATGCATGAACTTCACAACATAAGCACTGAAAATATAAGAGGCACCTCTGACAAAGTACATCCTAATTCTTCCAGATGAGAAACAGCTCCAAGGACTGTAGATTTTACTCCACTATCAACTCCGTTTTCAAGTGTTTCACGGATCACACCAACCTTGAGTCCCTTCAATGGTTTGGATTCTAAAAGTGCAGCAGAAATAAGTTGAGACGTGAAATCAGGCACCTCCTGGAAATTTGAAATTATCATAAATTTAAAGATGAAAATAATTGACAAGCATGCGGTAAACCTGTGAAACTGATATTTGAAGAACACGTACTTGCTTGCTACTAGTGGCATCAAGTCTATCATGCCCAGAAATGGCACTAAGAAGTATTCCTGTATCAGCAACTGATGAACCAAAGCAACCTATGACATCAAGTGACGACGCATACGCTATAAGTCCATATCTTGAGACACGCCCGTATGTCGGCTTTAGCCCGACAACACCACAAAATGACGCAGGCTGCCTAACACTTCCACCAGTATCACTTCCCAGAGACACTACGCACTGCCTAGCAGAAACAGCTGCAGCTGAGCCTCCCGATGATCCTCCTGGCACCCGAGAAATATCCCAAGGATTTGCAGTCACCTAATGAATGAACAAATTCATCACCTGAGTAAACCAACTACAGTTACCAGTTGTAAATATCATTGCATATGCAATCAAATTCTAATCATACTTCACGTAAAACACTCTTTATCACAGTATCTTCTATCCTATTCCTCTCCAACCTAGCTAATTGCAGAAGTTAAATCCAAATAAATACCGTCAAATCTTGAACATAAAATTTAATGAGAAGGACAAAGAAAGTCTATTTAATTGAAATTACTGATAAAAAATAAATAAAAACCTGCATTTTTAACCGGCGTTATGTAGCTAAAAGAAAAATGGAGTAACAAACAAGAGTTACAGTTCTAACATTACTAAAAGTTCAAACTTAATCAGCTCTAGCTGTTATTGGCATTTCCCAAAGAAGCAAAAAACAAAAATAAAAAGCTCAAAACCTGAAAAGAAGAAGATTCAGTGGTGCTGCCCATCCCAAACTCATCCAAATTGGTCTTACCCACCACAATCCCATCAAATTCCTTCACTTTCTTAACCGCAGTGGCATCGAAAGGCGGACGATAATTCTCCAAGACTCTAGAGCCAGCCGTAGACGGCATATCCACCGTACATATATTATCTTTAACCCCAACCAAAACCCCAGCAAGGGGCCCCACATTTTCGTTTCTCTTGATCTTATCATCGATGGATTGTGCTTCTTTTAGCACATTGTTGGAGACGTGGATGAAGGACTTGAGTTGGGGCTCGGCGAGCTTAAGACGGGATAGGTAGGTTTCGGCGAGCTGGGTGGCGGTGACCTCGCGGGAGAGGAGGGAGTGACGGATGGAGAGGATTTGGGATTCGGGCGGTGACGTGGAGGAAGGCGATTGGTCGGTGACGGGCTGTGAGGAAGAGAGAACGGGTTTTGTGTGAAAATGGCGGGGTTTATTATTCGCTGGGAAGAACCGAGAGAGCCTCCGCGGAGGATGGTGGAGAGTCGACAGCATTTCTTTTGTTATCTCTTTCCCCGCTTCCAGAGAGTGACACAGATCACAGCAGAACAGATGGTTTTACAGTGATAACACGTCTGACCATTTGAAAATTTACCCATTTTTTAAACCCATTTTATCTTCTTTTTGGGGAGAGGCCAGTAAAAACATCATAACTTAGCCAAGATGATTCTTATCGATCATTCACATACTTTGAGCCTCTTGACGGCATATTCTCCAAAAACCTTGTAGTCCTAGTTTTTAAGCGACAATTCTTAGTCGACAATTACGATTTTTTTTTTTGTTTTTCCCCTTTCTTTCTTTCTTCTACTACAACCAAGCAAAAAGCTGTTTGGAGAGAGATTAGAGAACATATATTACAGGCTCTGCTGTAAATTGTAAGTCTCAAACTGAAGGTGGAAAAATTTTGACTGCAAATAGGGAAACATATCAATTACTGTTCTTCACCAAATTAATATACAAATCCATCATCGCGGCATCACATCATTGTTCTCCATGTCACTCAAAATACATTCAGAGCCGTCTGCTGTAAAACGTATAAATATCAACCTTCATAGATAGTTCAGTAGATCTTCCTGGCTCCCCAGATCCCATGTGCTATAAAATGTATAAAGATCAACCTTCATAGATGATAGTTCAATAAATCTTCTTGGCTATCCAGATCCCATGTAACTATTTTTCCATCCAATCCTGAGATGATCCATGGTAAACATCAAGAAAGACAACTAAGCCCCTCAGATGGAAGCAGAATTGAAAAATTAGATTTTCACTAACCTGAAGTGGTGAAACGAGTTATCCTTGAACTCCCTGCCTCCCTGAGAGGTACAATGCAACTACAATTTCCAAAACACACGGTCAGATTTTTGCTCATCAACTGAACTGAGTGAGATAGTGGATTTTCCAGATAAAGAAGCAGAATAAGTAATTTTGATAAGGAAGTTGAAATTCTATCCCAAGAAATTCTGAAGTAATAGGCATGGCTGGTTAATGTGAAAGATTAGCTGTAATGGTATATAAATGTTATGAAGTAATTACTTTATGCAGTTTACGTGAGCGCCTCCACGTGTTCTTGAAGATTCAACAGCATCATTGCCCACACCATACTTTGATTGACCATACAGTTTTCCAAATGCTTCAGAGAACTGGAAATAAGAAAATCAATCTAATATTAACATAATTGCTCCTATTTAACACCCATAAATTTCCTAGGAATGCATAATGCAATGCCACAATCTCCATAAGCATTGAATCAGTATTTGACTTAGGAAGTTTGAACCATTTAGGCAGCTTCTTTTTTTAAATAATACTCTTGAATTACCTGAACACTACAATAATGTCTAAGCAACCTCATACTTTTAATAGTAATTTAGCCTTTTTTCTGGCGACAAAGAAATATAACAAAACTTGAGAAAAGGGAATCATACGAAGTTAAAAAATAATGTTAATAATGGCGCTCATGGGATTGAAGGTAATAATACAATATCATATATTGCATATTTCCCAGCTTATAGAAACAGTCTAATTTTATTTAGAGAAAAAAAAAAACTAAAGATTTTTCTCACTAGTCAAAAATACAATCAGAATGATAATTAACTGTATGCATACCTGTGATCCATACTTTGGACCTGACGATGATGTTTTCCTTTCGTCAAGGAATTTAATGAAGGTCCTAGACAAAAGCAAAATTAAATTAAATTATAGGAAGAATAAACATGAATATAGAAGCTACTTCAATCCCAACCCAGAAAATAAGGAACAGCACCATTCCATATAAATTGAATGAAAGAGGATGTAAGACGTAAGATTCCTACATACCATATTCCTGTTTCATCTGCTGCAAAAACCATTGGGTTGCAGTCAAATCCCACACCTATGACCATTTTCTCAGAAACAAATAAGACCTGACAATACAACACATGAGGATGCACAATGTCCATATGTAACAAGAAGTCAGAAACTAATTAAAAGAGAAACAGTGTATCTCAAAAAGCGAGCAGAGAGGATGCTGACCCACATCACGAAGAGGCAAATCACGGAATGCAACATTTTGGGCCAAAGGAGAAGGACCGACATCATCAACAAAGTAAATCATAGAATTATGGCCTGCACAATATCAAAAGATTGCAGATACATGAGGAGAAAGCCATCTTTGTAAGTTCAAGCCCTCTAACGTGATATAACTCTTAACTTCGTCAGTAATAAAACTAAACAACAACAAAACTACCAAAATGCCAATAACTTGCAATTAAGGATAAACATTTATCGTCAACATATGCCAAACCATTATGAGTAGTAAAGAGATGTTTCTGACCTACATAAGCTAAGGTATTGCCACTGGGTGACCACTTGACACCAAATGCCCAAGAAAATGAGAGATCAAGCTGAAGGATTTGCTGTTTCAAATGAAAAAGAAATCATTAAAGCCACAATATGTAAGATTTAAATGCAAACTGAATAACAGAAAATTCAGCAAACAAAGACATGAATACGCACAATACATGAAAATACTGGAAACAAAAACATGTTTCCTGCATTGAAGGAGTCACTTTCCAACTTATACAGGAATGCAAAAGTTTACTGGCTCACTAATATAAAATTGCTAACAAAGTTGTCTCACGGACCAACAAATATTCAGTATAGTCAAGTAGAGAGAAGATCACGTATAAATGCTTTTATCTAACAAATTATAGATTTAAAACACCATAAGAAATCAAAAGTAGTCTTTAACAGACCTATCCTTCTTTTTCTTTTTCTTTTTCACTATAAGAAAAATAAGCATCCACAAAGAAACTTTAGATGCACACGTTCTCCCAACACAATTCAATGCAAATTAAAAATTTAGTTCTCCAAGGGCAAAAGGAACAGATATTAAACCTCTCCAAATTTTGTGTCTGAGGAAGTGCCTTCCTTTTTTTCCCTGGGTCGATGCATGGAAAAACCCTTTAGTAAATAGTAATGATATAAAAGGGAAAGAGAGGAGAATGAACAACTAATAGACAGATAATGTCTTGTAATCTTATTGAACATACTTTATATCAACACCTTTTATAAAGGTGGAAAAGACCCTGCATTTTCCATCTGTTGAAGTGGTAGCAAGAAAAACCTGCAATATAAAGAGAAAATAACACCATGACATAATTTAGGTCTTCCTAGCACTTATGATAACTTAATTGAACAATATATACACACAAACAAGAAATTCCATTTGAACTCTTAATAGAAATCATACTTGCAAAAAGCAAAAGAAGTAGGAAATACTCACATTGTTAGGATGCCAAGCAACACTTGTCACAGATGAATCATGTCTCTTCCTGATGAGTTTGCTGACCCACCTGGATAAAAGAACCAAGAAGGGACAAATATATCATCAACCTATATGAGTTATAGTAACTAAACAGGTCTAGCCAAAATGGTATGCAAGGACTATGAATCCAACAGCTGTGGGGACATTACGAAGAAATTCAAGGTCAATTACCCAACATAGACGCAAGTTCATAAAGTTAGAAACAAGTTAAGCCTGCATTTACACAAAAATCAAGCAGAATTCCATATATTGACATGCTCAACCCAGCATATAAACAGAAAAGTAGAGAGAGAAGCTGCAAATTAAAGCTTTGTTACCAGTTATTTTCTTGCTCATAGTAGCAAATACAAACAGTTTTAGCACCACTCCCAACAGCAAACTTGTTTTCTGAGAGATAAAAACGGTGGTAACTCATTAGAATTAATCATCATTGTCAAGTTAAGAAAAAACTTAAATTTACAGTCAAATTTTATAATAGAAATTCAGATAAAAATTTAATGGAACATTAATTTTCTAACTCTAAATGTGTAAACAAGAGTTGGCAACCATCCTGGCAGCCGCGGATTTATATTACAGGGTTTGGGGGCAATTGAACCCACTCAAAAATAAATTCCCTTTAATTTCCTATAAAGTTCTGGAAAAATTACCCCGGAGTGGGGGCAATTTTGTAAACAAAATTTGATATTAGGGTGAATTTCGTAAGTTATTATTTTTTACTATGGTATTGTCCCCTATGAATCAAGTTTCTTGATCCCCCCTGCATCCTGACAACTGGGTTGGCCATCTCCCAAGGACCAGCATGGGTTAATCAAAATAAATATGAACAAGTCTGGTTGTTCCCTCCAAATTTCATCTAACGTCCAGATGCTATGACAGAAGGACATTGCTAGATTGTTCTAAACTTTCTTCTCACGAACCTAAAAAACCACCAGAACCGCATGCAAAAATGTACATATTCCTTTTCCAGTAATTATTTTCTTTATTTTCCAAGTCTAAAATATGTAAACTTAATCCAGTTCTGAGCTCGCTCTCTCAATCAATGTCTTACATGCCATTTGGGCAAGATAAGCGAATGAAAAACAGTACTTAAGTAAACAATAGGGTTCCAGTACCTTTAGGACTCCACTGAACACAAAGTGCTGCCCGATTTAGCCTAAGGATAACAAGAGTTGGCACCCACTCTGATCCTTCTTGGTTCCACACATACCTGAAAAGAAAACTAGGAATTAAGCAAGCAAAATAAAAACATTGGATATAAAGGATAAGGAAAATTGTCACCCCTAGTTTGTATGCACGTGTCTAAGACTTGAGGAGCAGGGAAGGGGTTGCGGGCAAGCACACAACTATGATGCTAAGATGTCTTCTCTCATTGAATCAAATACAGAAGAAGAGTTGTACTGCCAACTCAAATGACAGAGGCACTTACGAATTCCGATCGTGAGATACAGTCACAATTCTGTTTGACCTGACACTCCAGTCTATCCCAGAAACGATTTGGTCATGCTGCCACAGAAATGAATAGAAAAAAACAAATAAATATAGACCTAGACATTATAATCTCTATAAACTGACAGAATGAAAAAAGAAAAAGAATTGTGATACATAGTATCAAAATCTTTTTAGTAACCAACAGGGATATTCCAATTTTTTGAAGAATATAATCTTATCTTATTATACTGAAAGCATTAATGTAAAATATTGCCAGGGACAGAAACATAAATTTTTTTCAATTTAATTTTTGTTGAATTTTAGATAGATAGTTATTCACTCACAGCTACACATAAAGTGAAATTTAAAGCTAAAATTTAGGGCAAATTCTGTTCAGAAGAATATAAAACTAAAAAAATAGTACCTTCTGAAGAACATGAAGCTTCTCCCACTTTTCTTGAATCAGTTTATAAATGTGAACTTCGTTATTATTTGGACAAAATGCAACCACTGCAGCGAACATATAAATAAATAATTACACAAATTAATACTCAGAATTGTGTATAATTAAATGTATCTGAAAATTCAACGAAAAAAGACTTACTTGCGTGATCGGGACTCCAGGCATGGCAAGTGATGCACTGAGCAAACTGGTGAACTGCGATTGCCGCCATTTGTGTATAATACTTATTTGCAAACAGTGATAATTGATTTTTTTTTTTGGGAAACAATTCAAGTTTAGTTTACTGAATTTGAATTTTTAACTGCGAAGAGATCTGAATCTCAAATAGAGATTAGATCCAAGCGAAGCTGAGAAGTGAGAGAGGAAGAAGAGGGGGACTTTAACGTAAAGCCAACGTCTAGTTAAAGTAAATTAGGAATTTTGTATAAAAGATAAAAATATCATTTTAATATTACTGGGTTACGTATTCAACTGAATTAACTTTTAAGATTTTATTGAAAAGTATTACAATGGATTAAATTGAATTATGTTACTATTTTTGTTTGTTGCAATGCGGGAATTATGTTAAATATAATAATCTAAGAAAGACAAATAACCATTTAATATTTATTTTAAATTATATTACTAATTATTGAGTTTAATATTTAATATTATTGTAGGTAAATAATAAATAATTTTTATGTTTAACATTCAATATTATTTTTAATAAATTATTGAATAAAATTTTAATATTTAATTTTATATTCAATATTAGTGTAAATAAGTTTTGAGTTAACATTTTGATATATGATCTAATATAAAATAAATTATTAAATTAATTTTTTATATTTAATTTATATTAATAACAGTTTAAATACATCTTACTTAAACCCAAATCGAAATGAGAATTAATAGTCTCACTACTTTTGAACTAAGATTTATACTGATCAGCTCGTTATGGCAATCAAATATGCCTAGGACTGAATTAATTTATTTTGTCCCAAAAATTAGTTCAATTTTACCTATAATCCTAGCATCTAAACATGTCCTGAAGGTAATTAAAATAGTTATCATAAATTAATTAGAAAAAATAAGAAAATCTTTTTTCATATTACTTACTTTAAAATTTTGGAATATTTGAGATAAATCACAAATTTTTTTCCATTAGACCTTGAGATTATTTCATAAAATGATTGTCAAATAACGTTAATTGTGATTTAATGATTTAAAGGTTTTAATAAATATTTGAGAATCTTTTTTTTTTTTAATGGAAAGCACTATTAATCATATCATTAAAAACCTCAAAGATTACAATGAAAGTAGAATCAAATAAATTTATAAAAAAGAATAATTTTTTTTAACAAAGGATAATGTATATTCGAGAAATTGATTTGTGATCATTAAGCCCCTGCCCTAATGTTTCGTGTATTTTAATCAATGAATATTTTGCATCACTCCAATTAAACAGTTACTTAAAACTGATTTAGAATCCTTGGAGTGTTAATAAATATTTAAGAAAACATGAAGGGCTTAGAAGAATACAATGTAGTTACAAATTTTTTTATAAGTAATTATAGATATTTTAAATTTTTTATCCTAAATTTTATCTCAAATAATGTGTCATTTGTTATAGTTGATAATTTTTTTATAAAACTTAAATAAATTAATTATATTATCTCACCAACTAATTAAAAATATAATATATGATTTTTTAAGATAAAAAATTTGAGACGTGCATAACTGTTTATTTTTAAGAAGAGTAGAATTGGTGCTTTGCGTTTTAAACTCGTGTTGTAGGCTGTTGAAGTGCAAATATTTAACAATAAGCCAATTCATTTTTGGGCTAAATCGAAGCCGAACATAGTAATTCAATTAGTTCAAATTTTTGGATCGACTAAGATTGGGCCTTGTTTAGGTTCCTTGATATTTCATTCCAGTGGAACTCTTGACACTCCTCTAAAATTCTTATAACCCCCTTCTGAACTTTGTTTTCTAATACACCTTAGGTTTACTTTGTAAATACAAGCCCATAAATTAACTTTAAATACAAGCCCATAAATTAACGTAAACCACCATACTATAAAACTTTACCCTAAAAGAGTATTTATTTACAAAATATATAAAAATCCTAAAACTTACATCATTTTCTTTTTATTACGTAGTTTTTATATTCATAACTCTAAATTTTTATAAACTTTCTCTAAAAAATTTAAATATAAATATAAATTATGAAATAAGGTGATGTAAGAAGTTTTTTAAAAGAGTAATTTATTTAAGGGATGTAAAAAATTAATTGAAACAATAATTTATTCAGGTGTTTTGTGTTTAATTGAATTTCCGTAATTTCAAAACTATTAATGAATTAATTAATCTTTAGTTATTTAGGTAATTACAATTAAAAAGAGGTTTTACAAGGAATTTAGAGAGATATCAAAAGGCTTAGTCATTTAATTTTTAATGATAACAAGCAAAATAACATTCCAAGTTATTATTATTATTGTTGTTGTTGATGATGCAGTAATATGGTCGAGTTCATTATTATGACTAAGTGACTACGTCAACACTTGAATTTGAATTTTCAGGGGAGACGATGCTACTCGAATTGGCTTTTTTGAGCAAGTTTTGACGACCAGGAACACCCATACTTCACCTGCAAACACAAAGAAAAGTTAGGGAGTGCCAAATATTTTTTTAGCGATAATCCTCTGATGCTCAAGTCAGTCTTTGGGTCTTGTGAAAAACTTTTGCCACGCTTTTAGTGGCTCAATTGTAACTATTTTAAGTAAAGATTTTAATTCCTCACAAGAAAAACAGTTATTCAAAAGGTGAAATTTCTGGAATCAGAGAGACAGCCCCCCCCCCCCCCCCTCCCCGGACAAAGAAGTGTCTTCCCTCAGTTTAGATTTTGTAGGGCTTTTATAAGCAACTGTCGATGCCGCGTCACCATTAACTCATAGACTTTAGTGGGTTGGTTGAACGTGTTTATTGGGTAATGGGTGAGTGAGTCGGTTATAAGACCGTTGGGGGGTTAACGTGGTAACTGTCTGGATGTGGGCATTGTGCTTGATTTTACTGAGACAACTCGTTGGTTGACCTTTGACTGAGTCTTTGGATCGACTTGAATTTGACTCTTCTCATGGATTCTTTGATCGTCCTCATATATACGAGCATATGTCTACCACCTCGAGGTACCACTCCTCTCGAGAATTGCTTATAAAACAAGGAGGCCACACTCTACTCAGACGTTTATCAAGTAGTGGTGTTTTAACCACCCAAGCAATTATTATTATTAAAAAATATTAGGAGTACAAGCATAATTCAAATCTAATTTTTGACGTAGCCTCCTTATTTTGAACTTAAGCATCTAGATAAAACTAATTGAAAATCAAGTAGAGAAGCCCCGTGAATAGGATTGTGGGGAATATTCAACATTGCATACTACATATACTATATCTCTCATTTCAACCTGAGATTTTTTCCTCTAAACTAACTGCATGCACCAAAAAAATCTCACTTATTTATTGTTAAAATGTGAAAATCATTAAGCTTTTCCATGAACTACTACGTGATATCTTTGTCTAAAAATAAATGAAAATCAAATTCGGCTGATGAAGCAAAAATAAAAAAATAAACAGCACTTCCTTTTTATTATTGATGATTCTCATGCCTAATGTTTTTCTTCATATTTTTTAAAGAGAGTGTAAAGAAAGTAACAACGTATCAGTCGACCAACTTCAAACACTTAGTACAGTGAAAAATCTTCAATCCAAGCAAGAGAGGCATCTAATCTAAAATTTTAAAATGCGCCCACATTTTAAGGGGTGTGATTAGTCTATCCCTCAAGCAATTGGGGGATATCTGAGTCCCAACTCCGAAGTCAAGGCACTTGTCCGATGAGCTGTTACATGGATTCGAGATAATGTCTTTCCACGCCCAATCGAATAATGTGTCACGGCAGAGGTAATTTGATATGGATTACTTGGTCATCTTATATGTAGCAGGTAACACCTGGAAGTTTCTGTGAATTGGTCAGCTTATATTAGAAATAAATATTCAGTCTTATGCCCTATGCTAGGACTATGATTATGTATAATAATTCCAAATGCAATAAAAAAAGTCATCCATTATATTCACTGGCACCTCTTCCCTGTATTCTTAAAGTCGAGAATTTGAGTCAATACAACAATGGAAAGTTATTTTCTGGAATTTTCTTTGTTGGACTTGTGCTTTTTGCTTTAATAATAATATAAATACTTAATGGTTTGATTACTATTTTCATACAGATGGTCATATGTAATCAAATTCTCAAAATTCAGCTGTAATTTACAATTGAAGCTGTTTTATTCATACATTTTCCGATTTTTTCTGTTCAAAAAGGTTAAATTACTAAAATACTCGGAGACTATATAGAAAGAGACCTTTTTTCTCTCGACATTATTACACATAGAAGATCATTTACTCATCATGCTGAACCAAACTCTCTCTCAAAAGGATACTATCTCCTGTTTTTATGCTTGAATTTGAGCAATCAGTGATGGGATCATAGCTAGAGATGCTCAGGGTTTGGCTCTGACGTTGCCAGAAATGACTTCTTACGGCCTTAAGTTTAGAATTAACAGCTAAAAACCCGGGATCTGCGAGCAGGTCTTGAACGACAGTACGACCTTCAAGCATGCTCACCACTTGAGACATTGTTGGCCTAAGAGTTGGAGATGCATTAGTGCACAAGAGAGCCACATTAAGCATTGCCATTGCTTCCTCTGATGAATACTCGGAGCCCAAACTTGGATCAACTAGCTCCAATAAATTTCCTCTTTCTTGGAGAACATAGGCCTGAATGAAACCATGCAGGGATATGATATACATGCAGCATGTTAAAATAATAAAAAATTAAAAGACTGAATATTCATTTGCTTTTTAATAATATAAATTTACAAGCAAAATATTTACCCAGTCAAGAAGGTAAACGAAATCCTCATTAGGCCTGTAGTTGGTGTTGCTCTTTCCGCTGACAATTTCTAATGTGACAACTCCAAAGCTATAAACATCTGCTTTGCTTGTTAAGTATCCACGCATTGCATACTCGGGAGCCATGTAACCACTGCAGAATACAGTAAGTATTCAGAAAAGGTTGCAAAGTCACCCACCCAAAAGAATAAATTACACTAAGTCTGTGGGAAAATGATGTAGGGCTTTGATAGTTGTCATGAATCCAATAGAGACATTCAACTGGAAGAAAGAAAAATTGTTTTCGATATTTTTATGGAAGAACTCACATGGTCCCAGCAACTCGTGTGCTGATGTGAGTTTTATCCTCTTCATAAAGCTTTGCTAAACCAAAATCGGAAATTTTAGCATTGAGATCCTTGTCAAGCAAGACATTGCTCGTCTTGATATCCCTGTGCACAATTTTTATCCTAGAATCTTCATGGAGGTAAGCCAAACCTCTAGCTATGCCTATGCAAATCTTTTTCCTAGTAGGCCAGTCTAGCTTTAATCTGTATTCTGTATCCTTTCCTGTCAAGAGTTAGAAAAAAAAAAAATCAATATTATTTGCAGCTGAGATGATAAGAATTTGAATATTGCCTTGGGGAAATGTGGCATATATGGATATATGGAAAATTCTAAGCTTACCAAAGATGGCACGGGATAAACAATTATTTTTCATGTACTCATAGACCAGCAGCAACTGATTTCCTTCAACACAACATCCATAGAGTTTCACAAGATTTGGATGTTGCTGTGCAGATATCATCCCTATTTCATTTACGAATTCACGATTTCCTTGCCTTGATTTTGAGGAGAGCTGCTTTACAGCAATTACAGTTCCATCTGATAATATACCCTACAATCCAAAATTGCCAGCTACTCATTTTTTATTTTTTATTTTTATTTTTTATCTTAGAAAGTATAGATAGGGCACACAACTTAACAAAGCATAACATTTACCTTGTAGACTGAACCAAAACCACCCTCCCCAACTTTGTTTGCCGGATCAAAATTGTTCGTTGCAGCCTTAATCTGTCTTAGTGTGTATAATCCTGTTTGCAGATCTAGACCTCTCAGCTCTGCAAATAATTCAGTATTAATGTCAACCAACAGGTGCTCATAATAATAGTACTTAGAGATGACAAGTACTGATTATTTTTCTGGAATGCCCATATGCCGGAATTCCATAATTCATAACATGTACAACTTAATTTAGAGATATAGATTATAATATTTGCCAAGAACTAATGAGAGTGAAATTGAAAAATGCACTGAATCAGTATTCTCATCCTCAGAAAATATAACATACGGGCAGATGCTAATAACCACACACCTTTATCTGCAGAAACTTTGCCGCCCAGACATCCTTTCCAACGCATGATACACAAGATCAAAAGGACAAGTAATACTGATGCACCCACTATTGCAGCCATTAGCATCACGTGATTCTTCTTGCTGTGAACTACAGGGGGCTTAAAGTCTGTACGAGAAGAGGCAATTTATTTCCAATCAGTGAATGAAACGGACAAGTTTACTGTAAAAGAGTATTAGCACTAGCACTCTAACTTTCAGTATCAAAAACTGAATAGGTATCTGAAAATTCTTCCTTGGCCTAGTCACAACGAATCCTTGTTTATATAACTGGGGGAAAAAAAAAAAGGCCAAACATATCATATTACTAAAGCATTGTGCTGAATAAAGACATCCAATGTAATTAGTTCCTTTCCAACAAAAACTGCCAAGGGGATGGATGTGCTTAGAATCAATTGTGAAACTACAAAATTGTTGAGGTTCCATCCATTCAATCATGAAGATTTGTAAAATAAATATCAACTATGATGAAAATACAATAACTTACTTGACTTTACTGATATAGCAGAAATTAGAGGACCATAAGTTCCTCGTAATGGTATGCCAGTTGTCCCTCTTCCAGCCCAGTAAAGGTGGATCTTTAACGTGTGACTTGTCACTTCTGCAGGAAAATTCTTTACAATGGGGATACCTGTACCGCCAGCTTCATCCTCAATATTAAAATCCTTCTTGACCAACTTTTCCTATGTTCAAACAATAAGAAATCAGTACGAAAAATTTATGGAGGAAAAAACAAAAAAGAGTTTGTATGCTTGTATAGTAACCTGGATGTAGATATCAAATATACGCTTTCCCAGACTGTTAAATGTACTGTCATTTTTGAAAATGATCTCTGCAAAGTGAAGTCTAACGGTGTAATTTCCATTCCCAAGGCAGAGCCCATAGTAAGTGAGTGAGAGTGGAGAAACACGTGCCGTTCTATATAGTTCCAAGTCAACCGCAGATACCTTAGAAAGAGTTGATGTATTGGTTCGAATATAATTATCTAAGTCAGTATCGTCATCCATGAATTTTCCAGTGCTGCTAAATGCCCAATACTGGCCAGAGGAGTAAAACATAGAAGCGCCTCTTGCTTCCATATCAGCTTCATACTTGGTGTGGCCAGTATTTATTTTCGCACCACCACAGTTAATGTGCAAGGTGTAATGATCTGTGTGTATTTACGTTTCAACGGAGAAATTGTGAGCTAAGAAAGAAACAAATGCCCAGATAAATCAACCCATAGCAAATGTGGCTACTGGTTGCTTCCAAATTTTCAGTCAGGACAGAATTTCATTTTTGAATCATATATGGGATTATATAAGAACTAAAGAACATAACTTCTCACTCTTAACCCTTCACACTCACGACAACAACTACTCTCATGTTTCATGTTTTGGGATACCTTTAAGCTGTCATGGCTGTGATTAAAATGGATTACTTTTCAAGAAAACAATTTTACAGTCTTTATTCTTTAATTCAGTGACTGAAAATTTGAAGTTTAAGCAAATACAGAGGATTTTCGCAGCCCGAAGTAACTTACACTGATCAGCAGGAGCAGAGCAAGGAAAGTTCTGTCTTAGGCATGGATGAACTTTATCTCTGCAGCATATAAAATAATAAATAGGGAGTATTTTCAAGAGTCCACAATAAGTATAGATTTTTTAATCAAATAAACAAAGTTGAGGGCAATCATATGAAGATCATAAGCAATAAGTAAGCTTTTCTTACAGCCAGGTAAAATATGTAGAAATATGGGCACAAGATTCTTACAATTTATTACGCGGTGAGGAGTAGCTCTCAACTAAGTTCCTGGAAAAAAAAAAGGGTAAATGCTTCACCTCACTCACTCACCAAGTCACCATAGATATAAGGATGCATAAATGATAGAAGATATATGTTAAATTACACTCACACACTCCCTCGAGGACATTCAATTGGATCTGAGCTTTCCCAAGTGAAATTATTTAAAGATATATCCCTGTAGATAAAAAATGAAGTCTAACATCAGCAAGTATGCTCCCTCATTATGCTAAAACAACCAAAAAACTTATTGTGTAATTTTCTAAGGGAAATGTCAAGGATGCATCAGTTGGCATGAGATTATTTCAAGACTGAAAAATATGCATTCAATTATGTTTAGATGGCTGTTTCATGCTGTCAACTGTTTAGAAGCAAAATTGGAAATGGAAGGATGAAAATATACATACACATTTTTGTTACTGTTGAAGATATACTTAGGTACAGGTCCTGTAAGCTTGTTACCTGTCAAATACCTATGAAAAAAAAAGGGTTCATATTAGCATCTATAAAACATTACCACTCTTTAGGAACCAAAATTTAACAGACTATCCCCTCACATGAAATTTGTTTTTGCCAGTTTTTCAAATGTAGTAGGAATTCCACCGGTCAAGTTATTAAAACTGAGGTCTCTGCACGGATAAAGAAAAAAGTACATAAATTTTATTTGGAACGAAATAATATATCACTCAATCATTGTTAAGTCAGAATTAACTGTGTTTTGATCTGGCTCTGCAGAAAAAGGCACATTAGCGTTAAATTGGCTGAAATGAATTATATGCTTCTTTAGCTTCTGATCTTAAAAAAATGATGTTTACATGCATCATGGCCCCACCGGAGCAAAAAAGATTCAAAACAGAGCTTTCAATTGTAAAGGACTTGCTAAATTCAACCATTAGCACGACTACTTACATGTTTTTCAGCTTTGTCATATCCCCAATATAATCGGGGATCTCTCCATGTATCAAGCATTTTGTGAGGATCCTGCATTTCACAATTTGATCCAAGTACTCAGTGTGTCTGTGTGTGTTTGTATGGTAAATATTACCACATTTAATGAGGAGGGCAAAGAGAAAGAAGAAAATAGAACGTCATGCAAATTTAACTCACAATGTCTTCAAGTTCATTTTATCCAATTTTGGGAAAGCAGACTCACTGCCTTTCAAGTCACTTATCCTCCTAAAGGGAAGGGAAAAGGGGGGCAAAAAAACTTAATCAACTCACTTTTCCACGAAAAAAGAAGTTTAAAAGAATAAAAGGGAGATGTAATTAGGATTGCGTACAGATCAGTCAAGCTAGTCAAGGCAGAAATGCTAGCAGGTATAGGCCCCTCCAGAGAGCTACCCTGGATGTGCCTGTAAAAGTAGCCTTACAAAGTTGTCCTGAAAGCTCCAATGGAACATAAATTAGATACCGTTAGACAACTTACAATTTCTGAATCTTCTTCCATTTACCGATGAATTCAGGAATCTTCCCAGAAAAGTTATTGTCACTTATCCTCCTAGAATACATCAAATAGATGAAAACCTACTTGTTAGTGTCTTCGGTGCAGATCAAAGAATCAGATTGATCACAATCCTCATGTTATGAAAGTGCATCAAAGAAGAATATTTGACAAGGATAGTCTAATTTTAACATGTTATGGAAGATGCTTAGGAAATTCAACCAGTAACTAGAGTTTAAATTGCAATCTAGTCCAAAATAAGAAACATACTTCAATAAGTGAACAAGTACATCCATATCTTTTTTTAGCACCCATAAGTTATATAAGAATGAGGCTATTTCCCACTTACAAATCATTCAAGTTGGTCAATTTGGTAAGTTCCGCTGGCAATTCTCCCGTGAAAGAATTTGATGATAGGATTCTGAAGAAAGATGTTAGCAACATTGTTACAAATCAAGAAATTTGGGTGGCCTATGACAACTTGTTTTACATGAAAGTAGAAAGGAATTACAGTTTCTGTAAATTGATCAGCTTCCTAATATCTGGTGGAATGCTTCCTGTAAACAAGTTCCCTTCGATACTCCTGTAATATGGAATATGTAAGATTTGAACTGAAATGATAAAGGTTGAACTGAATAGAAGCTATAAAAATATTTTGACATACAGATTTTTTAAAGTGGTGATGTTGGTGAGAACCTTTGGGAACGGACCAGACAGGCGGTTCCCCATCAGAGAGCTGTGAATAAAAAACAAAAGCATTTGTTGTATATATCTTAACTTGAACAATTTTCATGATAAGTTGATATGAAGAGGGAATTAATACAGTAATTAAAAATGCTTACAGCTCGACCAATTGCAAAGAAGCCCATTGTGGAGGGAAAGAACCGGTGAGGCAGTTACGGCTGAGGTCCCTACATGAATTGGAAAGCAGTTCAATTAAGGAACATATTTCAAACATTCGTATTCATATTGAATGAAGATATATCATTGAATTTGCTTACAGTTGTTTAAGGTAGCGAAGCTTAGAAAGCTCAGGCGGGAGAGCTCCTGTTAGATTTTGAGCCTTCAATGCTCTGCAGAAAAAGAAATTAATCATATAGCATAACCATTTCAAAAAAAAAAAAAAAAAAAGAATACAAAAAAAAAAATATAGAATCATATACACCTACTTGGACTCTTGAGGTCACTTATTAGTCAGCGCATATCTCAAACTCCAAGGGTAATACTAGCTATATGTATATTGTTATGGTATGACTTTCAACTCAATTAATTCACCCGTGTATTTAATTAACATATGTAGTACACAAAAGAATGGAAGAGCAAATAATTATAACGATGGAGAGAAGAGAAGAGAAGAGTACATTCTTACAACGTGGCAGGTGGCAGAGGAGCAGTCGCAGGTTACATTGCTCTCAAAGCCTTTCTTGTCATCTGATGACAGTTCCCAATTCCCTTTCTGACTGCATGGATCAACTCCAAAGTTCCAATCCTTTTTCCCCAGTTTTCTTCCGATTTGCTTCAATGCCTTCACTGCGAAGAACGAATAACTTATTGAATATAAACATTACATATATGAGGTTTTCAATTAAGCTAAGCTAATTTTGAAGAGTTTAATTAGTTGGTCTGGTACCTTCTTCGGCATGGAGCTTATTAGCAGTGGCTGCAATTGCGTACCCAAAGAAGGTAACCAAAGAAATGAAGAGAAGATGTGATGCAAGAAGCAGCTTTAGAATTGGAATTAGAGAAGCCATTTGGATTGAATTGAGTGCTCTGCAGCTTCAGCGTTCTGGGGGCTCTTGCTTTAGCTTTAGCTCAGTTATGTTCTAAGAGTGAAAGTACTGCATGCAAATGCAACTGGAACTGGAAGTGCATTGTTAGATTGAGTTACTACTTATCATTTATAAACAACACCCAACTACTTACTATTATGTAATAGGAACTTCATAAATCATTCACATTAAAATAATATGAACATCACTATAAACGCGTTGAAAAACGTTGACCAACTAAGGCAATATATTTATATTTATATTTATTTTCATTTTTGGTTCAAACCCAGTGACCCACGGTACATGCACTGCCTTTTAATTAATTAGTTGTGCTGGTGGGGGCTGGACAGTGGGTCACATGGAGCGAAAAATCTACTTTAAAATACCCAAGTTGAGCCGAAAAACTCCAGCTTCATTTCTGGCCACTCTAGCAATTCATAATCACTAGACATACGTACTTCTTTCTTTCTTTCTTTCTTTCTTTCTTTCTTTCTTTCTTTTTTCCATCCCTTGCTAGGGGACACAAAAATACTTGAAAATTAAAATCTAATTTAGAAATCTATATACTTTTAAGAGATATGTGAAAGTAATACATAACAAGAAATATGGGATACAAAGAGCTCTTCTCAGTGTAGAGTGGGGGGAAGCTTGAAGTTTTTAAAATTTAGTTTTGAGTAATGTATCATACTATCCAACTACAATGCTAACAGTAGATTAGAACTAGCTAGTTAGTGAAATCTAATCTGACATTTGTATCTTAAAATGTACAGTTTGAATCTAAAAGTTCTTTTAGCTTTAAAAAATCATAGAAAAAAAGAATGTTAAAGAATGTTTTCACATACTTGCACATTAATTAGACTAGTTAGTGTTATTTAATCATAACTCTATACTATTATATGTCTAAGCTCAAATTTTTATACTTTATTCAAATATTAATATTATTAGTCACGATAGCCTCCTAAATGAAATTATACATTTAGATTTTATCCATCCCTACTGTTAAGAAAAAGACTAAATAACAAAAGAGAGAGAAGGAATTGTTGAGTTTCCTATTTTTGAGGGGACATTTGTCTTGCATGTACATGTCATTTGTACGTCAAGAGTGGTGTGAACGAATCATATCGAATTTTTATAGTCAAATACTCCCCCAATGGGGAAAAGAATGTCGTGCTTTTGAATTTAATTTAAACTAATTAAATATATGTGTAATGTATGCAGTTTATTAACTCTCACCGACAGAAAGTCGAAGCCAACTGGCAAGTGGCCACTCGTCCGGCCATTTCAAAATCAGCCTTCATAGTTTTCAGAGTGTGAAAAATTGACACGTCTAGAAGTAGAATGTTAAATTAGTAAACGCGCTTCGCGAAAAGGACTTCTGCTATTGCTATCAATGGATGCCCCTCACCCCACTTCCAAATTCCGATCATTCTATTAATTGTTTTGTCTTTTCGAGCAAACAGTAAAACAACGGACTTTTCTTGTTGATAAGCAATTATGAAATTGATCAACGTAAATTAATTCGTACACATGCCTTATCGGGAAAAAAAAAAAAACAATTCATTTTAAAAGCATTTGATCAATTTTTGGAAGCCGAAAGCTCAGGGGATATTTGTACCCATGGTGAATATCGAACTCTTATCACATGAGAGCCAATGGTGAGTAATCTAACCTTTAAACTCTACGTACGGTCACATTTGGCTTTCTAATTACAATCTTGTAAACTATGATTATCTTGTTAAAAGAAATATACATATAAACAAAGAATAAAAAGACTGAAGTATGGACAAACTAGCTAGCCAGCATAGCTAAGATAAAGAAGAGATAATGTACGTGTGGTGGGACTAAAAAAAGACGCGGTTTTGGAAAAAAGAAAACACTTCAACTTCGAATGTGGTGCAGACTACGGGGACATATAGGATGCATATGCATCTATTTGATTATATTGATTGGATTGATTGGATATTTTGATGTACTCTCTCACTCTCTCTTTCTATATATCAATTCTTAGGTGCGGGTGTCCAATTTTTTCATGCGATATACTTTTAAGTTATATAGTTTAATAAAATACGTATTCAATTAATTATAAAGTTATATAATTTAATAGTGCATCTGTATTGATTCTATTAAATTACATGTCTTAATAATTTGTCCACATATTAAAAAAAATGAGAGCACTCCCATGAGAAATAAAATACATACATATGTATGTGCGCGCGCGTGTGTGTACACATACATATGTTTAGGGAATGAAATAAGATGATCGCAATAAAGTATTTGCTCAAATATTATTGTGCTCTCCTTAAAGTAAAAAGTTAGCAAAAGAGCTTATAAGCGACCATGAGGTAATTTTGGTGACCTCAAGCAGACAACCTCAACCAGGAGGTTATTTGGTGATCTCGAGCAGACAATCTCAACCAGGAGGTTATTTGGTGATCTCGAACAAATCACCTCGACCATGAGGTTATTTGGTGATCTCGAGCAAATTACCTCGACTAGAAGGTTATTTAGTGACTTGAGCACATCACCTTGACTAGAAGATAAGTCTGGTGACCTCGAGTGGGTCACTTTGACCAAGAGGTAATTCCAATTATCTCGACCAAATGGGTTTTGAAGAGATATTTGACTAAGTCACCAAAAAGCAAGACTCAATCAAAACAAACCTCACTTATTTTTTCCGAAATATTTGGGACCACATTCTTAGTGGGTTGAAAATTAATGGTCTTCCTCAAAATTCTAGGGGGAGGATTCTAACATCTATAAAACCCTATAAAATTCAAAGGAATGGGAGTTTAACTTCTCTCTCTCTATGATATCTTTTATTTTTTGCGCTTTTCACCGCTAAAGAGTCTTCACCTATCTTTACAAAAAAAACAAAAAAAAAATTAGAAACTATTTATTTATATATTTTATTTTTTCAATAAAACCCATAAATTGACTTGATCGTCGGAGGGTTAACGCTGGAAAAACTTCTGGCGCCTCTTACTATCTTTTGTGGTTTCAAGTGCTGGCTAATCATCAGCTCATATTATTTGCTCATGATTGAAGGATTTTCGTATAGATTAACAAACTACTTCCCCACTAAAAAAATTTAATGTTGATGCAAGGGTCTAGTGTCAAGTAGCTAACCGTCTCAACCAGATTTCAGCATCAACAATAGATATATGTGTGTGTATGTGTGTATGTATGTAAAGAAAAACTCTCTCCTTCTTAATTCTTGGTTTCTTATCTATAAAATTTGAAAAATCATGCTAGCTAGCTGGCTCTTTCATCCAAATTATATATATTGGTATATTGCTAGATGACTTGACTATGCATGTTCTGAACTATATTCCACGGCATGCATGATGACTTGGCTCTTTTGTCCAAATTATATATATTGGCATATTGCTAGTTGACTTGACTATGTATGTTATGAATTGTATTCCACGGCATGCATGATTGATTGGCGGCTCAAAGCAAAAACTTAAAAGCATCTTTTCAATCACTTTAATGGCTTTTTAATTACGTATTGATGCATTGAAGGGTAAGTAATATTAACGCTTGTTCTCGTCAACTAAGAAATTAAAACAAAATTACAATGAATTTGTTTTAGCTATTTGCCAGTGTCCCCTCTTTTATTCCTTTAACAATTTTTTATTTATAATACAAATTTGTTGGTATTATAAGTCATTAATGTCTATTTATTTTGATTTGCTTCTACTCTTAATTAGAGTTTGATTCAGAGTTTATATTTATCTCATTCTCAAAATTAGTTTATGAAGCTTTTAGATTTTTTTTTTATCGTTCACCATCACTTTATCTTCTATGCACATACTCCATTTTAATTAATTATTTGACTTTTCATACTCCATGTTCCATTCTCCCTGCTTTCTCCACTTTAATTAATTATTTTATTTTTTATACTCCATGCTCCATACTCCATTGGCTTTTGTGCATGGCTTTACATGCTTTACTCTTCCCGATAACAATTGCTCCCTAGCTCTTTGGAGCTTGATTTTCAAAACTAAAAAGAGCTATCTCCTCACCTAGGGGTGGACATCAACCCGCCCAACCCGTGAACCCGACCCAACCCGTGTGATTTTTTGCGGGTTGGGTTGGATTGATAAAATAAACGGGTTGGGTTGGGTTAAAAATTTTTAACCCAACCCAACCCGTCAACCCGTATATATATATAAATTATTATATGAATTTTGATATTTATATAAAAATATAAATATAAAACTTTGAAATGTTGGATTTGTTTTAAGGATTTTAATATTTACATTTTTTTTGTTTATCTAATTTATTTATTTATTTTTGTTCACTATTTAATTAGACTATAACAATAGATTTTTTCAAAAACTCAATCCAATCAACCTAACCCAACCAGTCAACCCGTATGTATATAAAAATTATTATATAAATTTTGATATTTCATATAAAAATTAAAAAATATAAATATAAAAACTTTGAAATGTTGGATTTGTTCTAAAGATTTTAATATTTGCATTTTTTATTTTTTTAATTAATTTATTTATTTTTGTTTACTATTTAATTATACTATAAAAATGAATTTTTTTAAAAGTCTAACCCAACCCGTCCCAACCCGCAAAAATGCGGGTTGGGTTGAAAATTTTCAACCCGTTCTACATGCGGGTTGGGTTGGGTTGATGCTCAACCCGACCCGTGCCCACCCATATCCTCACCTATATATATTGGTTATTGTCTCTTCCACCCATCAACCAAGCTAATTCTTACTTATATAAATTGGTCATTTTATCCCCCGTCTGAAGGTGGCTGGAATTTGTTACTTTCACATGTATTTGTAACTTGTGGAGAACTTGTCACGAGCCTTGACCTCGAATCTGGAGGAGTAAGTACCTGAAAAAGGCACTTCGACGCCCAAGTTAGTGTTTGATTAAGATTAAAGAAAGAAGACAAATAGAGAAAATAAGTTTCTCTCTCTAGATATGAACAATGTTTTTTTTTAGGACAAAGACCATTTTTTCTCTTAGAGATATGTCTCTATTTATAAATGATGAGTGATGTGGATTTAGAGTTTTGTTTTGAACCCTTAATCTAACGGCATGTGTCACCCATCATTCATGTACACGTGGAGGTGAATATGATCTAGGAAATTATTCCTACCCTTTATATTTCTTTACTCGTATGACCTTTGGACGTGATTTCCTTAGGCTAATGGATTGCATAATTAATTCCCCCCTCTTGCCATTTTTATAAGCTCCGGAAGAATTTTTTCCTTAGATGTTATCCTCTCGGAATAACTTGAGTGTTATTTACCCCAGATTAGCTTGGGTGTTATTTACCCCGAAATAGCTTCTGTTATCTAATAAGATGGACACGTGGCATAGTTAGGTGCCTTTTGGAATATGGCACCTACACTACACCCCTCACAAGTGTATTTTCTTTAGAAAATACTTTGATTGAAATAAGAAATTATGACTTTTGTTCGACTGACCACGTAGCCCTTTGGAAAGGACTATGCCTTGGACGTTTAGATATATTTTGGAAGGAATGTGTCAATGAACTTTTCTCTTATTGAGTTAGGAAAAAGTAAATTGTTTCATCTGAATTGAAATTCCTAGATGAAATGTTAGCTCTTTGAATTCTTCCTCTAAATAGAAGTTCCAGGACGAAATGGTAATTATTCTTTGAGCTTTTCCCTTGAACTAAAGTTTCGAGAGGAAATGTCAGTTTCCGCAACTTTTTTTTTTTTTATTATTTTGTAAGTTATAAGCGGAAATGTGAATTTTTCATACGCATTCCAGTTAGTCCAGGAATGATTTACCAAAATCTTTATTTTTACTCTGGAATTTTGGTAAGCAAATATTTTATGCCTTGGTTTAGAATGACTCATTTTTGTCTTGCCTTGTATATGGTGGTCATACCTTAGTTTGACTTTCTTTTGTTGGCTTTGACTTTTGTTTTCCTTAGTTAGCTTTTGCTTTTGTTTTTCCTTATCTTTTGTTTGCCACGGTCTTTCCTTAGCCTTTGTTTACCTTGTTGGGTATTGGATTTCTCATGGCTTAGCATGCTCTTCTTTTCTTAACTTTTGTTTAGCTAAGTTTTTCTTAACCTTCAGTTACCTTATAGGGCATTGGTATTTTCTTAGCATAAGAAAAAATTACTTATTTCGGAGAAATATTATCACAACATTTTTCTCTTTGTTGGCCTAAAGATGTTTTTCCTCGTCATTAGTTTTAGGAGAAGTAAAATATTTTCTAAAAAGATATTGTTATGAAATTTTTCCTCCTTATCCGTGTAAGGGAAAAGCGAACTATTCCGAAAGAATACTGTTAAGGAGTTTTTCTTCTTTATTTGCTTATGGAAATTTTTTCTCTTTGTTAGCCTTCGTAATTTTTTTTCTTTAGTAGAGGAAAAGTGACTTATTCCGAAGGAATAATATTAGGAAACGTTTCTATTTATTAGCCTAGGGAAAGTTTTCCCTTTTTATTGACCTCGGAAAAAAATGAGTTATTATAAGGGAATTGTTTGGGAACTTTTCTTTATCATTGTAAGAAAAAGTGATATATTTCGGAAGAATATAAGTAAAAAAATTTTCCTTCTTAGCCTAGACAAGTTTTTCTTTTCCCGTTTTGTTGGTTTAGGAAGAAGCAAACTATTCTAATTGAATATTATTATGGAACTTTTCTTCCTAATTGGCCTAGGGAAGTTTTCCCTCTTTTTTAGCCTAGAAAAAGTGAGTGATCCCGGAAGAATATTATTGAGGGGTTTTACCACCTTCTTGAAGTATGGAAGAGTGGTATTTTCTTAGCTTAACTTATTCTTATGGCCTTGACTTTTGATATACTAAATATATAATGAGATATTACTCCCTCCTTAAACTAGTAACAATCTGGCTATTGTTACTAATGTGTAAGGGTAATGATTAAGTATTTATTTGTTTAGGAGAAAATAAACTATTCTAAAGGAATATCAATGAGAACTTTTCTTTCTTATTGGTCTAAGAAAGCTTTTCCTCTTTGTGGAAGCAGGGAAAAATGAACTATTAACTGAAGAAATATTATTATAGATTTTTTCTCCTTGTTGCCCTAGGAGGTTTCTCCTCTTTGTTAGCCTAGGAAAAAATGAACTAGACTAAGTGAATGTTATTAGGGAACTTTTCCTCATCATTAACTTAAGGAAACTTTTCCTCACTATTAGCCTCGAAAAATTTTTTCTCTCCGGACTAATTTTTTCCTCCTTGGCATACGGAAAAGTGACATATTCTGGAGGAATATTATTATAATTTTTTTTCTTTTTTGGCCTTGTGAATATTTTTTCTCTTTATTGGCTTAAGAAATTTTTCCTTCTTCTTGAAGTGGAAAAAAGTGGATTATTCAAAAGAATAATGTTAGAGAATTTTTCCTCCTTATTAGCCTAAAGAAGTTCTTCTTTTTGTTGGCCCGTGATAGTGTATTATTTTGGAAAAATTTTATTAGGAAAATTTTTCTCCTTATTGCCCTAAATAAGTTTTTCTTCTATTTCAGCATAAGGAAATAAAGGTACTCCCGAAGAATTTCATAAAGGAAATTTTTTCCTTATTAACCTATGGAGGTTTTTCCTCTACGTTGGCCTGGGGAAAAATGAGTTACTCCGGAGGAATTTCATAAGGGAACTTTTCTCTTTATTGGCTTAGAAATGTTTTTACTCTATATTGGACTAGGAAAAAAATTTCATATTAGTTTATGAAATTTTTTCTTGTTTTTGAAGTGGGAAAAAGTGAATTTTCTAAAAAAAAAAAAAATACTAGTAGGGAATTTCCTTGTGAACCTAGGGAAGTTCTTCATTTTGTTGGCCTAGTAAAATGAGCTATTTCGGAGGAACTTTATTAAGGAAATTTTTTTCCTTATTGACTTAGGGAAGTTTTTCCTCTACATTGGCATAGGAAAAAGTGATTATTCCGGAGAAAAGTTTGATTAGAAAAAGTTTTCTCCTTGTTAGCCTAAGAAAGTTTTTTTTTCTTGTTATTGGCCTAAGAAAGTTTTTCCTCTTTATTGGCCTGTGAAATTTTTCTTCTTATTGGTCTTAGAAAGTTTTTCCTATTGACCTAGGAAATTTCTATTTCTTATTATCCTAGGAAAATATTTCCTTATTGTTGGCATTGAAAATTTTTTCCTCTTTATTGGCCTAAGAAAATTTTCCTCCTTATTGGCCTCATAAAGTTTTTCCTCTTCGTTGGCCTAGGAAAAAGTGAGCTATTTCGGAAGAATTTCATAAAAGAACTTTTTTTCTTATTGGTCTGGGATAGTTTTTCCGCTACGTTGGCCTGAGAAAAAATGAGTTACCCCGAAAAAATTTCATAAAGGAATTTTTCTCCTTATTGGCCAATGGTTGTTTTTCCTCTACGTTGGGCTGAGGAAAAATGAGTTATTCTTGAGGAATTTCATTGGGGAACTTTTCTCCTTATTAACCTAGAAAAAGTTTTCACTTTGGTTCGCCTAAGGAAATGTGAGCTATTTTGAAGGAATTTTATAAAGGACTTTTTTTCTGTATTGGCGTAAGTAGTTTTTCCTTTACGTTGGTTTAGGTAATTGTTTCCTCCTTATTAGTTTAGGAAAGTTTTTTCTTGTTATTTGTCTAGGAAAATTTTTCCTCTCTGTTGACCTAGGAAATTTTTCCTTCTTATTGGTCTTGGAAATTTTTACCTTATTGTTGGTCTCGGAAGGTTTTTCCTTATTATTGGCCTGAGAAAGTTTTTTTTTCTTGTTCTTGGCTTAGGAAAGTTTTTCCTCTCTATTGGCCTGAGAAAATTTTCCTTCATATTGGCCTTGGAAAAATTTTCCTTGTTGTTGGCCTTGAAAAATTTTTCCTTCTTATTGGCCTCAGAAAATTTTTCCTTTTTATTGGCCTTAGAAAGATTTTTCCTCTTTATTGGCCTAGGAAAGTTTTCCTTCTTATTAGCCTGGGAAAACTTTTCCTTGTTCTTGGTCTTTGAAAGTTTTTTTCTTATTATTGGCCTTAGAAAGTTTTTACTTGTTGCTGACTTATGAAAGTTTTCCTCTTTATTGACCTAGGGAATAGTGATTTATTCCGGACGAATTTTGTTAGAGAAATTTTCTCATAAACTGAAATTTTATGCGAAAACATACTAATTATTTTTCCTTAACATGAGAGGGAATATTAATCGTTCTTAGACGCTTCCTTGAACTGAGGTTCTATGAAGAAATATACTTTTTCATTAAGGTATGAGAAAATATTTCTTATTCTTTGGACTATTCCTTGAAATAAAGTTCCCGGAGGAAATCTTAATTTCCTTGATGTAGGAGGGAATATTTCTTGTTCTTTAAACTTTTCCTTGAAATGAAGTTCCAGGAGGAAATCTTCATTTCTCTTGATGTAGGAAGGAATATTTCTTGTTTTTTGAACTTTTCCATATATTGAAGTTCTAGCAGGAAATGAGAATTTCCCCTAAGCAATCCGGTCGGTTCTAAAATGAATTTTGAGATTTTTTGAAGCATATATGATAATGTATGAGATGATCATGAAAGCTCATGAGACAATGATAAATGTGGGTTCCTATTAGATGCATATATATGAATGTTTATGTATGCGAATGCTCATTAGTGCAGTGCATGAGTCATTTGAAACTATTGAATAATTTTTACATTTTTTGATCAATCACTTGGATACACAAGTTGTACATTATCAATTGGATCAATATTCTCAAGAGTTGAAATCATTCATACAGTCGTACTAGCTAAAATGAAATATTTATGTTTTACAAGCTATTAATATAAATAAGCATTTAGATTAATCCAAAATGTGACTCAAATGGACTTTAGGTTTTTTTCTAGGTAGCTGTTATCATGCCATTAGGATTTTTTCCAGAGTCTCCTTAGGATTTTTTGAATTCCTTTCTATAGGCAATCTTGGAATCTCCGTTCCTCATCACTATCAGTTTCTATATGTCTTTTTGAGTTTATTTTGTGTAGATTTCGACCCTTTCTTTTAGCGGGCAATTTGTCCTCTGATTGTTTTTAACTTTTCTGGGCTATTCTTTTGGCTGTTGCTCAAGGGCAGGCATCATTTACTGTAGAAGTCACTTAGAAATATTTTTTAGAGTTGCCCTAAGATCTTGTGAATTCCTTTTCATATGTATCTTTGCATTCGTTCTTCATCACTATCAACTCTTTATATTCCTTTTTGGGTTTACTCTATGTGGGTTCCGACCCTCTCTTTTGGTGGGCAATTTGCCTCTATACATTTTTTTAGCTTTTTCAGGGCTACTATTTTGGTTGTTGCTCCAGCGTAGGCAATTTTCCCTTTAATTTTCCGTTGTTTCCACTTCCTTCCGGAATCAACATCTAATATTATAAAATTTGTAAATAACTGAAGAGTAAATGTGGAAATGTAAAGGTTAGATGCGTAAAGATAATCGTTAGTTGTATATTATGTCAAGAAAGTTAGGTTAATCCACGTCAGCATAGTACCCATTTATTTATTCCCCATCAGGAGGCGAATGTTTGGATTTTCCTTAGCCTCATACATGTGTAAGTCAAGTAAAGACAGGAATGACATAAGAAAATTGAAAATAAAATGTGTCAGTATGTTAGATGTGGAATCATAATTGTTACATTATAACACTGAGTTATGTTGATCCACATCGGTATAATACCCTTCATACATCTCCCTGGATAAGGTGAATACTAGGGTTTTTCTTAGCCTCACTTGTGGAAAAATAAATAAGTATCACGAAATAAACAGAATGGCAGGAATGTAAATAAGTCAACACAGTTGCTAAGAATGAGTATAATAAAAAGGAAAATGAAGAGAAAAATAAAATAAATGATAAATTAGTCTTAAATTTAGTCGGGAGACTATTTTAAGCCCTTTTGACTATTGTTGACTTTTTATTTTGGGTCAAAATTTTATGTTGACCAAAGGGGTCCTTTATCTTCTTTATTCTCTCTTTTTTCCAGCAAGCCATTTAAAGGAGAGATCTCCATTGTTTCTCTTGGATTTTTGACTTTAATGCCTTTTTAAGGTTTAGGTCTCATACATAAACCTATTTTTCGTAAGCATGTGTGAGTATTCACCTTTGTTTTCAACTATTCACAACCAAGTCTAATATAAAAAAATGAGTGTATAGTGGTGGTTCTGTGGGTTTTAGTGAGAGAAAATGACTTTTAACTTCCCCACAGACGGCGCCAATGAAGGTGGTTGGAATTTTTTTACCTTTACACGCATTTGTAGCTTGTGAAGAACTTGTCACGATCCTTGACCTCGAATCTGGAGGGGTGAGTACCTGAAAAAGGCACTCTGACGCCTAAGTTAGTATTTGATTAAGATTAAAGAAAGAAGAAAAATGAAGAAGATGAGTTTTTCTCTCTAGATATGAACAATATTTTTTTTTTTTTAGGCCAAATGCCACATTTTCTCTTAGAGATATGTCTTTGTTTATAGACGATGAGTGATGTAGATTTAGAGTTTTGCTTTGAACCCTCAATCTAATGACATGTGTCACCCATCATTCCTATACACGTAGAGGTGAATATGATCGAGGGAATTATTCGTATGACCTTTGGATGTGATTTCCTTAGGCTAATGGATTGCAGAATTAATTTTCCCCTCTTGCCATTTTTATAAGCTCTGGAATGATTTTTTTCTTTATATGTTATTCCCCTGTAATAGCTTGGGTGTTATTTACCCCAGAATAGCTTGGGTGTTATTTACACTGGAATAGCTTCTGTTATCTGATAAGATGGACAAGTGGTATGGTTAGGTGCTTTTTGAAATACGACACCTACACTATCCAACATCCAACTTTCTTTTATTTTATTCTCAAGTTTAGGTTACCTAAATCTTTGGTGAGTATTTGCCGTTCTTTTTTTTTTTTTTATCCTTGTCACTATATTAGTAATGTCTTCAAATTCTCAGGATTTCTCTGATTCTGCGCTTTATGAATACCTTATAGAAGACAATAATTATCGCCCTACAGATAATCGACTACTCGTAAATTTTACCGCGTGTTCTTTTTTCTCCTCTTATTTGTACTAGGTGGAGCATTGATGAAGAGGTTAATTGTATGAGTGAAATGTCAATCGAATCCCTTCAGATCTCCTATGGTATACCTCGTTCTATTTATTTGGAAAGGGTTGGAGAAAACAACAAACCTAGTCATCTTCCTCCAAAAGTTGTCACCATGCATCCTGAATTTTCTACGCATGGTGTCAGACTTCTTTTCCACCATTTCCTAAGGTATATGGTTAGCAATTTTAAGTATGTTCCTGCTCAATTAAGCCTAATTGTCTGACGTGCTATGATAAACATGTACATTCTCTGGAAATAAAAAGACCTCCCTAGCCTTATGTTTTAACAATTTCAATTGTTTTGCCAACTGATAAACATTCCTAATCCTAATAAAGGCCCTCATATTAAGGATTGGTATTACGTGCGCACTTGGCCTAAACTTCCTCCTTTGATTGTTCAAAAGAAATCTTCTAGCAAGTTTTGGAAAGACTCGTGGTTCTTTACCCGTGGAGATTGGGAATTTAGGGATTTGAATGACATAACTCATTTTTGCACCCTAAGTAATTGTCTGGGTAATGTTTTAATATATCATTCTGTGATTTCACTAACTCTTTTTTTTATTTTTTATTAGCAACGTAGAACATATTAAACTTGCATGGAACTGCATGTCGTATTGCTATAGTGTCACAATATATACACGTTACAGCTGGCGAAAATAACGAAGGAGATAATAAGTAATACACTCCTTAACATGATGAACTACTGCACTTCTAAACATAATGAAATACAACCAACTAAGAACGTGAAGATCACGTTCAGCTATTACGCCCCCGCAAGAGAGGTGTACCGTCGAGAACACCGAGCTTGGACCGTGCATGCTCAAGGGGAAGCCGGGGAAGCGGCTTGGTTAAGATATCAGCGAGCTGATGCTCAGAAGGAACATGAGCAACAGACAGCAAACCTTGCGCAATCTTATCACGAACAAAGTAAAAGTCAATTTCCACATGCTTCATACGAGAGTGATATCTAGGATTTGTGCAAACATGAGTGGCACCAAGATTGTCATAGGAGTCCGAATACCAAGTTCGGAGAACAAGTGTCGAAGCCAACAAAGCTCAGACACGGTAGCAGCAATGGCGCGAAACTCGGCTTCAGTAGAGGAACGTGCCACGGACTTTTGCTTCTTTGAAGACCAGGAAATGAGATTGCCACCAAGGAAGATAGCGTAAGCACTCGTAGAGCTGTGATCATCAAGATTGCCCCCCCAGTCAGAATCACTATAAGCAGTAAGTGTAGAGGATGAAGACTGACGAAGAAAAAGGCCATGAAAAATTGTAGCTTTCAAGTAGCGGAGAATGCGCTTGGCAGCCTGCCAACGCAACTGAGAGGGACTTTGCATGAACTGAGATAGTTTGTTGACCGCAAAGCAGATGTCAGGACGAGTGAGAGTGAGATATTGCAAGGCACCAAGAAGCTGACGATAAGACGTACCATCAGCAGAGACAGAACCATCGGTTTGTTGAAGACCAACGGTGGCAGACAGAGGAGTGGCAATAGGTTTAGCATCAGTCATGCCAAACCGGTCCAAGAGAGAACGAACATAGTGATGCTGAGAGAGAAACACACCAGAAGGAGTGCGAAGCAACTCAAGCCCGAGAAAATGATGCAGAGAGCCAAGGTCCTTGCGAGCAAAAGTGGAAGCAAGACGATGAATGAAGTGCTGAATAACCCGGCCATGAGAACCAATAATAATTAAGTCATCCACATAGACAAGGAAATAAATACGATGACCATCACGGTGATAAAGAAAAAGAGAAGCATTAGTCTTGCTTTGGCGGAATCTATAGGACAGCAAAAATTTGTACAGAGTAATAAACCATGCCCGAGGCGCCTGCTTAAGGCCATACAGGGACTTGCGTAACCTGCAGACAAAGGAAGGCTGGTTAGAGTCAATAAAACCAGGCGGCTGCTTCATGTAAACCTCCTCATCAAGAGAACCATTGAGGAAGGCGTTATTGATATCCAACTGACGAATCGGCCAACCAAATCGCAAGGCTAAACAAAGAATAACACGAACAGTAGTGGTCTTGACAACAGGGCTGAAAGTATCGTGGTAGTCGAGACCAGGACGCTGAGTAAAGCCCTTAGCAACCAGCCGCACTTTATACCTGTCAACAGAACCATTGGGGTGGCGTTTGACACGAAACACCCACTTACAACCAACCAAATTTTGAGAAGGTACAGGAGGAACAAGATCCCAAGTATGATTAGAAATAAGAGCATTATATTCAATATGCATGGCCTGAAACCATTGCGGGTCGGCAAGGGCAGCCTTAATACTAGTTGGTTCAACAGTAGAGGGCAGCGGATGTGTGGAAATAATAGGAGCGAGGGTAGTGTGGTCAAGCTGTTTTGGTTTATAAATGTTATTGCGTGACCGGGTTATCATTGGATAGGTTCGGGTCGGCAGTGGAGGTAGAGGTGTTGGTGGTGATGGTGATGGGGCTGTTGGTGACAACGGGAAAGTAGATGGGGCCGGTGATGAAAGATTAGAAATGGGAGATGAGGGAGTTAGTACTGGTGCATGGACATGGGGAGGTAAAGAGTCATAAGTATGAGGGTTATGAATAATACCCGAAGTAGAGGTGGAAGAGGCCGGTGAAGAATCGGAGCTAGCAGGAAGCAAATCCGAAGTTGCAAGACGGGAACCACCAGGAGAAGAGGAGTGAGTCGACAGAACCGGGACCGAAAAAATGGATGGAAACCAAGAGGTGAGTGAAACAGAGGAGGGAGAGGCAGTGGATGTGAGGGATTGATAGTGAAATTGAGACTCAATAAATTGAACATCACGGGAAACATAAATCTTACCAGACTGAACATCTAAACACTTGTATGCACTTTGTTGTAGGCAATAACCGAGAAACACACAAGGCTTGGACTTGGGCTCTAGTTTGTTGCGCGTATATGGGCGTAACCATGGGAAACAGAGACACCCAAATACACGTAGATTGTCATAATTAGGATGGGCATCAAATAAGAGCTGGAAAGGACAGGTCATGGATGTAGTTTTGGATGGTAGACGATTAATTAAGTAGGTGGCGGTTTGAAATGCAAACGTCCAAAAGCTAGGAGGTAGTGAGGCTTGATGAAGTAACGCCAACCCCGTCTCAACAATATGTCGATGACGACGTTCGGCGACTCCATTATGTTGTGGAGTGTAGGGTGGTGTAAGCAAGTGATTAATGCCCGTCTGTTGAAAAAATGAAGTGAGTTTGAGGAACTCACCACCACCGTCGGTGTAAATATTACGAATAGTAGTACGAAAATAATTTTCAACAAGTGTTTTAAAACGAACAAATGTAGAGAAAACATCAGATTTTAGTCGTAACGGAAAAAACCAGACATACTTAGTAAAATGATCAACGAAAATCACGTAGTACTTATAATTATCAAAGGAAGTAACAGGGGCAGGACCCCAAACATCAGAATATATTAAATCCAAGGGACGAGTACTACATAAAGAAGATTTGCCAAAAGGGAGCCGATGGCTCTTATTGCATAAACAAGACTCACAAGACTCAAAATCCAAGTGCGAAGACAAATTGAAAGTACGAAGAACAAATTTCAAAATATCCCTAGACGGATGGCCTAGACGTTGATGCCAGTGAGCGGCATTAGTTTTTATTGTAGCATTTGAAGTTGGCAAAGCTGGTACGGGGAAAGAAGAAGCTGCCGGCCACTCATAGACACCCTGATTATTCCAGCCTTGCAAGAGGACCGCCCCCGTGCTCAAATCCTTCACCTGAAAATGATCATGAAAGAATTCAATGGAGGCTTTATTAACATTGCAAAATTGAGACACGAAGATTAAATTTCTGTTGATAGTCGGAACATAAAGAATATTTTGCAAATAAAATTTTGAGCTAGAGGTACATAAGGAAGTTGAGCCAGTGTGAGATATACCAAGACCCATGCCATTACCAACAATGACGGAATCAGAACCATGGTAAGGACTATGAGTGCTCAAATTTCGGAGATCTCCTGTACCATGATGTGAGGCGGCACTGTCGACTAACCAATTGGGGTTGGATGTGCCTGTGGTTGCTGTGTGGTTCATAGTCGGACTGTTTTGTGGGAGGTAAAATCTAGACAATCTCGTGCTGTATGGCCCTTGGTACCGCAAAGTTGACAGTAGCCCTGGTACCCGGTGGGCTGCTTCTTTTGATATCCTCCATTGTTGCGATACTGGCCTTGTGGGTTGCGATTCTGAGACTGGTAATTTCTGTTGTTGTTGCCATTTTGATTTGGATACCCACGGTTAGAACCATTATTAAATCCCGGATTGCTGTCTCTTCTCTGGTTCTGATAAGGGCCACGGTTTGTTGTTTGCTGTTTGACTGCGGCATTGACAGTGATAGCCGTGTCTATGGATTTTTCTTCTCGCTTCAACATATCTTCGTAATCTACAAGCTTTTCATACAGCTCATCAAAAGAAAGTGGTGTCTCACGGATCCGAACACCAGCAATAATTTCTTTGAAATCTTTTCCTACGCCATTAATAATTTGTATAACGAGATCATCATCTGTAACAGGAACATCAATCAAAGTAATTTCATCAGAAATAGAACGTAAGTTATTTAAATATTCGGCAACAGGTTGTCCATCACGACGAGGTCGTGCAAGTCGTTCTCTAAGAGAGATGACGCGACTATGGCTACGATTGGAGTATAGCCGTGCAAGCTTATCCCACGCTTGCTTGGATGTTGTGGAACTAGCTATGAGTGGGGCAACTCTTTCGGTGCAGGAGGCTAGGATGGAATGAAAGATCAACTGATCTTGGCGTTTCCATAAGGTATAGGCTGTGTTGATGGTAGGCGGACCATTACTGCTGCCAGTTTCATACGGAGAAGGGCACTCAGATGTGCCATCAATGTAACATGTCAGATTGTAGCCAAAAGCTAAAGAGAGGAATTGCGCTCTCCATGTAAAATAATTTTTAGGTGTAAGCCGTATAGGCAATTGGGCAGCGGCGTTGATTGAAACACAATCATTAGCTTGGTTATTTGATGAGTGGGGAATTTGGTTGGCTGGTGAGGTAGAGGAGATGGCTGAGGGTTCGGCGGCCATGGTGAAAGAAAAGAAAAAAGAAGGATCGATTTACTCTTGTTAGAGAGAGAAAGAGGGCTCTGATACCATATTAAACTTGCATGGAACTGCATGTCGTATTGCTATAGTGTCACAATATATACACGTTACAGCTGGCGAAAATAACGAAGGAGATAATAAGTAATACACTCCTTAACATGATGAACTACTGCACTTCTAAACATAATGAAATACAACCAACTAAGAACGTGAAGATCACGTTCAGCTATTAGAACACACCTCCTCTTTCTATCGTTCACTACTAGAAAAATGGGCTTTACTGACACCAATTTAGTGTCAGTAATTACTTTTGCTGACACTTGTTAATTGTGTCAGTAATGCTCAAGCCAGAACACACTGACACTAATCTTTGGTGTCAGTGATTTTTGCGTCAGTATTTTGTGTCACTATAGTATCACCACCATAGTGATACTATGATGTTAGTATCAGTTGATACTATTTTTATGTCAGTATTTTGTGTCACTAGAGAGTCACAAGGATAGTGACTCAATCGCGTTAGCATTTAATGATACTATTTACATGTCACTGATTTATGTGACTACAGTATCAGGAATCCACTGACTCAGTAACATCAAAAATTCTTATCGTCATTTAAATAATTAGTGTCAGTATTAACGGTGCTATACCGGTTGTGTTTTATTTTTTTTAATGACATTATTCATGTTTATTTTACAATTAAAATAAACCCAAAATATATTAAACATACCAAATCTTGTAATGCAATTCACATAATACACATTTCAAATACATCAGTTAAATTAAAATAGTTCAAATACATCATTGTTTGGGGGTAAAAAACATGTTCAAGTACAAAATTAAGCTTTGAACAAGTAGTATACAAGATAAAGTACTAAATTAATTTCGGAAAATTTAGCCAAGAAGAAAAAACAAATAACAATGTCACTGATTTTGGAGTCACTGATTTTGGAGTCCGCATATGCCTTCATTTTTTTTCCACCTACAAGTATATAAAATCAATTAGCACACCACAAAAAATAAATCACAGATTTGTTTTAAGGAAAAATAATCATAAATTACTTGTATGTTACCTTGCGATTGTAGGCTGTAATTAACTTGGCAACGTATGTAGCCCACTGATTACGAAGTCGCGAGAGGTCCTTGACAGTGTATTCCTCAACTCCCTTGAACTTTAATTTTAAAACAACAAGTTATTCACAGAAAATCCTTGACTAAACTACTTAATTATCATTCATTTAAATACATTTGTGTGTTAACAATTAAAGCCAACAAATAAACTCCAACAATGTTACTGTTTTATCCAAAATTATATAGGTAAATACTGAACATCCTGATCATGGTAATTCCAAAAAAAAAAACTTGTGAACCCCAACAACAACAATATTTGATAGCCGAAGCAACTTGTGAACCCCAACAGTACGCGATTTAATACAAATATGGATGTACATACAAAACCTTAATTAGGATGACAACTTATCCTCATCAAAGTAAAGTACAAGCAACGACACCATAGCACATCCCCACTAACAACTACTTTGCAACCTAAACAATTGTTTTGTGTTGGGATATGCAGTACATTGTGTATATCCCAAATCCTAATTCATGTCTATATGGATATTCATATAATCTATTCAACAGTATGCAACATAGTCACCATTATAAGTACCCTCACAGTTTATAAAATGCATACAATACGCAATAAAAAGATAACTGTAAAGAAGCACACAGGTGTTTGAGCTGATTCATTTCACAATAAATTAAAACAATATGATACAGTATTGTAAAAATCATTTTCAATACTTACATTATTTTTCAGAACGTTCACATTTGTGATGATATCTTGCATGTATTTCATCACATAGTAACCACATTCAAAGCTGCTCGGCTGCCTCGGACACTACAAGATCAAAATTACATTAATTTTTTACTGTACGTTAACAATAATTAGTTAGGTTTGTCTGATTTTTACCTTGACAGGTATCCATTGAACATTGGCCTTTGTATCAGAATTTAAACTCTGATGTATTCGAATCCCCTTACAATTAAGAGACATAGCTAACGTTAGCAAATAATTAGCATAAGACATAAAAATAAAATAGCATGATCAAAGATACAAATAACAAACTTAACTGATTGACAATCTGCATTAGCTCTTCATCAGGACTACCTTCCAAAGGATCAAGGTAATAGGTTGTACGTCTCACCATATCAATTGCCAATAACACCCAGTGGGCACTAAACAAAGTAAAAATTGTTCTCACACATGAATTACAAGTAAAAGTGATTAATCTACAAATTAAAGAATATTACTAGCAAATGAAAAAGGTTATACCCAGGGTTATACGGGAATACGATGACTTGTCCCAATTCTGCCAAGCCTAACAGTTTTGAAATGTATTGAGTCCTGTCTTTGAAACTGACCCTTGGATATAGCTTCTCAAAAAGCCCAAACTAAACTGGTTTAGTACTTCCATTGCTCTCCATCTCCTCATAGAGGTGTCTAAGAGGAAACAAATATATATAACGAAGTAAGTTTGAATATAGGAAACAAAATAATAGGGCCAAGTTTACTAAAACATAAGTTATGATTTACCGTACTTGATCCATATGTTAATGATGCAGTTTGAGACCTCTTTAAACTCGATGATTTCAGCACAAATCATTTTGTCCAAGTGTGTTTCCCAAATTTCACCAAAGGTTGCTGTGTCATGCCGAATCCTGATCAACCGAGGTAAAGAATTCTCGATGAACATGGTAAACATGTTCATATATTCACTCCTGTCATTCTTTCTTGATCGTGCTGCTGCCCGTGTATTCTTCACACGTACATTGAGGTCTTTTGCTGCTGGTCTGATGACTCGGGGTTCTTTTTTGCCTATTTCTGCTGGTCTGATGACTCTGGGTTCTTTTTTGGCTACTTCTGCTGGTATGATGACTCTGGGTTCTTTTTTGGCTACTTCTGCTGGTCTGATGACTGGTGGTTCTTTGTTGGGTACTCTGTCATGACAGGAGAACTGCCTATCTAGTACTTTAGGAGTTAGTCGAGGAGATCTTCTCGGTGTGGGCTTTGAAGTAATTTCACAGTCTACTTTTTCGGGGGTTTGTTGAGGAGTTGCTTGGGAAATTGTGGTGGGACTGTCCTTGATTTTACTCTTCACAGATTTTGGAGTCGACTTACCCGATGGGAAATCAGCCTTTGCAATAATCAAAATACATACCATTAGTAGTAATACATGCATATACAAATGGAAATAAAATAATGACATGTAACAGGCCATATACCTTTCTTTTTCCAAGAGTTTCAGGGGATTGTTGATCATTGTCAATCTGAACACCAGTGGAAGTTTTGGGCTTAGGAAAGTTAGAACTTCCAACTTCAGTATTGCTGTACGCATTTAACCTTGCATTCATGCGTTCTAATTGAGCAGACATGAATTGGAAACTCTCTTGATACATCTTTCTTTCTCTTGCTAACTCAGTGGCATCAGGGACATGAAAGTACATAGATGGGGTGACGAATTGCCCCACTCCTTGCACCCTACTTCCATTTGGCTGCTTCTGAAGAGCTTCACCTAGAATGTCATGTGACCCTTGTGATTGGAATGTTTCTTGTTCAACATGACTCTTCAGTTCATTCTACAAAAAAAAATATTGTAAATCCGCAATTACGAGTACAAGACATCAGCTAAACTAAACTAATATCCTTCTTGAATCTTTAACAAAGAGCAAATCCATATACAGTTCAAATTGAAACTACAGAAAATATTACAAGACAACACCTCAAACAAGTTTTAACCTTTTAATATGCGAAGAAATAAGTTCTGATGAAATCTTACTGAGTTTCTGTCAATTGTAAATGTTGCCATACAATTATTACAAAAAGCAGTATATATGTACGTTAATATCTACCCCACACACACATATTATAAAGAAAATTCATAAGAATTAAGTATACAAGTGGCTTACTATTTTCTCAGCAATTGGCGTCACATCAGAAGCATATTTGCCATCTCGATCTGCTCGTGCCATTAACCAAGCTTCACTGTGATCAATCTCCCGCTCAGAAACTCCACTCTCCTTTTTCTGTTACAAGGTGACATAAAACATAAATAATTGATTCTATGATATTATACGCATTAGATTACTTATGTTACTGTAATTACTCCATATTACCACACTTACTTTTCTATACAACATGCCACCATATCCTGTGCTACCCAAGCGATGGTTGTAGACATTCTTTGCTCTTTTGTCTTTTGCCTTCTTACTTTTTTCCTGCACAAACAGTTTATATGAAGAACAAAAAGTTACCACTGATTATTAGTAACTACCAACAATTACATCAGGTAATATTAACAAACAACACACCTGAAATTGTTCAGACAAAACTTTGTCAACAAAAAGTTTCCAATCTTCTTTTTTAATGCTTGGATATTCAATAGGAGGCAACCTTAGTGACTTTCGATCGTCCTTGTTAGGTAGAACGAATTCAGTTGCCAGTTCACAACGAAAGTTTCTTGATGCAACCCCCATCCACTTTAATACTTGGCTTTTGCATTTCAAGCTCAATTTGAATTTTTTCTATCAACCAATAACATGGATTAGCAACAACTTTAAAAAAATCTGGAAGTTATATAAAATCTTTAAACATACTATGAAACAAGAAAACAAAACCTGAAAATGAACCCACAAAGTTTCCTTCATCTCCAGTGGCACACGCCTCCAATCATCAAGTAAAATTGAAATTGTTTCACGTACAATGACTCCAATGTAACTCCTAAGATCATTTCTTCCCTTTCCAACCGGAACACCATAAGAATTGTACTCAATTGCAGCTTCATGACTAACTTCTTGTTTTTGCAAACCTTTTTTTTTTGTTTGTTTTCTTCTCCTTGGTCTTCCGTCGAGCTCCGGAAGAGTGAACTCAACATCGTCAGCCATCTCCTACAATCCTGAAAATGATTAAAATAAATAAGTATATCATTTAGATTAATAAGTTAATACAAGAGCAATAGCATATAATGAAATAAATAAATCACTTACTGGAAAACTTTGAAAATTGGTGCTGGAAACTAACTACAATAATGCATTCACTGATTTTCTAAATCAATATCTATTGGAATAGCATCACAATCTTTTCTGTCATAAATTCCTTCATCATTTTTCTCATCCAACTCACATACTGGAAGTTTGTTAGATAATGGAGAAAATACATCCACGTCTTCACATCTTTCCCCATTTAACTTATAAGCTTTGTCGGTCACTAAACAAACTATTGATTTATTATTCTCTAGCTGGTCCTTTACATAAAATACTTGCTTTGCATGACAAGCCAGAATAAAGCAATCAGATTTATAGCCAATCCGATTTAAATCAACTACAGTGAAACCTAAATTGTCAGTGCAAACCCCTCTATCATCTACCCAATCACACTTGAAAAGTGTTTTTTTAACCATTAGATAATCAAGCTGCCAAATCTCATCAATGACTCCATAAAACGTCATGTCTCCAAAATGAGGACTTTTATCTTTTGAGCTTGAAATCTGTAGAGTGTTAGCAACAACCCTAACACCACTATTTTGGGTCACACGATTACAGTCTCGGTCCCTCGTTGTAAAATTGAAGCCATTTATCTCGTAGCCAGAGAAGGTTACCACGCTTGAGCGTGGTTTGTTTGCTAACCAGCACACTATTTCGTCAATCGGCACATTATTTGCTTTATCATGTGCCACCTATAAATTAATTTAACAAGTACAGTAATTAGTAACATGTAGAAAAATCTTGTTAAGTTTATATCCTATATTGTATTTAGTTACGTAATTCTAACCTTTGCTTGTAACCAACCAGAAAATGTTCGTATGTGTTCATTTTGCAACCACAGATTTGTTTTTGCCTTATAAGGGTTTCTTGATGCCAAATAATGCATATGCTCCCTACAGTGAAACATATTAAGATTTAAAAACTAGTATATTAATCTAATAATACAATAGTAATATTTTTTTGAAAAATTAACAACTTACTCGATATATATTTGGATTTCAGGGGTGTTCATTAGAACACACCGGTGTGCTTGTGCCAACAAAGGATCATCAACCACCTTTATGTTTGCACCTCCCAAAGGCTTTTCGATAGATAAATCAGTTGGACAACCAGTAGGCAGCCCAATAACATCACAATTTGAGAGGTACTCAGCACAAAATGCAAGTGCTTCTTCTGCAATATAACTTTCTACAATACAACCCTCAGGGCGGTAGCGATTACGAACATAATCCTTGAGAGTTTTCATTTGTCTCTCAAAAGGATACATCCATCGAAGATAAACAGGCCCACATAACCTAACTTGTTCAACTAAGTGGACTGTTAAATGGATCATTATGTCAAAAAAGCTAGGTGGGAAGTACTGCTGCAGTAAGCATAAAGTGATTACAAGTTCCTCTTGCAATTGGTCAAGAGTATTAGGATCTACCACTTTACAGCACAATGTATTAAAAAAGAAGCACATCCTGATTATGGCCGTTCTCACATTTATAGGCAAACAGTTTCGAATGGCTAGTGGTAGAAATTGTTGCATCAAAGTATGACAGTCATGGGACTTAAGGCCTTGAAGCCGACAATCATCTATTGAAACAAGGTTTTGGACATTGGAAGAATACCCATCAGGGACTTTCACACTCAGCAAGGTTTCACAAAACTGTTTTTTTTCTTTTTTACTCAAAGTATAAGGAGCTGGAGGTAGGACTTTGTTTTTTTTGTTTGTTTCATCAGGAACTAGTTTTCCCCTGATCTTCAAAGACTCAAGATCTTTTCTAGCATTAATCCCATCTTTTGTTTTGCCTGGTTGATGAAGTAATGTGCCATATATGTTTTCGCACACATTTTTTTCAATGTGCATGACATCTAATTGATGGCGAACTAATAAATGCTTCCAATAATCTAACTCAAAAAAGATTGACTTTTTTTTGTACAATTTTTCAGTTATGTTCTCATCACCACCACCACCACCACCGCCATCATGTTTCCGCTTTTTGGCCTTCTTTTTCCCGAACTTAATATCTATATCTTCCACCATATTAAAGATTTCCTCGCCAGACAAAGTTTTAGGAGGCTCATTCCACTCTTGCTTCCCATTAAAAACCTTTTTCAGTTTCCGAAATAGGTGACCGAGTGGTAGAAAGCGGCGATGGCCCATATATGACATTTTCCTACTATGTGGCAGCCAACATGCACAAGTGTCTATCCCACAAATTGGGCAAGCATAATAGCCCTTAACAGTACAACCAGAGAGGTTTCTGTATGCTGGAAAGTCACTAATTGTCCACATCAAGACAGCCCGTAAATTAAAGGTTTCTTTTCTATAAGAATCATAAACATCAATACCTACATCTCATAGAGTTTTTAAGTCCTCAATCAAAGGTGCTAGGTATACATCTAGATCATTTCCAGGTTGTTTAGGGCCAGATATCAAAAGTGACAACATCAAAAACTTTCTCTTCATACACAACCATGGAGGAAGATTATATGTTATTAATATAACAGGCCAACAACTATAAGTAGTGCTAAGTGTACTATGTGGGTTAACCCCATCAGTTGAGAGAGCTAAACGGAGATTTCTAGGTTCTTGTGCAAATTTTGGCCACTTATTGTCAATTAGTTGCCAGGCTGGTGAGTCTGCTGGGTGGCGAAGTTTGCCATCTCTAATTCTTTTATTAGCATGCCATGTTAAATTTTGAGCTGTTTGTGGTGATTGAAACAATCTTTTCAACCTAGGAATAGGTGGAAAATACCATAATACCTTTTTAGGAACCCCTTTCCTAAATTTTGTTGAGCTATCTTTTTTTTTTTTATACCTAGATGCTCCACAATTTGGGCATTCAGCAAGATCAGCAAATTCATTCCTATACAAAATGCAGTCATTTGGACATGCATGTATTTTTTCATACTCTAAGCCTAACACTTTCATTGTTTTCTTAACCTCGTACATTGACATAGGTAGAGTATTATTATTTGGCAAAATATCAGCAAGGACTTCTAACAAAGCAGAAAACCCTGTATCGGACCACCCATAGTTCCCTTTCACATTGTAAAGTCTCATTAAACTAGATAACTTTGAATGTTTTGCACCCGGGTACAAAGGCTTTTCAGCATCTTCAAGCATATCCTTAAAAGAACTAGGATCTCTATCACAATGCTCGTAAGCATCTTCGACCATGTCAATTATATTACTGTAATCATGACATCTAAATCTTTGACTATGTGAATGGTCTTCACAGTTTGTAAATGTAGATTTAAAGTCAGTCTCACCATGCCAAGTCCAAACAATATATCTTGGGAGAAAACCTTTTTCAAATAAATGATCCTTCACTTGTTGAGGAGTATGAAACTCCATGTTACAACAAAAGGTGCAAGGACATCTAATTGACATTCGATTTTCAGCATTCAAAATGGCAAAATCTAAGAAATCAGCAACTCCAGAACGATACTCTACAGACAATCTATCACAAGTTATCCAACTTCTGTCCATTTCAAATATTTTACCTGTTCACATATGTAATGTTAGTTTAAGTTTAATTAAATTGCATGATTAATTTAAAGTTCAATGTTATTATGATTATAGTTGTAATAATAAACTTATAATTCTGGAAAATCATTAATAGCCCTATAAATCATTAATTATAATAATAATTTAGACAAAATCCTGAAATTGAAACAAAATAAGTTTTGAAACTTAAATAGGAGATTAATAGGTAAGATGGGTGCTAATGGCTTTTTAAGTAGTCGAACTAATTCATAAGTCAAGTAACTAACAAAAGTTAAGAGTTCAAATTAATAATGTCTTCATACCACTTTGCAAGCCATTTTTTAAGATTCTATAAATCATTTTTTAACTTCAAATACAACATGCAGAACTACTTTAAAACAAGCATTTCTTTATTGAATCAAACACAAATCATCAACTTTATACAATCTCACAATACTCACAACCACGAACTTAATTAATTCATATCATAGTCATTGTCTCTATTACAAATCGTCCAACCAAAACAGAATAAATAAACAAGTAGGATTATATAACAAAATTTGCCTCTCTTTACATGAAACAGAGATGTAAATAGTTTGTAACCACTAAATACACAGTCATTCAGCCAATATAACACCCAAACAATCATCTCCTAATCACAAAGGCAAAAGCTAAAATCAAATTTCATATTTTAGTACATTCAAAATCAACTAACTTATTGCTCAAAGTTAAGAAACGGAGCTAACAGTTTATTTCAGAAACTAAAAAAAATGCACATTCTTAGTTTTAAATAACAATGACAGTAAATCACATGCACAAAAGTTTGAAACTGACCTCAAATGTGGCAGAAAAAACAGAGTCGCAGCAGCAAGTGTTTTGAGTTTAAGTAATGCACCACTTAAAATGCCTGTATTTTTGGACTGCATGTGAGTGAAGATATAGAAAAATAAGAACAAAAATTTCAAGTTACGAATAAATAAATTAAAAAAAATATTTGGAAAACAAAACCCACCAGGGTTGCACGACTGTTCAATTTCTGAATATCTGAAACAACCCAAAAATAAAAATTCAAAAATATTATTCATAAGCCAAATTAAAACAAACCCAATAATTAAATTGCACAAACAAATAAAACATTTTGCCATTACCAGCTGATAACCTCCTCTACAGTTCTTTCTCTGGACTTAACTTGTCAGGGAGAATGAGATTACCTGAATACTGAACCGATGGTGCCACTTCACCCCTTGTCGATGGCTTTTACTTGCTTGCCTAGTATAGGCACTGGATGGTTAAGTTGGAGAAAAACCCCTTCGATAACAAGCGATTAGGGTTTTGGTTTGTGTTTCAATTTGGGGAAAATGGAAAAACGAATCAGAGTTTTAGGTTTTCATTATCTATCTAAATTAATTGAATTTAATTTGTAAATGGATAGTGCAAAACAGAAGAGATCGAGAAGAGAAAAACGAAAGCGAAAGTGAACGATGAAAGCAAGATAGAGACAGTCGATATAGTCTAGATGGGGAGAACAAGTGTGTTTTATGTTATTGTTATTTATATTTTCATTTTTTAATAATTTAAATATTATTATGACTTTGACTCATCGAGATTTGATGGTCTGTGCTCCAAACATTAAAGCTTTAAATCTTAGAGCTCCCAGGTTCGAGTTGGAGCTAAAACAAAATTTTTATGAATTTTTTTTATCATTGATACTTTAGTGTTAGTGATTTTTGATGTTTAGTTTACTGACACCCTAGTATCATTAATCTCTGATTCCTATTTGTCAAAAGCGGAAAATGGTGCATATGTACATAAGTACTGACACTTTTTGTAAAGTGTCAGTAACGAAGTGTCAGTAAAGCCCATTTTTCTAGTAGTGGTTATTTCTGATGATGAAAGAGAATTATTGCTGAGTGTCCTCAATATTCCATCAGAATGTATATCTTGAGTATATCTTTCCTAACTGAGTTTCTTATCAATATTCAGTTATCTCCCCTGCTTATCTTTTAGATCCTCTTAAAGGTAAGTTTTTGCTATTTTTCCAATATGTAAAATAAAATGGCTATATCACGTAATAACACATATATCTCATTTTTTTCTCCTTTAGTCATGTCTTCTGGGAATGACAGTGCTCGTAAAAAGAAGAAGATTGAAAAGCAACCTCATGTCAGGGGGTCATCTTATCAGGCTATTATTTGCAGTCAATTTGAGCAAAAAACCTTGCCTCCGCTTGCTGTTAATGCAACTTCTTCTCCTTTCCATCAAATTCTAGCCAAGAGACCTTGCCTTTGTTAGAGGACTTATCAAGCTTTACTTGGGAGGACATTTCCCAGACATATCTCAATTCCTTCAACTAACTTTGGCCTCAATATGTTTCTTTTATTAATGTGAGGCATATTGAAAATTGTGACCCAACAAACATCATGCTAACTAATATTTGTCAGGTACATTATGTTCCATTATTCTTGATGTTTCAACAAAATCAGTTCCTGATGTCTATTTATTCAAATGTTTATTCATTCGACTACAGCTTAGCTGTGTCATCCAAGTATCCAGAAGGAGAATTAAAAGTTTATTGTTGGAAAGAAATACTCTGATTAAATCTGGATGAGCCTCTGAAAGGCGGACTGCTGAGGTGAACAAGGGTTAAACTGAAGAGAAAACTCACATAGCCCAACTAAAAGCAAAATATGATAATTTGAAAGTAGATTACGACCGTCTGAAAACTTAATCCCAATCTCAAATTCAAGATTTATCTTACTCTCCCAATCAACTAAATCTTCAAATGTCGACTGCAAAAGCTTCAGCCGTGGAAGAGTACCAGCCTTGTGCTAAGTTTGCTAATCTCATTGATGAAGAGTTTTTGAAGGGTGCTGTGAAGGTCAAGGCAGTGATAGAAAGCCATTATCCTCATCTTGACTATAATTTTCTAGAGGATGATGAAGACGAAGACTGATCCTGGCATGTTGGCCTCTTCTTCGTTGTGTGTCGCTTGTGTACTCTTTTTTTTTTCTTTTTATATATGTACCAAACTTGGTGGGATTATATGATGCTTTTATTTACCGCTTCTCTTGTTATGGATTTAAGAATTTATCTACTTTTAAAAACCTTAATCTTGACTTTTCTTTTCGTTAACTTTTCCTACCAGGAATATCTTTTATTTTTTTCCTGCCACGAGGAATTTCTTTAACTTTTTTTTAGCATCAAGAATTTACTTAACTACTACCAAGAGTTTCTTTAACTTTTTGCCATTAGGAATTTACTTAATTTTTTCATGCCACCAGGAATTTACTTTTAGCCTTTCCTGCCTTTCTCTTACAAGACTAGGAAACCGAACTTATTAAAAATGATATACTAAAGTAACTAAAGAAAAATAATTTTATTAATAGATTGCTGCAAGTCTGACTAGGAACACTAGGAACAATTCTTTGCTAGTAATTAAATTTTCTGCTAGCTTAAAGAAAGCCTTAATAAGACTACTAAAAAAAAAAAAAGTTAATAACTTTCCTTTTGGTAGTAGGTCCTTAGTAATGAAACTAGTAAGCAAATTGTGAATCCATGAATATTTGAGTCGGAAGACTCATAAAAAAGTAGAATATCCGATGGACGGACAAGTGATTCTTTTGAACAAGTTATTATAATAAGAAAATCTTATAATGTATCTTGAAACTAATTCATCAAATTGATGATAAAGTATATAGACATTCCAGTTGGCATTATACAATTGTTACCCAACAACCCCTTAAAGGAAGACCCAAACAAGGGGAACAATAGGTAGGAGAAATAGAGATTTGGACTCTAGAGAATTTTAGAGTTGCTCATATATTGCGAGAGATACTTATATACCTAATCATAATTATTAGTAGTTTATTTTATTTAGTGTAATATATATTATGGTTTATATATATATAGTTCTTCTCTGTTACTAGTGCCCTCAATTTTTTTTAATGTGAACACAATATTAAAATATGAGATTTAAGAGAGTTAATTTTTAATTTTCTTAAATCGCATAGTTTAAAAGCCTATTTCATTAAAAAAAGAAAAAAAAAAATGAGGACATCATATATTTTAATACCTCAAGCCATATATATATACATGTTTTTTAATATTTCAAACCTTATTGGGAATCGGCATCATGAGCCCTTGTTTTTTACCATACATCTTGTTCGATATGCATGATTTGTGAAAGAGATGGCAAGAGCATGAACGAATAACAAAAATAGGGAGAACTAAAAATGGAAATGCAAATAAAATATTTGATAGACTGTAATACTGCATTACCACCAGCACATTATATCAGTGAGGCCTTAATTGAATTAATTTGAACCACAAATGAAGTTTAGGGAAATACCAAGACATAAACCTAATTATAAAAAAAGCATGTATAAACAATTAATTCAACAGTTTATTCATAAGAGAACTAATTATTAACAACGTAATTAATTAATTGCTATATAACGCCAAGTAAGCATATATATAAACAATGAAACGAGAAATATTACTTTCACAAGGAGAAACATAAAATTGGCAACAAATTTTAATTTGCTTTCATTTAACATATCTAATTTGAGTCGGGAAAGAGAACTGCGTACAGCAGTTGATTCCAAGTATCAGGAACTCCAGGAAGACACCAGTGGCTGCAATCCGTGGCACGGGGACCTCCATAGCCGTAAGCCGAAGGGTGACCATCTTTCCGAAGTTGTGACAGCGTTGTTACATTTAGCAATCGAACTTTCTTCGATATTTTTCGCACAACGTTTTCAACAATTGCTTCTGCTGGATGTCTAACTCCAGGATAGCTACGCCCCATCACTGGCCGAGTTTCTCCTATGCAATTCTTCGCATTTCGATCCCCCCAATCACTTGAGCTATATACATATATAAAAGATCCATTCTATGAGTATTTCATTTTTTATATTCATTTGATGTGGGATGTAATTGGTTAATTAATTAATTATGAAATACATACGTAGTATGTCTCAGTAACTTACTTCATATGATCTGGGGAAATGCCCCGGAAAATGACCTTTGTTTTAGAATTATCTACATTCGAATTTACCCATTTAGCCCATGTATTCAATGCTTTGCTGTAGGCAACCAAGCGATTCATGTCTTTGTATGTGTTGTTCATGTCTTGAATTATATCCCATCTGAAGGAGAACAGAAAAACAAAAATGTGCTTATTATTATTATTATTTTTATTGTGAGAAATTATTAATCAATGTGTGTAGTTACTTGATGTATATCTCACGTACGGTTGTTTTCTTCCAGTATGAAGCCACCAATGCCACGAGTCAAATATCAATACATCAGCCGTCTTCCAGAGATCTCCACTCGAGATTGAATTCAGTTTCAGCACTCGCCCACTTTTCTCACCAACAATATCAACAAGAAATGCATTGCGGGAGAACATCACCGACACATTATGTGCCTGCAGATTAAATTAATTCTGTAATTATGGTTGTTCACCATGTATATATCAACACGGAAGGCCTATAACTAGATCTACACACAATATTATTGATGGAAACCTGCATTAACTATAGTTGACTTCCTTTATCGAACCATTTTAGCGTACAGTTGACTTTTGTCACATGCGTACTTATTACATAATTAAAACTTTAACTAATATAAATGCATGAGTTAATTAATTTAATTACCGGGAAGCTGAATGTGGAGAGCCCTCCTGTTCTGATTAATGTATATTTAGCCTTTGGCACGGCTAAATGAAGCATGCAAGTAAGGGATTGCCATTGATTTAAGCTAATCGAGTCACCTACAAACAGTATGCGCTTTCCTCTGAATCTCTCCAAGAAAACTCCACCTCTGAATCTGCAACATTAATTAAAAAGGTCCAATTAATTAATAATTTGGGAGCATCTATTATATGCAATACAATAATTGTAACCAAGTGACAAAAATTATAACTCGCGTTACGGCCCAAGGGGACCATTAAGAGAGATGACAAATGTAACATTGAAGGCAACATTTGGTAGCACTATACAAGTCATTTTCTTGTTTTTAATTAAGAGCCCAAAATTGAAGTGATAAACCAAACGTGCATGCAAGACAAATTAATTCCGTCGAAATTCTGATATGGAGTGCCAATTAGGCAATAACTCCCATTGGTGGACTTCGATGCTTGGATCATATATATCATCTATTCTCTATGTGGTGCCCGGCCATAATTTTCCAATTTTTGTGGTAATTTAAATTTAAATTGGCTAATTTAATTTGAGTAATTAAAGGCAATGTGATTATGATATATGCATGTAGTTATGAAGATTCAAAGCTAATGCAAAAAGCACGTGTCTGGACCATAAGGCGCGGACTACTCTGTGAATGGGAAATTAATTAATCTCATGAAGAATTAAATAGACATTACTCATAGCGTATTGCTATAGTTTTGCGTAGTTTAATTAGGAGTCAGGTCTCTAATCTACTGATTTTGATACTTGCATAATGTATAAGTCACCAGACATTATTTTAATATGTATATATGCTAATATTGTCTTCTTCAAGATTTAAGAGAAGATGAAGCAGAAGAAGAAGAAGAAGAAGGATACCTTGGCAACTTGCATGAAGTGGGCTTCCATCTGTATTTGAGATACATGTTATCAGGACGACCATTCTTTCGGCAGTCAAATTCCTGCTCTATGAAGGGACAATTGCTTGCATTGTAGAGGGGATACTTGGGATCGTAAACCCATTTTCCTTGGAAAATATCACACTTATTATCGTTCTTTAATTCATAAGCTCCATATACACCTCGATGAAGAAAAAGAGCCACGACCAGTAATGTACCAGCAAGAGCCACTGAACCCATTTCAATGTGTGAAAGAGAGAGTACTTAGAAAGAGAGAGATGACTATATATCTATATATAAAAAGGAAAGGAAAGGACTTGGATATTGATTGTGTGGTCATGTGCATACATGAAACGTAATGTAACGGCTCTTACGAAATTAAGCCAGAAAATTTCTATCGAAGCTGTTGTTATTCTGCAGTCTTTTACAACAAGACGTTGATAGAAAGCGATCGAAAATGAAATGATCGTCTATTTATAACAAATTTTCTCACATGAAAGATGTCGGTGATTTATTGAGAAATAATACTGCAGGCAAAATTTAAAAGTAAAACAAAATTATACGTCTTGTTTTTTTAAATTATTACTTCTTCATATTCTCTTCTTCATATTCTCTTCTTAATTAGCAGTATATTTAATTTATATGCACGTTAATTTGTTCCTGGCGTGGCCGTCGACTTTTGGATTCCACCGGCATTTACCCAGGCAGAATTTTCCTACACATTTTTTTTGTAAGGTTTGGAGGGAAGTGAGCTTCTAGTGATGAAGGACATTTTTAATTACAGAACAACTACCTTTATTTTGTGACTATTTCTAATAACATTTGATGCAAAGAATGTGGTTAAGATACGTAGTAGTAGTCAGAACGTGCCTAGGCTTTTTATATTTTATTATAAATATTTGATGCCAAGAACGTGATAATTAAAATGATGTATTAGCCCTTTATAAATTATTCATTCATCACATTTTTGTGATTTGGGTTATGATTTATGAATGGATTTAAAGAACATGATTGAGTTTAACTGTTAATTTTCAGCCAGCTATGCATACCTTACATATCTTGACAAATTTTCAAACTCAAGGGGGCGTTAGTGTTAAAAAAAAAAACAAATCTTGACATATCCTTTAGGATAATACCTTCGTTACTTCTGAATCAATTAAAAAAAAATTGACAACAATTCCTTGATTAAATCAACATAAAAAATTCAATCTCGATTATAAGAAAATTGAGATTATAACTTAGTTCGGTTATTAGCTTTGAACCAAAGTAGCGTATAAGAGTTGGTTCCAAGTATCAGGAACACCAGCTAAACACCAGTGGCTGCAGTCGGCTTCCATGTGGCCGCCGACGCCGCCATAGATGGAAGGATGTGCATCTTTTCTTAGCTGTGATAGCATCGTCACACCGAGCAGATGCACCGGCTTCGACATATTACTTATCACTTTCTCTACCACAAGCTCTGCTGCTGGTGAACCTCGCGGATACTTGTGCCCAATAAACGGTTGTGCTTCCTCCCTGCAATCTTTTGTTGCATTCGAATGCCCCCAACTAGTCGCGCTGATTCAATCAAAATAATATCTATTAAGAATCCTACTGAGATTTCAAAGATTTTGTGTCACGGTCAGATTAATAATGAGCTTATATATTTTCTTAGTTAGTCCCAAGATGCACAGCTATATTCTTACTTGGTATGATCAGGGGAAACGCCTTGGTAAAAGACCTTGGTTTTGGTTGGATCAATGTTGGTGTCGACCCATTTAGCCCATGTGTTCAATGCTTTCTCAAACGCTACCAGGCGGTTCATATCTCTCATAGTTCTACCTCCGTCTTCGATATAGTCCCATCTGTGATACACAGAGGGAAGAAAAGTTACTGAAATTCAAATCAGAAGGGGATCTCCTTTATGTCCATGAAGGTTATATTAATCGGTCAGATGAAAAAGTTCAATATTAATTACTCTTGCTTCCTTCCGGAATGAAGCCACCAGTGCCACGTGTTGAAGATCAATACGTCTTTGTCCTTCCACAATGCCCCACTTTCAGTGGAGCCAAGTTTGAGAACTCGTCCTGCACTTGTCTTTACTAAATCGACAAGAAATGGTTTGCGGGAGAACATGACTTGAGTGTTGAACCCCTGTAAAATATCGAGTGTATGATAAGGTGCATGAACTAATTGCTCCATAAGTTCAAATAGTGATAATAATTGAAATGAGTCTACTATGTACATAGTCTCATTGTGGTGGTAACTATGTCATCATATACATACAACTATTAATTTAATCTCATTGCTATATTTTTCTTTTTGTGGTTTGTTTTTTATTTGGGCAAATTAAGGAAGATAGGATTGCAAATAGGAAGCATGCAATTGAAATTAACGAGTAGTGAAATTAAGCATCTAATTAATTACCAGAAATGTGAATGTGGAGAGGTCACCAACCCTTGTTAATTGGTACTTGGACTCGGGCACAGCTTTGTGGAGCATGCATGTGAGCGATTGCCACTGGTTTAGACTGAGTGAATCTCCTACGAACAATATGCTTTTACCTTGATGTCTTAACAAGAAATCTCGACCATTAAACCTACATCAATCACGTTAATTTTCTGATTCATACCGTGGAACCGAGGGGTCCACGCATCTTATCATCATTAATTAAAAGTAAATACTGTATGCCAACAGATCGCTCAATTTTTTGAGCAAGAGAATGAAAGCAACATCACAACCACATCTTGTTAATTGTTTGCATGCAAAGCAAATTAAATCACCCATGCATATCATCATTTTGTAGTCGTGTTAGAAGTGCGTTAGTAACGAACAAATGGTACTTAAAATCAAATTAAACATGATGGAAGCAATGTGAAATGTGTCGAGACATTCTGGTTTTGATCACTTCAGAGAAAAAGGGACCATCATCATCATGTTTTCTTGAGTCCAATGCCTTATAACCACATGCCAACCTATTGACTTAAACGAAACAATTGTCTGGTGATCTTTCTATTTGCAACTTAATTATGTTCTGTTCAAGGAAATGCTATCACTCCTACACGTGCTTTTATTTAATTTTGGTTGGGACATGACAACTAGACAACTTCTAAAGAGAAACAAATTAGGGGGCCATTGCCAGTCATGTGGACACACAAAAATGATGAGAAAAGATTCAGAATGTTGGTAAAGTAAGTTAAAAATAAGAATAATGATATAACTGTAAGTAAATTTACTTTATACAAATTAATCTGCATAAATTTATTGACTGGATGAAAATATAAGATAATAAGAATAAATCATGTGGACAAGAGGTAATTAATGCATCCAATTGAATTATCACACATTAATTTGTATTTTGTACAAAAATTTATAGTTATCTCTTTACTCAAAAAATAACAACTAAATGGTTTGATCATATTGGTAAAAAAATTTGCGCAATTCGATAGCATAAAGTATAAAAAAAGGGAAATAAAATTCCAGTTAAACTTGAGATTTAAATAGATGAACTAGTTGTTCTTTTATTAGTTGTTCTGTATATATTGATGAACATATCACCAAAAATTAATATCCCAGTCACTGAATAAATTTTCCCCCGGAAAGTCAACTTGATAAAAGAATCTGAAAATAAAGTATTTTCCATGCATGTGAATGCATCATGTGATAGCTATTGGCTAATCAAGCATTTATGAAATGATGAAATCAAAGAAAGAGAGAGCCTAATCATCATTGAAATGTCCCACTGCCCACTGGATGATAATTTTCTATGAAGACATCATTAACGTCCAACAAGTAGTTAGTAGTTTATGCTCAAATCTCAATTACTTAATTATCTGAAGCCAAACATTCTTCAGTTGCAAATATATATGAAAGAAATTATAATATTCATGAAATTTGAAAGACAATAACTTTAAGTCTTAATTAAATCATTTGATTTGGTTCATCATTTGATTTGATTCATATATAATCAATGTCGCTGAGAAAACATTTTTATCCAATAAAAGATAAGAAAATTTCTGGTGCCCTCAAAGCAAAAAGGGAAAGACCAAAGAGTAAAAAGACTAGCCAAGCCAATGTACCACATGTACATATTATATACATTTTACAACAACATTACATACGTTCACTAAGAAAATGAGAGTGGAGAAATTTATGTACCTTGGAAGATTACAGCCAGTGGGTTGCCATCTATATTTGAGATAGTCTTTGTCCGGCCTGCCATTCTTTTGGCAATCAAATTGTTTTTCTATAAATGGGCAATCTCTGGAGGCATCATAGAGAGGATAGGTTTCATCATGAACCCAACTTCCCTGAAATATATCACAGCCGTTACTTTCTCCATGCACAACAAGAGAGAGCAGCAACAGCAGCAGTTTAGCACCAATTGCAAAAGAATCCATAGAGAGAGTCAGAGATACAGACAGAGAAATTAAGTAGGAGAAATTTTGGGGAGTATGAAACTTGATCGAGAAATATATATATGTATGGAAGCAAATGATATGAGTCTTGGGAAGTTGTAATTTGCGAGTGATAATAGAGATTAATTGGTAACTAAGCTAGCCGCTAAATGTAGAAAGAGCAAAATTTGCGTGATTTGGATTTGCTTCCATCTCATATGTACAAGTGAGAGAGAAAAAATGCATGGGGGTGACCCGTAAAGAAGATGAGCTTTCCATTTTAGTTAATTAAATTGCACAAATTAATCAGACAACTTTATTTTGTTTTAGGCAGGTTCCATAAGGCTGTCCAAATCCAAACGTTAATGCTACAGTGTTTTTTTTTTCAGTTTATTTTTAAAAAATGAACTAATAACAAAAGAATTATGCTAACATCAAAACTTGGATACATCTTACCCTTGGTGGTTTCTTATTTAGAAATTTACTACATTTATAATGGAAAACTTTCTTAATTGATTCAATACATTAAAAAAATATGTAACTAGAAGTCGTCATGTTATATGCAGAGAGAAGACTTGAAATATTCATCTATATACATGTGATATATTCCTATAATCAAATATCATCACACGGTCCGGATATTCAAATTCAAATTCAAATTCAACGTTACTGTGAATAGCTCGGGAACGAATGAGCCGCTAATTATTTCCTCACAGCAGATAGATATTACAACAGCATCATTAGGTATATAACTCATACAAGAATTTATTTGGTTCAAGCCAGTATGTTTGCATACTATTATATATATAGTATCCTCAGCTGGATAACATGTGCTCACATTAACTTCCGCATATGGATAGAATTCGTCCTTATGCATGTCTCCATCCCATGGCATCTCAAAGCTTGGGAATGATAATTTGCAGGAGTCCATTTCTGCACTCAAAACAATCGCGAAGTCAGTGTGTTGTACATAGAAATTGCGACTGATAATTCCAAATTCACAAATGTCACAGTCAATTTATAGTAACATGCTACATGTACTTTGAACTCACATTGAATTGCATAAATAAGAAGACACGCAATGGCTAAACCAGCCTATAATATTTATTACTATATTAGCAAATAAACAACACCCACCTCCCGCCCACTCCAACAACCAGAAACTAGAGAGCAAATATAAGCACAAAGAGCTAAACATGCTAACTGGAGATTCAAGAACAGCATCCAGATGGAACTAGATCTCTTAGAAATAATTTTTTAAATTCACAATGTCATGCTAATGTCACATATCCAAAGGTTTAAAAGAGAAACTAAATAGCAATATTTTCTTTATCATACTATTGTTGACAGTAATATGTAGATCTAAATAAATTTTTACATAAGCGAGAAGTAACAAACTAGTAGTACTGATATTCTAGGCTCACCAGCTAAAATATGCAATGAGAATCAGAAACTCAAGCTTTTAAGCAATGGCTTATGATTGCCAATTTTCTTAATAGAAGATCCGCATCTTAGCATTACATTAGCACATCTTCAAGCTAATGTCAAGACCTCTGGTTCAATTCCAGACAAGTATCTCTCTTTATTTATGCATGCTGAAATGTTAAATTCAAAACCTGCTACCTTAACGATGTTCTCAACATTAGCACTCCCTAATGAATCCTTAAAATGGAAAGATAAAAAATTGCGCGTTAAAGTAATCATTCAAGTACTCATATCAAATATATTGAGCAGCCCCCACAATATGTGCAAGTACACTGCCGCACTATCCCTATTTTCAGAATGTCGAAGTAAACAGAGGACTGGATGAAGGAGATATGACTTACAGAAACTCAGCCGAGATGGTGTCTTTGTCCACATTAGTAGGAAGTGTCCACACAATCTGGTATGGCTCTCCTCCATACTCTCTCCTGTGATACGCAGAGATTGAACCATTTGAACAACCAGCTACTTTCCAACACTCAGTGGAATGTTTTGCCATCACAGTTAATCTGCCAAAAACATAGCATTTATCAAATCTAATTTCAAACTAGAATTTTAATATGCTGATGAATACAAATAATTAGTTGCCTAAATAAAATCAAAATACACATAACATGATAAAAATAGCGAGTTATACGCAGAGAAAATGATCCAACTAGCACAAAATCTGAGGCAGAATCTACACAAAGTCAAATATAAATAATCTGTAATAAATTAAGATATGCAAATGACTCAACTAGCACAAAATCTGAAGCGGAATCTACAAAAAGTCCAATACAAAAAATCTGTAATAAATTTAGAGATGCAAATCATGGAAAAAGATATTACTTTCGGTCATCCACCTCCACTCTAATGTCATTGACGTGAACACCAGGAATTTCTACTGTCATGACATAATTGCTTCCCAGTTCTGAGACATTCATCCTTGGAGACCACTCAATTCCTGAAAAAAAGGGAAAAAAAATATAAATTATACTCTTACATACCTCTAACTGAAATATCTGGTTACAGAAATCGTATTCTAAGTCACGTCAATGTTGTGCAGACCCTGTTTCCAGTATTAGAACAGGAAGCATTGGACCTTGCTTTATCAAATGCTCACATGTCCAAGTAACAAACTACTTACCAGTAGGCTTAAAAGATGGTGATTTCTTGTTCGAACCAAACTGCTCTTGTTTGACAGTTCTTCCATCTGGTTTGGCAAACTTGGGAAGGTCGGGTGTTGATAGTTTGCAATCTTGCGGCAAAGGTTGCATCAGTGTATAATTTCGAAATTCTGCTGGTTCCATCCTTGCAGGTCTAGAAAACAGTGGTGCTTCAGGAGAAGCATCGCACTTGAGAGGCATACAACTACAAGGTCTGGCAAACATTGGTGCATCAAAAGCATTGCAAGGGCTCTGAAAAATAGTTTAGGAAAGCACCAAACCAACAAAAAAAAAAAAATTCAGTTCCCAGGAACAACATGAAAAAATTGAAATATTAAAAATGCAATGCAAGCACCTGTTCATTTGAAGCTGGCCTCATGAAACAGCCTTGAGCATCGGATGCTTGGCGTGCAAAATTCACTCTGTTATCACACCTCCGGATCACAGAATTTAGACTGCTGCTGCAGTTCTGAAACCAAGTAGACAAATGAATCATGCTAAAATATGCTCATGTGACATGTACAACCACAAATCCCCAACTCAAATGCTTTAAAAAGGGAAAAGCAGTAACAATTTAGCCAACAGAGGAATCACTACCACACGATGGCTTTATTAAAATTAATTACATAGACTATTTGGATTGATTTTACAAAGGTTTTCTCTTTATCCATCAATGCATAACGCCATAGTCAATCACACTAAAAGCCTAAAAAGGACCCTAATGTTAAATTAAATATACCATCAGATAAACTCTTCACTGTATATTCATTCAGTTTCAAAATTAATGTTTTTTTGGCATAAACACTGAGGCAGAATATGATATAAAATAGCAAAAAGATTGAGTAGTTAAATAAATTAAAAAGTTACCATGGGAAGAAGGTGAGTGGTGGAAGAGATGATATCATCATTCGTAATGGTTGCTGCAACGACGTGGCCAGTAATTCTGTTGATTCTGCGTCTCGCTACTTCAGCCTCCATTTTCCTAAAGCTTTACTTATCCCAACAAATCTTCTGGAATTTTCAGCTTGAGATAAAAGCGAAGACAGCTTAATGGGAGTGAGCGAGTGGGACTGCGGGAGATATTTTAGCGCAACTGGATGCATGATTGATGGCCACCCTGGCAAATATCGAATGCCACGTGTCCCCTCGAGCCAAAAAATATCAGCACAGTTCCTACTTGCTATGCTGGAAGGAAATGACCTACCATTGGGTTACTAAAACTTCATCAAATTATAAAACTGGAGATCTTCAAGTGTTGAATTAATACTACAAAGCTCAGGACCTTTTCGAAGTATGTTCTTGAAGTTACTCTCACGTGCGTATACGTTCTTATGAAAATATATTCTAATTAACCGTTTTAATTTAATTGAATATGTATTGATAAAGAAGGTATAATAATAAGAGTCATCATTTATAGTGCGTTTATTTCATGGAATGGAAATGAGTTGAAATATGAATGAGTTGGGGATGAAAATGAAGAATAGGAATGAGATTCTAATATTTATTTGGTAAAAATAAATGAGAATAGGAATGTGTTGAAATGTCATTAATGTGCTTACTTGGCAAAATAAATGGGACCGAGGAATGAGACTATGGGAATGAGCATCAATTTACCAAAATACTCATAGTATTAAATTATGTAATTTTTATTAAATAGATACATATATAAATATTATTATAAAAATGATATTAATTAAATAATAATAATAATAAATGTTAATAATGATAATATTAATAAAAAATAATAATAATTAATAGTAACTAAAATAATAAAGTTAATAAAATTTAATAATAATAAATGTTAATAATGATAAATGTTAATAAAATAATATTAACAGTAATTAATAATAACTAAAATAATAAAGCTAAAATATAATAATAATATTAATAGTAATAGTAATAGTAATAAATGTTAATAATGATAATATTAATAAAAATAATATTAAAAACAATTAATAATAACTAAAATAATAAAATTAATAAAAATAATATAATAATATTAATAACAATAATAAATATTAATAATGATAATATTAATAAAAATAATATAATAATATTAATAACAATAATAAATATTAATAATGATAATATTAATAAAAATAATATAATAATATTAATAACAATAATAAATATTAATAATGATAATATTAATAAAAATAATATTAACAATAATAATGTTAACTTTATTATTTTAGTTATTATTAATTATTGTTATTATTATTTTTATTAATATTATCATTATTAACATTTATTATTATTAATATTAAATTTTATTAACTTTATTATTTTAGTTACTATTAATTATTATTGTTAATATTATTTTTATTAATATTATCATTATTAACATTTATTATTTTTTTATTAATATTATCATTATTAACATTTATTATTTTTATTATTAAATTTATTATTTTAGTTATTTTTAATATTATTTTTATTAATATTATTATTGTTAACATTTATTATTATTAACAATAATTAATAATAACTAAAATAATAAAGTTAATATTATTATCATTATTAAATTTTATTAAATTTATTATTTTAGTTATTATTAATTATTGTTATTATTATTTTTATTAATATTATCATTATTAACAATAAAAATAATGATAAAAATAATAATTAATAAAAATAATTAATTTATCATTATTAATAATATTATCATTGTTGTTGTTGTTATTATTAATGACATTTAAAATAATAAAATTAATTGTGATTTGAACAATGGTAATTTAGGAAATATGAAAAAATTATAGGGATATAAAAGTAAACATATATTTTATTGATATTCTCTCATTTTTATTCCCAACCTCCCTATGGGAATGAGATTCTCATTCTTTATTCTCAAATTATATGGGACCCATATATTTTATTCTTATTTCTAAATTATATTTTACTAAATAAACATGAGTTTCATTTTCATTCTCTAAACACTCAAGTAAACACATCATTAGTCATTTAGCGGATAATAATTACTTACTATACAGTTGTTCATAGCCCCGTCTAATTAATTTATAATTTAAATATTATTTATAAAAAAATTGTAAATTTTGCCACATGTCTAAGTGCTCAGTGTTCGATAAACATGGGTACTCGCTAAATCGTCTTTATAAATTATAAAATATGATTGTTTTCTCTTTGATGGAGTACGAACGCTTACATACTTGAAACTTTTGTTAATTTTGAAAAAAGCCAGCAATGCTGTGAGCATCAGAGCATGTTTCTCTTACTTAATTAGCTGAAAGTTGTTTTATTTATTTATTTTTTTTTAGCAAAGGTTTTTCTAGAAGGATAAGAGGTGGTCTTTTTAAATTAATATATAATCCTTCTAGAAATCTTTGTTTAATAAATAAATAAAACAAACCAACTTTCAACAAATTAAGGTGGGTGTTTGATTTTGTAGGAATTGGTGATAGTAATTTTTGGCAAAAGAGACACGTTGATTTCTTCTAAATATATAAAAGTTTTAAATCTATAGTTAATTCTATCATTAGTTGTATTAGGTGGTCGTTTAGAGTCCATTGATTCTGGAAGGCTCATTTCTTTTAGATTTATCAGTTAAAATTTTTAGGGATTGTTTGATTTGAGGTATGAAAATAATTTTAAATATTTTGGATATTATCCAAAAATTTGAATTGTATTCTTAATATTTTCAATTTTTTACATTGCATTTGATATGGTGATATCCAAATACGATTTTTTTGATTAAACAGTGTGTGAAAACATGTTTTTGATAATATTAAAAAGATGGAAACAAAATAATCATATGAATTATTATTATACTTTAAGAAAATAATATTTTAATAAAAAAGGTGAAATAATAATAGATAGAATAATATTGTGTTTACTTCTCAAATTAAGAAATCAGAATTATTATAATGTTTACTTCACAAAAAAAGAATGAGAGTCAAAATTAAAATCGAGGGATCTACCTCAAATTAGGAAAGAAAAATGGGAGACTGATTCCTGGGGGGTCTCCCATTCCCGAGACTGACAGTTTTGCTCCCATTAAAATTTTTGATATCCCGGAAATGCCCTTGTTTTAAATAAAAAAATGCAAATAACCAAAAAAAAAAATCATTGTTAACAACTCCCTCATCGTTGTCGATCATCACTTGTGAAGCAGCAGCTAGTCACCAATTGTCACATCACAGAAGTCGAACCACTAGCAGTAGCTGCCGTCTCGTTCCGATTTGATGATGATGTTGACGAGGATTATTATTATTATTATTATTAGAATGATGATACAATTATAAATTTTTGTATAAATTTATTTTATATAAATTGATGTATTATTAATTTATTAGTTGAATAAAAATATAAAATAATATAAATAAATCATGTGGGTCGAGAGATATTTAATTCCACCAATTTTATTATGCCACATTAATTTGTACAAAATAAGTTTGTACAAGAATTTGTGGCTATATCATTACTCTTATTATCATCATCATCATCATCATTATTATTATTATTATTATTATTATTATTATTATTATTATTATTATTATTATTATTATTATTTGTAATATTAGTATTAATATATTAATAATGAAAAGTACTATAATTAATTAATATTAATGTTAACAATAATTATTATTAAAAATAATTATTAATAATAATCATATTTGAATAACAATAATTACAATAATTAAAATACAAAATAATAATTACGGCAATAATTAATTAAGATTTTTTTAGTAATTTGTAACAATCTAACTTATTTTGATTCAAATTCAAAGAAAAAATAAATACATTTCATTTTGATTTAGATTCCTAAATTAAAATAAATAATTTATTCTGATTTTCATTACTTATTTTATTTTCAATTCATTCCGATTTTAACACATTCTTATTCTAATTTAATAAATGTACCATAAATGTTTGGGAAATACCTTGGGAAGAAGTAATTTTCGACGGGACAAAATATAGTTCATATTGAAGACAGCAGACGAGATAAGTTGTGGGGAAAAAAAAAATTACAAACAAAGCAAGAAACACTTTTGTCGATATACACACACAAACTACATGGCATCTACTTTCCTCAAATATGAACGACAAATCAAACATTTTTAAAATAGAGGACACGTCCTCCATATGATGAAGCGAAAAATGACGAGGCATACAAATTTTACTCTGAGTAAAACATGCACGCCATGTCGTCTGTTATTTGAAAATATAAACGAAGTGACATTCAGTTTTTATAAATTTGACAACATATAATATGATGAAGGAAACGATGAGTAATACATTCTTTGCTGTAAAGTAAAAGTTGTAATACATGTCATACAAATTATGTACATTTTTATAATATTTTATTAATATGGTGGAATTATATATGGCTGGTTATACATTAGTGGCTAAAGATATATCACTCTCTTTCAATTTCTTTTTTAATTTATTGAATATAAATTAGCAAACCACTCATTAGATGAGTGGTGAACAACTTCTAATTGTATTTTTTATTTTCTAATGACTTCAATTCACCATTCATGAAATCTTTTTCCTTGGATCTATCCTTATATTCATTTATTAGGAATTTAGGTTGCAACAATTTTCACCTCTATGTCAAAGCTACTTGAAAGAAATTAATTTGTATTTGTAGGAATTAAACCATAAAAGGATAGGAAAATAAAGGAAGTAGAAAATACGTACTAAGATACCTACGAGTTTTACCGTGTTAGTACTTTTTCGGAGTACTTTTTTCGGTTCTTGAAGTTACTTCACGTGCACACTTGGTTATGAATGAGTTGGCAACAATACCCGCGGGGCTCCAAACCCGCGGGGTCCCGATTAATTTGGGGCGGGTATGGGGCCCCGAAAAAGTAAGAAAATAAATTCGGGTCTATTTGGGTATGAGTCTAAAACCCTAAACCATAAACCCAAAACATCTGGAAGTTTCAGTGACTAGTTCTATTTTAGTTTGCTAAAACATCCAAGAGGACATTTTACTGAACTTAGTTGTGGTTGCAACAATGGTCTGCCTTACCTCCTTAATAGCACTGTGCTGTGCGGACTGCGAACTGGGAATAAACTTTACTCAGATGAATTCCTCTACTTGGTAAGTGATGGACATCATTGATATATTTCACCTTTAATTGTTTTGTTAGTATCTTTTTATTTATTATTTTAATTAATTAATTTACTTTTGTTGAGCAGAATAATAAATTGAGGTATTGACAAACTTGGGTAATAATATTTTTTTGCAAATCAACATGTGAATGTGATGATGACTAGACTTGACTGTGTCCATAGCCAACGGCACAATTATATGTGAAGTGAAAGCAAAAAGTATAAACAAAAACTGAAAATGGCTGGCAACCTGCATCGAAGAGAATCCCCACTATAAAAGAGTATATAGCTTCTTAAGTGTTTGGCCTCTGGATCATATTTTTTAGGAGAAATTTAATAACTTCCAGAATTTAGTTTTTATATTACCTTTGGCATTCTGTAAGTCAATTAAGCATCATTAACCATTAAATATAACTAGAAATTATAGATGCTTAATTAGTAAATGTTCGTTGCAGCCAAAGAATAAGCAAGTATTTGTATTTTATCTTTTAAATATCTTAGTACTAGTTGGTTTTAAATCCAGTACATGGTAAAATCAAATTTAACGTTTTGTATATGCATAGTTCTTAGTTGTTTGCTTCTAGTAAAATGCTAGTTTTATTTTCATTTTAAAATTTTGCTTATTGGCTTGATTGTAGGTTCGACATTTAATATGTCAAGTTCTTTGCCCACACCACACTTAATGGACGATGAAGGCAATCAAACTCAAGGTGAATCAGCCGCTAGTGTTACTCATGGTGGGTTGCGACGTAGAGGAAGGTTGAGATCAATTGTGTGGGAGCATTTCGAGAAGAAAAAAATTAACGGGATTGATAAGGCTGTCTGCAATTATTGTAAAAATGCATTGGTAACAAGGAGTAGTGATGGAACAAAGCACTTGCACGATCATTTGAAGACATGTCAAGTGAAAAAGGAAATAGAGGCCACATAATTCCCACCGGTAAAGAAAGCTACTGATGAAAAAGGGAAGACTGCACTAGAAACTCATTTTGATCCTGATGTTACGAGGAGAAAAATGGCACGTGCTATTGTCATGCATGAGTACCCTCTGAGCATTGTAGAGCATCAGGGTCTGAGGGATGTTATGTCTTCTCTAAATCAATTGTGGAAGCCGGTGTCTCGAAATACTATCAAGAATGAGATTTTAGACATGTATGAGTGTGAAAGGGCCAAATATATCAGTGTATTGGAGCAAACTCAAGGTAAAATTGCCATTACAACTTATATGTGGACTGCAGAAAATCAAACAAAAGCATATATGGCAATCACTGTTCACTTTAGTGACGATGCTTAGGCATTACGAAGCATACTTTTGAGGTAAAATTCTTACTGTTATGGTTTTTTTAATTATTAGTGATCAATTTGATTTTTTTTAATTGTTAATGATCAATCTGATTTTTTTTAATTGTTAATAATCAGTCTGATTTTTTTTAATTGTTAATGATCAATCTGATTTTTTTTAATTATTAATGATCAATCTGATTTTTTTTAATTGTTAATGATCAATCTGATTTTTTTTAATTGTTAACGATCAATCTGATTTTTTTTAATTGTTAACGATCTTTTTTTTTTTTTTAGTTTTTGGGAAGTGCCTGGTTCTCACACAGGCCAAGTGCTTTGTGATAAGCTGATGGGTTCGTTATTGGAGCTCAACATTGAGCGTAAGTTATCCTCCATAATTGTTGACAATGCTGCTACTAATGATCGTATGATTGATTTTATGTTGTTGGCACTAGATAAAAATGATCTCATTTTGGGTGGACAAAAGTTTCATGTTTGTTGTTGTGCCCACATTCTAAATTTGATTGTAAAGGATAGTTTAAGTGTGATTGGTGATCTAATTGCAAACATTCGTGAGAGTGTTATTTTTTGGTCAGAATCAACTAAAAGGAAATCGACATTTGATGAGAATGCACGTAAATTAGGCATTACTTCTGGTAGAAAACTAGTACAAGACTGTCCAACTAGGTGGGATTCTACTTATCTCATGATATGCTCTGCATTACATTATAAGAACGTTTTTTGTCGATTGAAGAATATTGATGGACAGTATAAGTTTTTGCCTAGTGAGCATGATTTGCAATTGGCTAGTGCCTTAGAAAATGATTTGAAATGTTTTTATGATTGTACAACATTATTTTCTGGTTCTAGTTATCCAACATCTAATCTATTTCTGCGTCATGTGTGTGATATTAGATTGTGCCTGAATGAATGAGTTTCAACTCCTAGGTATGATGAATTTAGAATCATGGCACAGAAAATGATTGAAAAGTTCGATAAGTATTGGCATGACATGAGTGGAATATTGTCTATTGCATGTATCTTTGATCCTAGGTTCAAAATTAGGTTGGTTGAATATTAATTTTCCATGATTTATGGGGATGATGCTACTTCTCGTGTCCAGATAGTGTATGGTGATTGTCAAAGTATAGTGAAAGAGTACAAAGCTAGATATGCATCAGCTGCTAGTTCTCCTGGATATAGTTCTAGTTCTTTAAGTACTTCTCATTCTATGCCGAGTTCGGGTTCCTATAAGGGTTCAATTGAATGGATTTTGGGGTTTACTAGTTTTGTTAATGTTGGTAATGAGGAAGTAAAGGATGAACTAGACACTTATTTGGGTGAAAAGTTAGTATCATTTAATGTTGTGGAAGAATTTGATGTTTTAGCTTGGTCGAAGGTGAATGGTGGTAACTATCCTATATTGTCTCAAATTGCAAGAGATATTTTGGCTATTCTAGTTACCATTGTTGCTTCTGAATCTGCTTTCAGCACTGGTGGTCGATTTGTAAGCCCATATCGCAATAGACTTCATCCAAGCACATTGGAGGCTTTGATGTATAGTCAAAGTTGGATACGTGCTCTTTGTGGAGGTATATGGTTTGCATTTTAATTTTTGTATTTTTATTTATTTAAATTAACTAATAATTAACTTGATATTTATATTTATATTTATATTTTTTAAGTAGTTGTGGCATCGACCTCTCCAGCATATGCCAAGATTCTTGATGAGGAGCCAGAGATTGAAACAAATGTAGAGGCTATAGAGGTATATAGTTTTAGTTTATATTATCTTGTCAAGTATTTATTAAGTTGAATTGTTAAAACATGTTTTTATTAATTTTTTTTTTGTTTATGTTGTTATAGGTTTATGAAAATCTTAGAATGTGCATCAATGGTGATGGCTACAAGTTTATGTTGAAGACTTAAAATTATTTTGATTTGTCATATAAAATTTAATCATTTGTAATTATGTTGAAGGCTTAAAATTATTATATTTTATTTATGTGGAGGTTGTTAAAATTTGATCACTTGTAATTTTATTTATAATATGAAATTTGATTATTTGTAATTTTATTTCTAAATATGGAGGTTGTTAGAATTATTATTATTTAAAAAAAACTGAAATATTTAGAAATTATTATTTAAAAAATAGGGATCGGATCCCCATTTTAATCCCCGCTCAATTCGGAGATTTTCGGAAATATACCCAAACAATCCCCTATTACAATTTTTTGGATATGGGGCGGATTCGGGGGATTGCTTCTAAATCAGCTTCGAGTTCGGGGATCATGATCTCCACCCGAACCTGCCCCATTGACATCCCTAGTTATGAAAAAAGAGTTTATAAATTACCGCTTTAATTTAATTGTATTTGCGATAATTAAGAAGACGAGAAAGATCAATAGCCCTTTAAAATTATATTTATTTTTACATCATCTTTTGACCCTTGGATGAAGGATTAATCAATGGTTAGGGTTAAATGTAATTAATTACGTTGACCATATAATTAATAATATTGATTTTTGAGCCGAATTTTTCTCTCTCCAATTTACTCATTCCTTAATTCATTTTATTTTATCTCTCTTTGTCATCTTCTTCGCTGTTTCATATTATATCCAAAGCTTGTTAATGGAAGATATGAATTATTAGAGTAATCATTTAGTTATTTAGTGGACAATAGTTTATAATTTAAATAAAGTCACAAAATTTTACCCCATATTCAAGTGCTTATTATATCCACTAGATTATCTTCATAAATTATTATATGATTTTTTTTTTCTCCTTGATGGAGTACGAATTCTTGCTCAAAAACATTTTGTTGCTTTTGGAAGGAAGCTGACAAATGCGGTAGACGGGTTTCTCATTAATTATTTGAAAGTTATTTTATTTTTTAACAAAGATTTTTCTAAAGGACGAATGGTTTTTTTATTTTTTTTAAAATCCTTCTAGAAATCTTTGTTTAAAAAATAAATAAAACAAACCAACTTTCAACAAATTAAGGGTGGGGGTTTGAGCTTCTAATGGTAGTTACAGTGATCTTTGGCAAAGGAGACATGGTTTTTTTTTTAATATTTAAAAATTTAAGTCTATGCTTGATTTTATCAATAGTTAAATTTGGTGGTTGTTTAGAGTCCTATAATTTTGGAAGACCTATTATTCTTAGACATATCTCTAAGTAAAATTTTTAGAAATTGTTGAATTTGTGATATGAGAATAATTTTTAAAAAATGGATATTATCAAAAATTTGAATTATATCCTTAATATTTTCAATTTTTTACATTGCATTTGATATGATATCCAATTATGATTTTTTTGATTAAACAGTGTGTGAAAGCATGTTTTTGATAATATTAAACAGGTGAAAACGAAATAATCATATTATTTATTGTTATGTTTTAATAAAATAATATTTAATGAAGTACATAATTGGCATTTGGTGACCCTATTGCTATGATGTGATGAGGAAACTTTATTAAAATATTAATAATGAAAAAAAGTAAAATAATGAATGTTCGGAAATACATCTTGGGATAAAGACATAAAGTAACTTTCACCTGACAAAATACAGTTCTTACCGAAGACTGAAGAGGAGATAAGATATGAAAAAGAAGAAAAAGAAAAAGGGTGAAAACGAACAGAGCGAGAAACACGTGTGCCTGGTCTACACACTCATACATGATACATCTACTTGCCTAAAATATAAACGATATCTCATACTTTTCTTAAACTAGATGACACGTCCTCTATATGGTGACGGGGCATACAAATTATACTAGGAGTTAAATATGTACGCCATGTCGTCTATTATCTGAAAATATAAATTAAATGTTATTCAGTTTCTATATAATTGACGACATCTCATATGATGAAGGAAACGACAAGTAATACATTCTTTGCTGCAGAGTACAAAAATTGTATTGCATGTCATATAAATTATGTATATCTCTATGATATGTCATTAATATGATGGAATTACATACAACAATGGCCAAAGATTTCTCTCTCTCTCTCTCTCTCTCTCTCTCTCTCTCTCTCCCCTTTTTGAATACAAATTAACAATCCACTTATTGGTTGTCTAATGAACACCTTTTCACTATATTTTCGATTTTCTAATAATTTGACTCCACCATTGATGAAATCTTTTTCCGTAGATCTATCTTCATGTTCATTTATTAGGATTTTAGTTTGCAACAATTTTCACCTCTATGTCAAACCTATTTAAAAGAAATTATTTTGTCATTGCAAAGACATTAAAGGATAAGAAAATAATGGAAGTAGAAAATAGGTAAATTAAGATAGCTACCAACTATACTATATCACTTTTTTTTTCCTTGTAGGATAATTAAAGTCTTTGAAGAGTCATTACATCTTTTCTTACAAAAAGAGATGTTCTTTTAGTACATTTGAATGTTTTATGAGAAGTATTTTCTCGAAGAATGCAACTCATGTACATTTTTTTTTGTCTATAAGAATATATGAGTCTTCAAAGAAGAGCTGTCACATTTTTTCTTGCAAATGGAGAATTTTATTTAAAATATATGAAAGTTATGAGAGAAGAGTTATCGAGAAGGAGCCATCACATTTTTATTAAAAACAAAGAAGACTTTATTAAATATTTAGAAGTTTCGGAAGAAGAGTTTTCACGAAAGTGCCATCTTGTTTATCCTGTAAAAGTAAAAGAATTTTCGAGAAACTCTATTATGAAAGAGATATTATTATTATTATTATTATCTTTTAAAAATTTTGAGCTTAGATATTCTGATTGTGCCATCTCATTTGTTGTTTTTTTTTTAGAAGCATTGTTTCGAGAAGAAGCTAGCAATAGGACATATTTAGTTGTTGAAAGACTGAAACCTCATGGCTGCAATCAATTTACGGGAGAGCTATACTATATAGGGAGAGTTTTTAAAATTAAGAAAGATTTTAATAAAATGGTCAAAAGAGCCACGCTGAAGGCCTTAACGAGGAACCTTTGAATATTGAAAATGAAAAATCACAGTCATCCACGTTGAAAACTACTATATATATTAAAATACATACAATACCCTGAGAAATGAGAAGATTCAATATAATGGGATCCCAAAGTCAACAATGACAGCTAACAAGAAATTGACCAACTACTCTTTGCCTATTGCTTCCTTCCCAAGTCTGGAAATTACACATCAATTGGTGGTGCACGCAATTTCTCTTCCATCTTTTTCTTTCAATTTACTTTTAGCTCGCGCTCAGATTCCTTATTGTTTGGATCTTTGGTTTTCTTGTCGCAGTTTAGCTTTGTGCTGTAAAAGTTGTCAATATTGGACTGTTTGTATATGTAGGCTCTTGAAAGTTTAAGAAATTTTCTTTCGTAGAATTTAGTAATGGATGAATCACAGGGACAGGGTAGTTCAAATTCGCCGGCACCTTTTCTCATCAAGACATATGAGATGGTGGATGATCCATTAACCAACTCATTGGTGTCTTGGAGTCAAAGTGGCGGTAGTTTTATTGTCTGGAATCCTCCGGATTTTGCTAAAGATTTGCTGCCTCAGTACTTCAAGCACAATAATTTCTCCAGTTTTGTGAGGCAGCTTAATACATATGTAAGTTCACTCTTCTTTTTCTTCTTTTTCTTTTTTTTTCCGCTTCGTTTTGAGCAAAGTATGCTGCTGTTTGATTAAGAATTGATTAGATTTGAAGCCCCAGATTGGTTTTTCATTAGAAAATGATTCCTTTCTTTACAATATGATGTGTTGAAGCTCATTCTGACTTGAGATTGGTATGTCTCTATGTGTAATCTTTACAGTTTGTTTATGCTTGAGTCTGGTATACCACAACAACAACAACAAGACCATGCATATTATTAGCTTACGGTGAATATTTGCTGAAGCTTTGAATTTTATGTGAGTAGGGATTCAGGAAGATTGATCCTGATCAGTGGGAGTTTGCAAATGAGGAATTCATACGAGGACAGAGGCATCTCTTAAAGAACATTCATAGACGCAAGCCAGTTCACAGCCATTCCACGCAGTCTCCCACTCCACTAACAGAAACGGAAAGAAATGAATTCGAGGCCAAAATTGAGAGACTCAAAAAGGAGAATAGCTTACTTCAATTAGAGCTGCGGAGGCGTGAGAGTGGAAATCACGAGTTTGAGTATCATGTACAATCAGTACTCGAGCGTCTAAGGTACTTGGAAAATCGACAGACGCAAATGATCGCCTGTTTAGCTAACCTGTTGAAGAAACCGGGATTTTCCTCGGCTCTTAATCAACAAGCAGAAGTTCACAGCAAAAAGAGAAGGCTGTTGAGGCCTACGACTATTGAATACTTTGATGATGTAAAATCCGCAAGCCTAAGTGTGAATGAACAGAAAGAGAACCCAGATGCTACTTCTGATCCATCTCCGGCGTTGAATTTGGAACAAATTGACAGGCTAGAATCCTCAGTGGACTTTTGGACATTTTTTTTGTGCGGCATTGGGGAAGCTTTTAATCAAGATGTGTACGATTTTGGGGTATTGCGACCAGTGTCTGCTGTCACCGATGATGAAATTGAAGAGGGTGTGTCATCAGAAGAACACGATGGGTTATCAAATGTGTCATCTCCCAAGTCAATGGATGTTCATTCATCCCCCAAGCAGGCGGCTAGTTCAGAGAACCCCGTTGACGGTGCTAGTGCCACTGAGGATGAGACAGCAAATTCTTCAGTTAAAAATCGAGCAAATGATCAGTTCTGGGAACAGTTCCTGACAGAGACTCCTGCCGCAGCAGCTTCATCCAGCGCACGGCCTGAAAGTAGGGATCCTGAGAGCGGGTCAGCTTATGTGAACAAACCAGCTGAAGCCGACAGCAAAAAATTTTGGTGGCACAGTAACAATTTGGATACTCTTACAAGGCATTTTGGGAACCTTACTTCCGCTGGATGAAATTAAATTACTATTGTTTGATTATTGCATCAGGACTTTGATTTCTGTAAATTATAATTAAGTAGAGACTAGAGAGAGATACAATTACTTTTGATTTTGAATTGGACTTTAAATTTTCTGAAATTTTATTTAATTGTTTCAGTGCATAATGGGAGTCAGCTATATGAATTTCTTCGGTCAATTTTTGTGTCTATCTAAACTAATTCCTCGTAGAAAATCCTTGATACTCAGATCTTGTCTGTGTGCTTTCAGGCTGTCCTAATATATATTCTATTCATGCATTTTTGCTGCTTTATTTCTGATTATTAATGAATTTCATCGACGACAATAACCAGAAACTCCTGTCTTAACTTCAGTTTCATAACGATGTATAAAAGGCTGAATTTTGAAACTAAAGTAACATCTTTTTTTTTCTTTTTTTTTTGGGTTTAAACAAGAATAATGGCGAAACAAGATTTTTGGAAACTAATCAACAGAAGAAAACAAAAGAAAATGAGGCAAACTTTGCATGGAGAATAATCAACAGACATGGAACATTGCATCAGTAAAAGTGGGACCTCTATTTATTTATTTATTCCATTTTGCACAAAGCTAGAATCATTTGTCTTTTCCAAACAAAAATATCAAACAATTTATTGGGTAAGGCCGTTTAGTATGGTTAAAATAACTTGTTAAGGAAAGCCTTCATTCCCCTTGGAAACAAAGTTCAAAAAATTAAAAAGAAATACGCGCTGGAGAGAGAGTGAGGGTTGCAAAAATGCTTCTAGATCTCATGGAATAAGGTAGTATCGTTTTTTAAACGGAGTTTTTGATTTTGAATTTGTTTTATGGAATAAGAATGATTAGTTTTTGTTGAAAATGAAAGTATGTTTGGTAGCTTGTTTAAAGATAGTGCTTGAAAATAAAGAAGTTGAAAAAATATTTGGTTGTTTGTTGTGGAAAAATAAAGATAGAAAAAGAGAGTAGAGAATTATTTAATGAAACCTTTTCTTAGTAGTTGTATTATTTAATGAAACCTTCATCAAAGAATAATATAATACAATGAATATAGATATATATTTTATATCATTAAATAATTTATATATTTAGCTATTACATTATGATGTATTATATATTATTACAAATGAATATAGGTACATGGTTATTTTAATAATTTCTTAAAAACTTTTAATTATGTAAAAAAATTGTATTTGTAAGATAATATTAATTGAGGAAATCTTCAATTACTTTATAATTATCATATATTTGTTTTTATTAGTTCTGAAGATGTAACTTATTTTAATAATTTCTTAAAAACTTTTAATTATGTAAAAAAAATTGTATTTATAAGATAATATTAATTAAGGAAATCTTAAATTACTTTATAATTATCATATATTTGTTTATATTAGTTGTGAAGATGTAACTTATTTTAATAATTTCTTAAAAACTTTTAATTATGTAAAAAAATTATATTTATAAGTTAATACTAATTGAGGAAATCTTAAATTACTTTATAATTATCATATATTTGTTTATATTAGTTGTGAAGATGTAACTTCTTTGTTGATATATTTTCATCAATATATAAGAGTTTTGCAATCATTTTTAGATAACTACATATTGGTTGAACACTGTAATATTTACTATAATAATTATGTGATATTATTTTTTATTTAAAACAACTTATTTAATATATTAAGTGATTAGGCTGTAAGGTATAGAATAAATTCTTGTTACTATTGTTAAATATTTGTTATAATAATTTTGTAGGTGCCATATTCCAAAAGGCACCTAACCATGCCACGTGTCCATCTTATTGGATAACAAAAGGTATTCTAGGGAAATAACACATAAACTATTCCGGGATAAATAACACCCAAACTATTCCGGGGGAATAATACCTAAGGAAAAATTCTAGCAAGAGGGGGGGAACTAGTTCTGCAATCCATTAGCTTAGGAAAATCACGTCCAAAGGTCATATGAGTAAGGAAACACATAGGGTCAGAATAATTCCCTAGATCATATTCACCTCTAAGTGTACAGAAATGATGGGTGACACATGTTCTTAGATTGAGGGTTCAAAGAAAAACCCTAAATCCATATAACTCATCATCTATAAATAGAGACCAATCTTTAAGAGAAAGAAAGTCTTTGCCTCCAAAAGAAGCATTACTCATATATATAGAGAGAGAAACTAATCTTCTCCATTTTTCTTCTTTCTTTAATTTTAATCAAACACTAACTTAGGCGTTGGAGTGCCTTTTTCAGATACTCACCCCTCCGATTTCGAGGCCAAGGATCATGACAACTTCTCTATAAATTACAAATACGTATGAAGGTAAAAAATTCCAGCCCCTTCAAATTTATTTCTTCAATTATTTCTTTATTCATAGAATCAGGAAATCTATTATACTATGTTATAAAGTCAAGATGGTGAAGCCCTTTGGCCAAGAGCAAGAAGTGAAACAAAATAGAGAACACATGTTCTTTTGTCTTCTTTGTAAGCATTGGAAAATGGAAATATTTTGTTTCCAATGACTAGAGAAATTTTCACCAAAATGAGCCCACCAAATAAGGGTGTGTTTGGTATGATTTTTTACTAATTGCTTTTTGTTTTATGATAATATAAAAGTGTAAAACTTGTTTGGTGGATGCATTTTTAAACTATAAACAAAAAATACAAAAATAAAAAAGTTTTTAGTTTCTATTTTTTCTTCATAAATGTAGAGAAAGCTAAATAGGCGTTCTTTACCTTTTTTGTTTTCTATCATTGTGGATCCTACACTTGTAATGCAATAATTACCGCTAAAGTTTAGTAGGTCTCACGTGTTTGTTAGATAAATGATTTATTTTAATATAGTAAATTTGTAATTAAAAAATGCTATGCATACATTAATAAAAAAATTATATTATTAATAAAAATAAATTTAGCGTAATTAACATAAATAAATGTAAAAATCAATAAATAAGTTTTGAAATTCTCATAAGACAAAATTAATTTCTTTAAAAACTAAAGAAATTTACAAAATCAACGGGTGATATTTTTATTAAAATTTGACTAAATTTTTATTTTGAAAACGTATTAGAATTAGATACATAAATTCTTATAATATAATTATTGAAATATAATTTTTTTTTAAATATATACCGACTAAATTTTCATTATTTTTATTTTTCCAGAAAAACTACCAAACACATTTTTACAGTTTTCATTTTCAGATATTAGTTTAAAAATAAGCTACCAAATATGTTTTTATTTTTATCAAAAACTAATCATTCTTGTTCTCTAAAACAAAATAAAAAACACTATATAAAAAATAATTTCAAACACACACTAAATTTCCCACATTTTTATTTTCACAAAACGAAAAAAATTAGATTGAAAATGGTACTAAACTCAGCTTTTTGCTGACTTCCTGAGTTAAACCCATATTTTAATGAAAACTTGTATTACAAAAATAGCATTAGGCAAAATCACCAAAGAAGACAATTAAGGGACTATTTGTTTTTTTTTTTTACTTAATGACTTAATTAACTTAATTTTAATCAGTTAAGTCATTAAGTCTGTTTGTTTTTTCAACTTAATGAAAAATTTCAACCATTAAGCCATTAAGTTATTAAGCTATTTTTTTTTAACTTTTTGCTTAATCTAAAAAGTCTGAATGATATCATTAAAAGACATTCTCCAAAATATCCATATCTAATTAATTAATTTTCATTTTTATCTAAATAAAATTTAATAATTAGTATTATTATTTATCTCTATATAACTTGTGGTAATATACAGTGTTAGACTATTATTATTTTCATCTTTTTATTTTCTTCAAATTAGCATTGTTTATACTCATAATTTTTTTTATGAATATTTTTCATATAAAAACATCATAAACTATAATAAAATTGATTAACATATATAATATAGAATATTAAAGAGTTGTATTCAATTGAATATGATTTATGTTATGACAATATATTATCTTATTCATATTCTTTGAGATGTTTATTATTTTTTTAACATTTATAATTTTAAAGGTATAAATATAAAAATATTAGTTTTTCAGATTTTTTAAGTTAAAAAAAAACTTAATATTTATTTTTTGTCAATTCAGAAAAAAAAAACATATAATTCAGATTCAGATTTTCGGCTCTATTTAGAATTCAATTAATTTAAGTCTATTCAAATTTCAGATAAAAAAAAAAAGTCATCTAAGTTAGACTTAACTCTTTGGCCTTTGCATATTATGATGAACATATTTAATCCTCGTCTTAACAACTAATTAACTTAACTTCATTTCAGTACTTAACATTTTTCTTACTTTTTTTTTTAAAGTTAATTTAGTGTAATAAATGGATGAAAAAATTTGAACCATGGTATTTGTAATAGAGATTAAATATGGACAAAGAATATTTTTTACAAGTGAATTCTTTTCACACATAAAATTCACCTTCCATATAATTTATAAACCCAGGCTTGGCTTTGGCAAAGGCAAAGAAAACATTAATAAGTTCCCTGTAAATATTGTAGTGCGTGCAGGGGTTTTGCATGGATCAAAAGGAAAGACTCGCATTAATATTGTGCTTTCTTTTTCCCAATTTTGTTAAAAAAATAAAAATAAAAAGATTTTCAATAAGTTGTCACGCCTCATTAGTTACTATTTTAATTACTTAAAACATTTTAAGGAAAAAAAATGAAAATTAAGCCTTCAAATTAAAGCAAACGCATGTGGACAAAAACAGACAATAACCCCCGAACTAAACGAAGCCAAACCAAATATCTCCATTGAAGTACGCTAAGTATTACAAAAACCCGCACTCAGATCAGATCTCTTTCTCGTTAGAGCGAACGAACGAACGAACGGTCCAACCAACTAACAAAACAAACTCTCTCTCTCTCTCTCTCTCTCTCTCTCTCAAATGCTATTATAAATCTCTCTCTTTCTTCAACAGCGGAGGTAAATTTTCAAATCGTACTCGTACGTAATTTGTGTGAAAATTTTAGTTTTGATGAGCTGAACCGTGTGAATATTCATTTGTTTTGCAGTATTTTTCATTTTGTTTCGCTTGCAATTTGTTTTGACCAAAAATTAATTGTTTAGTTATCGGTGTGGATTTGTATGTCAATGCTAAATACAAAGACGAATCACACGTTCAGTTCTGCTTTTGGCTTTTAGTTTTTCTTGACAGAATGATTGTTTGGAGTTTGAATTCAAATTTTAAGTAGTCATCTGATTTGTTATGGTGTTTTGGTTGGAACAGGTAGCAATTTCAATCTAAGCACAGCGTTGTGTGAGTTGTAAAAATTTGTTGTTTCTTCATGTTTGTGAAATTGGATTTTAATTAAGAGATTAGGAGATTGTAGAGAGCGTTTTGGATCCAGATGCAAGCCGAGTAACGCAGGAGTCAAATTCATTCATAGTGCAAACCAATCTTCATTTCTCGGGCTGGTGCAATGAATAAGGCATAGTGCATTTTGAATGCCAGTCAGAAGCATAGAACACTCCGATTTTAGGTTGCTTTTGCTTTGCTAGGGAGTTAGAAATAAAGAATCCTAGGAGTAGTACAGATCAGTGTTTTTTCCTTTTTTTTTTTCTCCCTTTAAAAAGGGGAAGTATGCAGAATGGAGGTGATTCTCCGGAAGTTGATTCCATACATGGTGAAAGAAATCGGGACAAAAAGTATGTGCCTTTTGATATTGAAAATGGGTCTGAAACAGATGTAAGCTTATCAAATATTGGTGTTGGTGGCCCGGGATCTTTTGGTAATGGTAACACATTGCCACCAAAGTCTAAGACTAAGAGTGTTGTTTCTGCTGCTGATGTGTTGAAGACTTTATTTCTCATTCTTATGTGGTACACTTTCAGCACATTTTTGACCTTGTAAGTTATTTTTATTCAATCAATTATACAACTTTTAATGGTTCTTATAAATTTTGTATTGTTCCTTTTTCATTTATATCTTTGGTTGGTTTGATTAGGTATAATAAAACTCTTTTAGGAGATGATATGGGAAAATTCCCAGCTCCTTTATTGATGAATACCGTCCACTTTTCGATGCAAGCTATTTTATCAAAGGCAATCATATGGTTTTGGTCCCATAGGTTTCAACATACTGTTTCTATGTCGTGGAGGGATTACTATGTCAGAGGTAACCTCACCAATTTATGCCCTTCTCTTTCTGATTTTGTATTTGAACAAGCAAGTTGGGCAATATCTTTTGCAAATTATTAAAATCTGTTGCTTATTATTTATTCATACTGCTGACCTAACAGAACAAATGTTTGAGAGGGGATGCTTCAATCTTGCACGTCTTCTTTTTAACTTTTTGACAACGCTATAATCCTCTTGTCCAATTAGTCTTTGTGTCTTGTCCTATCATGTATATTCTTAATCACTGAGGTCCATAAAATCTGTCATGATTGCCTAATAAAATTGTGGATGATGTGGAGTAAAAAATTTGAAATTAACCACCACTTTTTTTTTTTTTGGAGAAATTATTACTATTCAAATAATGATTTTGCACCGAATCCTGCACTGATTGAAAGGGGAAAGGTGCAATAAATTTCATCTTTTCCTATTATGGATTCAAATAGAGATTTTTTAAGGTGACTATAGAAAGGACGGGTCACCAATGCCATTGTGTAAGCAAGTATTGACACAAAGGTGTTAGAAATTGCATGTATGCTGATGGTTAACATTTTGAAAGTAATTTGATCTCATGATGGTTCATTTTTCATTTGCCTTATGTGGTAAATTATTTTTCATTCTTTCCTAATCTGAATGCTCATCGTTTGAACTTTATAAGTGATCTAAATCTGCCCAAACTTTAGTCTTATTTTATAATCTTCTTTTTTCCATGCTTTTCATGATGAATTCTCTATGACTTATTAACTTTTCTATCGACTAATGCTACAGATGGACTTTGCCTTTCACAGTTGTACCAACAGGTCTAGCAACAGCACTGGATGTCAACTTGAGCAATGAATCACTTGTTTTCATCTCTGTTACATTTGCTACAATGGTTAGTTGTTTTCTCTTTTCTTTCTGTTTAGTCAACTTCCTCTAAAAGTTTCATTATTCATATATGAGTTTTTACCTGTATAGAGCCGTCTTATTAACTTTAATCTTTCTGTTCTTGTATAGTGTAAATCTGCTTCTCCTATATTCCTCCTTGTATTCGCTTTTGCATTCAGGTAAAGTTCTTGATAATTCAGCTTCAATCCACTTTCATCAATGTTGTTATATAAATATCTTACGCGAGTGCGGGACTATTTCTTATGTGTATTATCAATATATACACACACAAATGCAAGTTAAACTTGGGCATGTGCTTTTCATGTCAGTATTTTTGTGTGTTGTTTCACTGTCTGTATCTATCCAAATTACAGTATACACCTTTTGGTGTCATGTTGTGTCAAGAAAATGAAATAGAAACCAAATATTAGTTTGGAGAGATAGCATTGATAGTCGACAAGATGAGTGAAATCAGCTTGGTGGTATTCTATGCAAAACATGAATAGTTGACATCAGAGAAGAACGTTTGTGTATTGCCTGAGGTACTTGAGTAATTTTTAGAGCCTGCGGGGATAGAGTTTCAGAAATTTGACAAGCTGCTAGTATTCTGTCTAATTATTCATCCTGCTAGAGTGTCCTTCTTCTCCTAGTCGATTATCATAATCACTAGTACTATATTTTCCTCTTTTAATGAATGAGAACTCTTGATACAGCTATTTAAACAACCAGTTGGGACTTGTGCGACAGCAGTCTCAGGTTTCTTTCATTTTGTTGAAGTACATGTGCTGAGATATTTTCGTGATCAAGAAGCTATTTTCGACTTTTTTTTTTTTTTAATTATGAACCATGGTTCTTCAGAAATATCTTTGCAACTTAACTGGAAAGATTGGTGTTAAACCTGGAGAAGACACCAAGTTGTGAGTGGTGTTACCTTCATTTTGTTAAAGTCCATGTGCTGAGATACTTTCCTGACCGATAAGCTATTTTCCACAATTTTTTTTTCCCCACAAAATGAACCATGCTACTTCAGAAATGTCTTTGCTTAACTGGAAAGATTGGTGCTTAAACCTGGAGAAGACACCAAGTTCCAACTGGTGTTACCTTGCCCCTCTAAAAAGATTCTGCTACAACTTTGGAGTGTTTCACAAAGATCCTATTTCATTGCCTTTGTCTCTGTTCAAGTATCTATCGATTTAGCATAATAATGGACACAGTATGAAACATAACCATTTACTTTTTCTAGTAGCAATAATGCTAGGGATCCCAACGTTCGAGTCCCAATGCTATGTGTCACTCATTTATTGGATGATGAATGTAAAATTTCTTATTACTCTATTCGATCATCCAATAGATGAATGCTACATCAGTCGGGACCCAAATTGGGACTCAAATGGAGCCTTTACATGTCATAGAATTATTGGTGGAATAGCTCATCTAGAAGTCTGTTAATTGGAAAAAGCTTGACCAATTCTTGTTTCACTCAATTTGCTTTCTTGATGGCTGTTACGGGTTTGTGTTGGGATTGGAATAATATTTGTGTTTGCAAATGCCAATCTGATTGTGAAGTCTGAAATATTTATGGATAATTGTTGTGTTGATGCAACAAATCTGCTTCAAAAATTTATTTTTCTAATTGCTGGTTTATTTATTTATTTTTTAAAAATCTTATTTATCTACATATTAGTAAAATATCTTTTGTTTGCTTTTCTGTAAAATTTTATGATTTTTGGTTGAACATATAAAATTTTATTTTGTTCATGATCAAACTTCAGAATTCAATTTCTACTTGTATTGTTCTACTATTTAATTTTGTATTTATCTTTTACCTTTTGAAGGTTGGAGTCTCCAAGCATTAAACTTTTAGGTATCATTATAATTATTTCTACTGGAGTGTTGTTTTCAGGTAAACGGCTTAATCATTTTCTTTTATTTATTTCTTCTAATAACAATAGTTCAGTAGCATTGTTTGCTTTCTGTATATTGTGTATGCATTTTTAGTATAAGAAAACTGTAGAAATTAAGTGAGAATGAAGCAGCCTTTGGGTCTAAAATGTTGCTTAATAAAGAGCATTAAATAGCATCTTTATTATAATATTTACCTACTGGTTACTTGTTAGTGAAACAAGGAGTTGGGGAAATTTTGTTTTTTGGAAACAAAGAGATCCCACTATAATGAAGAGTATGCCAAAACTTAAGCTCTTGGGTCGAGTGGTAACAGAGCAATTTTAGTCTCACTTTTTATGACCTATCTTGTTGTGTTAGGAGGGTATGGCTAATTTTTGGATGAATATAATTATCATGAGGACATATTGCAGAGGTTGAATATAATCGTCATGAAGACATATTGCACCTAAGATTAAGAATATAATGTAGGAAGTTTTTGCAAAGACTGTCCATAGCTTATATACTGCACCCTGAGTCCTTAAATAATCAAATCTCTAGTTAAACGCTCGTAAAAGTTTTGACTTCTATGTGGCAAGGCTTCAAGTGTATTCTATCTCACCCTTTTCTTTGATGTGGGATCTCTCTTTGATTAAACTTATTGCCATTTTCAAGGTTTTATAATTTCTCCAATATAAAACTTTTGTATTTTGTTGTGATCATATATCACTTCATATTCCAGTTGCGAAGGAGACAGAGTTTGAGTTTTGGGGATTTCTTTTTGTTATGCTTGCTGCTGTCATGTCTGGATTTCGTTGGTGCATGACTCAAATTCTTCTACAGGTATGGTTTAGTTGTATTCCTGATATACATGGTTTATGGAATTTGTGTAACTTAAACCCAATTTTTTTTTCCTACCTGACTTTATTTTTTTGTTTGGATTTCAATACGATGGTCCATGGCGAAATAAAAATGGATGTAAAGAAAGAAACTTACGGTAGGTACTTATTCTTTTTCTTTTATTTCATTTGAATTTTAGCCAATCTCAACTGCTACTAGATTTTATCTACTGCCATAAGTATCTGCAAGCATGCTTTGCACATATTAGATTTTCATGTACCGCTGTAAGCATCTGCAAGTGTGTGTAACATGTATGTTCCTCAGAATTTACTTTAGATAATGATGATACATAGAAATACTGTTTATTGGACCTTTTCTTATGAGCTTGAGCTTTTGGAATTAATAGTCTTTTAATATGGTGTCATTCTGCTTTTTTCTAAGCTAGCCAGCACTTATTGATGAACAAATTTTGCTCTTGGTAAAAAGCTTGAGTCTCTGGTGAACAAACTTATACATTACATGTCTTTCCTAGATGCTTTGCCTTAGTTTTTATACCATTATTTCTAATCAATCACTAAGAAGTGTTTTCTTTATTTTTTGTTTTTAGGTCTTAAAAATCCACTTACCTTGATGAGCTATGTGGCACCAATTATGGCGCTGGTGACTGCTCTTCTTTCTCTATTGCTGGATCCATGGCATGAATTCAAAAGGAATAATTATTTCAATAACTCATGGCATGTCACTCGGAGTTTGTTGCTGATGCTTTCCGGCGGAGCTTTGGCCTTTTTCATGGTAAGAATTGATGTCGAACAAAAGGATTGGGGGGAAGATACATTTACATGCTTTTCGTGTTGCATATTGAGTACGCTTGGTCTGAGTTTCATGGTCTCCAAAAGAAATTAATACATTTACATGCTTTTCATGTTGCATATTGAGTACACTTGATCTGAGTTTCATGGTCCCCAAAAGAACTAACTTGTTTCTCTTGTTACAGGTTTTGACGGAATTTGTACTTGTCTCGGTAACAAGTGCTGTCACTGTTCAAATTGCAGGTGTTGTCAAGGAGGCTGTTACCATATTGGTAAAACTTTTCTAGGGTAGTTCGGCTTTCTAGATTATTTTGGTAAAATGTTGGCCATTGTATGTGCTTTATTGTTTGTTCTATCTTACTTTCTTGTCGTTACCTTGTGAAATCCTTTAGTTACAATACCGTTCTGTTTGAAACATTAAATATTCAAACTCTCCTATTAGATAAGATAAATACCCTGTTTGTCATGAGCTGCAATTATTCATGATTATGGCTATTGTCTTGAAATATTTTTAACGGTCTGAGCCGTCTTTTGTAACTTTTGATTGTGATCTATAATTACATTTAGATTTTTGTTTGAGGATGTTTAATGCATCTATAGATGTAAGAATCACGCTTTGATTGTTTTACTAGTTTTATTGTCACAGTGTAGGCTGTGTAGCTCTCTCCTGCATAGACGGACACTGTGCTTTGATTGTTTTACTAGTTTTATTGTCGCAATGTAGCTGTCTCCTGCATAGACAGACACTGTATAGAATTAAACCCTAGTCTTATGTTTTCTTATTGTGTTTTTTCATTTGGTTAGTTATTTTATTAATAATTACAAATATAAAAAACATGAATGGCTACACAGTATAAGGACTCTCAAAGGATTCTACTTCAATATGTAAATGTACAGGTTGCAGTGTTTTACTTCCATGATGAGTTCACTTGGCTGAAGGGGTTTGGTCTCTTCACAATCCTGGTCGGTGTCAGTTTATTCAATTGGTACAAGTAAGTCATTAGTTATTGTAGTTTTGAACTATTATTGTATGTTTCTTCTCTTTTTCTTTTTTCCTTTTTTTTCTGTGTTAACTGATTTTGTTGTTGTCTTTTTTTTTTCAACTATTATTTGGCTGTTAGATTATTGCTTAGTGTGTAGTGGCCAAATGTGGATTGTGTGATGCAGAATACATAAGTATCCAGTTCATTGCTAATAATCTTAAAACTTCCTCTCATCAAAGAGTCCAATTAAATGGGACAAAATATAATTGTAGAGCTTTTGGACTGGACAAATTTCCCATGACTAGCCTTTGCTTTTGGCTGTTTGCATGAGAAGGATGTTCCTTTAACTTGCATGTTTTCCATGTTAAATACCCTTCTATAACATTAAACACTAAAGCTTGGTTGATGTCCATCAGATGTTATATGTCAGATTTGCGAACATTCTGGTGGTGAGCTTTAATCTTATCTGTGAACGGTTAGCCTGCTGCACAAAATTGGATCATTATACAAAGGTTCCACATTATGTGCCCTAGTAATTGAAGTTTGATAAAATTTAAGAATATGATAATGACATTTCTCGAAATTCAAGAAAGCTTCCCAATGGTCATTATGTGTCATTATAAATGGGATCAACCAACTTATAATTGCCTTGTCCTGTTGCTATCAGTTAGCAATGAGAATTGATATTTTACCGGCTCATCCAGCTAAATTTTGTCAGTCCTTTGCTCCTCACTTACCAAATTTGACATGTATTGATTGCATTTGTTTGTGGATCTCTTGAATAATATTTTGGTTTTTGATGTTTCTTCCTTACATATTAAAAATATTGAAATTTTAGAGTCTCTCTAGTCTCTGAGATTATGGATCAGAAAAGCATCTGTATTCAACATTAGTTGTGGAACAATTTACGGGCAGAATGATAAAGCTCAACTTTAAGTTACCTAATCTTAACGCCTGATTTCTGCTGTGTGCTTCTTGTCAACTTTTTCCTAATCTGGGTTTTGTTATTGATTGTTACTCTTTTTTATCCTTTTTCAGATACCAAAAGCTTCAGGCAGATCATGCAAATGAAGATGGCATGCTGGGATCACGTGAAACAAATGCTTCCGCAAAATATGTTATTCTAGAGGAGATTGATGATCTAGATGAGGGCACTTGAAGTTTCTAGTAATCACATGATTTGAATTTTGATAATCTTGTGTAAGCCTCTTGCTGAACCTTCTCCCCTAAAAACATTGGACATCTATCCAGTTTGGGGTGGAACCTTAGGTTGATGCAATGGTTTGATTTAGTATTTATCAGTGGTCCAAGTTTGTGTAATGATCCATTGATTTACATTTGATTATCAGGTTATCAGCCAAAGAAATCTGTGGCATCAGTAGTAACTGGTCTCAAGTTTGCAGTGCTTAGCAAATCTTATTTTTGGCTGAGCTTCGGCCTTGATTTTTTCCGCTTCTCAAGCAGGTCAGTGGCAGAAACGTACAGGGTGTACAAAATCAGGGGTTTAGCAAATACATTTTGGCAAGCGGAATTGAGTGAAGACTGAAGAAGCCCGTTCATGTGGGAAGTTTACCTCAAGCTTTTTACTAGTGGGTCTTGTGTAAGATACATATTTCCGAAATGCATACTCTACGGTCATTTTGTCGGTCGTTGATTTGTTGTTTAGTTTAGACATTGAGAATGCAAGGGGCGAAGCAAGCTGTAATCGATTGAACGCTTTATTTTGATTTGTTCAATGCTTCAAATATATTATTTCACTTTTTGAGGACTTTTATGGTCATCTTTTGATAAATTTGTAGGCTCCAGCTAAGTTGCAGGTATTGTTAGTAACAGCCAACTGAGCTGAACTGTTAGATTTGAAGATAGAAATCCAACGGTGATAATAGATTGTCAAAATAAAAGTGCAACCGGATGAAAAGGTTTTATAAAAAGAAATCAACTTGCTTCTTTTCTTCCTATCTCTCTCTGCACACCAGCGGACTATTTTTTGATTTGCCACAGAAATGTAGCAAAATTTTGGAATTATGCACAAACTTTTCACACCCAAAATTATGTTTGAAAAATTCCCACAGGAAATTGTTAAGGCTATTAATGATGATGTCAAAATTTCTTTGTCCCGAAAGATTGTCCACTGTAAGCATAAGTTTGTGTTGAAGAATGATTGTTTATGATGAAATAATTATTTCATACGTACAAGAGTTAATAATAATTCCTATACATTAGTTTGCACTGCTGGTATAACAAACCATGTACAGATTTCTCCTAGTCGAAATCTAGCATCCGTTTTTCTCTTTCCCTCTCTTTGGTATTAGAGCACCTCTTTTGTTCTTATTTTAAATATTTTTATATGAGTAGTTACAAGACATACTTCATTTGTTGCATGATATTTTTCTACGATTGCTAATTTTGACCAAAATCTTGACAGTTATTATAAAAATCCTTTTACTGTATTAGAAAAAAACGATGATAGTTGGATAGACAACAACCCTTTCTTAGAAATTTTAGAAAGTGCTTTACAAATTGTAGAAAACGAATTAAATAGATTTAGTATTGAACAAGTATTTTTAGACACTTTAATAGAAGAAAGATTAGGCAGTTTAAAGCTCCCAATAGATTACACATCTCCTTTACCACCTAAAATAGAAAGAAAAATAAATATTACACATTACGCTTTCACAAATTTACCAGTATTTAATTTTAGAAGAAATAATTTGCAATATTATAATATAAATAAAAAAATAGATTATTAGACAAATACGAGAATTTAGCATTAAAAATTAGGAATAAGTTAGAAGATCTAGAAAATTAGTTTATGAATTTTCAATGATTAGATTATTTAGACTTAGAAATTAGCCATCATAAAAAGTAAAAATTAAATTTGACAGAAGGAATAAAAATTAGTTGTAATATCAAATACTTAGAAAACCAATATAAACATATTCCACACACTAGTAATAGTCAACAAAATTTTATAGTAGATTTATTAATTAATTTAGGACAACATCTAGAAGTCAATATAGAAAGGCTAAAAGAGTTAGTACTAGGACTAGGCAAATTCTACGAGACAAGTAATATAAATACATTAAGAAGAAATTTAGATTTCATTAACGATTTACTAAAAGATTTTAATAGTCAAGTTAAAAGATTCCCTAGCAAGAAAGAAATAGTAGATTTAATTCAATTATTAGACATAAAAACACTTAATCCCGTAGAATTAGAAATTAAACAAATAGTAGAAAGTTTAAAATTAGAGATAGAAAATATTAAATTTACACAATGAGAAAATATTAAATTTACACAATGAGACTTACAAATTCAATTAGATGCAATAAAAATAAGAGTTAGTGAATGAGTTTAGAAAAAATATTAATAGAATCGTTAGCATAATTAAAAAGAGAAATTTCACATTTAAATCCAGTAGGTTATAACTATAGAGAATTTAGTCAGGAGGGTAACAATATTCAACAAGCACAAGCTAGCACAATAGTCAAATTATTAGTCAAAATCAATAATAGACTAAAAGACTTAGACAATAGGCTTCATAGATTAGAAAGTAATTTTCAAACCGTTAGAAAAAACAAAGAATCCGTATCTCACCTAGAACTTAGCAGCAATTTAGATAACATAGACAAAGAACTAGAAGCATTAACAAACCATGTACAAAAATTAAATTTAAGAGAACCAGTCTTAACACGTAGGACAATAGACATTAAAGATATTTTAGGACCAAAAGTAATGGATCTAGTAAGAAACAGTAGAGTAGACGTACACATGACATAAAGAATTAGAAGGTCGCTTTCATAGAAGGTCGCTTTCATTTTCTAGCAAAGGTAAAGAAATAATAGAAAGAACATAAGATATAATTAACGAATAGGATCCCGATAAATTATTAGAAAAACGTTTCGAGCAAATTAAAAGGAAAAAAAATTATATAATGAAGGTTTAAATTTAAAATTAAATAATAGTTTATATATTTACACAGATGAAACAAAATTATTAGTAGTAAATAGAGAAGAATTAACTTTAATTAGTCCAGTAGGAAGAGATTATCTTAGAAAGCAGAATTATACAGACATATACACATGGGAATAATAACCATAGGCATACTCAGTCAAGCTAGAGAGGGACTCGACACAAAAGCACATTTATATTTATATGATAGTAGATTTTATGATCACGAGCAAGCCCAAATAGCTAGTGCAGAAGTAGATTTAAAAATAAAGTAGCAGTAGTAGGATGCATACCCAATATAGATATAGACATAAATGAATTTGGTAAACATATTAAATTAAGTGTACAAACTAAAGGATATAAAATGAATACAAAATATAAAAACCTTAGAATTGAAACATTTTTTCTAGGAAAATTATACAATAAATATCATAAGAAATTTAGATTTGAAAGTAAAATATTGTAGATTGTTTTAAAAGTCAGTACGTAAAAATTATAGTACCTAAAAAAATAACCAGTAGCAAATTAAATGGTTTAGAATGGATATTGCCTAAATTAGAACAAGATGGAATGTTAGAAGTACTAGAGACTAGTTATACTTATATGAATAGACAAAATCAAGTTACACAAAGATTTAGTAATTATAGATAGAGAAGTAATCTAGAATTATAAGAAAATGAAGAAGAGATAGAAATTAATATGGCAATAATAGACAATTTAGACATAGATAAACAAAAAACATTAATTAGTAATAGAGATAAAATTATAGACTTAATATTTAGTGAACCTAAAAAATATTTAGATGAAGAATTATTTGAAGAACTATGTAATAATGATGAATTAACAGACGAAGATATAGACAGAGAATTAATAAAAAAAAATAGATTTTAAAAATTTAGAAATAGATGAAATTTATTACTTAGAACATGCAGATGAAATATTAGTAGGAGAAAAAGACGAAAAACCAGAAGTAGGAAAAAAGTAGCCATAAACCGGTATTAGAACCTATAGTAGAACCATCCAATGTAGAAACTTACTTAGACAAACGAGGAATCCCAGAAACTAATGAAAAATACACAGAAGCCGAAAGAGTATTTAAAACTAAAACAAAATTAGAAAATTGGAAAACTATGCCACAAGCTAGAGATTTATTAGTACTAGAATTAGAAGACCATAAACCTAGTCAATGGAAACAAGTATTTAACCCGTGGAAAGGTAATTTACTTAGACATTCTATGGAAGCATTAGCAATAATAATAGACCCAAATTATAAATTAATATATTTAGAAAGTACTTTAGGAAGTAGAGAAAGACAAATATATTTAGGATGGAGAGAATGGATGAAGAAAAAAAAAATTAGAAGAATTAGACAATTTTGATACAAATATTACAGTAATTAGTTTGATTGATTTAATGAAAAAAATAGTACTAGGAGTAGATGAAAAAGACGATGTAATTAAACAGATTAAAGATATTAGAAATTTATAACAATTAAAAATTTGTGACTTAAGATATTTTGATGAATATGCTAATTATTTCTATAAATATTGGAGTGAAAGAGGTAGACCATTTGACGAAAACTTATTATTAAAATTCGTAGACAAATTACCAGGCAAGATGGGAGAAAAATTACACAACGAATTAATTAATTGGTTTAAAACTAAACAAACACAAGGAATTAATTATTATGCTATATGATTACCAGTAATAGAATACGTTAGAGGTAAAATTAGAGAATATTGTGAAGAAGAAAAACATAGACACCAGTTAAAATTACGATTTAGAAAAATGTATATAGATATGATAGAAGTACCAATGTTAGGATGTAATTATCCTAATTACTGTAGACATAAGAAATAGAGAAAGCATAGGAAGAAATATAGTCAAAATAAGTCACCTTATAGACATAATAGTATAAAATTTTATAAAAAGAAATTCTTTAAATATCATAATAATAAACAAAAAGTCAAGACGGCATTCAAAAAAGGTAAACGTATATACAAAAGGAATAAAACTTGTAAATGTTCTTTATGTGGAAAAGAAGGACACATTAAACAAAATTGCCTAGAAAACAAAAAAGTTAATCAATTAGAATTAGATAATTATAATATAGAAGAAGAAATTTTAGATATAAAAGAAATTCTTAATATAGATCAATTATCCGATAGCGACAGTAGATGTATAGTCAGTAATAGTGAATCTGACACTAGTAGTAATTCAAGCTTAGAATTAGAATCACACATAGAACCAGAAATAGACATTAATGTTCTAGAAACTTTTACTTCATTCTTTGGTAAAAATTCTACAAATTGTAATAAAAAATTTTGAATTAGGATATAGAAACACAGACACAGGAAAATTATTTTGTAATAGTTGTAAAGATAAATAACCTATAGAAGATGAAACAATAGAAATAAATAGAGTAGACAGCGAATTAATAAATAGAGATGTATAATTATTGTTTAAAAAAGAAACTGTTTATACTAAAGCACACAAGCACAAATAAATGTATAATACATGATAGCTTGGTACCCAAAGAAAATAGAAACAAACTTAGAAACCCTGTATACATTAGACAATTTAATTGAGAATTAATGCCAATTACATAATGTATAAATAACACACCAATAAGAATAAATGGTGAAACACATGTTTTGCCACAAACATTTATTTCAAACCAAAAAGTAGGATATAAATTTTATATTAGGAAATAATGGTAGTATACTAATAACTCCAAATGGAGTAAATTTCTTTAAAAAGTCAACATTCATTCAACCTAAATACGAAACACATATCTTACCATATGAAAAGAAAACTTTAGTAGTATAAAAACAATTAGACATAGAATTTTTTTATTCTTTATTAGAAGAAGAAAAAGATGTAGCCAGCTGTAGTGGACTAGAATTAAACAATGATGAAGTAGAAACCTTAGACAATGAGGAAATAGACAACTATTTAGAAGACATATTAAATGTAGAAAAAGAAGTAGAGTGTTTAGAATGTCAAAAATGGCCAGAAGAAATTAGAAAAGTTAGAAATAATAGGAAACAACCCAATTAGAAAAGATAATAAAGAAATATATAAATTAGAAATCATTAATCCAGATATAACAGTAAAATCACAAGATTTAGCTTATAGTTTGGAAGATAGAAAAGAGTTTAAAATGCATATAGATGAATTATTATAATTAAAAGTTATTAGAAGTAGTACCAATAGACATAGGAGCCCTGCATTTATTGTAAATAACCATAGTGAACAAAAACGAGGAAGAAGTAGAATGGTAATAAACTATAAAAGATTAAATGATAATACTTCAGACAATAGTTATAAAATACCTAATAAAGATGAGCTAGTAAATTGTATACAGAATGCTAAATATTTTTCTAAATTTGATTGTAAAAGTGGATTTTGACAAATAAGAGTCCACGAAGAATCTGTTCAATTGACAACTTTTAATTGTTCAGAAGAACATTTTGAGTGGTTAGTTATACCGTTTGGACTTAAAAACACTCCACAAGTATTTCAAGTTAGAATGGATAGAATATTAAAACCTTATTCAAAATTTTGTATAGTTTACATAGATGATATTTTAGTGTTTAACCAAAATAAATTTATGCATATTACCCATTTAAATAAAATTTTAGATTGCTTTAAAAATAATAATAATATAGTTTTCTAAAAAGAAAATAGAATTATTAAAACAAAAAAATATATTTTTTAGGATTAACGATAGACAGGGGAACAATAGAATTACAACCACACATAGTCAGCAAAATATTAGAATTTTTCATACAAAATAGAAGATACAAAAGAATTACAAAAATTTTTAGGACTATTAAATTATAGTAGAAAATTTATGCCAAATCTCATTACATTAATAAGACCCTTATATAATAAATTCAGTAAAAATGGACAAAAATATTTTAATAGTGAAGGTATAAAATTAATTCAAAAACTTAAAGAAATAGTTAAAAATCTCAAACCCTTAGCATTACCAACAGACGGTTATTATAAAATCATACAGACAGATGCCAGTAGTTTAGGATGGGCAGGAATATTAATACAAAAACCTAATAAAGATAGCTCTAAAGATAAAGGAAGAAATAGCGATGTATACTAGCGGAAAATTACAAAACAAAAGGTAGAAAATCTAGCACAAAATTAGAAATTTTATGAATAATAAATTCTTTAAATTCATTTCATTTGTATATACAAAATGATAAATTTACAATTAGAACTTATTGCAATAATATTATAGAATTCTATAAAAAGTACAAAAGAAAAACTTTGAAAAGAAAAATTCTTTTATTAGTAAGAGATGGATATATTTTTTAGAAGTAATAACATGTAAAGGATACAAAGCAAAATTGGAACATATAGTAGGTAAAGATAATACATTAGCAGACATTCTTTTACGACTAATAAATCAATGATTATTTTACAGGAATGGAGCGATATATGAATTTCGGTCCAATCAAGCTTAGACAATTCCCATCAGGAACAAATTTAAGTTATAAAAGTAAAATTCAATTATTAGATAGTCAACAATGCATATTAGACAATTTATGGTGTGCTAATAACCCACAAGACAAACTAAAAGTAGCCAATGCACTCATGCATTATTTTAGACAAATTAATGAACGCGTAAACAGTAATCATTTTGCATTTTTCGTATTAGTTAGTGGTAGACAACTAGGAATTTATAGTCAGTGGAGAGAGGTAGTTGATTTGAAGATCAATTATCCTGATCCATATGCTAAAGGTTTTTACACATTTCATGAAGCCATAGAATATGCTAGACGTGAAATAGGACCGAATTATCATGTTAGTCAGTTGATAAATCCTTTAAACAATGCATCAACAACTTCATCTCGACAGTCAAATAATCCCTTAGACAATGCATCAATAGCCTCATCATCATCATCATCTATACAATTTTGTAATCATTGTGAAGTCATGGCACGAACAATTAAAAAGCTTAATGAGACTAGATATCATTTAGATAGTATATTAGAAGCATATAGACAAAAAATACTTGCATTGAAAAATGCTAAAGAAGACCATCAAAAAACCCAAAGCACCCATAAAACCCAAAAAATGCTTACACCAAAACAGCCATTAAATAAATTATTCGACCATACCCCAGCCGAACAATTAAACAAAATACAACAACTTTCATTTTTTCTTGGTGATGCAGTAGACACAGTAAAAGAAAAAGTTATAGAAAACATGTGTACGTATTTTATTTCTTTTGCCAATCAATTGTTTGATAGCCAGTTAAATTTCTTACTTGAATTTGGACCCAGCTGGTCAGAATTAAACAACATTACTGCACTTAGACATAATTTTCCTATAATTTCTTTTGATTACTCCCTAGCCAAAACCATAGACAATGAAGACATCTTGTACAAAGCCCTTAGCTTTGAAATGATACGAACCATTTATATTTTTAGCCAGGACAAGTTTAAATTCTTTCCACCAACCTTAAACAGAGCCTTAGCCGCTATAAGCAAAGCACCATTAGTAATCAATTTTAATTCTACACCACCTAGACCTCAAATAATTAATAAAACCAAAACCGGTGTCATATTACCAGCCTACCATGTAAATCATGAAATGACATCCTTCTATGAATGGTTACATACTCATGACATGATCATTGCTCAGGCAGAACACTACACAATCATCGCCCAAAAGCATGTTGTCTGTGAGGAGTTACTCATTCCTTCACTACAAATCAAAGTTGATAATCTACAGAAACGTGAATAATACTTGGAGGCGCTAGATGAAATAAATGACATGTCATCATTGGGACATGAATCTGAAGCTATGAGTCATCAATCTTTGGATGAGGATATAGTTGAAGCCGTTGATGAAATGATGGAGCGATATGAGACACCATTAAAAACAAAGTAGTCAGCAGTAGACAAAGTCAGTGTAAAGTTAAAATAGCCAGAGTCACGTGGTTTTAAAGATAATCCTTACTCACTACCCGATAAAGGAAAAACTGTAAAAATACCTTTTTCATTTTGTCTTTTCTTACCGACAGTGAGTCATCACTAAAAATAGTAGCTAGTTACTATTTGTAGACAGTGAGTCACTATAAAAGTACTAGTTAGCCAGTTTGTACTTTTTAAATTAATCGTTGGCTTTTCACCACATGTAAAGAGTCATTTTCTGCTTTTGTCTTTTGTAATCAATATCAATAATAGTCCAAAAGTCTAGAGTTGTATATAAAGACTTTCAAGTCTATGTAAACGTAGAGTTGGAAAAAAGTGTCGTGAATATGCTAACAAGCAAGCATTCAACTTGTACTCAAAATCAATATCAATAAAATTTTCTTTTTTAAACACTTTGCAATTTTTTTAGACAGCAACTAGCAAGCAAGCAAGTAAGTAGTTTTACTCTTTACTTTTATTTAACTTTCGGGTTCAAAAGTCTAGCCTAGTTAACAAAAGTAGAAATTATATTTAAAACATTAACAAAAGGTTGTCCTTGTTATCATTCAGGAGCAAAGAATTTCTGGAGGGAAAGTTTTTAATGAAAATTAAGGTTTTTATTTTTGAAAAAAATAATAAGAACTTAGTAAAAGTTTTTGTTGATTTTCTAAAAGCTTCTTTTTAAACACTGTCTCCGTTGGCCCATTTAGCTGTTAATGTGTTGAGAATGCGTTTTTGGGTGTTAGTCAGGAGTTGAAAGTGTGTTTGATATGCATGTTTTCAGAAGCAGTTAAATAAACTTTGAAAGGCCAGTTTTTGGCAAAGCAGCTTCCGCAATTTTCATAAAGCTTTTTTGAGATTACTCTGTATATAGGCGGGAAACCAAAGAGACGAAAAGAGAAAAACGGACACTAGGTTCCGACTAGGAGAAAGTTGTACGTAGCTTGTTATACCAGTAGTGAAAACATATTTAATTCCCATTCGAGTTGCCCATCAGAATATATATCGCTGGTTTCCCAGTGGGTGAATGGGTCATGAGTGTGTCGATTAGGAGCAGAACAAGCCAATCTTAACTGGAGGGGCTAAAGAATTTTTTTCAAACTTATAAAATAAGTATTTTATTAATATATATTTACTTTAATAAAAAATATTAAATATTGATATTTTTTTAACTGGAGGGGCTAAAGAATTTTTTCAAACTTATAAAATAAGTATTTTATTAATATATATTTACTTCAATAAAAAATATTAAATATTCATATATTTTTTAAAGGGCCCATGTAATCCCTTAATAGATCCGCCCCTGGTGTTGGTGGTTGGACGGTACAGAATAGACCCAAGGAGAATGCAGGGTTGACTTCTGTCCCTTGAATAAATTTTTTGAGTCGAACTCTTATTTTATCATTGAAATACTCTGCAAGTGAAAAAAATCCTGCAGTCTCCTTTCCAAATCATTCCGTATTGCACTCTTCATTGTCGGCGATGAGTGTTAGCGGGAACTGGTGTTCTGTTCTTTTCTTTCTGATTTTCTCTACGCCATTTTCTTGCTTGGTTGATGCCCAAAGGTTTGATTATCCGACAGCGAACCTCTCTACTTCATGGACCAACGGTCCGTCAGCTTCTCACTCGGTAGCTTTTACTGACGGATCAAAGGTGAGAGCCATCCTTCTTAGGGGAACCTTTGGCCCCAGATATGCATGTGGCTTCTTCTGCAATGGCACCTGTGACTCTTATATATTTGCTGTTTTCATAGTTCAGACCAATAGTGCTTCCTTAATCGTTTCTCCAGCTAGCGGATTTCCACATGTAGTCTGGTCTGCTAATCGTAACAAACCTGTTCGAATAAACGCAACCTTAGAACTCACTTCGGATGGGAACTTGGTCTTGCAAGATGCTGACGGAGCTATTGCTTGGTCGACGAATACCAGTGGTAAATCTGTTGTGGGCTTAAACTTGACAGACATGGGCAACCTTGTACTCTTTGACAAGAATAAAGCAGCCGTTTGGCAATCTTTCGATCATCCAACGGACTCGCTGGTTCCTGGCCAAAAATTGTTGGAAGGGAAGAAACTTACAGCTAGTGTTTCAACCACGAATTGGACGGATGGAGGTTTGTTTTCACTTTCTGTCACTAACGAAGGATTATTTGCTTTCATAGAGTCTAATAATACTTCAGTACCGTATTATAAATTACTCAGAGCCTCAAAAACAAGTAAGGAACCAAGCCATGCTAGATATCTGAATAGAAGCTTAGCTTTATTCATAAATACCTCCGAACCAAGGGAACCAGATGGGGAAGTTTTTCTTCATCCAGCATTATTATTCCCGGGACAGTACATGAGATTGTGGCCTGATGGACATTTAAGAGTTTACGAGTGGCAACAATATAATGGGTGGACAGTAGTGGGAGATCTATTGACAGGTATTTTTGGGGAATGCGGTTATCCTCTGGTTTGCGGCAAGTATAGCATCTGCTCTCGGGGGCAATGCAGTTGTCCTGCAACCTATTTCAAGCCATTAAATGAAAGACAGCCTGCCCTTGGGTGCTCCCAGATTACTCCCTTATCGTGTGAAGCTTCGCAAGATCATAGTTTTGTTGAACTCAATGATGTCACTTACTTCGCGTTTAGCTCATTTAGCTCGGACCTTACGAATACAGATCCGGAGACATGCAAACAAGCCTGTTTAAATAATTGCTCTTGCAAAGCTGCTCTTTTTCAGCGTGGTTTGAACTCTTCTGCTGGAGATTGCTACTTACCATCTGAAATCTTTTCAATGATGAATAATGAGAAGGAAAGGACTCATTATAACTCAACTGCTTACATTAAGGTTCAAAACTTGCCAGTGCCAGGTGCAAGTCCTGGAGGAAAGGAGAGGAGCCACAGAAAAAGAATAATGGGGTTCATCCTTGGATCTTTCTTTGGTTTATTAGTTCTAATTGGTATCTTGATCTTTTTCTTTGGGAAGAAAAAGGGGGCTGATGAAATTGAGGAAGATTGTTTAGGTCAAGTGCCAGGACTACCCAAAAGATTCTCATTTGAAGAGTTGAAAGTCATGACAGACAATTTCAGAAAGATACTGGGTAAGGGGGGTTTTGGCTCAGTCTTTGAGGGGACACAAACTGATGGCACAAAAGTTGCAGTGAAACGTCTTCAAGGAATTGGTGAAATCAATAAATCTTTCTTAGCAGAGGTGAAGACAATTGGAAGCATTCACCATCTGAACTTGTTGAGGTTGATAGGGTTTTGTGCTGAGAAATCTCATAACCTTCTTGTTTATGAATACATGCCGAATGGATCTCTAGATAGGTGGCTTTTCCAGAGATCAGATGAGTTTATGCTTGACTGGCAGCAAAGAAAGAAGATCATCCTTGATATTGCCAAGGGACTAACCTATCTCCATGCAGATTGCAGGCAGAAGATACTCCACTTGGATATCAAGCCCCAAAATATTCTGCTAGATGACAACTTTAATGCCAAAGTTGCTGATTTTGGTTTGTCGAAATTGATTGACCGGGACCAGAGCCAAGTTGTGACAACCATGAGAGGAACTCCAGGCTATTTGGCTCCTGAATGGCTTAGCTCAGTAATTACAGAAAAAGTAGATATCTACAGCTTTGGAGTTGTGATGTTGGAGATATTGTGTGGCCGGAAAGTTTTTGACCGCTCTCAGCCTGAGGAGGAAGACATGTATTTGCTAAGCATATTCAATAAGAAGGCAGAGGAGGACAAATTGTCTGATCTGGTAGATAAACACAGTAACGATATGCAATCGAATGAAGAAGAAGTAGTGAATATGATGAAGGTAGCTGCATGGTGTCTGGAAAGTGATTTTGTAAAGAGACCTTCCATGTCAATGGTAGTTAAGGTTTTGGAGGATGTTACAGAGTTTGAGCATAACCTCCATTATAACTTGGTTCATCTACCAACTACAGCAGCATTAACAAACGTTGATCGTAGAGAAGAAAATGATAAACCCATTACTCAATTGTTGCCTTCAGTTTTGTCAGGGCCAAGATGACAGACGGCTAGCAGGTATACATACCACTTTTCCATTCTTGATTAGCATTAATAATGTTTACCAACAACTTTTGTTTTTGGACTTGAAAAAGAAATCCAATTGGGCTTTACCAGCAACCTTCAGCATCTTTCTTGAAAAAAATAAAATACAATTGGCCCCAAATTTTTGTAGGGTTATTCGTGGATACAAACCGGAATAAAAGAAACTTTAAATCTTTGATAAGAATGTAAGTTTCATTATTGATTTATTATGCAAATTTAAATTCGTGGACCAATAACTGCAGGAACCTTCTAACGTACGTATGTGCTAATTCAGATATTCGTGGCAAGTCTCAGTAGTAATTGATCTCAAATTTGCAGTATCTGGCGACTCTTATCATTGACTGATCTTTGGCCCTGATCTTTTCTGCTTCTCAAGCAGATCAGTGGCAGAAACAAGAAGAGGGTGCCTACAACATTAAACTTTTGCCAAGCAAAATTAAGCGAAGAAGTCCAATCTTATGGGAAGTTAACTCAAGCTTTTACTAGTGGATCTTCTGTAAGATAAATACTTCCGAAAAATGGATGTTCTACAGTGATTTTGTCAGTCTATATTTGTTGTTTAGACGCTGAGAATGTCTGTCTTTAGACATTGCGAATGTAAGTGGGGGAGGCGAAGCAAGCTGCATTACATTGAACACTTTATTTTGATTTGTTCAATGCTTCAATATATTTATATATAGTAGGTCTAAAATGTTGCTTAATAAAGAGCATTAAATAGTATCTTTATTATAATATTTACCTACTGGTTACTTGTTAGTGAAACAAGGAGTTGGGGAAATTTTGTTTTTTGGAAACAAAGAGATCCCACTATAATGAAGAGTATGCCAAAACTTAAGCTCTTGAGTCGAGTGGTAACAGAGCAATTTTAGTCTCACTTTTTATGACCTATCTTGTTGTGTTAGGAGGGTATGGCTAATTTTTGGATGAATATAATTATCATGAGGACATATTGCAGAGGTTGAATATAATCGTCATGAAGACATATTGCACCTAAGATTAAGAATATAATGTAGGAAGTTTTTGCAAAGACTGTCCATAGCTTATATACTGCACCCTGAGTCCTTAAATAATCAAATCTCTAGTTAAACGCTCGTAAAAGTTTTGACTTCTATGTGGCAAGGCTTCAAGTGTATTCTATCTCACCCTTTTCTTTGATGTGGGATCTCTCTTTGATTAAACTTATTGCCATTTTCAAGGTTTTATAATTTCTCCAATATAAAACTTTTGTATTTTGTTGTGATCATATATCACTTCATATTCCAGTTGCGAAGGAGACAGAGTTTGAGTTTTGGGGATTTCTTTTTGTTATGCTTGCTGCTGTCATGTCTGGATTTCGTTGGTGCATGACTCAAATTCTTCTACAGGTATGGTTTAGTTGTATTCCTGATATACATGGTTTATGGAATTTGTGTAACTTAAACCCAATTTTTTTTTCCTACCTGACTTTATTTTTTTGTTTGGATTTCAATACGATGGTCCATGGCGAAATAAAAATGGATGTAAAGAAAGAAACTTACGGTAGGTACTTATTCTTTTTCTTTTATTTCATTTGAATTTTAGCCAATCTCAACTGCTACTAGATTTTATCTACTGCCATAAGTATCTGCAAGCATGCTTTGCACATATTAGATTTTCATGTACCGCTGTAAGCATCTGCAAGTGTGTGTAACATGTATGTTCCTCAGAATTTACTTTAGATAATGATGATACATAGAAATACTGTTTATTGGACCTTTTCTTATGAGCTTGAGCTTTTGGAATTAATAGTCTTTTAATATGGTGTCATTCTGCTTTTTTCTAAGCTAGCCAGCACTTATTGATGAACAAATTTTGCTCTTGGTAAAAAGCTTGAGTCTCTGGTGAACAAACTTATACATTACATGTCTTTCCTAGATGCTTTGCCTTAGTTTTTATACCATTATTTCTAATCAATCACTAAGAAGTGTTTTCTTTATTTTTTGTTTTTAGGTCTTAAAAATCCACTTACCTTGATGAGCTATGTGGCACCAATTATGGCGCTGGTGACTGCTCTTCTTTCTCTATTGCTGGATCCATGGCATGAATTCAAAAGGAATAATTATTTCAATAACTCATGGCATGTCACTCGGAGTTTGTTGCTGATGCTTTCCGGCGGAGCTTTGGCCTTTTTCATGGTAAGAATTGATGTCGAACAAAAGGATTGGGGGGAAGATACATTTACATGCTTTTCGTGTTGCATATTGAGTACGCTTGGTCTGAGTTTCATGGTCTCCAAAAGAAATTAATACATTTACATGCTTTTCATGTTGCATATTGAGTACACTTGATCTGAGTTTCATGGTCCCCAAAAGAACTAACTTGTTTCTCTTGTTACAGGTTTTGACGGAATTTGTACTTGTCTCGGTAACAAGTGCTGTCACTGTTCAAATTGCAGGTGTTGTCAAGGAGGCTGTTACCATATTGGTAAAACTTTTCTAGGGTAGTTCGGCTTTCTAGATTATTTTGGTAAAATGTTGGCCATTGTATGTGCTTTATTGTTTGTTCTATCTTACTTTCTTGTCGTTACCTTGTGAAATCCTTTAGTTACAATACCGTTCTGTTTGAAACATTAAATATTCAAACTCTCCTATTAGATAAGATAAATACCCTGTTTGTCATGAGCTGCAATTATTCATGATTATGGCTATTGTCTTGAAATATTTTTAACGGTCTGAGCCGTCTTTTGTAACTTTTGATTGTGATCTATAATTACATTTAGATTTTTGTTTGAGGATGTTTAATGCATCTATAGATGTAAGAATCACGCTTTGATTGTTTTACTAGTTTTATTGTCACAGTGTAGGCTGTGTAGCTCTCTCCTGCATAGACGGACACTGTGCTTTGATTGTTTTACTAGTTTTATTGTCGCAATGTAGCTGTCTCCTGCATAGACAGACACTGTATAGAATTAAACCCTAGTCTTATGTTTTCTTATTGTGTTTTTTCATTTGGTTAGTTATTTTATTAATAATTACAAATATAAAAAACATGAATGGCTACACAGTATAAGGACTCTCAAAGGATTCTACTTCAATATGTAAATGTACAGGTTGCAGTGTTTTACTTCCATGATGAGTTCACTTGGCTGAAGGGGTTTGGTCTCTTCACAATCCTGGTCGGTGTCAGTTTATTCAATTGGTACAAGTAAGTCATTAGTTATTGTAGTTTTGAACTATTATTGTATGTTTCTTCTCTTTTTCTTTTTTCCTTTTTTTTCTGTGTTAACTGATTTTGTTGTTGTCTTTTTTTTTTCAACTATTATTTGGCTGTTAGATTATTGCTTAGTGTGTAGTGGCCAAATGTGGATTGTGTGATGCAGAATACATAAGTATCCAGTTCATTGCTAATAATCTTAAAACTTCCTCTCATCAAAGAGTCCAATTAAATGGGACAAAATATAATTGTAGAGCTTTTGGACTGGACAAATTTCCCATGACTAGCCTTTGCTTTTGGCTGTTTGCATGAGAAGGATGTTCCTTTAACTTGCATGTTTTCCATGTTAAATACCCTTCTATAACATTAAACACTAAAGCTTGGTTGATGTCCATCAGATGTTATATGTCAGATTTGCGAACATTCTGGTGGTGAGCTTTAATCTTATCTGTGAACGGTTAGCCTGCTGCACAAAATTGGATCATTATACAAAGGTTCCACATTATGTGCCCTAGTAATTGAAGTTTGATAAAATTTAAGAATATGATAATGACATTTCTCGAAATTCAAGAAAGCTTCCCAATGGTCATTATGTGTCATTATAAATGGGATCAACCAACTTATAATTGCCTTGTCCTGTTGCTATCAGTTAGCAATGAGAATTGATATTTTACCGGCTCATCCAGCTAAATTTTGTCAGTCCTTTGCTCCTCACTTACCAAATTTGACATGTATTGATTGCATTTGTTTGTGGATCTCTTGAATAATATTTTGGTTTTTGATGTTTCTTCCTTACATATTAAAAATATTGAAATTTTAGAGTCTCTCTAGTCTCTGAGATTATGGATCAGAAAAGCATCTGTATTCAACATTAGTTGTGGAACAATTTACGGGCAGAATGATAAAGCTCAACTTTAAGTTACCTAATCTTAACGCCTGATTTCTGCTGTGTGCTTCTTGTCAACTTTTTCCTAATCTGGGTTTTGTTATTGATTGTTACTCTTTTTTATCCTTTTTCAGATACCAAAAGCTTCAGGCAGATCATGCAAATGAAGATGGCATGCTGGGATCACGTGAAACAAATGCTTCCGCAAAATATGTTATTCTAGAGGAGATTGATGATCTAGATGAGGGCACTTGAAGTTTCTAGTAATCACATGATTTGAATTTTGATAATCTTGTGTAAGCCTCTTGCTGAACCTTCTCCCCTAAAAACATTGGACATCTATCCAGTTTGGGGTGGAACCTTAGGTTGATGCAATGGTTTGATTTAGTATTTATCAGTGGTCCAAGTTTGTGTAATGATCCATTGATTTACATTTGATTATCAGGTTATCAGCCAAAGAAATCTGTGGCATCAGTAGTAACTGGTCTCAAGTTTGCAGTGCTTAGCAAATCTTATTTTTGGCTGAGCTTCGGCCTTGATTTTTTCCGCTTCTCAAGCAGGTCAGTGGCAGAAACGTACAGGGTGTACAAAATCAGGGGTTTAGCAAATACATTTTGGCAAGCGGAATTGAGTGAAGACTGAAGAAGCCCGTTCATGTGGGAAGTTTACCTCAAGCTTTTTACTAGTGGGTCTTGTGTAAGATACATATTTCCGAAATGCATACTCTACGGTCATTTTGTCGGTCGTTGATTTGTTGTTTAGTTTAGACATTGAGAATGCAAGGGGCGAAGCAAGCTGTAATCGATTGAACGCTTTATTTTGATTTGTTCAATGCTTCAAATATATTATTTCACTTTTTGAGGACTTTTATGGTCATCTTTTGATAAATTGTATTGTACTCCTTCATTGGTTTTATGCTACCAGGCACCGACTCTGGACTTTTACGCTACCACGGGAAAACAGAAATGAAAAAACAAACTTTTTTGTAGAACATTAAAATATGAATACAAAAATGGTAAAGAGAGAGAGAGATAAAAAAAGGTGTATTGAAAAAAAAGATTGAGGGAGTGAACTGGAGCAAAATTTCCTCATCTTTCACTGGTTTCATTTTTCTCTGTCTTTAGCATCATTATTAATAATTAATATAAATATCCTTTTTCTTATTCTTATGCCTATCTTTTAATAAATACGTCAATGGGCCCTGGCCCAGTGGGTGGGTGAGTCATAAGCGTGTCGGTGGGTGGATGATACAGAATAGAGCTAACGAGACTGCAGGGTTGACTTCTGTACCTTCAATAATTTTTTTCAGTCAATCCTTATTTTATCATTGAAATTCTCTGCAAAGTGAAAAAAATCCTGCAGTCTCCTTTCCAAATCATTCCGTATTGCACTCTTCATTGTAGGCGATGAGTGTTAGCCGGAACTGGTGCTCTGTTCTTTTCTTTCTTATTTTCTCTACGCCATTTTCTTGCTTGGCTGATGCCCAAAGTTTTGATTATCCGACAGCGAACCTCTCTACTTCATGGACCAACGGTCCGTCAGCTTCTCACTCGGTAGCTTTTACTGACGGATCAAAGGTGAGAGCCATCCTTCTTAGGGGAACCTTTGGCCCCAGATATGCATGTGGCTTCTTCTGCAATGGCACCTGTGACTCTTATATATTTGCTGTTTTCATAGTTCAGACCAATAGTGCTTCCTTAATCGTTTCTCCAGCTAGCGGATTTCCACATGTAGTCTGGTCTGCTAATCGTAACAAACCTGTTCGAATAAACGCAACCTTAGAACTCACTTCGGATGGGAACTTGGTCTTGCAAGATGCTGACGGAGCTATTGCTTGGTCGACGAATACCAGTGGTAAATCTGTTGTGGGCTTAAACTTGACAGACATGGGCAACCTCGTACTCTTTGACAAGAATAAAGCAGCCGTTTGGCAATCTTTCGATCATCCAACGGACTCGCTGGTTCCTGGCCAAAAATTGTTGGAAGGGAAGAAACTCACAGCTAGTGTTTCAACCACGAATTGGACGGATGGAGGTTTGTTTTCACTTTCTGTCACTAACGAAGGATTATTTGCTTTCATAGAGTCTAATAATACTTCAATACCGTATTATGGATTAGTCAGAGCCTCAAAAACAAGTAAGGAACCAAGCCATGCTAGATATCTGAATGGAAGCTTAGCTTTCTTCATAAATTCCTCCGAACCAAGGGAACCAGAACGGGAAGTTCCTATTCCTCCAGCATCATCATCCCCGGGACAGTATATGAGATTGTGTCCTGATGGACATTTAAGAGTTTACGAGTGGCAACTATTGGAAGGGTGGACAGAAGTGGCAGATCTCTTGACAGGATATCTTGGGGAATGCAGTTATCCTCTGGTTTGCGGCAAGTATGGCATCTGCTCTCGGGAGCAATGCAGTTGTCCTGCAACCTATTTCAAGCTATTAAATGATAGACAGCCTGCCCTTGGGTGCTCCCAGATTACTCCCATATCATGTGAAGCTTCGCAAGATCATAGTTTTGTTGAACTCAATGATGTCGCTTACTTCACGTTTAGCTCATTGAGCTCAGACCTTAAGAATACAGATTCGGAGACGTGCAAACAAGCCTGTTTAAAGAATTGCTCGTGCAAAGCTGCTCTTTTTCAGTATGGTTTGAACTCTTCTGCTGGAGATTGCTACTTACCATCTGAAATCTTTTCAATGATGAATAATGAGAAGGAAAGGACTCATTATAACTCAACTGCTTACATTAAGGTTCAAAACTTGCCAATGCCAGGTGCAAGTCCTGGAGGAAAGGAGACGAGCCACAGAAAAAGAATAATTGGGTTCATCCTTGGATCTTTCTTTGGTTTATTAGTTCTAATTGGTATCTTGATCTTTTTCTTTCGGAAGAAAAAGGGTGCTGATGAAATTGAGGAAGATTATTTAGATCAAGTGCCAGGACTACCCAAAAGATTCTTATTTGACGAGTTGAAAGTCATGACAGACAATTTCAAAAAGATGCTGGGTAAGGGGGGCTTTGGCTCTGTCTTTGAGGGGACACAAACTGATGGCACAAAAGTTGCAGTGAAACGTCTCGAAGGAATTGGTGAAATCAATAAATCTTTCTTAGCAGAGGTGAGGACAATTGGAAGCATTCACCATCTGAACTTGGTGAGATTGATAGGGTTTTGTGCTGAGAAATCTCATAGCCTTCTTGTTTATGAATACATGCCGAATGGATCTCTAGATAGGTGGCTTTTCCAGAGATCAGATGAGTTTATGCTTGACTGGCAGCAAAGAAAGAAGATCATCCTTGATATTGCCAAGGGACTAACTTATCTCCATGAAGATTGCAGGCAGAAGATACTCCACTTGGATATCAAGCCCCAAAATATTCTGCTAGATGACAACTTTAATGCCAAAGTTGCTGATTTTGGTTTGTCGAAATTGATTGACCGGGACCAGAGCCAAGTTGTGACAACCATGAGAGGAACTCCAGGCTATTTGGCTCCTGAATGGCTTAGCTCAGTAATTACAGAAAAAGTAGATATCTACAGCTTTGGAGTTGTGATGTTGGAGATATTGTGTGGCCGGAAAGTTTTTGACCACTCTCAGCCTGAGGAGGAAGACATGTATTTGCTGAGCATATTCAAGAAGAAGGCAGAGGAGGACAAATTGTCTGATCTGGTGGATAAACACAGTAACGATATGCAATCAAATGGAGAAGAAGTAGTGAATATGATGAAGGTGGCTGCATGGTGTCTGGAAAGTGATTTTGCAAAGAGACCTTCCATGTCAATGGTAGTTAAGGTTTTGGAGGGCGTTACAGAGTTTGAGCATAACCTCCATTATAACTCCGTTCACCTGCCATCTACAGCAGCACTAGCAATCGTTGATCATAGGGAAGAAAATGACAAATCCACTACTCAATTGTTGCCTTCAGTTTTGTCGGGGCCAAGGTGACAGACGATTAGCAAGTATACATACCACATATCCATTCATGATTAGCATTAATAATGCTTACCAACAACTTTTGTTTTTAGACTTGAAAAAGAAAACTAATTGGGCTTTACCGACAACTCTCAGCATCTTTCTTAAAAAATTGGCGCCAAATTTTTGTAGGGTTATTTGTGGATACAAACTGGAATGAAAGGAACTTCAAATCTTTGATAAGAATGTAAATCTCGTACTTGATTTATTATGCAAATTTTAAATTCGCGGATCAAATAACTGCAAGCAACCATCTAAGGTGCAGATGTGCAAATTCAGAAATTCGTGGCAAGGATCACTAGTAATTGGTCTCAAATTTGCAGTATCTAGCGAATCTTATCATTGACTGAGCTTTGGCCCTGATCTTTTCTGCTTCTCAATCAGATCAGTGGCAGAAACAAGAAGAGGGTGCCTGCAACATTAGGGTTTACCAAATACATTTTGCCAAGCAAATTGAGCGAAGAAGTCCAATCTTATGGGAAGTTACCTGAAGCTGTTGACTGGAATGACTCATGAAGCTAAATTAGTTTTATTTGTTGCTATTTTTTAGGATTATGACCACTTCTTCATGCTATTCTCTTGCACTTAGTTATTATGCTCAACAGGAAGCAGATTTTTTTGCACTTTAGTTTTCATTATGCTGTATAAATAAATGATTTTATTGCTCAATAAAAAATAACTTTGCAGTCTCTAATCAGCATTCTCTCATTATCTTTATATCCAACAGAAGCTTTTACTAGTGGGTTTTCTGTAAGATACACACTTGTGAAATGCATGTCTACACTGATTTCGTTAGTCTCTAATTTGTTGTCTAGACACAGAGAGAATATCAATCTTTAGACATTGAGAATGTAAGTTTTGGGGGGGGGGGCGGCGCGAAGCAAACTACATTGAACGCTTTATTTTGATTTGTTCAATGCTTTAAAAAAAGAAATACTTTTAATTTTCAGGACTTTTATGGTCATTTTTGATAACTTACTTTTTTATTACTTTTTTTTAATTACCAAAAAAATTTTGGGATTATGTAGATCAGGTCTATTATAACATAGTTTAAATATCTACTTCCACTGATTTAAAAAAAAAAAGAAAGAAAAGAAACTACTCCACTAATATTAGTAGAGAAATAACTATCCCTAAATTTCTTAATTAAAAAGTGAGAAAAATATCCAAAACAATTATGTAAGTGGAAGGTGAATAGAATTCCGATTATATAATTAATGAAAGAGTAAAATCTTTGAGTGTGTGTCTGGACTCGAGTTGAGGTTGCCCTTAGGCGCTATGATGGAATGGTTTACCAACGAGGGTAGCCCATTGGCCTACTCTTTTATTAAATTTAAACTGTCGATGGTTCTGAGTCTCCTTCTTCTCGAAGGTTTTGACCAAGGGAAAAACAAAGACATAACTTCTTAACCTTATCATTGCCTGTTTTTCAAAATTCATCTATGGGCATTGAACTTGTTGGAGGGGGAAGACGCACATAGAACGAGACTAGAGGGTTTGACTTTTGTTCTATAAATAAGTTTTCCAATCAACCAATTGTTGTATACTTGAATAATTCTGCAGTTAAACCAAATCCTGCAATCCCCCTTTCTAATCATCCTGTTTAATCTGAATTGCACTGCACATTTTCGGCGATGAGTGTTAGCTGGAACTGGTGCTCTGTTCTTTTCTTTCTTATTTTCTCTACACCGTTTTCCTTCTTGGTTGATGCCCGAAGCCAAAGTTTTGATTATCCGACAGCAAAACTCTCAACTAAATGGGTCAACAGCCCGTCAGCTCCTCATTCCGTAGCTTTCACGGACGGATCAACGGTGAGAGCCATCCTTCTTAGGGGAACCTTTGGCCCGAGATATGCATGTGGCTTCTTCTGTAACGGAGCCTGCGACACTTATCTATTTGCTGTTTTCATAGTTCAAACCAACAGTGCTTCCTCAATCGTTGCGCCAGCAATCGGATTCCCACAGGTCGTCTGGGCTGCTAACCGTAACAATCCTGTTCGAATAAATGCAACCTTAGAACTCACTTCACGTGGGAACTTGGTTTTGCGAGATGCTGACGGGACTGTAGCTTGGTCGACGAATACTAACGGTAAATCTGTTGTGGGCTTAAATTTGACAGACACGGGCAACCTTGTACTTTTCAACAAGAAAAATGCAGCAGTTTGGCAATCTTTCGATCATCCGACAGACTCGTTGGTTCCTGGGCAAAAATTGGTGGAAGGGAAGAAACTTACAGCTAGTGTTTCAACCACGAATTGGATGGATGGGGGTTTGTTTTCACTTTCTGTCACTAAGAAAGGATTGTTTGCATCCATAGAGTCTAATAATACTCCAATACCGTACTACGAATATAGAGTCGGTGGCACGAAAACAAGAAAGCAACCAAGCTATGTTAGATATCTGAATGGAAGCTTAGCTTTATTCATAAATTTATCGGAACCAAGCGAGCCAGAAGGGGCACTTTCTGTTCCTCCGGCATCATCATTACCGGGACAGTACATGAGATTGTGGCCTGACGGACATTTAAGAGTTTACGAGTGGCAAGCATCGAAAGGTTGGACACAAGTGGCGGATCTCTTGACAGGTTATTCTGGGGAATGCGGTTATCCTATGGTTTGCGGCAAGTACGGCATCTGCTCCGGCGGGCAATGCAGTTGTCCTCCAACCTATTTCAAGCCAATAAAGGATAGACAGCCTGCCCTTGGGTGCTCCCCGATTACTCCCTTATCATGTGAAGCTTCCCAAAATCATAGTTTTGTTGAACTTAATGATATCACTTACTTCACTTTTAGCTCAGACCTTACGAATACAGATTCGGAGACGTGTAAACAAGCCTGTTTAAAGAATTGCTCGTGCAAAGCTGCTCTATTTCGGTATGGTTGGAACCCTTCTGCTGGAGAGTGCTCCTTGCTGTCTGAAATCTTTTCGATGATTGATAATGACAAGGAAAAGACTCATTATAACTCAACTGCTTACATTAAGGTTCAGAACTTGGCAACGCTAAAGTGAGGAAATAAGACGAGTCATGATAGGGCCCGGCTCTAGAGTATCTCCGAAGCCTCAAGTGAAAGATTTAATTAATTAATGCATTTTGTACTTGCTGTTGAAATAAATTACCTATGTGTAATATTCATATTTTATGTGACACTTTTTATCGTTTCTTCTAGACACGCAAAATGCTGGAATTTTAAATTTATTTTTGGTAAACAAACAGGAATGAATTAAAGAAATAAGTAAAATTAGTAACGAATCAAAGAAATAAGTAATTATTAACATTAATTTTTAGAGGAAAAATATATATGACGTCCTTTATAAGATTTTACATATAAATGAATTATATAAGATTTAGAAATATCTATTAAAAAAAAATTGTATTAGCTCTATCATAAAGTTATATGATTTATTTCCAATCATCCTCTCATAAAACAACAATCTTCAAAATACTCCATTAGCTATTATAAAACCCAACTTACCTTCTATTTTTGTTAAAAGACAAAAACCTTTTCATCAAGATGCACCCCATTTTTCCAAAAAATTTTAAACAAAAATGAAGTAAATAAAAGTTATGGTATTTTGAAAATTGTTAATCCACAATGAATAATCCAAAATTAACTCTCATTTTTTCTACCTTATGAATTTGATGATGCAGCCATCCTTCTGAGGAGAGCCTCAGGCTCCTGATATGCATGTGGCTACTTCTGTAACGGAACCTGTGACGCTTATCTTTTTGCTGTTTTCATAGTTAGACAGCGTCGGTGGTAATGGCTCCTGGGCAAAAATTGGCGGAAGGGAAGAAACTTACAGCTTGTGCTTGATGGAGGTTTTTCTGTCACTCATGAAGGATTGTTTGCTTTGCTTTCATAGAGTCTAATAGTTCTTCATTACGCAGTGTATTACGAAAACAGAGCGAGAGGCATAAAAACAAGTAAGGAACCAGGCTATATGTATGTTCTTGGCACTATTGATTAGATCCCCCGAATCAAGTGATCCGGTTTCCATTGCCAGCACATTACACGAGATTGTGGCCCTGATGGACATTTAAAACTTTTAACACTCAAAGGGTAAGCAGAAGTGTGGGATCTCTTCACAAGTTATTTTAGGGAATTAATGCGGTTATCCTATGGTTTGCGGGGAAGTATGGCATCTGCCCTGGCGGCAGGCAAGGCAGTTGCCCTACGACCTGTTTCAAGCTAATGAATAATATAGACAGCCTGCCGTTGGGTACTCCCGGATTACTACATTATCATGTGAAGCTCCGCAAGATCGCCGTTCTGTCGAGATTAATCGTGTCACTTTCTTCATCTTTAGCTCAGACCTTACGGATATAGATTCGGAGACATGTAATTGTAAACATGCCTGCTTAGTGAATTGCACGTGCAAAGCTGCTCTTTTTCGGAATGGTTGGAACTCTTCTGCTGGAAATTGCTACCCAATATCTGAAATCTTTAATTTTGAACAATGAATAATGAGAAGGAAAAGACTCATTATAACCCAACTGTTTACATTAAGGTTCAGAGCTTGCCAGTGCCATGTGCAAGTACAGGTGGAAAGAAAACGGTTCAGGTAAATAAATATATTTCGGGTTCAGCCTTGGATCTTTCTTTGGCTTCTTAATTTTGATCAGTGTCTTGATCTATTTCTTTTGGAAGAAGAAAAACATTGCTGATGAAACTGATCAGGAAGATTATTTGGATCAAGTGGTGATTCTGGTTTGTCGAAAATGATCGACTGGGACCAGAACTGTGACTTGTGACGACCATGAGAGGAACTCCAGCCTAGCTATTTGGCTCCCGGATGGAATATCTGTGGCTTTATTTAGAGTTGTAGTGTTGGAGATACTGGGGATGCGGAAAATCTTTGACCGATCTCAGGTTGAGGAGGAAGAGAAGTATAAGCTAAGCCTTTTCAAGAAGAAAGGCCAAAGCAGAGGAGGAAAAATAGTCGGACATGGTGGATAAACACAAAAAGGATATACACTCGAATGGAGAACAAGTTCTGAATATCATGAAGGTGGCTTCAGGAAAGTGATGATGAAATAATTGCAGATCAACAGAAATATTAGCATAAGTTGATCGTTTGGAAGAAAATGATAAACCCACTACTCTCTTGTTGCCTCCAGTTTTGGACCCGAAACGCTGGCTGACTAAGAGCAGTTCTTTGTAATTGGCATTGAAGCCACCTAAAAGTTAAACAATGTTCAGATTCCAGAACCCGATCTTCTTATTTAATTTGTCTTTGTTTCAAAAATCTAAAACCACTTGACTATATTCTTCTTTTTTGTCTTTATTTTTTAATTAAACACTAGCCTCTTCTAGCAATTCGATTTTCTTCCACGTTTTATTCACGCATTGGGTTTTATCACCTTTTTGCATCCCCGTTAAGAATAATAAATAAATCAATCAATCTCTTTTAGTCTTTACCAACAGCTTTCACTTTCAGCATCTTCCCGAAAAGATTTTCAATTAGTCTTCCAGTTCGAAAGGTGGCAAATTCATGAAGGGCTTATCATGCCTAAAACTAAAAGCCCAAATTACATTTGCGGATAACTTCAATTAAGGATAAAACTTAATAAAACATCTATTTTACGGGTTCCTCTATGATGCTGTAATTTTTTTACAGCATCAATAATGTTTTTAATTGTGTACCATTGGATTTAATTAATGGTACACAATATTTGTAGTAAAAAAAAATTGGTAAACAGTTAACGAACGTGTAAGAGGTGGAGAATTTTATAAAATAACTGTGATCATCCTTAGAGTTTGAAACAATTTCACTTAAATAGCATATTTTATTTAAAATTATTTTTCAATCCTCCTTTAAATTTGAAATGTGATAATCTTTTTTAAATAAATCTTCCAAAATCTATTACCATTAAGTATAAAATATAATGGTAGGTTATTTAACACAAATCAAATAAATAAGTTGCAATTGCAAAATTTATATATAATATAATAGTAATAAATAACACAACTGAGTACATATACTTAAGTAAATGTTATAGTTACATCAATAAACTCATTGTTGAGATTGCTTGTAACATAAAAATTACTTGATCACACATATTTTAATAAAATTTAATATCGTATATTAAAATACTCATTATTTTATATAATATTAAGGGCTATTGTATAATTGATCATGAAGTATGTATTATTTTTAACACCCATTTAACATACTTATTCTCTAAACTTTATATTTATCTTACAATTAATATCCTTACATGATAGGAATTTTAAGTTTTATAAGCCTATATATTTTCATTTTATTTTCAAATATCACTTTGTTAATTTCACAAAAGTTAAATCTAATATATATTCCTAATGAGCTTTAGTTTATGAACCGTGAAAGATTATTTTATTGATATCCTTTGATAGTAATTATAAAATTTTATGTTATTAAGAATCATTACTTTTGTTATGATAATTAATAGTGACAATAAATAAAATATTACCTCCAATAATATTTACGTGGGAAAAAAAGTGAAAGAAAATCATTTATATTTTTAGATTTTTATTGACATGGTAGGAAATTATCTCAGCCTTATAAAATTTAACTTTTACAAGCTTATTTTCATTTTATTTTCAAATGTCACTTTGTTAATTTCATAAAAGTTAAATCTGACATATATTCCTAATTAACTTTAGTTTATGAATCATGAAAGATAATTTTATTGTTATTCTTTGATAGTAATTATAAAAATTTTATACTACGAAGAGTCATTACTTTTATTATGATAATGAATTGTGACAATAAATAAAATATTACATCAAATAATATTTAATGGACAAAATGAGGAAAAAATCATTGTATGTTTTTATATTTCCATTATAAAGATATGGTTTGGGATACTTTAACTTAAAATTTTGGCACAATATTTGAGCCACTAATATCTCATAGTCTAATGGTTGATATTGAAAGTCAAAGTAACATTTCATAATGTTATATCCTCCACCATTGAATTGTATGAAATAAATAGTTTAATTTTTTGATAAAAAATTAAATCAAAATATTTCTCACTCTATAGTTATATAGACATATATATTTTTTAATAATAATTGGTGAATAAAATATTTCTCATTTGTTGTGACTCATATAGTATTATTAATAAAACACATATAAAATAATTTATTGCAATACTTTTTATTATCATTATTGTTTAGGTGTTAATGGTTTGTAATTAAATTCATACAATACAAATTATTACAAGACTTTGTGTTAAATAACTTACTTAATATTATATTTTATACTTAATGGTAATTGATTTTGGAAGATTTATTTAAAAGAGATTATCATATTACAAATTTAAAGGAGGGCTGAAAAGTAATTTTAAATAAATATACTATTTAAGTGAAATTATTTTAAACTCTAAGGGTGGTCACAATTATTTTACAAAAATTATCCACCCACTTGAACTATTATCATTATTTTTTTAATACAAATATTGTATACTAAATCTAATAGTTCATAATTAATATATTATTGATGCTGGAAAAAACAGGAGGAACCCCTATTTTACACAATTTTTAAAAACAAAGATTGACTGATCAACAGAAGTACATCGACCGAAGTGATTGATTACAGTGGGCCCAAAAAAAATAAAAAAAAAAGGAAAGATAGCGATTTCAAAAAAAGTTTGATTTGTGGGAGCCGCCTATGTTGCAACAGTTGCAACATACCACTACTTTTGTCATTTTGTAATTTAATCATTGGATTCAAGGGTAAGAATGGTAAAAGCAAATCCAACGGCAGGGTGTATTTATTTTGATTTTTTTCATTGCAATCCCTATTATTTTTTGAAATGCCAGGAAATAATATAATTATTATTATTTTATTTATTAGATTAGTTGTTAAATGATATGAATAAGGAATAAGTATGAAATTTAAGAGGACTTTTATTATTGATATTAGGCAATTACAATGCATGATTTAATACTCGTTTATTTATTCCACAAATTCATAAATATTTCATAATTTATTAATTATTACTATCATTTCTAGATCTACTCTCATTATTTAAATTTATTAATTATTAATATATAAATATAATATGATATAATAAAATAAAATAATAAAATAATTTATTTTTAATATTATAATTATTATAGTAAAAATAAAAATATAATTTAAATATATTTAATGTTTCAATGAAGACAAAAGTTAGCACACTGTAGTGAATTATATAATTAACTACAATCTAACTTTTAAAACTTCCAAACATAAATAAGTAATAAATTAATGTGAACAATATTATAATAATATATAATATTATGTTCTAAACACATTTTAATAATGCGTTTATTAAATAAGAATTGAAATGAGCTAGAATTATAATAAGGAATTTGAATTATAATAAGGAATTTGAATTATAATAAGTTATTTACTTGAGCTATAGGAATTGGAATTGGAATGAACAACATTCTCATTGATGTATTTACTTTATTTTATAATTGGAATAAACTATTATAAGTTATTAAAATGTCCTTTGTTAATTGTATCCCTAAAATTATTTGTATATATTATAATTAAACAATAATAATAATAAAACTAAAAATAATAATTATGACAATAATGTTAATTAAAACAAAAAATTAAAAAAAAATTAACAATAACAATAATAATAACAAAATTAACTGAAATAATAATATTAATAATGATAATAATAAAAATAATAAAAATTATTAATAAGTTTTAATAATAATAATAATAATAACAACAATAATTATTAATAATTAAAATAATAAAGTTAGTATATTTTAATAACAATAATTTTAATCATAACAAGATAAATATTAATATTAATGAATTAATTACAGTATAATAACAATTAAAATAATAAAAGAAATAAATTTTAATAATAATAATAATGACAGTAATAATCATAAATAATAATAATTAAAATAAATAAAAATAATAAAATTTAATAGAAATAATCTTATATAATAATAATAATAATAATAATAATAATAATAATAATAATAAAAAATTAAAATTCTTTTCAAATGTCATTTTATTCCAAAAATGGACTTATGTGTAAAAGTTTGTTACTTTTAATGGCTATTGAATTTTGCAGAAAACATAAGGTAGTGTAGTGTAATCAAACACAAAATGACAAAAGTTGTTGTATGTTGCAACTGTTGCAACATAGGCCGACCCTGATTTGTGATCTAAAAAGAAAGATGCAATTTGAAATATTTACTATTAAGACATAAGTTGATTATGATAAAACAAAACAAAAATGGAAATATTTTGTATTGTGTCATGGTCAATAAAATGCAAAAGGAATCTATCAAATTACCATAGATTTGGCCATATCCAGTTTAATTTACTGAGTATTATCAGAGATGAAAATGACATTGGATGCGAAACATAAATCATGTCATCATATTTGAATAATTTTTATTCAATATAAAAGGTCACAGAACCAATAAAAAGGTTAAATAGTCCCAAACAAACAGTTCCAAATAACACTTATTAGACGGCAGCAAGAAACATTGACGCATCCACATTGGGTTTAGAGCCTCCTGTCCAATATTCAAATAAAATGTTAATATGTAGAGCAGAACTAGTGTAAAATTCCAGTCAACCAAAAGCAAAACAAGAACCATCAAATTCAACTGAACCCACTCATCATCTGATGCGCACTTGCAGTACGTGCACACTTATTTTTCAAGCAATAGAACTATAGTTGCATGCCTCACAGGTATTCAATGCATATCAGAAAAAGAGAACTCCCTCTGGGGGAAGCCATTCAAACTCAAAAAGCTAAATTAAAGAAGGGGGGGGGGGGGGGGGGGGGGGGCAGCCCGAAACTTCTTTTGCAATCGATCCAGAGCATAAGAAACAATTATCATCATGTTTGAGTTTCCCTAACATGATGTACCACTTCCATCATCCATACTGTATATACAAAAATCATGTCTGCAAAAGCTTCTCAATTCTCTCCACCAAATTACTATAATAACTGGAGAACCTCTAAAGCACTGCTGCAAGCACACAGACGATGAAAAATGCCACATCCAATCTAAAGAAGTTGGTCAAGAAAATACAAGTTATGCATGGAAATGAAAATCAATTCCATATAACCTTTTTTTGTCTTTTTTTCCAATCTTCTATATATATATAAATATTGGATAGGAAACAAATTTTCAATCTTCTATCTAACAAGTCAAAAAAAAATTATTCTAGCTTTTCCAATAAAACTTAAGGCAAAGAAAGTGCCACCGGCCCACAGGCAAAACAACAATTTGAGAACACCACATTCTAGTGGGAAGCATTTTAAGCCACAACTATCAGAAATGGACAATTCATTCAAGATGATAAGATCTAACAGTCAGAGGCTGAAAAAGGTTTTTGTTTTTATTTTTGTTTTTGGTTAAGAACGCAACAATCATTTAGTAAATACTTAACGCTGGGTTCAAATCTCTCTTATCTAAACAAGCTTGCATGGGACCTCAGCTATGGCCCGTGATATATGTCACAAGTAGCAATTTAGAAAGCCCTATTACCTTAAGCTTTGAAACCCCAAATCCTAGTAAAAGAACTTTCATCGTTCACAACCATGCAAAAAGATCTATTCACTGAAGATGGAAGAATTTACCATAGTCAGAAGCAATCGTTTACTTGTTATGAATTCTATAAACGGCAACTAATACTTTATCCAATGAAGATCTTTTCTTATCCGTGGTCAAACACCAACAGAGCATGGTCTGAAATATCACTACTGAGATGTAAGGCATCACATTTAAGAAAAGAAATATCACATATTGAAAACAATAATCAGACAAATGCATTAAAATGGGATGACATTCTTCAATTTTCATAAAATGGCAATTTGGGTATCTAGGATCTATCACATGATATGAACTTAATTTCTCTAATCAGAAAAATAAGGCACCGAAGCCCTTCTAAATAGAAATAAAACTGCAACGATAACTGCAGCATGTGTTAAGATGAAAAAGTTAATAGCAGTCTTATGATCAAGATATGGTACCAATAAATGTTGACGTGTAACACAGTAGGAAGGATTTTGGGGTTAAAAATGAATTCAAGGATTTATGACCAATTTGGTTTTCGGCAATAAGCAATATTCACATGGCAGGATGTCATGAACCAGAGACAAGCAGTATGTCTCTTCTTGTTCTAGGAAGTGAGATATCCAAAAATTTCAACATCTACAGAAAAATCCTACGCAAAATACTTAAGTAATAGGAATTAGAGAGTCAGTCAGTATTCATCAAAACATCATGTAATTATACTGCTAAAGGATAATAGTCTCCAGCAGTCTACATTTCTATTCAGAAAAGGAACCCAAAAAAACACAATGCGAACAAAAAAACTTTCTCATGAAGATTAAGGCATCTGATATTCAGATTCAATCTGCAATACAGGTGCTTTAATCTCCTCAAACCTACACATATCTCTCTCTTTCCAAGAGCTTCACATGAACCACGATCATCCTTCGTCAAAGCAGCCCTCGTCATCTCTAAAGTGTAAATTCCAGTGATAGGCCCAAAATACAGTCGAAATTCACTGTATCAAATTCCACATATCCTAAGCCACTAAGCAACAGAGTAACAGATAACCCACTGATTTACCATTGCTTGTCACTCCTCAATTTCAGACAATATGATTGAAGCTAAGGAAGAATGGAGATTCCTTTTCATTAAACAAGGGCTAACGGATATGCTAGACTAATTTTAATATGTATTTGCAGTATTTTTGCAAGCATTTCTCCAATTACCACTTTGCTTTCCCCGTAAAAGAAAAATCAATCAAAAGTTCTTAGTGAAAATGCGAAAAAGATCTCATCACGTTCACACAAAAAGTTAGTAACATCAGTTTGGAAGGAATGAGTATTTCAAAATTTCAAGTGACAGACAAACACAACAAGACCTTTGATTTTATCAGTTTCTATTGACTGGTCTATTTGAGCATCCCATTCGACCACATTAAAGAAAGAATTTTAAAACATTCCCATCATGCTTGCAATGCTATACATGAAACTTAAATGAATCTCCACATTCAAAACACAGCATTATGAAACTGAGTTTGGAAACTTAAAATAAAAAAGTACCTTAAGTCTTCATGAAAGAAACATCAATTGTGCATCAATAAATTAACTAAAAGGCAATCATAAGGACCCATTATTTTGTACTCCTCATAACATATTACACAATTTAGAAAGAACTCACCAATATGAACCCTTATACATTGATAGGAAAGCTCTTATGTGACTCTGACTTTGAGTGTGAAACACATCATTTGTAAACCACGTTATTCATAAACTACAAAGTTTGCTGGACTTGTAGATTAAATAATAAACCAAAAGGAAACCCAATAGTAAGAAGAATAAACCCCATCCCATGTCCTAACAAAGGCTGGTATATTTATTGAACACATAAATAAAAAAAAAAAAGGAAAAAATGAGCCACCCACAAGATGCCCTAATTGTTCATAAACAGTGCAAAGCTAGTCAAACCCCAAACTAAAGCACAATCTCAGTTAAGCCAGAAGCCCATAAACAATATCTCAGAAATTGCCTAAACAGCTCAAAACCCAGAATTTTGCACGGCATTCCATAATTTAATAACCCTAAAATACGATATCCATCCTGGATGAAATTCAAAAATTACAAAATGTTCAAAATCAAACCCTAGATTATGCAATATCACAAAATCTAATAATATCCAAAAAAAAATTAAAATACCACGAACCCAAATAAGATCATGCATTAAACAACTCATGAATCAAAACCCAAATCAGCGAAAGAAAACTCACTATAAGGAAAAAAGGACAAGGAAGCTGAGATTACTAAGCATTGGCGGTCTTAGGAATAAGAGGGATGGGGGCGCCCTTCTGGGTCTGGGACTGCTTCAATTTGGCCTCCTCTTCACGGATCTTCTGCATCTGCAACATACGTTCCATAACGAGTTCGTACTCGCACTTCTCATAGGAATGGCGATCGTTCTCGCACTTCCAGGGCAAGTAAAACTCCGCCTGCCTGCACTTGTTCAGTGGGATCAGCAAATGCGCGCACTGGTCTCTGTATGGAATCGGGACTCTTGCCTCCACCATCTCCTCTTGGGTTGCGATCATCTTCTTCGATGATCCCGGCACTTCCATGATTTTATGGACTTCTTTTTTATTACTATTTGTTTGTTCGTGTTTCTTTTGTTGCTCTCTTCAATGCTAACTCTAGCTCGCAGCTCTAAATGCTATGTTTGTTGTGTTCTGACTGGTGGTTCTGGCGTTCGTTTGTACGAGGCGAGCAAAGACCAATGGCTTTGTGGTGCGTACACGATGCCGTTTTTGTAATTGTTTACAAACTTAAGGGCACCTAAATAGTAAATACTATTAGATAATCATAATCTCAACCGGCTCTACATAGTTTATAGCACAACTAGAGGGTAAAAATGTCATTTGACTTGTAAGACTAATATTTGTCAGGGGAATTATCACCTAGTCACTTGGTATTTGACGTACATTCAATCAAAGCACGTTGAAGTATCAGACAGAAAACCAAATCTTATGGTTTGCAAATAGCATAAAATAAATAAGCCGATAGATGGTCTGCAGCTAGCTTATGGTTCGAAAGTAGTTGCTAAGGACAAAGAGTGTGTCTAGAGTAATCAAACAGCAAGAAGCACAGAGATATTTTAGCAAACATCTTCTTTCTTCATCTTGGCATTTGAACTGCCTCGCATAAATATCCAAATGCAGAAATACTAACAAACTTGGAACCAACGGACGAAATGGAGGCACGTGATGACACAAACAAGTTATCTTCAAAGAGGTTAGTTTCCACTGATCATCCAATTATATATAAGCAAAATTTTGTAATTTTTAAGGCCATTCATGTTAAATTCTATGAATTAGATTGACGGGCAAAGTTGCTGTGATAACTGGCGGAGCAAGGGGGATTGGAGCAGCCACAGCTAAACTATTTGCGGAGAATGGTGCCCACATTGTCATAGCAGACATTCTTGATGAACTCGGCGCTGCTCTAGCCAGCACAATAGGCGGCCGGTACATACATTGCGACGTGACAAAGGAAGAAGATGTTGAATCAGCTGTCCGGCTTGCAGTTTCCTGGAAAGGCCAGTTAGACATAATGTTCAACAATGCTGGAATTTCTGGCTCTGGAGGCAGCATCACAAGCCTTAACATGGAAGATGTGAAGTTTCTTCTCTCAGTTAATCTGAATGGCATATTACATGGAATCAAGCATGCGGCGAAGGCCATGATCGAAGGCCAGAGAAAAGGCAGTATTATCTGCACTTCTAGCTCTGCAGCCATCATGGGCGGCCTTGCATCCCATGCCTATTCGTTGTCAAAAGAGGCAATCATTGGCTTGGCAAGAAGCACAGCCTGCGAGCTGGGCAAGCATGGAATTCGAGTGAACAGCATCTCGCCTCATGGAGTTCCTTCAGAGATGCTTGTGAATGCCTACAGAAAGTACCTGGGGAAAGCTGATATGAAACCTGAAGAAGTGTGCAAGATGGTGCGAGACAGTGGAAGTTTGCTGCGTGGGAGGAGTGCAAGCATAGAAGATGTGGCACAAGCTGCGCTGTTTCTAGCAAGTGAAGAAGCTGGATTTATAACAGCACACAATCTTGTTATTGATGGAGGTTATACTACAGGTACCAGTAGCATGAGTTTTATCTACCAATAGTTCTTGAGTATGGGAACATAAAAAATGAGAGCAATGATTTTCTATTACCAGAAGATGTTTAAAAATTGACAATACATTTGGTTTACAAGAAATATTTCGTAAACGTAGTTGTGGCCATAGCTTGTGGCCATATTCTGTTTCTATGAAAATGAATGGTATGACTAACAAGGGGGAATCGAGTGCTGGGAATGCCACTCTTGGCAGTGATTCTTGTGGTTGGGTTTCAGACGGAGTATTCACCGCAGACAGTTTATTTTCCAAGAAAAAAGAACAGAGCATTAGTGAAAAGAAATGAAATAAAAAAAGGAGTGTTCTTTGTCATTAGATCAACTAAACCCATATGTCAGTTCCAAGGTTAATAACTTAATCTTCATAAAGAGATGTTCAATATCACAAAGAATTAATTTTGTGATTAATGTTCTTTGGACAAAATTGTGGCATTATAAGTTGTTGAAAACTTTGCTGAATGTTCTTGTTTTGAAATATAACCGTACTCGGAGAAACATTCGGTCAGGACAATGAAGTTTATAAGCCGAAATTGTTTCTATTGAACAGTTGATTTGGAGGTGTCCCAATAGTTTGCGATATATGATTTTTCAGAATTTTTTACTTAGAAAACAAAAAGAGAAGCGTAATTGAGTAAATTGAATAAAGAAGCAATTGGCATCTAAGTGTAAAATATTATCAAATGGTTTATTGAATGAATGAGACAAAATATTTTAAGTGGAGTTATTTGAGCCCACTAATTTTCGCTTTACACCTTCTTTTTAATTAAAAATTTTATTATTTAAATAATTTTTAATAAAATTACTTAATTAGCCCTTTCTTTTATTTTTCTTTTTAATTTCAAAAATTCTCATCAATTCATACAAATATATTCTTTTAATTGTAAATAGTTTGTATCACTAACTAAAAGGAACAAAACTCATCATTTAAAATCAACAAAGAAATTCTTATATATAGGAAGTATGAAATAGCGATCAGGATATACTAAGAAATGCCAAAAAATGAATTCAAAAGATAGTGAAATTGAGTGTTTAATTTTAAGTTTTTGATAATAGAGAGAGTGATTATGGAAGGCTAATTTGAAGATTTTTAAATTTAAATTTTTAGTAATGAATTTATTTTTTCAAATTAGGTGTAGAGAATAATTTGATGGGTTCAAATAGCCCTATCCAATTACTTTTTATGAGTTTCTAATAAAAATTGAAAATAGGCATATGTTCAATTTGAGGAAAGCTAGTGAGTGAATCCCTCATTTAAGCGACTAATATGTCATGTTTGATATTGAAGTGATGTAACTTTTAAATTACAACTGTTATAAAAAAATATAACTATGAAATAAAAGTTAATAGTATGTGGTAAATACAATTTTTAAATAATAATTTTGATAAAATTAGTAAAGATCTAATAGATTTTTCATCATAAAAATATAAAATCAAATCAATTTAACTTCTAAGCTACAACAGCTAATGTTTATTAAACACTTTAGTGCAATAACTTTTAAGTTACAGTTGTCCAACCTCAATCCCAAACATGGCCTAACTATAACCCTCCTCTTTCCCTTACTCCAAAGGTTTGGATAATTGGATGAGAGCTAAAATGTAAAAGTCGGTTTCTCTACCCTTGGACCAATCATACAAGGGAAAGAATCAAAATTTATGAAATATGAAAAGTTGAGAGGCTTGTTAAAATCCATAAATGTAATTTCTTGTAACAATCGTACGAATAACATATGATTTTTTTAAGAGAAAAAACTAGGGATTCTTGAAATTAAAACAATTTATTTGATTATTTCCTATTATATTCTAGATTGTTTTATTTAATTATTGCATTGATTCTTGATGTAATAATTTGTTTCCTTTGATTTTATGTGCCTAATATAGACACGTATAGGAGTATGAATCCTTTATATAGATTCAGTGATTAATTCATGGTTTAAAAAGAAAAAATTATTTTCTAGATTAATTAGCAAAAATGTAGCAGTTATCTTAAGCAAATTTTTTTTTCCTCTATTTTTTTTCTTAATGTTAATTGTGTTGTGTATGTAATGCAGAATCAAACACACTAAATAATCACTGAAAAATAAAAGACACAAGAATTTAACGTGGTTCGGTAATTATGCCTACGTCCATGAGAGTAAGAAAAAATAATTATATTACTAACAATTATTAGAGTATAATACTTTAGTAAAGAAACCTCACTTCTCAGAACCCATATATACATAGTACTCTCACACACACTTAAAAGAAAAGAAACTCTTAGTTGCTCACACTCTCTAATTACTCATCCTCTCAATAATTCTTCACTTGAATCATTTCTATAAATTTTTGGGATGATATGATATAAAGAAATGCCCTCTATTTATAGGTAATATGGATGCACGATTGCACCAAGTCTTTTGATTATTTTTTAATAATTTCAGCCACCTCCAAATGCATATAAAAATTCAGCCGTCATCCAATTACATGTGAAAATTTTTTGCCATCAATTTCAATGCAATCCAGGTGTTTCTATTTGACTTTGTCAACAATTTTCTACTTTGGTAAAAATTTTACTAAAATCTGGGCTGACTGCTAGTGGTTCATGACACTTCATTTCCAAAAGTGGTTGCATCTCTGTCACTGCCTACATACCTAAAATATGATATCAAGCCAATCGTAATTCAAAATTTCACAAACTCAACACATTTGAAGGATTTGAATTAGTTTTAAGAAACGTTAAAACTTAATTCTAGAAATCACATTTGTCAATATATCTGATAGGTTATCTTTGGTATCGATCTTTTTCAATAACACAACACCACTCTCGATAATCTCCCTCACATAAAGATATTTCATATCTATATGTTTTGTTCGAGCAAGAAATGTTTGATTCTTCAGAAGGAATGCAACAGTTCGATTATCACAGAAGACATCATTGTTCTCCTAGATTACTAGATTACTTCTAAATCACCTAACAAGCCTTTCAACTAAATAAATTCTTTTACAGTCTTTGTTGCTGCCATGCACTTTGTTCTATAGTGGAAAGAGCAATTATCGATTGTAGAATCGACCTCTAACTAATCGAATCTCCACCCAATATGAATACGTAACCCATTGGTGACCTTCATTTGCCCATGTCTCTGGCAAAATTAGAATCATAATACCCAATACATTATTGATCATAATCCTTCTTGAACAATAATCCAACATTGGTTGTCCCATACAGAAATCGAAGAATCCACTTTGCAGTAAGCCAATGGTTTTTACCTGAATTGTGTATGTACCGACTGACCATACTCACGTCTTGAGATATATCGAGCCTTGTACACACTATAGTATACATAAAACTACTATCATATGGAACACGAGTCATGTAATCGCATTATTCTTAAGAAGAAAGACATGAAAAAAGCTTAATTTGAAATGAAATGTTAGAGGAGTACAATCTGATTTAGTTTTGTTATTAATATCAAACTCATTCAAATGTTACCATAGCGAGTAGCAAGTCCTAAATCGTGGCGGTAAATTTATATTTGAAAATCACCAACTAGTAATGTTAGCTTACTAAGAACGAAAGGCATAGAGAAACTCCTAGAGAGGTCGCATCCAACCTTAATTATTGAATGCAGTGGAGTACAAAACTATGTACAAGAGAAAATACTATCAGCACTCAACTATACATCTTGCTTTAGAGGGTTGTTAATTAAAGCATGGCGGTTTTGTTTAATCATATCGCTCAAAGTTGTATTCTTTTCAAAACACTAGCAAGAGATATAGCTAGATGGAGGCAAATACCAAGGCACATTTTCAACCTCATGCTCAAGTGTACCCATAGTTGTAATTTTTTTTCTTTTAGATTCAAGCAAAGAATTTGTTGTAAACATACAGAAGCAGGCATGAGTAAAAAAAAGTGAAAATCTATAAACATAAATGCTAAAAATAGTTTAATTTTTCTCCTCATAAATGGTATCAATGAATATTTTGTGATTAATAAGTTGAATATAGTTTCATATATGAATGAACAGGGAAAATTTGGTAACCTCCACCATATAGTCTATAAATACATAAGTCAACTTAGGCCAAATTTCTTTAGTTGATGTACCTAAAAGGCTTCATAAAGAAATTTGTTGTAAAAAGGATGATAGAAGGAAAGATATAACCAAGTTTGTCAAGTCTATAAAATACCTAAAAATGAGAATAAGAATGGATTTAATGTTGATAAGGAGATCATTTGCCAAATATGTTTCATTCTTGGACATGGAGCATATAAGTGCCAAAGGTTCAATCAGAATTTTATTCATAGGCATTGCGGAGATGGTTTTAGGCCTAGATATAGGACAAAACTATAAAGGTTTCTTCGGTACTTCTAAGAATAAATATGGTAGAGGTTATGGATTCAACAATGATGCTAGTTTTAGTTATGTTGTTGGAAGATAGAATGGACTTCCTTTTTAAGGATATGTTACATATCAGAATCCAAGCTTCATTTTAACAAAGTTCATTCAATTTGCTTTTCCTTTCCTCTCCCTCATGACTTCTTAATTATGCATACTAAAAAAAGCTGTCTAAGCAGTAAACTCTAAACAAAAAATCAACAAAACAAAAAGTCCTAAGTCAAACAAAGCACTTTAGCAATGATCTTTCAAGTTTAATGGACATTTTGACAGATCATCCAAACTTTCAAGTTTTAATTTTTATATTAACTCAATTCCACACTTTTAGTTAATTTCATATATTGATTTAAACAAATCATTTTTTTGGGGCATCATAATTTGAAATTCGAATGCATTATTTTAGTTTTATTTAAATAATTTATTTATTTAAATATTGTTTAATTTTAAATTTGATCGATAGTAAAATTATTTTTATACTAATTTTTTTATTTAATTAGTTGTGGATCGAACAGGATAAAAAATTTGTAATCCACAACCAATCTGTAAGATGATGGTTAGATGTGTATTATATGAAATCTGCATATATTTGCAGACGTATGAATTAAATTTGAATTAAATTTTAGTGACCTATAAATTGGATTGAATTAAAAATTTATAATTTACAAAATTATGAATCGAATATGAATTGATATCTAATATACAAAATCTTATCTATGAATACTCCTAAAAGAGCTACGAGGACATTCTTGTATATCATCACCCTCATGAAATATCAAAAAGCCTCTAATTTAAATAAGGGTCTTCCTATTAGGCTATCTTTGTCTTCACATTCACAAAGCATGGAAGTTAACAATTTACCTATAAATAAACAGGCGCACTTACGATCATTTTGTCATCCCACGTGGCATGTTCCCACCTTATCAGTATTTAAATAAAGGTATCGTTTGTTTTTTTTTTTTTTTAATCTAAATGATTCTGAATAAAAAATATTTGAATGATATGTTTATTTTTGTTTTTCTTATATCTAAATATAAGGGGAATTTTGTTTGTTTGTTTGTTTTTATAAATAAAAAATACCTTAAATATGGTTATTTGACATTTACGTCCTTACTAGTCAAAATGAATAAATCAATAAAGGGGTTAGATTTTATGGTTTAGGAAATATGTATATCAATAGAGATATTTTTAAGATATAATATTTACTTTTCATTAAGATAAAAGTTACAAAAATTTATTTTTTTAGATGTAAATATCTAAAAAGTAAATATAAATTGCAAAAAACAAACAAGAAAATTTTAAAATCGTTTGAAATTAATAACTTCAGAGGTTAAGAAACAAACCTGAAGTATCATCATTTAGATTTGAAAAGAATGATTCACTCTTTACCCTAAATAGATAAAATTACGAATCACAGGAACTTGAATTTGAGTTTAGGACTCTCCTCTTCCTTCCAATTATATAGTCGGTAAGAGTTTATTTTTCTTCCACTAGTTTTGATCCAAGGGAGTCCATTTGAATTCTGATGATAAATATTAGTTGAACTGTACCCTTTAAAAGAAAAAATGAAAAAAGAACGGATAAACTTACAGATCATGGTTTCTATGTTCTATCGAGGAAGAAAGATTGCTTTTGGAAGAAGGAAACATTGAGGTTATTTAAATTATTACAAGTATCTTTATTCAGTTTTTACTTTATTACTTATCTTTTAGTGAATTTAGGGATTTAGACTCCTTTAAGTCATATTTATAATTTTGTGAATTCCTGTACTCTGTTCGGGCACAATGGAATTCCAATTTTCGCTGCTGGATTGTCTGAAAGCTTTGTTTGAAATTTTCTCTAAGTGACGATTTTCTAATTGGGCTATGCGTGTTCAATTTTATTGTACAAGCACAAATAATGTCATTGTGTAAAGCTGTTGTTGTTATTGATGCATCTATACGAAATTTGATGACTTAGATCAAAGCATCTTAAAATATAGTGAGACAAACGTTGAGTGCCAACCCGACCGTTGTCCACTCCTAATTTTTTCTTACGTTTAATCAGCAAAATCACCTTTCCCAAAAGTAAAATAAAAATAAATCAGCAAAATCAGAAGACTCATTCGAAGTTACCAAAGCAAGTAGCAAGTCCTAAAATTCTTGGCGGCTAAGTTTACATTTGCAAATCACCAGCAAGTAACATCAGCTTCTTTTAAGGGGGGAAAAAAAGGCACAAAGAAGCTCCTATAGAGGTCTCATCCGCCCTTGAATGCAGTTGAGTAGAAAACTATGTTCAAGGAAGAATACCAGCAGCAAACAACTACACATCTCGCTTCAGAAGGTTTTTAATCAAAGCATGGCGGTTTTGTTCAATTATATCACTCAGGGTTGCATTCCTTTCACAGCACTGGCAAGAGATGCAGCTAGAAGAAGGTAATACCAAGGGAACATTTTCAACCCCGATAAGGTACTCGTGCTTAAGTGCATCCGTAGCTGTAATTCTCTGTTTTGGATTCAAGCAGAGCATTTGCTGTAAGCACACAAGAGCAGGCATGAGTAAAGAAAGTGCAAATCTGTAAATACAATTTCTAAAATATCAGTTTAATTTTTCCCCTCAGAAAGGATATCAATGAATATTTTATGATTATTAAGTTGAATACAGTTTCATATATGAATAGGGAAAATTTGGTAACCACCCTTACAGTATGGTCTATAAATGCATTTTTATTGATACTTACAGACAGAAGATCAACCCCAGCAGGTTCTAAATTGGGAAACTTTTCAGCCAAATTCTGCACAGTAACAGATGACAACAATGTTAATCATAATTCCAAGGCTCTTGAGGAAAAGTAGAAAACCAAGCCAGAAGATTTCTTACTGCAGGCTTAAAATGAGGATACAAAGGAAGGATTTCACTTATATAAGTTGATTCAGCCCAAGATTCATCAGTTGGTGTACCCAAAAGGCTTCATAAAAGAAATTTGTTGTAAGAAGGGTGACAGTCACAAAGAAAGATATAACCAGGTAGTTTGTCAAGTCCGTAAGATACCTAAAGACGAGTGACAAGTGATCGTGCTTTTTGCTAGGGAATAGAGGCTTCCCAGTTATCATCTCGGCAAATATACAGCCCACAGCCCACACGTCTATAGGAGTAGAGTATCCAGTGTAGCCAAGCAGTAGCTCAGGTGCCTTATACGGGGAATATACACACTGCAGAGAATGCATAAAAGAAAAGAAATAAGTCAAGGAGACCTGGTGCTTCTATTTGAGAATCAATGTCCATCAATGCATTACTAACGAAAAAGATTACAAACATATGATATTTATTTGACGGCAAAAGTGTAAAGGAATAGATAACAATTTTGACACACAAACTCTACCAGCACACATCTAACTATGAAGCAATAAGTATCACTTTCTAAGATTTCCTAGGGTGAAACATGTATATGTGTTTTAGATGTCCTACATTTATAGCAGATTAGAGAGAAGCAAAACTTCTCAGTAATGAGCTCAAAGTAATGAAAATAGAATATTATGCTCTGGCTAAGGCTTAAAGCTAATCAGTAGAATGAAAGATAAATATGCATACATCACGAGAATATTCTTTCTGAGGAACTCCAATAGCTCTGGCAAGTCCAAAGTCAGCAAGTTTCACTGTGTTCCTTTTGAGATCTATCAACAGATTATTTGGTTTCAAATCTCTGTGCAGAATTTTGAGTGAATGACAATATGCCAAACCGAGAAGAATTTGCTTTAAAATGGCCTGTTAAGGAACAGAGAGAAAGAAAATTTTGTTTACTGTCAAAAATATATTGATGGACCATTAAAAAGTCAAATGGACATTGAATCTTTAACATATTATTTGAAATCCATTCATTTCAATCTTCAACACAATAAGTGAAGTTTATATGCATTCCTGATGTTTTGTAATTGCAATTAAAAAAGAATGTATTTTGATCAAATTCTTCCTATAAAAAGATTCACATGTATTAATTAATATAATATCTCCACAAACAAAGCACATTAAAAAAAAAAACTATAATTTTATTTTTACAAAGAAATCATAAATCCATGTAAAATGTGCTTTCTGATTGAAAAACTAAGCTCTCCAACTGTATTAATCATATACCAATGTACCATGTGCTTTCTGATAGAAGAACTAATCTCATTCAAACAGTGAGCAAAAGGAGTACCGGACAGAATAAAGCAAACAATCTTGCTTACTTTTATAACGAGTAAATTCAAAGTGGTCTTGTGCCTGGTGATGAATGAATGCAGATCAAGGTCTAAGTACTCAAAGACAAGAAACACGTCTGTCCTACTACTCTGTACATCCAGCAACCTGCAGCAAATTGTCACCAAAATTCAGGCAAAAAAGGTGCTGGAGTCTTAGTAGGATCTGTCCAGGCAGTCTTCCAATTATTAAGCATATATTTGAGAATAGAATCATACTCAACGAGCAGTAACAAAAGGGAATCATGTATATTTGGTCTCATGCCTTTGATTACCAAGCAAATTTACGCAACTGAAACATACTTGTCTTCTAATTGGTTCCAAACATATATGCCAAGCCTCAAACACCAAAATATGAAGCAGCTAGTCCATTTCTTCATTATGCAAATTGCAATTATATAAGTTATTTTCTTCAACCACTATTGTATTCAATAAGTGAATATTAGTAAGAATACCTGACAATGTTTTCATGTTCCAACTCCTTGAGAAGAGAGACTTCTCTAATAATATAGCTTGGGACACCTTCTTGCTCAGTCTGAATAGTCATCATCTTGATAGCTACCTTCTGGCCGGTTACTGTATTACGACACTTGTAAACCTCGCCGTAGCCGCCTGCTCCTATTTTCTTGATCTTTTTGTAGTTCAAATTCTTCAGCTTTCCCATTGATCTGATTCAAAATTGAGATACGAAACAGAAAAAAATGACAAAATAGAGCTTGACTGAGAAAATTATGTAAAATACTAATACAGGATTAATAAAGGAATGTATCTCTCAGATGCATAAAGAATCATACGAAAATGTGCTAAATTAAAATCATAGAAAGATACATGATTGATAGCTAAAAGAAATGAATTCTTTGACAAGATAAAGATTAGAATCTTATGCAATGAAGCAGTTAAAGTAGAAGAACAAAGAATCAAGCATTCATGAACTTAAGATGAATTGCCAACTGAAAAATCATCAATTAAGAACCAAAAACAAGAATCCTGATTTCAAGAAACCCAAAATTGAAGATAAACCCAATACATTGATTACTGAAGAATCAATCACTGGTTTTAATCGTAAATCTTGCAAGATATAGAGAGTAAGAGATGGTACCTGTTCTTCAATCACTGATTCTACAGAGAAGCCGTTTTTCTTTTCTTTCTTTTTTTGGGAAAATAAAATCAAACTGTTCGTTTTGGACAAAGGGAAGGGCAAAAATTCTGTTATTGACCCCTGAAATTCCCGCCAAAAAGTTTAAATGCATCTCAGCGGTCAATCCACCAATGCGTTTGAGATATTTCAATAATTTTGTGACAATTTGATCCTCTTCCATTTTTAACTGATAGGGTGCTGTAATTGGAGTACTCAATCTTGTACTTAACTGGCATAATATTCTTGTAATATTCTCTCTTCCATTCTTGGTATGTAAATCAATTAGTTTAGGAAGGTTGATTGATTATAGGAGGTCTAGCTTGATTTGTGGAGAATATTCGAAATGTAATCTTGTATATATACGTATAGGATGGAATGACAAGGCAAGGATTTTTTACACCAAAATTAGTTTGTTCATGGTATCAGAGCTTTGCCATGGAGACCAAATCAGACACATCAAAGGTGAGTGATGAACATGTGAAAAATCAGATTTCACCATATTGCCTCACGGCAAGTGATAATTCTGGGAATATTATCACACAAGTTCAACTAAAGGGAGACAATTATGATGAATGGGCACGAGCGATAAGAACGGCGCTACGAGCCAAAAAGAAGCTCGGCTTTGTTGACGGAAGCATGAAAGAACCTTCGACGGAACCTGAGCTAGACGATTGGTGGACAGTCAATTCCATGACAGTGTCATGGATCTTGAACACAATCGAACCAACCTTGCGCTCCACCATAACCCACATGGAAGTGGCAAAGAAGTTATGGGATGATATAAAGGAGCGGTTCTCGGTTGGAAACGGACCGTGTGTTCATCAACTCAAATCTGAACTGGCTGAATGTAAGCAACAAGGAATGACCATCTTGAGTTATTATGGCAAGCTGAAACTAATTTGGGAGGAATTGGCAAATTATGAACAATTTCCGATATGCAGCTGTGAAGGATGTACATGTGAGTTGGAAGCCAAGCTTAACAAGAAACATGAAGAAGAGAGGCTTCATCAGTTTTTAATGGGACTGGACGATACAGTATATGGGTCTGTTCGTTCTAATATTTTAAGCACCGATCCCTTGCCGCCATTAAACAGAGCATATTCCTCGGTTGTTCAAGAGGAGAGGGTGCAGACCATAACTCGGGGAAAGGAAGGACGTGGAGAACCAGTAGCATTTGCTGTTCAAGGAGGAGTGAAAGGGCACATAGAGATCAGAGAAAAATCTAGTGTAATTTGTACACATTGCAGAAAAACGGGGCATAATGCGGATGCGTGCTTCCAATTGATTGGGTATCCAGAATGGTGGGGAGATCGATCACGGACTGGTGGGTGTGGAGCAGGTCGTGGTCAAGGTGGACAACGTCAGCGCATATCACAAGGAGGAAAAGGGAGAGGAAGTCAGATTAAAGCCAATGCGGCCCACATGACAGGTCAAGGAAGTGGCATACAAGGCCATGTCTCATAAGCAGATAAAACTGGAGTCAAATGGCTGAGTAACAAGCAATGGAGTATGCTTCTTAATCTTTTGAACTCACAGACAGAAAAGAATCAAGAAAAACTAAATGGTAAGTGTAATATGAGAGCTTGGATAATTGATACCGGAGCATCTCATCATATGACAGGGAGCCTCAAATTGCTATGTGATGTGAAGACTGTAATCGCATGCCCAGTTGGTCTACCAGATGGGAAAGAAGTAATGGCAGAGAAGAAAGGGAACATAGTCCTTGATGGAAGTCTAAAATTAACCAATGTGTTATATGTGCCTAGTTTGAATTGTAATTTGATTTTAGTGTCGCAGTTGGTTGAAGAGTCGGATTGTATTATCCAGTTCACTGATAAATTTTGTGTTATACATGACCGCACTTCGAGGATGCTGATTGGTGCGGGTGAACAACGCGGGGGGCTCTACTACTTGATTCTTTTTAAATCTACAAGAGCATTACAGACTGTTGCAAAAGGGACAGTTGATCTTTGGCATCAGAGGTTGGGCCACCCTTCTGATAAAGTTATTAAATTGTTACCAATGGTTGCTACTATGAAAAATAAGGCATATCCCAAGAATTGTGATGTTTGTTTACGTGCAAAATAATGTCGTGATGAATTTATTTCTAGTAATAATAAAACCTCTGCTGTTTTGGAAATGATTCATTGTGATTTATGGGGTCCATATAGGACGCCAACTTTTTGTGGTGCTTATTATTTTTTGACTATAGTGGATGATTTTTCGAGAGGATTGTGGATTTATTTGGTAAATAACAAAGCAGAAGTGGGTCGAATCATTCGCAATTTCTTAGTTATGGTGGAAAGACAATTTAATGCTTTTGTGAAAATAATTCGTAGCGATAATGGCACTGAGTTCACTTGCTTAGATGGATTTTTCGCTGCCCATGGGATAATTCATCAAACCTCATGTGTCGGAACACCCCAACAAAATAGAAGAGTCGAACGGAAACATCGTCATATTCTTAATATTGCTAGAGCACTTCGTTTCCAGGCAAACTTGCCACTTGAGTTTTGGGGAGAGTGTGTATTGACAGTAAGTTATTTGATAAATCAAACTCCAACTCTTCTTTTAGGAGGAAAGACATCGTATGAAGTTTTATTTGGGAAGACACCTTCATATGACAATTTGCGAGTGTTTGGTTATTTGGCTTATGCTCATAACCGTGGGCATAGAGGAGACAAATTCGATAGTCGAAGCAGGAAATGTGTCTTTGTTGGATACCCTTTTGGGAAGAAAGGGTGGACTATGTATGACATTGAGACAAAAGAGTTTTTTGTCTCTCAGGATGTGGTATTTGTGGAGCATGAGTTTCCTTATATGAAGGATGTAATTTGTGATAAAGAAACAAGGAATATGACGGGATCTAATGATGTTTTTGTCGACGATGTAGTTCTTAAAGAATGCAGAGCATATGCAGGTGAGCAACCTGTTAGGGAGGAAGATAGAATAGATGGACAAATGGAGGAAACAAGGGAGGAGCCTTTTGATGGTGTGGCTCCTGAGGTAACGGGGGTTGCTGGTACAGAACCACAATTAGGACGAGGACATAGACATCGCCAATTGTCCACAAGGCTGAAGGACTATATGATCCACACCACACAGGTGTTGCACCCCTCTGTCAGCCCCCCTGCACGTTCACTTGGCCATATGCAATCCTCAGGTAGCCTCTATCCTATAGCACGTTATGTGAACTGTGATAAATTTTCTCTGTGACATTGTGCTTTCTTGGCAGCCATAACTGCAGGTGTTGAACCTCACTCATTTGCTGAGGCAGTAAACGATAAGAAATGGAGGGAAGCATTGCAGCAGGAATTACATGCACTAGAAAATAATGGCACATGGATAGTGGAACCATTGCCAGCTGGGAAACGAGCTATTAGGTGTAAATGGGCGTACAAGATCAAGTATCAAGCTGATGGGACGGTTGAACGTTACAAGGCTCGTTTGGTGATACTTGGCAACAAGTAGGTTGAGGGCATTGATTATAAGGAGACGTTTGCACCTGTGGCCAAATTGGTGACTGTTCGAACCTTCCTAGCAGTGGCTGCAGCTCGAAAATGGGAACTTCATCAAATGGATGTACATAATGCTTTCTTACATGGTGATTTGAATGAAGAGGTGTACATGCGTATGCCTCTTGGCTTCCATTCTCAACAACGAGGAATGGTGTGTCGCTTACAAAAGTCATTATATGGGCTTAGACAAGCTCCTCGATGTTGGTTCGCTAAGTTAGCTGCTGCGCTGAAAAATTATGGCTTTTCACAATCATATTCCGACTACTCTCTCTTCACTCTTCGTCAGCATGAGCGACAGATTCATGTTCTTGTCTACGTTGATGATATCATTGTAACATGCAATAATCATGCTGTCATTCAGAACTTTAAAATATACTTGAGTGATTGTTTTCATATGAAGGATTTGGGGGTGCTGAAATATTTTCTTGGGATTGAGGTGGCTCGAGGTCCAAATGGGACAAAATCAGTTTGTTCATTAACAATTTAATCATACAAAATTAACAACTTAATTGAATGTTAAGGAGAACCATAAGGATTTTTCCTGTAAACCACACCATCCTTGTGAATCAGTTGGCTGAAGACAATGGCAAAAAGGCCGGTATTTATAATGGGCCTTCCTTTTGGGCCCAACCTGGAGTGGTTTCTTCATTTACTCATCCTTGTCTTCACGCCTCGAAGTTAACAATTTCACCGGTCAGAAAACATGCGCGCTTAAGATTATATGTCATCCCTTATGGCCCACAACTTAATTAATATTTTATTTATACCTTGTTAGTATTTGAAAGAAAGGAAGTCTTTTCTTCGTCTCTAATTTGCTTCGATCTTTCTTATCCTGAACAGATAAAATTACAGATCATGGGATCTATCGAGGAAGAAAGACTGCTCTTGGAAGAAGGAAACATTGAGGTTATTTTGATCAATACCAGCATCTTCATTCAAATTTAACTTTTAATTTTGAAATGAAGATTTTGACTTTAATACACATCTTTGAGTTTTAGTGAATTTAGGGATTTAGACATTCCGATTGTTAAGTCAAATTGATATGGTTTAGCATTTAGTTATTGGGTGAGATTATATTTAGTAATTTTAGCTTGCTTTATGATGAATCAGTTGTATATATTTTGGTTTTGTCTCGTTATAAGTTCTATTTATAATTTTGTGGATTTCTGTACTCTTTTTGAACACAACGGAATTTTAATTTTAGCTGCTGGATTGTCTGAAAGCTGTGTGTGAAAGTGAAGTTTTCTCTAAGTGACTATTTTTTAATTGGGCGATGCGTGTTCAGTTTTATTGTACAAGCTCAAATAATGTGAATGTGTAAAGATCTTATTATTTTGATGCGTCTATACGCTATTCTCTGACTTAGATCAACACATCTTGAAATATAGTGATCAAACATGATCTCAGGTTGCTTTTATTGTGGGTTGAGCATAGTCTAGTCAATTATTCGCTGGAGGACATCAGTTATAGGAAAATCATCACCTTGAATAGTTGTTAAAAATGAAAAATTTACTGTTTTTAGTATCATTCATGATTTTTATTCTTTCTTCGTCTGTTTGTTCGTCTAATCACAAATTATTGAGCATATTAGAATTCTCTGAACTGATTGATGACATTTCATCACTCTCTGCTGAGACTTGAATTCTTTTGCCTCCGTTTGTTGTTTCAAAATCTTAAATCTTATGTGCTTATGCTTAAAATCGTCTTTCTTAGTTTATAGTGGTATGTGCAGTATGATATAAATGCATCATCTCAACGAGCTGTGATGAGAGTTCTTAGATTATGTTCTGCCTCCAAGATTTTTTTTTGGGAGAGACAGATGGAAAATTGATGAAGTTGTTCAATTTTGTCCCTCAGTTGATGATGTCTAGGCTGCAAATAGTGGCTTACAAGGATCATCTTTGTTATTTATGAACTGCAAGGTTGGGTACGGTGGTAATGAATAAATGATTACCCTTAATGAATGAAAATTAGATTGGGTAATCCTTAAGTGATTACCTACCAATTTCACCCTTCCATGTGTGAAAGACAAATGAATAGAGGTTTTGCCTTCACTTTGTATATATTCATTTCTTTATTGATGAGATGCAGATAACAAACTGTCATCAGTCATCATCTTGCCATAATCCTTCAAATGAAAGGTTCACTGGCATGTAATTACCTTGAGACAGATTTGTTATTATTTCAGTTCTGATTGCAAAATCTATCTGCATGCTTTTTCTTTAAGTGAAGGCTTCTTTCCCATGGGTAGTTAGAAGATTATTACTATTTGTAGTTGAAATGTACTAATAAGTTATATATGACTTTTTAAGTTTTGTATTCGTGTCAACAAAAAGTAAAACTTTTTATTCTTTTATTTTCGCTGAATAAATGCCTTTTCACTTTTTCTTTTTTATTGTTTGTTTATTTATTTCTTTTTTGTGCATCTATTTTCCTCAAAATTGTTCACTTTCTCCTGCACTTCTCTCTATCTCTCTTGATATACTGCCTTGGAGATTGGTATCTTTTTGTCTTATATGATCTTTTATGTTACTTCTTTAGAATAAAAGCAGTGGACTGTACACAGGAGATGGCTCTGTAGACATTAGTGGGAAGCCTGTTCTGAAGCAGAACACTGGAAATTGGAGAGCATGCCCCTTCATTTTGGGTAATTTAGGATTCTTTTCCCTTGTTCTTTTTATTAAATATTCTTATTTATGACGGTTGTAATCTGAAATGCAGGTACTGAGTGTTGTGAACGCTTGGCCTACTATGGAATCGCAACTAATCTTGTTTCTTATCTTACCCACAAACTACACGAAGGAAATGTGTCTGCTGCAAGAAATGTTACCACCTGGCAAGGCACTTGCTATCTTACACCTCTTATTGGAGCTGTCTTAGCTGATGCTTACTGGGGAAGATATTGGACAATTGCTGCTTTCTCCACAATTTACTTCATTGTAATTTATCTCTCTTTATTGGCAATGGTTTCTTTTCTCCTCATGTCCTTTCCACATTTGCTTGAGGCCGTCAGTGACATGAAGTTTTAATTGGTTTAGGGAATGTGCACATTGACTCTCTCAGCCTCAATTCCTGCTCTAAAGCCGGCTGAATGTGTGGGTGCTTTATGCCCTTCGGCTACTCCAGCTCAGTATGCTGTATTCTTCTTTGGGCTTTATCTGATTGCGCTAGGGACTGGTGGGATTAAACCATGTGTTTCATCCTTCGGGGCAGATCAGTTTGATGATACTGATTCCAACGAAAGGGTAAAGAAGGGATCCTTCTTCAACTGGTTTTATTTTTCTATCAACATTGGTGCCCTGATATCAAGTAGTCTTATTGTATGGATCCAAGACAATGCTGGGTGGGGACTAGGATTTGGAATTCCTGCATTGTTTATGGGCTTTGCCATTGCAAGTTTCTTTTCAGGAACTTCACTCTACAGATTTCAAAGGCCAGGGGGAAGCCCCATTACAAGAATGTGTCAGGTTTTGGTTGCTTCATTCCGTAAATGGAATTTGGAAGTACCTAATGACAGTACTCTTCTGTATGAAACTCAAGACAAAGCCTCAGCCATTGAAGGTAGCCGGAAGATAGAGCACAGCGATGAACTTAGGTAAAGTTTCTTTTTCTATACTTCTACATTCTGTGTGCTTCATTCCCCACCCCCACCTTTTTTGGGTTGAACTGTTAGCGGATAATTTTCTCTTCACAAAAGCTTATTAGCTAGTTTTGAAATGGAACATCACGATACTAAGTTTGGGGGGGTGTTATGACATCCACAAATTTAGTTCTTGGCATTTTGACACAAGATAGTCAAATTAAATGGGGATAAGTAACTGACAAAGGAAAATTTTATGGATTCATTTGATGTAATGCTGAGTATATTGAATAAACTAATCGAATTTATGTGTGAAGATGACTGGGGCTATTGAATATCATCTGAAAGGATGATAGAACATTGAATTTCCTAACCATATTAAAATCGAGTTCCTACTCCAGGTTTTTCCCTTGGTTGCTTAAGCTTATATTTTGAGGGCAATTTGTCCACCTCATAGACATTGCCATGTTTAGATGAAAAATGTTAATTGCAGAATTTTCTCGTGTATATCCTCTTTTTGTTATGTATATCAACGCCTAATTATTATCTGGCCACTTCATGTCTAGCGTATCTTTGTGTCTGGGTATCCTCCTCACTCGTTCTTGTCTTAAACTGGAAGTCTTATTCTATGTTTGGGATTCTATCTCTGACATGTAGTTTTTTAGTATGGCAGTATTTATCACTGGCTGGATATGGATGCACGATGTGGTTTTCCATGCTCGCTTTTAGATAATGTTTTCCTAGGAATTATGCTAATTACAGTATGCAATTTGGGATTATGTTCTGTGTTTGTTGTCCCATGTTTCTTGGATGTTGGACTGAGGAAATATACAGTCTTCTTGCATCTTATCTTTTAGAATTTATCATTAATAAGAATTCCTTTTTTCTTTTCTGTTTGCATATGGTAATGCTATTTAATTCCTGTAATCACTTCAGTCTATAGGGGGGAAGTTTCAACTAACAGTTTCCTGAAATTTCGTATGCAATAAATCTTTGCTCCCAGAAAAAGAGGCAGAGTATCTAATAGCCACTTTTCGCAGGTGCCTTGACAAAGCTGCTGTAGTTTCAGATGCTGAGATCAAAAGTGGTGATTTCTCCAATCCTTGGATTCTTTGCACTGTAACTCAGGTGGAGGAACTAAAAATTTTGATCCGAATGTTTCCTATCTGGGCTACTGGAATTGTCTTTTCTGCTGTATATGCCCAAATGTCTACATTGTTTGTGGAACAAGGGATGGTGATGGACACGTCTATTGGTTCTTTCACCATTCCTCCTGCCTCCCTCTCAAGTTTTGATGTTATCAGTGTTATTTTCTGGGTACCTATATATGATAAGATCATTGTCCCAATAGCAAGGAAGTTCACAGGCAAGGAGAGGGGTTTCTCAGAGTTGCAGCGAATGGGAATTGGCCTCTTTCTGTCAGTTCTCTGCATGTCTGCTGCTGCTGTGGTTGAGATCAATAGATTGCGTCTTGCAAGAGAGCTTGAGCTTGTTGACCAAAATGTTTCTGTGCCAATTAGCATCTTTTGGCAAATACCACAGTATTTCTTGTTGGGTGCGGCAGAAGTATGTACATTCATTGGACAGCTTGAGTTCTTCTATGACCAATCTCCAGATGCCATGCGGAGCTTGTGCAGTGCGTTATCTCTTCTGACGACAGCATTAGGCAATTACCTTAGTTCTTTCATTCTGACAGTGGTAACTTATTTCACAACTGCTGGAGGGAAAACTGGATGGATTCCAGATAACTTGAATAAGGGTCATCTTGATTATTTTTTCTGGCTTTTAGCTGGACTCAGCATTTTTAATATGTTGTTGTATGTTGTCTGTGCCAAAAAGTACAAGCAGAAGAAGGCCGGTTAATTTTATTACAAGAAGACGCAGTAGCCACTTCTCCAAATGGTTTTGTACATAAAATCTGCAGCTTCACAGCCACCAAATCTCCTTAAAGTTCCAAAAACAATGTTTTTAAAATAATATGAATTTATTTTCTTAATAATAACTGCTTGTATTTATTTATTAGGAATTTAAGTTCTCTTTTATCGTTGGTTCTGATTTAGAGTTGGTATTATTTTCATGAAAGCAGCTGGTCATTTTTGTGATCTGAGTTTGCAGGATTAATTACGTCAGCATGAACCAGTCCCTCAAAACAGGGGTGGGCATTAATCGGCTCAGTTCGGTTTTGTCCAAAAATCAAACTCAATTGAACCTGATTGGATCAAGAAGTTATGAACCGGATATGAACCGAAGTGAGGAATAGAATTGAATTATTACAGTTCAGTTTGGTTTGGTTTTATATGATCTTTTGGTTTACGAAATTTAATCTTTTTTCTTTTATATTAGCTAAATTTTTATACCTTTCACCTAAATTTATTTATTTTTAGTCCAATCTAATTGTAATCTCTAATCATTCATATTTTATACAAAAATATTAATGTATATAGAAATTGAATTCTTTTCAATTTTAATACTGAATCAATTGGTTTTTGGTTTAGTTTGGTTCAAATAAAAAACCAATCGGTTCACATTTTTTTTATCATTCTGTTCTTATAAAATTAATCCCAAAAATTATGTCCAAGAACAAAATATTTGTTATGCTTAATATTTTTAGTTTAATGTATATTTGTCCTGATTCTGCCATTTATTCGAGTAGTCTTTTATTTGCTAAATTATGAGGCCTACGGTTTTTTTAAATCCTATTATAGATGTTATGTCAGTAATATTTGTTCTATTTTGTCTCTTACCCTTTGTTTGGCAAGCTACTGTAAGTTTTCAATGTGATCTTTAATATTGTGCTAGAAAAATTCATGATTTATTCAAGTAGAAAAAAATCTAACAATTAATAAATAAGAGCATATGAGTTTACAATATGAACAAATCCCCACCTCAATTCAAACAATGAAATTCTTGGGAACCACGATTCATTTTGATCCTCCTATTTGCTATTTGTTGATTATGATCCTTTTTCACCAAAACCATCTTATATTAAAGCCAACCAAAATGTTAAATTCTAATAGTGTGAATTTAATTTCTGAAAATAATTTTCTATTCGGAGAATCAAATTCCAACAATGCCCTACCCTCAACTATTCTCTACAATTTTGAATAAAGCTTAAAAATTAAAATATACATTACAACATTCAAACATGTACCTTCAGAGAATAGGATGTGGTTATGATTTATTTTTTACTTGTATTTTTATGTTTATTTACTAAACTTATAAATATTTGTTTAGTCTTTGTATTTTAATTTAAGTGCTCATTTAGTCCTCATATTTAAAAAAATCTCAAAACACCACTATAATTAAATATATTACATTCTTACTCTTATTTTTTCTTTCCTTTTATAATAATACATTTCCAATAATATTGACATTAATTAATTTATTTATAAAAAATTAATTAGCAAATTAAACAATAAATATCAGTGTAAAGAACTAATATTTTTTGTACATATGCAACAATCTTACTAATAATTATTTTATAACAAATTATTTAACATATTAATCCCAAAAGTAAAAAAAAAATATATATATATATATATATAAAAGTTTGAGTAAATTTTTATAGTACTTTTAAGATTAATTTGTTAAATTATCAATTTTCTTTTAATTAATGTCTCAAAAATATTGTTGTAAGGGTATTATTATTAAAAAAAAAAGCAAGAGTAAAAGTGTAAAGTTCCGTTTGGTATAACTTTTCAAATAGAGCTTATTTAAAAATAGAGTTTTTATTCAAAAAAATTTAGTTGTTTGCCTGTTCATGAGAGCTTTTATTAAAACTTATAAACTTATTTTAATAAGTTTAAAATAAGTTTTTTAATAAATAAATTTATTAAAAAGAGTAAAAGGTATTTTGGACATTATAACATTTAGAAAAACTTTTCAACATCTACTTCTAAAAGTGTAAAATTTGAGTTTTTACTAGTAAAGACAATATATACTTACTTAATTTTCAAAAACACTACTAAAAGAAAAGAAAAATAATATAAAAATAACAGCTTAAACAAATACTAACATATTTAACAATAGAGATGTCTTGAAATTTTTTTAAAATATAAGAATTAAATAAATATTTAATTCAAAATAAATAAAAAACTAAATAAATATTTACCCACTTAAGTAATTACAAGCGCGATTGTTAATCAAGAAAAATTAGAATAGAAAATTTTGTTTATTTATAGTATACTACGAGGGGGCTTGTTATGGTTGGCGGGTTTTCAGTTCGACTGTAAAAGTGTGTGAGTGTGACCCAAAAAGGTGACGTGGCCCTTGATCGGCAACAAGAGTTACAAGACAATACGGAATGGACTTCCTGGCCCCAAAAATTTGGCCTTTTTGATGTACTTTGTTCATGAGTTAAACTATTGGCACCTATTCCTCAATATTGTGACAGTTAATTTTATTATAATTATATTTATGAACAAATACAAATAAAATTAATTACACTTATGTGTATTTTTTTTTTCTGTCTCGACGTTACTCTTTTTGTCGAATTGCAATTTCTTTCACTAAAAATTTAAATTTATCTCCTTTTTTTCCCTTTTTCTTTTTCTCTTTGTTCACTTAAATGCTCTTTATGTTTTCTCACTTTTTTTTTTCCTAAACGTACATACTAATATAAACTTAGAAACAAAAGTCAGGACCGATTATAGAGTATTAGGGACATTAGGTAAAATTTGTTTGTGAGGCCTCTTTACATTTAGTAGCTTTAATGCTCAAAGAAATATAACAAAGTTCAAATTTTAATCAATTTTTAACTAAATATTGAATATTAACAATCAATAAGATAGTAAAAAATTTCAAAAAAGAAAAATAATTAAGATTTTTTTAAAATTTCCTAGGACTATTAGTTTAATAATTTTTTTTTACCTCAAAAGTAAAAAAAAAATCAATAATTTTCTTTATAGAGAACAGAGCAAAAATGTTAAATAATTAAGTTTTTTTAAATAGATAAATAATTTTTTTTAATTTTTTTTGGAAAAAACTAATAATGATTAATAGTTAATACTATTAATTATATCTCTTCAACATTAAAGTTATCAAATATAAAATTTGGGTATAACAATTTAGTTGTAGATAATTATCAATTAAAGAGAGGCCTAAAATTAGGCTTTCTCATTATAAGTAAGTTAAAAAAAATTAATTTTAGTATATTAAGGAAATTAAAAAAAAAATAGTCTTCTAACATACGAGGACTAGGAGGCTACAATGGGGCCTTTTTAACATATGAGGTCATAAATGATTATTTAGTTCGTTTATACTTAAAGCCACTCTTGAATTACAAAAGCTTTCAATATTTAAAAGACTAGATGGGTTGGTGTTATAGATTTTAAGAATGAGCAACTTACTGAAAATTAGAATATTTACAAATGAAAAGAATTGATATTTAGAATAAAATGATATTTTTAAGGGTCCAACTATGATGCAACTGTAGTATAGTACTACAGTTGCACCATAGTTTTGCCCTATTTTTAATATTAAGTAGAGTGTAATTGCAAAAGAGGCTTAAGAGGATTTTGGGATGCCAATACTAGTACATCTATTTGTTCCGTTTGCGTGCTCTGGAGCAATGGTGCAAGAATTTGGGCCAGGAAAGCTCTATACAAGCCCAACTTGATCCATCGGGCTAGAGTACTGTTTCTTGTCTTCATAGTTCCCCACCCGAAGGAAAACCCTAATTCTCTGTCATCTCTCCCACTAGCTTATCTTTGCGGTCTCAAGGCTTTCCAACGCTCCACCGGAAACTCCATTCGTCGCGGAATTCAGGAAAACAGAGAAAGAAGAAGAAAAAAGCAAGCATGAGACCAATTTTGATGAAAGGCCATGAGAGGCCTTTAACATATCTTAAATACAACAAAGACGGAGATCTGCTCTTTTCATGTGCCAAGGATCACACACCCACCGTTTGGTTCGCTGACAATGGCGAGCGTCTTGGCACCTACCGCGGCCACAACGGCGCCGTTTGGTGCTGCGATGTTTCAAGCAAGTCATCTCTTATTACTTTTATTTTCCAATTTCAATTTTCTGCTGCTTCGCTCAAGCTAAATATTTTGCATTATATTACTGTTTTAGACGGATAAAATATCGATGAAGATATTTGGATTGAATTACAGGAGATTCGATGACGCTAATTACCGGGAGTGCTGACCAGACGGCGAAGCTATGGAATGTTGAAACAGGGGCTCAGTTGTTCACATTCAATTTTGATTCTCCAGCTAGGTCTGTCGACTTTGCTGTTGGTGATAAGCTTGCTGTGATTACTACTGATCCTTTCATGGAATTAAACTCAGCCATTCATGTCAAACGCATTGCAAGAGATCCTGCTGATCGTATGTTTACTGCCTACTTTTCTTCAATTTTAATGACTATTTTTTCGATAAAACATGCCAAGCTTTTGATCTGTCATCATCTTCATGCCTTGACATTTAGGTCCATTGATGTTATGCGTTTCTTTTTGTTTATGAATAGGCTTTGAAATTTACAAAGGATCATTTCTGCTGACTAATCTTGCCAATAACTTTTTGTAGAGAGTGGTGAATCTGTGCTTATTCTAAAAGGCCCTCAGGGAAGAATAAACAGAGCAGTTTGGGGACCTCTAAACAGGACTATCATTAGTGCTGGAGAAGATGCTATAGTTCGTATTTGGGATACTGAGGTACGGGTTATTTTGCTTGTGGATCTTCTCTAATACTTGGTCAAATTATTTTTTTTTTTGCCTTCATAACCTGAAACTCTGTTATCCTCTGGCTCTTTTTCAAATGACCCTAACTTCAGTTCTTATTTTGAATTGCATTAAATTTGTTTATGTTTTAGCTTACTTCTATATCAAACTTGCAGACAGGGAAACTGCTTAAAGAGTCGGACAAGGAAACTGGTCATAAAAAGACTATAACATCGCTTGCAAAAGCTGCTGATGGATCACATTTCCTCACTGGTTCCCTTGATAAATCTGCTAAGGTAGTGTTTCTTGAGAAAACATGATATTTTGGATCATGCTTTTTGAGATTGTGCATTCTGCTATTCTAGGTTTATCTGTTTAATTCTACTGCCTGATCTTTTCTTGCTTTTCTGCAAATGCTGTTTCAGCTTTGGGATGCCAGAACACTGGAGCTTATCAAGACCTATGTGACGGAGCGCCCAGTCAATGCTGTTACTATGTCTCCACTTCTTGATCATGTATGTATTGGTGAACCGCAAACTATTAAGTTTATGCTATTGGTCTATTTATTTGTGTTCTTCCTTGACATACTATTTTACAACTTATACTGTTCCGCATCAAGGAAATATATATATGATGATTTATTGAATTTTGATGCTGGTCCTCAACATTTCATATTTTATTTTTTATTTTTTTAATTCTTTCCTCTGTAAGACTCTAGGTTCTGAAAAGACTTAAGTTCAAATGCACACGTACTTCTAGCAATGAAGTTAGAAAATATTTACAATGGTAAAGCTAATCTCCTCTGCCTGATAGCAGTCTGCCAGTCAGTTCCAGCGAATGACAATTTGACTCTGCCCAGTATTTAAATGGAATTTGCATTTTTCAGTACATCCTATAATTATCACTGGATATTAAAGTATAATATAGGAAATGATCTGGTGGGATGTAGTTAAAATGTTTTCATGGTTAAGCTTCAACCGAAGATTGACATTGTTGTGTTAATAGTATATTACATTCTTTTATGAATTATACGGAACAGAAAGGTACATAGAGGATAAAAACAGGAGGTTTTTGCATAATTGCTTCGTCTGGAAACAGATATTTTTAATCATGCAATTCAGTGGAATTAGGCTATTTTAAACTTCTGATATTGTCATTAGGTGATCGGATCTTCTTTAACTTTGTAACTTACAGATGGGTTTATTGTTTTCCCTTTGTGAAGAGATTCTGAGCATTAATTTTTTCTTGTGTCTATTGTGAGATGCTAGACTACTTCGTTGTGAATTGTATAACTACTGGATACCAGCTATGCAACAAAAGTTTGAGCAATATGATATTTAATTGAAAAGGTTGCTGAAGTTTTCATATAACAAGAGAAAATTATTAGTTTGGAGGTCTTATTTGTTTCTGATCGATTGTTGTGTGTTTGTATATGATAGTTGAACTAATCTTCTGCATGATTGGAGGGGACAGTAGCACTTTGGTGTTAGTAATGCTGTATAGTGTTTATGAAGGTTTGCTTGCCATAGTCCCTGTATATGCAGTGTCTATAGGTGCCATGTTCCATAATTAGCCTGGAGGAGTTGACTTTATTTATGCTAAAATTGCTTACTCACTGGAATACAATTCATGTATAAATTATTATAGGTTTGATTATGTCTCATGCTAACTGAATAATGAAATGATGCATGCTGTTTTATCTGCTCTACCTTTATTTGATGCCCTTATAGCCCTTTTTTTAACCATCTGGATTTCAATGGTTTTGTCCTTCCTAGGTGGTCCTTGGAGGTGGTCAAGATGCTTCAGCTGTCACGACAACTGATCATCGTGCAGGGAAGTTCGAAGCTAAATTCTTTGACAAGGTTGATATTTTTTTGATTGATTACTTTGTATTTCACAAAAAACTGTGGTTGTGGAATTTCATTAATTTCTTATGTTATAACGTTGCTTGTGTAGATTCTCCAAGAAGAAATTGGAGGTGTTAAAGGACACTTTGGACCTATAAATGCCTTGGCTTTCAACCCTGATGGTAAAAGGTATGGCTTTCTGTTATTGCAGATAAACGTCAGTTGATGTGGGAAAAGCTTTTAGACAGTTATATATGATCATTGTCCAATGTCCTACTTTTGTTTTGTAGCTCGATTAGAAGCTATCTGTTTTTTGTTATCTGATGCATGTATATTTGCGATCATGTATGTACATCATGTGCACTGTTCTCCATAGCAGGTGAACAAGATCATGCATCACTGTAGTGTACTTATGAATCTCTCACCAAGCAAAAAGATGCATGTGTGCATAATTAAGTTTTGATAATTGATGGCATTATAGTAATATTATTTGATTTTTTGTTATTTTCCCAAATAACAGATGGATTTATATAATAAAAACTGTTGCATATCATTTAGTATCCTTGGGGTTTTGTGCTTGGACATGCAAAAACCTATGCTATTTTGGTGATAACGATTTGAAAAACTGATGGTATGCCTGTGTCTTTATTAGGCGATAGTCTTTATCACCCCCTCCCCCCTGTCTTTTCCTTCTTTCCCTCTCCTAATCAATATGGTGATTACATGTTGAAGCCTTTAACAATGAATTATATTTAAATTTGATGTTTTTCACTCACTTTTTTTTTTAATGTAATTGATAATATATAGTTTCTCAAGTGGAGGTGAAGATGGTTATGTGAGGTTACACCATTTTGACCCGGATTACTTCAACATCAAGATATAATTTTGGCGGATTTGCAGAATTTTTTTTTTTTTTTTTTAATTTTGGCGGATTTGTGGACGTCAATTTTTATCCATATAAATCAGCCTCTTCTCGACTTCAATTTTGTATGTTTTTGGAATTGCATTGTATTTGCAATATCAAGGTTTCATTTTCGTGTCATTTTATTATTTTTGTCATCTGTTTGCAGTTTAATACATAAAAGAGAAGAAAAAAATTATTTAAAAAAAGAAAGAAAGATGTTTAAGTCCACCTGCTATATATGTCAGGTTTTCATATTGAAGTGGTGCGTTCATTGTTGGCAAATTTTCCTTATTGAGTTATTAGTGCCCCACTAATATCCTCTTAAAACCCTATCTTTAAGTACCTCATTAAAAATACTGAAAATATCATCATTGGTATGAACGCTCGCTTTAATTTTAAAATTTTTCTTCTAAAGATCATCATATTTTCTCACTCCGAAAGGACACAGAAAACACAATTTTCTTGATTTCTTTTGTAGCCAGTTCCCATAATCCCTCCATACTTCTCTTGGTTAAGTTAAGAATTTAGAGATTAAAACCAATCTCCAATTAAAAGAATTCGTGTTGGATGTACAAGGCACGGGATAGAAGGAGCTACGATGCATGTCAAAAGATATTCATGTGGCAAGTATCAGTACTTTACATGCAGTTGGTGTGGGTGCAAATAAGATTTTTGGTACAATGGCAAAAAATAAATCGTACATATGGAAATGTTGGGTATACTGAGAAAGATATTAGTTTTAACTTTTATGTGTATTTTATTGTAATTTATCATAGAACTTATTATACAGAGTGAATCTAAAATGTCTAATAAGAAGAGGATCCATAAGAAGATATATAATGAATCTTTAAAGAAATTTTTCTAGTCAAAATTTCTTTTTTTTTTTTTTATAAGATGTTTCAACAATGCTAAATATTCGTAAGACTTTCTTTAAATACTTTCTGATTTTTAAAATTTATTATTAGTGATGTTATAACATTTATATATTTGTATAGGTTTGAATATATTGATATGGATCTGTACCTTACAACCCTCTCACATGAATAGTATCCATACACTATTCATGTGAGAGAGATGTAAGGTACATGCATGTAACTTAGCATTACCCTATTGATATTCAAGCAAAAAATCTCCGGACACTTTCAAAATAAAATGAAGTTTTCAAGGCAACGTTGTATTCTCGAATGGAGAGATGTTCCATATGGCAAAGAATAACTATTTTTGTGATTAGTGTTCTTCGGACAAAATTATGTCATTAGAAGTTGTTAAAAACTTCATTGAATGTTTTTATTTTCGAAATATAACCGCACGCGAAGAACCATTTGGTCAGGACAATGAAGTTTATAAACTGAAATTGTTTCTATTGAACACTTGAATTGGAGGTGTCCCAATAGTTTGCGATATATGATTTTTCAGATTTTTTTGCATGGAAAACAAAAAGAGAAGAGTAATTAAGTAAATTGAAGAAAGAGGCAATTGGCATTTGACTGTAAATATGTATAAAGTGGTGGGTAAAATATTATCAAATGGTTTATTGAATAAATGAGACAAAATTACTTTGTGTGGAATTATTTGAACTCACCAATTTTCTCTTTATACTCTCTTTTTAATTAAAAATTTTATTATGTAAATAATTTTTAATAATAACTCTTTCTTTTATTTCTTTTTTCAATTTTACAAATTCTCATTGATTTATTCAAATAAATCCTCTTAACTGTAGATAATTTGTATCATTAACTAAGAGGAACAAAACTCGCCATTTAAAAATGAACATCAAACAATTTTTTATCGGTTATGAAAGTTAATGCAAATAAATAAATAAATTTCTGTCAAACACAAAAAGTTAATGAATATCAAGAAAAGAAATTCTTATATATAAAAAGCATGAAATATCGATCATGATTCACTTAGAAATACCAAAAAAATAGATTCAAAAGAGAGTGAAATTGAGTGTTTAGTTTTCAATTTGTGATACTAGAAGGGGAATATGTAATTATAAAATAGAGAGAAAACGATTAGGGAAGGATAATTTAAGATTTTTAAATTTAAATTTTTAGTAATGAATTTATTTTTTTTAAATTAGGTAATAGAGAAAATGTGGTGGGCTCAAATAATCTATGAAATTACTTTTTGTGGATTTGCAATAAAAGTGAAAATGGGCACATGTTCAATTTTAGCTGATAGCTTCTAACTCAGCTCAAAGTGAGCTGAAAGCGAATATTTTTTTTTAAAAAAAAATCGTGTATATCTTACATTCAAGACAATCTCTTTGAACACATCACATGCAATATTGTGTAATCTTTCAAATTATATATATGACATGCATCACATGGGCAGCTTGCCCGATTCTATTTTCTCTATGTGTCTTTGGATGAGAATCCAATGAAAATTTTTCCCCTTGATTTGATGATCATCATTGCTTTTAGAAGTTACATTTCTTCCATTTTCCGATCACTCAATCAGGCTTATTGGTCTATATCAATTTGATTATATTATTTTGCATCGATGAAGACTTTAAAATTTACGTCCATTAATTGTAGTTTCCTTAACGGTGGTAATACCGGTAACTACACTCATATATGAATGATGATCGATGAGTTCATTTATTTTGCTGCACGTGCATAGGATTACAGTAAAAAAGATTACAAATTCAATAATCAGTCTCCGAATATATACACACACACATATATATATTTTCATAGTTGTTAAGCTGCAAGATTTTTACGTTACACGTACCAAATTTTGTGTTATATTTTTCAAGTTTCAAAATAAATCTTAAAACTGGGTCCTGACCTTATCTTATCACAAATTTCAATTGAATTATTTCACTTCGTTTTTGTAAAATTAATTTGATGGCAACACCGCAGGCAGTTGCATATATCACTATTATCCAGACAACATAAAATGTTCAAATTTAGGTAATTCTTAAATTATATTGGAGGTAATTTACAACCAATTAATTTTATCCATTAAATTTTAATTCAATGCATGACAAATAATTTATGCGAAGCAAATAGCAGCCTTATGTCCGAATCGATCGAGATGAAAATTGAAACCCAGTACACGTATGTAAATACGGTTGAAATAGATAAAAAAAAAAAAAAAAAACAATGTAATGAAGTAATTCAATTGTAATCTCGTTTCAGAAGAATAAAAATTGTGGTAAAAGTTTAAGTGAATTTAGCTGACTATAACTTTCTGTCATGCATAAAACAGACATCGGGAATGCCTGATCCTGATGTGCCCCTGAAAGAAAGAAATGGTGACAACGAGAGCTGAGCGGAGCTAACATAAATTGCTTTTTTAGAATAAATGGTGCAAACAGCCAAGGAGAGCTGAGCTGACAGGCTGCAGCTCAGTTAAAGGGCAAAAATATTATCGTCCAGACATGGCAACCAGAGCAAGACCATAGCAATAGAGACACTTCTGAAAATGTTCAGAGACAAATCTTTTACATTCTTTCTTTGAATGTTATCCAAATGATTTTACTGTAAAATCCAGAACAAACCACACAAATAGGAAAATCAATCTCGAGCCCCAGTGATGGCACACAAACAAGTACTATTTTCTGAAGAATCTAAAAATTGAAGAGATAGAAGAAAGGATCAGACCTTGGAAATGTTCAGCTGAACATTACAAACAGAAATAAGAGGCTGCACGAGGAGGACACTCAAGAGGTTTCGAACCAATGATTGAACACTATCGCATTGTCATTTACCCCAGTAAAGCATTGGAAATAATAAAGCTAATATCGGAGCTGACCTGCTGCTAAATCACATGGGTGGCTCAATAATTTCCCGGAGCTCATTACAGAGTCCTGTGAAGACGACAGAATCTGTCTCAATTGGTCTGAACTTGACAAGTGCTGAAGGGACAAAATCGTCTTCCTCAAGGGTTAAGCATTTTTTTTTGTTGAGAAATTGATTGGTGAAGCAGACATGCAACTAAAGTAAAATTGAGAAATAATAAGACAAAAGTGAAATTGAGAAATTGATTGGTGAAGCAGACACGCAACTAAAGTGAAATTGAGAAATAATGAGACAATACAATCACACATGGACACCAGAAATTACATGGTTCGGCTTTTAGCCTACATCCATGAGCGAAAAAAGAAGGAAAATATTTTACTAGTGAAAATGAGTTACAAGTATTGTAGTATTTTAGCTCACTACTCAAAACTCTAATACACCAAAACTCTCAAATCACTATAACAAGAGCTTATAATTTCAAGTTGTTTAAACTCTCTTTCTAAAATGCTAAATTGCTTTTCTCTCGATGGAATGAATTTACTCTTTCTCTTCGAAATTTTTGGCACAATTCATCAATTATATATTATTTTTATTATTTTATTAATTTTTTCTTTGTCCTTTTCGGCCCGTTTCTATTTTTTCCTTCTTTCTCTTTTTTTTTTCTTTTGTTCCAGTCAAAGACGGAAGCAATGCCTTCTTCTTCAAAATGAGCGGGCCCACCTTTTAGAAGGGTTTTGCCCGCATGCTATATTTTTGTCATTCTACCACTTGGAGATTTGATTGCGAGCCAATCATATCTCCACACAATCCTTTCTGCTTCGTCATTGTCATGTTGCCTACGTTTTTGGCATTCTACTAGGCCACAAGAAGATCTACTCCAGACAAACTTGTCAGCATTGATTGGCTTGGTCAAAACATCTGTTATGTTCTCATTGGTATGGATTTTTTGAAAATCAACACTTCCATCTTCCGCTACTTCTTGAACGAAGTGATACTGAACTCCTACGTATTTTGTTCTTAAATGAAAGGTTGGATTCCTTGAAATATGCAAGGCACTCTGACTGTCACAAAATACAGGAATTTTCTATTATTTGTGCCCGAACTCCTCCAAAAATCTTTGTATCTAAATAGCTTCCTTGCAAGCTTGTATAACTGCCATGTATTTTGCTTCTATTGTAGATAAAGCCACAACGGTCTGTAGTTTCGAAATCCAGCTTACAGCTGCTCCCACAAGTGTAAACACATAGCCAGTAGTGGATTTCCTTTTATCAAGGCTCCTGCAAAATCTAAATCTACGTAGCCCCTAACATTAAATTTCGATCCTCCATAACATAATGCAACATTTGAGGTTCCTCTTATGTATCTTAGAATCTTTTTCACAGTTATCCAATGCTCTCCACCAGGATTCGCCATGTATCGACTGACTGCTCCCACTACTTGTGCAATGTTTGGTCTAGTACATATTATAGCGAACATCAAACTTCCCACTGCTGATGCATACGATACTCGAGATATCTCATTCCTCTTTTCTTCATTGTGCTTCATTGCTAGGACACATGAGGATAATTTGAAATTAACAATAAGTGGGGTAGACATCGGCTTATAATTGTGCATGTTGAAACATCGCAACATTTTCTTCAAATAGTTCTTCTGAGAAAGCCAAATCTTCTTGTTACTTCTGTCTCGGTAAATTTGCATCCCTAGAATCTTGTTTTCTGGTCCCAAGTCCTTCATTTCAAACTCCCTAGCCAATTGTGCCTTTAATTCTTGAATTCGATCTTTGTTGGGGCATACTTCCAACATGTCATCCATGCACAACAGCAAAATAATGAAATCATTATCTTCAAACCTTTTGTAATATGCACAATGGTCTGAACTGAATCTGTTGTATCCAAGGCTCATCATGAACGAATCAAATCTTTTATACCAACATTTTGGTGCCTGTTTAAGACTGTATAGAGATTTGTTCAACATGTAAACTAAGTTCTCCTTTCCCTTTTCAGTAAAACCTTCTGGTTGGAGCATATAAATTTCTTCTTCAAGTTCTCCTTAAAGAAATGTAGTTTTCACATCTAACTGCTCTAGATGTAGGTCAAATGTAGCACAAATTGCCAAGATTACTCTGACTGTTGTGAGTCGAACCACCAGAGAAAATATTTCATTGAAGTCAATACATTCTTTCTGAGCATATCCTTTCACCACCAATCTTACACGATACCGCTCTACTTGGTCATTACCATCACGTGTAAACCTATTTGTTACCAATGGCTTTTCTTCCATGTGGTAATGGTACAAGTTCTCATGTATTGTTCTTGTGCAGAGCATCAATTTCTTCATGCATTCCTATCATCCACAAAGCAACATTGAATTGTTTAAAGCTTCATGGAAAGCTAATGGCTCTTCATCATCTGTTAGAAGACAGTATGCAACATTGATCTCTATGACATACTCTAAATGCCACGCTGGCGGTCGTCTCTCACGAGTTGATCGACGAACTTCTGGAGCCTCGAACTCGACTGGTTCTTGTTCTTTGTGCTCTGGTGCTACTTTAGAAGAATCTGAATCTTCTGAATTATTTTCCACATATACCGGCACAATCTCTGACTTTTCTTTTATAATGCTATCATCCATATCTCTCATTTACAATTGATCTTGTACAAAGATAACATATCTGCTGATGACGATATTGTGGACAATAGGGTCCCACAAACGATACCCCTTTACTCCATCAGCATATCTCAAGAAAATACATCTTCTAAATTTTGGATCCAGCTTTGCTCTTTCTTGGGCATTGTACATCACGTATGTAGGACATCCGAATGCATGTATGTGAGAAATAATTTACTGGTTTTTCAGTCCACATCTCCATTTGAGTCTTCAACCCAATTGTCGTGAAGGACGACCGATTTACTATATAACAAGCAGTTTTGGCTGCTTTTGCCCAAAATGAATTAGGTAGACCGCAGTCCTCAACATAACTCTTATTCTTTCTGTAAGAGTTTTCTTCATCTGTTCTGCCACTCCATTTTGTTGAGGAGTGTATGCCACCGTGAATTGCCTCTAAATACCTTTTTTCTTACAGAAAACAATAAACTCGCCGTCTATATGCTCTCCACCATTATCTGTCCTCAAGCACTTGATCATTTTGACGGATTCAAGTTCCACCCGCGCTTTGTATTCTTTAACCATTGGAAACACATCTGACTTTTTCTTAATTGGATACGCCTAACATCTTCTGGAATAATTATCAATGAAAGTTACCAAGTATTTTTCACCTCTCATGGACATATCTGACGATTCCCAAATATAAGAATGAATCAAGTCTAAAATGCATTTACTTCTAGCAACAGATCTATTGAATTTTAATGTATACTGCTTACTTGTAGCACAATGTTCGCAAAATGGTAAGCTTATTGATTTAAGCCTTAAAAGAAATTTTCGTTCAGTGAGAATCTTCAAACCTTGCTCTGACATGTGGCTAAGTTGAAATGTCACATCATCGTTGACTCTTCTCCCTTTAACGCGACACACGCATCAGCTTTCTGTAGTGTTTCCTTTTTAAGTATGAATAGATTAGCACTAATCTTTTCCGCCTTTATCAATACAAGCGCGCCTCTAGCAATCTTCGTGATCTCATTTTCAATATGAGTTTTGCACCTATGACTATCTATTTGTCCCGGAGACAATAGATTATTCTTTAGGCCTTTGACATGCTGTATCTCTTCAATTGTACGAATTGTATCATCAAACATTTTGATTTTGATAGTACCAATACCAGCGATCTCCAAGGTATGATCATCTCCCATATATACAAATCCTCCTGAGATAGGTTCATATGTGTGGAACTATTCTCTCCGAGAGGTCATATGCCAGATAGCTCCTGAATCTATAAGCCAGATGTCAGATAACCATTTTCTACCTTCTGAAACAATTGTTGTCTCACTGTAGAGAATTTCGCCATCATCTGAGGTATTTGCTACACACTCCTGAGCATTTGATGACTCAGGTTCTTTGTCCTCTTTTCTTTTCTGGTTGTTCCAACACTCTTTCTTAACGTGCCCTTTCTTGCTACAGTTGTAGCATTTAACATTCTTCTTACTTCGGAATTTTGATATACCATGATTGTGACTCTCACTGGGGCCACGTTCTGTTGATTTCCCTTTCGTCACCGATAGCACCTCCGCTTGCTGCGAACTTGCTTGTCAGTTTTCCTTATTTTTCCGTCTGCTTTCCTCATTTAATACGAAGGTTGCAACATTATCGAAAATCAGACTGTCCGCTGGATTGTTGTTCGTCAAGTTGATGATGAGTTGACGATGAGTTGATCATACGAATCTGGTAGACTTTGAAGTAGAATCTCTGCACATTCATTTTCCTCTTTTTTATGACCCAACATTGTTAGTTTTGAAAATAGAGTCTTCAAGGTGTTGATATGGTTGGTCACCGATGTAGATTCTACCATTCGAAGAGTATAGAGTTTCCTATTCAAGAAGATTTTGTTGTGTAGTGACTTGGCTTCGTACAATTTTATGAGAGTATCATATATTTTCTTCGTTGTCTTTTTCTCCTCTACACTGGATAATACTCCATCTGTAAGTGCTAGGTGCAGATCAACAATGGCATTGCCATCCATCTCATTCCATTTTTCATCATCAGTTATCTCTATAGATCTTTCTCCAATTGCTGCTAAGCAATTATTTTTCCTCAGAATTATCCGCATCTTCATTTTCTATAACGAGAAATTATTCTCGTTGAACTTCTCAATTTCATACTTTGCCGCCATTTTATTGATAAATATCGCACACAAGCTAGTATACCACCCTAAATAGTTGTGAGCATATGTGAGAATGCACATCAGGAAAGTTCACAGGAAAGACTGGATGGGTCACAACGGTCCCACTTAAAATCCAGACTCTTTAGGCTCTTATCGCCTTTGTGACAGAACTTTCCTAGATATGTACAAAACCACACAGTTGCTTTACTCACACCACTATTCCATACTTTACACCACAATATTCTTGAATCGCTCCCACCATTTCTACCGTATATATGAACAGTGTCGTATACGTGAATAGTATCTTATACATGAACAATACTGTATACGTGAATAATACCCCTTAATGAACAGTACCCGACTCCAAAAATACAATAAATAGCTCTGATACCACTGTTGAAAAATTGATTGGTGAAGCAAACACACAACTAAAGTGAAATTGAGAAATAATGAATACAATAGAATCACACAGGGACACCAGAAATCACGTGGTTCGGCTTTTAGTCTACGTCCATGGGCGAAAATAGAAGGAAAATATTTTACTAGTGAAAATGAGTTACAAGTATTATAGTATTTTAGCTCACCACGTAAAACCCCAATACACATAAACTCTCAAATCACTATAACAAGAGCTTATAATTTCAAGCTCTTTAAACTCTCTTTCTAAAATGCTAAATTGTTTTTCTTTCGATGGAATGCTCTTCGTTTCTATTTATAGAGAAAGTTTTGGCATAATTCATCAATTATATATTATTTTTATTATTTTATTATTTTTTTCTTTGCCCTTTTCGGCCCGTTTCTATTTTTTCCTTCTTTCTCTTTTTTTTTTGTTCCAGTCAAAGACGAAAGCAATGTCTTTTTCTTCAAAATGGGCGGGCCCACATTTCAACATCTAAGTTTTATTTGAATTTCAATTGATATGGTATTCATCTAAATTTTATTTGAATCTAAATTTTACAAACTATAAAACATATCATTAAGGGTGGGAAAAAAAACCGTGTACTAGAGAAAACTGAACCGAACCATTTTGTTCGGACCGATTTTAATCTTAAAAAATAACTGAAATATATGGTTTGTAAAAAAAAAACTGAAATGCAGGTTCGGTATTCGGTACAATCAGTTGAACCAAAAAATTTTAATTGGTTGCGTAAGATAACTAAAATATTTTGTAAGTACCTTATTAGTAGTTAGTAAGATATTAGTGATAAAATGTGTTTTGAATACTTGATATTTATTGTTAATATTTGTAATGAAATTAGGATAAATTATTTGTTGAAAAAAATTATTACATTCATGAGGCCTAATGAGCTAAAAATTTAGAAATTCAAAATAAGCCTAATAGGCCCAAAACCGAAAAAACCGAACCGATCCGAAAAGATTAGTTTATGTTCGGTTTTTATTGAGTTCGGTTCTTATTTGGTTCTTTTTATAAAATAATCGATTTAAATTGGTTATGTTTAATTTCGATCCGAACCGAACCGGATCGAACCATGCCCACCCCTACATATCATTCAAATTCAATAGATGAATAACACACACCATTAAAACTCAAGATTGGACTCCAACATTAGCATCTTAATATTATTGTTTGTTTAGTTATTGATCAATTAAAGTTTACATTGACTCTTTCCCCTACAGTACCCAGCCCAGGAACGTTTTTGTAATTGTGGCCACTAAAGTGAGGATAAAATTGTCAAAAACACAAATTATAAACATCTCAACATCAGGTGGTGGATTGACTGCTGCGATGCATCTTAACTTTTTGGCGGGAATTTCAAGGCTCATTAATATAATTTTGCCTTTTCCTTTTCTCTTAAACAACCAGTTTCATTTCATTTGTGAGATTGAAACAGTTCAATCATACCAGCATTGAATTTATAACTACATAAATAGCTAAATCTAATACCAGCCTTGAAACAGTTATACCACCCCACAGTCTTGAGTCTTGTTAATTGAATACAAGACGATCTTTTTATTTTCTTGTTAACAGTTCGCTTTTCTTTTCTTTATTTTCATTAGGATTCTTCTTCTTCAAGCATTTGAATCTTGCTTGCAACTTTCGTTCTTCTCAACAACTGAAAAATGAAATGCAATGTATGCGGCATCTCTTTTGAAGTTCAAATTGATCTTACTAGACATCAAGAATCGTATCCCTGTCATAGAATTCATTATACATGTTGGAATATATATATATATATATGGTTCTATCACTTTGAAGTCACCCATAAGGGAAGCACGACTAAGAACAAGTGATGATTTTAAGTTAGAACTCTATAATATCTTAAATATTATATTGTAAGATATTAAGTGATCATTAAGAAGATGAGCACTTCAACAATTGTTTAAGCTTATTTAGTGATCATTGAGAAGATGATCACTACTCTTGAAATGCTATAAATAAAGTGCAAATCCATAAAGAAAGAGAGGTTAAGCAAAAAATAAGAAAGGTGCAATTTAGAAAAAAATTCAAGTCAAAAGAAGCTTAGAGGGTTATTGCACCGTGAATTGAGAGGATTTTCTAACTTTGTGATCATCCTCCGACCATAAATCAGTAGCACAACCTTGGTTTATCGGTTTTCCGCATATAATCCGGGTATGTGTTTAAATTTAGATTTATAAGTTTTTATGTTGATTCTTACTCGAAAATCAACATTGGTATCAAAGCTAAATAGGTTGTGTTCTTATTTAAGCATGTAAAGCATATGACCCAAGCATGTTCTTTAAGAAAGTAAATTTTTCCATCAAGAGCACATATTAATGACATGTTATAATTTACTTGTTTTTTATGTCATGCAACTGGATTAATAAACATATAAAGGTATATAGATTAATTCCTAGTTGCCATAAGAATTAATATGATCCATGTAATAAGTAAAATGGAAACCTGGGATATGAACCCGTAGGTTTATTTTACTCATATCTTTTATGATACATAACATATGAATATGAAATTGGTATCATTAGAAAGAGCATAAAAAGATCTTTCAAATGGTAATCATATGCAAAATTCTGAACTGTATTTAAAAAGAACAAAGCTTTTAAAATTCTGGTTTGAAATCTAAAAAATTGTTGAGGTTGAAGAAGATGAACAGTGATTCCATGCACACGCCCACTCTCGGGAAGGTGTATGTATCAGCATTGTTCATTCGATTCAAAATCCGGCAAATAAAAAATAATCGAGATATATATAAATTCGCGCTGAAAAATTGGCAAAAATCCGAGAGTGTATCACACTCTCTACAAAGGAGAGTGGTTACTGTATCGAATATTGTAGCACACAATGTTGCGAACACTGCTACAAATACTATAGCAGACCGAACTGAACCGCTAAACCAAACCAGTCTGGAGTTGAACCAGTTTTTGGTTTTTTAAGTAAAGCCAACTGGTGGTGGTGGATAATGTAATCCACTCGCCGCCTTCCCAACAGAATTTTGAGGTGTCGTTTGCGGCGACCATTTCAAATTTTTATTCTCTATTTTACTAAAATTTTAAAAAATTAATTTATAACATGTTTATATATTTAATTTCAATTTTAGTCAAATAAATACTTTAAAATTAGAGAATAATACTTTATGTAAGTATTAAAAATATGAAAAAATATATCTTTTGCATACAATGATACATCCTTAAGAGGATTGCGCTTCAGTGGGAGTATAACAAAATTACTTGAAACATAAAATGAGAATAATCCTAACGTAGTAATATGGATAAATTACATGTTTAGGAAAATTCTGACAAAAAGGCATGAGCTTAATGAACTTTGGTACTGAGAGGGATTTTAAATTTCCACCATCTTCCTGAGAATTTTCCTGATGCATTATCCATGTGAATAGATGCATAATGGATATATTCTTATGGCATGTTTTATGAGTGATAACTCTATGAAATGAGAGTTATCATGACACTTTTAGACTTAAATCAATACTACTTAAAGAGTAAATTATGTGTTTCTATTGCATTTTTGTTACATTTTGCATAAATAATCATTTTAGTCAATCTTAATAAGTTTTGCTCGATTTAAAGTAATTTGTGCTCAAATTGTGTGCATAATTCTAGGTTTCCAGAAGCTTATAATTCATGGAAGGAATGCTATGCAATAGGCTTGCAAAAATAAGGAAAGAACATGGCTACAAAAGAGTTGAAACAAATCTGGAACAGTGCAGTTGCTGTAGATATTGCTATAGCAACCATTGCTGTAGCAATCCTGGGATAACGACAGAGAAAATTCCGTGCGGGATACTTGCAGAATTGCGATCTGCAGTTTCCTAATTTGACTTATGCGCGACCTAGGCTTCCGTTTACCCTAATTTTCAACTATAAAATAAGCACACATCATAAGGAAAAGGGAGGGCCGTCACCTAAGGAGAAAAACAAAAAGAAACAAAAGAAAAACAAGATTCAAGAGAGAGATTAAGGGCTGCATAAGAGGAGAATTTGCAGAAATCAATTGGGAGTTCAATCCTTCTTATTCTTCTATTGTTTTCTAGTTTTCTATTTATTTATGGGGATGTGTTTCATGGCTGAAACTTTGTTCTTTATTTTTCTTTTACAAACCATGAACTAAATTTATTTGTGGTTGAGTGATAAACAATCTTGATGGTTTATTGATTGAATATATTTGTTGCTGAATGTTTGCTGTAACAGTTTATTTTGATAGTATTTATTTTTATTCATTATTTCGGATGATCACCCATTTAATGATACAAGTTAGGAGAGAGCCGCAAAAGGGCCTATCTTAGTGGAACATATCAGAGCAATACTTGGTTTTAGATTGAGTTTCCTAAATTGAGTTTAACTTATTCCAAAAGGGTCATGCTTAATCTAAAATTAGTGATGAACTAGACATAGGGATTCACCTTGTAGGGTAAATAAAACCTAAGCGTGTAATGTATCTTATGTTGGCATAACAACTGATCACTGTTAGGTTGCATATAGATATAAGTTATCCAACATGCGACGGCTGAGGATACATAAAGATTCTGCCCAGTGCTGTAGCAAATACTGCAGCAACCGAGCCAACCATTAGAAAATAGTCAAGACCATTAGGAGAGTTTATTCACTCAACTACTATATATTCCCATTAGTTTTATCCTTGAGCTTGACGTGATAGTTCACTTTGTTGCATTTAATTTATTGCGCTTTTATTTTAATTAGTATAATAGTTTCATCAATTGTTTTATTTTACTTTAGCACAAAATCTGCACTGTTAAGATTGCTGTAGCAAATCTGATAACACCAATCCCTGTGAAGACGATCTTGAATGCTCATCACTTTATTACTTGTTGTGTACACTTGCACATTGACATCAATAGCATTAGTATTTATACACCAACAATGAGCGGGAGCTCATTATTGTTAAAATTTTGAGGGAATAAACAATATGTGAATTAATATTTTGCGCAATATACTAAAATAATGTTAACTTAATGTTTGGAAATGATGATGATTAGAAGCCTCGATGACTTTTCGAATCCAATCTTTACATTAAACTTATCATATTTTCAGCTATTTGTTTGCAGCAAAATAATTAAATATATGTAAATAAAATCAAGAAACTTTTTTCTTATCTCCATATTTTGTGGTTATTCTTAGAAAAAAATGGCAATAAACAATGTCGCGGCTGAATTAAACAAAGGAATTAAACTGAATGTTAACAATTATGATATTTGGTATCGTAAAGTTAAAATCTTCTGAATTATAAGACTCATTAGAGGTAATTACAAATGTTATGACTAAGCCACCAAAAGGTAACTCTACTCAACATAAAAGAGATCTTAAAGCTTATGAAGCTTGGAAAAAAAAAATTGTAGTCCATTCATTTTGTTGTCGAGCACTGTAGAAGATGATTTTATGTGTGAATATGAGGAATATCAAATGGCTCACCGAATATGGAATGCCTTAAAAGATAAGTATGGTGGTACTTCTACCACCAAACTTTGAAGACTTGTCATTAAATTTGACACTTACAAATTGCGCTTCAATACTTCGATGAAACAGCATTTGAGAGAAATGTAAATTTTAATAAGAGAGTTAAAAAATGCTAATAGCATTATAATTGATGAACAACAAGTTTAGGCAGTTATTCGATCTCCTCCAGATAGTTGGGAGCATATGAAAGTTAACATGACACACAATGAGAGTGTTAAGACATTTAAAGATATTCAACACCACTTGGAGTTAGAAGATGAGTGCTTAGTGACAACTAAATCTTCTGCTCAACTTTATATGGCTGATACCTACTCGCGAAAAGCTTCGGGTTTTAAATGCAAAAAAGGAGGTAAAATCTTCTTTCAAAATAGAAAGAAATCTAATAAAGGGCAATCCAGTTTGGGTAAGAGCAAAAGAGGAAAACACGCTTGTCAAAAGAAGGATATGAGCAAAGTGACATGTTACAATTGTAGCAAACTTGGCCATTTCACTCGTGATTGCATTGAGCCGAAAAAGGTACATACTAAATCCACAAATTTACATAATATGTATGTAATGGCCTCTGTTTATATAATTGAAACTCATCCTTTGTGGATTGTAGATTCAGGAGCAACAGAACACGTAGCCAATGAACATGGAGCCTATGTATAATATAATCAGATTAGTCAAGGGACTAAGTGGATATACGTGGGGAATAACTCAAGGGTTGAAGCTAAAGGGATTGGCACTTGCAAATTACAGCTGCATGGTGGCCAAATGCTTTATCTTCACGATGTGTTATATGCACCAGAGATCCGACGAAACTTAGTGTCTGTCACTGTACTTCTAAACATGGGAACTAGTTCTTTACTTAATGGTTTTATGATTTTGAATGTAATTAATTATAATTATAATCAAGATTGTTTTTCGTTGATAACATCTTCTGATTCTATGAATGTTAATGTATAGCATACCGGACTATGACATATAGGGCAAGAAAAAATACATCGATTATCTAGAGAGGGTTATTTGGGCTCACTCGATAAAATAGAATTGCCTATACATAAGAGTGTTCTAGCTAGAAAAACAACTAAAAAACCATTTGGTAAAGGAACTAAAGTTGAAAGTTCTTTGCAAATTATCCAGTCTGACATTTGTGGTCTAATGAGTGTAAGGGCTAGACATAGCGCCTCATACTTTATTATATTCATTGATAATTACTGACATTTTGGTCATGTCTATTCGATTTCTCACAAATCTGAAGCATCAGATTGCTTTAAAAAAAATTTTAAAATTAGTTGAAAATCAATTAGACAAAACGATCAAAGTCTTAAGAACGAACCGTGGACGTGAAATCTTTGTGAACAATTCAAGGAATTATGTCAAGAGAAAGGAATTAAAAGACAGTTAACTATTTTTGGGACTCCGCAATAAAATGGTGTTGCGGAAATGAGAAATAGGACATTACTTGAGATGGTTAGGTCTATGATGGCGCAAGCGAATCTCCCAATATCCTATTGGGGAGATGCATTCGTGACTACTGCCTACATACTTAATCGAGTCCCAAGTAAGTCAATTAGTTCCACTCCATATGAGTTATGAACAGGTAAAAAACTTGTTCTCACTCATTTGCGACCCTGAAGGTCTGCAGCTTATGTTCATAATCCTTCTCATACACATGGAAAATTGGGTGCAAGAGGAAAAAATATATTTTTTATAAGATATCATGAGCACTCAAAAGGTTATATATTGATTGGTGAACGTGATGATGGAACTATAACTGAACTAGAACCACGAGATGTCATATTCTTAGAGAATGAATTTTCTAGCATAACAGATGTTGACAAAGATATTCGTTTATATGAAATGAATGATCCACTGAGTATTATCAATAGAATTGAGGAAAACCCAAATTTACCTGGGATTTCTGATCGTAGTGGGAGTCAACCATTTTGTGGAATGACTTCACAGGATACATCAATTCGAAGGAGTAATTGTATTTTCATTCCATGTCGTCGTTTTGAGATTGAGGGATAGGCATTTATGGTTGCTTCACACAATAACGATGAGCCAAGAACTTTTAGTGAGGCTATTGCATCATCTGCTAAGAAATTATGAATACAAGCAATAAATGAAGAGATGGAATCCGTGAAATCAAATCAGGTCTGGGACTTAGTTAATTTACTACCTAATCGAAAAACCATTGGAAATAAATGGGTTCTACGCATAAAACGTAAGGCGGATGGCACAATTGAGAGATATAAGGCATGCTTGGTAGTGAAAGGATATACCCAACAAGAAGGTATAGATTATGAGGAAACGTTTTCCCTTGTGGTAAGGTTTGCCTCAATACGATTGATTCTAGCAATCGTTGCACATATGGATCTTCAATTACATCAAATGGATGTTAAAACAGCATTTATCAATGGAGAACTAGAGGGGTTATATATTGCAAAACCAAAAGCGCAAAGTTTGCAAGCTTAAAAAATCAATATATGGGTTGAAACAATCCTTCAGACAATGATATCTTAGATTTCATGAAGCTATAATTTCTTATGGATTCTTGATGACCGAAGAAGACCATTGTGTATATGTTAAAAGATCAAAAGATAACTTTGTTAGCCTATCTCTATATGTGGACAATATTTTGTTGGTTGGAAACAATCTAGAGTTTGTCAAAATCATTAAAGAATTGTTATTCTCAAATTTTAAAATGAAAGATATGATCGAAACAGCTTATATTTTAGGAGTTAAAATTAATAGGGATCGTTCAAGAAAACTTTTATCTCTTTCACAAGAGACATACATTAAGAGAATTCTTGAACGATTCAATATGTCAGCTTGTAAACCTATGGATACACTTATTTCAAAAAGATAAACTATAAGCCTTGAAATGTGTCCTAAGACTCTTGAAAAACGAAAAGCAATGGCACGAGTTCCGTACTCGAGTGTTGTTGGCAGTCTTATGTATGCTATGATGTGTACTAGACCAAATATTTGTTATGTTGTGGAGTTAGTGAGTAGATACCAATCAAATCCAGGACGAAAGCATTAGAATGCAGTCGAGGATTATTGCGTATCTAAAAGGCGTTGCCGACTATTCTTTATGCTATCAGGGAGGTGAATTGTGCCTAATTGGTTATACAGATGCCGATTGAGGTGGCGATCTAGATGAACAAAAATCGACCTCCGGATATGCATTTTTACTTAGTCGTGGCGCGATTTCTTAGAGTAGCAAGAAACAAACATGCATTGCTCTATCTACGATGGAAGCTAAATATGTGGCATATTCAGCAGCAATGCAAGAAGCTGTATGGCTTAAGAGATTTATTGAAGATCTCAAAATAGTTACTGATTCTTCTAGACCAGTAACTATACATTGTGATAGTCAAGCAGCCATATCTTTTATAAAAGATGTCAAATACCACAGTAAGTCAAAACACATAGAGACCAAGTACAATTTTGTAAGAGAAATTGTAGCATAAAGAGAAGTGCTAATCAATACACATCTATACATTTTATGGTAGCAGACCCATTTACAAAGCCATAACACGAGATGTTTACTGAAATATACTCGATCATTGGGCTTACGTAGATTGTAAGATTGTACTTGATGAAATATTATTTTTTGAGTAATGGACATGTGATAAGTGTTTCATATGATAAGTTTTTCATATGATTAAATTCTTATTATCGTTTATCCATATAAATTTTTTTTATTACACATATTTAAAGTAAAGTTATGTCATCAGATTTTGATTGGCTTTCTTACACAAGCGATCGCCTCACTTGCTAGAAAAGCAAACTGAGATGAGACAATAGAGACAGAATTAGATACTATGTACATTCTCATGGAGCATTTATAAATGTGTTGCCTTGACTGGGTCAAGATGAAGTTTATATATAATAAATATAAAACTAACCATGATATACCCAATAATCATGGAAACCTAATTAAAGCCATATGTGAGTCTTATAATTTAACTCTTTAGATAAGCGAACTTATTAAAAACTCAAATTAGGCGCTTAAGTAGCGACTGAACTAAGATCTGTATAGTGAAATAATTTTGACATACGCTCTCAGAAAAGAGAATTCATTGTAGCACGTATTTCAAACGATGTGTGCTTTAATGACCAAATAAAGAAAAATGAGAAATTTTCCCTTATTTCTCATTGTGTAAAGTTTTTTTGAGGTATTATAAACCTCAATAAGTATCCTTACATACTATCAGCTATATTTTGAGGTGATAGATTAGTATTTGCTACTTTAAACTTGTTTTCTAAAGCTATGATGTTATTCAATTTATGAAACAAGTTTAGGAAAGCAGTTAATCTAAAACTAAGAAATATAAGAGTGATGAGAAGATTTATTACTTATATCTACCTTATATTTTTCACTGCTACCGATTGTATAATCTAAGATTGATACAATTGTGATTACATAAAGTGTATATTGTCAAGCATAGCTTTTGATACGGGACTTAGTATCTTGAATTTGATGTAATAATATGAAATCTAGGATAGATGACGAACATCACTTTTGTATATAATAGAATTGAGATTCAAAACAATAAAGCTCTTGCTTATTACTCATGGGTCACACACTGCATTTGCTAGTATGATAATTGAGTTTTGAGGCTTGAACAGATAGTTCTCGTTGCACCATAAACATCCCATCATGTGTGAATGGGAGATGTTGGAAATATATATATATATATATATATATATATATATATATATGGTTCTATCACTTTGAGGTCACTCATGAGGGAAGCATGATCAAGAGCAAGTGATCATTTTGAGTTCTATAATATCTTAAATATTATATTGTAAGATATTAAGTAATCATTAAGAAGATTATCAATCCAACAATTGTTTAAGCTTATTTAGTTATCATTGAGAAGATAATCACTACTCTTGGAATACTATAAATAGAGTGCAAATCCATAGAGAAAGAGAGGTTAAACAAAAAATAAGCAAAGTGCAATTTGGAGAAAATTCAAGTCAAAAGAAGTTTAGAGGGTTCTTGCAATGTGAATTGAGAGGATTTTCTGAATTTGTGATAATCCTCCGACCATAAATCAGTAGCACAACCTTGGTTTATCGGTTTTCTGCATATAACCCGGGTATGTGTTTAAATTCGGATTTACAAGTTTTTATCTTGATTCTTGCTCGAAAATCAATAATACGAAATGTACGGATATTTTCATAAACGAAGATGATCGATCAAAGCACTTCTAGGAGAAGCACCCTCGCCCACCTGCTAAAGGAAGACACACTCAGTGAACTTGGAGAAAGAATCGCCTTTAGTTGTTTTCTTGATTTTTTTTGTTTAAGCTTTTTGGTGTTTCAAGTATAGGTTTTTGCTTTATTAGGTTTAGGTTTATGAAGGGGAAGCGACACAAGTTGCTTCAGGTATTGCCTTTAGGTTTAGATTTCTTTAGGTTCGACTTACTAATTTCTTAAATAAACTGTTATTTTAGTTTGATTTAGGTTACTAGAACAGAGTAGCGGGATAGATGGATTTTTTGTCTGTGAGTACCTAAACCTTGATCTGCATTCATTCATCACCATGCATAAGACCACTTTGAATTTGCTCATTATAAAGGTAAGTAGGATTGTTTACTTTATTCTATCCATTACTTTTTTTTGCTCGTTGTGATACTTTGAATTAGTATAGTTGTTCTATCAGAAAGCATATTTTACATGGTTTGGTGATTTCTTTTTGTAAAATTAAAATGCTTGAAATTATTGTTTCACATTTGTTTTGTTAGTGGAGATGAATCTTTTCACAGAAGGAAAGCATACAATCTTCATTTCTTGTGTTAGAAAATTGAAATGAATAGATTTCAAATAGTATGTGATGAGCATATAATACATACATATTTTACCATTAATTAAATAATTGTTGGTTATATTTATTTCTTATTTTTAATTAATTGTATTGTTTTATTGAATAGGAAATTAATTAGAGATTATGGATAAAAAGAGCATAAAAGAGTTCAATTTGTAAGCATTAAAGATTAATTAATTTTTGGAAGGAATTAGACATACATGCATGTGGAAATCAAGCCAAGGAACCGAATTCAACAAGATTAATTCATCATGCACATGTGGACAAAAGATAGAAATTGATTTTAGCTTTAAGAAGGGACCCCACGTGGCTTTCATAAATGGAAAAAGGAAACCTATTACAATTCAAAGTGTCCACGTGAGTGAAGCAAAACAACTAAAAGGCCAAACCCTTTTGGCTTTAGGATTGACAAGGTGGGGCCCATTTTAAAGGTTATATAAGAAAGCTAAGCTCTTGGTTTTTGAGGAGGAGTCGCCAGAGAGGGAGAGAAAAAGAAGTAGAATTCGGCTTTGAATAGAGAGCAGTTGCAGCAGTAATATTTCGGCTTCCCATGGCTGATTTTATTTCTTTTGTTGCTTACAATTCAAGTATGTCTAGCTAATTTTCTTATACTGAGGTTAAAGATGAAACCCTATTCAATGAAATAATTATCTTTTTATTTAATTAATTCCCTATATATATTCTTTGATGATTATGGTTTTTATTTCACATGATTAATTGGATGTTAATAAAATCTTTTCATCAATTCTGTCATGCATTATTGATTGTTAGGATTAATATTCGATTAATTATATGCTTGGATTTATAAAGTTTATACATGATTGTCTTTGATTTTATGTCTTTCATTAAATTGTTTACATAGAGTGCTTAGGGAAACTTTGACTCTTTGTTTTTCAATATGTTTACATGGGATGCTTAGATGTCATATTATTAAGCAGAAAAAGAACCTACATAAGATTAATTTTATTTGGGCTTAATTGTTATATTCATGAGATGACATAGATTGATTTCGAGTTGTCACTCTAAAATTGGGGATTAATTAATAATTAGATAATTACTAGTTGAATAGTGGTGGATTCTGAAACCTTGGTAATTTCTATCCTATTGAATTCTCCTTTACTTTAATTGTTTTCTTAGTTTAATTAGTTTAATTTCACTTAAAACTCAATTTGCTCAACTAGGTTAGAATTAATATTAATTTTATATTTAAATTAGACTTTTCAATTTATAACAATCCTTGTGGGATCGACCTCGTTACCACTATTCTATCTCTAGATTCATGCGCTTGCGAGTATATTAAAATTTTCACAAGTTTTTGGCGCCGTTGCCGGGGATTGTGCTAGAAAGTCAGTTTAATCTAGGTTGATTTGATTCTTCCACTAGTTATAATTTAAGTTGTCTTTTTATTTTATTTTATTATTCTTATTTTTTTATTAAAAAAAACACAAAAAAAACTTTTATTTGTCTTTAAATTCATTGTTTGGTTGTTTGATTTCTTTTTAAATTTTGTTTATTCTCATTATTGTTGGTTTATTTTATTTTATTTTATTTTATTTTTCTCTTTTCTTGTCTAGTTAGTTTATGAGTGTTTGGGAACGTGATTCAACAAATCGTTTGGTTAAAAAAGAGTCAAAAATTGATAGTAATCAAGCTAGTTCTTTAGAAGTCATGAATGACCCAAATAGATTACTGCCAATACTACCACCAGTGCAAGCAGAGAAAACCCTTAGAGAATATTTTTCACCACTTGCAGCCAACCAACCATCTTGTATTGTGTTGCCACAAACCACAGCAACACACTTTGAACTTAAGCCCTCAGTCATTCAACTTTTACCATCTTTCTGTTAACATAAATTATTCCTTATTGATTTTGATGATAACAAACATGATTAAGATTGATTAATCGTTTTAAAAGCTCAACATAATTTTCATCTATTTTGACAAGTTTCATAAAGTATTTTTAAAAAGATTTGGAGACAAAACAGTCATCTTGCAAAATAGTTCACTGCAGCAGTTTTTGTGGAAAACGGCGATCCGACATATGTAGTAAACGGCTCGCCGATTTCAAGCAGAAATGGAGATTAGCCTCTGGACGAAAACGGCACACTGACATTTTTGATAAACAGCTCGCCGATATCAACCAGTAGCCTCTGGACCTAAACGGCGAACCGATATGTTGATAAACGGCTCGCCGATATCAACCAGTAGCCTCTGGACCTAAACGGCGAACCGATATGTTGATAAACGGCTCGCCGATATCAACCAGTAGCCTCTGGACCTAAACGGCGATCCGACATCTAGATAACGGCGATCCGACAATTTGAAAAATCAGCCCAACGGTCATATTGACCAGTCAAACGGCAATCCGACAGTGTGCAGAAAGTCAATAACGGCTAGTTTTCAGCTGCAGCTATAAATAAGCTCATTCAAGTTCAAACAAAGGTTGATCACAACACGACCATTTGAGCTAATATTCGAGAATACAATCTTCATAGAGCTTAGAGCACATTCTTGCTTCATCTATTCACATATTAAGCATCATTGTGTAATCTTATATATTGTGAGAGGCAAAACAGTTTGTAATCTTTTATTTTGAGTGATTGTAAGTGTTGGGATACACTTGGGTTAAGAGATTGGGGATAATCTCTTGTTGTAAAGGTCCATTGACACCTTGGAAGTCAAGTGTAAGCATTTGAAGCCTTGGAGGCTTGCTTAGTGGAATCCTCAAGCCCGGAAAGCTTGGAGGCGTGGACGTAGGCGAGGTTGGCCGAACCACGTAAAAATCTCGGTATTTGAATCCCTCTTCCCTTATCTTTTTATATTGTGATTCTCTTAATTGTTATTGCTTTGAATTTGATTTATAATTGCATTAAGATTTTCTTTAATATATTGAATAATTTTTTAGAATCCCAATTCACCCCCCCTCTTGGGTTGCATACTTGTATTTCAATTGGTATCAGAGCCTCGTTCTCTTGTTAAGACTTAATCGTCTAGAGTAAAAGATCCATGGCAACCCTAAATGACTCAACCTTTAGAGAAGGGCAATCCACAACTAGACCACCATTTTTCGATGGTAATGACTATGCTTATTGGAAAACTAGAATGAGAATCTATTTGCAAGCCTTAGATTATGAAATTTGGGAAGTTGTTTGCAATGGTCCATTCATGCCTACGTTCAAAGATGAAGTAGGAGATGATATTCCTAAACCATTGAGTCAATGGAGTGAGTTAGAAAAGAGAAAGATGTCTCTAAACTCCAAGGCTATGAATGCTTTGTTTTGTGCCCTTGATAAGAAAGAATTCCATAGAGTATCTAGTTGTGAAAGTGCACAAGAGATATGGAACAAACTTGAAGTTGTCTATGAAGGGACAAATCAAGTGAAAGAGTCTAAAATCAGTAGATACACTCGTCAATATGAGTTGTTCCAAATGGAACAAAATGAAAATGTGTATTCTATGTACACTAGATTCACGGACATAGTGAACACCCTAGGTGCCTTAGGGAAAACATTCACAAATAGTGAGAAAGTTAAGAAAATCATTAGGTCACTTCCAAAAGAATGGAGACCTAAAAGAACCGCTATTGAAGAGGCCAAAGATTTAAATACTTTACCTCTTGATGATTTAATTGGTTCTCTTATTTCATATGAAGAGGATTTAGCTGCAGAAAAATGACATGAGGAAAAGAAAAAAAACATTGCTCTCAAAGCTTCAAAATATGAGAGTGATGGGGAGAGTGAACCGGATGATGAAGAGCTAGCCATGCTAGCAAGGAGGTTCAGAAAATTCTTCAAGAAAACCGGAGAGCGAAGAAATTTCAGAAACTTCAAGAACTATAGGGAGAAGAAGGAGGCAATCACTTGCTATGAATGCAAGAAGCCTGGACATATAAGATCGGAGTGCCCACTTATCAACAAACTCAAGAAGAAAGCAATGGTTGCAACTTGGGATGATAGTGAGGAAGAATCAAATGATGAAGAAGGATCGCAAGAAGTATCAAACCTAGCACTCATGGCAATAGGAGGGGATGATGATCTCAATGAGGTAAGTGATCCTACCTATGATGAATTATATGATGCTTTTCAAGATTTGCATAATGAGTTGATGAAAATTGGTAAAAAGAATGTATGTCTTAAAAAGGAAATGGCAAAGCTTAAAAATGAAAATGAATCTCTAAATGCAAGAATTGTATGCCTAGAAGTAGGAAACAAAACATTGCATGATGAAATTGCATTATCAAATGAGAAACCTAGCATCTTACATGAGCATTTGAAATCACACATAGATGAGTTGAAAAATGAGAACGAATTGCTCAAGAAAAAGAATAATGAACTGAATGAAATTGTTTTGAAATTTACAAATGGGCAAAAGATGTTGGATAATATGCTTAACTCACAAAAATGTGTTTTTGATAAATGAGGACTTGGATATAAACCTAACTTGAAGCAAAAGTATTATAAGAATCATTTTGTTAAAGCTACCTCCACAAATGATCATAAGATTGCATGTCATTATTGTAATCAAAATGGTCACATGAAATTTAGATGTCCCTTGAAAAGTAATGCATATTATGGTGTCAAATGCATTTGGGTTCCAAAATGAACCGTTGCTAACTCTCAAGGACCCAAAAAGCTTTGGGTACCTAAAACTTGAGATTTTTTCTTGTAGGGCTTGAAGAAGAAGAAAAATAAATGGTACTTGGACAGCGGTTGTTCAAGGCACATGACCGGAAACTATGCATGGTTCTCATGCTTCACCAAAATTGAAAATGGTGGAGACGTATCTTTTGGAGACAACTCAAAAGGAAAAATTCTTGGAATTGGAAATGTTGGTAAAGTCTCTTCAACTCTAATTGAGAATGTATGTTTGGTTGAAAACTTGAAACACAACTTAATTAGCATTAGTCAATTATGTGACAAAGGTTATAAAGTTATCTTTGATAAACTTAGTTGTGTTATTGAGAACTCATGTGATGGCAAAACCTTATTTGTTGGAAATAGATGTGGTAATTTTTATATCATTGACATAGAATGTGCATCTACTCTTGATAAATGTTTTTCGGCATTACATGATGATTGTTGGTTATGGCATAGAAGGTTAGGACATGCAAGTATGGATTTGATTTCAAAAATTTCGAAAGATGATTTAGTTAAAGGTCTTCCGAAAATTGGTTTTCAAAAGGATAAGATTTGTGAAGCTTGTCAATTTGGAAAACAAATTAAAACTTCTTTCAAGAATAAAAACCATATTTCTACTCCAAAACCACTTGAACTTCTTCACATAGATCTTTTTGGGCCATCTAGATATGCAAGTCTAAATGGCAAATATTATGCATTTGTGATAGTGGATGATTATTCTAAATATACATGGGTATTATTCTTAGCCAATAAGGATGATGCTCTTGATGCTTTTAAAGTGCTTTGTAAGAAATTACAAAATGAAAAAGGGCATGGTATTGTATGCATTAGGAGTGATCATGGAGGAGAATTTGAAAATCATGCATTTGAGAGTTTTTGTAATAATCTAGGCATTGAGCATCAATTTTCATCACCTAGAACCCCACAACAAAATGGAGTTGTTGAGAGAAAGAATAGATCTATTCAAGAAATGGCTAGGACCATGTTAAATAAAAATGCATTACCAAAATATTTTTGGGCCGAAGCCGTCAACACCACTTGTTATGTTTTAAATCGGGTGTTGATTAGACCTAATCTTAATAAAACTCCATATGAGCTTTGGAAAGATAGAAAACCCAACATTGGTTATTTTAAAGTTTTTGGATGCAAATGTTTTGTTTTGAACACAAAAGATAATCTTGGTAAATTTGATCCAAAATCTGATGTTGGTATTTTTCTTGGTTATTCTAATTCAAGCAAAGCGTATAGAGTCTATAACAAAAGAACTTTAGTTGTGGAGGAATCTATGCATGTCACATTTGATGAGTCTAACCCCTCCTCTACGGAGAAAGTCGTTGTTGATGATGATGCAGGAGAAGAAGAACAAGAAGAAGAAGCATCAAATGACAATCAAGAAGATGCACCACATGGAATTCAAGAGGAACATCATGAAGAACCAAATGTGGAGCAAAATGAAGGTACTTCTCAAACACTCCCCAAGGAGTGGAGGTATGTCTCTTCTCACCCTAAAGACGTAATTTTAGGAGATCCCTCACGAGGTATTACAACTAGATCATCACTTAGAAATACTTGTGAGCATAATGCATTCATCTCTCAAATTGAACTAAAATCCTTTGAGGATGCAGAAAATGATGAATCTTGGATTATGGCAATGCAAGAGGAGTTAAATCAATTTGAAAGAAACAATGTGTGGGAATTAGTTCCTAAACCTGAACATCAATCTATAATAGGTACTAAATGGGTGTTTAGAAATAAGATGGATGAATCCGGTGTGGTTGTAAGAAACAAAGCTAGATTAGTGGCTCAAGGTTACAACCAAGAGGAAGGAATTGATTTTGATGAAACCTTTGCACCTGTAGCAAGGTTAGAATCCATTAGGATGTTGTTAGCATATGCATGTCATAAGGATTTTATTTTATATCAAATGGATGTCAAGAGTGCTTTATTAAATGGATATATTTTGGAGGAAGTTTATGTGAAACAACCTCCTGGTTTTGAAAGTTAAAAATTTCCAAATCATGTGTATAAGTTGCTCAAAGCCTTGTATGGATTAAAACAAGCACCTAGAGCATGGTATGATAGACTTAAAAATTTCTTGCTAGAAAATGACTTCTCTATGGGTAAAGCAGATACTACTCTATTTGTTAAGCATAAGAACCAAGACATACTTATTGTTCAAATTTATGTTGATGATATTATTTTTTGTTCTACTAATGAGTTGTTATGTAAAGAATTTTCATTGTGTATGAGCAAAGAATTTGAGATGAGTATGATGGGAGAGTTGAAATACTTCCTTGGACTTCAAATCAAACAAAACGAGGAAGGAATTTTCATAAATCAAGCCAAGTACGTAAAAGATCTACTCAAACGATTCGGCATTGATGACTCAAAGACCAAGAATACACCAATGAGCACAACAACCAAGCTGGACAAAGATGAAAAAGGCAAAGAAGTGGATATCAAAATGTATCGAGGTATGATCGGATCTCTACTTTATTTGACTGCAAGTAGACCCGATATCATGTTTAGTGTATGTTTGTGTGCAAGATTTCAGTCATGTCCCAAGGAATCCCATTTGCTTGCTGTTAAAAGAATTTTCCGTTATTTGAGTGGAACCATAGATATTGGCCTTTGGTATCCTAGGGGAACTCATATAGATTTAACATGTTTTTCGGATGCGGACTTTGCTGGTTATAAAGTGGATAGGAAGAGCACTAGTGGTACTTGCTATATTCTAGGACACTCTCTTGTTTCATGGTTTAGCAAGAAACAAAATTCTGTCGCACTTTCAACTACCGAGGCTGAATATATAGCTGCCGGAAGTTGTTGTGCACAAGCACTTTGGATGAAACAAACACTTAGAGATTATGGCATTAATCTTGAACAAATTCCTATTAAGTGTGATAATACTAGTGCTATTAATCTTTCAAAGAATCCCATTCAACACTCTCGAACCAAGCATATAGAAATAAGACATCATTTCTTGAGAGATCATGTTCAAAAGAGAGACATTGCATTAGAGTTTATTTCTACGGAAAAACAACTTGCCGATATTTTTACAAAACCTCTTTGCGAAGAACAATTTTCCAAAATTCGGCATGAACTTGGGATGATGAAATTTTCACATTAACATCTTTATTCATGCTATTGAGTTTATTAACATTGATTGATTTATGACTTGATGCTTTAATATCTATGGAATGCTCAATCGTAATATACATGTGATATGTATGGATATTTGAAAATGTATGAATTAATTGTTGCAATACATATATATATTCATGATTTATGCATTGAACCGGCACTTAAATCATTTTGGATCAATAAAATGATCTTGAAATGTATTAATAAGTAGCCAAATATCAAAATACATGTGCGAAATCATAAGTTGTAGAAAACGGATTGACGTTATTAAAATAAACGGCTAACCGTTTTGGGCAGAAACAATGAAAAGTTTTCTGGGCACTATCGGTTCGCCGATAACTATCTATCGGCTCACCGTCCTGATACAAAATTTTGAGGAGACTCCCTGGACCTTGTCGGCTCGCCGTTATTTATATAAACGGCTCACCGTTTTGATGAAATTTTTTTTTAGGACTCTGTCGGCTCGCCGTTATCACGCGTTAATTGAACAGTCCTTTGTCTTCCTCCTCATTTCGGTCTCTCTTTCTCTCTCTCTCTCACTTCAACCCGAGACTGCACCAGTTCTCTCCTCTCAAATCCATCACTTTTCTTGTCATTTTTCACCAAATTGAAGGATTACAAATCATTTTCATCATCTCTAGCATCTTTTAACTGATTAAAATTCCTCTTTTTTCTTCAAAAATTGAAAAATCTTCTTTTTGAAACCCTAGAACCAGCCGAGCCTTCCTTGCTCAAATTAACCCAAATCTCTTTTTCTTTTTTTTTTCTAATCACATTTCCACCCACAATCACTATCTCATCTCTCAAACTTCATTTCCACAAATTTTTTTCTCCCAACACATCCATGGCGGAACGACCTCAAAGGCGTGCTCGAACCAAGCACACTGCTCCACGCCGTTCTAGTCCACCCAGATCTCCTCCTCAAGACTTCGAGAGTCTTCATTTTCCCGATGCTACCTCTGCTCAGCGATTTCGTGAGAAATTCATGGGTAAACCCATAACTCCCTCTTTTTCTCTTAAAATCTCGGAGTTTTCGGATATTACTATTTGTGGTCACTCTATTACTCAAATGCTTAATCATTGGCAGCAAGCATTAAGTATTGAAGAACTAGTTTATGAAAATCTAGTTCGAGTCTTTTATTCTAACATAGAATTCTCCTCTACTCATCGTGACGAGCTTCATACATTTGTAGGAGGAATTCGCATTGAACTAGATAAACCCGAATTATATAGTATTCTAGGAATTGCTTATGGAGGGTTAGATCTGTACACCGCTAGGAAACTTTCTTTTAGTAATTTTCGTCATGTGGATGGTGTACGGAACATTTGTCGTCGTCGGGATCTTTCCGATGACATCTGCTCTCTGTCCTTCAGGTCTCAACTCCTCCATTTTCAGATTCGAATTCTTCACATTATTCTCCAACACATGGTCACTCCTAGACAGGGTCACATTGATGAGGTCACTAGGCTTGATATTGGCCTATTAGATTCTCTTATCTGTCGACGCCATGTGAGTCTATCCTACACTATTATGTGCCATATGCTGTCCACCCCTAAAGTCTCCAATCGATCTCTTCCTTATGGCAGCATCATTACTAAAATCTTGAACCACTTTCATGTTCCTATCGTTGAGCCTGTTTTTCTCGAGACTCGTAAGCTCAGACGAGAAATTATTTCTGCCATCAGATTCTTTAAGAAGCGTGGGAAATAGGATAAGACCACATCCTCTAAAAACAAAGACACACTGCTTGCACCAGAGGATGATCGCATGTTGAATGACGTCTAATCCGAGGATGAGCTACCTGATTTCCGTCTTGGGGCTAGACCGCGTGTTCCACGCCGACCAGCTGCACCAGCAGCACCTGCAGCACCAGCAGCACCTGCAGCACCAGCAGCACCTGCATCTCAAGATGACGAGCCTACCGAGACTGCCGTCCCTCCTGCGGCATCAGCTGTTCCTGAGGATCGCTTCCAGCAGCTTCTCGACCGAGTGGATGCCCTGTCCCAGCAGCAGCAGCAGCTTCGATCTGATTTTGCAAACTTTCGGGAGCAAATTTCTGATCAGCAGATGGAGTTAATTGCAGGACAACGTCGCATTCTCGGCCACCTTGGATATGACCCCGGCAGCTCGTCTTCACAGCCCCCATCTTAGATTTCTCTGCCCCTCTGACATTCGCACAGACATCTTTCATTTCATTTGCCATATGTGTATGATATTATTTATGTTCTGTGTGTTATGTGTTTTGTGATTATGCTTTTGATAATTCTTGTTGGACATATGCACTTAACTTATGTTTGGGTTATTTTTGGTATTATATTGATTATATTGCTCATTCTGGAAGTGTGACTTTGTTGATATGGAGGTTGGTTGATATGGTGGTATATTTATATGGAAGTGTTTCTCTTTTTAACTCTGTGTGTTGTTGAGGAAATGCTCATATTTCAGGGGAGACTCTGCCCAAATTTCTCCAAACATAAGTCATTCATCGCGTCTCTTTCTTTTTGATGATGAAGGGGGAGAGAAATTGGCAAAATGCAAAATTGGTTTTGGAAAAATAGTATTGGCATGCATGAGTTTACTGGCATAAATTTTTTTTTTTAAAAAAAAAAAATCAATCAATCTGTCGTGTTTAAAATTTTAAGATTAACAGTTGAATATTTTTTTTAACAAGGGAGTTAACAAGTCTTTCAAAATTTCACTTAGGGGGAGCACATATTTAGGGGGAGCAAAATTGCACAAATATTTTCTTGAAAAGTTTGTCATCATCAAAAAGGGGGAGATTGTTAACATAAATTATTCCTTATTGATTTTGATGATAACAAACATGATTAAGATTGATTAATCATTTTAAAAGCTCAACATAATTTTCATCTATTTTGACAAGTTTCATAAAGTATTTTTATAAAGATTTAGAGACAAAACAGTCATCTTGCAAAATAGTTCACTGCAACAGTTTTTGTGGAAAACGGCGATCTGACATATGTAGTAAACGACTCGCCGATTCATGCCTTACAATCGTATGAAAAATCCTTCAATAGTCCATATTCATCCACATATAATCCTAATTGGAGGAATGGCCCTAATTTTTCTTAGAAACAAAATCAACCGTTGTCGAACCAAGGAGGGCAACAATTTAACATGCCCAATCAACAATTTGTCCCTCCTAACTAAGTATATCCTCCTGCCCAACAACCTATGTCTCAATTTGTTGCACCCCAACAAAGAAAGTCTTCTTTAGAGGATACACTTCAAAATTTCATTCAGTCAACCCAACAAGCCTTTCAGTCAAACATTCAAGCTATTCTAAAGCTTGAACATCAATTGGGTCAATTAGCAACTACTGTAGCAGAGAGAGAAAAAGGAAAATTTCCAAGTCAACCAATTCCTAATCCCAAAGGAGTGCATGAAGTTGGATCGAGTTCAAGCCATCAACATGAAGAAGCAAAATCTGTTATGACCTTGAGAAGAGGAAAATTATTTGACAACAAGGTGGAGGTTCCAACAAGGAAGACATCTGAGCCTACTTCTTCAGATCCAGTTCCATCACAAGACTCATCAATAAATGATCCAGAAGAGAGTGGCCCACCAGCGTACATTCCTAAGGCTCATTTTCCTCAAAGGTTAGCAAAGGTAAAGAAAGGGACTTCAACAGGTGAGATTATGGAAATCTTCAAACAAGTAAGTATAAACATCCCTTTACTCGATGCTATTAAGCAAGTTCCTTCCTATGCCAAGTTTTTGAAAGATTTATGCACTAAAAAGAGAAATTTACATGTCACTAAAAAGGCGTTTTTAACTGAACAAACTAGCAATTTACTTCAATGTAAAATGCCACCAAAATTTAAGGATCCTGGTTCTCCTACTATCTCATGTGTTATAGGGAACCAATGTTTTGATAAAGCATTATTGGATTTGGGTGCTAGTGTTAATCTTTTACCTTATTCTGTTTACATGCAGCTTAGACTAGGTGAGTTAAAATCAACTCCTATTATTTTGCAACTTGCTGATAGATCAATGAAAATACCTCATGGTATTATAGAGGATATGTTGATACAGATTGATAAATTTTATTATCCTGTTGATTTTATCGTTATTGATACTCAGCATGTACATGATCCTAAGAAACACACTCCAGTTATTCTAGGTCGTCCTTTCTTAGCTACAGCTGATGCTCTTATTAATTGCAGGAATGGAAATATGCAGTTATCTTTTGGTAATATGACCATGGAATTGAATATTTTTAATGTTACCAAGCAGCCACAAGAAGAAGATAAAGTTGTTGAAGCAAATATGATAGAGGAATTAGTAGAAGATTCATTCATTTCTAACCATACTGATGATCCATTAGAGGCATGTCTAACTCATTCTGATTTATCTTTTAATAATGACAGTGCAATTGCAGAAGTCATCGCCTTACTTGATGCACCTCTAATTACAGACACAACTAAATGGAAGCCAAAGTCAGAGCTACTGCCTCATTCTGAGAAGAAAATTGGCCCATCTGCAGAGGCACCACCAAAATTGGAACTCAAAGCACTACCTGACACTTTGGAATATGCATTTTTGGGAGAATCTGACACTCTACCTGTCATTATTTCTTCTTCCCTTGATCTTGAGCAAAAAAGTAAGTTGTTAGGTATTCTAAAAGAGCATAAGGAGGCAATAGGATGGACCATCGCTGATATTAAAGGTATTAATCCAGTAGATTGCATGCATCGTATTCATCTTGAAGAAAATGCTAAACCTATTAGGGAGATGCAACGTAGGCTAAATCCTAACATGAAAGAAGTGGTAAGAGCTGAAGTAATCAAATTATTAGATGCAGGAATTATTTATCCTATTTCAGATAGCTCTTGGGTTAGCCCTGTGCAAGTTGATCCAAAGAAATCTGGTGTTACAGTAGTTACTAATGCTAATAATGAATTAATTCCCACTAGAGTAACTACAGGTTGGCGTGTTTGCATTGATTATAGAAAATTGAATTCATTCACAAGAAAATATCATTTTCCTCTTCCATTTATTGATCAAATGCTTGATAGACTTGCAGGTCATGATTTTTATTGTTTTCTAGACGGATATTCGGGTTATAATCAGATCCCTATAGCTTCAGAGGACCAGGAGAAAACTACTTTTACTTGTCCATTTGGAACTTTTGCATATAGGAGAATGCCATTTGGTTTATGCAATGCACCTGCTACTTTTCAAAGATGCATGCTTAGCATTTTTTCTGATATGGTTGAGAGATTTCTTGAAGTATTCATGGATGATTTTTCTGTTTATGGAGATTCTTTTTATGAATGTTTGCAGCATCTAACATTAGTTTTGCAGAGATGTAAAGAAAAGAACTTGGTTCTAAATTGGGAAAAGTGTCACTTCATGGTAAAACAAGGTATTGTTCTTGGTCATATAATTTCCAGCAAAGGTATAGAAGTCGACAAAGCTAAGGTGGATTTAATTTCTAATCTTCCACATCCCAAATCCGTAAAAGAAGTAAGATCTTTCCTTGGACATGCTGGTTTTTATAGAAGATTCATTAAAGATTTTAGTAAAATTACTAGACCCTTATGCAATTTACTTGTTAAGGATGCACCTTTTATCTTTGATGAATCTTGTCTTGATGCTTTTGCAAAGCTTAAGAAATTGTTGACTTCTTCACCTATCATTCAGCCACCTAATTGGAATTTGCCTTTTGAAATTATGTGTGATGCATCTGATTATGCTGTAGGAGCAGTTTTAGGACAAAGATTAGATCGTTTGCCTTATGTGATTTATTATGCTAGTAGGACACTCGATGATGCACAATTGAACTATTCAACTACAGAAAAAGAAATGCTAGCTGTGGTGTTTGCACTTGATAAATTCAGATCTTATCTTATAGGTTGTAAAGTGATTATCTTTACTGATCATGCTGCTTTAAAATATTTGCTTACTAAGAAAGATGCTAAGGCAAGATTGATTCGTTGGGTGTTGCTTTTACAAGAATTTGACATTGAATTTAGAGATAAAAAAGGTTCTGAAAATGTTGTGGCGGATCATTTATCTCGCCTTGATCTTAAATTTATTCCAGAATCTTTACCTTTGAATGAGTCTTTCCTATATGAGCAACTTATGAGTGTAAATATTGTACCATGGTTTGCTGATATAGTTAATTACCTTGTTACAGGTCAAATCCCAAAGCACTGGACTAAGCAAGATAGAATAAAGTTCTTATCTAAAGTGAAGGACTTCTTTTGGGACGATCCCTATTTATTTAAATATTGTGCTGATCAGATTATTAGGTGATGTGTTCCCAATAATGAAATTCAAAGTGTTATCTCATTTTTCCATGAACAAGCTTGTGGAGGCCACTTTAGTGCTAAAAAGACAGCAACAAAAATTTTACAGTGTGGTTTTTATTGGCCTACTCTTTTTCATGACGCTTATGTTTTCTGTTCTTTCTGTGATAGGTGCCAACGTATGGGTAGCATTTCAAAGAGGAACATGATGCCACTCAATCCTATTCTTGTGGTTGAGATCTTCGATGTATGGGGTATTGATTTCATGAGACCTTTTCCTCCATCTTTTGGTTATCAATATATATTGGTTGCAGTAGACTATGTGTCAAAGTGGGTTGAAGCTATTCCATGCAAAACCAATGATCATAGGGTTGTAGTGAAATTCTTGAAGAGTAATATTTTGTCTCGTTTTGGTTTTCCTAGAACAATCATTAGTGATGGCGGTACCCATTTTTGCAATAAACCTTTCAAAACTCTTTTGAACAAATATTCCATTACACATAAGGTTGCCACCCCATACCATCCTCAAACCAGTGGCCAAGTAGAGATTTCTAATAGAGAGATCAAGCAGATTTTAGAGAAAACAGTTAGGCCAGATAGAAAGGATTGGTCTTTGAGACTTGATGATGCATTGTGGGCATATAGGACTGCTTTTAAAACACCAATTGGGATGTCACCTTATCGACTTGTGTATGGAAAAGCATGTCATCTGCCAGTAGAGTTGGAGCATCGTGCATATTGGGCTATCAAGAAATTCAATTTTGACATGCAGCAGGCTGGGTCCAAGAGAGGATTACAATTAGCAGAACTTGAAGAGATCAGGAATGATGCATATGATAATGCCAAGATTTACAAGCAACGTATGAAAGTCTTTCATGACAAGCATATTTTGAGAAAATCATTTACACCAGGTCAGAAAGTACTTTTATATAATTCCCGATTGCATCTTTTTCCAGGTAAGTTACGTTCTCGATGGTCTGGTCCTTTTATAGTTCGTACTGTCTTCCTTTATGGAGCAATTGAGATTGAAAATCCTAAAAATGGTGATTTATTTAAGGTCAATGGTCAAAGATTAAAACCATTTTTAGAGTTAAGAACACCAGAAGTTGAGGAGATACTTTTAGATGATCCTGTTTATCAGGATTAATTAAGTCCATCTTTGCACTCTTATTTTATTTTAATAGTAGGTTTTCTTTCCTTTGTTTGTTTTTCTTTTCTAGTGTTTTTGTTTTCTAATGTTTTCTTTTCATTTGTCATTTTCTTTTAAGCTTTCCCAGCCCATCCAGGTGTGTTCTCTCCAACTTTCTTTTTATTATTTATGTTTTTATTGTTATTATTATTATTATTTTTCTTTTTCTCATTTGTTTGCATGCATATCTTTTGTTTGTGAAACATTGAGGACAATGTTCCGAATAAGTTTGGGGGTGGGAATAGTGTGTGCTTTGTTTGTTAAAAAAAAAACCAAAAAAAAAAAATTAAAAATTTCAAAAATTCAAAAAAATAATTGTGTTTTTTGTTTTATGTGAAAAGCCAATAATAAGAATTTGATTGACAATGAATATGGTTTTTAGAAAGGGTTGAATATTGTCTTAATTTATACTTGATTCTTGTGTTAGTTCCTCTTGATTGAGATTCTTTAAACCATGAGCACTAATATCAGTTCTTTCATAATTTTGACTTGAAATTTGAGATTAACGCAGCCTGAGTTGAGAATTTTAGATAGAGTAAATGACTGTTTGTCTTGATTCTTATCTCCACAATACAAAATAGTAAACACGGACGCCAAAGTCAGAAATAGCTACCTATAACCCTTAAGAGTGAAGCTATCCTTGAGTAATTTGGGCCTATGTATCACAAGTATGTAGAGGATAATCTACCATGAGAAGAAGGCTACCTTAAGGGGTAGAGTGAAAGCTCCTGACTATGGTTAAAAAAAAAAAAAAGGAGAGAAAAAGAAAAGAAAAAAAAATCAAATCAAGTGCATGTACTGAAAAGAAAAAAAAATCAAAAGAAAATGCACATAAAAGCCTGTAAGAGAAAAAAAAATTGGAGATCAAGATGATAAGATTAGTTTGACCTACTCTGTTCTTTGTTTAAGGCGAAGGCTGTTGATGTTGAGGATTTTGGGAATGGATTTGATTGAATTGATTTCACACACACACTACAAGAATCGGAAGAGAGATGAGATTGATTATTGAATTAAAGTTAGAACTTTGCCAATATTTGAAATTTTCTTTGAGCTATATAATTTATGCAATCTTTGAGGCTATTTTCATATTTTATTTAATTTTTTTTTCAATTTTTTTCTTTTTATTTTATTTTATTTTATTATTATTTTTTTTAAATGATGTTTGTGGGTATCATCACTGAAGCCCTCACGAGACTATAACTCGTCCACTAGGGCCGCCTAGGGGTTTAAAGGCTTGTTGCATACGCTAAATGCAATCGCGATTACCTGCGAAAGTGGTTTAGTTAGGATTTATTTTTTGTTTCATTATTTTTATTTTTATTTTTATTTTTTTTGTTTTAGTTTTGCTCGAGGACTAGCAAAATTTAAGTTTGGGGGTATTTGATGAGCATATAATACATACATATTTTACCATTAATTAAATAATTGTTAGTTATATTTATTTGTTATTTTTAATTAATTGTATTGTTTTATTGAATAGGAAATTAATTAGAGATTATGGATAAAAAGAGCATAAAGGAGTTCAATTTGTAAGCATTAAAGATTAATTAATTTTTGGAAGGAATTAGACATACATGCATGTGGAAATCAAGCCAAGGAACCGAATTCAACAAGATTAATTCATCATGCACATGTGGACAAAAGATAGAAATTGATTTTAGCTTTAAGAAGGGACCCCACGTGACTTTCATAAATGGAAAAAGGAAACCTATTACAATTCAAAGTGCCCACGTGAGTGAAGCAAAACAACTAAAAGGCCAAACCCTTTTGGCTTTAGGATTGACAATGTGGGGCCCATTTTAAAGGTTATATAAGAAAGCTAAGCTCTTGGTTTTTGAGGAGGAGTCGCCAGAGAGGGAGAGAAAAAGAAGCAGAATTCGGCTTTGAATAGAGAGCAGTTGCAGCAGCAATATTTCGGCTTCCCATGGCTGATTTTATTTCTTTTGTTACTTACAATTCAAGTATGTCTAGCTAATTTTTTTATACTGAGGTTAAAGATGAAACCCTATTCAATGAAATAATTATTTTTTTATTTAATTAATTCCCTATATATATTCTTTGATGATTATGGTTTTTATTTCATATGATTAATTGGATGTTAATAAAATCTTTTCATCAATTCTGTCATGCATTATTGATTGTTATGATTAATATTCGATTAATTATATGCTTGGATTTATAAAGTTTATACATGATTGTCTTTGATTTTATGTCTTTCATTAAATTGTTTACATAGAGTGCTTAGGGAAACTTTGACTCTTTGTTTTTCAATATGTTTACATGGGATGCTTAGATGTCATATTATTAAGCAGAAAAAGAACCTACATAAGATTAATTTTATTTGGGCTTAATTATTATATCCATGAGATGACATAGATTGATTTCGAGTTGTCACTCTAAAATTGGGGATTAATTAATAATTAGATAATTACTAGTTGAATAGTGGTGAATTCTGAAACATTGGTAATTTCTATCCTATTGAATTCTCCTTTACTTTAATTGTTTTCTTAGTTTAATTAATTTAACTTCTCTTAAAACTCAATTTGCTCAACTAGGTTAGAATTAATATTAATTTTAGATTTAAATTAGACTTTTCAATTTATAACAATCCCTATGGGATCGACCTCGTTACCACTATTTTATCTTTAGATTCGTGCGCTTGCGAATATATTAAAATTTTCACAACAGTATGTTAATGATTCAATATCTTTTTGGCTTTTTAATTGTCTGTCTATATATTTTTGAGAGTAAACATTTTTTTACATTCATCTGTTCAAGATTGTAGTATTGACCTACGATTTTGGGGTAATTTATGTAGTCGTATAAATCCGCCAACGTGGGTTTGACAGATTTTATTTGTACCTTTAATTTGTTAGCATTTTTTAGAATTTTTTTTTTAATAATAATATGGTATGACATGTAATCTATCTATAAGTTAGATAAGCCAATATTCGACCAGAGCCCGACAAAGATAACCCCAATTAAATATGCTCCTAATCTCCTACCGGTTAATAATTTGGGTAATTGAGCACTTTTTTTTTTGTTTTAATTTCTCATTTCATCTCGAAGTATCAGATAGTTTTGGATGCAACTCCATCAGTTTTTTCGAAAGTGCACCCACTGATTTTCCAATTTCTTTTTTTTTTTTTTCCTCAAATGCTTTGAATCCAAACGAAAAAATTGCGGATTCATAAAAAATAATAAGAACTCTTTGAAGCGGAAGTAGAAAATCACATGTCAATGGAAAGTGTACAAAATCACCTGTCAATGAAATTGTAAATATCGTGAAGTGAGAAGCTAGCAGGCAGCAGCCTATGTATATATTTAGATCAATAACAGTCATTAAGCGAAGAGATCAAGCCAAAGTTTTCACAATACAGAGAACCTTGTACCAAGGCAGTAGAATGAAACTACTAACGCCAAAGAATGTAAAGTGTCTGAATTTTGGTTACAAGTTCTATCTCTAGCTGTATTAATGGAAGTGCCGGTGTGCCAGCCAATCCCAAATCTTACGAAGATAATACATTAATTAATAACAAAAGCACTCTTGCCTCCATTACATACTTCTAAATGGCAGTCTTCACTACAAGTATGCTGAGCAGACCGCAGCTAATTTACGAACTTCTGTAACTAACAAACCGTCAATCTAGTTAGTTGGATTAAACATAAAAAAATCTGACAGATGCTAATCAATTTAAATTAAGAGTAAGATGTTGGGACGACGGGCTAAAAGGGGCTTCGGCAGCCGGTAGAATGGGTTAATCTTTATATATACATCTCAATATATAAAGTTCATGACTTTCAAATTGTTTAATATAACCTATATTAAATAACAAAAAAAAAAAAAAGACAATTACTATTATATTGTAAGTATGTATTTGTTAAAATAAATGTAAAATGTAAATATATAAAGAACAACCAAAATAAAATACAAATTTCTTTAAAATAATTTTTGAAACTTTTAATTAATAAAAAATAATATTTATACTTATATTGAAATATTTCAAATCATTAATTTAAAAATTATATGAAAAAGTAAACAAACTGTGTCATGTGTAACTTTTCTCATTCAAATTAACGGAATTTATGAATGGAAATTTGTATATGTATCTTTTTGGCAATGTTAGATTTTTCTTTTTTTAGTCGCTTTTTCGTAAATGTTCGGGGGGGGGGGGGGGGGGTGGGGGGTTCAAATGAACCTTTTCCCTAAATAATATGCTGGAATGAAAAATATTATAGGTCCTAATACAACTTATATTACTTTTGACAACCATCTAATTGTCCACTAAAAACACAATAATCTTTCTCTTAATCTTAGTTTCTCTCTACATCAAATTTAGTACTAAAAAAATTACTTAAAAATCAATAAATATTCTCAATTCCAAGCACCGGAGACCTTGTGGCATGATGATAATTATAATTCGTTCCTATGATAGTTTTTCTACAAAAAATCAACTTAGTGGCAAAGATAGAAAACAACTATGGTGCAACATTTATAGGAGAAAACTTTTTTTAAATAAAATCAATGTGTAATAATTATTTAGTTATATAGGCCGCAAGTATATTTTGATATTTGGAAGGATGTGTAAAGTTAAATTTAATTTTTTTGAACTTATTAAAGAATGTACAAATGAAAGATTGTTCTAAGTAATCCCATCATAAGTTATATTTCGCCTTTTTATTAATAATTAATTTTTACATTTCGTCAATTTCAATAATAAAAGAAACTAATATGGCATCACACTTAGGGGTGGCAAAAAAGCCCGGCCCGGCCCAGGCCCGGCCCAGCTCGGCCCGCAAGGGTGGGCGTAGATATGAGCCCAAAAATTACAAAGTCCACATATGTTGGGCCTGGACAAGGGCTTAGCAAAAAAGCCCGGGCTTTTTAAATTTATGAATAAAAAATAAATTTAATTTAAATAAAAAAGAAAAAACTCAAAATATTAAATTAGTTTAATTTTTTTATATTAGTATTTGTTATTTTATTAGGTTGTATTACTAATATTTTATGTATTGGACTATTATTCTTAGGGATGGCAACCAAACCCGGACCCGGATCCGGATCGGACCCGGATTGAACCCGAAAAATCCGGTCCAGGTTCAACCCGCACCGGCATAGTTTTTATCCGGAATCCGGATAAGTTTTTGACAACCCGCATTTTTCCGGTCCGGATCCGGTTTCAAGTGAACCCGCAAATCCGGAACCCGGACCCGGATATTATTTATTTTAATATTAATTTTGATCCGTAAATCCGTAAATATAAATAGAAAAATTAAAAAAAAAAAAAAAAAAAAAGTGAACCCTAGATCTCTCTCGTTCCTCTGATCCTCTCTCGAAATTTCTCCTTCAACCTAAAAAAAATTACTGTAAATCTGTAATTTCTCCTTTCAATCTCTCAAGTCTCATCCGTAATCTGTTCCTCTCTCAATCTCTCCACCCGTGAGCCGTGACTCATTCCTCACCTCAGTCCTCCGTCGTCACTTAATCTCTCTCACTCTCTCTGCAACTCTCCTGTAATCTCTTCTTCAGATCAGATCAGATCAGATCCTTCGCGGCGTGGCTTGTCATCACTTTCACGGCGAGGCTTTGTTCGTTTCATCACTCATTAGCATCACTCGTCTGACTCTGATCTCTCACTCTGTCGCAGCCAGCAAAAGGGGTTGAAATCCACCTCAATCTCGCGGCTGTGTTCTGTGTTCATCAGCATATACTTCAGCTGCCGCTGTGAATATTTGTGAGTCTCGGCTTTTCTCTTTACAATTTATGCTCTATTACACTTTGATTTACCCTCTTTGCAATTTTCGTGCTGTTATGCTTTGAGCTTGTATTGCTTCTGGCACAATGTGATTTTCCCTCATACATGGTTTTCTTTGTATATGACATATGAGAGCACTTGACTAATTATAAGCTTTTTGTTTTTCTGAATTATTTGCCTCTTTTTGTTCTTTGTTTTTCTGGCACAAGGAGAAACTGTTGTCTAAAATAGAACAGTTGCCATTTTTCTTCTAAAGCGTATTGTTGGTTTTGTGCATTAAGAGTTGGTTAGTGAGTAAGCTTAGAATTGAATTTGAAGTATAACTAGCCAAAGGGCTGCTGCCTATGGCTAGCTGCATGAATGGTAGTTCTGAGCCTGACTAGCATTAATACTCTGTTTGGCTTGCTTCTGCTTTCTCTCACTGAAATCGGGTTCGACCTTGTCCTGTGCTTTTACTACTTGTGTATATTGAGTTGCTTGAAGTGTAATGACTCTTTCCAGTTAGTATTGTACACTCCTGATCCTTTTCCTCGATTAGAAATTTAGAATAATCTGCCAATGCAGTAAGAATTGTTTAGGATATATGCAAATATGTGCAAATATCTTCACTCCCGGTCTAAGAATTGTTTAGGAGATATAACGTCAAATTTAAGAATAATTAAGACTCCTTCCTGGTAGGCACCATTGTAAATACAGACATAGTAATATAAAATGGTCCAAGCTACAAGCAGGTCTTGTTCGAAATGTAAGAATTGTACAAATTAATTTAAAGAGTTGGGCTGCCTCAATTCAATCATGATATAACTGTATTTTCATCTTTCACCTGGTAGCATAACAAACAAAAGGTTAAAGGGGGCAAACCTTGATATAGAAATAGTCATCATGAAGGTTGCATAATGAAAAGGAAGCGTCTGTTGTTTGTCCTTCCTCTTTCATGCTTAGTACTGCATTGCTGTATAAAAATGTATTTGATTGTTTAAAGGAACGTGAGAGAAATTATACATCTTTACCTAGTGAGTCAGAGTGGAATTTGTCAAAGCTTATATGTGAGTATATAAAAAGCTTTTATAAGTTGACAGAACTTTTTTTGGGGACACGATATCCGACATCTAATTTATTTTTTGCCAAGATTTGTGAAATTAGATTGTCAATGAATGCATGGTTGCAATCACCAATTGAGGGGATAAAAAATATGGCTACTAGGATGATTGCAAAGTATGAAAAGTATTGGGATGTTATTCATGGAGTTATTGCAGTGGGGACTATGTTAGATCCTAGGCGTAAATGTTACTGATTAACTTTTTATTTCCTAAAATATATGGGGAAAGAACTGAATCTAAAATTGAAAGAGTGTGTAAGTTATTTGTTGATTTAGTACATGAGTATGAAGTAAATCATCTATCAAATTCAAGTGGGGGGGTTAATAGTGCCAATTCTCAAGCTGGTGCAGGAGGGGACTCTAATATGTTAGATTTAGATTTAGATGAAATGGCTGATGAGTGGGCATTATTTAGAAATGAAAACACACAAAATACTCATTCCAAATCAGAATTAGAGTTTTATCTTGAGGAGTGTACTTTGCCTTCAACTAGTCAATTTGACCTTTTATCATGGTGGAAGAATAATCAAGGCAAATATCCTATACTTGCAAAGATTGCAAGGGACTTTTTGGCCATTCATGTATCAACAGTTGCTTCAGAGTCCGCTTTTAGCACTGGAGGTAGACATTTGAGCCCTCATCGTAGTAGACTTCACCCATCCACAGTAGAGGCATTGGTGTGCACTCAAAATTGGTTTTGGCTTGAACAAAACTTAAAAGGTATGAAAATTTTATTTATTAGAATCAAATTATTTGTTGTATTGTTCTTATTATCAATTTATCACTAATTGGTTGTCTTGTTCATTATGTTTATGATTTACACATTTTTTGTAGATGGAATTCCAGAGGAAGCAATACTTTCTGCAGAGCATTTGATTGATGAAAGTTCGATGAGTGAACAACAGTCCAATGATGTGCATGATTCAGAGTTTAGTCTTTAGCACTAGTGGGCAGTGGCTGGAAATTTGATCTCTAGTGGACAGTGGCTGGAAATTTGAGCACTAGTGGGCAGTGGCTGGAAATTGAGCACTAGTGGGCAATGGCTGGAAATTTGAGCACATCCAGTTTAGTCTTTAGCACTAGTGGGCAGTGGCTGGAAATTTGAGCTTTAAATTGTAGAATTATGTTATGGATTTGTATTTGTGGATGTTTATTACTTTAAAACTTTGAATTTTAGATTTTATATTGTGTATTTGTGTTGTATTTGTTTTAGAACCTGGATGTGTTATATGTTCTGTTTTTTTGCCCTGTGTCCAGCAAATTTTGATGAACCAAAGTTAAACAATTTGGTTCTAGTGGTCTAGTGGTTCTGGATGTATTTATATGTTTTGTTTTTTTACCCTGTGTTAGGCAAATTTTGATGAACCAAAGTTAAACAATTTGGTTCTAGTAGTCTGGTCACTGGTGATGTGTTATATGTTCTTTTTTTTGCCTTTTATCCATCAAATTTTATTGAACCAATTCTAGGAAGAATTCTGTAATGTGTTGTTGGGGAAAGCATTAAAACATTAAACCACCATCCCCTATGCCTTGTTAAAGTAAGCCATATGGTCTCTCAAAAAAAAAAAAATAAATAAAGCAATCCGGGTTCAAAACCCGGATTTTTCCGGGTTGAACCCGGACCGGACCCAGATTTAAAAAACCCGGGTTTAATGCGGGTCCGGTTATGAGAATTTTGTGTCCGGGTCTGGATCCGGAACAGCCAAACCCGGACCCAGACCCGGAAATTGCCATCCCTAATTATTCTATTTATATATTAGATGATTATATTTAATTTAATTTTTTTTCTTAATTTAAAAAATATTTTATAATTAATTTAAAAAGCCCAAGCCCGGCCCGAGTTCGGCCCGTCCAAGTTTGGATAGGCTTTTGAATGGCCTGGACTTCGTTTGAATGAGGTGGGCTTGGGCCTGGGCTTTGAAAAGCCCGGCCCAAAGCTCGTAAATTGCCATCCCTAATCACACTCACAGGGTGCGTTTCCAAATTCAGCAACCGCAGACATTGATAAAACTGGTTTTATTTACCAGATAGAGAGTGGTTAGTCCAGTTTGGTTTCTCATCCTGCATCGCATGTGCCACACTCAAAATTAATAACTTGCCCCATTGAGTGCCAACTACCAAGCATCATTATTTTCAATCACTTGAAATCATATAGCATACTTAGACACTTAAATTAAGGGGTTTAATTGAAAATAAAAATAATTTAACTTGGGGTGCTTATTTTTTATTTGTTTATTTGAACACATTTTAAGTCTCATAAACTCAAATTATATTATTTTCTTTTAAATTTTAAAAAATAATAGTAATAAATTATTTATTTTATAATTTGAGTTTGTTTTGGTCACATTTACTAGGGTATCATTTTTCTATGTAATTTCTACAAAATATTTTAAAAAAAAATTATGTGGCTATTGGGATTTGAATCAAGTCTTCAAAACCACTAAATAACACTATTACCACTAAACTATAAATATTTTGTCATATAAAAAATGTGTTCAAATTCTTTTTATTTAATCATTTTAGAAGAGATTGGAGGCACATTTTAAAAAAGCCCTATCCTGGTTTCACGGCCCTCGTTGTGCCATCCGGCCTTAGGTGCCAAGAGAGTATGAATTGGTGCTTAAGGCCGCACAACACAGCAAGGGAACGAGCGGGCCATGATATTTGGTATCAAAGCCATAATCACTCATGGGGTGATTGCGTTGTTTGAGAGGAAGGACGGCAAACCTCACTCATGATGACCAAAGGGGGAGGGAGCAAAACTCCAATGCGAAGAAGGGGAAGAATAACAAGAAGAAACACACAAATTCCAGCTGACAAAGCATTGTAAGCTTTCTTTAAGTAATAAGAGTTCTTTCCTCCCATCTTGAGCGAGTTTGAGTGAGTGCTCTTTTCTACTTTCAAATGCAGCGACGCTTGGAGTATGCAAGGATGACTTAAGGACAAGAGAGTATGAATTGGCGCCTAAGGCCACATGGCACAACGAGGAAATAAGTGGGCCATGACACTAGGCCTAAGCTGGATTCGGCCCATAGTCTCACAAGTTTCTCCTCAAACTATATGTGAAAACTAAACCAACTAATCAAACTAAACCAATTAGCAAATAGAGAGTAGTCAATACAATTTTATTACTCATCAATAGAGGTTGTAATTTATGTTATACGTGCTAATGTCAAATTTAAATCGATTTGGATTTGACCCATTTATCATTATATCATAATTGTGTCATCGCTCGTTTAACATTAATTTAATATATATTTTTTTAAAAAATTTATCTAATATATTTTTAAATATTTATCGTACTACCTACTCAAACTTTAATTAATTTTGTTTTTAAATATGTTTAAATAAAATTTGAAATATGAAAAATATAACGCAGTTCTATCGGAATATAATGTAGTTCTATTGGATTAAAAATAACTCAATATAATATGATTTAATCGTTGTATAGAAAAGTATAAACACAAACTTGAAATGATTATTAAACAGATGAATGAAATTTTACCTATTTAATAATCTTCTCAATATTGGCTTACTCAAACACATTATTCCCTGCCAAGTCCATGGATCCTGTCAAAAATTGCTATCTTTACTCATATCAGTCCTCACATGTTAAACTTTGAAGCAAAATGACTTTAACACCGATATATAAGGTCATTGAGTCGCGGAATCCTTATGAACTGTTAAATCGATTTAAGGCTCAAGAAGAATTATTTAACATTGGTAAATAGTCAACTGTCCGAAAAATATAAACAAACAAAATCCACTTCTGTCAAAGAAAGGTTTCAATGCAGAAAATAATTCTGTCGTATATTCTTCTCCAAATCAGAGGCAATATATGAAGCTAATTACATCCTAAAAAAGGAAGAAATAAATTGTTTCTATATTTAAATACAAGAGTGATCAACTAAAAGATTCCCGGACGTAATTACAAAATCAATTCTATAATTGACAGCACATGCCAACAGCTCATGCTAGCTCACGACGACACTCCCCCTCAAGTTGGAGCATAGATATCTATCATGCCCAACTTGTCAATTATATCATGAAACACCCTTCCTGATACTGCTTTTGTGAGTATGTCAGCCAACTGATCTCCAGATTGAACAAATGGGAACTGTATAGTTTTCTTGTCAAGCTTCTCCTTGATGAAATGACGATCTACTTCAACATGTTTTGTGCGATCATGTTGTACAGGATTCTGGGCAATCTCTATGGCTGCTTTATTATCACATTTAAGATTCATGGGTTTCGCATAATCAATCCCCAAATCTTTCAGTATGTTCTTGATCCATAACATCTCACACACACCTTGTGCCATTCCACGAAATTCCGCTTCGGCACTTGATCTTGCTACAACCTTCTGCTTCTTGCTTCTCCAAGTGACGAGATTGCCTTCAACAAATGTAAAATAACCTGAGGTCGATCTTCTTGTTGTCTGGTCACCTTCCCAATCAGAGTCCGTATATCCTTCAATGTTTGAGACATTATTTTTTTAGAACAATAAACCTTTTCCAGGAGCACACTTCAAATATCTCAGAATTCGATAAACTGCATCCATATGTTCTTCACTTGGTGAAGGCATGAATTGGCTTACTATACTTACGGCATATGCTATGTCTGGCCTTGTGTGGGATAAATAGATTAACCTCCCAACTAGCCGTTGATAACGACCCTTATCAGTTGGAGTTTGATTTGGTAAAATCCCGAGCTTGTGATTCATCTCCATAGGCGTTTCAGCTGGTTTACAATCAAGCATACCAGTTTCAGTGAGGAGATCTAACACGTATTTTCGTTGTGAAAGAAAAATTCCACTTTTCGATCTTGCTACCTCAATCCCCAAGAAGTATTTAAGTTGCCCAAGATCTTTCATTTCGAATTCAGCAGCCAAATGTTCTTGTAGTGCTTTCATTTCAGATAAATCATCCCCTGTTAACACCATATCATCAACATACACTATTAACACCGTCACTTTTCCACCTTTGTGTTTTATAAACAAAGTATGGTCTGAATTACTTTGTTTATAACCAGCAGCTTTCATTGTCGCTGAAAACCTCCCAAACCATGCCCTAGGTGATTGTTTTAGTCCGTACAAGGACTTCTTCAGCTTACATACTTCATTCCTACGCATAGAACTATGTTTGACACCAGGAGGTAGCTCCATATAAACTTCTTCTTCTAAATCTCCATTGAGAAAAGCATTTTTGACATCGAACTGTTTCAAGGGCCAATCTCGATTTGCTGCTATAGAAATAATAATACGAATGGTATTTATCTTGGCTACTGGTGCGAAAGTGTCTTGGTAATCTATTCCATACCTTTGTGTATATCCCTTTGCCACTAGTCTCGCTTTATACCTATCAATGCTTCCATCCGCTCTGAGTTTTACTGTGAATACCCATCTACATCCAATTGTTTTCCTTCCCTTAGGTAGTGAAACCAATTCCCAAGTGGCATTTTTTTGTAGAGCTTCCATCTCTTCATTCATCGCCTTAGTCCATTTTGGATCCTCCAAAGCATCCTGTACACTACTAGGAATAGATATAGTGGATAATTGATTAATAGTAAGTGCATATGATTCACATAACCTATGAGATGACATGTAGTTACTGATTGGGTATTTTATTTTGGATTTGGGATCAGGTTCATATTGTTTCTTTGGAATTCCTCTATTTGACCTTTGTGGATATCTAGGATTCATGTCTTCTACAGAAAAAAAAGGTTCATTAGACTCATTAGACAATGGATTTGAAATTACCTGAGGAGGAACACTTTCGGTTAATTCTTCAGTTAATGGTGTAGACATGGGTAGCTCTAGTGGCCTTGATTGTGCTTCAGACATGTCCAGAAAATAGGAGGGATCACATTCGGTTTCAGTCATGTTATCACACCCTTGTTGAACCTCATTTCCATCACCGTTTTGAAGTTTTTCAACCATGTGCTCTAATTCTACAAATTCATCTCCTCCTTCATTTTCCCTTTGACCATTCTCTTCACACAAACTCTCCCCCTGGAGGGAATGGTAAGAGATTCCCCCTGAATAATAAGGTTCTAATTCATGAAAAGAGACATCCAAAGTTACATGTAATTTTTTTGTGTGTGGATCATAGCACCTATAACCTTTTTGAAGATCAGAATAGCCAATAAAAACACAGCGTTTGGCACATGGATCAAGTTTAGTTCGTAAACTTTTTGGAATGTGAGCATAAACAATACAACCAAATATTCGGGGTTCAAGATTAGGAAGATGAGGAATGGAGAGTAAGGATTGCATTTTTTGTTGGGGAGTTTGAAAATCTAGCACTCGTGAAGGGGTTCGATTAATGATATAAGCTGCAGATTTTACAGCTTCTCCCCAATAAAACCGAGGCATGTTCATGCCAAAAAGAGAAGCACGAACCACCTCTAAAATCTGTCTATTTTTCCTCTCAGCCAGCCCGTTTTGTTGTGGGGTGTAAGTGCATGAGGTCTGATGACGAATTCCATGAATGTTTAAAAACTTGCCAAGAGAGGCATCCATATACTCAGTACCATTGTCAGATTGAAGTACACGAATCTGCTTTTGATATTGAGTACTTACCATTTTGTGAAATTCTTGAAAGGCTAGACATACATCGCTTTTTTTTATAAGTAAAGACACCCAAATCATTCTAGTACATTCATCAATAAATGTCACAAAAAAACGAGCTTTAGAAAGAGAAGCAACTTTTGCAGGACCCCAAACATCGGAATGAATCACCACAAAAGGTTCTAGACTTTTATTTAAACTTGGTAAATAAGAAGTGCGATGGCTTTTAGCCATCTCACAAATGTCACAATGAAAATTCAAATCATTTAGAGTTGAAAAAAGATGAGGCTGTAATTTTTTGAGATAACCAAAAGAAATGTGTCCTAATCTACGATGCCATAACCAAACATTTGCCCGAGTTCTATCTTTATTAGAAGCTTGATTTGCCTGACTGATATTTGGTCCCTCATTTTCTGTCAATTCCAAGTAATAGAGTTTACCCCGTCTAACACCATAACCAAGAATCTTCCGAGTTAGAATGTCCTGAAAAACACAAAAAGCGGGCCAAAACGTTACAGTGCAAGCAAGTGTGGAGGTAATTTGGCTAACCGACAAAAGATTATATTCAAGGGATGGGACAACAAGAACTGTATCTAATGTAAGAGTATTACTCAGGGTAATAGACCCTTCCCCAATAATAGGAGAAGTACTACCGTTTGCAGTGGAGATAACAGATTGAAAAGAGGGAAGAACAGATTTTAATTGGCTAGAATCTCTGGTCATATGCTCAGATGCACCTGTATCAATAATCCACATTCTATTCTTAGAAGTTACAGAACATACAGATGCCTTACCAATAATACCTGGGTGGGCAACATTTGCTGAAGGGGATGGTTGTTCTTCATCCTTTGCTGCTGTCACATTAGCCTTCCCAGATATTTTCTTACGGGGCTTCTTTGAGAAATCCCACCAATCTGGATAGCCAATGATTTCATAGCAGCGTTGTTGTGAATGACCTTTTTCTCCGTAGTGAGTGCACACAAGGTTGTTAACTTTGCTGGATGATTGATTGCCTCGATTTTTCGAATATCCATTTCGGTTTTGACTGGCCAGCATGGCAAGGTTCTCCGAAATTAAATGAGAGCCTCCCATTGTTTGTCTCTGTTGGTAATCCCTTCTAACATAAGCATATGTGCTTTCTAAATCAAGTTTTGGGTCTTTTCGCAATATTTCTCCACGAACCTGTTCAAACTCTGAGTCGAGGCCACTTAGAAAAATATGAACTCGAAGCCTAGCCATTGCAGAATGCAGCTGTAACACCCCTTCGACTGTGCCTTCTTGAGTGGTAGTCCTATGATCGATTTCCTGAAAAATGGCAACCAGTTCATTGTAATACGTTGGTAATGGTCGCCCATCCTGTTTGGTAGAGAAAGATCTCTGGTTCAGCTCAAAAATACAGGTTTCATCAGTTCCGTCATAGAAGGTTTTCGATACAGCCTCCCATATATCTTTGGCTGTAGGGAGACGAATAAATCGTTGCATCAACGATGGACTCATTGAGTCAATCAACCAACTCTTGACTTTTTGATTTTCAGTAATCCATGATCCAAGATTAGGATCTCCAGGTGCTGGTTTCTTTGTTTCTCCAGTAAGATAACCAGCTTTGTTGCGAGCACTAATCCGCATCTCCATGAGTTGAGACCATAATGAGTAGTTGGTCTCATCTAGAGTGATTCCAGTTGGAAATGCCGAGTTGTCTTGATGAACAACAACTTGTGGTGCTGGTGGTGGGATAATATCCATTGATACGCCTGTGAAGGTTCACAACAACGGTGAATATTCAGAATACGAATACGAATTTCGAGAGAAAAAAAGAAAAAGAAAATATTCGGTTGTCAACACAAATTCTCTTGATAAGGAACCTGCTCTGATACCATGTCAAAGAAAGGTTTCAATGCAGAAAATAATTCTGTCGTATATTCTTCTCCAAATCAGAGGCAATATATGAAGCTAATTACATCCTAAAAAAGGAAGAAATAAATTGTTTCTATATTTAAATACAAGAGTGATCAACTAAAAGATTCCCGGACGTAATTACAAAATCAATTCTATAATTGACAGCACATGCCAACAGCTCATGCTAGCTCACGACGACAACTTCATATGTAACCAGACCCAGTTTCAATTTTTAACTAAATTTAAAAGCAACCCAGAAGTTTAACACCTAAACAATTGCCTGTTGACATTTCCAGAGAGACCAACTGATGCAAACGCATTTAAGCTCTCATAAAATTAAACACGAAGCTTAAAATGGACCAGCCGATTCAAGTAAATTTAATGTTAAGCTAAAGAACATCTTATGATCCCTTCTTTCAAGAACGATTGCATATCTTCCACCGTGTCCACTTCCTTCTTTGTTAAGTTTAACTTGTTTAGCATTTAAGAGACCAATAATAATGCAGATGGGTGAAGTGAAAAGCATTCAATAAGATAGCTTTGGTTGGCAATCAAGTAAGTACAGCGGTACACCTACCTACGTTCGTTCAATTACAGAATTTAGCACGCACGCTTTATTTTATTTACACATTGGGTTCACTGACAGTGATGAAACCACAAAGAAGACATAGAGTATGTTCGGGAGAGTGGTGAGGTAGAAAGTCCAGCTACTAAAGTGTTTAGTAATACTTGTAGCTGGGCTTTGGTAACTTAACAAATTTTTTTTTCCAACTTCTACTTCATAGCTATATCTTTTACTCCACAGCAGCTGCAGCTTAAAAATAACCGCAACTCACTCCCAAACACACCTATAATTTTCAATATTTGTTCAATAACTCAACATCAGTCATCAGCTATTGCATTCACTGAAATGATATTAGAATCTCTACATTTATTCCTTTGTCCCTGTAATTGCTATTTAATTGTTTCAATTTTGAGTAACCAGAGATGCAACCTCTCTGAATAAACAATTGGTAAGTGGAACTACAAATGCCAATGCATTTAATAAAATTGTTCTACTGTTTTTATTTTCAAAAATAATTTTGCACAACTTTACCAACCAGACTCTGTCAATCTGTCATCCTACTTTCCTTACAGCAGTGTTACATTTACATGTTCAAGTACCATTATGTCGTTGCGGAAGCTATTTGATGAATCTGCATTTTCAAGTTTGCTGACGATGCCGAAGCCTGGCATGAGAGAGAGCTGATTTGAAGAAAAACAATTTGCTCTACAGTAAGCTTGTCAAGTTTTCTTGTCTACCACTCAAAAAACAGAAAAATAAATGTGATAATCTTCAGTTGTTAACTAGTATTGAATTAGGAACGTAATTCGGGTACAATGCAACGAGGAGCTATATGTTAAATGCTATTTCAAGAATAATGTAAAAACGGCAACTGACAAAACATTTCCGTGATGTCCAGTTGCTCATCATCGTTCCAAGATCAAGCTATCATGATTTATTCCAATATATAAAATGCATGCGATGATTTATTCCAATATATAACATGCATGCGATGATTTATTGATTGTAATTAACAATTTATACTCTAGAGGCACAACAAATTAAAAATGCGTCTTGTTACTCTGTTTAAGATACATATTTTGCCGACATACAATCCAAATGTAGTTACTAATTACAACACAAAAATCAGATTCAACGTAAAATCCTAGGCCTGCTATTGTCAACCTCTCCACAAGTCAGCAAAGGAAACAAGAAGATAGAAACTACCCAGACAAGAGTGTCCGTCAAACAGCAATCCATCAACTCCTAGTCTATAACCTGAAAAAGCCAAGATTTAGATATAACAATAAATTCAAAATATGAAGCAAAGTGCTTCAGCATGATAATCAACTGTCACTTACGTGAACATTTGAGTGCGGTTACGAGAGAGCTGAGGCCTTTTTATTGGGGAGAGTATTAAATTCCTAAGCGTCATTGAGGGGTTAGCAGCACCAGCTCCAAAAGCCGGGCGAGCATCAGCTCTTCTGTTCCCACCATCAACTGGAATGACTGGTTGTTTTGCTGGTGAGCCTGTGGATATGTCGAAGGGACCAGAGTTCGAACTATTCTGTCTAGCTGGCCAAATATCCTCTCTAGGCCCTGGAGTTCCAGGAGAGTAAACCGACCAATCTGCAAAATGTAAGTCAATTGGTTTTGGAGAAATTTAAGCAAAAATGGGTTACTAAACGAAAATACATATTCATAAATCTATTAAAAAAACCAAAAGAACTTAAATGCATCAAGAAAATTTCTAGTGTCAAGTGGTATTGCTTAAAAAGGTGATAATGAGTAGAAACATGCAACATCCATTAGAATACCTTTTCTAATAGGGTCTCTGTTATCCATCATGTTAGCTGCAGGGTTTGAGAACAAATCCGGGTCATTTCTTGGGTAGAAACTATTTGAAGGCTGGATTGCTGATCTCTTCATTGACTCGTACTCACTCCTCAATTGATCATACATTTCGTCAAGTTTTCTCTTCTGTCTGGTATTAAAACTTACTCGGTTCTTTTAGGTATCCAAGAACCAGACCTTTAGCATTAAGAAATACTAGGTTAGGACACAATGATATAGACAAAAGACTGACCTAGATTTCTCAGAAAACTTTTCCTGGAGTTCCTGCTTATCTTTGGACAAACTCTCAATCTCTTGTTCCATCATCTGACACCTCTTGGCCATTTTCTGATATGCTGTATGTACCTGCTCTAATTTTTCTGTGAACTTTTCTTGCATTGCCTCACATTTCTGTCGGCACTGAGCAACAATTCTGTTCATCTTGTATTGCATCTCCAATTCCTTTTGTCCCAAATAGAACATTACACTTCTATATGCACTCTTCATCACTGAATTTGTTTAAGGAAGATGCAGGGTCTAACAATTTGCTAGATAGGATGCTCATCTCGTTTGAGTTTGGTAACTCTCTCTAACTAGAGCATACATATGAGGTACCAACTCACCTTCTTACTTTATTTTTAGATCCACTTTGTTTAGCAACAGATGGATTTCAAAAGAAAATTAAGTATCGAGCCTGAAAGCGAAGTAGAATATTAAGGATACATATCTGTGGAGAAACACCAGCCATGGCCATCTGCAACAGAATGTACTGAGAATATTAGCATTTAGCAACAAACCAGCTAGATAAAAGGCAGCGGTCGAAAGGAAAAGCAAAAGTTTTCAGCATGGTCTAAATTTCACTATAAGATAGTGACAGCAGGTATAAACAAATGTAACTAATAAACAAAGTGAAGAAATTGCTTACATTAACCCATTCATCATTTGGATTGATATCCACAGGTTTCATAAGGCTGTCAAAGGAAAATAAACAGGGTAAGTAGAATTAATTTCACCAAATATCCATATGGAGGTAAGAGACAATATTACAAGCTGCTCAAAACACCCTTCCAAAGGTGTCAAACAACAATGGGGGATTATTTTCATTCATATAGCTGCTTGCCCCTCTGAGTGAGAAGGAAGCTCTGTAGCACATGTAGGCCAAAGGATGAACTAAATAGATGGAAAACTTAGAAATAGAACTTTTGAACCCCAACAGTTATGAGCAACCAATTTCTTAAAAATATAATGCATATTCTAAATGACATTCCCAACACCAAGCAGGCAAACACATAAAGACTTCCTACCTCTTAGAAAGCACTTGATCACAAATGGGACATGCCGCATCATTGCTAAGGATCTTGTTGGCATCTTCAGTGCCTTTTACACGGTTAAGAAAATTTTAGGCAAGTGAAATGATTTCTTCATCTTTAAATGAAAGAGAAAAGTTATATAAAATGTATAAGAAAGCAAAAAGCAGAATTATAGAATGCATTTGGATACACAGCAGGTGACCACAAGTAGTGGAAACGGCCCGCCCTTCTAATTCTCGCCAGCATGCATTGCATCTCATCTCAGATTTTGGTATTAGTCTTTACCCCACAAGATAACAAGGTTCTTCACAAGTTAATAACTCTCCTGTATGGAATATCATGAATGAATCAAATGAGAGGCTCAACAATAAACAAACTAGGTGGACTTGTAACCGGTCCCCTAAAGAGAAAAACTCACGGAGTTTGGCTCAAAAATTTCAATTGCAACACCAATAACTCTCATGAGGGGCATCAAAAGCAATGATCTCAAAGCTAAGAGATTCACATAACATTAGGCAACCAAACAAGGTATGGATCACAGCAAGTCACTAAATTCACATTCAGACAAGCATCCAAAATTGAAGCTATGAAAACAGAAATTTGAAAATGAAAATATATCAAAAGAAATCTTGGACACTAGGATCAGTTATAATCAGGATGGAAACAACATGAAAGCATAATCCACAACTCACTGAAACGAGGTTTCTTTGTAAAGCACTTAAGCTGCCTATGGTAGTAAGAAGTTAAACATGAGTTTGTTAATCATGCAAAGTTAGATATCGTGAATTTGTAAATTCCAAAGCAGATGGATCCATAACTTGCTATACCACATGTTTAAGCATGAATAAAAAAAGAAGTGATTGTCAACCATGGAACACACACAAACACACAGAAAAAATTAAAATTAAAACTAAAAAATAATAAAGAGGCATGGATACACATTTTAACATAACAGTGATATGTGTTACTCATAATCACAGCTCCCGTGCTGCAAGCAATATATGCTTAAATCCTAAGCAGCATGTGATATATCGATCCCAACCATTAGTTGCAGCTCAATTCTACCAAGAATGCAGCAGCTCGTCCTTATTAGATCTAAACTTAGAATTGTAACTCCTAAGCTAACAGAATTACATAAAGAAGTTATTCAAATGAAAGATAGTAAGGCTTATTATCGAACTTATGAATTGCCAGATAATTTTATGCAACTAGGCATTCCAATTTCCTTATAACCAGAGATCATTGAAAATTCTAAATCTCACACATTATTATTCTAATATTACAACAAACGACATGACAAAACTATACTATTGAATGACAAAAATTGCCCTTGTATTGGGGCTGAAAGCCAAATAATCAGAAAACCTTTACAGGGATGTAAGGGAAGACTTCAGAGTTTTCTTCTCATAATCATTTTCTCTATAAGTCTCAAGATCCCGCTTAAATTTGAAATCAGATCATAATTACTACCGCATTAAGTGTTAAAACGACAACCAAATTAGTGTTTCCGAAAGCACATTCAATTCAAAGCACTAAGTTCACCTATTTTTTCCGTCAATTAGACCGCAGACCTCAATTTGAGAAATCTAATCAGTAATAATTTTATTTTTTTTTCACTTTTCCTAGGCGTCCAACCCCTACTGGAAACAAGGCTTCTCAATCAAAACGCACAGAATCTCCAAAATAGTCCAAATGAAATTGAACTTAACAATCGTCTTAAAGCGTAGCGTAATCAGATACGGCAACCAATTAGCGTTTTCAATACTGATCAAAACAAAAAAGCACAGGAGAAAGTTCAAAATTCGCCATTAAAAGATTCGATTGAATGCATAATTCTTAATATTTCAAGAGAAAATAAGCTGACCTGGATGTCGATGATGGACGAATCAGGACCGTTGAATGGTGAAATCACGGAGATCTTTGAAATATCGGTGGAGATTGGAAATGAAAATTATGAATTTATGAATACAAGTTTGGGGATATTTATATTTGGAGGGAAATAAAATTTGCTTCGTTGCGGGTTGAAAGTAACTTCATTTAATAGGCGACACATGGAGACCGTCCGAAATCGAAAAGCCCGACGTGTACAGCCCAGATGCGCGTCGAGTCTTCGCGGGAATTTGAGGAATCATTCTCTTTTCAGGATTTTTAAAAATAATAATAATAATTCTTCAAAGACGAAAAAGTAAAACCAAGGATGAATCGAGTTAATAATTAAAAATGGGTTTGATGTATCATTTTAAAATTGTTTTAAAATTTTAAAAAAATTTCGGAAAACATGTTTAATATATTTTTTGAAAATAGATTTTTGTCGGATATTAAACTTTAATAATTTTTTCCGAATGTTTATTTTAATAATTTTATTTTATATCAAACTATTAGTATTATCATGAGCATTAATTCTACTTATCCTGTTTTATTTTAAATAGTAGTAGTTATTATCACTTACTAAATTAAACTTGTTCGCAATGGGCTCAAAAGAATGCGTGTAGAGTAATTATATTTAATCCTCTTAAATTCTCTTATTAACCCCACCATTTAGTTAATACTACTTATTTCCAAAATTACCTTCATAAAAAAACAAACATTTTTTTTGCCTCTTTTCACTCTCATCTTCTTTAGGCAAAATTTCATTTCACCCTTTCCTTTGTAAGAATATAATTATTTTTTAATAATTAATAAATTTTAATTTGTATAATTTATTGTGAAGTAATTGTTGATCTCTTTTGCTACTTGATGAGGATTTCAATATTTCTTTAAAGAATTTTGTATGATTGAAACTTGAAATGAAACTAGAAGCTTTAATTTAGTTCCTTCTAAAAAAAATGGTTTAGGTCTAGTTTGAATTTTTTTAGGATGCTTTGTGATTGAGAATTCAATTTTATAGTTTTGCTATATTTTAGAGAGAGGAAAAATGAAAAAAAAAAAATGTATCCATTGAAGTAACGGTATTTTTTTAAAAAAAAAAAAAAAGAAGTAACGGTATTTTAGAAATATACTGAATAAATTTAAAAAGTGGAGGTTAACAAGATTACTTGTGCTTTCAAGGTCAATAGGGTCCAAGCTGCACTGGGTAGATGCTAGGCTCCCAACAAGAGGCCCACATGAAAAACCCAAGTAATTTGGGTTAGTGGAAGACAAGAGTGATCCTTACAAGAGTTGTGCCATTTACACCCCTTCAAATTTCCTTATAAACCCTTTGTTTTCCCCCAAAATCCCTTGTTTTGGTTCCACAAATGACCCTCCATCTATCTTTCTCAACATACGCAAATAAATCTCCTCTCTTTCTGTAAAACTATTCCAAATTGAGCGTAATTTTTTTTTTTTAAATACACCGACCCTTCTACTAAACGAAAAGAAAAAGATAGCGTTTTCTTTTTCTTCTCCTTATTGAAAGTGTGCTTTTTGTGGATTATATTGTTAATTTATTTTTCATATCGGTAAATTAATGCAATTACGAGTAATGATGTGTTTTGGCACATCCAGAACCAGTTAAATATTTTTGGAGTTATTTTCTCTCTCCCATTAGTCTTTCTATTTCATTCAAAACTATTTCTTTGAAGAACTCGTTTGATGCCAATTAATGAATAATTTTTAAATGAAAGCCACATTTGGTCATAACACAACTCTAGTTTTTTGATGTCTAGTTGAAGGAGACGAGTGGTATAATTAAATAAATCTCTTTTTATTGTCTAATATAGTTCGTACTAAGGTTAATTTTGAAAAATTATTAGTAGAGCAGTTTTATAAGAGTTTCAAAAGAGTATTAGCGCTGCGTTTACTTATCAGCAATTAGGGATGGCAATGGGGAGGGGAGGGGAGGGGACCAATCTCCCCATACCCATCCCCGATATTTTGTTATGTCCCCGTCCCCTCCCCGTCCCCGTCAGAATTGCTTAAGTGAATCCCCATTCCCTCCCCGAATAATAACAGGGGATCCCCGAGGGTCCCCGGTCCCCGAATAATTAATAGACTAATACATTTTTTTTTATTTTTGATTTTAAATTAATCATATTAAAATAAAAAAATTCAAATAAAAATAAAGTTCAAAATATATCTTGCATTAATATTGATCCATTTCAAAGTCACATTCAAAATATAAATTATTAAAATAATTATCTTTGTCAATGACTCAATCTTCATAATCCTACAATAAAAAGAAAAAAAATTATTTTTATATCGGCAACAAAATAAATGTAGATATTTAATTAATATTTTTAATAAAACTATTTACCTCCTGCTCCTCCTGTTCTTCCTCGAGAAATGTGGCAAATTGAGAGCTAGCCTCAGATTTTAAACCTAAAACAATGAAAATGATATAAATAACGTAACTTATAAGCGCAAACATTAATAACTGTATAATATAATTACAATGTAAAATAAACTCATATTGCTATTGTAAGCTCGTAACCAACTTTGACAGCACATTAAGGCCTCCAATGTACTTGGATGAAGTTTGTTACGGTGTGCGCTCACAAATCTACCACCGGTGCTAAAAGCTGATTCAGAAGCAACTGTTGTAATTGGAATTGCCAAAATATCTCTAGCAATTCGAGCTAATGTAGGATACGAATTAGGATTAGAACTGTTGTAAATTATAATTAGGCAGCTCTCTCCTGTATCATTGTGGTTTGGATTAAAAATTTAAGACTTTAATTAGTTAATTAAGTTTAAAAGTTTAATAATATAACTATTTTAATATTTATTATTTTTAACAATATTTATAATTTTTTTATTTATTTATTAGTAATTTTAAAAATAAAAATTAAAATAGGGAAATGGGTAGGGGATGGGGATTCCACCTCATCCCCGTCCCCTCCCCGAATAAAAAATTGGGTAAAAAATTATCCCCGTCCCCTCCCCGAATAAAAAATTGGGTATAAAATTATCCCCGTACCCTCCCCGAATGGGGAAAATCCCCGAGGGTACCCGTCCCCGTGGGGATTTTTGCCATCCCTATCAGCAATCGGAATGAGAAATAAAAATCAGAATAAAGTACTTACTTGACCTATAGGAATCAGAATTGGAATGAGTTGCAATCTCATTGATGTGTTTATTTTATCTTGCAATCGAAATCAAAATGAGTTAGGTTGTATTAAATTATTGTCATAATTATTATTTTATATTTTAATTATAGTGATTATTTATTCATTAACAATATTTATTAATATATCATTGTTAATAATATATTAATTAATAGTAATAATTATATTAATAATTGTTAAATTGTATATTAATTAATTATGACAATAATATATTAATTATTGTGATTATTTATTGAAAAACTATAATTATTGTTACTAATATATTAATTAATTATATATAAGGATAATATGGGTATTTTTTTAATTTTGGGGAGGGCAAAATAGTCAATCTTAAAAATAAGAGACTCATTCCCACTCCCTCTTGAGAATAAGTTTCCCATTCCTTATTCATTATTCCCAAATTGTGATGGGCCCTACAATTCCTATTCCAATTCTGTTTCTGATTCTCAACTTTATTTTGTGAAGTAAACTCCGTTAATGATTCTAATTCTTTAATTTAAAAAATAAACGCAACATAGATGGTTCGCACTTTCGCTGTCCTGTGAACCCAAGTTGTGCCTCTGCCAACCCTCAAAAAGCCCATTTCAAAGCCCTCTTCTAATAAACCTCCATGCAATAATATTAAAATAAATTATTTCTATCCATCCTCACTCTAATTCCATAAATAACCTTAACGTGAATAAATTCATGTTGTTTCTTTGTTAAATTCTCACCATCTCATGCCGTGAGAATTTCACGAGTTCTCTTTATTTGTATTCAAGAAAGTATTTTTTGCCTCAAATTTGTTGATGAATCAATTGGGAGTGTTAATCAATTCTCGTGTCTAGTATTTCTCTCTTTTTTATTTTTTAATTCAATTTTTTAAAAAATATTTAGATTAATATTTAGTGTCCAATATTTCTCTCTTACTCTTTACAATCATTTCAAAACAAGAAAAATTTCAAATACAAGCGAATCAAATTGTTTCTAGAATCAAAACAGATTTAAAAACAATATAAAACCCTAAAATTTATAGAAAGTTTGAGAGAAAGAAATCTCCAAGAGCAAAACAAAATCTGTATTTTAATGCAAAATTCATTAATCTTTTTTAATGTAGGAAGAAAACTGAATAATCAATATATATATATATATATATATATATATATATATATATATATATATATATATATATATATAGAATAAAAGTTACTTTCACTTCATAGAAGAAAATAAATACATCAATTTTGAAGGATGTGAACCTGGATTGTTAATTTAAATAAATAATGGACAATAATATTACAAGCTCTTCCGTATTGTTAATAAGAAATGATAAACACGACAAGTCGGGGGTGAAAGAGGAGGAAAAAAAATCAAAAATCTGCATGGGTTGTGTGAAAATTATGTATAAAAAATGTGTTATGTCTTATAGTGTAATTGTCGAAGGTTAAAATGGTAAAAATAAGAAAGAGGGGTGTTTTGAGAGTTTCAAAATTCAAGGAGGTGGAAAAAGTTCCACTCGTAAAACCTCCCTTTCATCAATAAATCTCATTAAAAAATTAAAAATTATTTGACATTTCTTGCGCACCTATTTCAAAATCATCGACATATCCGACACTACTGTAAACACCTTTTAACTAGATAAAAGAAATACTTTTAGTTAAAATTTTGTATTTGTTCACCAAAAAAAATATTATTAAATATTTTAGACTAAAATATCTGCATGTTTATCATAACATTTGAGCTTAATATTTTGATTTTTGAGTTAATATTATTGTTATTTTAATTATGTTAATTTTCATTTATTTAAAAAAATAACTATAACTAATTAACTATAACTATAACTAAACACACGAACTCAAGCCCAGGCACCGCCATCCTAGCCCAATTCACTTCTGGCTTTCGCTTCGTTAAATTTTACTTTTTAATTTTAATCTAATTAAAGAATTGGAAAAAAAAAAACTAAATCCTAAAAGCCAAAATTCAAAACTGTGAAACACCTACAACAACGACACCCATTTATTCTCACTACTAGAGTTGGCCCAATGGATCATCGGTTGTGTTCATGTTGTGTTAGCTTTATGTCGTGTCAAATTTATATCAATCTAAACATGATCTATTTAATAATTATGTCAAAATATTAAGACTTTAACACAATACGAAAAATAAACGGATTATCTAATAACTCGTTTAATATATATATATATTGCACATTTACGCTATTAAAGTTTTAAACCTATATAAAATTTTATAAATGAAATATTATGTATATGTTTATCCTTCCAAAAAATTAAAAAGACAAAATTATGTTTTATATTTGAGTTTTAATAATAAGAATTTAAAAATTAACTTAAAATAGAAAATATAATTGTGTCATTGGTTAGGTAAATGGGTTAAGAATTTTAACCCTAACCTGATACCCAAAAAAAAAAAAAAATCGTGTTGACTTGGATCCTATCCATTTAATAATCATGTCAAATTTGACGATGCAAGCCCATTTATTTGTATTGTGTTCATGTCAGATAATCAGGTCGTGTCAAATTTTGTCATATGTACTCACCACTAATGCCAGCAAGCCACAATAGAACCACCATTCAGTAGTGGTAGCTGTGAAACGACTGGAAGTGGTGAGATGAGATATAACAATGAGAAATGTACATAATGAAATGGGTGTTCGAATATGTTAAGGTTTGGCAAAAAGTATAAATAAATTTTGATTATGTCTTTATTTATTTATTTATACAAAACAAACGAGGGACTTTTTACTTCCATAAAGTTTATAATTGTCAGTTTTGATTCACATTTCCAATCCCCACTTGTTCCTTATTTTAGTGCGGAGCACCCTCCTCCAGAAGTGGACATTCAGAATTTGATTTGCGTTGGATTAGGTTACTCTTAAAATCCAAACACATTGGAAATTTAGAATATAATCAAGTTGAATTTTATTAACTCAAAATGAAATGCAAACCAATTGTGTTTGCTTAAAAAAAACAAAAAAAAAGTTAAAAAATAATTCTAAACTGAAAACCTCACGGCATCACCAAATTTTTTTTTCTAATTTTACTCTTTAAATATATGTTTGATTATTTATGTGATAAATAGAAGAGTAAAAAAAAAATCCTCTTCAAAAAGACTCTTCAAATAAAAATAAAATTATATTAATTAATTAAACGTTTTCCTCCATTAAAAATAATATAAATTACAACACTTCTCTCCTTTCAAGAATAATGAGACAAAAAAATAATTAATATTAAATTAAAGACTTTAAAATACTCTCTAAATAAGATTCTTAGCCAAATAAGATAATACTACTTTCTCTATTATTGAATATAGAGTGACAATCTTATTTAAAAATTTCATTTAAAGAATTTTTCAAAACTCTTTGTATTAATGTAGATCTTCAAATGAAATGTAAAATATAATTTGTAGAATCTTTTAGTAATACTCTTAGTCTTCGCTTCACTCTCCCAACTACTATACAAAACACCAAGTAGTTGACACACACGCTTCCACTAAAGCCACTAGTCGTCGCGTCACATCCGTTCAGGTGTGCCGGCACTGCCTCCCGTTGTAGCCACGGCCATTGAATCAAAACTAGACGTCATATGTAGTTTCTCTGCCTTCTCTACAAGGTATTTTGTCCAAAAACATAAACACTTAGTGATGGTCTTTTGTGAAATTAATTAATTAAACCAACAAACATGCATGACCAATCCGGAAGTTTAAAGTGTTGGAATGTTTTAAAAAAAGTATAAACCGTGCTGTTTAAATACTTCAAGTTATATATATATATATATATATTTATATACACACACAACACATCTATATATTGTTTTTTTTTTAGAGGAAACACATCTATTTATTGTTGGTTTTGGATTCAACAACACAAAACGAGGCTGCTCAAATTAATTAAGATTCAAATATGTGTATATGTTGTCGTATGTATTTTAACTTTACAACTTGGAACTTTTATAACTTTTTTGTGTTGCATTTTTGTTATTTACAGATTTAGGCTGAATGAGGTTGTAACACCAATTGCAATCCAATCTAAATTTGCAACCCAAATCGACTTTGCAATCCAATCTGAAATGTTAACTTGAACTTACAACCAAAACTTGAACATGATCTCATCATAACCGAATCTGATTTCTGAATTCTATTTTGTGAAGTAAACGTAGAGAATGAGTTATAAGGTAAACACACTCTTAACACCATCTTATATTTTATTTAGTGTAGCATAAAATTGGATTATATTACAAATTTTATTGTTATAATAATTAAAAAAATTATTTATTTTATTGTCATAAAAATCTAATATTTTAAACAATACTTATTTTTATTAAGCATTTTTGTAATGAATTATAATAACATAATTTTTTATTAGTTATTGTTTTAATAAAATAATTAATAAAATTTATTTACTTATAAAAAAATTTCTTATTATTATACCATTAATAAAAATATTTTTTTATGATTAATATTTTATTATATTATATTATATTATTAAGCTAACAAAAAAAATTAATTATTTGAGATATCCTAAACTACTTATCCTATAGCTACCATGTAATAAAATTTTCACTTTTTTTTTGGGTTAAAATAAAATTTTCACTCAGCTTCAAATTAAATGGTGGGTCCTATGTGGGAGCCACACATTTTCTATATCAATTTTAAAATGGAAAAAGCTATTTACCCCGAATGCTAATCCTGAAATTGCGTCCCGAATGATAAAACGCACTGTTTCATTTATTTTTGAAAAGCACATGTTTCATTTGCTTTAACACTTTTTTTTTACACTTTCCTTTTCCACTGTCCCTTTACACTTTTTTTCCACTTTCCCTTTCCTTAGCCCCAAAAATGTAGAGGTTTAGCACTTTCACAAACCAGTTCCGATTTTACAGTTTTCAAATGAGATTTTGCACTTAGGGTTTTTCACTCTTTTCAGCGCTGCAATGAAGTCTCTACTCCGCTTAAATGAAAGGAATATGGAAGGAAAAAGCAAATGAAATAAGTGATGCACAGCTGGAAAGCAATAAATGAAAAAAGCAAACCAAACATGTTGACTGACAATCAAATTATACAAAGCAAATGAAATACGTGCTTCTCAAAAACAAATGAAACCAAACGGTGTGTTTTACCATTCGGGGCGCAAATTCGGGGCTAGCATTCGGGGTAAATAGCAGCACTCTTTTAAGATAATCCAAATATGAGATTGGACTAAAAATAATCTAATTGCATAAATTTATCCCACCAGCAAGCGCATCCTTCGGTTTAAACAGAAATTATTCTTGGAAAAGGATTACAAAGTTATTTTGTTTATATAAAATAATAATTAAGGCAATAATTTAATGTAAAAATAGTTTATTAAATAATTTTTTAAATATTTTTGGATTAAAAAAGAAAAGTACACATTTGTAGTACATAATAATTAAATATAGACCACAGAATGGCGCCTAAACAACTTGCCCAAGTCGGTTCTAAGGAAAGAGCCGGCAATGAAAATTAACCAAAACGAGGGCACATTACAACTAGTCAAGCTGCCAAAATTCAAATTAATTAGTAACAAAATTTCAAATATTTGAGTATTAAGTTGACTGGAGACATACGACTTTTATTTGGTTATTGAATTATTGAATATGTCAAATACTGTAATAGTCCCCAGGTCTACGGTTCCCTGGACCATTTTTTTTATTTAAAATTTTATTTTTGTTTTCACATCTTTTTTGGGACTTTTGAGTGTTGTCATCTGTAACGACGATGTTAACTTATTATTATTTTTCGTCCATGTTTAATGGAAACGGACCAAGTGGGGGTGCAGCGGAGTTTTCACTTTTCATTTGCAAGAGGGGGATTGAATAGGTGGTTGAGAGTTTCAAATGATCCACCATTGACAAAACTATCATTTCAAACATATTGTCGTAGTAAGTGTTTTATTTTAAAATTTATTGTAACTAGATACAAAACAGAAGTAGCTACCAAATTCTTAATTTATTTATTCAACGAAATATTTTAATCTAGCATTATTTCATCACATCATATATTCAGTATGAATATAATAGTAACACATCTTCATTTTCTTAAAACAAAGATGTTTTTTATTATAAAAAATTATGTGTATATAAATTTATTTTATTCCATGTACGCACACTACGAATATTTGTTCATATTTTTTCACACGCAAATAATTGAGCGGGTGGCCCGGGTGAGTCGGCGGAGGGGCCGGAGGCCGCATTGAATTGATTTGTGCAAACGTTAATTTGATTCCCTCGCCCCACCAAAACAAAAAAAAAAACAAAAAAGGGGAAACCCAATTAACCATAAAGCAGGAGTGATTGGTGCTTGGGAGGGTCTTGTGTAATGTCACAATGTCACATCCTGTTGGGTTACCTTTCTATTTATTAGCTGTATTATATATAATCCCAGTGGACACTCCGTATTTCATCTTTTTTCCTGCTGAGGGAATAAGGTGAAGTTTTAGAATGTATATGTTGTATTATAATTAATTAATAGATATATGGTATGTGTAATTAAGTTTAATACAATCATTATTTACATGATAATTTATAAAATAAATACACACGTATCATGATATTATTTACTGTTATATGACTAACAGCGTAACACGGTACAACAAATGTATTCTAAAATTTTTTAGAAATAAAATAAAAAGAGAACAAGCTTAAACCTACCCAAAAATAACAACCATATGAAAGCTCAGAATTAGCTAGTGAAACCTATAATTAATTAAGATACCTATGTCTTACGACTTACATCAAGAAAAAGAAAATTATGAATATCAATTGAGGAGAAGTAATTTACCGTTGTCAAAAAGTGACGCCGACGCTCAAATTTGCGAGTTTGTCAGCAACCACCCCTCTTTGAAAAACACAATAGAAGTGGTGGGACTTTGTAGAGGACATTCTAGTCGGAATCTTTTTAGAAACAGGACAATTGGCGACCAAGAAAACTGGCTTATGTTGTCATTTCACACAAGCCTAACTGAAGCGGGTAGATGTGGTGGAGGTCGCATTCTCTCCATTCACATACGTAATAATATTTTTGGTCTCCAAAATAAATAAATAAATAAAGAAAAAGAAAAAGAAAAAGAAAATTCCAGATGAACAAACAGGTAGGAGTAATTGGAGGCGGGCGAGTCGGCGAATGGTCCGTTGCATTTGTCGCATCAGATTCGCCGCGTCTCCAATAAAAGGGTAGTTTTGGGTTGTAGTTTTCGGCCTCTGAATCTGAAGCCGTCGGTTTTGATTATTGCAACAAAATTTAATTTACACTTGGCTCAGCCTCTTTTATATCTAGTCAATAAACACCCCCGATCCCGCACGGTAAACGCTAAACACTGCCTTCAAAGTTCAAAGCTAAATTAAAGTAACGCCTAAAGAAAGGACGTAAGATCTTACGTCCTTTCTTAAGCGTGAGGAGAATGTACAAATATTCGTAGATCCTAGATCTTACATCATTTCTTAAGGTTTCTAAAAGATTTGTAGTCTACATGAAATTAAAAAGATTATGAGCTATGAATATTTTAGAAACCTTAAAAATATCTATGCGTGTGTTAGAAATCTTGAAAAGATTTATACCTAAGAAATGTAGTTTACATTTGACCTTTTTTTTATTAATTAATCATTAGGAGAATATACAAGTACTATTTTACTCTTTTGGCCATTAACAATAACAAAAACATAATGATTTTTAAGAGATAACTTGATGTTTACAAAAATAAAGGGAGAAATTTAAAGATTATCACTTCATGACCGGCACCCAAAAATTAACCCCTTTTTTTACGGTGGAAAGAGGTTTGATAATGCCATTTTTGTTTTCATATGGAATGTTGATGCTTCACACAAAATTGATCTTATGTGATGTCTTGAAAGATAATGCCACCCTGGGCAAGATGATAAGATTTTGAATGGTTCTCTTTCACGAAAATTTTCTCGCCACTCTTTTCTTGAAAATAGAGTTACGTAGCATATATTAAAGTTGTTATTGGCTACTATATTTTGAACTATTGGTTCCTTTCACACATTTTTTTTTTTCCTTTGCAAACAAGTCATGATCTGAAGGGAATAATATGGTCCCAACTTTTTTGGTAGTGTCCTGCAGAAGGTCTTTCCCATCCCAGTGGATTAGGAAAAGATCCAAACTGCATCGGGTTTCCATCTAACCACATATACCCCTCCGAGGTGACTATGTCGGCATATGCCCCTCACTTTACACAGGCAGCAATGGTGCTATTTCAAATTGATACCTATTGTTATACAAATTCAATTTTGAAGCTATTGTTTTATTTATTTATTTTTTAATAGCAGGTTGAAATTAAAAATTATCTGTCAACGACGTCAAAACTTGGAAATGCTATGCTTTGACGATTGACCGACTTAATTAAAATCCAAATTACCTATAGTTCAAGTAACATATAAATATTTGATTAATATGTGCAACATAAAATCAATTATATATCATGCAGATTTTATGCGAATTTACTATTTCGCCATATGGCGTAATAATTAATTAGACAGAAATACTATAAGGCTATGTGGTATAACAGTAAATTTACATGAAATCTATATTTTAGTATCTGTACTTGCAAATCTCTGTATATATAACTACAAAGTAATGCAAAAAAGGGTATGAAAAGCTTGACTGTAGTTAGGCAAATATTTGAGAGAGTAATTTGGTTGACTAAGAAAAACGCTGGACTAGGAATAATTATTTATTTATTTATTTTTAAAGAAATGTATGTTGTGTAATTATGCACAATCATTTAACAAAACTTTGATTTATATATGTAACATTTAAATAGTCGTAACGTGGGGACAGTTATATGACTTTTAACGAATTATGATAATTAGGGAGACATTAAGTTGTGTTTTAGCTCCATCCTCACACGAGCACTAATATATATTTCAAAAGTGTTCGCGAGTAAATAAATAAATGTAAATGAAACAGTGGATGGCGATTGTATCTCAGTTTCTGTACAGCTAATATGCAGGCTGTTCTAGCCTTCTAGGGCATGGCAAATGGCATGGATGGACCAGGATCCCATAATTTAAAGCACTCTCGTAATTATTTGTCAATTCCAGTGGGTTGCCTTTTAGCCAAAAGTGGTTAGGAATTAATTAGAAAATTAAAAGTTGAATAATGGGAGAACTTCAAAAGGCCAAGGTCCACAACAACGACCAGGATTAGCTTGACCGTTGATTGATTCTTTGAGGCTTCGACGGTTCCTGATCGCGGGTTGTGCTGCTAAATCATCGAACACGTTGCATTAACTAAGTCAAAAAATTCAGGCAGTGATTTGTTCTTTTTTTCTTTTAATTGTCAAAGTGTTTGATTCTCTGGAATATGTATGTCATAGGAAAAAGAAACTTCTAAGGGCAGGTTCGTTGAGGCTTCCTTAGTCCTGCCTCCTTGCCACACTTCTCCTTGGCTATATAAAGCAGCCAAGTCCCTTCTCCAAGCAATTCCAAGCTCATACTTCATTAGCTCTCTATACTCTCTCCGACACAAAAAGAAAAAAAAAATCATTATTAAAATTTGTTTGTTTTAATATTTCAATCATGGTTCTTTCAAAGACATTTTCCGAATCCGATGAGTCAATTCACTCCACCTTTGCCTCTCGCTACGTCCGAAACTCTCTTCCTCGGTAAATATAATTTGATTGTCTCTTCATTTTGTAATATATATGTGTAAATTTTTTCTTCAATTTTATGTATTTGTATAAAATGTTTTTATTTTTTTGGTTTTTAAATTAAACATTGTTGTGTCGTCTGTTGATGCAGGTTCACGATGCCGGAGAACTCGATACCGAAGGAGGCGGCGTACCAGATCATAAACGACGAGCTGATGCTCGACGGGAATCCAAGATTGAACTTGGCTTCCTTCGTCACGACGTGGATGGAACCTGAATGTGACAAGCTTATGATGGCTGCCATTAACAAGAACTACGTTGACATGGATGAGTATCCTGTCACCACCGAGCTTCAGGTGATTTTTCTTTTTACACGTATATATTCATTAAAAAAAAACAATTGCGATGCCGTTTTGGACTCTAAAGTCTAAACTCAAGCCCTTCTGGGATGGAGTTGGATCGGAAATCAGATCCTATTCCGATCACTCTTTCTCTATCTCTGGAAATTAAAAAAATAAAAGAAGTTACTGTACTTGGCGTATTGCGTAGTGCGTACGCTTCTCCACTTGGCTCATTAACTAATGTTTTTGTCTCGCGGAGAAGGGCGCTGTCTATAATTTCCGAAAATGAAATAGGAGGCCCATCAGAAATTAAGGCAATAAAATATTCATTTAAAACATTTAAATAACGCTAAAGTTTGAAACATGCTTAGAAGAGGAAATGACGCCGAAGATTATGGTTATGTAGAGAATATTTGGTATGTGGATGGAGAGAGAATCTAGAGTATTTTTATTGCACTAATTTATGTGTATATAACATACATGTATTAAGTGAGTATATTATAACAAAGGTACTTTATATCTTTCGTCGGTAGCAACAGAAAAAAAAAAAAAACTTAGTAAGAAGAGTTAATTTCACTGTGAACGTACATAATTTTTTGGCACTTTTTTTTTAATGTTTTATTGCGAATTTACTTGGGCTGTCACATATGTTGGTGGTCAATTCATATTTACTTTTAGGTACTTCAGAGAAACTATTTGAAAAATATAGAGTTTCTTTTGACTTTTTTTTTTTTGTTAGTTAATATATACTTCTGAAAATTTTTATTGTAAACAATAATAAAAATTAATTCATAAAAAAATAAAATAAAAAGCGAGAGAAACTAAAAGTCAATACGCGTTAAAAATAAGACACAAGCAATTAAACAGGAAAGTAAAGGAAAGAGATTATTATTATTATTATTATAAAAATTTCACGTATAAATTTCAACGAATTTGAACTTCAAACTTCACTGTTCCATAAAGTTGTCAGCATTGTAAAAGTGTGTCCATAACATTATTAACTCATCCAAATTTAAAAAAAAAATTGATATTGAAATTTTTAATTTTTAATTTTTCTATACAGAATCGATGTGTGAACATCATTGCCCGACTGTTCAATGCTCCACTGGAGGACTCCGAGACGGCTGTCGGAGTTGGAACCGTAGGATCATCGGAAGCCATAATGTTGGCCGGCCTTGCATTCAAAAGAAAGTGGCAGAACAAGCGCAAGGCTGAAGGAAAGCCCTTTGACAAACCCAACATTGTCACTGGAGCGAACGTTCAGGTATCATCGATATCATACTGCTACTAACTGATTCATTCATCAATACTAATTAACCACGATGACCTATTTGCTTAAACATGACCAAACCTTATTCCTAAATAAAATACACGAGCATTTAGAAGAAACTTAAATAATAAAGCCCCTGCACAATTTTACAGGTCTGCTGGGAGAAATTTGCAAGGTATTTTGAGGTAGAGTTGAAGGAAGTGAAGCTGTCGGAAGGCTACTATGTGATGGACCCAGTCAAAGCTGTAGAAATGGTGGATGAAAACACTATCTGTGTTGCTGCTATTCTGGGTTCTACTCTTAATGGAGAATTTGAAGATGTCAAGCTCTTGAACGACCTTTTGGCAGAGAAGAACAAGGAAACAGGGTATGTCATGTGCCATTAATTGTTGAACTAGAGTTGAGAATTTGAATTAATCTGTGCACACTATTATTATTTAGTATTTATATTTATGCTTATGTTATTCCTTGTTACGTTCTTTCAGATGGGATACTCCAATTCATGTTGATGCTGCAAGTGGTGGCTTCATTGCACCATTTTTGTACCCAGAGCTTGAATGGGACTTCCGCTTGCCGCTGGTGAAGAGTATTAATGTTAGTGGCCACAAGTACGGGCTTGTGTATGCTGGTATTGGTTGGGTTATTTGGAGAAACAAAGAAGACTTGCCTGAAGAACTCATCTTCCACATCAATTACCTAGGAGCTGATCAACCCACCTTCACCCTCAATTTCTCTAAAGGTATGAATCCAAAACAGTTCCTCTCCATTACTTGCAGCTTGTCTTTGGCAGCATAATTTGATTACTTTGCGTTACTGTCAAGTTTAATTTAATTGTAATATTTCACTTGGTGACCTGCAGGTTCTAGCCAAGTAATTGCTCAGTACTACCAACTAATCCGCTTAGGTTTTGAGGGATACCGCAATGTGATGGAGAATTGTCACGAAAATGCAATGGTGCTGAAAGAAGGACTAGAGAAAACTGGCCGCTTCAACATTGTGTCAAAGGACGAAGGGGTTCCGTTGGTGGCATTTTCTCTCAAGGACAACAAACGCCACGATGAATTCGAAGTGGCCGAATTGCTGCGCCGTTTTGGTTGGATTGTGCCAGCGTACACCATGCCCGCTGACGCTCAGCACATCACCGTGCTACGTGTCGTCATCAGGGAAGACTTCTCTCGCACACTTGCCGAGCGCCTTGTACTCGACATCACAAAAGTGCTTCATGAGCTTGATTCGCTTCCTTCAAAAGTGCTTGTACCTGCTTCTGAACAGAATGGAAGGAATGGAAAGAAGACTGAAATTGAGACTCAGAGGGAAGTCACTACTTACTGGAGGAAATTCGTCTCCGATAGGAAAGCTAATAACAAGAATAAAATTTGTTAAGACACCCCCCCCCCCCCTTTTCATTTTTTTGAATTTTAGTATTTTACATTTTATTATTGGCATATGAAACTGCTGGCGTGTAGCATGTTGACGATTTTGATTATTTGTATTTTTTCTGAGACCTATTGTTAACTGTTAAGACCATTTACTAAATCAAAGTTCATCTATATATTCTTATTTCATCTGTAGTAGTTAGAATAGCTCTGGCATGTCGCATGCAGCAATTTATTCGTCTGTGACAAGGGTGAACCTCGGTGGCCTCGGTGTCCAAGCTACAGCTTAAAGCAATCAAAACTGTGATCCAGTAGTCACCAACATATATTATTCGGCATAAATCAGTGTGTATTCTCTACTCTTAGGCTTTGTTACTAGAGTGGTGCTAACGCAGTTATGCTATTGGCACACCTTTAATATATATCCCCCCTGTTATTTCTTGTTTACAAGTTTACCCCTCAACTAAAATTACCCCTCTGCACCTGTATGCAGTACAAAACCGTACAAAACCGCACAAAACCGCAAATGAAGCTTGACGGTATAAATTTCTATTATATAAATGCCCGGATATTAGTTATCCTCCACAGGTCCAATATACGCGGTTGGATCAAATTGAATCAATCCAATGCTCTTAAAACTTTTGCGCATTAAACTGGTAAAATGCAACAAGTATAATATTATTTTACTACAATTAAAGAGTCCTAATTATAGCTAGTTATCTGCCTTTTAAATTATCTTTATATGAAATCCTGTGAACTATAAACCTATACTTATTTAAATAATTCATTCCTATGTGAAGTCTTGTCAAGTCAGAACTCTAATTATCATCAATTTTTAAGTTTCAATATATTAATTTTTTTTAATATTTTAGTGATATCCTCACTTTATCAAATGAGGATGCCTATAATAGAAAAACTATATATATATATATATATATATATATATATATATATCTTCTTCTCAAGGCTTTGATGCATACTCAAAAGTTGTCCCTTTGCTGGTGACAACACTAATTTACAATTATTAAAATAAATTTATTAATTTACATTGATCTAGAATTATTCTTGATTATCTCTCAAGAAATATCAATGGTGCTCTTCTGTTTTGATGCATGGAAGATTCCAACCAAAAAAGGTTAATCTTGTTTTCTCTCTCTCTCTCTTTCTCTTCTTTTTTCATATTGACTATTTTTATTTTTTGGAAAACTAGTGTTTTTGAGTTTTAAAAAGAGAAAGTTTGAAGAAAATAGAGATATTAATTATTGCAAAGAATTTAAGGAGTTAGAAAATTTTTAAAAATTGAAATATTTGTAAATGAAAGGAATGTCTATTTAATTTTTTTTTAAAAAAGTATTTTGGTATTAATGCTGCGTTTACTTTTTGGATTAGAGTGGGAATCCTGAGGAGTGGGAATCCTTGGATTAGGAGTGTGGAGTGGGAGTGGGAGTAGGGTGTTTACTTAGACTAAATGAAAGTATGGATTGTCAATCAAAATCCTAATTTTTTGTTTACTTTGTCTTAGATTGGGAGTAAATTGTTTTAAATTACAATTTTATCCTTATGTACAGAATTATAATTTGTAATTAAAAAATTAATAAAAAATATATTTGGAAAATAAAATAAATATTTTATTATATTTATAAATTAATAATAATTACTAATATTCTTAATTATGTAAATCATAATTTTTTATTAATTTTAATTTAAATTATGTGAATAAAAATTATTAATAATAGCAACACATGAAATATTATTATTGATAATATAGTACAAAATTAATATTTTTTTAGAATAAAATATTTATTATTATTAATTAAATAATTAATTAATATTTATTAAAATTAATGTTTAATATTATTAATTTAAATATAATTTTTATTTTTATTTTATTAAATTTAATAAAATAAATATGATATAATTATTATTTTTAATAAATATGATATTATTTATTTTATTAAATATGATATTATTTATTTTATTAAATATTATTTATTTATTTATTTATTTTTATAAGGATAAAATGGGAAGAGGGGGGAGTGGATTTCCACTCCCACCTCCCCCCATGGGAGTGGGAATCCCACTCCCCACTCCAAAATTGAGTGGGACCCACGGATTCCCACTCCCACTCCCCCCTTTTTTAAGGCAAGTAAACACTGGAGTGGGAGGAATCCACACTCCACACTCCCACTCCAGAAAGTAAACACTACCTAAGTGGAGTATAATTGCAAAAGGGGGTTTTAAGAGGATCTGGGTGGGGACCAGATAGTCCATTTACTTTACTATTCTTGATCTTTAGGCCTCTTAATGTTGCAATCCGTTTACGTCTGGGGCCTTAACGGCTTGGCAGGCCAACCCTCAAATTTAAATCCAGCGAAGGGCTTGGCAGCCGAGTTCTTACACCCAATCAGATTCAGGTGTTTTAAGATTAGAACATTCCACTTGACACAAAATAATAAATAATAATTTTTTAAATTTTTATGCAAGCATAAATCAAACTCCGCTGTAATTCCAACCCTCTTGCATCATTTCAAAATCCGTTGATTGAACTAATTAATTAGAACACGCACACAACCAAATCATAAAATACGTATCCAAAGCTTTTCAATAAAATTGGTTGGGCTACTGATTGTTTGGATTAGAATTGCACGGTTCAAAATTAGTACATTTTTATTTGCTCGTCAGTGTCAACTGTCGAGAAATATCATTAGGTCCAATTCAAGTCCAAGTCAATTCTACAACCAATTGAACTAAGTTTGGTAATATTGCAACTTAAGTTTTGGAATAAACTAATTCAATGAATATATTAATAAAGATATACATTATCATTTCAATAATTTCTTGAGTATTCCTCAATTCAAGCAAGTATAATATATATATATATATTACATAAGCCACACGCACTTATGCGACAGCCAGGGGCCGAAACCGTAGTGGAAGGAGCATGCGATTATCATTCAAAGACCTCTCTAGACTAGAAAACATTTGCATGGCTCAAACTTTGCTCGTTCACACTAATTTTTCTTTCCACCCACCAAAAGCAGCCGCTTCAATCCATGGGAAATCAACAAAGCTTCAATGAACAAAGAAGAAAACTCCTTCGCTCATGGACCAAAACCAAACGTGTCGGCTTATAAAAGCATCGACTCGCAATAACTGATGCTCAGAGCAAATGATTATAATGATTTTCATCGAATACCCAACACCACAGAGCCATAAAATTCTTCCACGTTTCCACAACTACCGCACTAGCAAGATACCCACTAATATTTTTATGTCCATCTCTTTGATGGTTGTGTATATATATATATGCTTCCAACGTTTGCCCAATTAAATTCAGTGTTCGATCAAACAGAACTAACATAAGTCCACTTATTGAAGTGTAACGAGAATGGTGAATTCTAGCATGAAGACTTGCTTTGTCGCTTTGTTTGTGTTCTTGCTGGTTTCTGAAACTCTGATTGAGGAAACTGATGCGGCAGGAGTGTGTGGGAGGACTCCTATACGGTCGGCGGCGGCTAGCTTGACCCCCTGCTTGGGTGCGGCCCGAAATGCCAGGGCTAAGCCGCCGCCAATATGCTGCTCAAAACTCGGTGCTTTAATAAGAACCGCCCCAAGGTGTCTTTGTGCCGTCTTATTGTCACCCTTGGCAAAGCAAGCTGGAATCAGGCCTGCCATTGCTATTTCAATTCCTAAACGATGCAACCTCAGGAGACCCGTCGGAAAGAAATGTGGAAGTAAGTGTCCATTAAGATTTTTTTTTTTTGAATTTGCAAATAGTCATGTTATATTGTTACGTCCGTGCATTTTCATGACACATTTAATAAGCGACTAAATATTGTTTCATTCTCTGCAGGGTACACAATCCCATGAGAATATCAGAGGCCCATTAAATGCTATGAATGGGAGAGTGCGTAGTTAACAAATAAATAAATAGTCCTTGGGCGGGTTTATCCGGCGGCCCATTTGGGCTCTAGTGGTAGTTATTTACGCTTTATAAAAGACTTACTGGCTTCTTGCGGAGGCTGTTGCTGCTTAAATTAAGGATTTGTTCCTTCTGCGCTTGCTTTATTACTATCTGCTGATAATAATAATAAAAAATAGATTCTCTTTTTCTTTTTTTTTTATGTCTTATTTCTCTTACTGTGTTTCCGATCAGAATATGCTTACGAACAACCTAATTTGCATCTGATTTTAAGAGATTGTGATCAAGTGTTTGAAGCTATTATAAATACTGGAACGTGGGGTATGACCGTTTGAGATCTAGAGAATGCAATCGCTTTCTAATTGCCTTCAAATCAAGATTATAGAAATTCCACATTAAAAAAAAAAAAAAAAAAACTGATGGTACAGGGACATAATTACCGAGTTAAATTGTAACAACATCATGGAGCCAATAAATAATACAAAGTCCGTACCTTATTAATATTGTATATGGCGTGACATTATCATAAATTATCGGTGATCTTATCTTTTCTCTACAACACGGTAAATTTTTTTCACTATCGAAAACACTAAAATTACTACTACAACTTAATCATATACATCATACATGATGCATCTTAACGAATAAATTACAAAAGCATCTACACATTTTATTCAAGTCTTTTTTAAATTTCTAATAAAAGCCAATATATCTATTAAAAAAAAAAATCTTACTTCATTTATTATTATTTTTTTTAGAAGAAACATATTAGTTATCAGCTTGACCATGTCAACCTCAACATCTTTATGACAAATTATCTGACCAAGATTATTACCCAGCTTAACAATAATGTGACAATTATTTTTCTAATTAAAAAACCAAGTTATTTTTCTTACATTTGTTGCAAATCTAAGGCGATTTGAATGTTAACCAATAAACAGCAGGCGTTTGTTGAAATTACAGTACAAATAATTTTATTTTGTTTGAACTGCTTTTCTCTTTCACACGCATATCATGTGCGCACACACTGGGGAGGATTTCAAATTTGAAACTATAGATATTGTCGTCAAATAACTACTCGCACCCACAGTCGAGATGATTGGAAGAGAAAAACAGTTTTAATAGACAATTCATAACTTCATTCAATCAAAGTCAAATAATAAATAACTTGTTTAATTCGTGCATGTGGAACCATGAGGTGCATGACCAGGAAAACAAAATGCCCTTTTGCCAAGGGTGTGTAATCCAGCTGTCAAATGGGCCTAGCTCTCAATTACACCTTGATTGGACATTGTTGGAAAAGTATTTGAAAAAATATCCAGCTCAGCCCGGCCCATTATAGCCTCATCACCCGACTGTGTGGTTTTCAATTGTCAATCAAAATTTGGCACAAAACACCACAAACAACGAGACACGTCACACAAACCTTTTCCCTTTACCGTCCGATCGAACATCAATAAAAAAAATGCCACACAAAAATCAATGTGCTTGGCACAACATTGTGACAAAGTTTGGACCATTCAAAGGGCATGGCCCCACGGTGGTTCCCCATTAGAATTCTTCTTCTTCCCCACCTTTCTTACACTGGGCCCCACCAGAAATGGCATGCCAACGGTGGACCCACCAGTAAAATCACACCCAACATTTGCCTAATTTATATAAACGTCCAAAAAAGAAAAAAAAAACAGTAAGAAAACAAAAAGATTTTGAAGGCGGAAGATTATTGATTGTAACGGTAGCGCAATTATTAAGTGTATCCTTGAATTTTCATGATTTTCATTTTTCAATTTTAGGATTAACAATTACAGTAGAAGTTAGGCACATATATACTTAATAATAGATAGCCTAACCCATATGATCTATATAGGAGTACGAATGAAGAAAATTACAAAAAAAAAATCATAATTTTAGAAAAATATCACTTTAATTAAATTATTGTAACATACCCAAAAAAAAAAAAAGTCTGTGATTTGAAAATTTCATAAAATATGGTCATTTTTAATTCTCATGAGTGTATCACTCTCAAGAGTAGAGGTAGGTCTTTCTCGTATTAGTATTTTAGCAAATAGTAGTAGGGTCGATCAAATTAATTAAACCCCACAAAAATCGAAAGGAAAGCAATAAAAATAAATTAAACACCGCTAGAAAAGAAAAGATGCAAGAGGTGGAAGATGATATGAGTGAAAAGGCCCCACAATGTGTAAGAAAAAAGTTGTAAAAAGAGAAACGGTTGGTAACAAAATCAGAAGGAAGAGAAGAGAAGAGAAAAAAAGGGAAAAGCTGAAATTTGAATTGTGTCTCAGCATGTTGTTTCTTTACTTTTTCATGCAAACAAAACCAAACATGATATCATAACCATTGCCATTATTCAGCCCCCCCCCATGTACCAAACCCCCACATTTATATAACCATGAAAATAAAAGAGAGAATGAAGTGACCCCATTTTTCTTTTTTTCTCTCCGTATCCCAAGAAACAAAAAAAAATTTCCTCTCTCATACCAGTTGACTGACTCCTTTTCTAAATTTTATCTAAACTCCATTCTTTTTCCCCTATTACAGTTACATAAATACCCATCGTTCTTGCTCATTAATTAAGAGGCCCCCTCTTACCTCAAGTACCATCATGGGTGAGCTTCACTCCATGGCTTACTCAAGCAGCCTCCATGGCTCTTCTCTTCTCGGTTGGGATCTTCAAAACCTTGGAGTTTTCAACGCAGACATGTCTTTAGGTATTCATACTATTCTGTTTCCTTCATTTTTTTTTTAGTTTGTTTCTTTCTCTTTTTGTCTATGCCTTCACTTTCTTTTGCTGTCTCTAATATTAATTTTTATTATTATTGCTTCTTCAATAATATATTGCTGGCCACTTGAATTGTTATTTTTGTGTAGTTATGGATGAAAGTGCGCCATTTGTCTCTCCTCTGTTGGATCGGCCTGATGATTTGTCAACTGGGTATTTGGAAGATGCATTGGTTGAGTACAGTGAGCGGTCCAAAAGAAGAAGGTTGCTGTTGTTTAGTGACGATGATGACGAAGACCATCAAACAAATATCATCTCTAAGGATTTTGCCATGGTAAAATTTATTAAATTTATCCATGAATTTGAATTGGAAATATATTCTTTATTTTAGATATGCAAGCTCTCATGATTTTGAGGGTGTAACAGTCCTACTGGAATAATTCGAACAGCAGCAGCTGGGGCCTGTCTGAGAATTTTAGTTGCATGAGCCAGATACCAAGCTTTAATGGAGTTTCAGGTAATTAATCAATTACTAGCAATATATGTAAGTAGTAATAAAAAAGATGAGTGCTTTAATTTACAAAAAAATTAATTATAATCTGAATTTATCTTTAGGAATAATCATTACATCATATATTTATTGTTAGATGAACTGCGCATGAGCACATCAGTGAGCAGAGTCAGTAACGAGGAAGCAAACTTCGTACCAGCCGAGATCAAGACACCGGAAGAGATAAATTCATCCGCCATTGAGGCTCTTGATTCGTCATCGTCAGCTAATAAAACCAGGTCCATTTTCGACAAAGACGCTCTACCCTTTTCAGCTGGTAACACCTCTTAACTCCTATTCTCATGTTGCAATTAAATTAAACATTAATAACAGTTTAATTAATTTGACTAAAACCATTGTCTCGGTCGGCGCATTTTAAAATTTAAAGGCGTTGACGACGATGAAAAGAGAAAGAAGAGGGTGGTTACGAGAGTGGTGTATCCGTTTGCACTGGTGAAGCCAGGGGGCAAAGAAGGAGACGTGACGTTACACGACATTAACGAGAGAATTCTGATGCCGCCGACAAGGCCAGTGAGGCATCCGGTGGGGGATTTTGCTTGCAGGCCATGTGTTTCTGCGGATGGTCCGGGCCTTTCTGGGAAAGCTGTGGTTGCCCTAACAAGGATTCACACTCAAGGGAGTGGCACAATCACTATCATTAGAACCAAAGGTTAGTTGATTAATTAGGATTGTTATTATTACTGGTTACTTAAATTAATTATCCCAGCTCTTTTAGTTTCAAGTTCAAGCTGTGTTTGAATTAAATGTATAGAAAGGGAGAGTGGTGTATGTAACTAAGCAAATATATGTGCATGGTTTACTTCTATATCTCATTTAGTTAATTTACCTTCATTGAAGCTTTTTGTGTGCGGGTTATTTATAGATTTAATTCGTAATAATTATGGGAAGAGTGGTTTGATCTGAACTCATCAAAAATAGGAAGTGTGTAGAAGAAAAAAGAGAAAAGTAAGAAAGAAAAATTAGAAAGGAAAAGAGAAGCAAAGCCAAAGCCAAAGCAAAAAAAAAAAAAGGCCACATCCAGAATAAAGGGTATAAGAATTTAGTTTTTTTTTTGTTTGAACCACGAGGTGGTCTTGAGTGGACTCTAACTGTGGGAGACACCTTTAAGCTTGTACCACAACTCAGACTAATCTCAGCTTGCACTGAGTCGACCCGTAAAAGATAAAGTACTGGCTAAAGTGGTGACTCCATACGAGAGCGGGGCTTATCCCTAACCTCTCTACAAGAATTTAGTTTTTGATGAAGGAGACAGCAGACCATGCTGATGTTGGGATATCTCAGGTTAAAAATATTTTGGAAGCTCATGAGAATTGGGAAGAAAGAACAGAAGATCACACAGGGCTGGCAATTTTGTCAGCTTCATGTGGGGTACACACACTTCAGGTGAATTCAAAAATCATGCACCCAAAAAATTACTTCCAAAAAAAAGAAAACAGACCAAGATAAACTCTAATTCTATCTTCAAGTGTGATTATTTGAAAAATAATTATAATAATAAGATGAAATTATATGTATTAATCAAACTCAACCACAGTACAATCTTACTGCGAATCCCCACTTAAGCTGCCTTCACGCGAATGAAAAGAAATCCTTTCAGCATAAAATCTATTCTTCTCGGCCGAAATTTTATGTTTAAAGAATTTATAATAAGGATACTTGAAAAGAAAATTTCAGATATCGGCACCAAATCAATAAAGCTGCCTCGAGCTTCTACTTGCGAAATAATTAGTAAGCTTCCATTAATATGACTGGTTACATACAGAACAAATTAAGATTATTAATAGCTAGCTATGAGACGTAGGGAGAATATTTAGGCTTTCATCATATATGAAATTCATGGAGGAGCATCAAAATCAATCATTACTGCTCTAATTTCTTTGTGGTGGGTAGCTAAATTCTTCATTAACATTGAATGTGACTTCTTCCTTTTTTAGTCAACACCCACCCATTTGAAATTTTCATCTCAAGGCAATATCTAATAGGTCCGACCCCTATCTAAGCTCACCTGCTCTGCTTTTCTCCACCTACACTGTGCACACTTAATCACCACCGTGCATTAGTTTGACTTGTTGCAAATGGAAATTAAGTACAAGACTTGATTTACACATGTTGTGTTGACTAATGTAGACGAACCCTTTATTTTTTTTAACACTAATATTTTAATTTGTAATCAAGGTACTATTTTTTAACACTAATATTTTAATTTACCAAACGCTATGTAATCAAGGTGTCTATTAGGGCCACTTAATTAGATGACTAATGTCATTTTTATTATGGCACTATTATAGTGTAATCATATAGCGTTTGGTAAATAGATATGTCTAATAAACATTAATTGTTTTTTTTAAAAAAAAAATTATAATTATTGCTAACAGCTGTATCCTGTGTGCAAGGCTTGGCTTCAAAATTTGGTGGAGAGTGAGTAGTGATATCTCTTTGCAACAATTATTATTGATGTTTAGGCGAAGAAATCTACTAACCTTTTTAACCATTTTATATTTATGGAGATGCAACGCATGTTTGTCTATAAAGTCTGATCGACTAGACCCCAATTGGATAATTTATGTTATTTTGCTTGCTTTCAAGTTTAAATTATCGTTAATTATTCATCGATTCTCAAGGCAAAAGAGTGAGTTAAAAAGTTATTTGCGTAGCTTGGTTGCATCCATGTGCCTCTTGTAGTAAAGTGAAAATGGCTTAAATTTAAGAGGATGCCCATTTAATAAATATACAAATTTATGTGACTTTACACCGTGGTCATTTTGATCAAATAAGTCATATAAATGGATTAGGATTCTCATGGATTAGAATTTTTTGATCTGAGAAAATACACTCACATAATTGGTAATTAATAAATGAAGATATAATCAATTAATAAATCTTGATCCTATATAAATAAAAGCATATATATATGTCAAAACTGTAAAGATCTCTTTAGTTGTATTATTAAATCAAAAGATTGAATTGTTTTTAGTTCAATCTCATGTTTCGAGTAAGGTAGTATAAAACAAAAAGTTAGAGTTATCTAGAACCCACTTTTTTTTTTTAGAGTCCCCAAAAAAAGGTTTAAACTTATCTCATACCCTCCTGATAGGATGAGCTGGGATAAGTACCGGTAAATAAATTAAAAAAATTCAATTGCTAAAATTAAATTTAAATTATATTATCCACAGAAATACTTACTTAGCAATAAAATTTTACAATAGCAAATTGTTTTATAATTAAATTAAACTTTTAATCAAGTATAATCCTATGCTACACTAACTACAAGATAAATAAGGTAATACAATTAATGATAATCCAATCTGGGCAATCTCAGTTTAATTTCAATTATGTTATAACCTACTTAAAACACGTTTTTTTTTTTAAGTAGTTTATTAATCCATCATTATTACTGTAACTTGTCCTTTTTCTTCTTCTTTATTGGCGAAAAGGGAAAACAAAATGAGAAAAGAAAATCATAGGTATTCGCGAGAATATCTTTTGCTTTTTCCAAATCCCAAACCAAATTGCGGAGAAGAGATTCACCCGATGTCGTTTTATTGCTTTCTAAGAGATACGATTAATTTATAAACATTATAATTTTTTCCCAGCCGCTTCTGCTTGTGTACGGTACTAGTGCTAGTGACGTCAGAAAGGTCTTTTTGTGATGTCAGATATACGTAAAAAATTTCCAGGAATATGGAGCACCCATTTTGGGCCGACTTCAGATCAAATTGGTTATCGTTTTACTATGAATGTGACGCTCTGGGCCAACTTTCTAATGATCTATGGATTCGTTGTGGCCTTAGTGCGCTGTCTTATTTACGCTGTTCTGTTGAAGTCCAAAAGTTTCATTCTACTAATTCGGCGCAAATCTAATCAAAGATGCACTATAAAATGTTCCCTCGTCACACGTGCGGTCATGTGGTCAAATTATTTTAGTCAACACCCACAACACCTGGCAAGAAAATTATAAAAATTGTATGTTACGAGTCCAATAACTCAGTGAGCTTGAAGCAGGAAAAACTCTATTTGTTTTAGAGTACGAGTCGATTGGGTAGCTTACTGTTACAAAAGCGATGTTCGGAACGAGAAATCCAGGGAAATCGAAAAATAGATGATAAATGAGGTTAATTTAAGAAAACGATAAACATCAAAATAAAATGGACTCAACTACCTTGCAACAGTTGCAAGGTATCATCTGATTTTATTTTTTTTTATGGTTTCAATCCTTGATCATTGGATTTAATGAAAAGATAGATTCAAGGGTAGAGATTTGTTTATTTGAATATTAACATTATGCTCCCTGCTATTTATCAAACACGCAAAAGAACTAAAGAATTAAAACTTTTAGCACATAAGTCTAAATTGTTTAAAATTTTATGTTGTTTAATTAGTAGTGAGTCTTAAAAAATAAATTTTATTTTAATATTATATATTTTATTTAAAAAATTAATTTTTAATATCATTTATTTATTAAAATATTATTTAATATTATTTATTCTCATTTCATTTAATATTATTTAGTTACATGCTTATTGTTGTATTTAATATTTCAAAAATTTAAATTTTTAAATAAAATAAAATAACTAGTTGTGAGCATTAAAAAATAAATATAATTTTTAATATTAATTAATTTTGTTTTATTTAATATTATTTATTTTTGTTTTATTTAATGTTATTTAGTTATAGACTTATTATTATATTTATTCTTTAAAAAACTAAATAATATTAAATAAAATAAATAATCAGTTGTGAGTTTAAAAAAATATAATTTTTAATTAATAATATTTATTTTATTCAAAAGGATAAATATTTTTAATATTATTTATTTTATTAAAAATAAATATTTTTAATATTATTTATTTGATTTTATTTAACATTATATAGTCATAGGCTTATTATTATATTTATTCCTTCATGAAACTAAATAATGTTAAATAAAATGAAATAATCAGTAATGAGTCTCAAAAAATTAATATTATTTTTAATAATTTTTATTTTATTTTATTTAATATCATTTAGTCATAGATTATTATATTTATTTTCAAAATTAAAATAATATTAAATAAAATAGAATAAGCAAGTGTGAGTCCTAAAAAATAAATATTATTTTTTTAATATTATTTATTTTATTTAAAATAAAATATTTTTAATATTTTTATTTTATTAAAACTATTAGTTAATATTATCTAGTTATAGGCTTATTGTTATATTTTTTCTTTTAGAAGTTAAATAATATTAAATGAAATAAAATTACATTTTAATAGATCACCAACCAAACCACATAAACTTATAAATAAATTATAAATAAAACATAAATAATATTAAATAAAATAAAATTACATTTTAAAAAGTCACATGCCAAAACACATAACGTTATAAATAAATTGTAAATAAAAAGGAAGATAAGGGGTTAAATGAAATTTGACAACACAAAAGACAAAAATGGGTGGTACCTTGCAACTATTGCAACATAGGCGGACCCAAATAAAATTTATAAGTTGATAAAATAATAGTACTCATGAGTTATTACACTTTTTGCTGATTAACTTCAAATTTTAAATAATAAAGATTGCTTGAGATTACAATTTTAAAAATTAGTAAAAACTAAGTATGTTCTCACATCATGGACTTACACAATGACTCTACAAAATAAGGTGCCATTACATTTGACTAATCAGACAACAACTCAAGTACAAAATATATAAATAAATAAATAAGTTATTATTATATGACTTATCACCTGCGTATTGAATTTTTTAAAGATCAATTACTGGGTCCCCTCGCCCCAACTATAGTGAAGTGCTTCATATATTTATTGGTCTTGATTTTAGTTTAAATCTTTCTTGTGTGCTTTTTTTTATATATTTTTCTTAAATATATATCGCATCACTTGGGATATTATTAAAAAAAATTATTATGGTATTTACAAGTTTTTTTCAAGAAAATCTATTACATGTGACGAAAGTATTGTTACCATTAATGAAAGCATATATTTATGAACAACAGAAACTAGTGTAGTTGAACTGTAGCAAGACCCTTACTATAAATATTCTCCTTTTTTTGATAAATTACTTGGAAGTGTGGCATAACTTAAAATTACTGTAAGGAAGATTGTTAGTTTCCCTCTAATGAATTAATATAGACCGCTTATTCCCTTATTATTTTCACAATACCCGATAACACTCATAGTATCATAATTTTATAGTATTATCCTTATTATTAAATATACTTTTATTTATATTTATTATAAATTAAATAAATAATAAAAAATCAAAATAAAAATTTTAAGAAATGAAAATAAGAAATATATATCTTAGTGTAAATTAAAAATAAGAATAAAAAATTTTCTTGTAGTTTTTTATTTTTTAAATATTTTTCTTATAATAAATATATATTTTATATTTTAAAGATTAAATAATCAAGTAAATGAATCGTTTACCCCCTCTTTTCTTTTAAATTTTTGGTGTTAGGGAGATTTTTTTAAACATTTTTAAAATAATAAAGAAACAAATAGTACATATTAATTTTTGTAGGGAAGAAAAATTAACAATCTCCCTTACTACAACAACAATAATAATTAATCCTTTAAGAAAATAATAAATAAATAAACAAAAAGCGCAGCATTGTGTATCACGTACAGTTTGGTCCCATTAGAAAGTCACGACGACTAGCGCATCAGATGTTCCATCATTGGTTAGCCAGGAGTTTGGTTTTTGACTTTGAATTTCTTTTGTTGTTATGAAGCAGGAGCTCGTTGTCATAGTCAAATATTATGCTGCCGTGAGCTGAGGTTGACCGCTTCCCACTTTCAAGTCTCAACCAATTAAATGCTGCCACAGCGGTTATATGATTGACAGTTCTCATGTAAAACAAGTTATGATGTGGCGTTGCAGGAGAATCCAGGGGTTTCCCCTACAAATGCAAAATTACGATTGATCCAAACACAAATACAAATATGTATTCCTAGGGTTTGTCTAGATTAGGGTTAGACGTCCCCATTAGGATTTGACAATTTTGATCCCGTCCCGAACAATAAATTAAGAGAGAATTTTGTTTTGAATTTTGTCTCCAAATAATAAAATGGGATAAAATATATATTTTAATTTTGTCCTAAATCCCAATGGAGATTCCCAAACATCCCTAGATAATGTAAATTATTTAAAAACATAATAGGAGGTTAGAATGTAGGCCAAGCTAAGAAAATTACTTACTTTTTTTTTTTCTAGCAGTCATATTGACTAATAGTTTGCCGTCGTATGCTATAAATTCTATAATAAAACGATATATTATACGTATATGACTGACATGTTATACATATAATTAATATGTTAGATCTATTTGTTTCATTGAGCTAATTTGTTATATATGTTTATGGAAATCCAAATTTCTGAACGATCAATAGTTTCAAATATTCTAAATCCCTTCTCCAATAGTCAATCTTAGCAATATCATCCTATAGTATGTGCTTTAATTATAACGTGTTATAAGCTTAAAAAATCTATATCATAATCTTATATAAATTCACTTTACATTTACTATCGCAATTTTTGTATGCATTTTGCTGTGAATTTAATGTTTTAGAACATGAGATTGATATTTGTGTCTTCGAAACTATGATGATCATTTTGTAAAGGGCACATATCCTAATATTCTCTATTGATTTGAAACTTTTGTTGGTGATATAAAATAAAATATAATAATATAAAGGAGTTGAAAGACAAGCTGATGAAAAAAAGAAGTTAAGCATTTCATTGAATAAAATAGGAAAGTTGCTTCTTCCTGTATTAAAATTAATAGATCTAATTTTCTTCTAAAATATAGAGAGCATCACAATCAAACATGCCTAAAAAGGAGATTAGAAGAATCTCTCCTAATCTCTTTCGCTCTTCATCTCAACCCATTCTCTGCAAAACCCAAATCCAGCCACCTTTTCCATTGGAGGAAAGTCTATATTTCTTTTATTCTTGTTATACTCAGCTTTATTCCTGACCCTACACATCAGTAAAACAATTGGATCGGGTCCGGGTCAACCAATTTAATTATCAAGATAAAAAGTTAAAAACCAAGTGGGACGATAACCATGAAGCCGACTCCGAAGAGAAAATGTAATCTACACTAGCTACTATTGAAGGCTCTTGGTCACAATCTTTTTTTTTTTTTTTTTTCACACTGTAGAAGAAATTTTTTGCACTAAATATGAGTTGATATGCATACATACGTGACAAGAAATAAATGAATTAAGAACAATGCTCTAAGAACACTAAAGATCATTTGTACATAGTTTGATCTACTATTTTAATTTTTATTTATTTGATTTATTTCTATGTTAAGAGAAAGTAGGTAGTTGAATTAGAAAACTGCCTGTTATTTAATTCGTGAAAATGACTTACTAGAAAATAAAATAACCAATAATACAACGTACTGTCTGAAAGAGACAAAAATAAAAATTTTCCTCCACAAATGGCGAAACTGGTAAGCACGGCCATGGCCCATGGGGACCATGAGCTGCTTATTTTTTAAGTTCTATGTATTGAAACTGAGAAAGATTAACGTCACGGCCTCTTAGGGCTGGTCGTGACATAAAACTCGTCTTGTTGATTTGACGTTCGTTGCATCACGAATGATGATCGTGTGTAGCCTTGGCCATCAAGATAAGAGTCAAATTGTAATTCCTGGGCACCCCGCCATGTGGTCAAAAGACGATTGAAATGCGAAGAATTGTACGTGGGAGTACTGTGATACCGTTGCCTGTGATTTTAGATAGTAAAATGAGAACAGTGTATTATCAAAATTGCCCATTTGATTAGCTGTTTAGGTAACAAGCAATCAGAATTTCCTACGCGTCGATAGTTTCATCAAATTGAGAAGTTACGGAACATAAGCGAGGCGCCTTCTCTGTTTTTCTAGCCGTATTTGAACCAAAAAGTGAAAAAGAAAACATAAAAAATCGACATTCCAATAATCGATAAAATTACTGAACATGCAAAAACTCGAACAAAAAGAACCTGAGAAACCTAGAACAATTTAAAAATCATGAAGCCGAAGCATTCTAGCACTTGAAATGAGACAGAGAAATAAGAAATTGCTTTCCTTTCCTTCTTCACCTTAGCTGACCCATCAAACATAATCAGAAGTGAAAATGCCAAAAAAAGCAAATATACCTGTTAGAAAAGAAAATGAAAGTAAGACTAATTGATATTAAGCTACCGGCGGCGAGAGTAAGCCCTAAGGGAAGATCGTAGAAGACTTTGTTGAACCAGAAGTGGTGGGTCTGGCGCAAGGAATGCAAGCATAGAAAATGGCTTTGAGAGCATTCTTGAGAACTTGGCCTCGTTTTGGGATCAAACGCGGATTTGTCGTCGACGAAGTTGCAGCTGTAGCCGCCATGTTACAGGGGAAATTGCACTGTGGGAGCACTGAGGAAGGTTCGATTGTCGGGAAGCAGCAACCTTAGCCAAGGGTAGAGAGAGAGAGAGAGAGAGAGAGAGATGAAGCTCGAACGAAGCACCGACGTCGTACAAATAGAGTGTGTCGAGTCCGCGGTTCCGTGTTGACAGCCGTGTGGTGTTCTTGAATTTCACTGTTGTATATTTTGTGTTAAGTTCATGAAAGAAATAAGACTGTTGGTCCTTTAAATACAAGCCCCAGGCATTTGATTTAATATTTTGGCTCTAAATCTTTACCATTTTGCTTTTTTTCTTTTTGGAACGAGTCCTCCGTTTTAAGCACGCGCGTAGAGCAGAGTCCCGTGCCCAAGACTTCGTCCACTCCTCTGGGCTCTGGCTCCACATCTACTCCCCGAAGAAAGACGTGTACGGGCCAAGGCTAAGATGGTAGGATATCTCTTAACGTTTTGTCATTTAACAAAGCATGAGTCTTATTCGGGATTCATTTTGTTTTTTTTTTTTAAACATTAAATTTTAGTAAATCTTATTGTGGGATTTACTTACGGTCGCACAATGAACATAATATTCTATCAAACAACAAAAATATCAATCAATTTTACCAACAAAGTGTTGGTTCTACTGACAATGGAGTCCTCTTAAGTGACTTGATTGAGTTTGCTTCTCAGTTCGAGTTGTAGGGAAGTCGTCTTTGTTGGGAGAATATGTGCCTCTTGGTTCGAGCGGGGACTTCTAGTCTGGGTTGTGGTACAGGCTTAAAGGTACCTCCTACAGTTTGGGCCCTCCCCAAAATACCTCGTGGTCAAAATAAAAAAAAATAAAAAATAAAATATCAATCAATTTTTCTTAGCACCTGATAGATTGAGATGATAGAATTGATCTATTAAAAAATTTTCCATGTGTTAAAAACTCGGAACAGCTAACACGGCATGCGATGTTTTACGTGGCGTCCAATTATTTTTACTTTTTTAATTGAACAGGTGAAGTTTTAGAACACGCGGTTTGTTAGCTTTCTACTTTTTCTTTCCGCGTCGCAACTGGTGGCTTTGCCTTTGCCTTTGCCTTCAGCCCAGGGCCGTGGCAACAGAATTGACCAACTTACCCTCGACGAATTTCGAGTGAAGAAGGTTATAGCGTTAAATCCGTTCAGAAGAATCTTTAACTGAGGTGAAGTGTGAACGCGATCGGAATAATCAATTTGCGTGTCAACCGTTCAGACCTCAAAACTGCTCCTCTTCCTCTGTTATCTTTATGAAAATGAAAAACTTTACATTTTATTTTCATGAAAATGGTTTTTTTTTTTAAATTTTTTTTTTCCACGAACTTGGTGAAGGTTACTTCGCTCCTTAAATTATAAAAATAATTTCTTAAACTAAACTAATTTTCTTTTGGTAATTTTCTTTTAAGTTGACTTATTAATTACTTTGTTTTTTTTATTATTTTTGAAAGAGACTTAAGGGATGGTGTACACTTTTTTTCTTCGTGCAATGTTTTTAGACCTCCGTTTGTATAGCTCTTCCATTGCATTGTTGGTGACATTCTGTCTAGAGATTGAGTATTAGTGTCAGTCTACGTTCGCATACATGCGTGATAAGTAATCACTGATTTGATTCTTTTACCAAAAATGGTTGTTAAATTGTGATGATCAAGAGAAGGATCCAACGACTTTAAACTAACACACACTAATTAAGTTATCGACGAGACCTGCTTTTAAAAGAGAATAACCGATGTTGCACCCTCTCTCTTTTTGGAATGTTTTTAGACCTCTGCATGCCCACAAACTGTAATTCTAACCAACAAAACAATCTTTGTTTTGTTCGAAATATGGCCAAAAATCTCTTTTTTTGGAATGTTATTTTTTATAAATTGTACCAACTTCCGAGAATATATAATACAGTAATTAACATCACTATGGACAATGCTTATGTCAATTCTTATTCAATCTCCACGACCATATATTTTAGAACAACACTGCATGCAGTAGTGGCTTTAATATATATATATATATATATACACACACACACACTCAACATTCATAAAGGCATAGAAGCACCATTGCATGGAGCCATGCACATGCATACACCATGGGTATTATGAATGTATGTATCGATAATTAGCAATAACCCTTTTATTTTTCATTACTGTATATAATTATATACAGTTTTTCATGCACAGCTATCATTATATTTGTTTTTTATGACATAATACAATATGAATTTTGGTCCAAATGAGATTGGCATGGATAAAATAAATTAATATTTATATACTAATTTTATTGTAAAATACGCATGCATCAATAAGAGTTGTAATTAAGCAACCTAGACTTGCATGTCGCGTTTTGTTATCGATTTCGTTTTAATGCATTCGAAATGCTTCAAAAAAATTTTTTTTAATTATTTTTAATCAAATATATGTTATGCTTATGGTGATCGGTTGATCATCTATATGTCAGATTACTGCTACTCTTCAGCGTGGATTATTCTCAGCCATTAGATAATATCCAACGGCCAGTTTGATAAATGACAAAAAAATTATGATATGTACTCATGGTTATAAAGTAGTCCCGGCTTGATTACTAACATTTTTTATTTTTAAATTCTGTTTTTTATCTTCTTTTTTTTTTTTTGGAAAATAATAGTTATTAGTTCTTTTCTTAATTTCTTTTTCAAGGTATTTATTATTTTTATACATGTTGTGAGGGCAAACAAAGAAAAGCCTTTTGTAAATCCAAAATCTTACAAGATGTCTCTAAACTACAAATCTATTAGTGACGTTGTTTTATGTTATATTTGAAATTGAGGTGTTACCTTTTAAACTATAACTATTGTGGAAAAAAAAATTATAATTATTATACAAAAATTAATAATATGTAGTAAATATAAATTTTAAATAATAATTTTGATAAAATTATTAAAGATATAATAGATTTTTCATCATACAAGTGAAAAATAATATTAACATAACTTCCAAGTTACAGTAGCTAGTGTTTACCAAATATTTTATTGTTGTAACTTTTAAACTACAGTTGCTCAACCACAATTCCAAACGCACCCTTAACCAGTTTTATTATGAAACCAAATTCTAGCTAAAAAAAATTATAAATTGTATCAATATCAAAATTTATGAAAATACCATTTTTGTTTCAAAAATCGTCAAAGCTCTCCTTACTAATAAATTGTAAAAACCATATATTTTCCTACATCCATTTTGTGTGTGTGTGGTGGGGGGAACTGCGTACAACGAGATACATATACTCAAGAAGGCAATTATTAGTAAGGAGACATAATTAGATAATAAAAGAAATGGGATACTAAATGTGCAGTGGAGTAGAAGTTTTAAGTGTCATGTCAACTTACCTCATAATACACAAAACAACTTATTTTATATTCGCATGCAGGGCACGGCCTTGATAAATAATTAAATTTAATCCATATCTTGTCCTTTTGTGGTTTAAGCGTCGATTGATCTTACCTTATAAAGTATTGGTGTATCTTAATTCCTAAACAAAACCACAGAAAAATATTATATATGAAGCAAAATCAATTTACTGACTGTTCATTTGATCGCATAATAAGATTTTATTATTATTATTATAATTTTTAATTTCAGCTGTTGACATAATAATAAGATATTATTGTTAGAAATCACACGTGGGCTTCTGTTTAGCGCGAGAGCGTCCATCGAAACTGGGCTCCTTGAAACTCCCAGTTTCATTTTTCTTGGGCCCTAATGACTGAGTTCTAGTGGCATTTTGGTCATTTGAGAGGTTCCCTATTGATTTTATATTGAAGAGTTGAACTATTGGGAGTTTGGGACCCTTCCAAAATTAAAACCCCTTTTTTCGAGTGTACCTTAATGCTAAAAATACCCTCTTTGTGAATATTTTTATTTGGTGAAACCCCTCTTTTCTCTAACTTCCCCTTTTCAATATCAAGTGTTGGGTTTCAGTCATCTTCTAAAACTTAAACCAAATTCACACTAATGATTACTAATTATAACCATCTGCAAAATATTATTAGGGCAATAAAACCAAAGAACAAGAAGAAATTTGAAGGGGAAAAAAGAAGAAGAAGCTATCCTAATTAGTTAAAAAGAAAACACTCAATATATTAAACATTGAGAGAGAAATATCATTTGATTAAACTTCTTTTTTTTTTTTTGTGCAAATTTTGACTATAGAAATTAAATAAAGAAGAGAGAGAGCGAGAGTTGTTATGGAATAATAGTGGTGTTATTAGAATTAATTAAATTTTTAGATATTTTAATGGCACATCTTTAGCGAAGGGGTTTTTCAAGACTTTTTTGAGGGGTGTAAGTACACTAGTTTTATTCATAATTGTCTTAAAATGTGATTTTAATAGAATAGGGATTTTATGAGATTAATTAAGGGATGCCAATAATACAACTCCATGTTCAAATAGTTATACAATGATTTTTTTTTTCATGTATTTTTTTACACTATGACATTTTAAAAGTATCATGTTTCCTCTTTTGTAGCAACAACTAAAGTTGCAATAAATCACATTATTATATCAATAATATTAATGATCATAATATTTAAATTCTAATGATTTATGTCACTCATTTATTAGATGATAAATTTCATGAATTATAAAATTATTGAACAACCATCTAATAGATGAATTTCATATTAATTAGGATAAAATTTGTGATTTAAATGTTTGGATGCCTCACATTGCTATTATGATTAATCAACTAATGAGATTGTACAATGTACCAAGAAAAACCATCACACAATAACCAGAGCCACCAAAGGTTCATATAAAGCACTAATTCATCTCTCTCTAAAATTGCCCTCCACGTACTTATAAGTTATAACTCTAAGTACTAAGGGCGAACTTAAGATTGTGCTTGAGATGATTTATAATTATCTGAAGTTGAAGTTAAAAATTAATTTTGATGTTTAATAATTTTCAAAAATTATTAATTCTACGACAAATTTTAAAAAGTAAGGTAGTATAAATTATACAAACCCCAAAATTATGTTTACTCTCAATTCTAACTCTAAACAGGGAACAAAACTATTGTTTATCTTTAGTTTTTTTTTTAAATTTATTGATTAAAATATATGTAACAGCTGATTTTTTTTTTTTGTTTTTGTTTTTGGATTATTAGTATAGTTGATTTAAAACATCAGTAACACACCAGTACGCACACTCGATGCCTGGGCCAGTTGACTGTTGGTCAAATTTCAACGTCGGCAGAGTCAATGTTTTATGCCAAGGATGGTGGCTTGTTTCATTCTTGACTAAAAGAAAAACAGCCCTTACTAATATTTGAAATGTAAAGAATCAAACAACAATAATTCCATAGAATGTGTTGAAAAAGGAATTGCTAATTTTCGTCTACGCATATGCTCTGTTTGCGCAGTTATGATCTATTTTCAATTTTTGCACTGCCTCTTTCTTTTTTTACTTCTTTTTTTGTTTTTTGTTTTTTTGAAGTGTATTCGTGGCTTAATCTCACGCTAATTTGATTGATTTATGGTGGTTGAATCTTGAAACTCAAGCGTTAGATAAAAAATTCAAACCCCAGAGTTTTACACACACACATACCCGAAACTTACAATGAAATTGGAGATGAATTATCCGTAATAAGCAAACTATTAAAAGACCAAAGCATTTCCAATCACAAATATGAGAGAAAGCATGGTGTTGCTTTGAGAAGGAGACGTGAGAGAGACAAAATAAGAGAGCCTAAAAGACATGCGTGAACACGAAGGAATTTTTTTAAGATACATAAGAGATAATATAATCAATTAATATATGTGTGACAAACATAATTGTTGATGCCGAAATCTGCTCGTCCTATGCTCGACCAGATCTTTACACCAACGTTTGTAATATCAGCAATGAGGATGTCAATTTCTCCTTACTTCAACGATCGCTCTGGTTGCTGAAGTTAGATTTCTCCTTCTTTTTCTCACTAAGCCTGCGTTCACAAAAATGGGTCAGAGACGCCGGTGGTTTTACCGGCGTAAACTCTCCGATGCCTAAGTTAGCACAAGGTATTTTACGGGAAAACGGTGCAATTAAGGTTCAAATAATTGCTTAGAATTGACTCACTATTGGTCCTAAAAAGGGTCTGGATACAATTTGGCAGAGTTTTCCCCTCTCTCAATTTTTCTGTCCCTTTCTTCATCGATTTCTTCCCCTTTTATAGCCGTTGTCCCACGTTTTCATTCACCCTCCATCCCCTTTTTTCGGGTAGTGGCAACCCCTTATGGGATTCTAACTGCTGCATTGTGGGCAAACGTGGGATCTCGCGTCTCCCTCAACGGTTCTGGGAGAAGCGCAACTGTCGTGATTTTGTGAGATCGTGTTCCCGCTCTTTGGGGGATGGGCACCGGCTCGGTATATGTCTCTGGTCGGTATACTCTTCTGGCTGGTACTCGTCTTTGGTCGGCCCATTTGTAGAAGGCTCATTACCAGTGTTCTGTTCGTACCACTCGGCTGAGGTGGTCCACCTCGGCGTGGGGATGATGACATGGCTGAGTTGGTGCTCTTATATACTTAACACCAGTCCCCCATTTTCTGGTCTTACGAGTGAAACAAGTTGAGAGTAGAAACTAATACTCGAACCCTACCGGTGTTGAGTGTTAGAAAATGCATATTTATAAAGGAGAAAACCGTCATTTTACGTTTCAAGTCTTACTAACAACCCTTACTTTTATGTATTTAACCCTCTTGTGATGTAATTACGTGTGTGTTATTTTAATTAAGTATTTTATGTATTTTAGGGGCATTATAGTCATTTTAGAATAAAGGAGAGATCAGACGGCAAAACGGACATCACTTTTGAACTCAGGACGGTCGAAAACCTTAGGAGGAGCATAAAAGGAAAAATGACACTATTCACATGTACGGTACTATTCACGTATACGGTACTGTCTACGTTACTGTTCACGACACTGTTCACATAGACGGATCGATGACGTGGCATTGACCGATGATGTGGCATTGACTGATGAGGTGTCACGATCCTGTTGGACTAAAATTCTTATGTACTGTTGATGGTGACGTGGCAGCATATCAGTGGACGAAAAATCTCGCGTACGGTGCATGCATCACACAGGATTATTTTCAACCAAACCGCGTTACTGTTCATCTGGGTCAAACCGGATTACTGTTCATCCGCGTGGTCAAACCGTGGACTGTTGACTGATGACGTGGCGCAATCCTGAGCGTCCAAACTGTTTTTAATCCGATGGCCATGATTTACTCCATGTATCTATAAAAAGGGGGCCTCCCCCCCTAATTTGATATCTCTGAATCCATTTTTGGGATCCATTTTCTGTAATTCATTCTCCATCTTGTATTTTCTTTGTATTTTAATAAATTCTCATTTTGCCCCTAGTTCAATTATGAATAGCTAATTTCCTTTCAAGCTTGGGTTGAAGGTGAAGTCTCAACATGTGTCATGGGCTTTATTTGGTAAATTTATTTTATTTTCCCCTCTAGTTTTTGTGGATGATTTGACTTATCGTCGACAAATAATACTGATCTTGTCTAGATACCGCCTTGGTTACACCGGCTCTCTAGTATAAGGTTATTATTATTTGGCACGATAAGCCCTTAGCACCATATTGATTAGAGCGTGGTTCATGAGGTGTGGATTCCCCCCTCATGATTTAATTGGTATTAATAAGGAATATTTAGCCCATGATGCATGTTGATACGGATCCAGATACCCAAGTACGTCATTTCAATAGAATTCTCTTCAATTTATTCTCGCTATTTCAATTCCAATTTTAGAATTTATTCTCGCCATTTTAATTTAAGTTTTAGCATATTCCAAATCATTTCCACCACAAATCCAATCACCCATTTACAGAATTAATTCTACACACAATTAAAATCCACCTCCTCGTGGGATCGACACTCGTCACCATTGATCTATACTACAATAGATTCGTGCGCTTGCGAGTTCATTAAAATTTGCACAACAACCGGCTCGGGGAACTTCCCATCTGGCCTTCTGTTTACTGGGATGGACCTGAGGCTCCCTTTCTCATCTGAGGAAATTTCTTTTATCCGAGCATGGGCCTTTATGAGTATATCTCGTATATATTTGGGCTTATTCCTCGTCAGGCCTTTTGTAACGGTTAATGACGTGGCGTTTCTCGATTTTTCGTATTTGAAATTTGAAAGGACGGGCTATCCATCCTCGATATATGGTGAGTGAGCTGGCATCCCCATCACTTAAACGCTTCAATTTCCCCATTTTCGTTTCAAATCCCTAGATTAAAATCATCATCGTTCTGCTATTCGTCTCTCCGCCGTTAATCAACCCCCTCTTCGAACTTTGCTCACACTTCCTGCGTCCGGAGTATCCACTTGCTGAGTGTTCTCTCTGTCACGGCAGCGCTCTCAGTGCCAGTTTATTCCAGGTATAACTTTTAACTTCTTCTCTGGTTGTTGTTGGTTAGGTTCTGTATTGCCCCTTTTGTATCCGTATACTCGAGTTTGCTTTGTTTTCTTTTGGGATTTCGATATGTCAAATCGGAAAAGGAAGCTAATTACCGATGAGAGTGACGAAGAAACAAGGGATTCAGACCTTAACTTATCCATACCCACTGATTTTTTACGTCCCTCTGGTAGTATAGGTCATTCCCATGGTAGGGATACCCTTGAGTACCCACGTCCCCTGACCATTTCACCTTCCCCTGAATTAGAACTTGTAGGCAATAGAGGGGGACCAGCGTCTGGCTCGGGTGAGAACCACGGTTCTGGTGGGATTGGGGTCCCTGGAGAAGTGGGTGATGGTGAGGGTAGCAGTTCCGAGCCGAACAGACCTGCTAAGAAAAGGAATCTTGGCCATAGGGTGGAGGCGGATTCCTACCCTATTGATTTCATAGCTTGTGCCACCACCCCCACTGATCTATTTAAGCTTAGGAACCTCTACAACATTCCCAATGAGGTTCTCCTTGTAGTTCCTGAAAAATGTGATGTTCCTAGTTGGCCTCCGAAAGGGTATGTGACGATGCACTTAGAGAGTTTCAGACTAGGAGCTCGGCTGCCCCTTCAACGTTATTTTGCCAAGATACTGGGCGGTATGCACTTGGCCCCAGGTCAGCTACACCCAAATGGGTGGAGGGTTCTCTCGACAATGTTTGTGTTGTGGGAGAGGTGCGGGCTGGAGGAGCTTTCCCTTGTTGAAGTGAAGCATCTGTACCAGCTGCGGAGTAGCCCGAGGGAAGCAGGCTAGTACTACTTTATGTCCAGTTCTGCAAAGAGGAACCCGATCACTGGGTTTCCTTCTTCATGTAAAAATTAGAAGAACAAATTGTTCTTTGCTGGAGGAAACTGGTGTCCAGCAGTTCGGTCGCTTAGTGGGGATATTTACCTTCCAACATAATTTGTCACCCCAGGTCGTTCATTTTTGCCTATGTTCTTAATCAAATTGTCACTTATTGGTTTCTTTAACCTCTTTTGCTATTTCAGAGTCGTGGGGTTTGATCGAGGGGCTTGAAGACCGACCTTTGCTTCAGGTGGAAACTGCTCTGGTGAACGCGTCTACCTGCCAAGACCTCCTGTCACCAACAAACCTGGTCGGTTCGAGTCTAGTGGACATAACTGCTGGAATGGATAGCAAGATCCTCAACGCAATGAGCAGAAAGCGTGGTCGGACTCCAAGCAGCTCCAGCAACCCTCCCCCTCCTCCAAAGAAAACCAGCGTCAGTCCTTCCAAGGCTCTTGTTCCTGCCCTGCCCCCTCCTCCACCTTGTAAGAGTGGTGGGGAGAAAACTTCCGACAAGAGTCCTGAGGTCAGCATCCAGTCTGGGGATCGATCCTATCCTCTTCCATCTCGGGATCAAGGTGACTACCTGAGCCCGTATCAGAAGGATTACAGAAAATCGGTGGGGCCCAAGATGGTGAAGGACATCGAGAGTATGAACCTCTCCGAGCTAGTTGGTTCTGTTCAAAGAGTCTCATTCAGGCTAGCCACCATGGTTTCGTGTTACAAGAATGGGTCCGCGCGCCATGAAAGGAAGCTTCAAGCTGATAATCAGGAGTTGAAGAAGAAAACTGAATCTGCTTATCACTTGAAGGAGAAGCTGGCTGAGTTGAACAAGCAGATTACGGACCTGGAGGAGAAAGTTGCTATTGCTGAGTCCACCACCTCCAAACTTGAGGGTGAATTGGGTGATCTGAAGTCTGATCTTCAGGCCACTCAAAGTGAAAGAGATACTTTGAGGACCGCCCTTGCGGGAGAAATCAAGTCCCTGAGTGAGCAGTTGGCTGAGGCGAAAGGCAAATCTGTCGATGTGGACGATCGGCTGGATGCCGAGTATGACTCTTGGCTTGCTTTCAGCTATAAATGTATCATGTCTGTGCATAAGGAAGAATATCTTGAGTTGGACATGAGCAAGCTAGAGGCTGGCGTGCAGAGATATATGGCTGAGGCCGACCAGGGGGATAAGGAACAAGGTGATCAAGACCAGGTGGAGGCTCCTTTAGGAGGGGTGCAGGCGGAGGAAGCAGGAGATCGTGCTCCTGAAGTTGGTCAAGGGTCGGTGCCTCCTCCCCCCAACGTTGCTGATCCTTCTCTCCCGGAGATTGTTGATCCCTTAACTGCTGAAGCTGTTGATCCTCATAACCTTTAAACTTATTTTTGTATAAATTTTTTACTTTCATTTGTTTGCAATTGTTTGAACGTTTATAAATTTTTAGATGCTCTCTATTGCCTTCTTGTCTGGTTTTTTGTTCATGGATTGTTTTTACAAATTAACTTGACAATTTATCTGATTTTGCCTGCTGGTTCTTTAGTGGACCGAGCAGGAATAGGCACTTGTTTCCCATAACGAAATTTGTACATTTATCTGCTGGTCCTTTAGGCGACCAAGCCGGAATAAGCACTAGCTTGCCTTAGTAAATATTCGTAGAATTGCCTGCTGGTCTTTCGTTGACCGAGCAGGAGCAGGCACTTACTTGCCTTAGTAAATATTCGTAGAATTGCCTCCTGGTCTTTCGTTGACCGAGCAGGATTAGGCACTTACTTGCCTTTGTAGAATTTTATGGCATTACTTGCTGGTCTTTGTTGACCGAGCAGGATTAGGCCCTTACTTGCCTTAGTGAAGTAAATATTCGTAAAATTACCTGCTGGTCTTGAGTTGACCGAGCAGGATTAGGCACTTACTTGCCTTTGTGAAAATTCCATAAAATTGCATGCTGGTCTTTCGTTGACCGAGCAGGATTAGGCACTTACTTGCCTTAGTGAAAATTTAATGGAACTGTCAACAGAAGGATTTCATGCTGAATTCGTCTTTATTGAAATTTGAATGCATTACAGAAATGCGGAATATATGCATGTGTAACAATTCATCATGCATTTAACAGAAATAACTTGTCAAAATGAAGACTTAGTAGAGCACTTTGCTTACTGAAAATACTTCTTCAAGTGCTCGGCGTTCCACGACCTCTTCACGTCTCGTTCGTCTGGGTACGTTAGCTTGTAAGCTCCTGGCCCAGTCGCTCGAATCACCCTGTACGGGCCTTCCCATTTCGGACCGAGCGCGCCATAGTTAGGATCCCTAGTGTTTTGATTCACCTTCCTAAGCACCCAATCCCCTGCTTGGAACTGCCTCACGCGTACGTTCTTATTGTAATAACGCGTGACTCTCTGCTGACACTAGGCCACCTTTTGCGAGGCCCCTTCCCTTTTCTCCTCCAACAGGTCCAGGCTCAAGCAGATCTGCTCATCATTTTGCTCCTCATTGAAATATTATGTCCGATGCGTTCCTTCTCCAATTTCTGCTGGGACTACCGCCTCATGACCAAAAGCTAAAGCAAACGGGGTTTCCCCGGTGGCGGTTTTGTGAGTTGTTCGGTAAGCCCACAATACTCCTGGTAATTCGTCAACCCAAGTTCCCTTCTTCTCTCCCAGTCTTATTTTCAGGAGTTTCTTTATTACTTTGTTGCCTGCTTCCACTTGTCCATTTGCCTGGGGGTGTGCGGGTGTGCAGAACTTCAGGTCCACCCCCAGGTTTCGGCAAAATTCTCTGAAGTTGTTGTTGTCGAATTGCCTCCCATTGTCTGTGATGACGGTATAGGGAATTCCGTATCTGCAGATGATATTCTTCCAAATAAAATCCGTTGTCTTTCTCTCCGTGATTTGGCTGAGGACTCCCACTTCTACCCACTTGGTGTAGTAATCTATTGCTACAATAACATGTGTTGCCGCTCCTCGGCCTTTTGGTAACGGACCAATCAGGTCAATTCCCCATTGAGCAAAAGGCCATGGGGATGTCATAGTGGTCAGCTTTTCTGGGGGTTGTGCAGAAACCTCAGAGAAGTTTTGGCAGGTTTTACAGTTCTTTGCCATCCTTTTCGCATCCTGGTGCATGGTTGGCCATAAGTATCCTTGCTGGAGTGCCTTGAAGGCTAAAGTTCTTGCTCCTGAGTGATTGCCACATATCCCTTCATGAATCTCCCTCAGTACATAATCTGCCTCCTCGTCATCCAAACATCTTAAAAGGGGCAAGGTGAACCCTCGGCGATACAACACTCCGTCAAGTAGCGTGTACATCGCTGCTCGGCATTTTAATTTTCTGGCTTGCCTTTTGTCCTCTGGTAAAACTCCATCGTGGATATATGCGTGAATCGGGTCCATCCAGGATTCTCCAGTGCTTATTCTCATCACCTCTACTTCTCCCCCTATACTTGGTGACATCCTTACCTCTAGTGGAACTAACTTAGGTAATTTTGGATCTGTAATTGCAGCCATCCTAGCCAACATATCGGCTCTGTAATTCTCATTCCGGGATATCTGCTTTACCTCTACCTCTTTGAAGAGTCCGACCATTTGCTTCGCCTTCTTCAAGTAAAGCCCCAACTTCTCTTCCCTTACTTGGAATTGGTCACAGAGCTGATTGCAGACTAGCTGGGAATCTGCTCGGATTTCAACTCTTTCAGCTCGTAGCGCGTGTGCAAGCCCGAGCTCAGTAATGAAGGCCTCATATTCAGCTTGGTTATTCGTAAGTTGAAACTCAAATTTTACTGCATAGGATACCTCAACTCCTTCTGGGCTCCGTATTACCACTCATGCTCCGGACCCTTGTTCACTACGCGACCCATCGACTATCACCAACCACACCCCCTTTGGTTTCCCCTGCTTGATTGCTCATTCCTCCCGAATCTCTTCCCCTGGTTCAGCTCGGTCAACCATAAAATCGGTCAGAGCTTGGGCTTTGACTGCTCCTCGGGGCTTATAAGATAGGTCAAACTTGCTCAACTCCACGGACCATTTTACCAACCGACCAGATGCATCTGGTTTTTGAAGCATTTGCCGAAGGAGCTGGTCAGTCATCACAACAATCTGGTGGGCTTGGAAATATGGTTGGAGTTTGCGTGTTGCCGTTATTAGAGCCAGCGCCCACTTCTCCATCAGTGGATACCTGGTTTCTGCGTCCACTAGGGCCTTGCATGTATAGTATACCGGGTGTTGCCTTCCTTCTTCCTCTTTGACTAATACCGAGCTGGTAGCTCATTTAGAGATTGCCAAGTACAAAAGCAGCTGGTCACCCACTCTCGGAGTTGATAGTAACGGGGCGCGGGCTAGGTATTCCTTCAGCTGTCCAAATGCCTCCTCGCATTCTGATGTCCATTCCATCTTCCTCCATTTCTTTATGATTTAGAAGAAATGGTGGCACTTATCAGTGGCTCGCGAAATGAATCGGTTCAATGCTGCCAATTTCCCCGTAAGGCTCTGCACCTCCTTAACTGTTCGTGGGGACCTCATTTCTATCACTGCCCGTATCTTTTTCGGGTTGGCTTCAATCCCTCGGTGGCTCACCAGGTATCCCAAAAATTTACCTGAGCTGACCCCAAATGCACATTTCTCCGGGTTCAACTTCATTTCATACCTCCTCAGCAATTCGAAGGTCTCTTCCAAGTGCTTCACATGATCTCTCGGTTCCATTGACTTTGTGATCATATCATCCACATATACCTCCATAGTGTGACCGATCAATGGTTTGAAGACCTTGTTCACCAACCTTTGATAGGTAGCTCCTGCATTTTTCAGGCCAAAAGGCATCACCCTGTAACAAAACAAACCCATGTTAGTTATAAAGGTGGTGCTTTCCTCATCCTGCTTGTCCATGGGTATCTGGTTGTATCCGAAAAAGGCATCCATGAAATTGAGCAGACTATGACCCGCGGTTGAGTCCACCAACTGATCTATTTTTGGTATGGGAAAGCTGTCATTCGGGCATGCCTTATTAAGGTCTGTGAAGTCTACACACATTCTCCACTTCTCATTGGCCTTCTTTACCAGTACTACATTGGAAATCCACTCCGGGTACTTGGCTTCCCTTATAAATCCTGCTTTTAGCAGCTTTTCTATCTCGGTATTTATGGCCTCGTACCTTTCCTTGTTGAAGCACCTCATTTTCTGCCTCACCGGCCTTGCTCCTCTCCTGATCGCCAACTTGTGGCAGGCTACCCTTCGATCAATTCATGGCATATCCTCATGAGACTAGGTAAATATGTCTGCATGGGACTGTAGACAATTCACCAGCTCGCCTTTTATTGCTTCGCCCAATTCTGATCCGACCTTAACCACTCTACTCGGGTCACTCCTGCTTACAACAACTCCATCCAACTTCTCAATAGGTTCCTGTCGATCATTTTTTGAATCCCCTCGGTTATCTAGAGAGGTAACCTGCAGCGTTTCCTTGGCCGCTGTAGCATAGCAGCTCCTTGCCATTCTTTGGTCGCATTTTACTACACCAACAACTCCATTTACTCTGTACTTCAGCGCCAGATAATGCATGGACATTACACATTGGCTTATCCTCATGAACGGTCTCCCCAGTATCATCTGGTAAGGGCTCATTTCATCTACCACGACGAAGTCCAACATCATCGTTCTTTCAAACGGCTTTGTCCCCACAGTAATCGGGAGTTCGATGATCCCCATGGGAGTTAACCGTCCCCCTCCAAATCCCTTTAAGGATGTATTTGTCCGTTCCAACTTCAAGTCTGCAATTTCCATATCATCTAGGGCCGACTTAAACAGGATGTTAACCGAGCTGCCCGTATCTACCAGTATTCGTCGTAATTTTATACCAGCCATCATTGCCTTAATTACCAGTGCATCCTCATGAGGATATAAAATACCCTCTTTGTCGTCATCTGTCCACATAATGGGAACTTGCCGCACTTTTACCTTCTTGGCTGCTGGCAAATTGAAAAGCACTTCTTTGCTGGTCATGGCGTATCTCTCATAGTTCTTTCGTGCCCTGTTCGAATCCCCAGCCAATGTTGGCCCTCCTGCTATAACACGGATAGCCGGCTGTTCACGTTCCAGATCCCTCTCAACTCCTTTATCCCGTGTGTATTGTGATTCAATGACAGGGGACACTCCATCTACGTACTCATCAAAGTATCGATTCCTTACTAAATCCTTGATGCAGCGGAAGTTTAATGTTCAAAATATTCCGTTGATTCTAGAGAATACCGGAATAAAAGAACAACTAAATTCACGTTGATTTAAAAGAATACCGCGAACTTAGGGGTTAAGACTCGTTGATTCAGAATACCGAGAATTAACTGTTCAAATACTCACAAAGAGATTTGAAAATTGAAATATTATTGAACTCAAAGTTCTACTTGTAAAAGCTACAAAACACACTTATTTTTACTAAGTAAAACTTATCCTAATATGATTAGAAAACCTATTTTAATAAGACTTATACCTAAATTAGGAATATTACCCAAATAAGCAATACCTAAACAATAAGACTCTAAATAGGAAACCAAATTAAACTAGAATACAAATTAATTAAAATATTTCTAAATATTATACATTTAACTCTAATTAGGATTTCTTCAATTTCTTGCTCTGCATCAATCCTCCATCTGAATCTTTAGGTCACGACATTGGCTGATAGTGTGACCGTGAGTGTCGTGAAATTTGCAGAATCTGCTCTTATCCCGTCGGTGAGCAGGTTTTGTTATAGGGGCTGGAGGGTACAGCAGGCCTCGTCCCTCGATCCTCTCATATAGTTCCTCCATGGAGATTTTTAATGGAGTGTATTGTCTATATGCCACACTCTGGTCAACCAATTGAACTGCTCGGCTGTCATGGATGTCACCTCGGGCTGGTATAGACGGTAGCTGCTCTTGTCGTCCAGACCTGGAATTAGTTGCATTGAACGCTCTGGGAGTGTTGTGATAAGGGTGGGCAGCCATCTGCCTGAATTCTCGCTGCCGCTCTGGGAACGGGGGGCGCGGAGGTTGAGCCCAGCTGTGTTGGAACTGTTGTGATCTCGGAGCTATGGGGTAAGGGCGGGACCGAGCTAATATTCTGCCCATTACTGAAGATTCCCCCGCTCGCTTTCCCGACCCGCTCCCTTTCGGGGCTCTCCGTTCCTTTCGCCTCAGCTCTTCCAGCTGTTCACTTTTTATTCTTACTGATTTCACCTCTTCGATTTCTATATCTCGCCTCGCCTGCTCATACCCCGCTGAGTAATTCTGTACTAGGGGGCTTCTTAAGTTATTCCACAATCGGCCGATTCTTACACCTTCTTTTAATCCCCTCAACGCCTCCGGGTGATTAAAAGCTCCCAAATCCAGCACGGCTCGGTGATATCGTTTTACAAAATCTCGAAGGGATTCATGCTCCTCCTGTTTCATCCCCATCAGTTCCATCATGTCATCCTCTGGGGCCACTGCCCCTCGGAACTGTTCGGCCAACTCCTGGTACATCTGCTCGTACCCCTTTATACCTCCTCGGGGCAGCTTGCGGTACCATTCTCGGGCTCGTCCCTCTAGTGTCAATGAGAACACCCTGCACCTCTGAACTGGTGTCAGCCCCTGCACACCCGTCATGTCCTTGAAACGCTCAATGTGCACCAGCGGGTCACTTCGCCCGGAATATTTGAGGTCGGGGAAGCAGAAGTCTCTTGGGATTACGGTACCCATGATCTCGGTTGATAACGGAGATTCTTCATCTAGCATTATCCTCCAGCTCGGAGGCTTTTTCTTGCCCTGTATCTCCTCCATCACCTGCGCCAATCTGCGCACCTCCCCCTCCAATTCTATAGCACGGTCAGGATCACGTGCTGCTATCTGATCTCGTTCCTGCTCGGCGTTCTGTAACCGCTGTCTGAGCTCTCCTTCATCAACACTGGCCCCTCGGCCATTAATTTTCAGTATCCGTCCGGGGCGAGGTTGGTCCCTCCCTTCATCCACGTGTTCTCCTGGAACCCGACCAATACTTCTGTGGGGATGCATCCCATTAGGTTGGTCTGCGGGCGGAGGGATTTCCTCGACTCTACGCCTCCGGAGACTGGGTTCTGCTCCAACTTCATCTCTTCCCACGAGGGTTTCACAGTCCCTTCTCCGCTTATCCCTCAGCTAACACAGTATGGCCGCGAGAATCTCCATTTGTTTCTCCATCCGCTCCAGTCGATCTTGCATCATCCTCTCTCGGGCTTCAGTTGCAATTTCCCGGAGAGTGATTGTCTCCACAGTTTCATTGTCCTCCCTTAAAGCATCCTTCCTTGACACATCTATATCCAACCGTTCGTTGCTTCTCCGGTAACTACTAATTTGGTGGTAGCTTTTTATTCAGCTCCCCATAGACGGCGCCAAAATGTTGATGCCGAAATCTGCTCGTCCTATGCCCGACTAGATCTTTACACCAACGTTTGTAATATCAGCAATGAGGATGTCAATTTCTCCTTGCTTCAACGATCGCTCTGGTTGCTAAAGTTAGACTTCTCATTCTTTTTCTCACTAAGCCTGCGTTCACAAAAATGGGTCAGAGACGCCGGTGGTTTTGCCGGCGTAAACCCTCTGATGCCTAAGTTAGCACAATGTATTTTACGGGAAAACGGTGCAATTAAGGTTCAAATAATTGCTTAGAATTGACTCACTATTGGTACTAAAAAGGGTCTGGATACAATTTGGCAGAGTTTTCCCCTCTCTCAATTTTTATGTCCCTTTCTTCATCGATTTCTTCCCCTTTTATAGCCGTTGTCCCACGTTTTCATTCACCCTCCATCCCCCTTTTTCGGGTAGTGACAGCCCCTCATGGGATTCTAACTGCTGCATTGTGGGCAAACGTGGGATCTCGCGTCTCCCTCAACGGTTCTGGGAGAAGCGCAACTGTCGTGATTCTGTGAGATCGTGTTCCCGCTCTTTGGGGGATGGGCACCGGCTCGGTATATGTCTCTGGTCGGTATACTCTTCTGGCTGGTACTCGTCTCTGGTCGGCCCATTTGTAGAAGGCTCATTACCAATGTTCTGTTCGTACCACTCGGCTGAGGTGGTCCACCTCGGCGTGGGGATGATGACATGGCCGAGCTGGTGCTCTTATCTACTTAACTATAATTAAATTTAATACAACTGCTATTTATATAGTAGTTTTTTTTTTAAATGAATATACACATATCATGATATTATTTATTTATTATATAATTAATATAATATTTCTGATATATATATATATATATATATATATATATTTGTAAAAACTAATAAAAAAATTATTGTAATGTCAACATTTCTATCATATGCTAGAATTTGAGTGAAAGGTCTTTGTACATCAACATACTGATGTGATGGGACTATCTCACATAGATTTTTAACTTTAATAATGGTGCTGCTTTTGTCTAATTAAAGTATTGGAAATCCAATGAATTTGGAGAGGTATGGCTACGAGATGATTAAAACCTCCATTATATAAAGTTATATCGTTAAAAAAATTTTAATGGATCACACACAACTTAAATTGAAAGAAAGCCATTGAAGATAAGAATTGATAACACTCTGCGCATAGTCTACCACGCAATCTTTCACAATTTTTAAATATTAACTTAAAGATTGCCACTTTTGGAGATTGGAGAATCTCAGCTGTATTCCTCATAAGCGAACTCCATCTACACAAAACACCACCCCATTAGAACATAATTCATCTTCAGCCCCGTGTTTGCTCTACAAATCGATGTAGTGACAGATCTAATTAGGGATGATAAAATTCGGGTCCGGTTCTAGGTTCGGCCTTCCTGGTTCCGGACCCGGATGTCATTTTCTTTTACCGGACCCGGATATAAACCCGGCTTTTTTGCATGCGGGTCCGGGCCGGGTTCAACCCGGAAAAATTAAGGTTTCCGGATTCCGGGTTTGAAACCCGGATTGTCTTTTGAATTATGATTAAAAAATGAAAAAAAAATTGGAAACTACAATTCAATCACAAATTAAAACCGATTAACCATTTTTTTTCCATGAAATTCAGGCAGGTACACAAGATAGACCCTAATATGAAGGCGTTGCAAATACTACCAACAAAATTCAATAAATTAATAACCTAATATAGAAAGTGGATGCACGAAAATTACAATTAATTTTGAATTGTAATGGCATCAAAGATCGTGGCCCACCCAAATCCACCATGCAATGCCATCAAAGATAGCCCCCACCATGAAATATGACAAACGAGAAGCAGAGGCGGGCTTACAGGTGGAAGCTAATCCACTCGATTTTGCAACAGTTGAACGATTGAGAAGGAATGGAGGTCGCAGCAGTGCAGAGAAGAGGAACACAGCAACTGATGATGATAATGAACACAGAGAAGAGAAAATGGCGGAAGTGATGACGACGACGACTTGATTTGAAGAAGAGAAAAGGAAATATGGTTGGCGGCCGGCGGATGTGAGATTTGAGAAGAGGAATGCGAATTGCAAAATTAGGGCCGGTTGTGCGCATTATTGTTTCCTTCCTTTCTTTTCTATTTATATTAAAAATTATTAAAAAATTAATATTAAAATGAAAGATATCCGGGTCCGGGTTTCGGATATGCGGGTTCACCCAAACCCTGACCCGGTCCGGATATCATCCGGGTTCATAAAATTAAATCCGGATCCGCATTTTATTAAACTCCAATACGGGTTCAACCCGGACCGGATTATCCGGGTTCGTCCGAGTTATTCTGTCATCCCTAGATCTAATGTACGAATTCATCAATAATATATGATTTCTTTTTTTATACCGACGTATACCCATAAGTGGTGTCCTCTTATTTAGATGAAAAATTTTGCTAAAATAAATCTGGGGTTAATGTCACTTGGGTGACACATTTTTCGATAAATATAAAAGAAGTGATAAATTTTTTTTTTTTAAAAAGGTAATGGGATGACAAATTATTAATTTTAATGAAATTGGTTGTCTTCGGATGAAAATACGTTTCTGTCCCTGTGACCTTCTTTTAATATTACCATAATGTTCTTAGTTGCTTATTTATTTACATTCCATATGAAAAAAAAAAAAGAGAACAAAATTCAACTCATACAAAAATAATAATATCAAAATAAATTTAACAATGTACACATTTTAAAATAATTTCCATGTTTAAAAAAATATTTTAATACTTTATAACCTTATATTATGTTAAAATAAAGTTTATAATAAATAAAAACATAATATGAAATAAATATATAAAAAATTTAAATTATTTTCAATATTATATGAATTAATTTTAATATTATTAATACATGAGAAATTATTTTAAAATGTATTTTTTAAACTACGAAAATCATTTTAAAATGTATATATTGTTAAATTTATTTTCGTATGAGTTGAATTTTATTCTCATTTTTTTTTCATATGAGATGTAAATAAATAAGCAACCAAGGACATCATCGTAATATTTAAAGAAACTCACAAGGGTAGAAACATAATTTCATCAAAAGACAACTAATTCCATTAAAGTTAACGAAAAAGTTAACAGTTTGTAATCTCACTATCTATTTTTAAAAAATTTATCATTTTTTTTATATTTGTCAAAAAATGTGTCACCCAAGTAATATTAACCCAATAAATCCGTGTCAATTTTGTTATGACACAATTTAAGTTTTTATTGTAATATTAGAATATACATATATGCCATATACAAGACTCCACATGAGACTTCGTATTTATATTATCCCGCAATTTTTATTTTTAATTTTATTATTATAAAAGAGAAATACATATAATCCGAGTGGCGGCGGAGAGTTTTTGTTTTATTATACGGCGAGATTGGAATGCATGTGAATATCTTTCAAACAAGAGTCCGCCAGGCACAGAAAATTAAACAGAAACAGAACGTAACAGAACTCACTTCTACGTGCGTGGGGCCCGTCCGTAATAGTGGCAAAACACGGTGCATAAGCCAACCACCACTCAACTCAAGTCCTTAACTAAGTCTCCCTCAGCGGTCAGCGCCAAAGCCGGAAGCAGCCTACACCCACCCACGCACGCACGTAATGTAATGATAAATAATATCACACATTTTTCACAACTGAAAAAGCGAAAAACGTTCTTATTCCCAAAGTGAAGTGAATTACAGAATTGAAATTCTACAAATTATTATTATCTTTTCGGTGTTTTTTCTTTTTTCTTTTTTCCTCCAAATTATGGACCGGCAACTCGGTGCCGCTGACTCGGTTGCCGCTGACTCGGTTGCCGCGTCCACCTTCTCCGAGGTCGTCGTCGACGTTCAGCCTTCTTTTAATGCTGACGTCCATTCTCATCTTCGTCACTCTCGCAACTCCATCAACTCCTCTGCTTCTGCTGCAGACAACAAGGTTGGTCATCTCTGCTATGTCCTCGATTTCTCGCTTCTTCTTTCTCCTTTCCTTTTTTTTTTTGGCCATTAAAATGCATGCCTTTTGTGTCTGTCTCGTATAAATTTCTCTCCTTTCATTTTATCGGATTTTTGGAATTCTTTTTTTTTGTGTTTAATTTAATTCTTTTTTTTTTTTCAAAGAATTTCATATGGTTTTGAAATTTTAGAAGTTTAATCGTGATGAAATGTTATGAATCAATAGAAGGGTCGATGGGAGAATTTGGTACTCGCATACAAGACACTGGGAGTTGTATTTGGAGGACTCGTAACATCTCCATTATACGTATACCCATCAATGCCGTTGAAGTCTCCAACTGAAGATGACTACTTGGGCATTTACAGCATCATGTTTTGGACTCTTACTCTAATTGGTGTTGTCAAATATGCCAGCATAGCTCTCAAAGCTGATGATCAAGGCGAAGGTAATCTTAGTTATTTTTGCTGTTTATGGTTTCTAGTTGCCATTGCTGTTGCCAGAATGGCACACTTCATTTAGCTTTCCTTTTGAGGTTAGAGTAATTCAAACTTCTTTTTGGTTCACAAACTATCCGTGACTCTGTTACATTACTGCTTGACCTCAAGGTTTAAGCTAGTTGGTAATCGGATCAATAGTATTATGCTTTACCAAGTACCGAATAAACAAGCTTCACCAATTTACTCCAATTCTTGTCATAATACACTGGGACTGAGTGCCATTACATCAATAAGTGTGTAAATGAGACACTGCTTCAGAGTTAGTGAGTTTGGCAAATGAAAAGGGAGAGGTGTCAATTGGCTTTAACCTGTAACTGTAGTTGGATTTTATTTTACCTGAATCTTAAACAAAAATATTCTTTTTGGTTTAGAGTGAACTTCGGAAACAATTGTTTGAAATTGTAGAAGCCTACGGATTGCTGGAAAGTAAGCTTGGTTTTTCTAGACTTTGACACTTTTTCATATGATTCAAAGAAACAAAGGCAATAATATTCTTGGTCTTCGAGTATTTTTTCTATTCTAAATATTCTTGTAATTTCACAGAGGATTTACTTCATATACTCCAGTTTTCCTATTAATTGGAAGTTATTTGATAGAGATGATATATTCTTATTGTTTTTACCTACATTTGCAACTTATTTCTTTTCTCCAAAATATAAATTTAACTTCTTCAGCAGGCATATAAAGAATTTCAGGAGCCACCATGTATAATTTTTCAGTCAACACCAGTAGTTCATAAACGTCTCACTTCCAAAGAAAACTGATTGGTTGCAGGAGGAACATTTGCCTTGTATTCCTTACTTAGTCGGAAAATGGATATTGGGTTCTTTTCTGCTAAAAACCTGGATTCAAACTCTATTTTTCATGAGGGTGCAGAAAATAAAAGTAGGCTAGGCAAGTTTTTTGAGAAAAGTATTCTTGCCAGAAGAATATTGCTCTTCATTGCAATGTTAGGAATGTGCATGTTGATTGGAGATGGAATACTTACACCTGCAATCTCAGGTTTGCCACCGTGGCTTTTCTCTTATTCATTTTCTTTTGTAGTTCAACATTTTGCTTTTGGTAGAAACATTTACTTGAATTAATTAATTTGACGCTTAATCTTTTGTCAGTATTATCAGCTATGGATGGCATCAGAGCACCTTTTCCTTCTGTCAGTAAATGTAAGTATTGATGCAAATTGTTACAACTTGGTCATAATCTTAAGAATCTTACAGAAATCTATAATTATGTCAAGAACTCAACTCAGATACGGTATATTCTGTGATTGACTCTGTTATTCACATTTTGTTGGTTCCTTAGTTGCTCTTAAGGTACTTTTTGGTTGGATCACTTTATCCTTTTACCTTATTTTTGTCTCTTGTGATGCAAAATTGATTGTGCAGTTATTTTTCGAAGTTGAGTGACCTTGAATGATTCTGTTTTCATTTTTCTAGTGGCTGTCAATAGGGAGCTTTATGTTTTTTTAGGGAACTGGACTATATATATGTTGTCAATATTTTTTCTGTTATTTCTTCCCCTGAAGTAGATTCTTTTTGGTTTTCAACTTTGCTGGTTTATGATATTTCAGCTTTGGTGGAAGCTCTTTCTGCTATAATTCTAATTGTTCTCTTCCTAATGCAAAAGTTTGGCACCTCCCGAGTGAGTTTTCTTTTCTCCCCCATCATGGGTGCATGGACATTCAGTACTCCTCTTGTTGGAATTTATAGCATTATACATCACTATCCTGGTATATTCAAAGCTTTATCCCCACACTACACATTCCATTTCTTTTGGAGGAAAGGAAAGGAAGGCTGGCTATTGCTTGGTGGAACTGTCCTCTGTATTACAGGTGAGCCTCAGCATTTAACTTCTGTGCTGTCACTAGGATAAAAGAGAAACATTATTATTGTTTGCTTGCGGACCTTTGCTTATAGATGAAATTATCTTGTCATAAGGTGAAAATATAAACTGCCAAACCATGGAATGTATATTATGGTTATGTGTTCTGACTTATTATAATCATAGTAGACTTATAGAAAACCCAAAAGGATACGATTTTTTGTGAAGAAAAATCAATACTCAGCAATGTGCTGGGAATAATAGTCCAGTGGGTTACCAAAATTGGTACTATCACTTTTGACTGTTCATCTACTCAGTTTTAAGAACTAGAAAGAGGTTTTTGATGGTCTTCAAGTTGGAGAATTGATTGCAAATCAAACGAATGTTAGTATTATTGAGAAAAACATTAATCCAAAAGCTTAAGCTGATATACAAGGGCCTAATAATTAGTATTTAATCTCTAATGTGCACCTTCACATGCTGGACAAGGTTTGATTAGTATTGACACACATGAATCACACATAGACATAAATAGAATTACAAAGAGAAATGCTAGCAGAAGATAGTTCCACTCATGCTAAGGGGAAAAAAAAAAGGAACTGATTCCCTAGTTCTTCATCCCAAGTGAAATGATATTCTTCATGTGGATGGGGAGATCATGAAGGTTGAGAAAATTCATCACCCACATGATGAATGCCATGTTACTTGACATTTCATTTAAGACGAAAATTTTGGGATGAGCAGTATTACTGCGGACAAAAACCTAACATTATCATTTAGCCAATATGGTAGGAGGGTTTGAAAAACTATTTTTTGTCAAATAGGGTCCAATAACAGTTTAGGGCTTGGCCGAGGCAGACCCATGGTCCAAGTCAATGTAGGAGCCTGGGGTATCAGAAAAAAAAAAAAAAGAGTAAAGAAGTATTGGGATTCAGAGTCATATGTGCTTAATGCCACCTTTTTTCTTTCATTTTTTTCATTTAATGTTCAGAAAAACCATAACATATGTTCTTTGATGATGAAATTATTTCTTGCATATAGGTTCTGAAGCATTATTTGCTGATCTTGGCCATTTTAACAGGAGTTCCATTCAGGTAATTTCCATTTTTCAGTCTTCTTGAGTTCTTTCTGCATATAAATTGGGTTCCTCACCATTTTCTTTCCCAGCAGATGGCTTTTTTGTTTACAATATACCCGTCACTGGTTCTGACATATGCGGGGCAGACAGCTTACCTGATCAGACACCCCAATGATCATGAAGATGGATTTTATAAGTTTATTCCGAAATCAGTTTACTGGCCTATTTTTATCATAGCCACATTGGCAGCTATTGTTGCAAGTCAATCATTGATATCAGCCACCTTTTCTGTCATCAAGCAGTCTGTAGTTTTGGATTATTTTCCTAGGGTCAAGGTGGTGCACACATCTTCAAACAAAGAGGGTGAAGTCTATTCCCCAGAAGTCAATTACATCCTTATGATTCTTTGTGTAGCCGTTATACTTATTTTTGGCGAGGGGAAAGATATCGGAAATGCTTTTGGTATGGTAAACTAATGGCTAGCTTTTAGCTTTTAAACCTATATCCAGCTGGTATAAAACTCACTAATTGATAACATTACTTGTAGGTGTTGTTGTTAGTTTAGTCATGCTCATCACTACTATCTTGCTGACGCTGGTCATGATCATGATATGGAGAACTCCATTGCTGCTGGTCGCACTATACTTCTTAGTATTTTTCACAATGGAAGGTGTATATGTGAGTGCAGTCTTCACTAAAATTCCTGAGGGTGGATGGATTCCTTTTGCCATATCATTTTTCCTTGCATTGATTATGTTCGGCTGGTTCAATGGACGGCAAAAGAAGATAGAATATGAATTGAATCACAAGATTGACTTGGAAAGACTTGGAACACTACTATCGGATCCAGGTGTTCAAAGGGTTCCTGGATTGTGCTTCTTTTACACCAACATTCATCAAGATGGACTGACTCCTATACTTGGGCATTATATTAAAAACATGAGATCTCTTCACAAAGTTACCATCTTTACCACACTCAGATACTTGTTGGTTCCTAAGGTTGGTCCAGAAGAGAGAATTATTGTAAGAAAACTGGGCCTTAAAGGAGTTTATGGATGTGTGATTCAGTATGGCTATGCTGATACTCTGAATCTTGAAGGCAATGACTTTGTAAATCAAGTAACTGATTGCTTGCGGGAGCATATAGAAAAATATTTGGATTGTTTACCATCTAATTCCATTGATATCCAGGAGGAGATTTCTGCCCTGGAAGAGGCAAAGCTTTCAGATGTGATTCATGTTCGAGGGAAGACGAGGTTCTACATAGGCAAGAACTGTAAGCGGTTTGATCGAATCATGCTTGCCTTTTATGAAGTTTTGCATAGTAATTGTAGGTCCGCTCTGCCAGCCCTGAGTGTGCCACTTTCACAACGTATTGAAGTCGGAATGCTATACGAGGCTTGAGAGGATCGTCTTAATGTTTATTGCAGGTTACACATATAGTAGGCAAACAATAGTGAAAAAAAGGAAGTTACTGAAAGTGAAACATGTAATAAAAGGAAGTTACTGAAAGTGAAACATGTAAGATAGGAGTTTAGAGCACCAAGAGCGTGCCACAAAACATTTTGCAGATCTATATTATTTACTGAAATCTTGTCACCATGTTATATTCTTATGTGAGGCTTAACTCCATGAATTTCACCAAAAAGTCATGGAAATCGTACTTCCTGGAAAGGATATCACCAACAATTAGTTTTATCTTAGTAGAAGGGATTTTTATTTTTTTAATTATTTTTATCAATCTTGTTTGTTTTTATGATAACACGATTGTTATTGATAAAATTTTTCTTAAAAGGGTAAAAAAACCATGAATGTCATTGCTCCCCATTTGTAATAATGGCAATACATCTGATGTTGATGTAGTGACAAGTTTCTTGGACATCCAGGGCAACTTTTCTCCACTCTTAATCAGAACTCACTTTGTGTTCGAGCAACCCTGTTTGCTCAAGAAGTAGCTTTATATATAGCACTTGGAAATAGGGATGGCAATGGGGAGGGGAGGGGAGGGGAGGGGACCAATCTTTCTTGATATTTTGCGTATGTCCCCGTCCCCGTCCCCGTCAGAATTACTTGAGAGAATCCTCGTCCCCTCCCCGAATAATAACAGGAGATTCCCGAGGGTCCCTGATCCCCGAATAACTAATATATATTTTTTTTGTTTTCGATTTTGAGTTAATCATATTAAAATAAAAAATTCAAATAAAAGTAAAGTTCGAAATATATCTTACATTAATATCCATTACAAAAGTCACATACATTAAATTAGTAAGTAACACAGCATGCAAGAGATACAAACTTCTTTTACAAACTATCATGAACAAATTAATAGTCTAATACAAAATTGTTACAAATTAAATCGAATTTAAATTCAAAATTAACTTTTTTAATGGTGGCGTGGACACTTTATAAATGTGGAATATTCCCTTTACAACACAATAGTTAAATCAGAGCAAATCAAGAGCAAATATTATATTAGATTAGATTAGATATTAAAATTATGATTCGCTGTGGGCAATTATAACATCTAAAAAAAAAAGATTTAAGTTTAAAATATTTAAAGAATATTAAAATTAAAAAATTTTGAGCTAATAGAATCTACCCGGTCTTTTTAATGTCCTAAATAAAAATTTAAGACTTTAATTAGTTAATTAGGCTTAAAAGTTTAATAATATAAATATTTTGATATTTTGATATTTTTTATTTTTACCAATATTTATAATTTTATAATTTATTTACTAGTAATTTTAAAAAATTAAAATAAAATTAAAAATTAAAATGGGGAAATGGGTAGGGGATGGAGATTCCACCTCATCCCCGTCCCCTTCCCGAATAAGAAATTGGGTATAAAATTATCCCCATATCCTCCCCGAATGAGAAAAATTCCCGAGGATACCCATCCCCGTGGGGATTTTTGCCATCCCTACTTGGAAAAACCCCACTTAATAGAGTCTACCCTTACAGTAGGGATGGCAATGGATTAGATCTGATCCAAGATCCACGTTATCCAAATCCAATCGGATCGGATTTGGATCGGTTTAAAATGGATTTGGATCGGATTTGGATATCGATGTGCGGATCTAAGACGGATCTGGAACAGATCTGGATCTATCTTAATATCTAAATCCATATCCATATCCACTCATCTTTTAATTTTATTTTATTTTAAAAGTTTCTTAACAATTGTGAAATTATAATGATAATAAATTTTATTCATAACATATTAGTAGTATTTACCATGCATTTAAACTCTTAAAACTTAAAGGTTAGTTTTGTAAATTTAAAGGTCAGCCAACCTCAAAGCAGGTACATGCAATATTCAAATTGCAAGCCAAGTAATATAACCTGGCAACTTATTTTATTATATTGACCAAATAATTTTTAAGGAATATAGTTATTAATATATTTAGTCAAATATGGTCATAATAAAAATAATAAAGGACTGAATATAAATCATATTTAATTTATATGTCATTATCTAATGTTGTAGGAATGAGAGTAGATGTACCGTAGATATTAGAATGATGAAGGAGACAATAGAATATTAGATTGATCTCACTCCTGCAATTACTTCGGAATGATATTTTATTATCTTTCTTATTTGTTGTTTTGGTGTAAAAGTATAAGTTACAATATTTATTATATTTTTTAGAAAAATTATATAATTTATTTGTTATCAATACATTTTAGCCTTCAATTTTCAATCTAAAAAATTATTACTTTTTTATTACTGAATTTTAGAATTCATGACGGATCTAGAGCAGATTTGGATTTTAATTTTTTTTTTCGGATTTGGAGCAGATATAGATATTTATTTCTTTTTTGGATCTGGATATGGAGCGAAAAATATAAATTTATGACGGATCTGGAGCAGATACGGATCTTGATTTTTATTATGGATTTGAATCTGGAGCAGAGTAGATCCAACCCATATCTGCTCCATTGCCATCCCTACCTTACAGCACAGCACTAGAGAGAGATCCACACATGCAGATTCGACTGATTAAATCCTTACTTTTAAAGCAACAAAGAAAATTTCAAGATTTATGCTTTTTGCTCATTGGTTATTCCCTTTTACATAAAGACACTTTAACATACACCTAAGTCACAATGGTACGAAGATGATTCTCAACTGTGAACAATCACAATATAAGCAAAACCGCAAACCTTTAAGAGTCCTGTGGGAAAGATAGGAGGCTTGGTGAATCAATTCTCACGATCAGTTCATCTTCGGCACCGGAGTCATCACTAGAATAATCTATTACATGACTCTCATTTGTGCCTGCATTTTGGGATGGGGGTGCAGGAATTTGCCCAGTGGACCTGCTCACTTCAAGCTTCTCCCTCACAGTAGTAGCCCCTTCTGATCTCACAGAAACTAGACGACGGTTAAGATGTGATGGAATGCTTGGAAAAGACAGGCTGTGTGATTGCATGGTTTGAGTGCCGGTTGCGAAACTTCTAGAACGCCTTTGAACGTCAACCTTTGAATTGTAACAACGTAGAAATTAGTCCAATAAAACAATGAAGACCCACAAAATTAACATTTTCCAACCTTTCATGTGTCCCTTCCAATAAAAAAGAGAAACGACATAAAAATAATTTTTTTTTTTTAAATGTGAACTGAAAGCAGTAATTAAATTACAGCAAATTAGAGCCTCCACTAATGAATTAATCCTCTATAGTTCATTTCTTGACGGAAAAACTCTTCAATTAAAGGAAAGAACCATACCATGTTGCCAAAGATGCTCAACTGCATTGCTCTAGCAGACAAGCTGTTTGCTTTACGATCTGTCTCCTCAGAGTTCTGCTTCTGTTGCCTTGCCTTGTAAAAATGCTCTGGCCAACTCATAAGATTTCCGTGTTCTCTACTTAGAGACTTGTGAGGTTGATCACTTGAGTGTGAGAACAATGAGGATGTCCTTCGAACAACTGCTTTGTCAGCTTCAAAAGCTGCAATGTCAAAAATAATTACTCTTGCTCTTGTCTCCACTAGATAGCACGATCCTTGGTGAGAAAAACTGACTGCCTCGACACCTGTCATTAATCAGTGACATAATCTAGTTCATTTACTGTCAATCGCTACCACATAAAGAATACAGTTAAATTTGAGTGTCTGAAACAAGCAAACTAAGATGATATTTCCTTCAGCCTAATAAATCTATATAGCTGGCTAGCTGGGCAACAAGTCCAATTTCATTGTCACGCATGTTTGGTAAAATGCAACTGATGACTTGATATTACCAGGCAGCATTCATTTTAGGGCATGTAAGTTAGTTATATCTTAAGGCCCTCGTAGAACAAACAATAGAACTCCCCCATTACTAAGGCAAAGGAATTGTCTTCAATAAGGAAAAGAAATCCAAAACAAATCCTACAACACATCCAAATCATATCTTCTCGGCTTTACTTTGCAAGTCCAACTATATAATGAGTTTCTTTTGCAGAAAACCAAATTTTGGACACATGTCTCCAGGGAAGAATACTTTTTGCATGAACAAGCTAAATGATTGCATACCTAATATGTTGCAGAACTTGATGGGTGTATAAAACAAGAGCATTTTCAACTGAACTAGCTACGATTTCTGGCTCACCTCCTCTAGGTGCTGATACTAAATCCATAAGCAAAAAATTACCAAGAGGAGGTCAAGGAAAGTAGACTTTAAAGTTGTTTAAAACCGTTTTCAAGTCAACATTCTCTTTATATTAATATGCTTTTACAAAATCTATTGGAGTTCGGAAGTTCCCAACTAATCACTCTTCTGCTCTTCCATTCATTAGAATAAAACATGCTACAAATATCTGAACTTGCAGATTCTTTAAGATTACTTTGATTTGGAAATCTAAAAAAGGGAAAAGCCATTGCAGTATTAGCAATATAAAAAGGCCAAGCAGATTTGCATAGGCACAGCACTCCTTTCAGGTATCATAATCTATTAAAAGTAATCATGAACAACAGTTTGTCAGATATACAAATACACATACGTACATGCTTACATGTTCACATTCATGCGTACATAGATTTATGTGTGTAATTAACATAAAATGTTTCAAGAGGTGGTCTTAAAGTACCAGATGTTTCTGCACTTTGGAAGCTTAGATTCCCCTGTGAAGGAATCAGAGCTGCTGGTGGTGTAATAAGTTCCTCTTGGAGACCATGGGTTTTTATGAATCCTTCCAATAGAAACCCAATGCAATGGTAAGGTATTTCTATAATTTCTCCTCTTAAGCATGTAGTCATTTTTGACCTCTCTGCTATGAGAGCTCTCATGTCTTGCATTGTCAATTTTTCAAATATCTGAGGAAGCAAAATCCTGGAAAGAGCTATAGCACTTTGCTGCAAAAACAAGATAAATGAAATAAATAGTCATACCACAATAAATCCAGCAATACATATCCCTAAAATTTATCCTCTTCATGGTGATCAGACATTCTGAAAATATAAACCAAGGTAGCATCAAATGCTTGATAAGTGCAAGTAAGCAATGGTTTGATCCCTAACAGATACACATGTTTCATATGCAAGCAACAAGGACCTTTGTGCTTTCTCAAAGTTCATGTCCAGACTATGAAGCAATAAAATCATTAGCAAAATTCGTACCTGCCACAGGAAATCTTCTACTGCAGGATCTGACCTCAAAATTGAAAGTATCTTGTCAGATTCTATGAAGAAACATAATACAACTGAATCTGTGACCATGTCACTCATGTAAGGCTTTCCAATTAGCACCTCATAGAGACCCAAATTACTCCCATGAGTAAAAACTGGATGCAACGAGTGCTTGTTTCTAATGCTCTTGCTCGTCCACTACCAAAAGATAAATTAATCTTAATATGCATCTATCAAAATTATTAATGCATTTTTAAGTCCTAGAGGATACAATTTTTCCATGTAAACACATTATTTACCTTAACAACACCGTTAGATATAAGCCAGATACCACTTGGCTTGGACCCCTCCCTGTACAGTGTCACGCCACTGAGTTTCATGATTTCTTTTGTGGAAAGTTCAAGTGGTTCACGGACACTGGGAGGAAGCTCCCTTAGCAAGGGATGGGCACTAATCAAATCACTTATTTTTGGAAACTTCACCAAAGGAGGATTCCTTAGAAGCCTTTTCAAGTCAGACTGCAAGAAAATACTAAATCGTACAAAGAACTAAATAAAGTGTAGTGCATAGAATGAAGATCAATGCAACAAAAAGATACCTGGACAGCATCATGAAGATGAAGCATTTCCTTTTCTTCTAACAAGCCAACCTTCTCAAGATTTTGGATGTAATCAATCAAATGGTTTAGTACTGAGTAAGTTACTTGTCTGGTTTTGACAACATGCAAAACCTGAAAAAGTCCAGTGGGTAAACATATTGCATCGGATCCTCTGAGCTAGGGAGTATATTAATGATATTTTCATCTTTGCATGTTCTCAGCAGAAATAGAGGTATTAAAACAACGGCACCCAAATGGTTGTCTGACTGGTATACAACATTACTGATTATCAGAAAAACACTTTTTCATTAAAAAAAAAAAGAAACAAATAAAAGAAAAACAAAAGGAAAAAAAAAAAAAGAGAGAAGAAAGAGGAAAAAAATGAATTGGAAGAGAATTATTACAAAAAGTTGACAGGAAGTCAGCAGGGGCCAACTGTAAAATTCACTAATCTTACAAACCTGAGGAAAGTTTACACGAACATCTTCCAAGAATTTTCTAGCATCTTCACCTTCCACCTTGCTTTCTTCGATCACAACAGAAGCAATACCACTGTCACCTACACAATTGAGTTGGATGTTTAAGAAATTAGGAAATTGTTTCAGAAAAGAGGGAATTCCTGATGAGGTAGTAATAGACAATTGATTATGAAAATCCAAGAAAATTAGAATCATCAAGGACTATATCTCCTTTCCTTTTGCTATATAACAATGCTACTTATCCTCCAAATCATAGCAAAGGGATGCAAGATGACTAATTAACCCTGCCTCAAATTGATTAGGCTCGGCAACTATTTAGTTAGAACACAAGATCATCTAACTTTATGTATCTAAACACAGATTTAGTTTTTCAATCACCAGCAGGGTATCAGAATTACCATCACTTACATGGAAGGGAAAAAGAGTACTAATTTCCTCTTACTCTATATACATATAAATTCCAATAATAACATCCCAGTTTTCTTGAATAAACAAGAAATGCCTTTCAATTCACTAGAAACTAAAATCCAAAGCAAAGCGCTTTTCCCATAAGAGTACAAAGTGTTCATCACAAGTCACATATATTCTTCCATTCTGGCATTCTGCCAACCAAAAGTCCCATAACATTGCCCGCTTTCAACAGTTCCACAATAATGTCAAGGTCTTTCTTGCATCCAAATCACCAAGTCTCCATACACAAACAAACACATGAAGCCAAAGACACCAATGGCAGTTGAGCAGCTAGAAAAGGCAACTAACCCCATTAAACCAGTTTTACAAGCTATTCTTGAAGAACGTCATTTCACAGCCACCAATTGAGTCAGGAAAGATCACTAACCTCACTAGATTTCCAGGCCACCTCGTGCTAATGGAGTTTATTCACAGTGGTTGGTACCTTTCAACATGGTTAGATGTGGATTCAGGTGTCAGGTGAAATTCCCTTTCCTTCATTTACGTATGCATACATTCAAGGACAAGAGAGGAGACAATGCTGTAGACTTTAGTTAGCTTCAATGAGATTGAAAGTGAATTCAAAAGGGAATCTTGAGCGATGAAAAAAATTATAGAGGGATTAGTAAGAATAGTCAGAACGAATCAGGAAATCATGCAGGAAGCTTCATGTTTGACAAGTTAGTTTTAGAGATTGAAGGAGCCATTCTCAACAATAACATGGATCAAAAAGCACCTTGCTTGTTAGCATATTCAAACAACACCTATGCTTTTTAGATAATATGTACAATCACTTAGACAATTCATTGCCCATAATGGAGTGGCAAACTGCTGCGTCAATTTCAACATTTTTTCAGCTAGGTCAACTGCTGACCATGCTCATACCGTACTGATTCCTTCTTCTGGTCACTTGAATCACTCATTCAGAGTCTAACCTATGCGCTTGGTATGCCCAAGTTCTTTTCCACTTAAAATATTTGCTCCAGGAAACAAGTCTGCATTGGAGAATGTGCCTCATCCTTCATTTTTGGGCATGGTTCCACATATATTCCTATCCATTTTTCCTTTTTGACTAATTCTCTGTGTTTTAGGAACTAATTTTCTGTCCGCGCAATTGAAAATATTCTGAAGCTTTGTTTTAAGAAGGAAGAGTAATCAGCATGCACAAAGTTTATTTACTACTAACAGATGGTTAAAACGAAAAGAGTAATCAAGAGAAGACATTGTAGGAAAGAGATGAGTTTGCTGGTCAAAGAACAATTTTATAACTAGGAATGAAGTAAATAGAATATAGCAGCGCAGAAGAATTTACCAATAAAGTCGTGTAATTGCTGCCGAGCGATTTTATGGGCACGAAGAAATGCCGCACAGATGGAACACGCAAATTCCAACCTCTCCACAGTGAAATATGTAATCAATTTTTGCGGAAACATGCTTGTCTGAAGGAATTTGTAATAATTTGGGAAACTAACATTGTCTTTTAAGCCTCTCCAATCACATAACTCATTAGATGCCAAATCAATTCCTTCATCCACTGATTGCATCAAAATATTGGCAGCAGTTTGTGTTATCCTTCCCTCATCAAGCATTGCCCAGTAAGCAGCCTGGACACCTGATATGGAAATTTTATCAATTTGGCATTGTCATTACGTAGCTGGAAGAAGTTTTTATTTCCAAAAGGGATTTGAAAATGTACATTAACAATAAAATTAAGCAGCAAACACACAAGTATATCTCTCCAGTCTCAAAGAAAACAGTAAAGACCCTTCTAGTTACTAAACTTGAGTAATATCCAATTTGTTCATGGATTATTAACTTGCTAATTATAGATTGAACTTGGCATGATTAAAATTAGCATAATTTTGAAAGAAGATACCCTGGCCTCACATACATGCATGCAAATTTGCACACGGAAGGAGAGGAAAACAGGAACTAATGCATTGAGAATAAAAAAGTTCAGTAGCAGGCAAAACAAAAACAATAAAGTACAAACCATTCAAAAGGCGTACGCGTATATCTCTCAAATTTGTGGGGTCCAGACTATCGCCAGTTTCAGATGCACTGTGAGGATGCATAGGTACCCCTTCCAAATCATTTAAGCATCTTATATACCTTTTAACTGTTGGCCAGTCAACAGGTCCCAACTCCTCATCATCACCAAGATCACTAAAAGTCTTAAATGCTGAGTTCAACATTTCATACTTTGTGTAGTCCAATATACGCCTCTGTCACCACATAGTGGGATATTTATTGGTTAAAAATACAAGCAAATAATATACATATACATATATATATATATATATAAACATTAAAAAAAAGAAAAAACAGTCCATTATCTTAGGAATGGACAGTTCATTATAACAATAGTCAATGATCGAGATTATATATCAAGGAAATATACTCTGTATAACAGTAGCCAAAGATTAAACTAAAGCTTCGTCTCAAATAATCTAGTAACGAGTATGATAATATTGTTTAAAATTTATTTGTAGTTGTCGTTTGCATATCTGTGGGACTGCTCCACTGTAGATCACATAATTTTGTCTTCTCATTCTTAGAGGAGTTACCCAAGGTTTAATTCAACAGGCTCATTTAAAATAGGTTTGAATTCCTATTCTTCCTCTCATATTCTTATAGTCATTTTGTTATAGACAAAAATCCATCTTTGGAATAGTAATCTTCTTTATTATACGTTTGCAATAGGGCAGAGCCTATTTTAACTTTCCATTTTGGCCTTTTCTTTTTCTTTTCCAATAAGAAAAAGGAAAAAAAAACTGTGTATAAAAGAAGAACAAAGTTGGACCTCAGGTCCACCAGTGATGGAAAACATCAGGTCCACTAGTGATTGAAAACAACTTAACTAGGGAGCAAAAGGGAGTAAAGCAATTGAGTACTCATCTGAAACTAGATGAAGTCTATAGCGGCTTATAAGGCAATGTTAAATCTGGCCAAAATGGCAATCGTAGTGTTTTATATAAAATCAGTAAGATATTGGTCATCGCTGACCATTAGGTCTTGAACAAATAACTCTCTACACATTGCCTTATGCATAGAAAATTACGAAAGGAAAGAAATGTCACAATAATATGGATAGCCCAGAAACAGTCATGATAATATGGATAGCTCAGCAATATTTTAGATTTGCCATTTTTATTGTGCCATTCACCCCAATATCATTTGAAACATAATCATCAAACAGCTGATTTATCAAAGAGAAATGAGACAAATCAAATTACTTCAACTTAAAATAGGAGATGAAATATGCTCAAGATCAAGATAAAGCTCACTTTTGTTGCTGATAGTTTGTCCATGTCCAAAAGATGTAAAATATACTGTGTACTTGATCCATTCACAATGAGCGTCAAAAATACAATCCCACCCGTAAAGAAGACAAACTGCAAAGCTTAGAAATAAAGCTGGATGTTAAGACATATGACACATTATTATATATACACATGGTTAGGAACTCACCAAGGTTCCAGTTTCAGAGGTGATAAGCGATGAACCACCACTGGAACGCTAAAACCAAAAAAAAAAAGGGGGAGAAAAGGTAGAGGAATCAGAAACAAAATGGTAAATTTACATTATATATACAGAAATAAAACTCATGCACTGACTATCAGTCCCATTAGCTTAGATGGACAATAGATTTTTATATTTAATATGCTTGACACAAATGTGTTTATCTCTGGTCATGGAATATTACAACACTGCAAGCTACATGTTACACAGACACAGGATAAGGTACCCAAAACTGTTTGTGGATAGTTTTCTCATGTATTTGACCACAGTCTCATGAAGCACGTCCCTTGTCGAGTACCAGTGAGTAATTAGATATGTGTGAGTGCATTGATGATTGAACAAAGGTTGGTTATAAGCACTATCTAGGATAGATAAAATGTCCATAGCTATCCATCAATCATTTCTTATGAAGCAAGAAAACAGTCAACCATGAAAGTAAGATCTGACAAACAAAAACTTGGAATTTAGATTTTCCTATGTAATAGGTTATTTGTAGGAGCACTAACTTTATTCATTTTCAGCTAATCCTCAGGACAATGGCTAAATTATGGTAATAGCATTCAAAACTTGCCTTAACCGATAGTGAAAGTGACAGTGCAACAGCTCCTCGCAAGCCCGACCATATGAGAATAATAGCTTCTTTCCATTCCAAACCATAGCCAAAATTCCGCAAAACAGGATACAATGTTCCAACAACAAAAAGTCGTGAAACTTGGACAAAAATGTATAGAAGAATTAAGTAGCCCCATGAATTCCCTGTAATAAAACCAATAATGGATTACAAAATTGAAGAGCTCAGAATAGTGAGCAAAAAAACTCATAGAGTGTCAGAATTATAAAACTTTCTTATCTTAGTAAGCAAGGCATTGCTTTTCACAAGATCAAAAAATCAGAATATAATATACAAAAGAATATCTTATATTATGGACATTCAAAGTAAATACATTTTAAGGGAGATATTACCATGATTCTGAAAGATTTTGTCATTGCCGAGAATTCCTTCTGCTATAACAACACCACTGCAAAAGATAAAGAAACAACAGAGATGCCTAGTGAATACAATGAAAGCCAAGAAAATAATACAGTGCATTGGTGTTAATAGTTTTGGTGTGGGGAAGGAAGGCGGGGAGGAAGGAAGTGTGGTGTGGAGATGAATATAAATTGACAATTTCCTAAAAGTATGAGGACAAGGGAAAGCTTCTTGGCTTCCATTAGAATTTCATGACCATAGATTTTGACAGTATCCTCTTGACACATATGCAAAGACACTGGTTCATGGCTTATTCCCAGCAAAGTCAACAAACATAGATATCGTCTTCTTCAACTCAGTGAAACTGCAAAGTGGACATTGAAAACTACCCTCAAAACCGCACTCCTATTTTAAATCCCCTACTTTATCAATCCCCAAATGAACACAAAGCCAGCCAACTATGATACCTACACAAATATATCTCAAATAATAGATAAATAAATAAATAATGAAAGATATAATACCTGATGGCTGAACAGCTACAAATCAGTACTTCAAGTGTGAACTAGGAAGTTTTTAACTTACATTAAAGCTAAAATTTCATCGCATAAAAAGTCTTCCACTTGTGTTGCAAGAAATTGTAAGAACAAAATAATCAACCAATGGATGGAGATCTAGGAGGCAGCTGGTGCTAACAAATATTAGTATACTTTTAAGAATTGTTCAATTAGAATGCATCAAATAAAAATATAACGTTTCTTAAAGCTTGACATACCAATTGAAAACTTTAAAGTAATATTACTTTTACAACAAAAAGAATTTACAAGTGTATATGGTATAGTTGAAATTCTTTCTGTAATTTATTAGATTTTATCAAATAAATATAGTTTGAATTTTCTAAGAGTGAACAAGAGGCTTAGTTGGCACCACTTAGCATTCAAGTGTGGTAAAATGAACTTCCATGCATATTTATCCATACACTCTTGACAAAACCCCAAAAAAAAAAAGTTGTCAATCAAAGATTTCCACTTTATCATAATGCATGGATTGCTGCCCATAAAAGAAAATCTCAGAAGAAGCAAAGCTTCCTTCTGGGGCTGAGTGGAGTGGAGGAAATGGCTTTGTTTTTCTATTATTATTAAGCTGTCTCCAGGAAGTTGAGTGCTTCACTGTCTCAGGACTGTTATTGATCAAATAAAAAAAATAAATAAATAAGCAGCCCTTATGTTATAATTAGGGTTGGCAACTTGGTGAAAATGCTGATCTTGGATGTATAATGACAGGGAGAAGGAATTATGCATGTTTCTCACTGCTTAAATGGACACTTTAGTTTCATTAAATTACGGGAAAAAGTTTACCAAAACAGAAAATCATGCACTATTAACTGAAGCATATGTACCTTTCAAAACAGTACTTGAAGAAACTTTTAACAGACATGAAACAAGTACAAAATCATTATCTGAAAAATTTTCATCACCAAGAAAGAGAAACAATTTTTTTAAGAAAATTGCATTAATATGCTAAGTTTGAGAAAATATTTTTAAGCTTAGTTACGGCTGCAGCATGGCTTAACGTATGCACAGAGAGAAAGAGCCTGTCCTTGTGTGCTGAATCATGAATGGAATATATTGCTCATTTCTACTAGTCAAGAAAAGCAAGGAATTTAAGAAGTCTATGTTCTTACCTCAAGATGAAGATTAAAGTATTTGCAATATAAGCAACCATTTCCCTGAAAGAATTAAAACAGATCAGAGTATAAATATTAAGATTACATTAACGTAACAAAGCAAGAACAAAATGTTCACATGTTACATCTAAAATATTTGCACAAGATGAAGCTACTCCAATCAAAATATCTCACACATACCCTGGTGGTTATGGTGCAAATGGATGCTGTTTTCTTCTGTGCTTTGAGAACATATTTAGCAATTAAGTTATAGCAGTGATCCTTAGAATCTTAAAATGCCCTTAACATTATACTCTACAATACATGAGTAGCAAACTCTTGGTCAATCCACATTACTTAATTTTCATTTTTCTTTTTTCTGTTTTCGATTTTGTGAGTGTGATTGTTTTTCATCCAACAGTGGCCTACAATTGAAATGCAAGTATAGCAGAAAACCTTTCACATTATATTAACTTTTCAGATTTAATCCTACCAGACTGATGGACATTTTAAGTGAAAGTAAGTCCATCATGAGCTCATAAGGGTTTCAAATCCTAGACTTTTTTTTTCCCCTTCCTCTCATATTTTGGCTCCAGTGAAGACAGTTTAACTACTTCCCAAAAGTAGCCAACCAGTTCTAATTTCACTTTTGTTCCTCTCCAGTTTTATCACTATTCTTTCTTATTCCCCTTTCGGCTTTTCAAACAAGACAAAGGAGTACATCAATATGATATTCAGGTCAATGACGCCTAACAAGAGAAAAAAAGAATGTGGGGACACAAATCTAATATTGAGCAAAAGAATCCTGATGGTGTGCTGCAATTTGACCGTCAGCACGGTAACAGTGCAAGAGCCTCTATACTCCAGTAATAGCTGATGTTTTTCTACTTTCGCTATAAATCTTTATAAAAAGGGTAACGCAATGAGGTCACTATATCTTTCTAATTACTTCAATCCCGCAGCAGAACAAATAAATTGAAATGAAAAGGGTAGCAGAAAGGACTAGCATGGCAGCAGTTTCTGTGCTCCTAGTTGCAAAATTCTTCAATAAATAGCTAGTTTACCTTATATTAGACAACTTTTGTTTCACAAAATACAATCACTTTCATTTCATATCAGGACTCTTTTTATGATATAAGTTTGCAGACATTGATGTTATCTCTGGTTTTCACAAAAAAATGAGACAAGAGCAAGCCAGCAAACACAGCATAACCCTTTTTGGAAACATAAGACCTCAAAGTATCTTGTGGCTTTCCCATCATAACTTATATCAATGTCATTAAGCATCAAGGGAGGGTGGTTCACATGCATCGCCAACATACTTTAACTTTTGTTGCCCCAAAAAAAGTGGGGGGAAAAAAGCTACATTGCCAAGTTTCAATATCAAATATGCTAACTTTGTAAATTTGATACACAGAAAAACTCCGCTTTTCATCATTGAATTTATAAATCAGAAAGATTAATTAAAATTAAAGCATAAAAGGTGCTAGGCGTACCAAAAGTAATGCAAGCTTTGCTGACTTTCACCCTTAAAGGCTGTCCTCGCAACTGCAGCATAAAACCTATCAACAGAAATAATCAAGAGGTATCCTTTCCTCAAGTCCAAAGAAACTACTAAGATTAATTCTACTTACATTCCTAAAGTCATTACTGTCAGAACACCAGAAACATCAGCTCCTTCCTGAGCCTATCACATGAAAATGCTAATCAGGCTTTTCATACATTACAGATGACAGTTAATTTTTTATAAAATATTCCATAATAGCAAAACTAGAGAAGCTGCTTGAATATCAAAATTTTTTAATGGAATATAAATAAACATATAAATATTTTTTTGTTGATGCCTCAAGGAAAAATGCTACCCATACATCTAGATTGAGAAAAAGCTGCACGCTCGATGAGGTATAAACATAAAACACTAAAATTGCTAGTGAAGTATGTCTCTCAATTAATTGCAAATCATGGTGCCTTAAATATTCAAAACTTTACAATCTGACAAACAAGCAGAAGTTTTGGCCCTGTTTCAGGGGATCTTTCTCGGTGCACCCATGGTGAAGAAAGTTGAACTTAAATTATTTCTTAATTGTATTGAGGTTCACAACAATAGTTTTTTGACAACTTTCACAACAATAATAATTGACATGTTAACAAGATCATAAGAAAAGGTAGCATGATATGTTAACCAGATCATAAGAAAAGGTAGCATGATATGTTAACCAGATCATAAGAAAAGGTAGCATGACATGTTTGGAAAGGAAGGTACCGTGAAGAAAGCTATGTAGCTCACAGCAAGTGTCAGTGCAATCTCTATCACTGTATCATTGAAAATAAATCCAAGCCACAAAACTGATGCAATCCCAAAAGCAAGACCCATGCCTACACTGGACAAAGAAAAGTGTCTTATGACCAAACTATAGTCTAATCACCTGTGCACAAGGAAGGGTTGAGAGATACATACGCTCCAAGCGAGACCTGAGCTAAAAATTTGATTATGGCACCCCAGCCAAAGCTCTTACCGAGGACCATTTGAAAGAATAGCTGGTAGACCACAATCGCTGTCCTGGTAAAAAGTGTATATAAAGAATATCAACTATGCAGAAGGTGATGTATCCTGAATTAATTGATGCATTTGAACAACGTGCTTATTCAACTATTAAGATACCCATAAAGATGTACATAAAAGAGCACAACAGGAGGTCAACAATGAAAAATACCCGTCATTCATTAAGGATTCTCCTTCAATTATTGTATTCAGCTTTTTGCTCGCACCAAGCTCTTTCAGTAGAGCAACTACAGCCACCGGATCAGTAGCACTGAGAAGCCCCCCAAGCAACAACGATGTTTTCCAACTCCAATCATATGGAAAAGTGAGCTGCAGAATGATATTTCAGATGCTATATGGAAAGATGAGTTGAACAAGAGGAAGAAGAAGTTACTGTCCAAGAAGTTGCAATGCACGGTACCTTCAAAGCAGCTCCAAGAAAGAAGGTTGAGATCATAACTCCTGGACCAGCAAGTAGGATCATTTGCACCAAACACCTCTGCACAGAAGAAGCTTTTAATCATTTACCTCATGAGTTGACTGAACCAAAAGAATGCCAAAAACAAAAGTGAAGATTACAGTACATTAAGAGAGCACATGCATGGAAGCCTAAAGGGTTAGCAAAGAAAGCATAGCATAGAAAATAAATTAAACAAACCTTAATTTGGTGGACTTCCATTGCAAAAGAACTCTCAAAAAGAAGAGCAGGAAGAAAAACAGCCAGTAGAAGGTCAGGATCAATACTTGCCCCTGAATGCGTATTTTACAACAGCATCAATTGAACGATTAATTACAACTAAGCTAACATTCGAATGCCAAGCAACAGAAGAGAACAACTAATTTGATCTAACAAACTTACAAAGACGAATCCCATCTCCAATCTTTCCCAATTGATGACTTGTCCCATACTCTGCCCCGCCAAAAAAAAAAAAATGAAGGAGATTAGTTAAATATCCAAATTCAAATTGAATTGAATTAAAAAAATATTAATAATAATGGAAGACGAAAAAAGAGGAACCTAGAGATCCAAGAGCAATTCCGATGATAAGAAGAGCAACGGTGTAAGGAACTCTGGTTCCACGGAGTAAATGTCTGCAAGCAATCCCAAGCACCAAACTTATTCCCACAAAAATGACAGCGTCTGTTGGATTCCCTTCACTTGAGCTGCTGCCCCCGCCGCTCTTTTGTTCCTCCTCCAGTGTTCTGTACGGAAGCTGAAGCAGCCCCTCACTCACGCTCTCCATTCTCTCTCTCTCTCTCTCTCTCTCACAGAGACAAATTCTCACGCCAAAATGTGTATGCATGCATAAATACGCTCTCTCTCTCTCTCTCTCTCTCCTATGCTGCCACGGAACGGCTGTTAATCAAGTTCACTCCACTCTCTTTCCGCCTGCAGCAAACTCGTTAAATTCTCGTGTTATTTTTTGGAAATTTTTATTTGCTTCACTTTCTGCTGAGTAACGGACAGTCACCCTTGTCACGCTACCCAGAAGTACTTTACAGAGCGGTAATAGAAAGAAATATCAGTTGTGGGCTATCTTACGTATTATCAATTCGAGTGTTAGCACCTGATTCTTCAGTTATGTTTCATTGATTTTGCTATTTATTTACACATTTGTTTTCATAACAGTAAAGCAGTTAAGCCCTGACGCAATACTAGACATTTTCTCCATAAATTTCCAGCAGTTAGGCAAATGTTATTTTGGTTTTTAATCAATTGAAAGTTTATATTATTTTTTTAAGTTAGATTTGAGGAATTTACTCGGATCGCGCAGTGTGCTGGCACATATTTTGGATTAAGCTCTCTGACCTTATTTTATAAAATTAATTTATGGTACCGAAATAATTGAGGGCGGCGAATTCAAACAAAAATCACTTTTGTTTTAATATTCGGATTTACCGTCTGCTGCTTAGCTGTGATTACGATAATCTCGTCCTCCTTTTTTGGCTCCTTGTGCACGTTTACTACCATGATTCGATCGTACAAATTTATTAACATATAATTTGTGTTTGTCCCGCAGATTTTTTTTTTTTTTTTCAAAATTACGATTTACGACTTGTCCTATTCAATCACGGATCATAAAATTTTTATTTAATTGTGTTGTTCAACGGTGGTTTTGATTATGAAATAGACAAATGTAGTAGTCAAGTTGATATTGAACTTCTTTTCTTTTCTTTTCTTTTTTTTTTAACTTTTTTCTAATTAAAAAAAGAGAACTTCTTTTCCCTGTCCATTGATTTGGTCAAGTTTAGTGAGACCGTTGCTGAGGTCCAAACACAATAATGTGTTCGTTGACCGAATGTAATTCGTGGATCAAATTCATTAGATAAAGAAGCCCATCAATTTATTTGAGATTCTGATTTTTATTTTATTTTTTAATTTATTTTCATTTCTCAACTTTCAGCCATCCAATCTTTATTATTATTATTTTTTGAAAGAACTGCATCACAATATATACCAATCTGATTGTGTAATTATGGCGCCGTTTATTTAATTACCAAGTAGTATAAATATTTGTAAGGCAATAGGGTCACACGAACGCTACTAATATGATTCTTGTACCCAAAAAAAGAAATTTTTTTTTGACTTCGTACACTCTATTTATATATATATACATATATACTAGTTGCCAAAATATATTGGATATATAATTGCACTCTAGGAGCATCGAGGACAATCACTTTTTATTGTAGGACTTGTTTGGGGGATATATTTCGACGAGACCAGTCGTGACGAGCAGATACCTGGTAGCAGAGTGTACTTCGGCGAAGACCAGCTGTGATGAGCAGACATCTGGTAGCAGGATCTCGCGAGCAAGTATATACTATAAGAATTTGGCACCAGGGGAGCAGGAGCAGGAATATTCTGCTCGCCCACGAATGCACCATCCGCAAGGTCGATCCTCTGTTAGAAGCATAAAGCCATTCCAGCTAAGGCTTGAGTCGAGGAGACCCGGTCAATGACAGTTGGCGAGACGTGCTCTCCAACCCGAGAATCAAGGCACGAAGGCCATACAACCACCCACGGTTACAGAAGTGGGACATCCACTTTCGAGAGGTGGGAGAATAACGGGCGCGAATGGAGGGAAGGTCGGAGTTCGGGTGAGGCCTATAAAAATGAAGCCAACGAAGGTAAAAGGGTTAGAATTTTTGACATTATAACAGAGATAAAGAAAGCTCTAAAGATCTGAGACTAAAAAGAAAGCCATAAGATTTGTGGCTAGCGTTCCCAGAACCTTCATTTCTAACTTGCGCGTCGGAGGGTTTACGCCGGGGAAACAACCGGCGTACTCTAACCTGCTTCTGTGTACGCAGGAACTTCTGAAGAAGAAGCCTTACGAGGAGAGATCCTGACCGAGGTGGAGTTGATCGAGCAGAGATCCTGGTCGTAGAAAGAGAGCAACCAGAATCTCGCATCAACATTTTGGCGCCGTCTGTGGGGAGCTGAGCAAAAAGCTTCTGTTGACAGCAAGAAGAGGAGTAAAGCAAGTGGAAAAACAATGGAGGCAGGAGGAAGTAGTGCACAAGGGGGTGATATGAGGCTTAACGATTCCGTGACGCTAAGGGAGATAGCCAGTGAAGCACGAGAAAAAGTCATGTTTGACAGGATGGAACGGATGGAAAAGCAGATGGAGACCCTGACAACCATCCTACATGAGCTGCGGAGTGAACGAAGGGGAACCCAGGAGGAAAGGGTGAGAGGTGGTGGAGTGGCACCAGGTCACGATTGTACGAGGAGAAGTCAAACCACCAGAAGATTTGGTGGTGAGAGATGTAACTTATGTTAACATATATGTTTCCATAGTATTGATTTTGATGATAACAAACAAGATTAAGAATGATTAATCTTTTAAGCCCAAATTATTTAATATTTTTTTAAATAAATCATTATTTTTACATTATAAAGGTTTTATATTTAATGGAAAAATGATTTTATGAAATTGATTGTTTTTATTCTTTTTAAATAAATCATTATTTTCACATTATAAATGTTTCATATTAATGGAAAAATGATTTTATGAAATTGTTTGTTTTTCAAAGTTTATGGTTTATTTGAAAGAATTTTGAAAACTTTGAAATAAATAAGTATTGCTTGAAATTTTGGTAAAGGACTTATTTGAAAAATATCATAGTATTTTTGGCTATATCATAATTTCAGAAAGTTTTGGGATTACCAAAGCATTACTTAGAAATTCTGAAATTGGACCTATTTGCAAAGTTTCATAACGTTTTGGGCCTTAATACTATTTTGTAAAGTTTTGGGATCAAATTGTAATTTTGGAAAATATTTCACTGTAGCAGTTCACTGTAGCAAGCGGAAATTCGGATCCTGACAAACGGAAATCCGGTTGTTGGCAGTAAGCTTCTGAGCATAAGCGGAAATCTGAATTTGGCAAAGCGACGTACCGGATGTTCAAAAATTCAAAATTGTGGCTGTAACGGTAACATTAAGCGGAATTCCGGATGTCCATAACCGGTAATCCGGTTACGACCAAAATATGCATAACGGCTAGTTTTTTAGCTCAAACTATATAAACTCAAAACCAATTCATTTTTGGTAACCCAAGCAAGCAAGAAAAAGTGCACACAACATATATTAAGCTTCAACTTCGTGAATCATCATTCATTAAATCATCTTTGCTCTTCAATTTGTATATCCACTCTTAAAGAGAGATTGATTGTTGTATTTTTCATTTCACATCAAATTGTGAGAGTGCAAGTGTGAGAAACACTTGGGGTGAAGAGATTGGAGATATAATCTCTTGCTGTAAAGGTTCATTGACACCTTGAAGTCAATTGTAATCGTTTGAAGCCTTGGAAAGGCTTGGATAGTGAAATCCTCAAGCCCGGTGTGCTTGGAGGCGTGGACGTAGGCGGGGATTGCCGAACCACATAAAAATCCTTGAGTTTGCTTTCTCTTCCCTTGCTATTTAATTATTGTACTTTGATTGAACTTATTGCTTTCAATTTTTATTAAGACATTAGATTGCTTGTTGTGTGGATTTGCTAGGATAATTTTTAAAATTCCAATTCACCCCCCCTCTTGGGTTGCACACTTATATTTCAATTTATCTCTGTGGGGAGAAATTCATAGAGAGGAAGAGCAATCCCCAGCAAGACAGATTTTTTATGAGGACGACGGGGTGGTGAATGCAGAGGAAACAGAGCTCAGGCAACACTTACATGATATAGAGCAAGAGCAGAATCAAGTTGCAGCACATGACCCTGGTCGTGCAGTGCAGTTGGAGGAGGAAGTGCGCAGACTAGCGCAGGTAATTGATGACATGCAAGGAAGGAGCAGAGCTCCTGGTTGGAGGATAATGCTGGACGGAGAATCACCGCTCGCGGCAGAGATCATGAGGGTAGTCATTCCAAGAGATTTTTGCCTCCCAGACCTTAGATATTCGGGACGAACTGATCTGTTGGTGCACATAGAGCGCTTCAACGACATAACCGGGGTGCAATGATTATCTTAAACCCAAAGGTGCAGGGTGTTCCCACTATCCCTAGAGGGATGTGCACACGAGTGGTACAGGAAACTTCCTCGGAGGAGTATTAAAACTTTCGAGCAGATGTGCCAGAAATTTGCAGAGCAGTTTCGTGGGGCAATGGCACCAAAAGATGACATGATGGAGTTGAAAAGCGTGAAGCAGGGGGAGCAAGAAACCCTTCAAGAATTCATCAAGAGGTTTCATCGTGCTGTCCTCGATTTGGGAGCCTTCAACCATCCTCAGGCATTAAGGGGATTGAAAGAAGGGGTGAAGATAGGAAGGCTATGGTACAACTTGAGAAGCCCAGTTATTCAGATGTATGCAGCCGCATACGAGCAGACTAAGAGGGACATAGAGATTGAGGAAGAAAAGACCGCACGGATTAAGACAGACCAGCTAGAAGGGTTGAGAAAGAAAGAGAAGAGAGCATTACCAAGGAATGGGCCGATCAGGAGGAGGGACCACTAGGCCTCAGGTAGTGGTGCAGGAGGTCGGGTAACCGCTTACCAGCCTCATCAGAGGTTACCACAGTATCAGCGCAGCAGGGCGTAACCTCCTCGCTCACCAGCTAGGGAGCCTTGGAGAAGGCATGACTCGGCATATGGTGGTCTTCATCCACACTTCCACGGTAGTAGAGAGAGCAGAGCAGAAGCGCTGCCACCGCCTCCAACTCAAAACGGCGTAAATAGAGAAAGGGCGGTGCACATGATCGACCAGAACCAGGACTATGGGCGGTATACTTCCTTGAAGATGTCCCTGGACGAGGTGTACGAGGCCATAAAGGACCGGGGACTACTGTACCTTCCTGCCCCAATAACAAAGCTACCCAGCAGGAGGGATAAGGGACGATATTGTAAGTTCCATGGCACTCATGCCCATACCACTACAGAATGCAGAGATCTCAAGACCCAAGTTGAAGATTTGGTGAGAAATCGGTACCTGGACGAGTTTATAGATGAGACTTTCCCGATGGTGGTCTCGACATGTGAAGGGGAGTAGAGTGACAGAAACTTGAGGCGCGAGCAGCCTACAGTAAAGGTGATAGCTGGAGGCCCAACATTAGCCGAAGATTCCAACAGATTGAGGAAGAATTATGCTAGATACGCCATGACTAGTAAAGAGGTGTTCTTCAACACCCCAGCAGCCAAATGAGCAAGAGTCAGGCAAGTGCCAATCATATGGACAGATGAGGATGAAGAAGAGATTCTATACCCCCACGAGGATGCTTTAGTTATCAAGGCCACTGTTGCTATCAAGAAGTTTGATCGGATACTGGTTGACACAAGGAGCTCAGTTGATGTGTTGTTTAAGTCAACTCTGGAAGAGATGGGAATAGCAGACCTGAAGTTGGAATACACCAATACCTCCTTGAAGGGGGTTTGGAGGAGGAAAGTTGGTCCCTCTGGGCGTGGTTGAACTGCCTATCACGATTGAGAGCTCCTCGATAGAAAGAACTATGATACTGGATTTTGTGGTGGTGGATGAAGAAGGTCCTTTCCAGATGATCCTAGGTCGGCCATTTCTGAGGATGAGCAAAGCGGTACTATCCAATCATTATCTAGCTCTCAAGTACCGGGTGAATTAGGTAATTGGAGTGGTACGAGAAGACCAGAGAATCGCACGAAACTGTTACTCCTCGACAGCAATAGAAGCAATACAGATAACATCCCTTGATACCCAAGTGGAAAACAAGAATGGCAGACAAGAGCCTGTAGAAGAGCCGGAGACAGTAAGCCTGGGACCAGAGAATTCGGGAAAAACGATCAGAATCGGGTCGAGACTTAAAGAAGAGCAGAAGCAGGAGTTGGTGCAATGCTTGTGGGCTCATGCAGATGTGTTTGCTTGGACACATGAAGACATGCCAGGGATTGATCCTGAGGTCGCATGTCATAAACTGGCAATAAAGAAAGGCGCTCGGACAGTAAGGCAGAAAAAGAGGTGCTTCAACCAGGAGAGGTATGAGGCTATAAATAACGAGGTGGAGAAGCTCTTGAAAGCAGGGTTCATTCGGAAAGTCAATTATCCTGAGTGGATATCGAATGTGATGTTAGTAAAAAAGGCTAATGGCAAGTGGATGATGTGTGTGGATTTTACGGACCTCAACAAGGCATGCCCGAAAGATAGCTTTCCCTTACCAAAGATTGACCAGCTTGTAGACTCGACAGCTGGACATGGCCTGCTCAGCTTCATGGACGCATTCTCAGGATACAACCAAATCCCTATGTTCGAGCAGGATGAAGAGAGCACGGCATTTATTACTAACCAGGGTCTGTTCTGTTATAGGGTAATGCCGTTCGGTCTTAAAAATGCGGGGTCCACGTACCAGAGGCTGGTGAACAAAGTCTTTAAGCCGTTGATTGGGAGAACAATGGAGGTGTACGTGGACGACATGATAACTAAGTCGAAAATTTCGAAGGAACATGTCGAGCACCTCGAGGAGACATTCGCACTTTTGAGGAAGTACAAGATGAAGCTCAACCCGGAAAAGTGTGCTTTTGGGGTCGAGTCAAGGAAATTCCTCGGATTCATGGTGAGTCATAGGGGGATCGAGGCAAATCCCGAGAAGATCCAGGCGATCGTTCAGATGAGGTCTTTTCTTAACCTGAAGGAGATGCAGAGCCTTACGGGGAGGCTGGCGGCATTGAGCCGATTCATATCCAAGGCTACAGATAAGTGTCAGCCATTCTTCCAAGTGATAAGGAGAGGGAAGAAAACAGAATGGACCCCAGAATGCGAAGAGGCCTTTCAGAGCTTGAAGCAATACTTACAGCAAGCACCTCTACTGTCCACACCAAGGGATGAGGACAAATTATCTTTGTATTTGGCTGTATCAGATCGTACCACAAGTTTTGTTCTGGTGAGAGAGGAAGAAGGGGTTCAGTATCCGATATACTACACCAGCAAGGCCCTGATCGACGCTGAGACCCGATACCCACCGTTGGAGAAATGGGCACTCGCTCTTGTGGTCGCTGCTCGGAAGCTGAGACCGTACTTTCAAGCATTCCCCGTCTCGGTAATAACAAACTAGCCGTTGCGTAAAACCCTACACAAGCCGGATGCCTCTGGTCGGCTCGTGAAGTGGACTATAGAGCCGAGCGAGTTCGACATTGATTACAAACCCCGAGCAGCGATAAAGGCGCAAGCAATGGCCGATTTCGTAGCAGAATTTACAGAGCGTGAAATATGTTTGGACCAGCCGGATATTGCTAAGACAGCAGCGAAGCCCGAGTATGGCAGATGTCTGTAGATGGGTCATCAGGGGAGCAATGATCAGGAGCAGGAATTGTCTTGGAAGGCCCAGAAGGGGAGGAGATCTCTTATGCTGTAAAGTTAGAATTCGCAGCCACAAATAACCAGGCAGAGTACGAAGCCTTGATAGCAGGTTTGGAATTGGCTAAGGCCGTGAAAGCAGATATAGTGAAGATCAGAACTGATTCCCAGCTGGTTGCGAATCATGTCAGTGAAAGATTTCAACCGAGAGATGAGAAGATGGAGCAGTACCTGAAGATAGTCAGGCAGATGATGGGGAAATTTGAAGCAGTAGAGGTGATACAAATCCCCAAGGAGCAAAATAGTCGAGCAGATATTTTGGCCTGGATGGCAGCGGTAGCAGACCCAAAAATGCTAAAGTCGATACCGCTGGAGGTGAAGTCCAGCCCGAGCATCGAGCAGAATCTGGAGGTGCTGTGGATAGAACAAAAATGCTCGTGGATGGATCCGATAATTTCATACCTTAGAGACGGGGTATTACCACCAGATAAGCTGCGAGCTCGGAAGATTAGAGCTCAGGCCTCGAGATACACGATGATTGATGGGGTACTATATCGGCGAGGGTATACGCTACCGTTCCTTCGGTGTTTGGATGAGGACGACGTGGACTACGTACTGAGAGAAGTACATGAATGAATTTGCAGAAACCATTCTGGTGGGAGGTCCCTGGCCCACAAGGTTCTAAGGCAGGGATATTTCTGGCCGACAATGCACCAGGATGCGCGGAAAAGACCAGGAGCTGTGTAAGCTGCCAAAGTTTTGCAAGTTTCTCCAACCAACCACCAGAGAAGCTCACCTCCATGGCCTCCCCTTGGTCATTTCCTCAATGGAGAATTGATCTGATCGGCCCGTTGCCAAAGGGACGAGGAGCTGCAACACATGCAATAGTTGCGATAGACTACTTCACGAAGTGGATAGAGGTAGAAGCCCTTAGCAGGATCACAGAGAAAAAGACAACAGACTTCGTGTGGAGAAACATGGTCTGTCGGTACGGGATCCCTTATATCTTGGTAACGGATAATGGCAGGCAGTTCGATAATTACAGCTTCAGGGATTTCTGTCAGAATCTCGGGATATAGTTGAAATATTGCTCGCCTGCTCACCCACAGTCTAACGGGCAAGTAGAAGCAGCCAACAAGACGATCAAGAGGCTTTTAAAAACCAGGCTTGGAGCAAAAAAGGGTGCTTGGGTTGATGAGCTATCAGGTGTACTATGGGCGTACAGGACAACCCATAAGACAGCAACCGGGGAAACTCCATTCGCCTTGGCCTTCAGACACGAAGCGATTGTACCAGCCGAGATAGGAACAACCACGCACCGGACAGATCATTTTGATGAGCAAGAGAACAACGACCAGATGTGCCTGAATCTGGATTTGCTAACCGAGAAGATGAAACAAGCATTGAGGCAATCATCTATTTACCACCAGAGGGTTGCTCGGTACTACAACCAGAAGGTGAATGTACGACAGTTCAAGGTCGGAGATTGGGTGTTGAGGAGAGTGAATCAGAACACGAAAGACTCGGCCCAGGGAGTACTCGGACCAAATTGGGAGGGGCCATATAGGGTCAAGCAGCTAGTTGGACCCGGAGCTTACAAGCTGGTTCGCACGGATGGCCATGAGGTGAAACGCCCATGGAACGCGGCACACCTCAGGAAATACTTCCAGTAAGACTTGTTCATGTTTTAAGGTTATTTTTGTTCGTGCTCGTTGTTTTTTATTTTTATTTCTTATTTCAAAGCAATCTCATGTAAGTCGAATTCAATAATAAGTGAATCAATGAGGAATTTCAGTCAATTGTACTGTTCAAGAATTTACTAAGGCATGCAAAGGCTCACCAAGTCTCAAAGCCTGTCTTATGGCGAGACCAGAAGCCAAGCGTGCCAGGATCTGCTCGACCAAGCGAAGGCGAGCAGACTCTCAAGCATTGAAAAATTTACTAAGGCATGCAAAGGCTCACCAAGTCTCAAAGCCTGTCTTATGGCGAGACCAGAAGCCAAGCGTGCTAGGATCTGCTCGACCAAGCGAAGGCGAGCACACTCCCAAGCATTGAAAAGTTTCTAAGGCATGCAAAGGCTCACCAAGTCTCAAAGCTTGTCTTATGGCGAGACCAGAAGCCAAGCGTGCCAGGATCTGCTCGACTAAGCGAAGGCGAGCAGACTCCCAAGCATTGAAAAGTTTCTAAGGCATGCAAAGGCTCATCAAGTCTCAAAGCTTGTCTTATGGCGAGACCAGAAGCCAAGCGTGCCAGGATCTGCTCGACCAAGCGAAGGCGAGCAGACTCCCAAGCATTGAAAAATTTACTAAGGCATGCAAAGGCTCACCAAGTCTCAAAGCCTGTCTTATGGCGAGACCAGAAACCAAGCGTGCCAGGATCTGCTCGACCAAGCAAAGACGAGCAGACTCCCAAGCATTGAAAAGTTTCTAAGGCATGCAAAAGGCTCACCAAGTCTCAAATCCTGTCTTATGACGAAACCAAAAGCCAAGCGTGCCAGGATCTGCTCGACCAAGCGAAGGCGAGCAGACTCCCAAGCATTGAAAAGTTTCTAAGGCATGCAAAAGGCTCACCAAGTCTCAAAGCCTGTCTTATGGCGAGACTAAAAGCCAAGCGTACCAGGATCTGCTCGACCAAGCGAAGGCGAGCAGACTCTCAAGCATTGAAAAATTTTCTAAGGCATGAAAAGGCTCACCAAGTCTCAAAGCCTGTTTTGTGGCGAGACCAAAAGCTAAGAGCGCCAGGATCTGCTCGATCAAGCGAAGCCGAGAAGACTCACAGGCATTAAAAAGTTGCTAAGGCACACAAAGGTTAAGTCTCGAAGCCTGCTCTGTGACGAGACCAGAAGCCAAATAAATAAATAAACCAAAACTCCAATACGAGAAGGCAAACAAGAACAATTTTATTAAGCTTCTAATAGTCTGCAAAGTTGCTACATACAATGTTCAAAAAATAATTACAACACAAGACAAGTTTAGGAAGACGGCGGGTCAGTAAGCCGAGCAGCCTCAGTTGGCTGTTCCACCTCAGGTGCAGGGGGGGTATCACCAGTTGCGTCTGGGGGGGTACTCGCCTCACCAACATCAGCAGGGGCAACACGATGAGGAGAGTTGTCCTCCTCAACCACAATTGGTTCCACCTCTTGGACATCCTCTTTTGCTGCCTGCTCGTCCATGTGTTGAGCAATACCAGCTACAAGGTCATCCATCTTCAGATCAGGGTGTTGCTTTCCAAGGATGGCTATGATGCAACGATAGGAATGTCGAAGTCCCTGGTCGTATTGGTTTTCAGCTTCTTTCTCCAAGTTCTCGACCTGAACCCGGTGGGAATCGCGGAGAGATTCGAGCTGAGCCTCATACATAGCCTTCTGCCTTTGCAGATCTTCCTTGACCTTAGTCAGCTCTTCCTCGAGAGTAATGGCATTTGCTTGAGCAAGAGATTTTCGCTCTAACAGCTTCAGATTCTCGAGATTCAAGTCTCCTACTTTCTTCTCGGCAGCGTCGGCTTTGGTCATCGCCGATTGAATGTCCTCCTTCATCTTTCGGTCGTAACGGCCAACCTTGGCCTTGTAGTAAGTGGCCATGCAGCTGAGGTAGAAGGCGCTATACTGCATGGCCCCCACTAGCTCACCCAGGGTGCAGCCGTCAAAGTCCTCCAAGTTCTTCTTGCTCACGAGTTTAGAAAGCTCGTTCATATAGGGGACCAAATGCTCGGCCCGATTATCAGATAAACGGGGTCTTGGCCCAACTAGAGGGGAAGAGGAAGCAGGATCAGTGGCTGCTCCACTAGTTTCTTCAGTTTTGGCAGGAGGAGGTGGTAGAGTCTTCAAGGGGAGAACCTGCTGCCCAACGTTCACCCGCTTCGCAGTGGGAGCATCTTTATTCTGGTCCCGCTTGGCAACTTGAGGTCAAGGACGTTTCAGAGTCAGAGCCCCGATCACAGTGTCCTCCATCCCAGAGTCAGTGGTCACCAAACGAGACTCGAGCAGGAATTGGCCAGTACAACTTCGACCCGTTTGAGCTGGTCGGGTTTGAGTGGGAAGTGAACACCCCAAGAACCTGCAATACGAACAGACATTTGGTTAGAGACAAACCAGTAAAGTAAGAACAACTATGAAGACAAGACATCTAAAGCGAGCAGGCAACCTGGGACTACGAAACGGGGTGGGACGCGATAATCCTTCCCGTCAATATGTGCAACTTGACCCCAAGGACCCCCAACAAAAAAGAATTTTTTCTTCCAATTCCCACCACCACCTATTAGAAGATCGGTTATGGGTTTCTTGGTTTTAGCGGTTGATTGGAAGTAATACAAGCCGGCATCTTTGGGGCTGTTTTTCAGCTGGTACATGTGCTTCACCTCATCAACTGTGGGCTCGCTTTGGCAACATTTGTCCCACAAGATGAACAGACCAGAGAGTACTCTCCACTCGTTGGGGTTCAGCTGACCAAGAGCTAAATTTAGCCCGTTGAGTATTCGGGCAAAGTAGGGTTGCAAGGGACACCTCAACCCATACTTAAAACTCTCAAGAAACAGAGTAACATATCCCCTAGGAGGCCGGCTAGGAGTATCCTTCTTTCCTGGGACCTTAAGAGGTATTTCATCAGGAAATATCATACCTAACCCGGAGGTCATGGAGCTCGTCAAATGTGGTCATGCACGTGATGAAATCAATGGCGTAATCCTGTGAATGGGCTCTACCTCCTACTGTACTCCTCACTTCTGGTCGCGATGTTTCTGGTGAGGGCATCTCACCAGAATCACCTCCATGGTCCTCACTCAGGGTGTCTTCTGAGCCAGATGATCCCTCATCACCGTTATTTCGGATCGAAGAGGTTGTTTGGGGGGACATTCTCCTAGCACTAGTCCCAACACTAGATCTAATGTGTTTTAAGGGAATCCCGGGGTCAAAGGCAGCATCGACGAGCAGACTGGGTAGGACGTCTAACTCGTCGTCATCAACCTCAATGATTTTCTCTTTACCTTTCGACATTCCCTAAGCTATAACCCGACCACCACCACCAACTATTACCCAAGCAAAACAGAGAGAAAAGAGATATCAACAACTATCAAAGACCGAGGAAATAAGAGTAATACCTGAAGTAGTGGCTCAGTCGGAGAGAGTGGCTCAGTCGAAGGGAGACAGGGATGGATGCTTTTATGCCGAAACTCGTTCGCCGGAGAAACAGACGTGGAGTAAACGACGAGTTTCTCGTTTGGGGGTTTTGAATGTTCCTAATGAGGAACAACCCCTTGGGCTGCCAGCATTTAACGGCACCAAATCCCAAGGGTTTCGTAACCCTTGGTTTGAAATTCAAATGGAGGGATAGATTTCTGCCACATCACCTCATCCGTAATTAAATGCGACACGACTCTTGGCAGCCTTTTCCTGCCCTACGCAAGCCAGAACCGTTGAGTTTCTATTGTCGGCTCACTATGTTACCCAACACCAGAAACTGGGGGACTGGTGTTTGGGGGATATACTTCGACGAGACCAGCCGTGACGAGCAGATACCTGGTAGCAGAGTGTACTTCGGCGAAGACCAGCTGTGATGAGCAGACATCTGGTAGCAGGGCTCGCAAGCAAGTATATACTATAAGAATCTGGCACCAGGGGAGCAGGAGCAGGAATGTTCTGCTCGCCCACGAATGCACCATCCGCAAGGCCGATCCTCTGTTAGAAGCATAAAGCCATTCCAGCTAAGGCTTGAGTCGAGGAGACCCGGTCAACGACAGTTGGCGAGACGTGCTCTCCAACCCGAGAATCAAGGCACAAAGGCCATACAACCACCCACGGTTACAGAAGTGGGACATCCACTTTCGAGAGGTGGGAGAATAACGGGCGCGAATGAAGGGAAGGTCGGAGTTCGGGTGAGGCCTATAAAAAGGTAGCCAACAAAGGTAAAATAGTTAAAATTTTTGACATTATAACAGAGATAAAGAAAGCTCTAAAGATTTGAGACTAAAAAGAAAGCCATAAGATTTGTGGCTAGCATTCCCAGAACCTTCATTTCTGACTTAAACGTCGGAGGGTTTACGCCGGGGAAACAACCGGCGTACTCTAACCTGCTTCTGTGTACGCAGGAACTTCTGAAGAAGAAGTCTTACGAGGAGAGATCCTGACCGAGGTGGAGTTGATCGAGCAGAGATCCTGGTCGTAGAAAGAGAGCAACCAGAATCTGGCATCAACAGGACTTATCACTTTTTTGTCTAATTATTGAAGTTGAGAATTCAAGTGTTTTGTAAATCATTTGTGTTGTAAATCTGGAGCCGCCTATGTTGCAATAGTTGCAACATACAACAACTTTTGTCCTTTTATGTTTGATTACACTACACTATCTTATATTTTCTGCAAAATTCAATAGCCACTAAAAGTAATAAACTTTTACATATAAATCCATTTTTAGAATAAAATGACATTTGAAAAGAATTTTAATTTATTATTATTATTATTATTATTATTATTATTATTATTATTATTATTATTATTATTATTATAATTATTATGATTATTATCATTATTATTATATAAGATTATTGCTATTAAATTTTATTATTTTTATTTATTTTAATTATTATTTATGATTATTGCTGTCATTATCATTATTAAAATTTATTACTTTTATTATTTTAATTGTTATTATACTGTAATTAATTATTAATATTAATATTTATCTTGTTATGATTAAAATTATTGTTATTAAAATATATTAACTTTATTATTTTAATTATTATTAATTATTGTTGTTATTATTATTATTAAAACTTATTAATAATTTTTATTAATTTTATTATTATCATTATTAATATTATTATTTCAGTTAATTTTGTTGTTATTAATTATTATTGTTAATTTTTTTAATTTTTTGTTTTAATTAACATTATTGTCATAATTATTATTTTTAGTTTTATTATTATTATTATTGTTTTAATTATAATATATACAAATAATATTAGGGACACAATTAATAAAGGGCATTTTAATAACTTATAATAGTCTATTCCAATTATAAAATAAAGTAAACACATCAATTGGAATGTTGTTCATTCTGATTCCAATTCCTATAGCTCAAGTAAATAATTTATTCTAATTCAAATTCCTTATTACAATTCTAGCTCATTTCAATTCTTATTTAATAAACGCACCATTAGAATGTGTTTAGAATATAATATTTTATATTGTTATAATATTATTCACATTAATTTATTACTTACCTATGTTTGAAAGTTTTAAAAGTTAAATTGTAGTCAATTATATCATTCACTACAGTATGCTAACTTTTGTCTTAATTGAAACATTAAATATATTTAAATTATATTTTTATTTTTACTATAATAATTATAATATTAAAAATAAATTATATTATAATATTATTTTATTATATCATATTATATTTATATATTAATAATTAATATAAAAACAATAATTAATATATAATTATTAATAAATTTAAATAATGAGAGTAGATCTAGAAATGATAGTAATAATTAATAAATTATGAAATATTTATGAATTTGTGGAATAAATAAACGAGTATTAAATCATGCATTTTAATTGCCTAATATAAATAATAAAAGTCCTCTTAAATTTCATACTTATTCCTTATTCATATCATTTAACAACTAAGCTAATAAATAAAATAATAATTATTATATTTTTTCCTGGCATTTCAAAAAACAAGAGGGATTGCAATGAAAAAAACCAAAATAAATATACCCTGCCGTTGGATTTGCTTTTACCATTCTTGCCTTGGATCCAATGGTTCAATTACAAAATGACAAAAGTAGTGGTATGTTGCAATTGTTGCAACATAGGCGGACCCTATAAATCTTATTTGATATTGAGGCCGATTAAAAATTATAACACTTCAATATTTAATAAACGCTAACGGTTGTATTTTAAAAGTTAAGTTGATTTAATTTATTACTTATATGATGAAAAATTAATAATATTTTTATTAAAATTATCATTTAAGGGTCATATTTACTATATACTATTAAATTTTATTTTTAATTACATTTTTTTTTTGGGGCACAAAATTGTATATTTTAAATTAGAATGCAACACCTCAATATTAAATAAGGCTGTAATTTATGGGACTAAAACTTTTCCTTAAGTAAGAGTGAATCTCTGATTTTTAATAGATGTTTTAGTTGAATTTCATAAATACGAGTCTCAACAAACCCCTTGTGATAATTTCTTATTTTCTTTAACAGGAGTAAATGCATGAGTCTTTAGAGTGGGATTTTTGAATTCCTCAAGGCAAGTCAAAATAGTCTTCTACCATCGTCATCATCATTATCATCGTCGTAATAATAATAATAATAATAAGATTTTTATTCTAATAAAATTACATTTTCATTTCTGATTGATAATTCTCTCCTATTTTAAGATTGTCCCTCAGTAAAAATGAAAAGGTCGTGTTTCGTATTTATCAGTGAACTGTACGAAAACAATCAAACCAAACAGACGAGGACCCATTAAGATTCTTTCCCAGTAGTAACTCATGTGAGTGTTTTAGGGTCTGTTCTATGATAGTTGCCTTATGAAATAATTTATCTACATTATGTCGAAGAAATAATAAGCTTAGCATTAAAAAAAAAAATTACCAAACTGTTTTTTTTTTAATTTTTTTCCACAAATTATGAATTAAACTGCTTTTTAATTTTTAATTTTTAATTTTCAAATGCAATTCAAACTGGGCTTTGGAATTGAAGAGAATCCGTCAGGTTATTTCGTAGGCATTGCCAAAGGAAAATTCGCAGAATAATAGAGAAAAATAGAAAATGGAGGAATCGATGTAATAGTAGCTTTCATTCAAACAAGTAGACGTGATTTGTTGGTTACTTCATTACAATTTTTCTTTTTGAAAGATACTTTATTTCAATTCCTAGATCATAATGTCAGCTACTTTCTAACTTTTTTTTAAAAAAAAAAAAAGGAAAGAAATTACATTCGGAAAAAATCTCACCTTTTTGACAAAAAACTACTAATATATAAAATTATAAATGGATGAAATTATTTACATTTTAAAAATATCTTGAACACTCATAATTTTATATTATAATATTATCCATACTGTGAATTAGATATAAGGACAATTTAAAATAATTTTGTCAACAACAATCACTATGATTAAAGAGAATTGCCAATCACCTTGAAACAAAATACTTAAAAAAAAGAAAAAAAGTAATCTAATTTTTTTCCAAACATACTGGTTTATAAGAAATGCTCATGAAATTACCTTTTTTTTGTTTTTTTTCTATTGACCTTCTTCCAATTTTCCTCTCTATCTCCATCATCTTCAATATTTTTCTTATGTACTTTAGCAAGATGAAAAATCTTTCATGAACCTCTTGAACCTACAAGAATGAAGACAATTATATACTATGGGTTGTAGAATGGTGATGTTTGATCTACACTTTGAGGTAAAATCATAGAAAAAAATAAAACAATTAAAATATGTAATTATCTAAAAAAAAATTACTTATGGCGAAATGAGAACAAAAGAAAAAGCAACTATGACACACACACACACACACACACACACATATATATATATATATGTGTGTGTGTGTGTGTATATATATATATATAGAGAGAGAGAGAGAGAGAGAGAGGAAAAGAGATAACTAAGGTCAAAAAATAAAAATTAATGGAAGGGTAAGTTTGGAATTTTAAATTGTGCAGAGTAAAAATAGAGTATCACTAAAAGACTCTAATTTTACTATCCAAATACTTATTTGTTTATCTTTATGACAAACAAAAGAGTAAAAAAATAAGTTTATTTCCTAAAAGACTTTTCAAATAAAAATAAAATTATATTATTGTAATCAAATTTTTTCATCCACCAAAATAATAGAAATTATGGCACTTTTCTTTGTTCCTGCTACTGTGATGAGATAAAAATAATATAATACTAATTAAAGAGAGAGAAGTTACTGTTTAATAGTAAAGAATCTCATTTAAAAAGTTTTTTTGAAACTTTTATTAATGATACTGCTCTTCAAATGAGAAGTGTAAAAGAGATTTCAAAAACAAAAATAAAATAAAATTAAATTACATTAAAAAAATTTCATCTATAAGTTTTGGGAAAAAGTTACTAATATATGACTGGATGGACTATTTGCACTTTGAAAAATACTTTAAATACTCATAATTTTATATTATAATATTGTCCATAATGTAATTTACAATAATTTTGTAAACACCTATCACTGCACTGATTTCTTAAAAAACCCCATGATAAACAAAAATTGCTGATCTCGTTAAAACAAAATACTCAAAAAAAAAAAGATAGTAGTCTAAATTTTTTCAACGTAATTGGTTTATAAGAAATGCTCGTGAAATTTCCCTTTGTATTTTTTTTCTCTCTTTTCTTTCTTTTGATTTCCTTCTCGTTTTCTTCTTTGTCTTCATTAACTTCTCTATTTTTCTTCCAGTTTAAAAAAAAAATTCTATATTTTTCTTATTTGCCTATAGCAATATGAAAAATATTTTATGAACCTCTCGAACATTCAAGAAAGAAGATAATTATATACTATGGTCACAGAATGGTGATGTTTGATCTAAGCTTTAAAGTAGAATCATAGAAAATAAAAAATAAAAAATAAAAAATAAAAAAAAATCTATAAAAAAATCTATAACTATCTCAAAAAAAATATATGCCGCTGGTGAAAATAGATCAAAAGAAAAAGTTATTGTGATATAAATATAGAGAAGAAAAGAGAGAACTAAGACATAATAATGGAAAGGTATACTCAAAATTTTAATGAGTATATAGAGTAAATATTAGAACATCACCAAAAGAATCTTCAAATGAAATTTTACATCTCAATTGAAGAACCACATCAACAAAAATGGTTCAAAAAGTTTTTCAAAATAAGATTGTCCTTTTCTATTTTTCATATTGAAGAGTGACTTTTTCTTTTTTAAATAATATTATATTATTGTTTGTATCATTATATCGAAGAAAGAGAAATACTATAACTATCATTACACCATCTAAAAAATATTTGCCATTAAATAATCATTCATGAACTATGACAAAAAGAAACGTCATTAAATTAAAAAAATATTCAACGCATGCTTTTAGGACCCAATACAAACAATGAGCAAACTTTTAACAAGCGTAGAACATTGAATAACCAAACAATCAATAAACAGCATAATGTCTAATTATCTTTCTCGTTCCGCCAAGATGCAAGTGACGGAATGCTCTGTTCATTTTTGAAGAAAATTCGAGGATCAGCCTTATTGTAGTTTTCACAAGTACCAACTTTTTGAAATTGTTCTTATTGGAATATTTCTTGCCCCCAAATGCTTGCCTATTTCAGGCTTGTCCGGCCATTGTAATTGTTTATTCCGATGTCAAGATACCTGTAATTAGCATATGCCGCACGAGGATTTTTGGAATGGGGAATCATGAAATTGTGCAACTTCGTGATCCAATTAATCGTGTCTTTGAATACGCTTCGTTTCCTTTTTCCCTCCAATCCATAAAGTACAGAATTTTGAACATGTCGCCGGCTCTATGCGGAAGCGGAATCGTGTTCTCCGAATTCTCACTCGTTTTTTCCTCCGTAAGGAATCCAAAACATTAAAGCTGGGCCTTATCTTCGAAAAACATATCAGCTATCCCTTCCAGTTGGGCCGTTTCAAAGGAAGAGACTTGAACCAACATTTCCAAAACCATGAGGTAGAACTCCTACACTAACCACAAGTATTTTGTAGAATTTAGACATAACTAAATTCCTTTTATTGTCCGTTTGGAAAGGGGCTTGGGAAATATTTAAAAGTAAAAATAATAGTCCAGGAATGGTTGGGTGCAACTGTGGCACGGGTGCCACAGTTGCACTGTAGCCGGATTCGATGTGGACTTGTATATATCGAATTATATTAAATTTAAAAGTGATTCTCAAAATTAGATTTTAAAAAATTATTTATTCTAGTTTTTTTAAATTTTGTTGTAGGAGGAGTGATTTTACCAAAAGTGGCTTCTAAAAAGATTTATTAAATATTAACATCAACTTTTAACTTTTCCGAAAGTAATCTAACGCGGATCCTTATTATGCCATTTGGATCATTCCCAATGGAACTGCCTTATGTCATTTGCTTTCCCTTAGCCTTTTGAGTTAGCCAATTCTCAAAGATTAGCCGGATAACGAAATAAGGAAAATAAAAAAGAAGTGAGTGTCTGAGTAATGAAGATATATACTGAAAGCTGGGTCTCCACGGAATTAGATGAGTGGCTTCAAACGGTTTTATTTGATGATCACATATCTGAATCTTGAGGAAGTGACGGACAAAAAAATCAGTTTGTGATCCACTCTCTTACCTTTCAAAAAATACAATTAAAAAAGATAATTGAAAGTTGGACACCTAAATCAATATTGATCTGTCCCAATGTGACAGAGTAAAGTTCCTGCACATTAAAACTGGTTAAAGGCAAAATTAAATTATGAATTTTGATACACTATATTTGCATATTGCAGCATGCTTTCCTCGCATTATCGGTCATTGCTTTTAGAAAAAAAAAGATGAAAAGACAAATAGATGAAAAAATGATTCGTGCTAATTAAAAAAGATGGCTGAGCGGCTGTCGGCAGAACGTAACGGACATGATACACGACCTTGTAAAAATTTCAGAATTTTGTTTTTCAGTATTCATGTTATATGTTAAATTACAATTGAAGTTGAAAATATCTCTGAATTAATTATTAATATTTAAGGTAAATGGTCTAATGTACTTTCAGTCTTGCCTGTAGGGCGAGTTATGTTTTGTCTTGTCTTTAGGGCAAGTTAATATATTATTTTCAGTTGTTGTTCTATCCCAGTTATTGGCTGCATTTTTGGATTTCTTGCAATGGCCACAAACGTTGACTCTTGGGAAAGTGCTATCAATAATGAGTATACTAGTATATCCATCGACGAAGAGGAGGAAGGAGGATTGATAGTCACAGGGGATGAGGGGGATGACGGTGGTAAGGGGAAACTTGACCTCCGATTTTGTTTGGTCGGTAGAATTTTTACAGACAAAGTGATAAACTTTGCTGCCATGAAGAATACAATGGCATCGATGTGGCATCCCGGCAAAGGAGTGTGCATCAAAGACTTATCACCAACACTATTCCTCTTCTAATTTTTTCATGAGATTGATATTAATCGGGTGTTGGAATCGAGACCATGGACTTTTGATCAACACATCTTGCTCGTAAAGCGGTTGGAGGAAGATGAGCAACCACAAAATGGTCCATTGTTTTTTACTTCCTTCTGGATACAGATTTATAACTTACCAATTGGATTTATGACAGAAAAAATATGAAAGACATTGGGAATTATATTGGTACTTTCTTGGCTTCGGATGACAATAATTTGATGGGAACGTAGTTATATGCGCATTCGTGTATCAATGGATGTAAGAAAACCCCTTAAGCGCATGATGAAACTGAAGAAAGCAGGAGGTGAATGGATTTGGATCGATTTTAAGACAATAGCCATTTGCTCTTTTATTGATACGTCGCGAGATTCATCAACCAAAATAGAAAAAAATGCATCACCCATCTCTCTTATAATGGCATTAGTGGTCTCAATTGCACAAGCACTAACAATGTCTTTTTGAGTGTCAGGACATGTCACTTTCAAAAATGATGGGGCATTTTTCTAATGTAATAGCTTTTATATCCTCATTATGATCAGCCAAAAATTTGAGAAGTTCTAGAAAGTTACCTCGGTTACTTGACTCTTCAGATTCATCATGGCCGCGAAATGCAAGTCCTTGTCGTAAAAGAAATCTGACACAATCAATTGATGCTTGTAAGCGAGCTCGATATTCACTTCTAGTTTGATTAGAATGTCTAGAATACATTGTCTGAATATGTTGCTCTTGCTTCATTAAATCTTGACAAGAACGCCAAGCATCATTGTGGACACTATTAGAGCAATCAACATGAACTCTCAATCTTTCTGGTTTTTTCCAATTTGTAAACCCATGTTTAGTAAAAGATTCACCACCGGCTTGTTCTCCAAATTCTGGCTTGAAAAGATAACAACAAAGACAAAATGCAGCATCCTTTGCAATGCTATACTCTAACCAATTTCCATATTTATCAAACCAACTTGAATTGAATCTCCGAGATTGTTTTCCAAAATGCCTAAGAGGAAAATTGTGAGTTTTTGGTTGACAAGGGCCATTTTGCAAATATTGTCTTCGAACTTGATCTTGAATATTTACATTGTAGTAAGAAATTGGATGTCGTAATCCAGGATCCATAGGAAGATTCAATAAATTCACCTCCACATCATTTTCTCTCATAGTTCCAACATCATCATTCTTTTGTTTTTTACCACAATCATCATCTCTCTTTGAACCACTCTTGTCTTTTTGTTTTGAAGCATCATCATTTTTTTCTAAAAATTGTGGCTCCTTTCTTTTGTAAAACCTTTCCATACCTATTTCAAAATATAAATAAAGATTATGAATATTGAGTAGTTTACTTAGGCTAGTAGCACTTTTAGCATATTCCCCTATTATATAATTATATTAATGCTATAAATTAATTAACAAACATTACAAGACATTAAAGCTAAACAAGCAAATGCTTAATTGCAATTGTTATTTTCTTAATTAATAATATGTGTTCTTTTTTATGGAATCTACACTCAATCACATAATTCACATTATATTTTTCAAATACATCAATAGCCCGATGATACACTAACTAATGGGGAAGAAAAACAACTACATCAATTCAACAAATAATTATATATGATTTATAAACAATAAAATAAAAAGTAAATAAAATATTAATTTGTACCTTAATTTTATTGAATGAAGAAACGAGGGGTTGTTTGAAATTTGGAGGAGAAATCACTTTCCACTTTGCTTTTGGAGATGCCGAAACAAGAAGAAGATGATTTACGCAAATTCCAATGTCTGTCACTGCTGTTTTGCTTTTGGAGATGCCGAAACAAGAAGATGATTTAGGGATTTAAGATTTGCGTATTGGTGCAGGCAGTGGAATTGGAGAAAGGTAAAGAATAATAAAATATTATTAATGGGTTTGTGGGTTATTTAAAAATTTGATTAATATTAATATTTGTGGGCTTAATTTTAGTTTGTAAAGTCCATATCTTTTTATTTGTTTTAAAAACTTAAAGTATGTAATTATGTTTATGTGTTAGGGGTTTAAATATAAATTAGTGGGGGCTTAGGAAAAAATTTATTAGAAATTTTTGATAAATTAAATTAGTTAATGAAGGATTTTTTTTTTCAGTGGGGACTTAAGTCCCCATTGGTCCCAAGCTGGATCCGCCACTGAGTACGAGCGACTCAATATTTTTTGCTTCACCTGTGGCTTGCTTAGGCATACTGCACAACAATGCCCCAAACTGTATGAGTGTCTGACAGGAGAAATTGTGCCAGCTTATGGACATTGGTTGATGGCGCCGACTAGGAGAACTGTGATGAATTCCGACGAACGGTGGCTGCGCCAAGGACCACTGGAATCGAGTGAGGCAACTAAAGGAAAAAACATGAATTAAGCAGTTGCCATGTCAGTTGATCATGATAATGCCACAATATCTGGAGTTGCTTTTTCTAAGCCCTTTCTTGGTGACGGAAATATGGGAAACATGGCTCTCAATATGGGAATTGATAAACAGCTACCAATTGGGACTCACCTATCAGAGAAGTCAACGAGTGGGACAGCTGTTGTTTCAGATGGTGATATGGAAGGTACTGAAGATTTGGAGATTGGCCTTGTTGTCAATAATTCAAAACGAAGAAGATCTTTACATGGGCTTCACCATGGGCCTAGGTGAGGAAGCTTCAACAACAAATGACACCATTTAGGTGGCAAAAAATGGACCAGCGGTGGGACCTGTAAAACAGGTCCCACCGAGACCAATGAGTATTTTGAGCTTGAAATGCCGTGGGTTGGGCCACCCCCGGACAAATTCAGGTGTTGGTGGACTTGGTCCACAGTAAGAAGCCTTGTTTTGTTTTCCTAATTGAAACTTTATGTAGTAAAAATAAACTAAAAAGTATAAAGACGAAAATCAATTTTGAAGGGCTGTTGGTTGTGGATAGAGTGGGCCGTAGGGGTGGGCTGGCCTTTTTATGGTCTGCATCTTGTGCTGTTAATTTACTTAGCTATGCACCAAACTACATTGATACAGAGTAGGGATGGCAAAAATTCCTACGGGGATGGGTACTCTCGGGGATTTTTCCCATTCGGAGAGGGTACGGGAATAATTTTATACCCAATTTTTTATTCGGGGATGAGACAGGGATAATTTTTTACCCAATTTTTTATTCGGGGAGGGCACGGGGATGAGGTGGAATCCCCATCCCCTACCAATTTCCCCATTTTAATTTTTAATTTTATTTTTATTTTTAAAATTACTAATAAATAAATAACAAAATTATAAATATTGGCAAGATATGAGTGGAATTGTGGGTGTGGCATGTATCTTTGATCCAAGGTATAAAAAGAAGTTCATTGAATATTACTTTTCTATGGTTTATGGTGGTGTTAAAGAGTTGTATGTTGGGAAAGTGGTCACCCTTTGCCGGGAATTAGTGGAAGAGTATCAATTGAAGTTTTCACCAACTGTTTATTGCTTTGATTATACTGGTAGTAGTTCTTCTACTAGATCTACATGAGATTCTTATAAGAAAGCAACCAAATGGATGACAGGTTTTGATGATTATGTAAACAATGGAGATTGTGCAGTTGTTGCAGATGAATTAGATTCATATTTGGATGAGAAAGTTATACCCCGGATGGAAGATTTTAATATTTTGAGTTGGTGGAAGACAAATACTAATAGGTATCCTACATTAGCTCGAATTGCTAGAGATATTTTGGCAATTCCAATTACAACAGTTGCTTCTGAATCAGCTTTTAGCACCAATGGTAGAGTTGTGAGCCCACACCATAACAAACTTCATCCAAGCACATTGGAGGCCTTAATGTGCTGTCAAAGTTGGTTACGAGCTTACAATAGCAGTATGAGTTTATTTTATATTGTAATTATATTATACAGTTATTAATATTTGCATTTATAAGTTACGTTACTTATATCATTTTCATTGTTTTAGGTTTGAAATCTGAGGCTATCTCTCAATTTGCCACATTTCTCGAGGAAGAACAGGAGGAGCAGGAAGTAAATAGTTTTATTAAAAATATTAATTAAGTATCTATATTTATTTTATTTATTTTATTGCCGATATAAAAATAATTTTTTTTCTTTTTATTGTAGGATTATGAATATTGAGTCATTGGCAAAGATAATTATTTTAATAATTTATATTTTGAATATGACTTTGTAATGGATCAATATTAATGTAAGATATATTTTGAACTTTATTTTTATCTGAATTTTTTATTTTAATATGATTAATTTAAAATCGAAAATAAAAAAATGTATTATATTCAGGGATCAGAAATATTCAGGAATCTCCTGTTATTATTCGGGGAAGAAATGAAGATTATCTCAAGCGATTCTGACGGAGACGGAGAGGGAATTGGGACATATGCAAAATATGGGTGATGGGTATGGGGAGATTGGTCCCCTCCCCTCCCCTCCCCATTGCCATCCCTAATACAGAGGTTGAAGTGGCTGAATTAGGAAGGTGGAGGCTCACAGGTTTTTATGGATACCTTGAATCTACCCGTTGTCGGGCATCCTAGAACCTTCTTCGTTTGTTGTCTACCTCTTCATCTTTGTCGTGGGTTTGCATAGGTGATTTCAATGACTTGTTGACGGCAAATGAAAAGCGCGGGAGGCATGAACACCCAAACTGGAAGCTGATGGGTTTCAACAATGCCATCAATGACCGTGGTTTAATCGACTTGGGTATAGAGGGTTATAAGTTTACTTGGGAGAGATCTCGGGGCACAGAGAATTGGGTTGAAGAGTTGCTTGATCGAGCGTTTGCTACTGATGACTGGCTTCAATAGTTTTCTCGAGTGAAAATCTGTAGCTTGGAATCTCCTTGTTTCGACCACCTGCCAATTTTCTTGGATCCCAATCCAAAATTGCATGCATACAGAAATAGCCGGTTTCGTTTTGAGAACTTATGGCTGCGTGAAGCTAGGTGTGGGGATGTTATTCGATCGAGCTGGGCTTCCTCTACTGATCTTTCTATTCAACAAAAGATTAAGGATTGTGGGAAGGCGTTGCTGGTTTGGGGTGGGCATCTTGCTCGTGACTTCCGGAACCGAAAATTGGAGTGTAAGCAGCAAGTGGCTTCCTTGAGAGGGTGTCGTGATATGGATGGCGTGGCTGCGTTTACTGAGGCAAGAAATAGATACAATGAGCTCCTTCATAGCCACGAGGTTTTTTTGAAGCAGAGGTCAAAGTCTTTTTGGCTGAAGGAAGCGGACCGAAATACACGCTAATTTCATGCTTTGGCTTCCGCACAAAAACGGAGGAACTATGTTGGGGCTCTTTGTAACAGTCAAGGTCAGTGGATTTCTAATTCAAACGATATTGATACTGAGATTATCGAGTATTTTCAAAATCTTTTTAAGTCTGATGGCTGTAATACTGCTGAAATTTTACGATGTGTGGAGACAAAGGTAACTAGTGAGCAGAATAATTTACTTTTGGCTCTGTTTTCTGCTATCAAAGTTAAGGAGGCTCTTTTTTAAATGCACCCTGATAAATCCCCAAGTCCAGATGGCATGAATAATGTTTTATATCAAAAATTCTGGCACATTGTCAGTGAGGATGTGGTGTCAGCTTGTCTGCTTTTCATTCATAATTGTTCTTTTCAACAGCTTGAATGATACATCGATTGTCCTTATTCCGAAGAAACAACGGCCTGAGGTGTTGGCAGATATGAGGCCGATTGCACTTTGTAATGTGCTTTATAAAATAGTCTCGAAGATGATTGCTAATCGTATGAAAATAGTCTTTGACTCGGTTGTCTCAGAAGCACAGAGTGCATTTGTTCCTGGTCGTGCAATTACTGATAATATAATTTTCTTGGCAAAAATGATGCACTATTTGAAGAGGAAGAGGCAAGGAAAACATGGTGTCGCTGCTCTTAAGATTGATATGTCCAAAGCATATGACAAGGTTGAATTGGGTTTTCTTCAGGAAATGATGCTTAAATTGGGTTTTGATGCTAAATGGGTGCAACTAATTATGTTATGTGTGACAACAGTTCGTTATAGTGTGCATCAGGAGGATAGAGAGGTGGGCCCGATTTTGCCAAGCAGGGGTCTCCGCCAAGGCGATCCACTGTCTCCGTATTTGTTTATTTTGTACACAGAGGGCCTCATTTCTTTGATCAAGCGACATGAGAGGCTTGGTTTGCTTCATGGGGTGAGAGTTGCTCGTAGTGCTCCAGTGGTGTCTCATTTGTTCTTCGCCGATGATAGCTTCATGTTTTTTAGAGCAAATCAGGCTGAAGCTTCTATAATTAAGTAGATCTTGGCTACTTATGAAGGTGCTTCTGGTTAATTGGTCAATTTCACAAATCATCCATTTCCTTTATTGCTAATGTGCATGACAATATTGTTAGTCAGATTTGCGGAACCCTAGACGCTAATGCTACAAAAGATCATGGAGCTTATCTCGGATTACCATTTCACATTGGTCGGAAGAAAAGGGCTGTGTTTAATTATATCCGGGATAGTTCGACAGAGGTTGCAAGGTTGGAAGTCCAAAATGTTATCTCGAGCTGGGAAGGAAATCTTACTGAAAACAGTGGCCTAAGCAATGCCTAATTATGCCATGAACGTCTATCTCTTACCTCTTGACTTATGCAAGGAGCTGGAAGTTATGATGAATTCCTTTTGGTGGGGCAGCAAAAGTGGTGGTGGCAGGGGGATTCATTGGATGAAGTGGGAGCACTTGTGTAAGCCAAAGGATTTTGGGGATATGGATTTCAAGCAATTGCATCAGTTCAATGTCGCTATGCTTGGTAAACAGGTCTGGAAACTTATTACAAAACCAGAATCTTTTGTTGCTAAAGTTTTAAAAGCACGCTATTATCCGAGAACTTCTGTCAATGAAGCCAAGTTGGGTCCCAATCCGAGTTTTGTGTGGCGCTCTATTTTAGCTGCAAAGGAAGTTGTTGTTTGTGGGAGTCGTATTCAAATTGGGAACGGGCAAAATGTTTTAGTGGGTCAAGACCCTTGGCTGCCAGACCACACCTCAGGTTTTATCTCTTCTAAGCTCAATGAGGAACTAGCTCTTGCAAGGGTAAATAGCTTAATGGTGCCGAACCAAAGATGTTGGGATTTAGATGTTATTTATGACTTTTCATTCAAGGGATAAAGAACTAATCTTGCAGATTCCTCTTAGCTACCGTAGGGAGGCTGATATGTGGTATTGGCTGCATGATCCTTGTGGAGTTTACTCAGTACGCAGCTGTTATAAACTGCTCACTCATAGGGACAATGACTCTTCTACTAGTATTTGGCGATCATTGTGGAAGCTGGAGCTGCCGAATAAGGTTAGGAATTTTCTTTGGCAGGCTGCAACAAATGTGTTACCTTCTGCTGTCAACCTTGTGAATCGTAGAGTGGTTATTCTACCTATTTGCTCATTGTGTAATGCCTATGATGAGACGGTTACACATGCCCTGCTAGAGTGTGAATTTGCTAGGCTTGTTGGATATCCTCTGTTGTTGGTTTTTTTGGCCTCTGCAGTTCTTTTTTGGCTTGGCTGGAATTTATTTTCTCTCAATAGAGCAAGGAGAATTGTCAGCTTGCAGCCATGATTTGCTGGCGGATTTGGATTCACCGGAATAATCAGTTATGGAATCACAGAAACGGCAGTGCCTCACAGGTCCTCAACTCTGCTGGGCAGCTCTTGTACCAGTGGCAAACTGTAAGAAAACAATCTTTCTTTGTTGATGTTGATGCTAATATAGTTAGTCATGGGGCTATTTGTTGGGAGAAACCTTGCTTTGGTTGGTTAAAGTGTAATGTTGATGCTGCCATTTTTAATGATCAAAGTAAGTTCAGTATTGGGTGTGTAATCCGTAACTCTGTGGGTGAATTTGTGACAGCACGGTGTGAGTGTTTTTTGGGTATTTTTGGGCCTAGAGAGGCTGAAGCTCTTGGCATTAGAGATGCTTTCAGCTGGATCAAGAGGCTGCAGCTGTCTTGTGTCATTGTTGAAATGGATAGCCTTCAAGTTTTTCAAGTGTTAACTGACAAATTTTCCAGCCCCAATGGTTTTGGTCTTATAATAGAGGAGTGTCGAGCTCTAGCTGTCTATAACAGAAGTGCAATTTTCTTTTGTACGTCGATTTGCGAACTCTGTTGCTCATACTGTTGTTAGGGCATGAGGTTCTATGTTAGGTCCTGGAGAGTGGAGTAATGTTCCACCTCCGTGCTTATTAAACAGTATGTAATGTTTTCTTCGTTTTTAATGAAATTCCTTTCAAAAAAAAAAAGTTAAATGGTCTAATAATTCACAATACTAAAAATCCCACGTATTCATTACAATTTTTTTTAATAGGTAGTAACAATCATAATTTTCTTCTCTAATTCAATATTCAATTCAAAAGCTAGCTTTAATAGCTCACTTCTAAATTTGATATCGTTTCACTCTTTGACGATCTTAACTTAACTATTGTACATTATTCATGCTGCCCTCGTAACAAAAGTTTTCGGCGTATGCCCTTGGAGAGAAGAAGTTAAGAAACAAAAATATTATACTAATGGGAAGGTAGTTTCGTGATTTTCAAAAATACATAAATAAACTTATAATTTTTCATTTTAAATAATAAATATATTAAAACATTAGTTTAAGCACGTTTGTTCAGCATATATTTCTTTTATGGATTAAGATTCTCTCATGATCTAATCTCCTCGTGAGTAAAAATACATGTGGTTAATTAGTAGTTAATAAATAAAGAAAATGAAGAAATTAAATATTATCCACACACCATCACTTAAAGACACATGGCACAAAATTTTTAAAAGCTCATGACAGCTCAAATGAGAGTATCTTGATACTTCTTTTGTAATGTGTTTGGCGTTTTGCATTCCACTTGTACTATGATTTCAGTGACACTGGAATGTTCTTTTCAAGAAGCCCATAGACTTGTAAGGAATGGCCTTCTCCTGGTTGTAGGTATGCATGAAAGCAAGGTTATTTGTCTGATGACATGTAACCACTTTATTGTGCAGCTGCGAATTGGACGAGATATTTAAGTAAAGTTTGTTAGGCTAAGTTTAGACTATTGGTTTGAGTAATTTGGAAGGAGGGGCGGGGGATTCTTTTAGATTGTCAATTTGGTATCATCTACATGCAATTTAATTTGTATTTGTGATACTGTTGGCTTGTAGGGCTTGCAACACAAGTACATGGACAACGTGCATCAAACCAGTAGGTTTGCAGTGTGGGTAATGCTTTATTTTAGATTTTGATACTTTCTGCCATGCTCTGTTTGATAAATGACATTTTTCTGTTCTTTGCAGTTGTTTTTATTCATTGCGTATCTTCATTTGTAGTGTGCAAAATTTTACAGAAAGTTGTCAATGTTTCCTTCTTGTAATTTGTTATTGTAAACAAACTGTAGCTGGTATATTGCTGATATTTCTGCTAAGTTTGTGATTACTATTATTTTATGTTTTATTGAGTGAAAGGTCTGTTAAAACAGTTTGGGAGATGCTAATGTTGTTTCGTGTTCTGTCCAACTACGATGTGATTGTTATTATTATTTTTAACGTCATTGGTTTAATCAGAAATCCTTCATGTATCTATATGTTTCTTACTTCCTTGTGTACTCATGCAAAAGAACTTGTTGATTGCAAGGGTGCTAAATCTATCATGTTTGCTACTGGTGTTGTGATGCACAAGAAACTAGAATTAAGAATATTTGGTGTACTTCTGTAACTTTATTTTTCTCAAGCTCAAGGCTGAATCCCCCCCGGCACCCCCAACCAAACACACACACCAAAAAAAAAAAAAGGCTAGAAGGTGAAGAGTTATTTTAGAAACAAGAATTACATAATGTAAACAGAATGGGCATTACAGAATAGAAAAACAAAAGCATACTATTATATTAAATTTCTCCATCCCATATTTCCTCCACAGTTCTGAAAGGGCCATTCTCTGATAGGTACGCCTCAGCACGGCTTCCTCTGTACTGCGGAATTTGTTCTATCTTTTGAAGCTCTTCCGCACTTAGCTCCCAGTCAAATATGTCAAGGTTCTGTTCCATTCGTTCTTTATTAAAGCTCTTCACAATGACAGTCACCCCTTGCTGGTAAACCCACCTAATAGCAACCTTTACATGCACCAGGAAAAATAAAAAGTGGAAAAAAAAAAGAAAAGAAAAGGCAGTCAACCATTTATGAGAAAATATATAATTATTCTCAGGCAAGTTGACACTATTGTGAAATTTTAAATCTGCATTCCAAAACAAATAAGCACTCACACTAAAGAATGACTCTCTGTCTATATATATAGGATGTTTGTATTGCTCTGTTGCTTCTATTACAATAAATCATCTCAATTAATGTATGATGTTCATTCATCTATTCAATAATAAAATTTCATAACTTGCAATTAGTTATGTCATACGACCTTAAAACATGGCTTCTTATTATTACTATTATTTATGAATAATATATTGATAATTAAACTCTTTTCCCACTCATGTGAGTGGGATTCAAATCCTAATTCTCTTGTTTGAGCTTATGAGATTTTACAGATAGATATATGGGTTCATATAATAATACAATTTTGCCTACTTTCGTTTTTATTGAATTTACTAAGCAGCAATGAACTGAAAAATCTTTTACATTTCTTCAACTTCTAATTAAGCCTATAAAAAGAATTATTTCTCGAACATAAAAACATTTTTGAAACAAAATAAGGGTCCGCCCATGTTGCAACAGTTGCAACATACAATAACTTTTGTCATTTTGTGTTTGATTACACTACACTACCTTATATTTTTTGAAAAATTCAATAGCCACTAAAAGTAACAAACTTTTACATATAAGTCCATTTTTGGAATAAAATGACATTTGAAAAGAATTTTAATTTATTATTAATATCATTATTATTATATAAGATTATTTCTATTAAATTTTATTATTTTTATTTATTTTAATTATTATTATTTATGATTATTACTGTCATTATTATTATTAAAACTTATTTCTTTTATTATTTTAATTGTTATTATACTGTAATTAATTCATTAATATTAATATTTATCTTGTTATGATTAAAATTATTGTTATTAAAATATATTAACTTTATTATTTTAATTATTATTAATTATTGTTGTTATTATTATTATTATTAAAACTTATTAATAATTTTTATTATTTTTATTATTATCATTATTAATATTATTATTTCAGTTAATTTTGTTGTTATTATTGTTATTGTTAATTTTTTTTAATTTTTTGTTTTAATTAACATTATTTTCATAATTATTATTTTTAGTTTTATTATTATTATTGTTTAATTATAATATATACAAATAATATTAGGGACACAATTAACAAAGGGCATTTTAATAACTTATAATAGTTTATTCCAATTATAAAATAAAGTAAACACATCAATGGAAATGTTGTTCATTCCGATTCCGATTCTTATAACTCAAGTAAATAACTTATTCTAATTCAAATTCTTTATTACAATTCTAGCTCATTTCAATTCTTATTTAATAAACACACCATTAGAATGTGTTTAGAACATAATATTGTATATTATTATAATATTGTTTACATTAATTTATTACTTACCTATGTTTGGAAGTTTTAAAAGTTAGATTGTAGTCGATTATATAATTCACTACAGTGTGCTAACTTTTGTCTTAATTGAAACATTAAATATATTTAAATTATATTTTTATTTTTATTATAATAATTATAATATTAAAAATAAATTATATTATATTATTATTTTATTACATCATATTATATTTATATATTAATAATTAATATAAAAATAATAATTAATAAATTTAAATAATGAGAGTAGATCTAGAAATGATAGTAATAATTAATAAATTACGAAATATTTATGAATTTGTGGAATAAATAAACGAGTATTAAATCATGCATTGTAATTGCCTGATATCAATAATAAAAATTCTCTTAAATTTCATACTTATTCCTTATTCATATCATTTAACTACTAAGCTAATAAATAAAATAATTATTATTATATTTTTTCTTGACATTTCAAAAAATAAGAGGAATTGCAATGAAAAAAACCAAAATAAATACACCCTGCCGTTGGATTTGCTTTTACCATTCTTACCTTAGATCCAATGGTTAAATTACAAAATGACAAAAATAGTAGTATGTTGCAACTGTTGCAACATAGGCGGCTCCACAAAATAAATACAGTTAGCATTCAATTTAACACTGCAGATGAAAGTGATTGATGGGTTTCGTTGTTGTTTTTTAATTCTCAAATTCAAAAGGGGAAAATGAATTATGAATTACCTGAGCAACAGTCTTTCCTTTAGCTTTTGCGATCTGTTTGAGCACCTCATTTTCCATAACTCGATTATGTCCCCAGTTAGTCCCTACGGCTCCCAATGGTGAGAAAGCTGAAAAATGAATCCCCTTCTCCTTACAATACTCTCGCAGCTTCTTTTGCTGCCAAATCGGATTCATCTCCACCTTACCAAACAAAATGGATTTTATATATAGAGGCATAAAACAATATTTCGTCCCAATATTTTAATTTTATTAACTCACCTGATTGACAGCAGGAGGAATTTTTGCAGTAGCAAGTAACCTCTCAAGTTTCTTGCATGTAAAGTTGCTTACTCCTATTGTTTTTGTAAGACCTAGCTCTTGACATTTCTCCATTTCCTCCCAAACACCCTCATAGTCAAATGGACGAATATCCTCCGGCTTCACAGGATACGTCGCCTCTGGAATCAAGCTTACCGGAAAATGAACTAGATAGAGATCAAGGTACTCCAATCCAAGAGTCCTACACAAAGAGGGAAAAAAAAAATGAACAAATGAACAAATAAATAAAATTTATTAAGAAAGTAAAAAAAGTTAGGAACACTCATTAGATTAAAGCTTCCTTGATATTAAGGTACTGTAATTTTTAAGATATAGCAGTAATAAAGAAAAAAATTACATTACAGTTATAAAATAAAAATTAATAATATATAATAAATATAATTTTTAAATAATAATTTTATAAAAATAATAATGATATTATAATTGTTTCATCATGAAAGTAGTGAATCACATAATTTAATTTTAAAACCACAACATTAATCAAACCCAGTGTTATAATTTTTAAGTTACGGCTGTCCTAAAATTACTTGAGAGTTTTTTGTAGGCCGGGGATGACACGCCCGCAATAGGAGTCAGTGAGCCAGAGTTTTGAGGTGATGAAAAGCTCATCGCGGGATTTAACGAGGCCAAGACGTAAAGCTTCGGCTAATGCTTCGCCAAGAGGTTGCTCAGATGGGTAAGATGCAGCAGTATCAAAGTGTCTATACCCCAGCTTAATTGCATGCAGAACACGTTCTTTAAAGGCTTCATTCAATGGATATTCAACGGTTCCAAAGCCTACGAGAGGAATCGATTTCTCTGTTGAGCCCAAGGGTTCCTCTGGAATGGCCGTCCCCATTTTCCTGCTATCCAGTATTTGCCTAGCTAAATTACTACAATGATTCCACGCTGGGCGCTTTACTTTCAACACGCTGACTCTTCTAATGCTCTTTATTTATATCAGGAAAACAAGTACTAAGAATTTTTACATTTAGGCCCTTGAAGTATTATATTTTCTCTTTTTTTTTTTTTTGTATATATCCCTACTGTTTGATGTAGGATGGTTGTGTAGTATGAGTGGGGGACCTTATTGAGGGCATAACTTGAGTTACAAGTATTTATTTTCGGCATATAATATACCATTTTGAAGTTTGTAGTCAAACGAACCAAACCCATAATGCTTGTGCCGTTTTACCCCGTGGTTGAGCTAGAAATTCTACTTCTTTCTTAGTCGTTCTCTGTTTTAAGATTTTTTTTTATTTTTCTTGATTCTCCTAGGATTTTTATCTTTTTTTTTCTAAAATTCAAATTTGAACACCGTTTATTTTCCTTTTCTTATTTAGATTAGGTGAAGTTTATTATAAAATAATATTTTAGATTTACCTATTTTGATAAATTCTTAATATTTAAGGTTATTATATAAGAGGTCCAAAACCCTAGTTTTGTCAATTGAGATTTATTCAAAAACCTTTGTTATTCAAAAACTTGTGTTTCATTTACCTTTCAACCCTATACGTTTTCATTTCATCACCTTCCTATGCTGTCGGTTTTTACCTATTTATTGTTAAATGATTTTTCAAATAACATGAGTCAGCATATTAGTTTTTTTTTTTTTTTATACATTGGAGCCTAGTAAAACTAGGCTAAAACAGAACGGGGAATAGAGGTCTCATATATCATTACATAACCAATAACCAAGACACTCGGGGGGATTTTCAAAGACATGAAGTCCAAGGGGTAAGGAACCAACAAGTTTCGCCATGGAATCTGCAGCAAAATTGGCTTCCTGATATATATGCTTTATGGTAATGAGCCATTGTCTATTCATCAGATCCTTTATGGCAGTTATGAGAGAAAAATGTGCATTAGGCATTAAGCTAGTAGAGGAAATAAGTTGGGAAACACATTGGCTATCCACCTCTGCAATTAAATAACGAATGCCACGGTCCCAAGCAATATTAAGTCCTTGAAAAAGACCCCAAAGTTCTGCAATAGTCACCGATCCAAATCCAATGTTCATGCCAAATCCAATGTTCATGAGTAAGCATATTAGTTAATTACATAGAAGCTGGATTTATGTTAGCTAGTTCATTCTTCGGGCCTCAATGACCTTCACGAGAATCAAAATTGATCTTAGCAAAAGCATTTTAATTACCATTTTTATGCACTGATTTTATGATAATACAATTTATAATCATAATGGAAGATTTATTTTGGCACTTACAAGGTTAGGTGATTTTTCATACTGAAAAATTGTTTCAATCTTAGAGTTCCTTTTTAGTAATCTTACTGTTTTATTCTTTATTTTGCTAAAGTTACTGTTTAAATTCTTATTTTCGGAGAATGACTTCTTCCCTTACAGTTTTCAGGTTGCTATAGGTGAGTTATGATTTATACTTTTTACAATATCCGGTTATACCTATTGTAAAAACTTTTATTGAAAATCTCATCTTATCCAAATTACAAATAATTAATAATTTAAAAAAAAAAATTAAATGTCAATAATTTGATGATTTATCATGAAAGTTATATGAAAGTGGTAAAATTCAAATACTGTAGGGGTAAAAATGTTGGCCTTCTATTTATTTATTTATTTTTAAGATACTGAAAAATGGGGGAGTTAATATCATAAAATTTACTTAATTAGCTATTTTTGGTGGTACATTTATCAATTTTCTGATTTCATTAACAAACCTTTGACAGAAACTGACGAAAGGGACCGACAGAGAGAAAAGGCGAAATACATGCTTTAAATAAGAAATTTGAAAGGCTCAGAGACGTAGAGGGAAATTTTGCAATGAAAGTGGAGATCCTACTCACGAATCACTTCATGGACAGTCGGTCAACAACGATACACGAAAGAATAAGAGGAAAAAATACGACCAGTCATCATGTCGGTCCACAAAATCAATACACCTTTTGCAAAGGATTGCTTTAAATAAGAAAAGAATATATTTATATTTTTTTTTTCAAATTATGCCAACATTATAAAATAAATGCACGGTGGTCCCATCTGAATGAAATTTCTGGCTTTGCCGCCTCAATTAAATTTTAGGCCTTACGTAAACTTTCAAAAGTAGGCATTTTTATTTAATTTAAAATTAATGATATTGATTGGAATTTTTGTAATAAATAAGTATTAAGATTAAGTTTTTTAGATAGAAAATCCTTAACAGTTTTTTTTACAACTATTATTATCTTTTAAGATTTGCTTTTTCTTGAGGTTATGTTCAAATACATTTAATTTTGAGAGATTACAAAGAATGGAGGTATATCAGCAACTCTATTATATAGACCGTTGTATAAATTAATTTTGTACAAATTGTGGCATAAATTTATTAGTTTTTTTTTTTAAACTGATTAAGCATCAGTTGGTTACTGTATTACACAGAGATATATACAACTGTTATGACAGCAGGTCATTACACTGATATTTACAATCAAATATATACATGGGACTTATATTATTACATTTTTATTCTATGAAGTACATGCCCATCCAAATACCACTCACATAGGAGGGATGTCTCTACTCCACTCGCATTTCGCAAGGGAGAAAGACGTTGTAAGAAGTCTCCACACAATTATATTTAATTGAGGGAGGTTGAGTCCGTGGAGACTCGAACCATTACCCTCATAGTTATACTTAACTTTGAGGGCAATGGTTCACCACTGGGCTACAAGCCCAAGTGGCGCATAAATTTATTAGTTAGATGAACATATAAACTAATAAAAAATAAATTATGCTAGTCAAGAGCTATTTAATCTAACGAAATGAATTATGTCGCATCAAATTAAACAAAATAAGTTCGTAAAGGAGTTTTAACTCTATTGTTACTCTTGTTCAAATAACCTAAAATTTCAATCATTTTTAGATCATTCAAATTAATATCAATCATGCTTTGAATTATAACAACTAAGCAATTCAAAAACTTTATTCCTTGATATATTATTGATTTAGCATAAAATAATGTTGGAAATTCATTTTTCAGTGCTCACATTATATATGAATTTTAACATGGCTAACAAATTATTATTTCGATAACAGAATTTTCACGTAACACTGGAGTGAGGAGAAAGAAAAGAGTAAAAACGTTGAAGGAAGAGGATATCTAGAGAGAAAAATCTTGGAAATTATTATGTCAAATTAATAATTTTAGCTAATTGATCAATCTAGGTGGAGCGATTCATTTATGTTTATTTAATAGCTCAAAAACAGTGTAAAAATAGGTGTTATTTTAGGGGCTGCTGATCTGCCTTATAAAAAAATAAAGAGGATGTGTTTTAGTATGAAAGAAACAAAAATTGAGGTTAGTGATGGAAATTTCACTTCCAAAACAGAGAGTAATCCTTGACTAAATCTTAGTCCAGTTTAATTGTTAACTATTGGCAAATATTGAAATTCAAATTTTTAAATAAGAAAATAAATATAAACTAATTCTTTGGCCACCCAAGTTCAAATTTTAAGATGGTAGGGAATTAAAAAATTGGACTTTATTTATCCCTCTATATTTTCAGAAAACAAAAATAAATAGAAAAAGATGAGGCCCTTTTTTTAAGAGATACAAATATAATAATTCAATTTTAAATAATAAATTAAATATAAAATAATTTGTTAGTAGAAAAAGTATGATGAAGCCTTAATTTTAGGAGAGGCATTAAGCAATTGCGTAAATTGTCCAAGGATTTAGTTGTTTTTGGGTCCATAATTACCCGTACGATCTTTCAATTCATCTTCTTTCAATTATTTTTAGACTCTATTTGATAGTGTGATCGGATAATTTGAGTTTTAAATTATAATTAGGCAAACACTTACTATTGTGATTTATAAGTTAAGTTGATTTGATTTTATAATTGTGTAATGAAAAATCTATAATATTTTTATTTTTTATTAAAATTATTAACATATTTTCACATATTATCAACCTTTATTTTTTAACTGTAATGTTTTTCTTCACAGCAGTTGTAATTTAAAAGTAATAATATCTCATTACAAATCAAGGCATAAATAGCCATCAAAATTTCCTTAAGAGCTACATCAAACCCCTGCAGCAACAGATAGTACTCTTATCTTCACCCCCAATAAGTCACAGTTGTTATCCACGTTAAACTATGCTCCTATCTTCACTCTTTATTAGTTGTTATAAACTTCTCAAACTCAAGCTTAAAGAAGTGCCAGATTTTTTTGTACCAGTCCTCAAATGGTATTGTAGGGTTGTTTCTTTTTCTTTACTTTTTTTTTCTTAAATTGGAATTTATATTAAGATGGATGAATACAATGGCTGGAATCATAGATTACATAATTTTGAGATTTCACTTAAACATTTTCCTTTTTTGGAAAAAGAAATTCTCATGAAATCAGGATCCAAAGTACTCAAAGATAACAAGGTAGTTCCGACAGAAAAATCTTCAATTAATGCAAAGAATTACTAAAATAGAGTGCAAAATTAGCTAAAGTATCCGCAGTTTGACTGCAGTTCTTTGAGATATATTAAATCCTGGAGTCATGCTTATGACTTTGGTACCATGAATTATTTTATTTCAACTATAATCTAGAAAAGATTAGTTCGCGTACTTCATTGTCCTTGGATAAATTGAGTAACATACAACGAATCTGACACATTAATGGTGTATTTACATTTCCAGAATGGGAATCAGAATGGAAGAATCGGAATCAAAAACCCGTTTACTTGCTAAATTAAAGATGAGCATAAGAATGAAATGCATGAGTCCCACATAGCATTAAAGAATGAATACCAAGATTGTGAATCCAATGGGGTGGCTGGGAATCAGAATCCCATTCCCCCCCCCCCCCCCCATGAGGAAAATGTCCTCATTAATTTTGTTATTTTCTTAAAATGCCCCTTATGTTATAGAAAAATATAAACTAAAAAAAAACCAAAAATCCCTAATCCAGGCAGCCATTCCATCTCATCTTTCCCACCCACGAACAAAAGCCCACCACCTGATTTCACTGCTCATCTTCAATCTTGCATCAATCATCGGTCGGATTCGTCATTGACTGCAGCCCATTACCATTCAGTTTTGTCATCACCTTCTAGCGTCTCTGATCATCACGTATGTTTTCACTTTTCTGCTGATTTAATTTCTGCTCATTTTTACATACATATATACGTACGTATGTACATACATACATATATGTATCATTCAATCAAAACCCCACCATTGTATATTCATTTCTAAAACAAAATATGTAACTCCGAGAATTGAACTAATTTTATTTTTTTTATTTTTGAAAAAGTAGGGATATACAAAGTTTTATTATAATTTGCATTATTTGTATTCTATTTTATAATTATAACATTTGTTTTAGCATGATTTTTCTTAATACTCTTCATTGTTTGCTTATATGTTTTTTGAAAATAGTTGTGAAGATTATGATTTTACAGCCTGTGAGCTTAATTTGCTTTCAATTCCGAAATTTAATTATTACTGATTGGCTTAATTTGTGATGTTGATACATAAGATGACTCATTTATTAGCAAGTAAGAGGTGAGTCTTGGTAGTCATACACAATTTGGCGATGATGTTGCCAATGATTATAACTGTGTGTGCTGCTATGTGTTCCTATCTTTGTCTAACTTATCAATGAAGATTGGAAAGTCCCAAGTCATACTATAGAGTTTATCAACAACTAAACTTTTTGTATGGTTTGGTTTTTGAAAGTGATGTGAAATGTTTGTTACAATTAAGAATGGATAGACAAACCTTTAAAAAATTATCTATGCTTCTTTGTGAGAAAGGGGGCTTAGTTGGTACTAGAAATGTGTCGCCCGAGGAAATGCTTGCAATGTTTTTGTATATTTTAGTACACATTTGAAGAAACGCGTGATTAGCTTCAATTTTAAAAGATTCGGCCGGATAGTTAGTAAATGTTTCCATGGGTGTTTAAAGGCAATGATTAGATGTCGAAAAGAGGTCTGAAAAAAACCTAAGCCTGTGTTAGAGAATTCAACAGACCCAACATGGAAATGGTCTAAGGTATGTATAATATTGCATTGACACATTGTGTTCATTTATATAGTTATATACATGGACTTACAATTTTTTTCCAATCTAATATTTTAGAATTGCTTGAGAGCATTAGATGGTCCATATATAAATGTTCATGTTTCAGAGGCCAATAAACCAAGATATGGAACTAGGAAAAGTGAAATTGCAACAAATGTCTTGGGGCTTTGTTCACAAGAGATGCAATTTATTTATGTCTTACCGGGATAAGAGGGTTCAACTCATGATATGTGGGTGCCAAAAGACGCCATAACAAGAAAAAATGGTTTAAAAGTCCCCCATGGTAATAACTTTAACCAATTATCTTTTAGATTTTAAGATTGTGTAATTGATTTTGTGACTTTTATTTATGAATTTTTTTTTATCAATGAGCTATTATTAATTGGTCGATTGTGGCTACACTAATAGGATATGGTTTCTTTCTCCGTTTAGAGGTCAACATTAGTATTTGAATGACTTTAGGGATGGACATCAACCTACTACTCCAGAAGAGTTGTTTAGTATGAAGCACTATAGTGCTCGCAATGTGATTGAACGATGTTTTAAGTTATTGAAGAAAAGATGGGCTACACTGAGAAGTCTTGCCTTTTATGATATAAAAACACAAGGGCGTATAATATATGTTTGTTGCATGCTACATAACTTCATAAGAAAGGAAATGCCTTTCGATGAAATAGAACTTGAAATGATTAATAAGCTCACTCCAGATATTGATTTTGATTCAGGATTAATTGATGCCATTGAGCCTTCAAATGAGTGGAATATTTGGAGACAAAATTTGGTCCAAGATATGTCGAACACATGGCAAGCAAGTAGAAATTCATGAAGACTTTGTTTATGCACTTATAGATTCGGGTTTATTTAACATTGGATGTTGTATTGTTATTTGCATTGGATTCTATATTATTACTTGAATTTGGATATTGTATATTTATTTGGCATTTGATATTGTAGTGTTATTTAAATTCGGATATTGTATTGTTATTTATCATTAGATACTATACTGTTATTTGAATTCGGATGTTGTATTGTTCTTTAGCATTTGGTATTATATTATTCTTTAACATTTTATATTGTACTGTTATTTGAATAAATAAGATGAGTTCTATTCCAACTCTAACTACCAGAGGTCGGGGTATGAACAAACACTACTGGACAACATCTCAAGATAATGCATTGATTAAAGCATTATCGGAATTGAGTCAAAATCTCATGTGGCGGGCAGATTGTGATTTCAAAAATGGGTATTTACAACAATTGGAAAATATGTTAGAAGTAAAATTGCCAGGATGTGGTCTAAAAGCATCCCCTCACATTAAGTCTAAAGTTAAATAGTTCAAGCAAAAATGGTGTGCCATGTCAGATATGTTATCTCTTAGTGGGTTTGGTTGGGATGCTGATAATATGATGATAATATGTGAAAATGATGTTTTTGATGAGTATGTCAAGGTAAAGTTTTGAATTGTATGGTTTTATTTTTATTACTTAATTTGGATTTGTATTATTAACACATTATTATTACTATTATTTTTACAGAAAAGAAAGGAGGCAATTCGTTTATTCAACAAATCATATCCTCATTATTACACTTTGTCTTACATTTATGGCCGGGATCGAGCAACTGGAGCTAATGCTGGCAATACAGATGATGATGATGAAGAGATACGTGAAGGTGATGATATTAGTGTGAATTTAGGAGGTGAGTCAGTTAATGGACCTTTTATTGAAGATTTTGTTCATGGTACATCAACTACTCCACATTCGAATGTTGTTCCTCAACAATTAGATTATGCTCCAAGTAATTCAACAAACAAGTCTAGAAAAAAAAAAAAACAAAGACAAAAAATTTCATATGTGCTCAAATATTAGGGCAATGGCTGATTCGAGGGCAGCAATAGCACTTAGGCTTGATGGGTGTATTAATGTGCTTTCTACTTCTGATAAAGATATAGCTTATTTGCAAGCTAAGTTATATGAAGAAATGAGCAAAATTGAAGGATTGGGTGGTGAAGAAATATATGATGCAACTATTATATTGGCCACGAAACATGATTTGTTGCGTGTGTTCTTTACTTTGCCTAATCACCTTAAGGAAGGATATGTCATGCAAATGCTTCATTGCGGGATGTAATCCGATTATAATGTCAAAACTTTTATACTTGTGTTGCTATGTTGGAACCAAAATTGCTTAGTTGTATTATGTAAGGATTTTTAATTTTTTGTTTTTATTAGCGTTGTTGGAACTTGTGTTGTATTGAAAATTGTTTCGAATTTATGTACGCATTTTAAGTATCCTTATTGTTTTTACTTCAATTTATTTATCTATTAATGTCATCATCACTATTATTAATTATTACTATTATTATGTTGCCGGATAGCCACTTAAAATAACAGGTTAGCCGCTTATGTTACCGTTAGAGAGATTTTCAAAATCTGGCACACAACCGGTTAGTTGTTAGAATGCATCCAACTAGCTGTTAATTCTCTAGAACTGAGAGCCAGAAATACATTACAGGCAGTTGGCCACTTGGAACAGTCGGTTGACCACTAACTCTCTGGAATCAATATTCCACAACTGTCGTGTAGCTGGTTAACCACTTGAAGGTTAGCGGTTAGCCGCTAACTTTCTGGCATAGATTCACAATTTTCTAAAATCATAATTTAATCCTAAAAATACTTCTTAAAATTATACTATGGCCCAATTCATTTAATAAAAATAAAAATAAAAATAATAATAATAATTAAATAATATTAAGAACAATAATTAACAAAGGGCATTTTAATGAATTGTATTAATTTATTTCAATTCTAGGATAGAGTAAAATCATAAATAAAAATGAATCAAATAACTTATTATGATTCACATTCCAGTCCATTCTCATTCCTGTTCATTCTGATTTCAGCCAATTCTGATTTCCATTTAATAAACGCACCATAACATCATTAGAATAAACATCAATGGAGAAAAACCAGCCTCTCTTGCGAGTCGTAAACCAAAATGTAAAGCTTCCGCCTCAGCCACATTAACGTCATTAGAATAAACACGAATGTCAATCCCTGCTAACATAAGTAAACTTTCACGATTGCATATCATTGTCCCATAACTAACCATACCGTACTGAACATTAATAGCTGCATCGCAATTAAGCTTAAACTAACCAAATTGAGGACAATAGGGAAAGAAACATCAGCACACAGGGAAGACCGTCATAGAAGAGCATCAAACAGTTGTTGAGCGCAATAGGGAGAAACAATAGGAGAAAGAAACATCAGCACTCATGGAAGACCTTCGTAGAAGAGCATCAAACAGCCATTGGGCACAAGATATAACTAAGAAAAAATTAGTGGCAGCCCTGTCCTACAAAGTTTTGTTCCTCTGCCCCTTAATCCCCCACAAAAGCAAAACAAAGAATTGGAATTCATCCGAAGAAAAGACTGAACATCTATTATCCCACACATCCCTGAAGAAAGCAAGCAACTGGGCAAAACATATCTAGAAAAAGGGGATAAATCCCACACATCAGAAGCATGCTTACAAACTAATAAGGCATGCAAGACTGACTCACCAGGGCCACCACAAAGTCTACGTCTTCTTGCTTCCATCCAAATTTGGTCTTGAATGGATATGAGAGCACGCTTAGCTATATGATGTGCCGCTTCATTCCAAGACCTTGGCGCACTGCTAACCTCGATACTAGTGTGATTAATGGACATCTAGGCTCTAACATGTTCAACGACCCATCCCACTTCACTTCTCCAATAAATATTATGATTCTTCAGATTCTGCATTTTATATAATGTATTTAAGTCATTACTCAGCCTTCACTTCTAAAACTTTAGGAGTGGAGCTTCTAATGCCTCTATAAATACCTTATGAAGCCCACTTTTCAGTTTTTATAGCTCTTTCTTTCATAAAATTGAAAAAGAACAAAAAATTTTTAAATAATTTAATTAAAATTACTCGCCTAAAATAAATTAATTAAATTGTGAATATATTTTTCATAATAAAATTCATATTATTAGGGAATTTATTTTTTATTGTTTAAAATTTATTTTGATCTAATAAAAAAATAATTATATCATATATTAAAATATAAAGATAGAATTGATTATTTGTAAAGGCATTTTATCCTTTCATATTATTTCTTATAGCAGCAGAACTACGATTATAAAAATAAAATCTTATAAGAATATCAAAGGGGTGTGAAAAAGATTACTCAAAATTTAATCCAATTCGGTTGTGGTACAAAGTTGGACAATGGACCTGATTATACCAGGCTAGTAAAAGCCTAAGCCCAAGAAACATCCAAAACAGAAGCGAGTGAATGAAAACTTCTAGCAAAAATCATAGACCTTTTATCAAAGTACAACATAAGCGAGCAATATATTTCATCACAAATATGAAAGTATTTAAACAAAAATACAATGGGCAAGTTTATGGGCAAGTTACAAGTAATAAGAACAAAGCACAAGGTCTCCTAAAAAATACATGAACAAAAATACTAAAATAAAATAGCAACAAGATTAACTCCTAAAACCCTACACTTAACACCTAACATGTATGTGTAAGTCTTTGTGAGGATCTCCATCATCTTTCTCTATGATAAATTCAAGAGGCTAAAAAGAACTAAGCCACTACTCACACTTGATCGATCTGTATATATGTCAGACAAAGAGCAAAGAGGCTCGGAAACCAATCATCCCAAGCATAAGAAAGAAGCCATAGCAATTACAAGCCATGTACCCAAAGAAGAATGAGGTCTGCATAAACCTAGACATATCCGAACGTGCATAATAATAGTACATGCAGTATGCATAGATGAAAACTAATTTTGACATCAATTTAAACATGATGAAACTCAAGTGTTGTGCTCATTATGTAAGACATGCCTACTTTTCTTATTCCACATGTTATCGAGTACGATAATCCAGAAGGTCATTCTACTCTAGCCTAATTTTGACAAACAACCCCAAAGTGTTTCCCAAATATTCACTATCAAGGACAACCCAGTGATATATATTAATACACACTAGTGCTTTCTACGATAACCTAAATAGTGAACAAGTTAATTGGTTAAATGAGTTAAGTCTCTTAGGGTGTTACAAGAGCTCTTCGGATCTAGTGCCACCACATCAGGGTTGGGGAACCATTCGATTACCTTCCAGGGAGGGGCGTAAGAGTGAAATAATAATTGATAAAGATATTGTAGAACATTAAATAACTAAGTTCTCAACCTTTCTACTGATAATCTATTTTTAAGACAGTGATGCACACAATTTATGTCGTAGTGGAAGTTTACTTGAAATATTCAGCATCAATCATATCTCATGAAACCCTAATAATCTAATAAAATGTATGTTCCTCCTAAATGTATTACCCAAACAAGATCAGGAGGAAAATAGACAAAGGAAAACAAACCAAAGGTAAACTACTAAGGTTAAACTAACCAAATTAGGGAGGTAAAATGTAGTAAAAGCATCTAATAACTGAAAAGTATACTTGGAAAAAAAAAAGAAATATACTTGGAAAAAAGTTATCTTACAACTGCTGTAGTTAAGATCTAAATTTCCATGAACCTTCAACTAGGAAGCATCTCAAAGAGGTAGTTGGTCTACAAATATGAATAAATAATTTAACCTCAGAATTATATGGGTAATCTTTTAGTCCAATAAGTCAATCCCTATGGAAAGTCAATATGTCCCAAGGTGCAGACTACCGAACTCACTTCACAACTGAATATGGAGGTGATTAACACAATCTATTAAGATTATACTTTATAACATAACCTAGCATTTGTTGAGTCAAAAGGAAACGATAGATAGATATAGATATTGATCTGTTTTAAGACCTATAAACAAGAGAGATTATTGGTTGTAACAACAAAACAACTTTCATAGAGAAAAAAAAATTAAGTTACTAGTGATCAATAGGGATGGCAATTTAACCCGGACAAACCCGGATAATCTGGACCGAGTTCAACCCGTACCAGAAAATTTTAAACCCAGTATCCAAATGTTATTTTTGTAACTCGGATATATCTGGGTCCGGTTCCGAGTTTAGGTGAACCCGGACCCATATATCTTTATTTTAATATTATTTTTAATATAAATAGAAACATTAAAGCAGAAGAATTAGATGTGCCCTAGTTTCACTTTCAAAGTCACGGCCGCCAAAGCCTAAAGCCAAAAATTTCCTCATCAAATCATGTGAATGTGTTGTGCTCCTCATCCTCACTGCCAAAGCCCAAATCAAATCAACGTGCTTAACCACCTCCACGGCCGATGACTGTGATACGGGTTGAAAACGCCACCATCATCATCAACGGCTTGAGGGCGATTGCAGCTACTGTATATAACCACCATCCCGATATCGGTATCTTCAGCAAGGCCATGTGCATCATGAACAACTTCACTAATGATATTTTTGGGAATTTGGCCCAAGAGCGTTTCATTCTTTTTGGGTTCTGGTTATTAAAAATTTGAAATGGGTATTGGATTGTGATTTGATGGGAGTGTCATACAAGGCAATTGTAAAACAAGTAAAGGCTATAAATGAGATTTTGAAAGTGTTTTTTTTTCTTTTTCCCTTACATGATTGTGGCTTTGAGAAGCTTTGGTTGAGTGATCCAATGTTCATTATTATTCCTTACGGTGAGTAAAGTTTGTTAAAGGTTTTTTCAAAGCAAATAAGATTTAAGTTAAAAAATATTCGGGTTTAAAAAAACCCCGATTTTTTCGGGTTAAACCCGTACCGGACCCGGAAGTGAAATATACGAGTTATTATCTGGATCCGGTAAGAAGAATTCACATTCGGGTCAAGAACCGGAAAGACTAAACCCGAACCTGGACCCAGAAATTGCCATCCTTAATTATCAATTATGACAATTGAAAGCCTTTAGTTATAAAGCATAAATGGGAAATAAACAGTTAAACATCGGAAACAAAGTTACAAAACTGTAAGAAAAATTCAAAATTTCATATTCTGATCATTAACCAGAGAAGGGGGGAGATCAAGAGAGCTTATGTACCTCCACCACCATTCATGATCTTCAACTGCAAGTTGAAAGTAGGTTAACGCTATAGTTATGAAAGTCGTGACAACTAGAAGAATGATGAAGACAATAAAGAGGATGTTGTATATTGTGTAAATCTTATGGCCCCAAACACTAGCAAATATATAGTAAAGCTCAATATAGATGGCACTAAATGGAAGGAAATCTGCCATTGCCATCTGAAGAATGGCAGTCCTATACCAAGGCAGCGAAGAGATCTCTCGAGGGTACTTGGTTGTACGACAAGGAGCCTGGAACTCTGCCTTAATGTTTTTTCCAGCAATACCACCTAACATAAGTAATAGTGATGTGACTAGTGTCCATATGAGAACTATCACTACAATTATGTCGAATGGCAATGCTGCAGTCGCACTGTAAGCAATAGCAACAATGTTAAGGAAGCAGAATGTCAGGAACAGAGGACCACAGAAAAAGCATCTGGTCAGCAACAAATTCCTTACCTATCAAACTAACATTTAAGAATATATTAGCTCCCAACAATCAACTTTAAAAGCCTCAAGCTAACAGTTGCAGACAAAGTTCATCCATGTGTACCCAATTCATTCCTTCAAGCTGACAGTAGAAAGTGAAATTCTAGTTATGCAACCCAAGAGGGGAGGGGTGAATTGGGATTTTAAAATTTAAGCTAAGCAAATCACACAACAATTTAATCTAATGCCTTAATGGAATCAAAAACAATAAATTTAATAAAGCACAATAATAAAGGAGTAAGGAAAGAGAGAGCAAACACAATGATTTTTACGTAGTTCGGCAATCCCCGCCTACGTCCACGCCTCCAAGCTCACTGGGCTTGAGGATTTCACTAAGCAAGCCTCCAAGGCTTCAAATGCTTGCAATTGACTTCCACGGTGTCAATGGACCTTCACAACAAGAGATTATCCTCAATCTTTTAACCCAAGTGTATCACAACACTTATAATCTTTCAACTTGATTTTGCAAAAAAGATTACAAATGAATTTCTCTCACACAATGTATTTGATCACAAATGAAAGCTCAATATGTGAATGAATGAGATGAATACAAGGATTTAAAGCTCAATGAAAGTTGTATTCTCAATATTTTTCTCAATAATGATCGTTAGAATTCTTCTTGTTTGAATTGGATTGAACTTATTTATAGTTGGAGCTGAAAACTAACCGTTATTGACTTTCTGCTCACTGTCGGATCGCCGCTAACTAGATATCGGATCGCCGTTTGACTGGTCAATATGACCGTTGGGCTGAATTTTCAAATTTTCGGATCGTCGTTTTATAGATGTCGGATCACCGTTAGTGTCCAGAGACTAATCTTTCAATTCTATTAGATGTCGGCAAGCCGTTATCAAGATGTCGGATCACCGTTTTCTACAGTGAACTATTTTGTAAAATAATAGTTTGACCTTAAAACTTTATATAACTGTACTATGGCCCAAAACGTTATACATTTAGCAAATAAGTCCAATTTCAGAATTTCTAAATAATGCTTACTATTCCCAAATTTTTTTAAAATTATGATATAGCCCAAAATGCTATGAATACTTTTCAAATAAATCATTCTCCAAAATTTCAAGCAATACTTGTTGATTTCAAAGTTTTCAAAACTCTTTCAATTAAACCATAAACTTGAAAAACAAATAATTTCATAAAATTATTTTTCCATTAAATATAAAACCTTTAAAATGTGGTGTTTGTTTCTTTCCATTTCACGTTGTACATGAAATCCACATCTACCTCCTTATCATCAGTCAAGTCCACCAAAGAATGAGGATCCATTTGTGGGCTAATCTCAATCACACGGTCCTTATTGTAAAGAATATCAAATTGGATATGCTTGTAAAGAAAGTATTTGTACTCACTCGGGTGAGTCTTCCATTCCTTGTCAACTTTCCCAATGAAACCCCAGATAAGTAAGTCATCATAGTACATTTGGAAATAATAGTCTTTTTCTACTGCATTTCGGGACTGAACAACTTCTTCCTTGCTCAGCTTCTTTCTACAAACAACAACAGACTCCTTGTCATCTCTAAAGTTGAGCTTATATGGAGCACTCACGAGACGATCCTCATTCAGCACCTTACCAAGTGCTTCCTTTTTCTCTTTAATTACAGAATCTGCAATACAATACAATTCAAAATCATCAATATAATAAGCCACTTGGCCTTTGGCCGAGTGGTGAGAGCTGCTGCTCTCCAAACTTGGAGAGCAGCAGTTCGAACCCCCACAATGCATGTGGGGGTGTTCCTTCCTCAAATAAAATTGAGTGAAGGCAGTCTGCTTCCTTGCCGCAGTGCGAGGAGTAGACATCCCTCGAATATTTGAGAGGGTTAAAATCTGGGCAGCGCTCCATTAGATTTAATGTATGTTGGTCCCAGTTATAGTCTGATTTGTACATATCAGTTATATTCTCATGTAATATGAGTTGTAATCTGAGCAATAGTCTCATGTAATCAAAAAAAAAAAATCATCAATATAATAAACCAAGATAGGAAAAAGAAAGATCTTTGAGCTACATTAAATGTATAGTAATAATTACAATGACCTCCCTACAGGCTACAAAGTATGTTTCTGAGCAATTTTAATTAAACCTGAAGAAATGAGAGGTCTCTGCATTTTAGTCAAACATTATTGGTCAATCAAATGTACCTAATGTTGTTTTACTCTTAAGCCTCTAACACCAAATGAAATGAAAAACCAACTTCAATTCTTTTAGCAACAATTATAGCAAAAGATTAAGAGAAAGAATCTCGAGAACATAATAGCATATCGAAGTAGTGATAAGTTTCACTGAAATCAGATAATACAAAAAAACAAAATTATCATCAAAATTATAGATTTTTTTTAAGGGTATGTTTGGCAGGATATTGGCAGATATTGATAGACCATTTCCATTTCTGAAAGTAAGAATGTATGAAAACATGGGCTTGACCGAAAAATTAAAAGGAAAAAAAAAAAGAATCGGAAGGGATCAGTATCTCAGATCCAAGGGCAGATCTTAAAGACAGAACAAGGGGAAACAATAGAGTTACCTGGGGTTGTGGGAAGGGCCAACTTTTTCACTTTTTTTTCTTTTACTCTCCTTTTCGTTTCAGTTTCGTAGTTTCTTCTTCTTGTTAGCTCGTCTTTTGGGGTAAATAAATTCATCCCTTCATTAATGTTTGATCCGGCTTGATTTGGTTCAATAGTTTAAGAATCGACTAGGTTTTTATTTTTAAATTTTTTTTAACTCGGCTCTGTTTAATTATAGATCTAAATATAGATTGAATTTATTCTAAACTATATTTAGATCTATACTAAAAATTTAGATTTTTAATTATTTCAAATTCGTTATGGATTCATATTTTTCACTATATATCTAGATTTGTAAAAAAAAAATAAAGATTTTTATCTGTTCCAAATCTAAAAAGAAAAATTAAAATTCAAATCTACTTTAAATTTGTCATGAATTCTAAATCTCAATAATAAGAGAGCAATAATTTTTTAGAAAGAAAATTAAAGACTAAAATGCATTGGTAACAATTAAATTATATAATTTGTATAAAAAATCTAATAAGTATTGTAGCTTCCACTTTTACACCAAAACAAACAAATAAGAAAGATAATAAAATATCTATAAAAAGTAATTACACGAATAAGATCATTGTAATATTTTAATGTCTCATTTACCATCCTGAATATCAACGGCACATCATCATCATCAATATATCATTAAATAATAACATATAAGTTAAAAATATGATTTATTATATTCAATGCTTTATTATTTTTATTAAGACCATATTTAACTAAATATATGATTAACATAATTATTTTATAGTTGATAGCCACCACTGATTAATGATTATACAATATAAATAAGATAATGAGAAAATGATAGGAAAAAAAAACTCAAGTCTAGAGATTTTCCTACTAATTAAAGGACTAATCCAAGCATTCAAATGAAGTGGAGCAAGAGTAGGCTAAAGAGAAAGAAAGAGACTAAATTTAAGAGTGAAAAACTTAAAAAAATTGAGCTGGGTGTTCTAATTTTATTTTACACTTAATAAATTTTTGTCTTATTATCATTTAAATACCTTTAAAATTTAAAATTCTTAAATACATGTCATGCCACTAATATACTATGAATAAATTTTATTTTCATTTATAATTACATAATTGTTCAGAAATTTTTAAAATAAAATAAATTTAGATGGTGAGTGATATGGATCTAAATTTAGATATTAAGATAAATCTAGACTTGCTCCAAATCTAGCTTAGATCCATGTATCAATATCCAAATCCAATTGAAATATATTTTATTCCAACCCAAATCCAATATGATTGGATTTGAATCATGTGGATCTTGAGTCAGATCTGATCCATTGTCATCCCTAATTATGAGTTATTTATTAAATAAAAATTTTTGGTAAATTAATTTATCTGTGTACTATTATCATATTCATGGTGAAAATGGTGAGAGATGCATATTTATTTGTCGCATGACGTGTTAGGTTCATAATAGTTATCAAATAATTTATAATTAAGCTCAATCCAATTAAAAAATAAGAGAAATTTTAATTGAGTTATTTTTAACCCATAAAATTCATTTAAACTCAAACCTAATACGTATAGGAGGGGAAAAAAAACATGACTCTCACAAATCAAGACATTAGTCTTAAAACAAACAAAGTGAGACAAATGCTCTTTATATGTATTTTAAATGGAAATTAATGAAAAATTAATGAATAATAGACAAATCAGCTTTTGGTCGAGTAAAATAACGAATAAGTATTTGAACTCAATAAAAATATAATAGGAATTTCATTTCCGTCCTCAATTATTTATAATTGAAGAAGGCGGTCTTCTCTTTTATGATATACATTACACATATTATGTAAATAATTGAGGAAGACAATCTTATTCTTTATGGTACATATATATAATATAATTTTACCTATAATTCCATATATGATATACATATAGTAGACTTGTAGATGCATTACAAAAAAATAGAATACATATCCTATATAAATGCGTTACAAATTAATATTATCGAGTATTTTGGATCAAGTATATATATATTGGCTAAAAAAGATAATAATGAATCAGCCCACGAGTTTTAAATTTCCACACGAAATCTGAAATTTATATATACAATTGCGAACCAAACGCAGCCTAAGCAGCTCGATTTTCTATCTATAATCGCATTTTCTATTTGCTCTTTCTGCCTTAACAAACACTCTTGACATACATCTTAACAAACACTTTTGTTTCTTAATAATCACTCTTACTCAGATCTTTGAGTCATTTTATTTATAAATCCATGTGCGATTGAAAATTGCACTCCTCGTTCTCCTTCCTCAGGAAAAGAAAAGAAAAAAAATTCCAAAAACAATGAGCGATTCCTCTTTTCGAATTCTTATCATCGGGGTTTTGATCGCCTGTAGCTTGACCCATGTGAGATCTGACGCCTCTGATCACCGCTACAAGGTCGGTGACGTCGTCCCTCTCTACGCCAACAAGGTTGGCCCTTTCCACAACCCTAGGTAACTCTTATCATTTTTTATTCTTTTGGTTTTAAGATCTGGAATTGGATCCGTGAGATCCTTCTTTGCCAAGGGCCTGTTTGGATGCAAATGCGATTCATGCATTCAGGTGTTTAGAGTAGATTATCATTAATCCTGCCAAACACGCCCTCAAGAATTCTATGCTATGATTCTAATTCTTGTTTATTATAATTTGTGATTTCAGTGAAACTTATCGATATTTTGATCTACCATTCTGCTCCCCAGGTTCTTCCTCTTGCCCCTTTTGCTCTAATTTTTGTGTATTAGTAAAACCTCGGGGAAGGGACGATGGAATTATTCCAATACTGCGTTATGTAGGTGTTAGAATGATTTTCGGGTTTTTTTTTAATGGCAGATGGAATAATAAAAGAGAAAAGGGAAGCACTTGGTGAGGTGTTGAATGGGGACCGACTTGTTAGTGCTCCTTACAAACTCAACTTCAGAGACGAGAAAGACTCTGCTGTTGCATGTAGAAAGAAGTTGTCCGAGCAAGATGTTGCTCAGTTCCGAAGTGCAGTGGAAAAGGACTTCTATTTCCAAATGTACTATGATGACTTACCCATCTGGGGGTTCATTGGCAAAGTTGACAAGGAAGGAAAGACTCATCCAAGCGAGTATAAGTATTTCCTTTACAAGCATATCCAGTTTGACATTCTTTATAACAAAGACCGTGTTATTGAGATCAGTGCTCGAATGGATCCTCATTCTTTGGTGGACTTGACAGAGGAAAAGGAGGTTGATGTGGAGTTCATGTACAGTGTGAAATGGAAGGAAACTGACACCCCTTTTGAGAAGAGGATGGAGAAGTACTCACTCTCTTCTTCGTTGCCACATCATTTGGAAATTCATTGGTTTTCAATTATAAATTCATGTGTGACGGTTTTGCTTTTGACTGGTTTTCTTGCCACGATTCTCATGCGAGTTTTGAAGAATGATTTTGTGAAGTGAGTTTTGTATTTTAAATTTCTTACCTTCATTTGCTTATCTACTGATATATCTTTTCTTCCTTAAGTGTTTTACCATGTATGTTTAATTTATTGATAGGTATGCCCAAGATGAGGAAGCTGCTGATGACCAGGAAGAGACAGGATGGAAGTACATCCATGGTGATGTGTTCCGGTTCCCCAAATACAAATCTTTGTTTGCTGCAGCCCTTGGTTCTGGCAGCCAGTTGTTTACTCTGTAAGGATGTTTTACACTGTTGTTTGTTCAAATTTCATTCAGTTTGTTATGATGCCATTTTATGCCAACCATTGATTTTTGATTGAATTGCCTTCATTTCCAGCACTGTATTTATTTTTATGCTTGCGCTAGTGGGTGTATTTTATCCATACAACCGAGGAGCTCTATTTACAGCACTGGTGGTCATATATGCACTCACTTCTGGGATTGCGGGATACACAGCTGCTTCTTTCTACTGTCAGCTAGAAGGAACAAACTGGGTATGCTTGAATTAACTATGTCTTGGGCTATTTTAACTTCTAGCATGATCTTTCTAAAAAATGGATGTTGTGAAATAATTTATCTTCAAATTGTTGGTTTGACAGGTGAGGAATCTGTTGCTGACTGGATGCCTTTTCTGTGGTCCTCTGTTTCTGACATTCTGCTTCCTGAACACCGTTGCCATTGCTTACAATGCGACAGCAGCTCTGCCATTTGGCACAATTGTGGTGATAGTCCTCATATGGACATTAGTCACATCACCTCTACTTGTGTTGGGAGGTATTGCTGGTAAAAACAGCAAGGCAGAGTTCCAAGCTCCTTGTCGTACGACCAAGTACCCTCGAGAGATCCCACCACTACCTTGGTATAGGAGTGCTATTCCTCAGATGGCAATGGCAGGTTTCCTGCCATTTAGTGCCATCTACATTGAGCTTTACTATATTTTTGCCAGTGTTTGGGGCCACAGGATTTACACAATATACAGCATCCTCTTTATTGTCTTTATCATTCTGTTGATTGTTACTGCTTTCATAACTGTGGCTTTGACTTACTTCCAACTTGCTGCTGAAGATCATGAATGGTGGTGGAGGTTTGTAATCTCTCTTGTCTATTTGATTTTTTTTTTTCCCCGTTTCCTCTCTTTAATAATCACAATGTAAAATTTTGACCTTGTTATTTCTTGTAGTTTTTTTTTTTGGTCTCTTTTTGAATGTTTATTTCTGTTTTTGGTTTGATAACTTGAGGTAGTTTATTTCTCTCAGCAAGCTTTTTCCTCTTTTAATCAAAATGTGGTGTCTCGTAATTAGTGATTGAATGTTAGATCAATTTTGTTTTGACTTCACCAAAGTTGGAGTTTATTATAAAATATCATCCCACTGCATAATGTTGAGCAAATTCATATTCCAATAAGAATAAGATTCTGGTTAGCTAGACTGCCCCTTGGGACACATCTACTTTCTTGTATGGCTTAGCTTATTACTTGTTTTGGGTTTTAGACTGTTGTGTTCAACCAGGAGATTACCGAATTTTATTCTGGTTCATTCATTCACCCATACTGAGCCTACTTACTATATAAGGTGCTTTCTAATTGCTGTATGTTCATCCAATTTTAGATGTAACTTTAGTGGTTATATGCAGCCCGTTTTTGCTGTTTGGCTCACTTAAGCCTCTTAATTTTTTATGGTTTAAATATTAGCAACTTATTGTTCTTATTGTTTGGTTTTGTTTTCCACATTGATCTTATTTGTTAATGATTGTATGTGGGAGGGACGCATATTTTGTTGCGTTGTGCGGATTTTAGCTATTATCGTTTTAGGTTGATACTTGATGCCAAAAGCATATTAAGTAAGCTTCCAATGCAATATACTGCTTAAAAATAGACTTTTGGCAAAAATATTAAAAATTCCGATTATTTTTGTACTTGAACATCTTTCTGTTTTACCTTTTCTCCCTCCCTTCCTTGAAGGTAAACTAGACGCTATCTTTACTATGAATGGGTGACACTCAGTTCTATGACCTCATGTTCTAGAATATCTTAGGTGGCAGCAGTGTGTGAAAAGGTTACATTTTGTCTCTCCTGGATGTTAGACTTCTGAGGAACATTTTGGGATTATTATGACATAAATAGGCTAGCGTGCCTCGAGCTGCTGGACGCTCGCTTAATTAAATTTCTTTTCTGTGGAATGAATAGCTATCACCAGGTGTCTTTCTATTAGCTGTGAGTTTAATGATGCCTGCAGATTCTATAATTAAGCCTTCTTTTGGTTGCTAGCTCAATGTTTTATTAGGTTTGTACTTGTATATCCTCTTTATATACAGACGATCACTTACCTGTGTATATTATGTTATACCGTTAGCATATTAATTAATTTTTAGTGGTTAAGATATTTGGTTCTCAACCAAGTGTTCAGGGATCAGTTTGGGATGTCTATTTGAAATATATCACATCCGACAAGTTTCTGGGCTATCAAATTCCATTGTTTGACAATAGCCCCTAGTTGTAGAAGTCGATCAACTGGTTTGAGAGAATGAGGTGTGTTTGGGTATAAAACAAGTGTATATCTAATACATTACAAATTTATGATGTTGGTTGGCTTTCCAAATTAATTTAACTTGGATCAATTTTCAATTGCTACCTTCATGTTTACTTTTTGGACTAATTTTGGGTCTTGAATTTTTCACAGGTCATTTCTTTGTGGTGGATCTACTGGTGTTTTCATCTATGCGTACTGCTTGTACTACTACTATGCACGATCAGATATGTCAGGTTTTATGCAGACCTCATTTTTCTTTGGGTACATGGCTTGCATCTGTTATGGCTTCTTCCTTATGCTGGGCACAGTGGGTTTCCGTGCTTCACTGCTCTTTGTTCGACATATATACAGGTCAATCAAGTGTGAGTAGGGGCTTGTTCTTTTTGGTCCATTAATTGTGCTCACAGGGTTTAGGAGTTATCTTGTTGCTAGTTTGTTCATGTTTTTATTAGGGGACCTTGTGTTTATTTTCCCTCTTATTTGCTGTTTAGAGCTATACTTGTAACTTGCCTATAAATAGGCCCTCTGTTTTTATTTGATGTAGTAGACTTGATATTTACAAAGAGATATGTTGTTCTTTTTACTTCCTATCCCTCCCTCGATTTTCTCTCTCCCAAGATCCAACTTCTATGATCTATCCTCTCCTCCGTTGGGCTGGTTCTTAAGACTTTCTCTAGGTTGTTTATTATGAGGTGCATTGCTTTATCCATAATCACTCGGTTAAGCATATGTAACAAAATATCAATGTAATTATATTTTTATATTATAATTAAACATAATTAAAATCTGAAGGCTTTATGGTTGAAAATTTAATGCAAAGAGTTTTGATCCAATTTGAAGGGCAACATCCGTGCTTTTATCCCCTGGCTTTCGGTTTGCTATTATCAAAATTCTCAGGAGACTACTACTTGAATTAGGAATCGTATGTCCTCGAACCGATGTCAAAACGGAAATAGGAAATCTTCTCTATATAAGACTATCAAACTAGACACAGAAAAACATTAAACTCAATACTAAAACTTTCTGATACAACGCTAGTTAAATTAATATTCTCATGATGGCAGAACATGGAGTTTTAGCGAAAGAGACCCCTGAGGAGTCATCAAAGCTGCGGACATTCATTAATGTTCTTAACAAGGCCTGTGAAACAGAATTAATATATTCCACAGAAGATCATTGTGAAGAGTTGGAAAAATACAAATACATCCTGCGGCGAGCGTTGATTGAATTCAAGCAGCTCATTAAGGAGATTAATACTGCTTATGGTTCTACCACCCAATACGGCGGCAGCCGCTTTTTTAGTTGTTTCTGGCTCTCGCTGTTGGAGATGGAACTGAAATATTCCTTTATTCGGTTGGTACCCTTTATGAAGACAAGATTGGATGTACCGCACGACGACTTTGTTTCGGCCGTACACGATGCAGACATATCAATGGAAGGTTACTCTCAGGATATTCATGCAAATTTCAAGGAAAAATTTATTGCACTAGGTCCTGAGATGATTGAATCGCTGGACGAGTTATTCCAGGATGATTGGCCTTGTTCTTTGGCGGGTATCGCTCGGTTTCTATTGAGAGAGTGGGCGTGTACTATACGAGTGAAAGGAGGAGATGTGATTGTTTGCCCTTCGAGTTCTGCATTGGTGACCATTTCATCAAACGCTATAAAAGAGAGTTGTGAAACTGGGATGGAATTAAAGAGATGGATGGACGAGAAAGTGTTTCCTCTGTTGTCAAACAAACTTGCTGAATATGCAGGAAACGTCACTGTTTTCATTGAAACAGAAGAGAAGACAGGAGAGCTGGCGTTTTTGTTGGAGTCAGCATGCCCTGACCCTGCTGTTGCTGCCTGAATGAAGCATTATTAATCTTCAAAGTTTACAGTAATTATTGGCTGGGAGTCATAGTCGTAGTGGTGACTATAATAAGAAAGAGTTTAGGAAGAAATTTTGCTCTTTTGAATTGGTGATTAGGTTCGTCTTTAGTTTTAATCTAGTCCTAATGTAATAAGAGTACTCAAGTTTGAAATATATGTTGTTAAGGTCAAGAATAAATTAATCAAGGATAGATTTTTTTAACTTGATTGTAGACTTGGATCCTCTACTAATCTTTTAATTTTTACTACTCTTTCTATAATCTTTTTATTCGTATGGAAATTATGTGTAATACCCCAATTCTCCTAAAAGTATTTAAATATTTTTATCTTTTTTTAGTGATCTTTTTACCCTAGTATAAAAAGGGATAATATGTCTTTCCCATTATAAGAAAGAGAGGGAGAGAGAGATCGGCTGAGGAAAAAAAAAAGGGAGAGAGATGGAGAGAAAAGAGAGAAAAGAAAAGAAAAAAAGAAGAAGAATAAAGTTTTCTTCTTGGTTCTGCCATGAGCAACACATGAGATCAAGTCACATCATTTGAATTGGATACTATTGAGAGAAGATTTGGAGGTAAGTTTTAATTCTTGGTTTTTATTAATTTGTTATGGAGAAGCATGATTAGATATTTGCAACAGAAGTAGAAACCTAAGATTTTACAAGAAATATGTTGACAAAGCATTATTATGAAAATTATAGTAATTTTGTACAAATTGATTTTTATTTTGATTTTTGGATATGTTAAACTAGACATCTTCCAGAATGTTTGAAAGTTTTTCCAAGCTAATCGGATAAGATTTGAATTAATTATGATTTTTTGAAGTCAAGTCTAAAAACTTAGAAATTTCTGATTTCATTGGAGAACATTGATTACGAAATTATTTTTGCCATAGCTAGACTTCTTCAAAAATTATGAAATTTGGACCAGTGATTTTCATATATGTCTATGTGATTCTAAAAATTTTCATGATTTTATGGTAAAATAATAAATTGTTTTGTATTTTTAAAGCAAGCATGTTCAGAACAAAAAATTATTTGATAGAATTGATGATATTCGAAACCTAAATTATTTTCAATAGTTTTTGAAAGCATTAAGCTATGAAATTTTTAACAATAAATTTCCAATATGTCAGAATATGCTCTGTAAAATTTGAGATTTTTCCAATAAGGTAATAATTTATTAAAAATCGGAGAACATGGACCGTTTTGTTTTGAGGACCGAATATTGAGGGTACTTGAGGTTGAGTTTAGGAGCTCTTTAAAATAAGATATTTGAGGACATTAGAGTTTATGATTGAGATTTGATTATATCTTATGAGGATTTTATTAATAATTTTTAAGTAGATGATATTAGTATGCATTTGTTACATGAAAATGCCAAGAGGTAAGTAAACTAGACTTTTAAATGAATCACAATGTACAATAAATATATTTGATTTGTCTGAAAAACCTATTTTTGATATATACGAATATGAATTTATAAGTCTCTGCCCATGGTTAAGATTTGAATTTATAATTAATTCAAATCTTATCCAACTAGCTTGGAAAAACTTTCAAAACATTCTAGAAGATGTCTAGTTTAACATATCCAAAAATCAAAATAAAAATCAATTTGTACAAATTACTATGATTTTCATAATAATGCACTGTCATCATATTTCCTGTAAAATCTTAGGTTTCTACTTTTGTTGCAAATATCTAATCATGCTTCTCCATAACAAATTAATGAAAATCAAGAATTAAAACTTACCTTCAAATCTTCTCTCAACAATATCCAATTCAAACAATACAACTTGATCTCATGTGTTGCTCATGGCTGAATCAAGAAGAAGATTTTCTTTTTCTTCTCTTTTTCTTTTCTTTTCTCTCTTTTCTCTCCTTTCTCTTCATTTCTCTCTCTTTTTTTTTCCTTTCTATCCTTTTTGTTTTCCTCCGCCGATCTCTCTCTCTCTCTCTCTCTCTCTCTTTCTTATAATGGAAAAGACATATTATTCTTTTTATACTAGGGGAAAATCACTAAAAAAAACTTAAATACCCTTAGGAGAATTGGGGTATTACATTATGCACTTAATTAGTCATCATTGATTGGCTCCTTTTGATTTCCTTATCTATGTTACTCCCATTAAAACTATGTTTTGGCTAAAGAAGCAGAGCATCTATATATATGAACCCTAACAAATTTGAGGGATAAATTTCCATATTAAATCATAAATTAAAATTAGGTTCATGTTTGACATAAAATAGAAAAATAGTTGAGAACTTATATTTCTAGTAAAAGGAGGGAGCAAAAAGAAAGAAATTTTGGGAACATTAGTTATAATGCCTGTGGGTCTATAGCGCCTCCTTCAACAAATTTTGTGAACATAAGATAAGAGCACAAATAATGGCATTGATCTATTGGGTGCTCTCTCTTGGGTTGAAACAAAAGATTTGGAATTGGAATCTTGCTCCCATCCACGATGAGTTGAGTTATCATAATGTAAATTTTTTTTTTTAAAAAAAAGACAGTAATTATGGAGATTTTAGTCTCTTCATTTTACAAGAAACACAAGTAATGATAATTAGGGTAAACCCTTTAATTCAAGATCTCACCCTATTGATAAATCCAACCTCAAATCTAGGAAGAGAAAAATGAAGTTGAAATCTTTTAATGATTGCTCTAAAGTTTGAATTAATATCAACATTACCCTTAAGATTTTGCGTAAGTAGAGTTAAAGGTGACATTTATTGGTAGGAAGTATCTGTTAACATAAATTATTCCTTATTGATTTTGATGATAACAAACATGATTAAGATTGATTAAATCGTTTTAAACGCTCAACATAATTTTCATCTATTTTGACAAGTTTCATAAAGTATTTTTATAAAGATTTGGAGACAAAACAGTCATCTTGCAAAATAGTTCACTGCAGCAGTTTTAGTGGAAAACGGCGATCCGACATTTGTAATAAACGGCTCGCCGATTTCAAGCAGAAATGGAGATTAGCCTCTGGACGTAAACGACACACCGACATGTTTGATAAACGGCTCACCGATATCATCCAGTAGCCTCTGGACAAAAACGGTGATCCGACAATTGTGATAAACGGCTCGCCGATATTAACCAGAAGTGAAGTGTAGCCTCTGGACACAAACGGCGATCCGACATCTAGATAACGGCGATCCGACAATTTGAAAAATCAGCTCAACAGTCATATTGACCAGTCAAACGGCGATCCGATATATAGTTAACGGCGATCCGACAGTGTGCAGAAAGTCAATAACGGCTAGTTTTCAGCTGCAACTATAAATAAGCTCATTCAAATCCAAACAAAGATTGATCACAACACGACCATTGAGCAAATATTCGAGAATACAATCTTCATAGAGCTTGAAACACATTCTCTCTTCATCTATTCACACATTGGGCATTGATTTGTGATCTTAAATATTGTGTGAGAGAAAAACAATTTGTAATCTTTTACTTTGAGTGATTGTAAGTGTTGGGATACACTTGGGTTAAGAGATTGGGGATAATCTCTTGTTGTAAAGGTTTATTGACACCTTGGAAGTCAAGTGTAAGCATTTGAAGCCTTGGAGGCTTGCTTAGTGGAATCCTCAAGCCCGGAAAGCTTGGAGGCGTGGACGTAGGCGAGGTTGGCCGAACCACGTAAAAATCTCAGTGTTTGAATCCCTCTTCCCTTATCTTTTTATATTGTGATCTTCTTAATTGTTATTGCTTTCAATTTGATTTATAATTGCATTAAGATTTTCTTTAATAAATTGAATAATTTTTTAGAATCCCAATTCACCCCCCTCTTGGGTTGCATACTTGTATTTCAATTGGTATCAGAGCGAGGTTCTCTTGTTAAGACTTAACCGTCTAGAGTAAAAGATCCATGGCAACCCTAAATGACTCAACCTTTAGAGAAGGGCAATCCACAACTAGACCACCATTTTTCGATGGTAATGACTATGCTTATTGGAAAACTAGAATGAGAATCTATTTGCAAGCCTTAGATTATGAAATTTGGGAAGTTGTTTGTGATGGTCCATTCATGCCTACGTTCAAAGATGAAGTAGGAGATGATATTCCTAAACCATCGAGTCAATGGAGTGAGTTAGAAAAGAGAAAGATGTCTCTAAACTCCAAGGCTATGAATGCTTTGTTTTGTGCCCTTGATAAGAAAGAATTCCATAGAGTATCTAGTTGTGAAAGTGCACAAGAGATATGGAACAAACTTGAAGTTGTCTATGAAGGGACAAATCAAGTGAAAGAGTCTAAAATCAGTAGATACACTCGTCAATATAAGTTGTTCCAAATGGAACAAAATGAAAATGTGTATTCTATGTACACTAGATTCACGGACATAGTGAACACCCTAGGTGCCTTAGGGAAAACCTTCTCAAATAGTGAGAAAGTTAAGAAAATCATTAAGTCACTTCCAAAAGAATGGAGACCTAAAAGAACCGCTATTGAAGAAGCCAAAGATTTAAATACTTTACCTCTTGATGATTTAATTGGTTCTCTTATTTCGTATGAAGAGGATTTAGCTGCAGAAAAAGGACATGAGGAGAAGAAGAAAAGCATTGCTCTCAAAGCTTCAAAATATGAGAGTGATGGGGAGAGTGAACCGGATGATGAAGAGCTAGCCATGCTAGCAAGGAGGTTCAGAAAATTCTTCAAGAAAACCGGAGAGCGAAGAAATTTCAGAAACTTCAAGAACTATAGGGAGAAGAAGGAGGCAATCACTTGCTATGAATGCAAGAAGCCTGGACATATAAGATCGGAGTGCCCACTTATCAACAAACTGAAGAAGAAAGCAATGGTTGCAACTTGGGATGATAGTGAGGAAGAATCAAATGATGAAGAAGGATCGCAAGAAGTATCAAACCTAGCACTCATGGCAATAGGAGGGGATGATGATCTCAATGAGGTAAGTGATCCTACCTATGATGAATTATATGATGCTTTTCAAGATTTGCATAATGAGTTGATGAAAATTGGTAAAAAGAATGTATGTCTTAAAAAGGAAATGGCAAAGCTTAAAAATGAAAATGAATCTCTAAATGCAAGAATTGTATGCCTAGAAGTAGGAAACAAAACATTGCATGATGAAATTGCATTATCAAATGAGAAACCTAGCATTTTACATGAACATTTGAAATCACACATAGATGAGTTGAAAAATGAGAACGAATTGCTCAAGAAAAAGAATAATGAATTGAATGAAATTGTTTTGAAATTTACAAACGGGCAAAAGATGTTGGATAATATGCTTAACTCACAAAAATGTGTTTTTGATAAAGGAGGACTTGGATATAAGCCTAACTTGAAGCAAAAGTATTATAAGAATTATTTTGTTAAAGCTACCTCCACAAATGATCATAAGATTGCATGTCATCATTGTAATCAAAATGGTCACATGAAATTTAGATGTCCCGTGAAAAGGAATGCATATTATGGTGTCAAATGCATTTGGGTTCCAAAAGGAACCGTTGCTAACTCTCAAGGACCCAAAGAGCTTTGGGTACCTAAAACTTGAGACTTTTTCTTGTAGGGCTTGAAGAAGAAGAAAAATAAATGGTACTTGGACAGCGGTTGTTCAAGGCACATGACCGGAAACTATGCATGGTTCTCAAGCTTCACCAAAATTGAAAATGGTGGAGACGTATCTTTTGGAGACAACTCAAAAGGAAAAATTCTTGGAATTGGAAATGTTGGTAAAGTCTCTTCAACTTTAATTGAGAATGTATGTTTGGTTGAAAACTTGAAACACAACTTAATTAGCATTAGTTAATTATGTGACAAAGGTTATAAAGTTATCTTTGATAAACTTAGTTGTATTATTGAGAACTCATGTGATGGCAAAACCTTATTTGTTGGAAATAGATGTGGTAATGTTTATATCATTGACATAGAATGTGCATCTACTCTTGATAAATATTTTTCGGCATTGCATGATGATTGTTGGTTGTGGCATAGAAGATTAGGACATGCAAGTATGGATTTGATTTCAAAAATTTCGAAAGATGATTTAGTTAAAGGTCTTCCGAAAATTGGTTTTCAAAAAGATAAGATTTGTGAAGCTTGTCAATTTGGAAAACAAATTAAAACTTCTTTCAAAAATAAAAACCATATTTCTACTTCAAAACCACTTGAACTTCTTCACATAGATCTTTTTGGGCCATCTAGATATGCAAGTCTAAATGGCAAATATTATGCTTTTGTGATAGTGGATGATTATTCTAGATATACATGGGTATTATTCTTAGCCAATAAGGATGATGCTCTTGATGCTTTTAAAGTGCTTTGTAAGAAATTACAAAATGAAAAAGGGCATGGTATTGTATGCATTAGGAGTGATCATGGAGGAGAATTTGAAAATCATGCATTTGAGAGTTTTTGCAATAATCTAGGCATTGAGCATCAATTTTCTTCGCCTAGAACTCCACAACAAAATGGAGTTGTTGAGAGAAAGAATAGGTCTATTCAAGAAATGGCCAGGACCATGTTAAATGAAAATGCATTACCAAAATATTTTTGGGCCGAAGCCGTCAACACCGCTTGTTATGTTTTAAATCGGGTGTTGATTAGACCTAATCTTAATAAAACTCCATATGAGCTTTGGAAAGATAGAAAACCCAACATTGGCTATTTTAAAGTTTTTGGATGCAAATGTTTTGTATTGAACACAAAAGACAATCTTGGTAAATTTGATTCAAAATCCGATGTTGGTATTTTTGTTGGTTATTCAAATACAAGCAAAGCTTATAGAGTCTATAACAAAAGAACTTTAGTTGTGGAAGAATCTATGCATGTCACATTTGATGAGTCTAACCCCTCCTCTACAGAGAAAGTAGTTGTTGATGATGTGCAGGAGAAGAAGAACAAGAAGAAAAAGCATCAAATGACAATCAAGAGGATGCACCACATGGAATTCAAGAGGAACGTCATGAAGAACTAAATGCGGAGCAAAATGAAGGTACTTCTCAAACACTCCCCAAGGAGTGGAGATATGTCTCTTCTCACCCTAAAGATGTAATTTTAGGAGATCCCTCACGAGGTATTACAACTAGATCATCACTTAGAAATACTTGTGAGCATAATGCATTCATCTCTCAAATTGAACCAAAATCCTTTGAGGATGCAGAAAATGATGAATCTTGGATTATGGCAATGCAAGAGGAGTTAAATCAATTTGAAAGAAACAATGTGTGGGAATTAGTTCCTAAACCTGAACATCAATCTGTAATAGGTACTAAATGGGTGTTTAGAAATAAGATGGATGAATCCGGCGTGGTTGTAAGAAACAAAGCTAGATTAGTGGCTCAAGGTTACAACCAAGAAGAAGGAATTGATTTTGATGAAACCTTTGCTCCTGTAGCAAGGTTAGAATCCATTAGAATGTTGTTAGCATATGCATGTCATAAAGATTTTATTTTATTTCAAATGGATGTGAAAAGTGCTTTCCTAAATGGATATATTATGGAAGAAGTGTATGTAAAACAACCCCCTGGTTTTGAAAATGAAAAATTTTCAAATCATGTTTATAAGTTGCTTAAAGCCTTGTATGGTTTAAAACAAGCACCTAGAGCATGGTATGATAGACTTAAGAATTTTCTGTTGGAAAATGACTTCTCAATGGGTAAAGCGGATACTACTCTATTTGTTAAGCATAAGAACCAAGACATACTTATTGTTCAAATTTATGTTGATGATATTATTTTTGGTTCTACTAATGAGTTGTTGTGTAAAGAATTTTCATCGTGTATGAGCAAAGAATTTGAGATGAGTATGATGGGAGAGTTGAAATACTTCCTTGGACTTCAAATCAAACAAAACGAGGAAGGAATTTTCATAAATCAAGCCAAGTACGTAAAGGATCTACTCAAACGATTCGGCATTGATGATTCAAAGACCAAGAATACACCAATGAGCACAACAACCAAGCTGGACAAAGATGAAAAAGGTAAAGAAGTGGACATCAGAATGTATCGAGGTATGATCGGATCCCTACTTTATTTGACTGCAAGTAGACCCGATATCATGTTTAGTGTATGTTTGTGTGCAAGATTTCAGTCATGTCCCAAGGAATCTCATTTGCTAGCTGTTAAAAGAATTTTCCGTTATTTGAGTGGAACCATAGATATTGGCCTTTGGTATCCTAAGGGAACTCACATAGATTTAACATGCTTTTCGGATGCGGATTTTGCTGGTTATAAAGTGGATAGGAAGAGCACTAGTGGTACTTGCTATATTCTAGGACACTCTCTTGTTTCATGGTTTAGCAAGAAACAAAATTCTGTTGCACTTTCAACTACCGAGGCTGAATATATAGCTGCCGGAAGTTGTTGTGCACAAGCACTTTGGATGAAACAAACACTTAGAGATTATGACATTAATCTTGAACAAATTCCTATTAAGTGTGATAATACTAGTGCTATTAATCTTTCAAAGAATCCCATTCAACACTCTCGAACCAAGCATATAGAAATAAGACATCACTTCTTGAGAGATCATGTTCAAAAGAGAGACATTGCACTAGAGTTTATTTCTACGGAAAAACAACTTGCCGATATTTTTACAAAACCTCTTTGCGAAGAACAATTTTCCAAAATTCGGCATGAACTTGGGATGATGAAATTTTCACATTAACATCTTCATTCATGCTATTGAGTCTATTATTATTGATTGATCTATGACTTGATGCTTTAATTTCTATGGAATGCTCAATCGTAATATGCATGTAATGTGTATGTATATTTGAAAATGTATGAATTAATTATTGCAATACATATATATATGTTCATGAATTATGCATTGAAATGGCACTCAAATCATTTTGGATCAATAAAATGATCTTGAAATGTATTAATAAGTAGCCAAATATCAAAATACATGTGCGAAATCATAGGTTGTAGAAAACGGATCGCCGTTATTTAAATAAACGGCTAACCGTTTTGGGCAGAAACAATGGAACGCTTTCTGGAAGCTATCGGTTCACCGATATCTGTCTATCGGCTCGCCGTCCTGATACATTTTTCTTGTGTGGACTCTCTGGACCCTATCGGCTCGCCGTTATTTATATAAACGGCTCGCCGTTTTGATGAATTTATTTTGAGGACTCTCTGGACTCTGTCGGCTCGCCGTTTTCTTTATAACGGCTCGCCGTTATCACGCGTTAATTGAACGGTCCTTTGTCTTCCTCCTCATTTCGGCTTCCCCTTCTCTCTCTCTTTCTTCAGCCCGCGACTGCACCAGTTCTCTACTCCCAAATCCATCATTTTTCTTGCCCTTTTTCATCAAATTGAAGCATCACAAACCATTTTTTATCTTCTCTAGACCCTTTTAACCGACTCAAATCCCTCTTTTTCATCTAAAATTGAAAAATCTTCTTTTTGAAACCCTAGAACCAGCCGAGCCCTCCTTGCTCAAATTAACCCATATCTCTTCCTTTCTCCAGTCACATTTTCACCCACAATCACTATCTCATCTCTCAAACTTCATTTTCACATTTTTTTTAAAACTCATCCATGGCGGAACGACCTCCAAGGCGTGCTCGAACCAAGCACACTGCTTCACGCCGTTCCAGTCCACCCAGGTCTCCTCCTCAAGACTTCGAGAGTCTTCATTTTCCCGATGCTACCTCTGCTCAGCGATTCCGTGAAAAGTTCATGGGTAAACCCGTAACTCCCTCTTTTTTTCTTAACATTTCGGAGTTCTCGGATATTTCTGTTTGTGGTCACTCAATTACTCAAATGCTTAGTCATTGGAAGCAAGCTTTAAGTATTGATGAACCTATTTATGAAAATCTTGTTCGAGTCTTTTATTCAAACATAGATTTCTCCTCTTCTAGTCGTGACGAGCTTCATACATTTGTAGGAGGTATTCGTATTGAACTTGATGAACCCGAATTATGTAGTATTCTAGGAATCGCTTATGGAGGATTAGATCTGTACACCTCTAGGAAAGAACTAGAGTTTAGCAATTTTCGTCATGTGGATGGTGTACGGAACATTTGTCGTCGTCGGGATCTTTCCGATGACATCTGCTCTTTGTCCTTTAGGTCTCAACTCCTCCCTTTTCAGATTCGAATACTTCACATTATTCTCCAACACATGGTCACTCCTAGATAGGGGCACACTGATGAGGTCACTAGGCTTGACATTGGTCTATTAGACTCTCTTATTCGTCAACGCCATGTGAGCCTATCCTACACCATTATGTGCCATATGCTGTCCACTCCTAAAGTCTCCAACCGATCCCTTCCTTATGGCAGCATCATCACTAGGATCCTGAACCACTTTCATGTTCCTATCGTCGAGCCTGTTTTTCTCGAGACTCGTAAGCTTGGTCGAGACATTATTTCTGCCATTGGTTTCTTTAAGAAGCGTGGGAAATGGGAAAAGACTACATCCTCCAAAAATGAAGCCACACTGATTGCACCCGAGGATGATCGCATGCTGAATGATGTCTACTCTGAGGATGAGCTGCCTGATTTCCGTCTTGGGGCTAGACCGCGTATTCCTCGCCGAGCAGCAGCACCAGCAGCTCCTGCTTCCCCAGCAGCACCAGCAGCAGCTGCACCTCAGGATGACGAGCCTACCGAGACTACCGTCCCTCCTGCGGCATCAGCTGTTCCTGAGGATCGCTTCAAGCAGCTTCGATCTGAATTTGCAACCTTTCGGGAGCAAATTTCAGATCAGCAGATGGAGTTACTTGCGGGTCAGCGTCGCATTCTCGGCTACTTTGGATATGACCCCGGCAATTCGTCTTCACAGCCTCCATCTTAGTTTTCTCTGTCCCTATGATATTCGCACAGACATTTCTCATTTCATGTTATTTGCCTTATGCATATGATGTTATTTATTTTGTGTTTATGCTTCTGATATCTCATATTGGACATGTGCTCTTGATTTATGCTCGAGTTATTTTTTTTTTTGTATTATATTGATTATATTGCTCATCCTGGAAGTGTGAATTTGTTGGTATGGCGGTTGGTTGATATGGTGGTATATTTATATGGAAGTATTTCTCTTTTTACCTTTGTGTGTTGTTGAGGAAATGCTCATATTTCAGGGGAGACTATGCCCAAATTTCTCCAAACATAAGTCATTCATCGCGTCTCTTTCTTTTTGATGATGAAGGGGGAGAGAAATTGGCATGGCAAAATAGTATTAGCATGGCAAAATAGTATTGGCATGGCATGAGTTTACTGGCATAAACCAAATGCGAAATTGGTATTGGCATGCATGAGTTTACTGGCATAAATTTTTTTTTAAGGGAGTTAACAAGTCTTTCAAAATTTCACTTAGGGGGAGCACATATTTAGGGGGAGCAAAATTGCACAAATATTTTCTTGAAAAGTTTGTCATCATCAAAAAGGGGGAGATTGTTAACATAAATTATTCCTTATTGATTTTGATGATAACAAACATGATTAAGATTGATTAAATCGTTTTAAACGCTCAACATAATTTTCATCTATTTTGACAAGTTTCATAAAGTATTTTTATAAAGATTTGGAGACAAAACAGTCATCTTGCAAAATAGTTCACTGCAGCAGTTTTAGTGGAAAACGGCGATCCGACATTTGTAATAAACGGCTCGCCGATTTCAAGCAGAAATGGAGATTAGCCTCTGGACGTAAACGGCACACCGACATGTTTGATAAACGGCTCACCGATATCATCCAGTAGCCTCTGGACAAAAACGGTGATCCGACAATTGTGATAAACGGCTCGCCGATATTAACCAGAAGTGAAGTGTAGCCTCTGGACACAAACAGCGATCCGATATCTAGATAACGGCGATCCGACAATTTGAAAAATCAGCTCAACGGTCATATTGACCAGTCAAACGGCGATCCGATATATAGTTAACGGCGATCCGACAGTGTGCAGAAAGTCAATAACGGCTAGTTTTCAGCTGCAACTATAAATAAGCTCATTCAAATCCAAACAAAGATTGATCACAACACGACCATTGAGCAAATATTCGAGAATACAATCTTCATAGAGCTTGAAACACATTCTCTCTTCATCTATTCACACATTGGGCATTGATTTGTGATCTTAAATATTGTGTGAGAGAAAAATAATTTGTAATCTTTTACTTTGAGTGATTGTAAGTGTTGGGATACACTTGGGTTAAGAGATTGGGGATAATCTCTTGTTGTAAAGGTTTATTGACACCTTGGAAGTCAAGTGTAAGCATTTGAAGCCTTGGAGGCTTGCTTAGTGGAATCCTCAAGCCCGGAAAGCTTGGAGGCGTGGACGTAGGCGAGGTTGGCCGAACCACGTAAAAATCTCAGTGTTTGAATCCCTCTTCCCTTATCTTTTTATATTGTGATCTTCTTAATTGTTATTGCTTTCAATTTGATTTATAATTGCATTAAGATTTTCTTTAATAAATTGAATAATTTTTTAGAATCCCAATTCACCCCCCTCTTAGGTTGCATACTTGTATTTCAGTATCATTTTTAAACAAATATGTTGAATAAAATCAACTTTAAAAATTCACAATTGCTGTAAATATAGATAGATAATACAGGAAGTATAAAGAGGACAATGCAGAAAAAGCATTATGTTAATGTATGAGAGAATTATCCCATTAAAACTTTTGGTACAAATATTACAAAGTCTAGCTCCCGTATTTATAGTGCTATTCATCCAATCATAAATGGTTAAGTTTCAGAACACATGGCATAATTATCTCCACGTGTGGGCATTCTTTACTACATAAATTTCCATACATAATTGGCAAATACTAAGTTACAATAATTGTAACATACATCCTTCATGTGAACCACATAAATGATGGGTCCTATAATTTTATGTGGTTCACATGAGGGATGTATGTTACAATTATTATAACTTAGAGGCTCCCTACATAATAAGCTTAGTGTTGTGGACGGCAAGTTAACGATCTCTTGCGGTACTCCCGCATCCCACGGTACGAGAGTAAACCTAAAATAATTGACCATCACGATTGCGATTCGTTATATTAGTCTTCCAACAAATAGCAGTATGCGTAGCTTATTAGCTAAGGTATCCATCAGACCTATTTGCATCATAATAGACTTACACTAGCTGGAAATATCAAACACTTGTTCAATGCAAATCTTACTTAACTGACCAAATCTGCCAATCACAATGGTGGATAGCCCACTAATATCACAACAATTACGAGTCCCATAAATTTTTACTAGATAATGAATTAAATAATAATAAAAAGTTATGACCTCACAGATTACGAGATAACCAGTTGAAATTAAAAAAAAAATACAATAAAAACGAGCTCCAAGATCGGACAATATATATAGATATATATTGCCGATTTCGGTCAATAATATTACCAGTCACATGAATAAATTTTACTCAAAATTAATTCAAATTAGGCATTGATTCAGCCTCATAATCTACTTTTTTATAGTGAGAATCTCATCAACAGTAACGCGGCAAGTGGCGGAAGCGTAGAGCTTGTTTTGTAATTTATGCAGAGCCTTTTTTTTTTTTTTTGGGTAACACATCGATATATATCAAACAAGGCCTGTGAGGCTGATCCATTTGAGAGAGAGGACGTGCTGTGTGCAGATAAGAGTCGAAGGAGAAAAAGAAGAAATAATTTTTTAAATTCTTATTTTTTTTTTTTAATTAATGAGTATTTTGAAAGGTTCAACCCATTTTTTCTTTAATTAAAAATTAAATGTTGAAAAAAAACAAGTATTGCCCACCGCCTCTGAAGGCGAGTTGAAAATAACAGTTTTACTGCATTTTTATAAATAATACATTTTAAAATGTCAAACACGCTGCTCATTTATTTCAATGTCAAAAAAGGGGAATCATTATTCACCCAAAAAAAAAAAAACACTACACCAACTATGTATAATATTTAAAATTCGAAAACAAACGTTTTCTCAGTATTCATAAAAATAATTTCCGAGGAAGTGAAAAAACTTAAATGCCCGATGAAAGCTTATTGCCTCAAAAGACAAGGTCTTTATTATAGTATATTTTAATGAATCAAACTACCAAGTTAGAAATGCCAATGATTTACGGTGATCTTCTTATTAAAGATTCTCTTCTAACTTTTAATATTAAACTTTGTATCTGCGTTGAACGCAAGGTCTCGTATTAAATCAGACAAGAGTCTCTGCACATGGAATATTTTTAATTTTCCTTACTCGTGTTATTTGTTAATCCATACATATATTTTCTTAGTTTTCATTTTCTTGATTAGTTACATGATTTTATTTAGAATCCGGCTACAATATAAATTTTCTACCGTATAACAAGAGCAAAGTTACAATATGTATTTTATTATTTATTAATTTAATCGTATAATTATGTAAGAGTGCTCTACAGTAGAGCATCTCTAACATAATTATTACTTTTTGTTTAATATGCATTGATTTCAACTTTCTCTACTAATTAATTTGGGACAAAACTACTTTGCAACCGTTGTACCAAACCCCAAATTTGGTATTTGCTTTAAGAGTTCTTATTGTTTTTTGTAAATAATAAAAATTTTAAATTTTTAAAATTTTATGCAATAAACCCCAATTAAAATTTAATAATTTCAAATTTTTAAAAGACTTATTTAGTGTTTTCTGTAGCAATCCCTATTTTTTTTATAAATAATAAAAACCATATGTTTTAATAATTTTATGCAATTAGCCTCAATTAAAATATAATAATTTTTAAATTCTAGAAAAAATTTATTCTCTTTTATCTCCTTCTCAAATCAGTTTGTCCTACCTTAAATCTTAATTTATTCCTTATCAAACATATAATTCTTCTAAAACATAAAAAAAATAAGAGTCTTCTAACTACATAAATTAGAATAATTTCTTAAGCACAAAACCTCAAAAACATAATACTTGCATTTTCTCAAGATGATATATATTGTGTTTATGTCTTTTTCTTTACCATTGTAATAAAGAAAGAGTTATATCTTACTTTCTAAAACAAGATCTAATCAATTAGAGCCTGTTGAATGCGATTAAAGATGGTGGGATGGGTTTACTTTACTAAAATTTAATCTCAATAAGGTGTTTGGCATGAATAAGTAAACTACAAATAATATAACTTAGGCTACCAAATTATCATGTGATAATGATTTTTTTTTTCTCTAAGGAGACCCTAAAATGAGCTTTCTAGACTAAATTTTTGTCTTATGATGACAACAAAAAATAAAAATGTTACATTAGAAGCCTAAAAAGTTAGTTAATTTTAATTTTTTTTTTAAAGGTATTCTCCCATAATCTATTAATTCATTCTTTAAAATTTTAAATTTAAGTTTCATTCTTTATAATTTTAAACTTAAGTAATAGAATAAATATTATACAATGCATTTGTTTTCACATTAAATAAATAATTGATCAACTTCGTACGTGTGATAAGGTATAAATAATTTTACATAATTTCAAATTTACATATAGAAATTTATTATTTTGAAAATATTATTTATAAACTCCATAATGAAATTTAAACAACTATCCAACCATTTATTTAATATTTATTTATTTTTCATTTTGATATTGTCAATTTTTTTATAAAACCTTATCCAATTTACACTAAAAACAAGATAATAATATCTCCTAATCATTTTTTAACTCAAGTTTAATGTTATATACTTTCTCAATATTATGGATAATTAATTATAGAAGTAGACATGGAAATAATAGTAATAATTAGAGAATTATAAAATATTGATGTACTTGTGGAATAAATTAAGGGATTTGTCTTTCTAAAGTTCATAGACTTTGTTGTATTTAAGAGGTTGTGGCTCTCATGGATGCGCAACTAAATCATACATTATAATCACCCAATATCAATAATAAAAAATGCTCTCAAAATTCCCTATATCTTCCTTATTCGTATTATTTAATAACTTAGTCAATAAATAAAAATATTTACTAAAAGAAATAAAATAAAACAACTAAGATAAAAAGAAAAAAAAGACATGAAAGTCTAAATATGAATCACGGGTTGCATGAGAAGTAGAGATGAGGATAACCATTGATGGGGTGGGACGGTAAAATAATAATAATATTATTATTCTGACATTTTAAAATTTTAGAGGGAGTACAATGTTAATTACCTAAGAAAATACATCCTACCGTTGCTTTTACTTTTGCAGTTCTTTCGTTGGATCTAACGGCAAGGTCACAAAAAGACAAAAAAAGGTGGTACCATACCACCGAGACAACTTAGCTGGACCCATTAATTTGGCGTTATTCCATGTGGCTTTGATTTGAATTTAGTTGTGACTTGTGAAGTATCAATTTCGATTCATTTTTTGTTGCTTTCCTTGCGTAAATTCAAGTCAATACGCGGTTGCAATTTTGTCTTTTGCAATCAATTTGGCCAATAGACAATGCATTAGACTTCATCCTTTTCGTCTCAACCGAATTATTTATTAATTTTTACATTACAATTTTTTAACGGAACAACTGCAAAAGGGAAAAAAATAAAAAATAGAAGAAGAAGAAGAATTTGACGAAGAAAAAGAAGAAGATTAAAGGACAGAAGAAGAAGAAGAAGAAGAAGGAGAAGACTACAAAAAAATATTTTTTTAAAAAAAATTCAAAACTAAATGTATTGATTTACGGGATTGGTTAAGTTACATTTCATGAAACTAACAATGCCCCCAAAACATGCAAAAAATTATAACATTTAAGTGGGGTCTACTTAAACTTTGCAAGAGCTGTAAGTTACACGAAAAAAGACCGTTAATTTGCTCATTGTTTGATTAAATATTATTTAAGAGATTAAAAATAAAATTTTTAGGGTTTATGGCAAGAGAATTATATATTAAATAGCAAGTATGCTGCATGAATGTTCAGAATTTTTATATTATGTTAGTTTGTAAGGGAGAGTCCATATTAATAATTCATATGATGAACATTTTTGTAATCAAATAATTTATCAAAATAAGAGTGTTTATAATAATTTTGAAAGTACAAATAACTTCACTCTTCAGTTTTCATCATTGCCATAACTTAATGCAATTTCAAGAACCAAAAGAATTCAGTGCTAATGATACAAATGAAATTTCAAATAATATTATAATCCTTTCTTAATCTGAGCTATTCTGAGTTTGTAAAGATCTTAAGCTATCCATCTTTTAGTGTTAATGAATAATTAAAATTTAGCGCCAATTTGGTAATGCAATAATTTTTTAAATAATTGTTGTTAGTTATACTATAGAAATAATCAGATGTGAAGAGAATTAGTTAAATACTGAGTAAAACTTACTTTTAAAAGTGCCGAGAGTTTTGAAAACGGTTGTATGTGTTTGATAAATTTTATTATTAAATTGCTGTAAGAGTGTAAATGACTAAATTGAATAAAATTTATTTACATATTTATAGATATGTATATAAAATATTTTTTTTAATTGTGTATATATTATAATTAATAACCAAAGTAAATATTTTATGTTATTAGTGTTCTTTATTATTTTGTTATCTCAATATAATTGATGATAATAATAGTAATAATCTCTTTGAAGTTAACAATTTTATTTCTAAATTAATAAGGATAATTTTGAATTTTTATAATATATGTAAAAATATATATGAAATTATATTAAGTATAAAATTAAATTTTAGAATCAATATTAAAAAGTTACTACTTCCTAATTTTTCAAAATTTACTTTAGGATGAGATGATCTTACTAAAAGTGATTTTTTTTAAAAAATTATCAACCACCAAAATTAATTTTTATTGTTTGAAAATTGCTTCTAAACCTCCCAAAAGTAATTTTAAAAAAATCCTTAATTACTTTTATTTTTTAATTTATTAACCACTCATTACAAAAATGAATGAATTCAACTCAAATGATGAAAGATCCTTATCCAGCTTCATAATCCACTTTTATTTGTGCTTATATATATATATAATGAGAAGCTCATCACCAGTAACGTGGCAAGTGGCGGCCCTTTTGCCCCCTAAGTTATGATATATATACACTCGCGCATACATAAGTCGGCAGTGCAGCCCCGTGAGCCAAATGCACCTTGATTCCTCTTCGTTGAAAATGAAAACAATGGTAAGCATCCCAGAGGCTCCTTTGGGCTCCACCGGCAAAACCATACCTCTTGTTGGCTTCGGCACGGCCCAATTTCCGTTCGGAGCAGCCACTGAAGCAGTAAAAGAATCCGTTGTGCATGCAATAGAAGTCGGCTACAGACACTTCGACACCGCCGCAATATACCAGTCCGAGGAGCCTCTTGGGGAAGCAATAGCCCAAGCGTTGCGTCTTGGGCTCATCAAATCACGCGATGAGCTCTTTATCACTTCAAAGCTTTGGTTCGGCCACGCACACCGTCAACTTGTCCTCCCTGCGCTACAAACTTCTCTCAAGTAACTAAATTAAATTAATTACAAGCTAGCTCATTGCCTAGCTGCAGGCATGTATCATCTATGGTTTAAGGTTGACTGATTGGTTGCTGACGTTATTGATAATTTATTTTTGCAGGAATCTGGGATTGGAGCATATTGATTTGTATCTGATTCATTTTCCGGTAAGCTTGAAGCCTGGAACAGGGTTCCCATTCAGTAAAGAAGATATTGAGCCACTTGATTATGAGGGTGTTTGGGAGGCCATGGAGGAGTGTCAAAATCTCGGCCTCACTAAATCCATTGGAGTCAGCAACTTTGCTTGCAAGAAACTTGAGAGGTTACTTGCTACTGCAAAAATCCCTCCTGCTGTCAATCAAGTGAGTCCAATAATCTTAATTAATTATATGTATTTAAAAATTAAAACAGAGCTGTTTAATTATGTTTTGTATAAATTAATTAATTTAATTATATGTATTTAAAATGAAGCTGAATCCCTCCGGCTGTCAATCAAGTGAGTGCAAGTTCTGCAGTGCGTCGGACAGCTAATTTAAGTTAAAAATATTAATCATGAAAATATGCATATAAATTTTTTTTTTATCTTTTATTTGGGTAGGTGGAGTTGAACCCAGTTTGGCAGCAAAAGAAGCTGAGAGATTTCTGTGAGAAGAAAGGCATTCATATTACAGCCTACTCGCCGTTAGGAGCCAAAGGAACAATATGGGGAACTAATCGAGTCATGGAATGTCAGGTGCTGAAAGAGATTGCGAACGCTAAAGGAAAGTCTGTTGCCCAGGTATTTTTTTTTTTCCCCAAATTTTTATCCGAGTTTGACAAACATAATTTGGTTGTAAATGCACACGTGGCATAAGATCGAAGGGCATCTTTTATGTTGATCTTGATTATAAGGTTTATTTTGGTGTGCTTGAAGGTTTCTTTGAGGTGGGTTTATCAGCAAGGAGTGAGTTTGGTCGTGAAAAGCTTCAATAAAGAAAGAATGAAAGAAAACCTCGACATATTTGATTGGGAATTAAGTGCCGAGGAGCTGCAAAAGATCGAACAAATTCCACAGTATAGAGGAAGTCGCAGTGAGGAGCACGTGTCAGAGGATGGTCCTTATAAATCCTTGGAGGATCTATGGGATGGAGATATTTAATTAATTTAACAATAAAGACGCAATTAAATCATTAAATAACTTAATTTAACGCATAGTTTGTTCCGAGTGACACCAGTTCATACTATGTCTAAATACCTGCGAAGACAATCGTGTTGCAGTTTTTTTTTCTTTTTTTCTTTTTTTTTTTTCCTTTCTTTCCAGGTTATATGTGTTAATACCCCATACTTGTCCTAATCTTTTCGTTTTTAGGCTTTTCACATGAATACGTATTGCATGTTTATCAATATTACATTATAACTAATATTATTTTTTAACCCTACTATTACCCTTCCATGGCATAATAATTTAAGTAGTTTTATTGCCACCGTTTCAACATGTGCCGCCATTGCAGAAAACCGTTTGTGGCAAGGTGAGAAAGTTCTCATTTAGTAAAATTATTTAGACCTGTTAGGTATGAAGATTGGGTAATTATAATTTTAAAAAGTTACGATATTATAGTGTTTGGTAAAAACTAATTATTTTAATTTGAAAATTAAATTAATTTTATCCACCACTTATATGATAAAAAATTTATAATATTTTTATTATTTTTGTTAAAATAATCATTCAAAATTATAAATTTTTTTTTCCTAAAATAGCTGTAACTTAAAAGTTATAACACCTCAATATAAAATATAACTTTAATTTTACCTTCTGATATTCTGATTGGAGTTCTCAATTTATGTTGTGGTTGAAAAAATTATGTGCGCTGATTTGAATCTCATAATGTAAATTTGCTAACGCAAGATTTGTTCTCTGTTAGGCAAAACATTCTTAGGCAGTTTTGACATTATAAATCTCGCATTTTGAGCATGAAAATAAATTATTTGAGCATACGTAAATAAGACAAATAAAAATTATAGCTGTTTCCTAATTTTTTTAGCTTCCTAACCTTAAAAGACTAGTCACTTTGGTCAATAACACATATACAATATATTGTTAAAGTAAGAGTAATTCTTTTTACATCTGTTTAAAATCCTTCTATAATTCCGTTTTTAGTTCTATTACTATTAGAAGTTACGTTAACGGACAATATGAATTTAACAAAATTAAAATCTTTACCCCTACAGATTATGAATCCTCCCATCTTCAAATCCCAATTTATGATTTAATTATTTTTGTTTACAAATTCAAAATAGATTTGAGATAATGAAGAAATAAAATTACCTAGTGATAAGATTGTTATTTTAAAAAATTATATTTAAAATTTGATTTACTCCATTATAATGTTTAATCGTTTTTCTTAATTTTTTTACAATAGTAGGTGCAAATAAATATAATAATGGGGTTTCGCAACAGTTTAAAAGGGTTTTGATTGAAATTAAGATCCGAAGCCGAAAAAGGCCCAAAATGCAAGCCCATTATCATCAGGAGCTCTCGACAAATGAAGTTCTCAAATGTTTCCAAAAGCCCAATGGCAAGGTCATGTGCAAAAGGCTCCCATTTAAGTCCCTTGCCCGAAGAGAAACACTCGACGGTTCTCAAAATGGAAGGCTGGTTTGTGGCATCTGTTTAAGCTGTCTTACAGCAGGAACCGTGAAGCCAATTTGCAGACGTCAAAAGGGGGGTTCATCATTAAAATTATAGTATGTCAACTCGGAAGTGATGGTGAATTTAGAAGTATTTCATAAATTTTGAGTCTCATATGCAATCCGACACAAATTAAATCACTTTAAACCTAAAGAAGAGAGTAAATAATTAAAGTATTGTAAAGGGTTAAGCGAAAATAAATATCTTACGTGGTTAGATAATATTGATATATATTCACAACTCTGAAAGGTAAAAAAATTGTGTAGCTGAGATGGTGTTCCCCACACTCTATAGATAGGATGCACAAAATCTTTTATGTTAAATAATATAATTTCATTTAATTAATTTGTGGGTTTCAATACTGAGGTGGTGTATTCATCTCATATAAGTTTTCTCTCCTTTGAAAGAAAACAAATTATAAACTTAATTTGTTTCATTAATGAAAACCAAGAATTAAAACTTATCTCCAAATCTTCTCTCAACAATATCCAATTCAAACGATACAACTTGATCTCATATGTTGTTCATGACAGAACCAAGAAGAAGATTTTATTTTTCTTCTCTTTTTCTTTTCTTTTCTCTCTTTTCTCTCCATCTCTCTCTCTCTCTCTCTCTCTCTCTCTCTCTCTCTCTCTCTCTCTTTTCCTTTATCTCGTTTTTCTTTCCTCAGCCAATCTCTCTCTCCCTCTCTTTCTTATAATGGAAAGGGAAAAGGACACAGAGACCCCTAACGTTTGAATAAGGGACACAAAACCCTTTAATGTTTCAAAAAAGACACTCAGACCCCTATTTCTTAATAGTAAATTATAATTTTACCATTATACCCTTATAACATATTAAAAAATAATTGTTCATTATCCAATTTATTTTTATATTATTAATAAAATTATGAATATAACTTCATTACCCAATTTTTCCATTTAATTTTTATCAAATTTTATCTTCAAACTAAATAAATTTAATCTATTGCTCAAAAATAAAAATAAATTAAATTGATTATTAATATAATAAAAATAACAATTCTCCATATGTTATTTCTTATAATTTCTTATATATAAATTAAATTGATAATTTCTTAAAAATAACAATTCTCCATATATAAATTAAATTAATTTTAATTTAATATATGTTATTTTTATATTAAATATATGTTATTTTTATTATATTAATAATCTATTTAATCTATTTTTATTTTTGAGCAATGGATTAAATTTATTTAGTTTGAAGATAAAATTTGATAAAAATTAAATGGAAAATTGGATAATGAAGTTATATTCATAATTTTATTAATAATATAGAAATAAATTGGATAATGAACAATTATTTTTTAATATGCTATAAGGGTATAATGGTAAAATTATAATTTACTATTAAGAAATAGGGGTCTGAGTGTCTTTTTTGAAACATTAGGGGGTTTTGTGTCCCTTATTCAAACGTTAGCGGTCTCTGTGTCCTTTTCCCTAATGGAAAAGACATATTATTTTTTGAGTGATGATATAACCACAAACTCTTATACAAATTTATTTTGTACAAACTGACGGTATTAATTCATTGGTAGAATGAAAATATAAAACAATAAAACAAATCATGTGGGCCATGTGATATTTAATTCAACCAATCTTATCATGCAACATCAGTTTGTACAAAATAAGTTTGTACAAGAGTTTGTGGCTATATAATTACTCTTATTCTTTTTATACTAGGAAAAAAAATCACTAAAAATACTTAAATACCCTTAGGAGAATTAGAATATTACATTATGCACTTAATTAGTCATCATTGATTGGCTCCTTTTGATTTCCCTAACTGTATTACTCCCCATTAAAAATATGGTCTGGCAAAAGAAGCAGAGCATCTATATACATGAACCCTAACAAATTTGAGAGATAAATCTCCATATTAAATCACAAATTAAAATTAGGTTCATGTTTGACATAAAATATAAAAATAGTTGAGAACTTCTATTTCTAGTAAAAGGAGGGAGCAAAAAGAAAGAAATTTTGGGAACATTAGTTATAATGCCTGTGGGTCTATAGCGCCTCCTTCAACAAATTTTGTGAGCATAAGATATGAGCACAAATAATGGCATTGATCTATTGGGTGCTATCTCTTGGGTTGAAACAAAAGATTTGGAATTGGAATCTTGCTCCCATCCATGATGAGAAATTGAGTTATCATAATGTAAATTTTGTTTTAAAAAAAAGACAGTAATTATGGAGATTTTAGTCTCTTCATTTTACAAGAAACACAAGTAATGATAATTAGGGTAAACCCTTTAATTTAAGATCTCAACCTATTAATAAATCCAACCTCAAATCTAGGAAGAGAAAAATGAAGTTGAAATCTTTTAATGATTGCTCTAAAGTTTGAATTAATATCAACATCACTCCTAAGATTTTGCATAAGTAGAGTTCAGGTGACATTTATTGGTAGGAACTATCATTTTTAAAAAAAAATAAATTTGTTGAATAAAATCAACTTTAAAAATTAACAGTTGCTGTAAATATAGATAGACGATACAGGAAGTATAAAGAGGACAATGCAGAAGAAGCATTATGTTAATGTATGAGAGAATTATCCCATTCAAACTTTTGGTACAAACATTACCAAGTTTAGCCCTCGTACTTATAGTGCTATTTGTCCAACCATAAATGGTAAAAGTTTCAGAACACATGGCATAATTACAAAACTCACATTATCTCCACGTGTGGGCATTCTTTACCACAAAAAATTCCATACATAAAGAGCATGTTTAGTTATAATATTAAGGGGGTATTAAAATACTATTCACATTAGCTTAATATTAATATCATGTTTGATAAAATTTTATAATGGATTAAGGGGTATGCTAATGGGGCAAACTGTCGCATTAGCTAAACCTGACTGGGAGTAGGGAAAAGCTAATGCGGCAAACCTTTTGTGCTTTTGCATTTGCTGTTTCTTTTTTTTTTTTTTTACTTTTGCTTTTGCTTTTTTTTAATAATAAAAAATAATATAACTTTTTAATATAATATAAATTTTTATTTTCTTTTTATTTTTATATCATAATTATTAATATAAATTAATAATTTATTATTCATATTTTAATTTTTATTATATTAAAAATATTACTAAATAATGTATTATTTAATTATATAATAATTAATATATGAAATTGATTAATAAGTACTTAAATAATATATAAAAATAAGAATATAACTTGATATTACATTATTTAATTATATTATAGTAATTAATATCTAAAAATTTAATATAACTAATAAAAATATTTATATATAAATAAATTTAAATAATATTAATCTAAATTAAATGTTATGTTGTTGATTATAAGGTTATAAGCTTCAATTTTTATGGAAAAATTATTTTTTTAATATTTATACTAAAAAATAATGTTAAATTTCTAAAATTTAAGACTTTTATATTTTATAATTTTGTAGGTACTAATAAATATTATTTCTAAATATATAATTTAAGTTAATCACAAAAAAATTAATATAGTACAGTGTAGCACCAAATATTATACAATATTATTATAATACAGTGTTAATGCAACATAATATAATACAATACACCAACATTAAAATAATACAATACAGTGTGTCAAACACACCCAAAAAATTTAATGTCGCGGACAGAAAGCTAACGATCCCTTACGGTACTCCCACATCCCACAGTACGAGAGTAAGCCTAAAATAATTGAGCATCACGATTGCGATCCGAGATATTAGTCTTCCAACAAATAGCAGTAATGCAGTATGCGTAGCTTTTTTGCTAAGGTATCTATCAGACCTATTTGCATCATAATAGACTTACACTAGCTGGAAATATCAAACATTTGTTCAATGCAAATCTTACTTAACTAACCAAATCGGCCAATCACAATGGTGGATAGCCACTAATATCACAACAATAACGAGTCCCATAAATTTTTACTAGATAATGAAATAAATAATAAAAAAAAAGTTATGACCTCACGTATTACGAGATAACCAGTGAAATTTAAAGAAAAAAAATACAATAAAGACGAGCTCCAAGATCGGACAAAAAAATAAAAAAAATAGATGTTGCCGATTTCGGTCAATAATATTGGAGAAGATTTCCCTTCATCATTTGTTTTATCTTATTTTCCTACCTACTACGTTGTCAGTAAATATACAAAAATAACAGCCACGTCATGTGATTCATTTATTTATTTTTAAAGATTTTGTTTCATGTATTTTTTAATATTAATATATAATTAATATTTTTAATATTTTTATTTTTTAATTTTTTAACGACGAATAACTTTTACTCAAAATTAATTTAATTCTGACCTTGACTCAGCCTCATAATCTTCTTTTTTTTATTGTGAGAAGCTCATGAACAGTAACGTGGCAAAGTGGCGGAAGTGTAGAGCTTGTTTTTTAATTTATACAGAGCCTTTTTTTTTTTTTGGAGGGGGGGGGGGGGGGGGGTGGTGCCATATAATCACACTTGCCCTCTGGATTTACTGCAACATATGCCAAGGTTAATTTCTGGACTCGTATTTTTCATTAATATAATTTTCTAAATTTTCATCAATTGTTTAATAAAAAATGATTATTGCACCACCTTTATTTTACTTTATGTTCATCCAACATTATATGACGCATATAATTTTTTTTATCCAACCAGTGCACAAGATATATGACTCAATTCTTGTCTAATTCCTTTTTTTTAAAAAAAATTAATATCTCATTCAAATTGGAAGGCGAGATTTTATTAAAAAAATTGGAAGGCAAGTTGAATAATATATAGTTGCAATGATGGATTTATTTCTTTATTAAATGTAGGGGTATTTTTATAATTATAATTTTTTATTTTCAAAACTTTTACAAGATAAAATAATCTTTTAATTTATTTAGGGGTAAAATTATTATTTTATTTAAATTATTTAACGGTGTTAGTGTAAAAGTGGCTAATTGATATAAATTTCAAAAGAAATATAGTGTAGAGAACATATTAGAATTTTATGATGGTTGGATGAACATAAGGTAGAAGAAAGATGGTCCAATGATAATTTTCCAAATTTAAAATGTAAACAATGCCAGACGAAACCTTATTGCCTCAAAGACAAGGTCTTTATTATAATATATTTTAATGAATCAAACTACCAAGTTTCATGTGCCAAAGAATTATGGTGATCTTCTTATTAAAGATTCTTTTCTAAGTTCTAATATCAAACCTTGTATCTGTGTTGCACGCAAGTTTCTGTATTAAATCAGATAGGAATCTCTGCACACGGAGTATTTTTCATTTTCCGTACTCGTGATATTTGTTAATCCATACATATATTTTCTTGGTTTTCATTTTCTTGATCAATTATAAGATTTTGTTTAGGATCCGACTATAATGGAGATGCTCCACCATATAATACAAGCAAAATTATAATGTATATTTTATTATTTATCAATTTAGTCATATAGTTATGTAGGAGTGTTCAACGGCATAGCATCTCCAACATAATTATTACCTTTTGTTTAATATGCATTGATTTGAACAGTTTTTTTTTTACTTTTTTAGGGATTTCAATAAGGTGATGTTTGGTTGAGAGGAGAGAATGTAGAAGAGGAAAATAATTTAAATTCTCTTTTTATTTCCATTGTTTAATTTGACAAAATGTATAAGAATTTAATTTCTGTTAGAATTTAATATCCATCGTAATGTAAAATTTGAATTCCATACTAAGTAGTGAAAAATTTAAATTCCTCTTATATTAGAAAATAGAAACTAAAGTTTCCAAAATTACCCTTCAAAATTTTAACTTATTTAATGCCATTAATAATAATTATTTATAATTTTATTTTATTGATTTGCTATTATAAATGGACCTCCACCGGACCACCGCCGGATCTCGCCGGAAGGTCGCCAAACCACCGTCGGGCTTCGCCGGAAAGTCACTGAACCTCTGCCGGACTTCGCCGGACCTCCGCCACCGGAAAAGAACCGCCATTTTACTATATATATATATATTATTACTAATATAAATAATTTAATATTTAAAGTAAATGATAAATTTTTCTAAAGAAAAAAATTATAATTTATTTTCTTATAAAATTTTATATCAAACTAAACAACAAAATCTAATTTTACTACTTTTCTCCATTTCTTTCTTCTCATTTCCTCTCCATTCCACTCTTTTCCTCTCCTCCATTTTCTTCAAACCAAACATAACCTTAGTAGTTAGTGATTTCCTCTTTTTCTACTAATTAATTTGGCGTTATTCCATGGGGCTTTGATTTGAATTTAGTTGTGACTTCTGAAGTACCAATTTCGATTCATTTTTTGTTGCTTTCCTTGTGTAAATCCAAGTCAATACGCGGTTGCAATTTTGTCTTTTGCAATTAATTTGGCCTATTAACAATGCCTTAGATTTGACCTAGATTTGATCCTTTTCGTCTCAAACGAATTATTTATTAGTTTTATTTATTATTTTTTGTCTATTAAAAGATATGTTCAAAATTGATTTTTACATTTTAATTTTTTAACATAACAACTGCAACAAGAAAAAACGACAAATAGAAGAAGATGAAGTAGACGAAGACAAAGAAGAAGATTAAAGGACAGAAGAAGAAGGATAAGACTACAAAAAATACTTTCTATTTTAAATAAAAAGTAAAAAAATATACTAAAAGTATTGATTTGCTGGATTTGCTAAGTCACATTTCATGTAATTAAAGAATGCCTCTAAAACATGCAAAAAGTCATAACATTTAAGGGGGATACACTTGAACTTTCCAAGAGCTGTAAGTTACATGAAGGACTCATTGTTTAATTAGATATTGTTTAAGAGATTAGAAATAAAATTTTTAGGGTTTATGGAAAGAGAATTATATATTAAATGGCAAGTGTGTTATATGAATGTTCAGAATCTTTATATGTTAGTTTATAAGAGAGAGTCCATATTAATAATTCATATGATGAGCATTTTTGTAATAAAATAATTTATTAAAATAAGAGGTACTCAGAATGATTTTTAAAGTACAAATAAATTCACTCAAACATAATTTAGTTTTTTTTCCCTTCTGAAACTCACTCTTCAGTTTTTATCACTGCCATAACTGAATGCAATTTCAAGAACCTAAAGAATATAGTCCTAATGATACAAATGAAATTTCAAATAATATCAAAATCCTTTCCTGATCTAAGCTTTTATGAACTTGTAAAAATCTTGAGCCATCTATCTTTTAACGTTAATGTATAATTAAGATTTAGGGCCAGATTGGTAATATTGTACTTTTTTTAAATAATTGTTATTAATTATGTTATAGAAATAATCAGCTGTAGAAAAAGTCAGTTAAACATTTAGTAAAATTTACTTTTAAAAGTGCTGTGAGTTTTAAAAGCAGTCGTATGTTTTTGTAAATTTTACTATTAAATTGTTATAAGAATGTAAATGACTAAATTAGATATAATATTGAATAAAATTTATTTATGCATTTATAAATTATTTTATTAATGTGTATATATTATAATTAATAACCAAAATAAATATTTTATGTTATTAGTTTTATTTATTATTTTGTTATCTCAATATAATTGATGATGATGATGATGATGATGATGATGATAATGATAATCTCATTAAAGTTAGTGATTTTATTTCTAAATTAATAAGAATAATTTTAAATTTTTATGATACATATGACAATATATATACAATTGTTTTAAGTATAAAACTGATTTTTAGAATCAATATTAAAAAGCTACGACTTCCTAATTATTCAAAATTTGCTTTAGGATAGAGGTGATTTCGGTAAAAGTGATTTTTAAAAATTTTTATAAGATACTAAAATTAATTTTTATTTTTTAAAAATTACTTATAATCTTCCCAAAAATAATTCTAAAAAAACCCTTAATCACTTTTATTTTTTAATTTATTAACTACTCGCCATAAAAATAAATTTACTCAAACACACACACACACACACACACACACACACACACACACACACACACACACACACACACATATATATATACATATATATATAAAATGAGAAGCTCATCACCAGCAACATGGCAAGTCGCGGTCCTGTTGACCTATAAGTTATATATATATAGATAGCTACAAACTTTTTAATAATTTTTTTTGTATAAATTGACATGACATGTTTTAATTATTTAGATTAGATATCTATTGGTTCGTATGATTTATTTTATTATTTTATATTTTTATTCAATTAATGAATTAATATCAAATCAATTTGTACAAAATAAATTTATTTAAGAGTTTATGGTTATAAGATCGATCAATCTATAAGTGGGCACTGCAGCCTCGTATGCCATGTGCACTTTGATTCCTCTTCTTTGAAAAATGAAAATGAAAAAAAAGGTCAGCATCCCAGAGGCTCCTTTGGGCTCCACCGGCAAACCCATACCTCTTGTAGGCTTCGGCACGGCCCAATTTCCTTTCGGAGCAGCCACTGAAGTAGTAAAAGAATCCGTTGTGCATGCAATAGAAGTCGGCTACAGACACTTCGACACCGCCGCAATATACCAGTCCGAGCAGCCTCTTGGAGAAGCAATAGCCGAAGCGTTGCGTCTTGGGCCCATCAAATCACGCAATGAGCTCTTTATCACTTCAAAGCTTTGGCTCGGCCACGCACACCGTCAACTTGTCCTCCCTGCGCTACAAACTTCTCTCAAGTAACTAAATTAAATTAATTACAAGCTAGCTCATTGCCTAGCTGCAGGCAAGTATCATCTATGGTTTAAGATTGACTGATTGGTTGCTGACGTTATTGATAATTAATTTTTGCAGGAATCTGGGATTGGAGTATATTGATTTGTATCTGATTCATTTTCCGGGAAGCTTGAAGCCTGGAACAGGGTTCCCATTCAATAAAGAAGATATTGTGCCACTTGATTATGAGGCTGTTTGGGAGGCCATGGAGGAGTGTCAAAATCTCGGCCTCACTAAATCCATTGGAGTCAGCAACTTTGCTTGCAAGAAACTTGAGAGGTTACTTGCTACAGCCAAAATCCCTCCTGCTGTCAATCAAGTGAGTCCAATAATCTTGATTAATTATATGTATTTCAAATTTAATTAAAATAGAATTGTTTAATTATGTTTTAAAATGGAAGTTGAATTCCCTCCGGCTGTCAATCACGTGGGGCGGTGTCACTATGTTGCCATGTTCAGTCATATATTAACACTTGGAAGGAGAAATACATAATATTAAGACTGGCGTTAAGTTACGTTAAGTGTAACTTGCGCCTCTCACAGCAACAATATCCGGTCTCATCAGTGGTACTGTTGCTGTGAGATGCCCGTAAGTTACACTCAACGTAACTTAGGGCCTCCCTAATATTAATGTTGAAATCAAACTGTACGGTATAAAATATTTCTCCTATGGCAGCTGATTTAAGTTAAAAATATTAATCATGATTATTTGGGTAGGTCGAGTTGAACCCAGTTTGGCAACAAAAGAAGCTGAGAGATTTCTGCGAGAAGAAAGGAATTCATATTACTGCCTACTCGCCATTAGGAGCCAAAGGAACAAGATGGGGAACCAATCGAGTCATGGAATGTCAGGTGCTGAAAGAGATTGCAAACGCTAGAGGAAAGTCTGTTGCTCAGGTGATTTTTTCTTTTTTTCAAATTTTTATTCGAGTTTGACAAACATAATTTGGTTGTAAATGCTCACTACGTGGCACAAGATCGAAGTGGCATCTTTTATGTTGATCTTGATTATAAGGTTTGTTTTGGTGCGCTTGAAGGTTTCTTTGAGGTGGGTTTATCAGCAAGGAGTGAGTTTGGTCGTGAAAAGCTTCAATAAAGAAAGAATGAAAGAAAACCTCGACATATTTGATTGGGAATTAAGTGCCGAGGAGCTGCAAAAGATCGAACAAATTCCACAGTATAGAGGAAGTCGCGCTGAGGTGCACGTGTCAGAGGATGGTCCTTATAAATCCTTGGAGGATCTATGGGATGGAGAAATTTAATTAATTTAACAATAAAGACGCAATTAAATCATTAAATAACTTAATTTAACGCAAAATTTGTTCGAGTGACACTAGTTCATATTATGTCTAAATACCTGCGAAGATAATCGTGCTGCAGTTTTTTTTCTTTTTTTTCCTTCCTTTCCAGGTTCTATGTGTTAATACCCCATACTTTGTCCTAATCTTTTCGTTTTTAGGCTTTTCACAGTAATACGTATTGCATGTTAATCAATATTACATTATAACTAATATTATTTTTAATTCTACTACTATTACGCCTCCATGGCATAATAATTTAATTAGTTTTATTGCCGTCGTTTCAACATGTGCCGCTATTGCAGAAAACCGTTTGTGGCAAGGTTAGAAAGTTGTCATTTAGTAAAATAATTTAGACCTGTTTAGTATTAAGATTGAGTAATTATAACTTAAAAAATTTGCAATACTACCGTGTTTGGCAAAAATTAATTATTTTAGTTTGAAAGTTAAATTAATTTTATCCACTATTTATAATTTTATATGATAAAAAACTTATAATATTTTTATTATTTTTGTTAAAATGATCATTGAAAATTCATATTTGCTGTATATTATTAATTTTTATTTTATAATTATAATTTTTGTTTCCTACAATAGCTATATCTTAAAAGCTGTAACACTTCAATATCAAACATACCTTTAATTTTGCCTTCTGATATTCTGGTTGGAGTTCTCAATTTATGTTGTGGTTGTAAACATTACGTAGGGGTGATTTGAATTTCATAATGTAAATTTGCTAACGCAAGATTTGCTCTTTGTGAGGCAAAACATTCTTAGGCAGTTTTGACAGTCTAAATCTCGCATTTTGAACATGAAAATAAATTATCTGAGTCTACGTAAATAAGACAAATAAAAATTATAATTGTCTTCTAACTTGAGCTTCTTTACCTAAAATTACTAGTCACTTTGGTCAATAACACATATACAATATATTGTTAAAGTAAGAGTAATTCTTTTTACATCTCTTTAAAATCCTTATATAACCCCGTTTTTAGTCCTATTGCTATTAGAAGTTACATTAACGGACAATATGAATTTAATAAAACTAAAATCATTACACCTACAAATTATGAATCCTCCCATCTTTAAATCCTAATTTATGACATAATTATTTTTTTTTTACAAGTTCAAAACATATTTGAGATAATGAAGAAATAAAACTACCTAATGATAAGATTTTTATTTTAAAAAATATATTTAAAATTTGATTTACTCTATTATAATGTTTTATCCTTTTTCGTAATTTTTAATACTAGTAAGTGCAACGAAAAAAATAACGGGGTTTCGCAAGAGTTTAAAAGGGTTTTGATTGGAATTAAGATCTGAGGCCCAAAAGGGCCCAAAATGTGAGCCCATTATCATCAGGAGCTCTCGATAAATGAAGTTCTTAAAGGTTTCCAAAAGCCCAATGGGAAGGTCATGTGTAGAGGCTCCCATTTCAGTCCTTTGCCCGAAAAGAAACACTCTAAGGTTCTCAAAATGGAAGGCTGGCTTGTGGCATCTGTTTAAGCTATTTTACGGTAGGAACTGTGAAGCGAATTTGCAGATGTCAAAATAAAATTATAGTATGTCAACTCGAAAGTGATGGTGAATTTAGAAGTATTTGATAAATTTTGAGTCTCATATGCAATCCAACACAAATTAAATCACTTTAAACAGTAAAGAAGAGAGTAAAATAATTAAAGTATTGTAGAGGGTTAAGCGAAAATAAATATCTTACATGGTTAGATAATATTGATATATGTTCACAACTCTGAAAGGTTAAAAAAAAAAAAAAAATTGTACATGAGATAGTGTTCCCCACACTATAGATAGGACGACAAAATTTTTATTTTAAATAATATAATTCCATTTAATTAATTTGTGAGTTTCATTACTGAAGTGGCGTATTTGTCCGACCTTTAAAAGAAAACAATTACTTTACGTGGAATCAGGATTTTGTTTTAGTTAGGGTTGTTGCGCATAAATTATAAACTTAAGTAGCCTATAACATAAAATTAATAAAATTGAGAAGGCCGAGCGGCCAACAAGGCAAAATTGATACTGTAGGACCATAATGGGGAAATTATTTACAAACTTAGGTAGGCTATAGAAGAGTAAATGTAAAAACTAGTGAGCCATACATGAAAATGTACAGAAGTTTTTTAAATTTCAATACAGTCACTCAAGTTTTTTGGACATCATAATAATAATAATAATAATAATAATAATAATTACGACATATTTCAGCCTCCCGTGTCTAAGCCAAATGAACTTCAAGATTATTTTTTGGCAAAATAATTTTATACGTGCAGGGCTTTAAAGGTCTTATAAGTATCATTTTTGAAACCTTAGAACTCCATCCATCCCTTTTACTTAATTCAACGAACAAAACAAGTAATTTAACTTAATCTTCTAAGGACTGTATTATAAAAACCACACAAAAGACTAATCAATATTTTCTCACATGTTTTAGGATAAAAAAGATCTTTTAGAGGTAATGCCACTTTTCAAAATATTAGGAGACTGGAAGCATTTGTTCTAAGGGTTAATTTTGATTTACCCCTAATAAATTGATTATCTTCAAAATATTTATTATATTATTGTACACTTCAACCTACCCTTAATTACCATAAAAAATATAAGAGCAAATGGGGGCTCATTGAAAAAAAAATTCACAGCAATAATTGGGCGTAAATTGAATTTTTCAAGAGTTTGAAGATAGTCAATTTATTAAGGGGTTAAATTAAAATTAATCGTGGTTTTAATGTAAAAATATATATACAAATTTGTGAGAGAATACACTTTCATAAAATTATAAAGACAACATTAGAAATTATCCTTTATTCTTTTAGATACATCTTTAATTACTTTTGAGAATAAAAAAATAAAATTCACTTGGTTAGATGATTCATGATTCTTTCTCTCTCTCTCTCTGCCTTTTTTTTTTTTTTTTTTTTGGGGTGTCGAAACTGTACATGTGTGCATAGCTTTATGAAAGTAGGGTAGTCTTTTTGTATCTCTCCTTTGCTTGCACTGCATGTGGGAAGAGATTTCGTAGCCATCAACTAATGGAGATTAGGGCATAGAGACAAGGTCACTTTTTGTATATATTTTTATCGAGTTTTCATTCTATGGGGGGAATATGTTGAGGGCACAACTTTTACCTGGCTGTCAAAGCTGAAAGCAGAAACCTTTTTCTCTCTTATTATGTAGTTTTATTACTCACCTTTTCCCCCTCTGTTTCAAAAGTAGTAAACCCCTCCATCTACCTTTTGCGCAAGCATATATATAGATATTAACAAGTGTATCAATGATGTCTGTAATGTGATTGAGAGATCACAGTATTTTATTAATATATGTAATTAATTTTCCACTTCAAATGAACTCCATACACTTCACCTTATCAAATTAACCCAAGAATTAAGCCCCTTTAAAAAAATAAATAAATTCAGAGACAGTGCCCACGTGGTCTTGATTCATTTTGGTACCACCACTATATCAAAAATCCATGTTCTCGAACTCTTTCTGTCACTTTTGTTTGGCAATTTAGCTAAATTTTGCACCCTAAAAACCACTTGCAAGATCTTGGCAGATGCAGAATGCGCCATTAATGAGGATTCGACCGATCACAATTCACAAACCCCACCCAAATGTCATTCACTCATCCCTTAATGTTTATATATGGTATTGGATATATATCCAATTTTTTTATAAAAATCTTTTAAAATGTTGCTTTCTGTTATTATTTCGACAGCATCCTTTTTAGCAATATATGACGTTGCAAATTCCATTGTGATACGTAGCAATTAATGGTACTATTAACATTCAAGATTGTGGAAGCTGGACATATATCCATCCATCAATCACGCTGTACCACATATCTAATAGACTGTCCAGATTATCAAAATACTCTCTTTTAAGATTAGGCAAGATGTGTACATATATATATATATATATATATATATATATATATATATATATATATATATATATATATATATATATATGTATGTATATGTATGTATGTATGTATGTATGTATGTATTATAATTATAATTGAAAAAAAAGAAAAAGAAAATTGGTCAGTCACGATGTAGAGGCACGAAGCATGTACAATTATTTACACGATTGATCCAACAATTCACATGAATTTAAAGAGAAGATAGTTATTTTAGCTCAAATTGTAATATTTGAATTCATTGATAGTTATTCGTATGATTTACATAATAAAAGAGAGTAAAAATTACCTGGGTTAAACTAAGTATAAAAGTCCAAACGAAAAGTTAAAAAGAAATTAAGTCATATAATTAAGAAGTGTAAGGTTACACATTATGAAAGATACTTTGGTGCGGATGATCCATATTTGAAAAGAAAAAAAATACACAAAAATAAACTCGCGTGCATTAAAAGATAAACAGAAATGTTGAATAAGAGTTCGTGGTTTATGTTGTTTTAGCCCGGTCAAATAATCACTAGATAGCTTATGTTATTTCGCTAATTTGGTTCATTTTAAATTCAAACCCTTCAACTAAATGAAACCAGTGGACACAAAAAGCAAAATGAAAATAAAAATAAATAAATAAATAAATAAAAAGGGCTGCATTAAAAGGTGAAAGAAAGATGAGCACACACATGGTCCCAAAAATTGCAAAAAAGCAAGCGAGAAATGGAAACACTTTTTGTGCACCTTCATTCTGACTTCGCTTTTTGCTTTGGTTCAAATCGTGAAACAATATCAACAAACCAAACACAGCCTTTTACACTTATTAATAATGCATAAATACACATAGCAAACCAATAACGCATGTATGTGTATATAAATATATTTTTCCTCTTTTCTTTTGAACGTGAAAATGGATTCAACTGAGAGTAATTAAATTTGTATTGGCCTTTAAATTGATGAAAGAGTCATTGTATCTGAAACCCTCTCTGTTTGCAGACTCTGCTGGAGCTGCCTCTTTCACACATTCTGATAAAGTAGTGTTACTGAATTTTGAGAGAGAAAAAAGTTTTTTTGGTGGGTTCTGAAATTTTTGTGTGTTGTTTACGTTTGAGAGGGACTATAGCAAAGCCTGTAACCATTTCAACTGTGGCACTGAAAAACATGGCGTTTTTATAAGCATTTAAAGAGACAACAAATGCTATGAAAATGACATTGCCCTTTTCCTTTTTACACTCACTCTATTTCTAGGCTCTATATATTTTCTTCTCTCTCTCTCTCTCTCTCTCTTCTATAGCATTGAATTTGAGTTGAAATACCATAGGTCAGCATCTTTGAATGGTTCTTCCTATATTTTAGCAAAATGGTCCCTGGATAGGCTAAAGATGTTGAACAAATCTATATAGTCCATGGGTCATTCATTTAGGAAGCTTCATTGGAAAAGGTCCTGATCTAGCTTAGCATGCAGCTATATATAAAAGAACATAATTTGAAACCTTCAAACTACGATTTTCTTTTTTTAATTTTTATCATTTGGGTATAAAAAAAAAAAAAAAGCATTATAAGTCTGAATAGTAGGCAGCATCGTATATATTGCAAATGTACGAACAAGAGGGTTTATGCTTTTAATTCTTAAGTATCTTTGAAAGGGTACAGGTTCATAATTACTGTATTAAAGCATTTAGGTTTGCTCCCTCAGTGTTTCATGATTGCACTTTCTGCTGAAACAATCATTAAAAAGAAAAATAGATGACCAAATTAAAGTTGCATTAATTCAAACTTAACGGTCCAAAACAAAAAGAAAATAGTTCAAAGATGGCAGAAAGGCATGCATTTTTATGTATAGAAGTGATTATGCTGCTCTAGGATTCTTCTAATGATTGATATTTTCTTTTCTACAGTAAGTAATTTTCCTCATGGGGCGAAGAATATATTCTTTCATTTTCTATCAAGTGTTCATCATTATATGTTGTCTCCATTCTCATTCAGCACAAAAGATAAAATTTCAAGCTAGAGGATTTTACAATATCACTATTCACTTCACTGCGGCATCACCAATATTGAAACCCATTATAAGGCTCTTGCTTCTACATCCACTAAAGAAATGAATTTATATAAATCAATTGAAGAACAGCTTACACCCCCATCTAGCTACTTGAAATCTCCACAACATACTTATTTGGTCAGAATAAGTACTTGCAATAAGGCAAGAGAAAATGAACAATCATACACAAAAACAAAGATTATATAAGAAGCCTGTTGAAATAATAAGGAACTTATCTTTTCTTTTTTCTTTTTTCCTTTTTTTATTTTGAGAGTATATGGTTCAAGACAATTTCTTCATCATCACTCTCCTTCTCCTTCGGTAGTTGCTGAGGACATGTAACTCATGGCAAGAGAGGTTTCATCACAAGGAGGCGCCATCGATGTTGATGCTTGAAATTGATGCTTGCAAGCTTGGCAAGTAACTTGCATGATAGTAGCACTGATCTTCTTTGTAGCTTGCTCTTTCAAAGCTAGAGCCTTTTCAAGTTCAGATTGTGCTTGTTGCCTAATCCTTTTAGCATTTGCAAACTCAAGCTCGGCCATCTCTATCTGCCTCTTGGCTTGCTGTCTAGCCTCTTCAGCATATGCCTTTTCAGCCATGGCTAACTTTAGCTGCTCGTTAGCAAACTCTTTCAATTTTTTTGCTTCCAACGAAGGCTCGCAGGCAGTTGCATCCGAACTGATGAGCTTATTTGATTCACTGTTTTCGCCGCCGCTGTCACTTGACCCAATAGAAAGCTTCAAATGGGTTGCATAGTTTTCATACGAAGTTCGTGTTGCATTGGAGTTCGATGATGATGGTAGCAGCTGAAGCTCAAGATTGTGTTCTTGTTGATGATCAGAGATTGAAGCATTGTTTCGACTAGAGTACAAGAAAAAGGGCTCTCCGGGCTTTTGCAACGGCAGTCCTGGCAAAGCTGGTGGTATGCTGAAATTGGCATCACTCGATGGACTCGTACTTGAAGCAGTTCTTGATGAACAAGCCGGCTGAGCATGCATTGCCTGCGATTCAGGCTGCTGGACTCGCTGCATAGTGCAAGCATCTTGGTGTTCGATGAAACTCTCAACCCTAAAAAAGACAAAAAAAAAAAGAAAAGAAAAGAAAAGAAAAGGTTGATTGAAAGTGATGATGGAATTTTCTTATTGCTTTTAATAATCAAATGACCAAGTAATGGAATGGAAGCAATAAAGATTTTTTAGGCTAGCACATGTAGGGTTACCAAGAAACAAACAATATAAAAATGATTAAAGATCTGTAGAATAGATTATGCGACTACGTTTACTATAAATATTAAAATAAAGTAAAAGAGATTATGAAATGGGGTCTGTTTGTGCAAATGCGACTGTTTAATTTGTTCTCTGTGGAACTGGCTTTTATTTTAGCTATAGTATTAGCCACATAGAATTATTTGGAAATAGTCATGCAGCTAGTACAGCCCCTTGAACTTGGATTGGCTGGCATATGTAGATCACACCAAACAAGAGGCAAGAAAACATGAGGTCCAGTGTACTAACCAAAATCTTTCTTGGATTTAGAACAATTAATTACTCTAGCTCCTTTAAAGATAACAAAACAGAAGCTTTAGCTTAACTAAGAGCCCTGGTGAATCGAGATTTTGGCACGATTTCGTTAGGATCTTAGGGTTTGATTGAAAGAATAAAAAAGGGGATAAATTTAGGAGAAAGAGAAGGACCTGGAAAACACTCGACCACAGTCACAAGAATGGCCTCTAGTACCACAAGTTTTGAGATGTGCTTTGTAATCAGATTGAACAGCATATCCTTTATTGCACTTGTCACAAACCCACTGCTTGTGGTTGCTGTGCTTCCTTCTAAAGTGCTTTTTGATACCAACAAGATCTCCCAAAGCATGACAAGGGTCATGGTGCAAGCAGCTTGGCTCTGGACAAACAAAAACCCTCTTCCTCACTTCTTGTGTTTCTCTCTTCAGCAACTTCCATGGCACCTTGTGCCTTCTTCTATGCATTTGCAGGTTTTGGTCTCTTTGAAACCCTTGGTTGCAGATCTCACATACATATCTGTCTGATTCTAACAAGGTCTTGGGTGATAAAGAAACCACCTCTGCATCCGGATCTATGCGTGTGTGTGTATAAATATTATAGATATATATATATATATCAAACAAAAAACGAAAAAACAAAAATTAAAACTTGAAAATTCACCTTATTAGAATTGAACCCATATACGATAGAAAACTGAAAAAGAAAGCTACCTGGGGTGCCTGCTGGTTTTCTTTTCCTTTTGTTATGAATAGCGAGAGCACCATTTTCTGAAGAGGAGAAAGGATCGGAAGATGAAGAAGGATCAATAATATTGATGTTGTTTTCTAACATGGGGTTAGAATTTTTGTTGACTAGCAAGGCGATACTACAAAGTGGTGGTGATGCAGGAATAGCGGCCTTTGTTTTTCAGCTTTACTGATAAAAGAACAAAATGGGTGGAGAGGAAGGGGGGGAAAGAGAAAGAAAAGAAGAAAGCGTTTTTTTTTTTTTTTTCCTTTTCTCACTTTAAGTTCTTTTCACAGAGAGAGAGAGAGAAGATGAGGAGGGGGAGAGGAAGCAAAAGCTCTTGCTTTCTTTCTGCAATCAGCTTTCTTTAATCTTTTAAGCTTTTAAGCTCTTTTAAATTTTTTATAAAAAAAATTGGAAGCTTTTTTTTTTGTTTTCATTGACTCCCCACCCTTCTTCACCTTGTTTTAGTGTTTGTGAGGCTAAGTAAGTAGTCCAAATTTTTTATTATTTAAAAAATAAAAAGCATTTGTTATTTTACCTCAACAAATACTCTACAGAGAGAGAGATGCTGTAGCTGACCCAATCAGAAAAGCTTGAAACTTTGAGCCCAGTCCCACTCTCACAGATGGTATTTGGACAGAAACAACAAAAAAACATCCATTCCCATAAGAAAACAAACAGTCATTATTCAATCACACACTGTATAACTTTGCATGTATAACTGCAGGCCCACTGTCACCTCTCTCTCTCTAGTCTACTTTACTCCACTGCACGTGACCTCACTTCCCCCTCACGTGACCTTATTCCCCCTCCCCCCTCCCTCCCTCTCTCTCGAACTCAAAAGTAAAATCTCAAAATGATGAGTACTAGCTTACTGCATTTGTTTAATCATTATACTGAAGTAAACCCTGATTAGTTTTTTTTTCACATTTTCTTTTTGAATTATCGGCTTTTTCAAAAGGTAAAGGAAGCACGATTAGTCACTTTCAAGAGCGATGCAATCATTTCTTAAAACCAAAGAAAACGTTAACAAAAAAAATATTTTACTCATGATTTTCATTTTTTCCGTTGGGGTAATCAAATCTAGGCATATATTGCCGCGTACGTTTGTTTCTCTAGATTAGGCTTCAATTTTTTTTTATTTTTTTTTTTTGCGGTAATTAAACTTGTAGGTGATCAATGGAGAAAGAAGAGAAAATGAGTAAATAATTTTGGGGCCAATTTCAAATGCTTTGACAATTTTTTTTTTTTAACATTTTCTTTTTTGCTTTAGACTAATTAGCAGTATGTTTGGATTGTAATTGATTATCAAATAATATTGTTACACTTACAATCTTATAATGTAAAGTTTGTGTGTAACTGTGTGTGAATTTTGATGCTTGGGTCCTCGCATATATATCTCCTCATGAAAGTAAAATAATAAAATGAATAACCCACTTAACATATAACAATTTTTTTTATAGCGTTGCACCATATGTTATGGTTGTTTCTCGAAGATTGCTTAGTGTTAAAAACTTAATTTTATCCTTGTTTAAATAGGAAACATGAATACAAGTGGATTTTGTAGTCCAATAAGAAAACTTGTATTATGAAAATTAAGGATGGGTAGGTTGGAGTTCCATCACGAATAAAAAGTTAAGGTTAAGATTTTAGTTCCTTTCTTATTAATGAGCAGTTTATTAAAATAAACAAGGTAAAATAAGAGCCACACCCACTAATTTATTAGAATCACCATCAACGTAAAAACATTTCATTGGAATGATTGCAATAATGATAATAATAATTATAAATAATAATAATAATAATAATAATAATAAAAAAAAAAATATCGTCTTAGATTTTATCTCTAAAAAATTTTCTCCGTTACTTATGCTGTTAGCTATTTTGGTGGGGTCATTGCCAACTACATCTTTCATTTCTTTCCAAATGAAAACTAGTTGGCTTTTCCGGGTTATAAAGAATAGAACATTACTAATTGGAAACCTTCATATTCCTCTCCTATTATATTGTTAATAGAAAATACAAATGCTCAAGCTAGCACAAAAGAAGTGATAGCTTCAAGACAACAATAAGAAGCTTCACTGAAGTTACTACTCATTAAGTACCGCAATTTATTATTATTATTATTATTTTTGGTTGTTGCCCATGAGAAGAAGAGAAAGATTAAAGAAGTTTCATAAGTAGTCTTAACTCTTGTTATAGATACTTCTATATATGGTAGGGTATATTAATACTTGATCGTATGCGATATTCATGTTTGACATTCACAGTGAAACCGCCGATGATTATAAAGTTAATGAAAGAATATTAATTCTATTCACTTACCCAAATAGTTAAATAAATTAATTAAATTAAATATTTGACGATTTTATATATATATATATATTTTTTTTTTTTTAAAAAAAGAGTAATTAAACAAAAAGTAGAAGATGCTTATACCTGATGTCGAGCTGGAAAGAATGGGAAGATGGGATTCCCACACATGCTGCTGAATCGAAAAAGGTAAGTAGGCGGCAATCATCCCTCCCAAGTGCTGTAGATTCCAAAATCTAACAAAGTTTTTCTTAATCCAAAATTAGACATTGAAAGCAGCCCCCATTGGAACAGAAAAAAAATGAAAAAAAAAAAATAATTGTGTGGACTTAGGCTAAAAGTTCAATCAGGTTATGCTCATTTCAATGTAGCTTCAACTTTACTCTTCAAAATTCACCCATTTCTGGTGAAAGCAACCAACATCCAACAACACCATAAAGTTTGTCCATGTAATATTTTACTGTCACGTCCTATTTAGTTACTCATATAAGGATCAAGATTCCACCTAATCAATGTTTTCTTTCTGAGTAAGATATTAGGTCTTTATTAATCATTATTCAAAAAAAAAAAAATTAAAAGAGAACAAATTTTAATAGTAAACAATTAATAATGCATATGCTACGAGTAATTTTTTTTAATTACATGATATTAATATTGATATATTTACAATTAGACAATTAAGGGGACTAACTTTACATTAAATTTTATATAGTACTGCCTAGATTTTAATAATCTCTAATATTTGAGGGAACGTATGCTCTATTCATATTTTGAAAGGGGGAAAATTGCCTCCACCAAATTATTTTTCATATTATGCCACAATCAATTCTTAAAAGTTGAAGAGAGCTAAAATTATGAGAGGGTTTTAGTTTCCTTCATACATACCAAGTATATTCTTAATCGTCTAGGCTCTCTAAAACTACATACTAGTTGAACAACAATCTATATCATTTGTGGGAAGATAGTTGAGCTCCCCGTCTACAATGATATATGTTTTCCTCTAAATATTAATGAAAAGTTGATTGAGTTATTTGAAATTCGAATATTTGATAAAATTAACTTAAGGAACTCTTAGTCAAATGTAATATTCGAAAAACAAATCTGGCTAAAATATATTTTCCTTGGATGATAGAGGTTAGCTTTTCTACCAAAGGGAATCATATCTGTTTGAATAATGGTTGGTTATTAATTATTGCAACTATTTATAACGCCCACAACTTCAGTCATGTTTGTTAATCATCCTTTTTTTTATTTTTATTCTTCTCTTATTTTTATGTGACACGCCAGCTTCTGCTTTTGTTTGCACAAATATTATTCAAACAATAAAAATAACAAGATTCGGATATGAATTTTTTGATTTTCGTAACCAAGAGGAGATTAATTTTGAGAATAATTATGAAAAATCCGAAACATAATTCATGCATCCCTCAATAATGTCATGATGGGCTCTGCAAAGCAATGGGGCCCGTTGTCATTGCACTGAAACCTGAGGCATTTGTCTGGTTTAGTTTTGTTGGTATCCAAAGACATGAAGTCATCCATAAATTGTACTCACTGAAACCCAAAAAAAATCAAGAAAAAAAAATTATAAACAAAAGAATTAGATTACAAGATCCCATGACAAATAATATATATATATATATATATATTCGCTAATTGCTCCACACACAAACACCAAAGCGTTGGCTTGCATTCGCAGCATAAATAGAGAAGATTTGTTTGTTTGTTTGTTTCTCTAACCTTCATGGAACTTTCACTTTTGTTTTCTAGGCAATTTTTGGTTGTTTGTTTTTGAAAGAAAGGGAGAGAGAAAAAGAGAGAGGCTGACAATTTGTTTGGTGGGTAATGTCAGAGGCTCTGAAAAGCAAACGTGCCTTGCGTAATAATAAAAATAAATAGCCAAAAAGATTTAAAAAAAAAAAGAAAAGAAAAAGGTTACTTAAAACTTAAAAGGCCAAAAAAAAAAAAAAATGTTGTAAAAGGAGGAGGACGATAAAGTAAAAATAAAGACAAGACAAAATTGCTTGGTAACATGATAGCCGAGTTCCCGGAAAGTCAATAAAGTACCCTTTAAAAGTTTCAGCTGATCAAACTTCACAGAGACAAATATACCCCATTCAGAGACCCTTATTTTAACTTGTGTAAGAAACATAAACCACTCCTTTCCCAAAAAAGATTAAAAAAAAAACCATAAACCATTTTCCTATCCTCTCTATCAAAGATTTGCAGCAGGTTAGGGATGGTAATGGGGTGGGGTGGGGGTGGGGATGGAGAATTTTATGTGGGGAATAATTTCTCTATCCCCATCTTATTTTTTATTTATCTATTTTATAATATATATAAATATATTATTTTAGTAAGTTAAAAATTAGAGACTTAAAATAAAATTATCATCATATTATAAAGTATTTAAATTCTTTTAAAAAAATATCTAAAAGTTTGAAACAATATCTTAAAATGATATTAAAAGTGAAAAATATTTAAAGAGCGTAGCATCTTAAAAGAGAAAAGAAAATATAACAATGTTTCAGAGTTGAAAAATATTATAGAATTTTCTTTCATTTATATATTGTTTATATTGCATAAAAATTAAAAAAAATTATTAATTGACATTATAATTGATAAAATAAAAATTATTAAATAAAAATTAAAAACATATTTATATATAATGTGGATTGGGGTGGGGGTGGGGTGGGGAGTACAAAATCAAACCCCACCCCCATTAAGAATTTGTGGATTATTTTCAAAAAATTATTCAAAATTTTCTCCATTTGGGGTGGGGCTCCAAACCCGTGGAGGATTTTGCCATCCCTAAACAGGCTTGGTAATATACACTCCGGTTCGGTTTAGGTTGAGGATCGAACCGAAATCAAAACTGAAGTTTAAAATAGAACCAAAATATTTCAGTTCGGTTCAAATTGGTTTTGTTTTATTTAGTTCCACCTGTATTAAATTTAAACTACAAACACAATATTGCATAGTAAAACAAATATAGTAATGCCAACTTATACAACAGTTTATTCAACAATCACCCAATAAGTTAAACAATCTTGATTCATTCAACAATTTATTCAGAAAATACCCAACAAATCCAGTAATCCCAGCTCACAAAATAAATATAATTAAGGAAAAAAATAATTCAAGGAACAACAAATGAATATATAAAAAGGCAAATATTGCTCAACGCAAGTTACACAACTCACAACACGACGGCAACGGCAGGCTGGTGCCGACACAACCGACAACAAGTGGGAGGCGAGGCTACGAATAATGAAAGGCAAGGCTGCAACGACACTAGTGCGACAGGCTAGCTGAGGCGATGATGATGATGATGATGATGATGATAGCGAGATGAACGGCAGAAGGGATGGCTGACGAGTAACAGTGGTGGATACTGTGTGCCACTACCCGCGCGAGTGGGAGTATGAAAGAGAGAGAGTGAGATGTGATTGCTTAGATTTAGATTTTAATTTTTAGTTTACTTGTTTATGTTTTTAATTTGAAAGAAAGATTTTTAATTTTATTGAAAGAACTAATCGGTTTATGGGTTCAGATTGATATTGAGCCGAATCGAATACAAACTAATTGGAATTTTAAACTATGATTTGTTTGATTTTTGTCCTTATAATCAAATAGAACCGAGAAATTTCAATTTCAACCGGTTCAATTCAATTAAAAAAAAAAAATCAAACCAAATACGCACTTGTAATTTTCAATTTAGTAGAGTTAAGAGTAATGATAAACATCTCAAATTTTTTATTTTAAATTTTATAATCATTAATTAAGTAGTTGATAATTTTTTATAAAATCTAAGTAAATTAATTTTATTATCTTATCAACTAATCGATAAATACCATATTATTTGAGATAATTTTTTTAAATTAAAAATTTTAGAATATATAGCATTACTCAAAGTGCTAATACCCATTGACCCACCAAAGACTCACTTTTTATCTTAATTTTAAAATTCTTTCTTTCGGTGTTTTTGCTGGATCTGTAAATAACCAATGGGCCTGCATCATGGGCTGGAAATGGGCCAGAAGAATGCGAATCCTAAAGAAAGGTGTGAGATCTCAAATGCACCCTATATGTTCCTAATCACAGCCATTTTCTCCAGCTTTAATTGTTCATGAATCATCATGACCTTGATTGACATTCCAAATTCGATTCTACAAGCAATCGCAAGCCAAAAAGGCATAAATTATGATGAAGAGAAAATAAATCTAAAACTGGATGCTCTTTGATGCCGAAAAAGTATGAATCAACATTCTTTCTTGTATTATGGCTTTATTATTTTGTACATTGTATATGGGCTATGGTAAAGAAGATAGATGTACAATCTCTTGCTCGCACCGATTGCAAAGAAAAATATGGGGAATTTCCTCATTGTTAGGAATTCGAGCACACTGTGTGTGCTGCCAAACTTCACAAATATCGCAAGAAACCATTCTTTCACCATCATCCTCGTCAGCACCGCAAGCACATTCTACAACACAATTTACCATCCCATTTTCATATATTTGGCCATAAACAATTCCTCTCTCGCTGTTGCTTCCTTCAAAAACAATTCTTCTACCCACTTCAACAAACCCACAAACCAAATCTGTGCCAGTGGCATTCACATTCACTATTGATTCGATCACGAAACTCCTCAATCCCCAATACAATTCTCTGAAGTTCCTTTGCACTTCTAGCTTAAGCTCATCAAATGTGGCATTGTTCTTTATTGTGACACATTCGTATGGCTGCATTGCGCTATTGCTTCGTCCTCCATTTGGATTTTCACCGTCTCTTAATATAACCGTGCAATACAGCTTTAATTTCCCTTCCAGGTCCAATCCAGGTTTAGTAGAACAAACCTGGTCTCGACAACATTCTTTAACAAAGTATTTGGTGTCAAGAATTATCCTGGAAGCCACTGATATCCCACTGAAAATTCCTGAGCTCGTTGCCGGCTTTTGATCATGCAGAATAAGCTTGTACAAAATGCGCACGTCCTTCATCAATTGAGCCACTGAAATCCTGTACGGAGTCTTTGTCTTTGAATTGCCGAGCACCAAATCCTGTTCAGGAAATACATTGGAAATATCTTCCAAGCAATACTCAAGAACTTTCGTCACAGGATTCAAGCTGCGGCGAACCAAATATTTCCCCACTATGTGATTTCCAAGAGATTTCAGTACGAAATCTAGCAATCCTGTGTCACCAATATAAGAACGAGCAACATCCCTAACTTCTTGCCTGGAAACCCACCTGGATTCAGCTCTTTTCAGTGATTCAACGATCACTCGAGTAGCCATTTCGACTCTCTTGGCAGACCATCTACAGTTAGTTTCCACTAGGATTCCAGGATTGTAAGAACCAAAATTACAATTTTCTTTCGGAAGCCTGGACTTGAGGTCCAGCAAGAAATGGAAAAGATCACCAAGCGTGGCCAAAAAATGGTCCGATAGTGTCTGATATCTTGTGAAAATGAGTGGAATGTCTGGATTCAAATGTCCGAGGTGATTAAGAAGCAAGCACAGAGGCATGCCCCGTATTGCTTCTATTGCTTTTTGGTACATGGGTTGAGTAACACCAAAGCTGCCACGCCCAAATTTGTAGCCCCAGTGACCAAACCATGACTGGCTATATGCAACTACATGAAGAAGCCTCAATTCCATGCCTTTCTTCCTTGAAATGTCATACAAACTCACTTTCCTACCATGTAAATGATTATAAATTTTCATCAATCTTATCACCAAAATGATAAAAAAAAAAAAAAAAAAAATTTCATAACACCACGATCGAACCTTGCTTGTAATCCGCTACACAAACGATCCCAGAAATCCATGATCTGGTGTCCGGTCAAGTCCGAACCCGTTTCAACACCATTGACACACAGCAAATGCCCGAACCCGTTTGAGTGGAAAACACCATGCATGGCATGGCCCTGTCGTTGCATTAAATTCGACGACATACCAGCATCTTCACCTTCATTGCCTTGGAAGTTTAAATAAGCAGCAGCCATGTTCTTTGAGGGCAAAATAAAATGATACTTCTTAATACAAACCATATGGTGTCCCCAGCCTGTTGTATGATTCAAAAACTTAAGTGGTGCGACATAAACAAATGTTCATCATGAAATAAAACACTTAATATATAACTATTAATAAAGAGAAATAATATAAGAAATACAAAATATACGGACGGCAACAATATTAATTAAAGAATTAGGACATCACCAACGTAGCGGCAGTGCTTGCATTGATGATCCATTGACGCCTCAACTGGTTCCTCGATGACAAATAAAAAGACATGGAATGGAGGATGGCGACGGACTTCAAGTTGAAATGACCAACAAGGCATTCCATTACATAAATTTCTGTGTATTTGTCCAAATTCTAGAAGAGCTTCCACGTTATGCCTAAATGCCCCATCAAACTCAACTGGGTAACCATTGTCACCAAATTTCTTGAACCTAAACACCCTCGATTCTCCTCTCTTCCTCTTCTTACTGTCAAAATTCAACATCCCGATAGAGATTAAAGAAGAAGAAAGAGGAGAACAAAATGAAGCTAAAGAATCAAGGGAGACCTTAGCCTTAGATATAATGGCTAGTACTTAGTCACACACTTAGTGCCAAGAAATTAATAAAATTGGATAGGAACGAAATGACACCATGCATCAATCTTATCAAATTGAGATATGGATGGGTCACTATTTGCATGAGTTCTTACAAAATAGCCTCCCATGCAAATCTATCGTGCCTATGTATGCCATGACATGCATTTTTGAATTTGATAAATGGTATCATGCTTTGATCATGCTACCATTTGACCAATTTAAATCATTTTATGGCCCGGCAAATTCTGTGGTCAGCTGGGTTATGTTGATTTATTTTTTAAGAGAGTGATAAACGCAACACTTCTTGGGCAACTACTCGACGAAAATAAAGTTTTTATTATCAAGTTTTCGAAGCTTGTTCTATGAATCACATACATTACATTAATTTAACGAATTTTCTGAATTTCAAAAATTAGTTTAATAAACTAACTAACGAAACAATAAAGACAACTAATTTATAGAACTTTCTTTTTCGATAACTTGGTCGTTTTGTTTTGAAAGTAAGAGTTCCATAACTTGGTCGTATTGTTTTGAAAGAAAGAGGCTGATCACAAATTGTCTTCCGAGTTCTGTTAAGGTTTGAAAAGCAACGAGGATTGAGCAAGTCGTAAAGTGGCAAAGGCTCTACTTTAGGAGAAATTCTACCATATATCAAAGATTTTATATCACAATATGATATGGAACTACGAAATAATAATATTAAGACATATGGCAATAAAAATTTTAAAATTTTAAAATATTTTGTAATAATTCCCTCTTTTCATTATCCCCATGATTTTCAAAGTAAGAGACAAAATATTAAAATATTTTGTAATGGCTGCTGGTATGGGTGTATAGAACTTTTTTTTTTTTTTTGTGGGTGAATTGTTAATTAATTTAATACCAATTTTAATTTGCCTAAATAATGAAATTAAAGAAAGCAATACATAATACACCCAAAAAAAAAGAAAGCAATATAAGTTTTTGGTCATTATCCTTGGTGTTGATTTGGCTTCAAAATGGGGCTGGAACTGTAAATTGAATTTTCCACTTTACCATTCGCTTCTTCCCTAAGGTTCAAGGAATGAATGAAGCTATGATTGTACCCGGATAGAGATGATGGTCCCCCTTTGATGTCTCCAAGCTGGCCATAATAGAATAGAATGAAATAGATAGACGAAGCAGCCAATTAATTTGAATTATTTAAAGGAATGGGAGGTGTAGGATCTGTACGTATTCCCAAATCGAAGCTTTAGACTACAAGATAATGGAAAATGATGCAGTAATTGGAATGTTTGACACTAGAATTTGAGGAGAGTTTGAAAATTTTAATAAAAATGGCAGCACTCATGTTTCAAAAGTCATCTTCCGTCAACAGAAATCTTCTCCTTCCTTCGTAGTAAAAAAAAAATAATAATATCTAAAATCATCTTCATCAATTAAAAAAAAAAAATCCTTCTTTATCATGTTTAAAAAATGGCAGCTACTAGAACAAAGATGATGGATAAGATTTGGGGGGGGGGGGGGGGGAGAGAGAAATTATAAGATTGATTTAATTAAGGGGGAGAGAGAAAAATTCAATGTTTGTTACTTTCAAAAATTGAAAATTTTTAATTCAAAATTTGTTTTGAGTTTCTATTGCCACGTGTTTAGAAATTATTAGTAATTAGTATCATATCAGATTATGACATGAAACCTCTAATGTACTGTAATATTTCTCTTAATTTAGGCTGTTTCATTATTTGACAGGAATAGTAACATTTGAATCCCTTAAATAATTTCACAAGTCCCATTTTTTAATTAAAAGTAAAGAAAAATAAAAATAAAAATTAGCAAACGTCTTAACTAACTCGGTGATGATTTTTTTTCTTTTTTATCAATACTCGACAATGAATTAAAAGGTATTTCATTCAGTAATGTCGTCAATGTCATCTTAATATTAAATTAGGCCAAAAATTAAAAGAATTTTAACCCATTGCGACCAAAGTAGGGAAAGGGACCTTCCTCCGAGGGCAATCAGTCAAGCAAGGAGCTACCAAATTATCATAAGAGCCGGGCATTACGTGCATATATGTATGCAGTTGCAAGAATCACACAGGATGCAAAGGATTTCAGTTTTCACGATCATAGGCAAATCCTTATATATGGGTTATATATGGGTTACGACGTGGGGAATGTGCACGCGTATAATGATAGACATCACAATGTTTTAAAATAATAAAAATTAAAAAGCAATTAAAAATAAAATGTTGTTTAATACAATGATTGATTTGGTGATGATGTTGATGCCTCAAAAAAATGAGAGAGAAAAGGAAAAATAAAATAAAAAGACATGTTTATTTTTATTTTGTTCGTAAGGATATTTTTGAATATAGATATAATAAATTAAAAAGTCGGGGCCATTGAGATAAATCGAGGAACTCAAATCGATTGATTGGTACTATTGCCACCCCTAAAAAATCTTCATAAAACCCCGCTTCAAAAGATACTCGTTTGGTTATTTTTAAAAGTACAACATCTCTAATAACACATAATGTCATTTTGCCGTTGCCACCCCAAAAGTTCCTCATAAAACCTCGCTTCTTAAGATACCCCATTTGGTTGTCTTGAAATATACAATATCTATAATAACACCTAATTTATTTTGCTATTGCCCGCCCCGAAAAATTTCTCATAAAACCTGGCTTTTTAAGATACCCCATTTGATTGTTTTGAAAAGTACAACATATCTAATAGCGGCTATTTGGTTTACTATTATCACCCCTAAAAGTTCCTTATAAGCCCCAGCTTTCTTAAGATACCCTATTTCGTTGTTTCAAAAAGTACATCTCTAATAACACTCATTTTAATTTTAAAAATAACTCTGCTCGTTTATTTTTACAACAAAATTTCAGAATATATATTTTCTCCCTCTAGAAAGCTGTTGACACTTTCACTTTCTACATGACTTCCCCAAATTTAAACAAGAACAAGAAATCCAAAAAATTTTAAACATCTAGAGTTATTTTCCATTTATTCTTCAACCTCATCCTTCTCTTTTACATAGGTGCTTCTTTGAAAAAAAAGTAGTTTGATACAAGTTTAAATACTGCTTTGTTATTGAAAATCTCTTGAACAAGACTACTTAATTTTGCAGGACATTGAAGAAATGAGATTTTATTAAGACATCTTCTGCGTTTAAATATAATTTCTTTAAAGTTAATATGCGTCTGCGTTGAAGAATTGGATGTAAAAGGCATCTTTCCCCCACACCACCCCACCAAATATAATTGTTATTAGGGTTAAAATAAAGTGAGGGGTTTTTATTAGAAGTTTGTAGGGTAGTGAAGACGTACGTAATTGATGAAAGAGAAGATATGAGTATGAAATATATTGTTTTTAGAGAATAAATTTTGGTAATTTTTATTGTGAATGTAGAAATGACTTTCAGATAAAAGGAGGAAAATGAAAATAAAATCTCATTCTAATACTTTTGATTTTAAAAGAATAGGATCATAAACATATTTGCCATGTTATTCATAGAGAAATTATCTAATAAGGGATTTCTTATTTTATTAAAGTAAGTGATAAATTGGAAGTTAAGGGGAAAAAAAAGCACGCTAATGTAATGAGTTTTGTCTTGTAATGTATTAGAATTTATATTATTTTTCTTTTAATTTAGTGCTAACCACATATGAAGTAGGAAATCCTCGTTAGAGGTGGACTCATAATAAATTTTTGTTAAATGTATATTCACCACAATAAAATACTCATATATGATGGTCATTACAATTGGAAAACTAATCATACGTGATATAAATTTATTAGATAAATATTCTAAAATTATATTGTTGTGAGCTTTTTCTTGCAAAAAATAAATAAATAAACTAGTACAAAAGAATGTTGTGTCTTTGTTTTAGACCTTTAAAAGTTGTAGAATGGGTTTAATCATTTAAAAGGAGTCAATTTTTTAATAAGGCTTGGAAATAAGACAACCTTTTCATTACAACTAATCAACAATCTTTAGTGACCTCTAAATCTCGAATAACTTATCCACAAAATCTCAATCAATTGCATCATATTCTTTGCTTGTGTTTGACTTTATGAAGAGTCCGATAAGAAATGCTTGCTTTTTTGCTTTCTTTTCCACAACACTTCAAAAGTTTCCCAAGGTAGAGGAATTTTAACAAACTTGGAAAGCCCATGGTGGAAAGGCATGATGCATTGACACCAATGCCCACTATTTTAACCACAAAGCCTATGAGGAACTCAAAATCCATTTACAATCGCAGCGGTAAAATATGTCTTGTCTTTAAGTTTACTAATTGAAGCCCAACCCAATATTATATATGATTTTCAATGCTTTTGAACATATTTATTGTAGTTTATTTGATTAAATTGATGTAAAATTTATTTAATTTGAATATCTCAAAATAATTTTTCTTATAAAAAACAAAATAGATTTTTTTTTTAATTGTTAGAAACTCTTTTTTTTTTTAGTTATTGTAGAAAATTTTGCTGGTAGTAAATAAATTCTTTTTGATCGATAGAATTAATACATAATTTGTCTTATACAAATAAATTTAAATTTTTACTTACTCTTTTACTTGAAAATATTAAAGCACCTATATATAGTATATCATTTAAGGCCTTTGAATTCCAATCCTCCAAGGTAAATTTTTATCATTCATACCATGAAAATTCAGCTCAATCTATTGCCCAATTTGGTTTTCCACCCTTTTGAAATTATTTATTGCTAAAAAACAATATACCAATAAATTAACTTTCTATTTGAAGAATATTATATATCTTACCAAAAAGTAAATGACAAAATCCGAAAACTAAACAACATTTTTTGCATTGCTTTTGAACATTTAATATTTATTGATCCAAAATTTCACCGTAACAGCTAACAACTCTCCAATCTTAATCCAACTTCAGTCAAGCAAGAAAATATATACATAAAACAATGGTCTTATTTGACTAATTGATTGGAATACCATGGATGTCCATGTCATGAAAAGATAAAAATCCCCAAATTTGTCAATGATGTTTAAAAAAAAGAAAAAAGAATTAAGTGGGCACCTCAAATTGCTAGGGAAAAAGGATAAGAATTAGCCCTTTTGTCTTTGTTGCTGTTTGGCAAATAGGATATGGCACATGTGCCCTACAACACAATACAACATTGCTTTTCAGATAAATAGATAATAGATAAACTCTCTTGGATTTTCTTAATTTTTTTTTTAACAAGTTGATAAAATAATAAAAATGAAAAATAAAAAATGAAAAAAATATATAAAGAGGTATACCAAGGCTTGACAGATACATATTTTTAGGTCTCTCTCATTCTCTTTCTTTCTCACTCTCTCTCCTCTGTCTTTCTCTTTCTTAGGTTTGTTTCTCTCTCCTCTCTCTTCTCTCTCCCAATCTCAAAGGTTTCTCTCTCCTCTCTCTTCAGAAGGGCAAAACCCTAAAGAGCCGTTTACAACACCCCAAGTAAGTTTTCTCTCTCTCTCTCTTTCTTTATCTTCCTCTCTTTCTCTCTCATCCGCCCTCTTTCTATAATTTGAATATATGGGTCCTTTTGTACTGTTAAAACTTCCATTTTTATACCTATTTTTTTCTTTTATTTGTTTGTGTTCTTATTTACATGCTTACATATTTGGAATGCTATTTTCTGACATGAACATGCTAAGATCTATGATTTTGAGTCTCAGATTCGGGGGAAAAATGTCTAATTTGTAGAAACTTTTCAATTTTGGAGGCTATAGATTGCAGATCTGCCGATGGGTTTTCATTGGGGTTCTGTTTGGTTACGGGGAAAATGTGGGAAAATAGGAAGTGGTTTGAATCTGAAAGATACCATTTTTCTAACCGGAGTCTATTTGTTTGCCATTGTTGTTCATTTGGGATCATTGAAGTTTCCATTTTGTTGTGGATCCAAGAAAATGGAAAATATATTGACATTTTTGGATCTCCATTTTGGCTTTCTTAAGGAAGTGCAACTTTCATGTGGGTCAAAGCTGTTTCCTTTGGCTGATTTTTGTAGCTATGGTTTTTTTAAATGCTAATGTTATGTTGGATCCGAGTTTGATAAATATTTTCTTCTTGGATTTCACTTCACATTTTAGAACTTTATTTGATGTCTTGGCTTTCAAGCCTCTGTTTTCTTTTGCATTTTATTAATATGAGGCTGACATCTTCAATGCTAGATCTGTTAAGATTGTGAGAAAATCTAATTTCTTGCACCATATTGTTGCGGTAAATTTGTAGCTTTTCATGGATGATGATGCGTTGAACATGCGCAATTGGGGTTACTATGAACCGTCCTTTAAAGGGCATCTCGGTCTGCAGCTAATGTCGACAATGCCTATGGTAGACCGAGACACCAAGCCTTTTCTACCTGGTCGGGACCCTAATATTATGATTGGTGCCAATGGTGCCTTTCATCCTCGGGATTGTGTGGTTTCCGAGGCATCTATTCCCATGAACTACATGAGGGATAGTTGGATCAGTCAGAGGGATAAGTTTTTGAACATGCTACCTTCGAATCCTACTTTTGGGGTTCTTCCAGAAACTTCTGGAGCTCACTCCTTGCAAATGCTACAGCCACCACCCAATATGTCAAGGGATGACAGATTGGCCCCTGATAGAGTGGCACCTGACAGAATCGTGCCTAAAGTCGAAGAACCAGTTGTCAAAACTGAAGGTGCTCCGGTAAAGAAAAGGCAAGGTGGGGGTGCCTCAAAAACGCCGAAAGCTAAGAAGCCTAAGAAGCCCAAGGATAATAATGGCACTGCTGTGCAGCGTGTGAAACCGGCTAAGAAGAGTATGGATGTCGTTATAAATGGGATTGATATGGACATCTCGGGAATTCCTATTCCTGTCTGCTCATGTACTGGAGCTCCTCAGCAATGTTACCGATGGGGATGTGGCGGTTGGCAATCTGCTTGTTGTACGACAAATGTGTCAATGTACCCTTTGCCAATGAGCACAAAAAGGCGTGGTGCAAGGATAGCTGGACGTAAGATGAGTCAGGGGGCATTTAAGAAGGTCTTGGAGAAACTTGCAGCTGAAGGGTATAATTTTGCCAACCCAATTGATTTGAGGACTCACTGGGCTAGACATGGTACCAACAAGTTTGTGACAATCAGGTAGATTTACGTTGCCTGTACCAGTAGTGGAACCCCTTTGGCATTTGGTCTGTGTCACCTGTATATATTTCTGTGGCCTTTTGCGGGGACTTGGCTGGTACTACTGGTACAGGAATTTGCAGTCGTGGTACATGTTCTTTTAAATTCAGACATATGGGATCTTGGAAATTGTTGTTTAGATTTCTTTATGCTTTTGTTATAAGGGTAACAAGTAATTTCTAGTCACCAAGAATTAGAATGTGGATGAGTTTTTATTTCATGGATTTTGGATAACATCAATTCACCTTTCATTTAATCTTTTCAAGGGGCAATTTTCTTATGCCATCTGTTCTTTTACTGAGCTGTGAGGTTACATAGTTTGATTCTTTTCTGGTAATAGTATCTGACGTATTTAAGTAATGCATAATTCAATTTCACGTGGCATTTTACTGTGGTTATTAAGTGCGCAGATTTGGTCTCCTTACCTTATTATGACGAGTTCTTTTTAAGTAAGAAGTTTTGAAAACTTTTTAGAATGCAATGTTTTAATTAGCATCAAACTTTCTTAGTGGAGTTCTACTGCAGAACAATTTTGCATTTAACTATGCTTGGAGTACAAGTAACAATAATCATCTATAGACAATTATGAGCCCTTAGATCTAATCATGGAACATGGTTGGGCATTTGGCAGAGATAGGAAGAGTCCTGACATGATTTAACTATTTTGCAATCAATAGAATGTTCTTCAATTTTATATAATCTCAGGGCATCTGATGTAATAATTATTTGTTAGTCCCTAGTCCTTGCTGTATAAGCCATCTTTTGATGAAGTATCAATACTGGCAGTTTTTATATCCCTTGGACCTCAATGCCCCATCTCTATCATTGTTTAGTAGGTTGAAGCAGATGCTAATGTGATATGGAAAGTGGAAACTATCTTTGGCCTTATATTATGCTGAGACCTTAAAAAGTAAATCAACCAACCAAAAGTTGAACATTCGTGCTGCTTACTTTTTTTGGAAATGTATGAAGTGTCACCTGTAACTTCAAAGTCTCCAGTGCAGCAAATTTCATTTGTGACATTGGGAGCAAGATCAAGTGGTGAGTTTTGGTCTAATGAATCTTTTGATGGATAAATTAGTTGCTAGGTAATTGGGGATTATTTTAACTACTTGCTCAGGAATTGATAGATGTATTTTTTCCCTTCACTAATTTCAGGTTAGTCTACTCAGTTCTGAGATTTTTGCTAGTCTAATATTAATTTTTTTTTCCACGTCAGTTCTGAAATTTGGGAGGTAGTCTAATATTAACATATTTTTTTCACTTATACTTGTTATGTCTTTTCTGAATGTATATGAATCTTTGGTGGGGCCTATACATTTCTCTTCGTTGGCATTATGATTATCCATCCTGTGAGCTTTAGGCTTGGTTTCCGCCATAGATAAGGGAAACATGCTGTTGATGTCGCAAGTATTCAATGATCTTGAGGCAATTTTCAGTGGAATGTTGAAATATTGGGAGTCTAGGAGATTATTATATCAATAGGTCATGTTTTTGTTGGACGACTCAGCATGGGGACACTATTTGGCCAAGTGTCCTTCTAATGCTTGCTGATGAAATAATCCAGAGGTGCTTTGAAGGTTGGAATAGGAGTTTATTGATCGGTTAAATCTTTGCCCTATAGTATTTATGCTCTGCTGTATGTCTCCCCTTGGAGGGCAGAACATAGGTAACTGCTGCGAGATTCTTGGATGTCATTTCTTGAGATGCTACTGCTGGAAAGATGCCAATGACTGAAGTTTCAATTGAGGGGTCTGCGGATATGCTACTATTGTGTGGTCTCCTTTCAGAATGGGAATTATCCTTCATATTTTGTCTGGGCTTTTAGAAATGCCAAATTGACATTCACACTTGGATTGGTAGTGTAGTTACAGGATAGAGGTGTCAATTGGACTGACTAGGAAGCAAGGCTGGATTCATACAAATTGACCAGGACCTATCAAGGGCTTGGCATTTTCATCCCTTCTTTTGGGGGGGTTTTATTTTTATTTTATTTTCCTTTTTTATTTATTAAAATTTCAAACAATCCCTCAAAGTTGCATCATAAATATTGTCAAATAATTTCTGTTGATTTTTTGTTTTATTTTTGAGAAAATTAATTAATTTGAATTTTATGCTGATTTTTGGATCATAAATACATAGGTATATTATTGTGAAATGCGCTTGTGCACAGCTCACACTCAGAGCCCAATTCCACTTTCATATCCATGTTGACTAATCAACATTGTGCGGTAGAATAACATTGTCTTCAATCTTTCTTTCCAAAACCAATAAAGTGTTGGCTCCACTGGCAATGGAGTCTTCTTAAGTGTCTTGACTGAGTTTGCTCTCCAGTTCGAGTTGCAGGGAAATTGTTTTTGTTGGGAGAACATGTGCCTCTCGGTTCGAGCGGAGACTTCTAGTCTGAGTTGTGGTACAGGCTTAAAGGTGCTTTCCATAGTTGGGGCCTTCCCCAGAATTAATATAAAAAAAAAATCTTTCTTTCCAAAAGTCAAACGTAAGATTTTTTTTTGCCAAGAAAGTAAAAAAAAAGAGACAATTATACACATCATTTTTTATAATGTGTAAAATTATCATATATGGTAAGTGGTAACCTGCATCCATATATCATCTCAATCATTGCAGCCAAACCAGCATCAGTGTTAATTGATCAGCATTCGGGCCAAAAAGCAGAATTAGACGAGAGATATAAGAAAATAAGATAAATACTAACACTTAATAATTTCTAATAGATTTTTTTTTAAAAAAAATAATCTATACAGTGACCTGATGTATGTATGAAGCTCCTCGACGGGAAATAAAAATTAGCAAAATAATCCAATTAAATGACCTTCATTGTTAAATCAAAACTACTAGAAAAGAATTAAATCTGGAAGATCATTCTTGTACACGGGTACAGGTACAGGTACAGGCACAAGGGGAAGTATATTTGCAGAGTCCAAAAATGGATTATTATTATTTCTTGTTTCAAAATTTTGATGATGATTTCCTTCATTGCCCTCATCAAAAACTTCCCATTTGTCTGTTATTATGGTCGTCAAAGCTTTATTGTTATTATTATTATTCTTCAATTTCTCCTGTTCTTGATCACTCACCGCTAAGGCGTTTTCTTTTTCTTCATCCGCAAAATTATCAAAAAATTCTTTGCTCTCTGTATCTTCATATTTCGTCTCTGCATCTTCTTCTTTGTCCTCTGGATTAAACCCATCAATGATTCGCTTGAGATCTTCAATGTCTTCTTCAGGAATCTGGATGACTTTGGGTATCTCCATCATATTCAGCACACCAAATTCTCTGCAGAATTCGAAGTACGAAGAAAGTTCTTCGCCTTGTTCTGTTGCCTTTTGAAGAGCCTTAAGCGCCATTACAACCTCAGGTTTCTCCGCTGAGTAAATTCCCAAAAGAACCCTGGCGACCCCACTGCAAATCCTGCTATACACGTCGTATATTTCGATTATCAGACAATCCATAGCTTCAAGAATCAGAGCCACCCTCATGCTTTTAGATTGTGGCTTGATTTGAAGCAACAAGTCCAGCAAAGATTGCCATTTTTGTAGCTTAAAAATCTCTTGTACCATCGGTGCATCGTTGCGTCTGCTTTGTTGTTCATACAAAAAGGCAGACCTATGATCAAGAAACGCATAGTAAGAGCGTATAAAGTTATTGAATCCCCATGAAATGCTAGGCCTCGTATGTCCATCTTGGAAACCGGAAAGATCAAATGGCAGCCGTCCGATCTTTTGCACGGCTGGGACCTTACAACAGAAGACACCATGCATGAGAATCAACCCTTTGAGCGCAACAATCCAGCTTTTGGTCTTCTCCATACGCTTGGACAAGGCCCACACAAGAGGTTTCAAGCTAGACGGCGTCGTTCGGATCCATGCAAAGACTCTCTGAGCGTTTCTGTAATCGACGTGCAACTCATCGTGGCTTGTGGCCTTGATGATTGCGGCTTCGAGATTAGGGTTGCGGTATGAAGACTTTCTTGAAAAACTGGCCGCCCAGATGCTGTTCTGGTCCTTGAGAGCACCGGCGGCTCTTTGCCATAGCTTCATTTCCTGTTGTTTTGCCCCCAGCAGCTTGTCACATCATTGCATTTTCCCTTTTTTAGATTTAATTCCGCTTCTTTTTCGCGTCTTGTTTTGGTCTTTTTTTAGGTAAAGAAACTAATTTTCAGTAATTGGACGTGTAGGTTTATGAATGCTGAAAATTGCCGTCCAAATTAAGCATATTTATGATCAATTCTGCTGTACGTACCACTAATTATTTAATAAATTAAATTAGTTGTTTAATAATTAATTTGAGAAGAAACAAATTAACAGTTTCATGATTCTTGTTTCATGGTTATTAATTTACAGATAGCTCTTATTGTTGACTTTGTCAGTCATGATTACCGTTTATAATTGTTTTTATTTTTATTTGTTTTGATGATTATCTGTCGTGCACATGCTCGACGTACACGGTTTTAAATACAAGAAATATTGGATTAATTGTTAAGGAACACGCTCGGATAAATAATTTCTTGAAGAATAATCGTGGCTTATCTTTTGTTGGCTTGTTGCGACGGTGATCATAGGAGGATTTAAATAAAACAGATTACATTTCAACGTGACAGCTTTGTTGGAGGAGGCATGCATGCATGTTATAGCACTTGTTATGGTCTAGCAATCAAATTAAAAGAAAAATGAATATTAAAACGCGTTTAAATTAATAACCAAAATTACAAATTAAAAAAAAAAGGCTTTATTCTTTATAGCTTTAGATTAGAAGGTCATGGCGGACATAGACTGGTGACCAAACAGAAACTAAAATAGACCTTGACCAAACACAGACTTAACTTAGACCCTGACACCTGCAAAGAAAGAAATAAAATAAAAAAGACTTCGCACAAAAACTTTATTCTTGGCTAGGCAAAGTAAAGCTAGACTAAATAACTTCAGCTAGCTCTTACTTGGACAAACACGACAAACACTAGATAGATAATCATCTGCAAAACAAGACACCCATACATTGACTCATATATAAGGTCTAGAAAATCATGAAGCCATGACATTCATTGACCGATGAGATCGAGGATGATATGGTGTCGTTTCTTTGATGATGTTTAGTTCTTTTGTAGCTCCTCCAGCAGCGGAACGATCTTGGCCATAGTGAGTGGCTTTGTGTAGCAAAGATCAAGACCAGCTTGCATGAAAACCTCCCTCTCAGTCTCTGAGTTGCGAGAAGTGACCCCCACAATTTTGCTTTCAACTTTCATGGCTCGCATTGCTTTGGTTGCCTGTTTTAATCATACCGCAAAGGAGATATATAGGTCAAGGCATGGTTAACTTGATCTTTTTGGGGAAAAAAAAATTCACATTATTGTACCTCGATTCTTACTGTCGAAACATAGTTCTTAAGGGATATGTAAAGTTAATTAGCTGATTGGGATCTTATTATTTCATTTTTATCATCCTCACTGGCTTATTTTTCTATCAACAAATTAATATTGAATTCACGTGTACGTAGTCATTAATAATCATTTGTTCAAATTTGATAGATTAAGTTCATGCACAGTAATTTGAATCAACAAATTTTCTTAAATATAATGCAAGTCATCAACACCTTATCATATAAAAAGTAGTTTTGTAGCATGGCTATGACTGGTCTATTTCAATATGAATAAAGTTTTAAAAAGAAGTTATTTCCAATAAAAAAATTAAATAAATAAATAAAAATTAATAATAATATCATGGTACTAATTAATATATATACCTCAATTCCATCCATGACAGGCATTTCCATGTCAATGAACACAATATGAAATTTGGCCCCAGTACGGAATAGATCAACTGCTTCTTTTCCATTTTCAGCTACTTCAACTTTAAATCCAACAGATTTCAAAATCATTGAGTGGATTCTGCGAATCATTGGATCATCATCAACCACAAGGGCAAAATAAGGCCTGTTCTTAGACACAGGGTTTTCTGAGATCCTCGCTTTCTTTGAACTGGATGCACCTTCTGCTCCAATCATCATTTTTGCAACTTAATTTTCTGCAAGGATAAAAACTAAATAAATCAATACATTATAGTAATCTTCTTATAAATGCAAAAAAATATAGTTTCAGTCATGCATGAGCTTGTGTTAGGAAGCAGTCATGATTTAAGGGGATGATGATGTATTAGCTGAAAAAATAATTCAAAGTGGTGCATATAGCTATTTTAAAGGGGGGAGAATTTTAATCTTTTAAGTAAATACAAGTACTATGTTGATGCTAAAATGATAATTATCGTAGTATGGAGAACAAATACAATGAGAAGATTTAAATAGCAAGACGTAATAAGAACTCAACAAATAGAAGCTAGTTTGAAATACCTTATTGCTTGCTTAAGAATAATACTCTTTGCAATGCCAATATCCACAGCTAGTTAGGGTTTATATAAGTAAGAAAAGGTGATAGCTTTCTTATCTTGCATTTAAGAAAGTAGGATGTATTTAGATTTTGCAATTTGTAGCTAGATACGATGCTTATTATTTAGCTAATAACTGACAATTCTTATAAGATTGAGAAAAAAGGTCGTTGAAACAAGAATGTAATATGAGATATAGAAATTTAGATTTTATATCATTTAAAAATTCTATTGAGATATGGAAAAAAATTAAAAAAAAGTTATATTTTTCCGAAAGTTCTGACAGTACTATTAAAAGTATCACATCCAGATATGCAATTAAGAACGCAATCTATTCTGCAGATTCGGACGTACTCATTAATCGTTATCATGTGCCGCTCACAGTTTATTAGTAGATAAAACTGTGGTCCAGTATATATTTTGACTGTCGTTTATCAACTCGTACACGACTATAAAATGTTTAATCAACACGTCAAACAACCCTTGCGTCAATATAACGGTATAATCGAAAAATTGTACAACTTTTATGCTGGCGTAAAGGATACAAGGGATTTAATATTCTTTTTAGAAAAATAGTTAAATTTTCTTGAAACAAAATAATTTAAATTTTCTTGTAGCAATATAATTAAAAAGAAATCAATGCTAATCTTCTTTATTGCTTTTATTGTTTTTTTTCTCTAATCTACAATAGAAATAATATATTCTCTCACTTAAATTTAGTTAAACACATTAACATACACATTCTTTTGTACATATTTTTTTAAAAGTACGAAAATAAAAATACTTGAAAACTACTCGATCAGGAACTTAATGTCGGTTTATATATCTTTATTGGTATAATTTCTATCTTTTTAGTTTTTATACCATTTTTATATGCATTATAATCTTTAATAACTAAGATGGTATAATTTAATATTTTATAGTTTTTTTCTAGTATTGACATGTACACGTTACTACATTTATTGGGAAACCCTAGCTAAGTGCAGTTAAAAAAAATTTACTCTCCTTTCAAACAAGAGCAATGATTCTTCACCTTAAAAATAAGGTGAGGAGATAAACACCACTCGACCTTTTAAGGACTCTACTTGGTTCCCTCTTCATACTTCATAGAGTCTAAACCCTAAGAAGCAAATCAAAAACAACAAACAGCAAATGCGAGAAATTTTACTCAAAAGGTAATTTTCCAACATATTAACTACGAAACTAATACACTGCACCAACGCTTAGTTCTATATACAGAATGCAGCTCATATTGACTTTATTTCACGGATAGACAAATTTACAATGTTGATGGTGCCATATGCTTTGACATAAGCCTAATAAGGGCAATTTTGAAATGGTACCGAAATATTTTTACATTTTAAAAGGAAGATTGACTGTTTCCTTACTAAAATTAATATACGCTACTTATTCCTTTACTGTTTTCATAATACCCAATAACCTTAATTATAAAATATTACCCTTATTTTTAAAAATATTTTTATTCATATTTACTACAAATTAAATAAAACATGTAAAATGAAATTAAAATAAAAAATTTAAATCCTAAAAATAATATATATAAGTTTTGGTGTGAATAAAAAATTAACAATAATATATTTTTCTTGTAATTTTTTATTTTTTTTAACTTTTATTTCTTATAATAAATAAATATTATATATTTCCAATATCAAATATCAATTAAATAAACCATTTACTCCTATTTTCTTTTTATTTTTTTGTGCCAATTGTATTATTGAATACTATAAAAATAATAAGGCAATAAGTAGTACATATTAACTTAAATAAAGGAAATATTAAAAAGCTCACATTTTTAAATAGGTTGAATATTTAAAAATGAAGTCTCATCAGCGAATCCAATAGCTTCTTAGAAGATATTAGTCCAACAAAATCCAGAACTTGATAGGAAACCCTTTCAAGCCAGGATTCGGAATAGCAAAATTTTTCTACATAAGGCACTAATCACCTCGCTACTCTCTTGATTTCTCGCTCTCTTATATCGATCTTCTAATTTTTCCATCCTTTTTGAACATTTGGTTGATCACGGATGGCTTTTACAAAGAAAATACTAGCTTTCTTGCTGCTGGCAACACTTGTTCGCGTGTCTCTTGGTGCTGTTCACAAAGTTGGTGACGCCGCTGGATGGACTACATTGGGCCACATCGATTACAACCAATGGGCTTCTTCCAAGAACTTCCATGTTGGAGACACAATCGTATTCGAGTACAAGAACCAGTTTCATAACGTGAAGCAAGTGACCTTCCAAGATTTTCAATCTTGCAACGGAGCCTCCCCCATAGCGACCTTCACCAGTGGCTCTGACTCTATCACCCTCAAAAGGCCAGGCCACTACTATTTCTTGTGCGGTGTTCCGGGACACTGTGAAGCAGGACAGACACTTGACATCATGGTTACTCAAGCTTCTCTGCGCCCAAGTGCAAGTCCATTATCAGCTCCTAATTATAGTTCATCGCCATCGTCATCGGGCTCAGCATCTTCACCGGCACCTTTGCCGAACCCATATCAGAGCAATGCTTCTTCTCTCCAAGTCCTTTCGGTTTGGCCTGCTTTGATCAGCCTTGCAATTTTTGTCATTGGTTTCGCATACAAGGCAGAATTTACACTAATTTACCTTCTTTTCTCTTTAATTAGGTCTTGTATTAGTGTTAGAATGCAATTTATGCACTAGTTTTGTATTGTTTACTTCCCTTAATATCGATGTTTTGCACTTGATAATAGTGATTTACTTTTATAGGTGCAATTCTATTAATTGGTGCTAAAATTGAGCTACAAGATGATGTTTAAGGATGATTGTTCTCTTGGAGAAATTATGAGCGTCAGAAGAACTTTGTTGATAAGGCGTGGGCGCGTGCTATCAACTGCAGACCTGCAGTTTTTAGTTTAACGTGTTTTGTATTTTTGGCTATTTTTGTAATTACGAATTTAATATTTCAGATATTAGTATTTTATTTTAAATAGAACTCTAAAAGAGAAGAGAGAGAGAGTATTTAAGGGAGGAATCTATTGTGAAAAAGGGAGGACGATTGGAAAAAAAGAAAGAAACCCTAGATCTAAACTTTTCTCTTCTTTCTATGAAGAACTAAACCTATTTTTCTGGTTGAAGGATAATGAAGCTTTGATTCATCACTACTGTGAGATATTTCTTCTGCTTTAATTGTTGTTGATAAGGCGTGGGCGCGTGCTATCAACTGCAGACCTGCAGTTTTTAGTTTAACGTGTTTTGTATTTTTGGCTATTTTTGTAATTACGAATTTAATATTTCAGATATTAGTATTTTATTTTAAATAGAACTCTAAAAGAGAAGAGAGAGAGAGTATTTAAGGGAGGAATCTATTGTGAAAAAGGGAGGACGATTGGAAAAAAAGAAAGAAACCCTAGATCTAAACTTTTCTCTTCTTTCTATGAAGAACTAAACCTATTTTTCTGGTTGAAGGATAATGAAGCTTTGATTCATCACTACTGTGAGATATTTCTTCTGCTTTAATTGTTTTATTACTTTTTGGGTATTTGTTTATTCTCTGAATTATTTTCATGATTATGTTTGTTAATTAGATAATTGGCCACTATTTATTTATCAACTTAATCTATTGTCAATTAAATGATTCATCGTATGAAGAATTTAATATTTGTGACAAATAACATAGCAAAGAGTTGTGTTGTGAGAATAAACAATCTAATTTAAATGAATCATCATATGTGTTGATTAGGATTTGGGTCTCTCTGATTTTTCAGGCTGTCAATTGATTAAATCCTATGATCGTATTTAGGGTTGTCTATTGATTAGGGAAATAGCCAACGGTCATACCTTGGTTATCGACTATTTAAGGAGAGATTGGCTATTAGAGGGTCTCAGTAGCTATAACCGGTCTATTCATAAGTAATAATAATCTATATTTAAATCAATGATCAGTAGTCGAATCAAGCTGAGTTAATTCCTTCAACCAGAGCTTTCTCCAATTTGAATTACAACTTTAATTTGCATTCTTGTTATTTTAATTTGATTTTTATTATTGTCAACAAAACCCCCATTTTATGTTTTACATTTTAAAAGGATTTAAATAATCACCGATCTCTGTGGACACGACCCTGCTCAATCACTATACACAATTTATTTAGATTAGGAATTTATTTTTGTTGGCTTCGACAACCATCAATTAGCTTTCTTTATATTCATCGCACCGACGTGGTAACTCTTAAATCAATTAATTATAAAAAGTGAGCAAAATCAATAATTTCTAATTCTTTTGTCGGCCAAGCACAAGGCGGGAGATACATTTTGTTTCTTCCGGTAAATCTTTTAAATTAAATCAAAGTTAATCGACAATTTCCCGCGAACAAAAGATACAGAATGTTCTGTTAAATGCGTGGAAAGTTTATATATGAATGAAGGTGATTAATATATAAGTGGTAAATTTATATATTAAATGTGGGGGTACAGATAAACATAAAGAGTACTTAATTTGGAAATTTTAATATAAAGAAGAAGAATTTATGTATGAATGAAACTGATTGATTGAAAATATTGATTAGTAGGGAGAAGAAAGTTTTGGATGCTCATTCAATTGGTATATACAATTTCATCCATTTGATTCTTGGATAAATAAATAAATAAATAAATATTAAAATAAGTATAATTAATCAAATGAGCTCTAATTTTTTTATATATTATTTAAAATTTAAATTCAAATCCTCATAATTTATGTAGAACTTAGCATTTTTTATTTATTTTAAACCACCAATGAGGTGGTGGGTTAGGCATAAACCCCTACCTGTAATATAAATTAGCAAATGATAAAATACATGCGGAGAGGGATATATGTAGAACTTAACATTTCTTTTTGTTAATTAGAAAAATTTGATTCACCTATAAGTTTTTCAGTGAAAAAACCAACGATCTTTAAAGCGCACCAAATAATAATAATGTTTTAAATCCAAAAGCTAATTGAAAAAAAAAATTAAGAAAAAAGTATAGAAATGGGAAAATTAAAAATTCCCTCTCTAGATTGGCTGAGAAACACTTACCCTAAACTGAATGAAACTGCTACACACTTCCTCCTACTTTCAAAACATAACACTCTTCCCCAATGCTAACTTCCCCTACTATAATCCGCTTACTTCTAGGAAGAAGTCTATAATGCCATGAATTCAATTTAAGTAACTTTGAACTTCAAACAGGTGAAGAAATGGAATATCTCTAAGTCAACACTTGAATAAAACTGTACGAGAGAACCCACCCATAAATGGAAACAAAAACCATATTTTGAAAATAAAACTAATTCACTTCATCTATCTTATAAAAAAAAATCAACTCATCTATCATCTTGTATAGGGCTAATGTGAATTAGTTGAACGACGTAACCATCTTTTTTTCTTTGTTTTTACAATTCTTTGATTCATTTTTTTCCTTGATTGTTTCTGTAAATCATCATCTTATGTAATCACTCTATCTTGTTCAAGCTTCAACCATATCTTCTTTATAGCATCTTGCTGATCTTGATTCAAGATCTTGGGCGGTACCAAAAGGCAAAGGTGCTTTGCTTTCTAGCCCTTCAGTTAGTACAATTGGCTTTACTAATCTTCTATTGGTCGGCAATGCAGATCTCTTTTCGGTGATTTACTAATTGTGTCACCTAATTCTCAAAGAAATAATGAATTATTCATTAGATGAGTAGAACTCCTTAAACCATTTTTTTTCTTTCTTTGGAGTTGGCTCTTTTTTCTTTTTCATTGTCTAGCACAGAATCGTCCAATCAAATAAATAAAAGTTGGCACCATATAAATGATTTGGAATTTTTTATTTAAATTTATATTGTAGTGATTGATGTTGTGTAAAATTACTCAAATAAACTCCTTAAACCATTAGATGAGTAGAACTCCTTAAACCATTTTTTTCTTTCTTTGGAGTTGGCTCTTTTTTCTTTTTCATTGTCTAGCACAGAATCGTCCAATCAAATAAATAAAAGTTGGCACCATATAAATGATTTGGAATTTTTTATTTAAATTTATATTGTAGTGATTGATGTTGTGTAAAATTACTCAAATAAAGTTGAAATATAAACTTTGTATTATCAATTAATATAATTGTTAAGTGTATGTGTTTTTTTTAATATTTATCTCTTTTGACCCTATAAGTAATGATTTTAATCACCTTCTTAATATTTTTCTCTTGTTCTCTTTTCTTGAACGTTAAAATTATAAAAAATAAAGATAGTCAAAGAAACAAGATTCATGAATCAGCTTGCCCATATCATTATTGTTATATTTATTAGTGTTTGTATTTATTATTACCATATGAAAGTTTGTTGCGTGTAGCTCTCTCTATTCTTCTATTTCTTCGCTGTGTAAATTAAAGCTGACAGCTAGAAGTGGAAGACCTTTATTCATCTCATTTTCTTTGTTTCCTCCAAAAACATTGATTTTGGCTCTTTGGTATTTGGCCCTTGTTTTTGGTCAAATCAAGCGAAAATTTCATCTGGATTCTTTGAGTTTCTGGATTTGGGGACTTGGGTTTGATATTTTTCTTCCGTTTTCATATAAAAATCTCATCTTTCAATTTTAGATACTCGATATTAGATAAATTTGGAAACGTTATACCTGGGTATCGAACCAAGAGCCAATACGTAGAAAGATACGAGTTCTAATTGAAATTTAGTTCATTTCTTTGAAAATTTTGTTTTGTCGTATTTATATTAAATATTTTTACTTTAGAGCCATAAACTTTGTAGATTCATCATTTGGATCCCTATTGAACCAAAATTCCAGTTCTACCACTAGTAAACCCTTATAAAATAAATAGACATCCAATCTTAATCCCATCATGAATTCATTGATTTAAAATTTTAATCAATATAATCAATTTAGAAAATTTACTAATATGAAAATAAAAGCAAAATTATAGGTTATAATACTAAAGAGAAAATCTTTGTCATTGTTAAATTGATCTAACTATTTTATAAATTCAAACTCTTCCGAGACCCATCTTGGGGCTTGATCATGTAACGTAAACGTAAACATGCCACGTATTCATTTTACTGCTAAACTGTCCTTTTTATTAGCTCATGTTTGAGTGGCGGATTCACAAAAAAATAATTATTTGAGAATCAACTCCCAAATTATATTTGATGATTCTCCGTGTAATAGGTCCAAAACATCTCAAGTAAATTATATTTGATAATTTAAACATAATTAGGGAGTACACTATTGGAGAATCCATTGCAAATTCGAAACATACTCTTACTATGGTTGGTTTTGGGTTTTGTGCGGCATGATCAAAACTGCAATGTAGTCATTCTTAGTGCTAAATTTATTTAATTTATTTTATACTTTTAGGTTTAATTTTGAGTTTTAGAAAAACAACAAACCATTTTAAAGGGCTTCAAGTAATATCAATCATGTTAATTTCTCAATGGAAAAACTAACGGATTTGAAACCAAGATGGGTTAACAAAATAAGAATGATTGATATGTTAAGAAAACTAAAAACGTAACCAAATAATGGAAGTTTTTCACTTCGTAATAGTAAGGCAAAAACTTGACATCTCACGAATCCGACAGCTTTAAGAAAAAAAAAAGAAACATCGCAGCTTCCTAAATAATAATCCTTTACAAGAATGGAAACATCGTAGCTTCGTTAATTAAACGAAATCCTAAACCTTATAGGAAACCTTTTCAATCCAGGATTTTGGAGTTAAAAAAATTCCTATAAATAAGGCCAAACACCGTGTCTTTTGCCATACATTGATTCACTGATCATCTGGCTCATCTCTCTTAGATTTCTTGCTTTTACATTGATTCACTGATCATCTTGCACTTCTTTCTTAGATTTCTTGCTTTTGCTAATTTTTCCTTCCCTTTCGGACATTTGATTGAACGCTGATGGCTTTTACGAAGAAAATACTAGCTTTCTTGCTGATGGCAACACTTGTTGGCGTGTCTCTTGGTGCTGTTCACAAAGTTGGTGACTCCGCTGGATGGACTACATTGGGCAACATCGATTACAACCAATGGGCTTCTTCCAAGAACTTCCATGTTGGAGACACAATCGTATTCGAGTACAACAACCAGTTTCATAACGTGAAGCAAGTGACCTTCCAAGATTTTCAATCTTGCAACGAAGCCTCCCCGATAGCGACCTTCACCAGTGGCTCTGACTCTATCACCCTCAAAAGGCCAGGCCACTACTATTTCTTGTGCGGCGTTCCGGGACATTGTGAAGCAGGACAGACACTTGACATCATGGTTACTCCAGCTTCTCTGCGCCCAAGTGCAAGTCCATTATCAGCTCATAATTATAGTTCATCGCCATCGTCATCGGGCTCAGCATCTTCACTGGCACCTTTGCCGAACCCATATCAGAGCAGTGCTTTTTCTCTCCAAGCCCTTTCAATTTGGCCTGCTTTGATCAGCCTTGGAATGTTTGTCATTGGTTTCGCATTCTAGGCAGAATTTACACTAATTTACCTTTTCATTTTATTAGGTCTTGTATTAGCTTAATAGCTTTCTTTCTATCCTTATAATGAGATGGTAACTTTTAAGTTTTAAATCAATTAATTATAAAAAGTGAGTAAATTTAATAATTTCTAACTCTTTTGTTATAATTTCTAACTCTTTTGTTAGCTTTCTATCTAAACCTTGCAATTAGCTGCTAGCTTTAAATCAATTATTATGAAGCGAGTAAATTTATTATGTAACTTCAATTCTTTTGTGGGCCATTATTATTGGTGTTGTGAAAACTAGTGAACCAAATCAGAAATGAGTGATACGACATCATGTGTTTGCGTTTTGAAGCTAGATTCATTTAAGCTAAACGACATGAGATATGGCATTTTGCGGTGTGTGATCTATGCACATTAAGGCTGGGCATCAGATCAGATTCGAATTTGGTTTCAAATCCGATCGGATATAATTATGAAGATTGTGAAGATTGTTAAAGGCGCGCTTGTATTGATGAAGGTAGAAAAGATAAGTGCTAATCTATCTATGCTTAAAGGAGAAATACTACAGGAGGCTGATGCGTGTGTCGCATCAAATGGAGAAGAGTCAACGATGATGTGGCATCTCAAACTTGCCCACGTGTCAGAACAAGGTTTAAAGATTCTCTCTGAGCGAAAATTGCTTCCAAGGCTCAAATCGGTAAGTTTACCATTTTGCGAGCATTGTGTTATAAGTAAGTTGCATAGATTAAAGTTCAGTAGATCTATTGCTAGAAGTAAATGCATTCTAGACTTGATCATTCTGATGTTTGGGAATCGCCGGAGATATCCATGGGAGGTCCAAAGTACATGATAACTTTCATTGATGATTATTTCAGGAGATGTTGAGTGTATCCAATTAAGAAAAAGTCAGATGTATTTCCAATGTTTAAAGAATACAAAGCGCGGGTAGAACTTGAATCCGACAAAATGATTTAAGTACTTGAGGACAGATAATGGTAGAGAGTATACAGATGGCGGGTTTCTTGCTTTCTGTAAATAAAAAGGTATTCACAAGCAGTTCACGGTAGTATACACTCCTCAACAAAATGGAGTGGCGGAGCAGATGAACATGACTCTTACAGAAAGGATAAGAGCTATGTTGAGGACTGCTGGTCTACCCAATTCATTTTGGGCGGAAGCAGCCAAAACTGTCTGTTATATAGTAAATCGGTCGCCATCTACAACTATTGGGCTGAAGACAGCAATGGAGATGTGGACTGGAAAGCCAGCTGATTACTCCTACCTACATGTATTTGGATGTCCTGTGTATGTGATGTACAATGCCCAAGAAAGAACAAAGTTAGATCCAAAATCTAAGAGGTGTATCTTATTGGGATATACTGATGAAGTAAAGGGGTATCGTTTGTGGGACCCATTGCCCACAAGATCGTCATCAGCAGAGATGTTATTTTTGTAGAAGATCAACTGCAAAGGAGAGATAAAGATGATAACACTGTAAAAGAAAAGTCAGAGACTATACCGGTGTATGTGAAAAATAATCTGGAAAAAGAAGATTCAGATTCTTCTGAAGCAGCACCAGAGAACGAGGAACAAGAACCAATCGAGTCTGAGGCTCCAGAAGTTCGTCGGTCAACTCATGAGAGACGACCGCCAACGTGGCACTCGGAGTATGTCACAGAGATCAACGTTGCATACTGTCTTCTAACAGAGGATGGAGAGCCATCAACTTTCCATGAAACTTTAAACAGCTAAGATGTTGCTTTTTGGATGACAGCAATGCAAGAAGAAATTGAAACTCTACACAAGAACAAAACATGGGAACTTGTATCATTACTACATGGAAGAAAAGCCATTGGTAATAAATGGGTCTATAAGATCAATTGTGATGGTAATGATCAAGTGGAGCGGTATCGTGTGAGATTGGTGGTGAAAGGATATGTTCAGAAGAAGGTATTGACTTCAACGAGATATTTTCTCCGGTGGTCAGAGTAGTCTTGGCGATGTGTGTTACATTTGACTTACATCTTGAGCAGTTGGATGTGAAAACTGCATTTCTTCATGGAGAACTTGAAAAAGAAATTTATATGCTCCAACCAGAAAGTTTTGTTGAAATAGGAAAAGAGAACTTGGTTTGCAGGTTGAACAAATCTCTATATGGTCTCAAACAGGCGCCGATGTGTTGGTATAAGAGATTTGATTCATTTATCATGAACCTTGGATACAACAGACTCAGTTTAGACCATTGTGCATATTACAAAAGGTTTAAAGATAGTGATTTCATTATTTTATTATTGTATGTGGATGACATGTTGGTAACAGGGCTCAACAAAGATCGAATCCAAGAATTGAAGGCACAGTTGGCTAGGGAGTTTGAAATGAAGGACTTGGGACCAACAAACAAGATTTTAGGGATGCAAATTCACCGAGACAAAATTAACAGGAAGATTTGGCTTTCTCAGAAGAACTACTTGAAGAAAATCTTGCGATGCTTCAACATGCACGATTGTAAGCCAATTTCTATCCCACTTCCAGTTAATTTCAAATTATCCTCAAGTATGTGTCCTAGCAATGAAGCAGAAAGGAAGGAGATGTCTCGAGTACCATATGCATCAGCAGTGGGAAGTTTGATTTTCGCTATGATTTGTACAATATCAGTCATTGCACAAGCAGTGGGAGTAGTCAGTCGATACATGGCGAATCCTGGTGGAGAGCATTGGATAGTTGTAAAGAGGATTTTGAGATATATCAGAGGAACCTTAAATGTTGTATTATGTTATAGAGGATCAGAATTTACTGTCAGGGGCTATGTGGATTCATATTTTGCAGGAGACCTTGATAAAAAAAAATTCATTACTGGCTATATGTTTACACTTGCAGGAGGAGCTGTAAGCTGTGTTTCAAAACTGCAGACCGTTGTAGCTTTATCTACAACAGAAGCAGAATACATGGCATCTACACAAGCCTGCAAGGAAGTTATTTGGATACAAAAGTTATTGGAGGAGCTCAGGCACAAACAACAGAAAATTCTTGTATTTTGTGACAGCCAGAGTGCCTTGCACATTGCAAGGAATCCAGCTTTTCATTCCAGGACAAAGCACGTAGGAGTTCAGTATCACTTCGTTCGAGAAATAGTGGAAGACGGAAGTGTGGATTTACAGAAAATCCATACGAAGGAGAACCTAGCAGATGTTTTGACCAAGCCGATAAATACTGATAAGTTTGTATGGAGTAAATCCTCTTGTGGCCTAGCAGAAACGTAGGCAATATAATAATGACGAAGTAAAAAGGATGGTATGGAGATTGATTGGTCCTCAATCTAATCTCCAAGTGAGAGAGTGTCAAATGAGGTGGGCTGCTCGTTCTAGAAGAGCAAGAACTTCACATCCCTTTTTGACATTTGCTAAGGGCGGCACTAACCATATTGAAAAATGGTGTCGTCCATAATTGAAAGAAAAAAAATTATAAAATAATAGCCAATATTTGGCTATAAAAGGGAGCCCCTCATTTCGTTTCATCCATCCCAATTTAGAGCTCTCTAATTCATTTGAGAAAAGAATTGAGAGTTGAGAGTGTTAAGAGTTTTAAACTCTTGTTTTAGTGATTTGAGAGATTGAATGTATTAGAGTTCTGGGTAGTGAGCCAAAATATTACAATACTTGTAATCCTCATTTTACTAGTGAAATATTTTCCTTCTGTCTTCGCCCGTGGACTTAGGCTAAAAGCCGAACCACGTAATTTCCTGGTGTCCTCTTTTGTGCTTGTTCTTTATTTTTCTTTCAATTTCACTTTAGCTACGTGTCTGCTACACCCATCAATTTCCTAACAGTTTATATTACTCAGCCGCTTTTTTTTTTTAATTTATGGTTTTACACTTTTACTTGTGTTTTGTGTTTTCATTAGTTATAGATTTCATGAATTTTTTGTAAAAATTGTCAAAAAGGTTCCAATCCTAATTCAATCCGAACTGATTCAAATAAGAACCAATACAAAATATTTATCCGATTCGAATTCGATCCAAACTATGTCAAATCGGATCGGAATGGATTTAAAATTTGGATTAAAATCAGATGGACTTTTTTTCCCATCCAAATATTCCGAAATTTGATCAGACTCGTCCAAATATGAAATTGCCTAGCCGTAATCCACATTCAAACGACTTGAAGTAATGTAGTTTTGTTTAATGAAGCACGCGATATGCACGTACTTAATGAAAGCTTAAGAAGATTGTTGAGAAACTATTAAAGCACGTCTTTCACATGCATTTCTGGGGTTTCATCTAGGATTATTATAAGTTGTTATCACAACTTGTTGTGATAGAAATTGTTTTGCTACATTGTGAGCATTGTAGAGAGAGAATGCTAAAGGAAATTGGGGGTTCTTGTTCCATGCAAAAAGCTTTGAAATCTCCATAACTGATCCTTGAGAATCATTAATAAAGCTGTTCATGTTGTTCCTCCCGTGAATGTAAGCTAATGTGAATTAGTTGAGCCGTATAACATCTTTTGTTCTTTGTTTTTATAATTCTTTGATTCATTTTTGTTCTTGATTGTTTCTATAAATCATCATCTTGTGTAATCACTTTATCTTGTTCTAGTTTCAATCAGATCTTCTTTGAGGATCTTGGGCGGTGGCTCAAGGTGATTTGCTTTCTAGCTTTTCAATTATTACCATTGAATTCACTGATCTTTTATTGCTCAGCAATACAGATCTCATTTTGGTAATTTACTAATTATATCACCTAATGCTCAAGGAATAATGGATTATCCATTAGATGAGCCACATAGAACACACTAAAGAATTTCTTTCTTTCTTTGGAGTTGGCCTTTTTTTCTTTTTTATTGTCTAGCACAAAATCGTCCAATCAAATAAATAAAAATTGGCACTATATAAATGATTTGGAATTTTAATTATAAATTTATATTATACTGACCGATGTTATGTAAAATTACTCAAATAAAGTTGAAATACAAACTTTGTATTATCAGTTAACATAACTATTAAAATATATGTGTTTTTCTTAATATTTCTCTCCTTTGATCCCTATAAGTAATTATTTTAATTATCAATTTATATCCATTATCAGCTTCTACCTTTTTCTCCTTTTTGGGAAGTAGCTACTTAATTACATATATTAATGATTAGATATTAATATGTAGAACGATATTAGTTTTAATTGAAATTTAGTTCATTTCTTTGAAAATATTTTTTTGTCCTATTTATATTAAATATTTTTACTTTAGGCCACATAAAGTTTGTAGATTCATCATTTGGGTCCCTATTGAACCAAAATTCTAGTTCTACTGCTAGTAAATCCATATAGAATAAATAGACATCCAATCTTAACCGCATCATGAATTTGTTTATTTAAAATTTTAATCAATATAATTATTTTAAAGAAATTTACTAATGCAAAAATAAAAATAAAATTATAGGTTAATAGACTAAAGAGAAAAATCTTCATTGTTATTAAACTGATCTAAAATCAACTAGTAAAAATTTTAATCATTAAAATCATACTAATATCGAGCATTTAACTTGGATATTAATGGGTTTAGGTCAAACTATTTAATAAATCTGAACTCTTCTGAGACCCACCTTGAGCCTGATCAGTAAACGAAAATGTGCCACCTATTCCTTTTACAACTAAATCGTCGTCCTACTTATTAGTGAATGTTTAAACAGTGAATTTACAAAAAAATAATTATTTGAGAATCTATTCTTTAATTATATTTGACATTCTCAGTGTAATAGGTCCAAAACAACTCAAGTAAATTATATTTGCTAATTAAAACATAATTAGGGAGTAGATTATTAGAGAATCCATTGCAATTCCAAACATACTCTTACTATGGTTCGTCTTGGGTTTTGTGCGTCATGATTAAAACTGCGTTGTAGTCATTCCTAGTGCTAAATTAAATAATTTATTTCATACTTTTACGTTTAATTTTGAGTTTTTGGAAAACCAGTTAACCATTTTAAAGGGCTTCAAATAATATCAATCATGTTAATTTCTTAATCGAAAAACTAACGGATTTGAAATTCAATATGGGTTAAGAAAACAAGAACGATTGATATGTTGAAACTAAAAACGTAACCAAGTAATGAAAGTTTTTCACTTCCTAATAGTAAGGCAAAAGCTTGACATCCCCCGAATCCGATAGCTTTAAGGAAAAAGGAAACATCGCATCTTCCTTAAATAATAATCCTTTACAGGTATGGAAACATCGTAGATTCATTAGTTAAACGAAATCCTAAACCTCATAGGAAACCTTTTCAGTCCAGGATTTTGGAGTAAAAAAAATTCTTATAAATAAGGCCATGCCTTGTCTTTTGCCATACACATTGATTCACTGATCATCTGGCTTTTCTCGCTTAGATTTCTTGCTTTTACATTGATTTACGGATCATCTTGCTCTTACATTGATTTACGGATCATCTTGCTCATCTCTCTTAGATTTCTTGCTTTTACTCAGCTAATTTTTCCTTCTCTTTCGGACATTTGATTGAACACTGATGGCTCTTACGAAGAAAATGCTAGCTTTCTTGCTGATGGCAACACTTGTTGGCGTGTCTCTTGGTGCTGTTCACAAAGTTGGTGACTCCGCTGGATGGACTACTTTGGGCAACATCGATTACAACCAATGGGCTTCTTCCAAGAACTTCCATGTTGGAGACACAATCGTATTCGAGTACAACAACCAGTTTCATAACGTAAAGCAAGTGACCTTCCAAGATTTTCAATCTTGCAACGGAGCGTCCCCCATAGCGACCTTCACCAGTGGCTCTGACTCTATCACCCTCAAAAGGCCAGGCCACTACTATTTCTTGTGCGGTGTTCCGGGACACTGTGAAGCAGGACAGACACTTGACATCATGGTTACTCCAGCTTCTCTGCGCCCAAGTGCAAGTCCATTATCAGCTCCTAATTATAGTTCATCGCCATCGTCATCGGGCTCAGCATCTTCACCGGCACCTTTGCCGAACCCATATCAGAGCAATGCTTCTTCCCTCCAAGTACTTTCGGTTTGGCCTGCTTTGATCAGCCTTGCAATTTTTGTCATTGGTTTCGCATACTAGGCAGAATTTCAACTGATTTACCTTTTTTTCTCTTTAATTAGGTCTTGTATTAGCTTTCTTTATATTCATCGCACCGACGTGGTAACTCTTAAATCAATTAATTATAAAAAGTGAGCAAAATCAATAATTTCTAATTCTTTTGTCGGCCAAGCACAAGGCGGGAGATACATTTTGTTTCTTCCAGTAAATCTTTTAATTAAATCAAAGTTAATCGACAATTTCCCCGCGAACAAAAGATACAGAATTTTCCTATATTGATTCTATGTGCTGTTAAATGCGTGGAATGTTTATATATGAATAAAGCTGATTAATATATGAGTAGGAAATTTATATATTAAATGTGGGGGTACAAACAAACATAAAGAGTACTTAATTTGGAAATTTTTATATAGAGAAGAAGAATTTATGTATGAATGAAATTAATTAATTGAAAATATTGATTACCATGGAGAAGAAGGTTTTGGATGCTCATTCAATTGGTATATACACTTTCATCCATTCGATTCTTGGATAAATAAAAAAATATTAAAATAAGTATAATTAATTAAATACACTCTAGTTTTTGATATATTATTTAAAATTTAAATTCACATCCTCATAATTTACGTAGAATTTAGCATTTCTTTTTTTTTTAATTAGAAAATGTTAATTCGCCTATAAGCTTTTTAGTGGAAAAACCAGCGATCTTTAAAGTACCCAAATAATAATAATGTTTTAAACCCAAAAGCAAATTAAAAAAAATTAAGAAAAAAGTATAGAAAAGGGAAAATTACAAATTCCCACTCTATATTGGTTGAGAAACACTTAACCTAAACTGAATGAAACTGCTACACACATCCCCCTTCTACTTTCAAAACATAACACTCTTCCCCAATGCTAACTTCCCCTACTATAATCCTCTTACTTCCAGGAAGAAGTCTATAATGCCATTAATTCAATTTAAGTAACTTTGAACTTCAAACAGGTGAAGAAATGAAATATTTTCAAGTCAACACTTGAACAAAACTGTACGAGAGAACCCACCCATAAATGGAAACAAAAACCATATTTTGAAAATAAAACCAATTCAATTCATCTATCTTATAAAAAAGAAAAAAAATCAACTCATCGATCATCTTGTATGAGGGCTAATGTAAATTAGTTGAACCACGTAACTATCTTTTTTTCTTTGTTTTTACAATTCCTTGATTCATTTTTTTCCTTGATTGTTTCTGTAAATCATCATCATATGTAATCACTCTATCTTGTTGAAGCTTCAACCAGATCTTCTTTATAGCATCTTGCTGATGTTGATTCAGGATCTTGGGCGGTGGCTGAAGATGATTTGCTTTCGAGCCCTTCAGTTAGTACAATTGGCTTTACTAATCTTCTATTGCTCGGCAATGCAGATCTCTTTTCGATGATTTACTAATTGTGTCACCTAATTCTCAAAGAAATAATGGATTATCCATAGAACTCCTTAAACCATTTCTTTCTTTCTTTGGAGTTGGCTCTTTTTTTTCTTTTTTATTGTGTAGCACAGGATCGTCCAATTAAAAGTTGGCACCATATAAATGATTTGCAATTTTAATTTTAATTTATATTGTAGTGATTGATGTTGTGTAAAATTACTCAAATAAAGTTGAAATATAAACTTTGTATTATCAATTAACATAACTGTTAAGTGTATGTGTTTTTTTTAATATTCGTCTCTTTTGATCCCTATAAGTAATGATTTTAATGATCTTCTTAATATTTTTCTCTTGTTCTCTTTTCTTGAACGTTAAAATTATAAAAAATAAAGATAGTCAAAGAATCAAGATTCATGAATCAGCTTGCCCATATCATTATTGTTATATTGATTAGTGTTTGTATTTATTATTACCATAAGAAAGTTTGTTGCGTGTAGCTCGCTCTATTCTTCTGATTCTTCTCTGTATAAATCAAAGCTGATAGCCAGAAGTGGAAGACCTTTATTCATCTCATTTTCTTTGTTTCCTCCAAAAACCTTGATTTTGACTCTCTGTTAATTCATTGGTTTGGTATTTGGTCCTTGTTTTTGGTCAAATTAAGCGAAAATTTCATCTGGATTCTTTGAGTTTCTGGATTTGGGGACTTGGGTTTGATTATTTTCTTCCGTTTTCACATAAAAATCTCATCTTTCAATTTTAGATACTCGCTATTAGATAAATTTTGAAACTTTATACCTGGGTATCCAACCAAGAGCCAATACGTAGAAAGATACGAGTTCTCATTGAAATTTAGTTCATTTCTCTCAAAAAAAAAAATTTTGGCCCATTTATATTAAATTGTTTTAATTTAGAGCTCATAAACTTTGTAGATTCATCATTTGGATCCCTATTGAACCAAAATTCTAGTTCTACCACTAGTAAACCCTTATAAAATAAATAGACATCCAATCTTAATCCCATCATGAATTCGTTGATTTAAAATTTTAATCAATATAATCAATTTAGAAAATTTACTAATATGAAAATAAAAGCAAAATTATAGGTTAGAATACTAAAGAGAAAATCTTCGTCATTGTTAAACTGATCTAAAATCAACTAGTAAAAATTTTAATGATTAAAAATATATTAATATCGAGCATATAATTCATTGGGATATTAATGGGTCTAGCTCAAACTATTTTATAAATTCAAACTCTTCCGAGACTCATCTTGGGGCTTGATCATCTAATGTAAACGTAAACATGCCACGTATTCATTTTATTGCTAAACTGTCTTTTTCATTAGCTCATGTTTGAGTGGCGGATTCACAAAAAAATAATTATTTGAGAATCAAACTCTCAAATTATATTTGATAATTCTCAGTGTAATAGGTCTAAAACAACTCAAGTAAATTATATCTGATAATTTAAACATAATTAGGGAGTAGATTATTGGAGAATCCATTGCAAATTCGAAACATACTCTTACTATGGTTGGTTTTGGGTTTTGTGCGGCATGATCAAAACTGCATTGTAGTCATTCCTAGTGCTAAATTTATTTTATATTTTTAGGTTTAGTTTTGAGTTTTAGAAAAACAACAAACTATTTTAAAGGGCTTCAAGTAATATCAATCATGTTAATTTCTCAAAGGAAAAACTAACGGATCTGAAACCAAGATGGGTTAACAAAATAAGAATGATTGATATGTTAAGAAAACTAAAAACGTAACCAAATAATGGAAGTTTTTCACTTCGTAATAGTAAGGCAAAAACTTGACATCTCACGAATCCGACAGCTTTAAGAAAAAAAGAAACATCGCAGCTTCCTAAATAATAATCCTTTACAAGCATGGAAACATCGTAGCTTCGTTCATTAAACGAAATCCTAAACCTTATAGGAATCCTTTTCAATCCAGGATTTTGGAGTTAAAAAAGTTCCTATAAACAAGGCCAAAAACTGCGTCTTTTGTCATACATTGATTCGCTGATCATCTGGCTCATCTCTCTTAGATTTCTTGCTTTTGCATTGATTTTTCCTTCCCTTTCAGACATTTGATTGAACACTGATGGCTTTTACGAAGAAAATACTAGCTTTCTTGCTGATGGAAACAGTACTTGGCGTGTCTCTTGGTGCTGTTCACAAAGTTGGTGACTCCGCTGGATGGACTACACTGGGCAACATCGATTACAACCGATGGGCTTCTTCCAAGAACTTCCATGTTGGAGACACAATCGTATTCGAGTACAACAACCAGTTTCATAACGTAAAGCAAGTGACCTTCCAAGATTTTCAATCTTGCAACGGAGCCTCCCCGATAGCGACCTTCACCAGTGGGTCTGACTCTATCACCCTCAAAAGGCCAGGCAACTACTATTTCTTGTGCGGCGTTCCGGGACACTGTGAAGCAGGACAGACACTTGACATCATGGTTACTCCAGCTTCCCTGCGCCCAAGTGCAAGTCCATTATCAGCTCATAATTATAGTTCATCGCCATCGTCATCGGGCTCAGCATCGTCATCGGCACCTTTGCCGAACCCATATCAGAGCAATGCTTTTTCTCTCCAAGCCCTTTCAATTTGGCCTGCTTTGATCAGCCTTGGAATGTTTGTCATTGGTTTCGCATTCTAGGCAGAATTTACACTAATTTAACTTTTCATTTTATTAGGTCTTGTATTAGCTTAATAGCTTTCTTTCTATCCTTATAATGAGATGGTAACTTTTAAGTTTTAAATCAATTAATTATAAAAAGTGAGTAAATTTAATAATTTCTAACTCTTTTGTTAGCTTTCTTTCTAAACCTTGCAATTAGCTGCTAGCTTTAAATCAATTATTATGAAGCGAGTAAATTTATTATGTAACTTCAATTCTTTTGTTGGCCATTATTATTGGTGTTGTGAAAACTGGTGAACCAAATCAGAAATGAGTGATACGGCATCATGTGTTTGCGTTTTGAAGCTGAATTCATTTAAGCTAAACGACATGAGATATGGCATTTTGCGGTGTGTGAACTATGCACATTAAGGGTGCGTTTGGGATTGAGGTGCTGTAGCTTTTAAGCTACAGCTGCTGTGAAAAAAAAACTGTAATTATGAAATAAAAGTTAATAATATATAGTAAATATAAATTTTAAATAATAATTTTATCAAAATTATTAAAGATATAATAAATTTTATATTATACAAGTGAAAAATTATATCAACATAGCTTAAAAGCTACAGCAGCTAGTGTTTACCAAACACTTTAGTGCTGTAGCTTTTAAGCTACAGCTGCCCAACCTCAATTCCAAACGCACCCTAAGGCTGGGCATCGGATCAGATTCGAATTTGGTTTCAAATCTGATCGGATATAACTTATGTCATCCGATCGGATTTGATTCGGATTGGATCATATCCAGATCGATTCGAATAATCCAATCGGATTCACAGCTGCAGTAATTCTCCATAAAAAAAAAGAGAGAATACAAAAGCACAACCGCACAAAATCCCTAGTTTTATCTTCCTAAACTAGCAGCAGCCAGCAACCATAAACCAAGTACACAAATACAAACTAAATGCACAAACCAGAGAAACCATAAACCAAACGCCGATAACCAGACCACGACTTGACCCAAATTGTGACCCACGCTGCCGACTACACAAACCAAATGAACTCAGCTGCATCTTGATCGATGTAGCAGCCATGACATCTAAGCTCCGCCATACGGAACGACGCCACGAAGACACAACCCATCGATCCCAGCCGCATCTTCGTCGTCATCGACGTTCAGCTCGCCATCGAAGTTCCAGATGACTCGTGCACACCATCAATTACGATTTTGAGACGAGTAGTTGACATTACTTTGATGATTTGCCTTAATTGTGTTGTTTATATTACTCAGTCGCTTTTGTTTTTTTAATTTATGGTTTTACACTTTTACTTGTGTTTTGTGTTTTCATTAGTTATAGATTTCATGAATTTTTTCGTAAAAATTATCAAAAAGGTCTCAATCTGAATTCAATCCGAACTGATTCAAATCCGAATTAATACGAAATATTTATTCGATTCGAATTCGATCAAAATTATGTGTAAATCGGATCGGAACGGATTTAAAATTTGGATTAAAATCAGATGGACTTTTTTCCCATCCAAATATTCCGAAATTTGATCAGACTCGTACAAATCTGAAATTGCCTAGCCGTAATGCACATTCAAACGACTTGAAGTAATGTAGTTTTGTTTAATAAAGCACGCGATAGGCACATACTTAATGAAAGCTTAAGAAGATTGTTGAGAAACTATTAAAGCACGTCTTTCACATGCATTTCTGGGGTTTCATCTAGTCTTATTATAAGTTGTTATCACAACTGGTTGTGATAGAAATTGTTTTGCTACATTGTGAGCATTGTAGAGAGAGAATGCTAAAGGAAATTGGGGGTTCTTGTTCCATGCAAAAAGCTTTGAAATCTCCATAACTGATCCTTGAGAATCATTAATAAAGCTGTTCATGTTGTTCCTCCCCGTGAATGTAAGCTAATGTGAATTAGTTGAACCATATAACATCTTTTGTTCTTTGTTTTTACAATTCTTTGATTCATTTTTGTTCTTGATTGTTTCTATAAATAATCATCTTGTGTAATCACTCTATCTTGTTCAAGCTTCAATCAGATCTTCTTTGAGGATCTTGGGTGGTGGCTCAAGGTGATTTGCTTTCTAGCTTTTCAATTATTACAATTGGCTTCACTAATCTTTTATTGTTCAGCAATACAGATCTCATTTTGGTAATTTACTAATTATATCACCTAATGCTCAAGGAATAATGGATTATCCATTAGATGAGCCACATAGAACACACTAAACACTACAACAAAAAGGATATATAATAGCATCCAAAAAATGCTACCAAAGGTGATCGGTAGCATTTTAGGCAACGCTAAGTTTGCCCATGTAACTAAAAGTTTTACTATTTAATAGCATCTATTGAATGCTAACAATTCATATATATAGCATTTAAAAATGGTTAGCAAATCTTATTTTACAGCTTCGTACAAATGCTATCATTGTGCAATGTGTAGCATTTATGCAATGCTACTAAATTACATATATAACATTAAAAAAATGCTACTGAACCATTTACTAATGCTACCACTTGTCTTTGATAGCACTTTGATAATGCAATTTTACTAATAATTATAACGTTTCGGAAATGTTACAACTAGCACAAAATTAATATATATATATAATGTAGCTATTAGTAAATGCTATGGAAGATTTTAAATCTTTATATAGTAGCATTTGTAAAAAGTTATGAATGTTGATTAATAAAAAAGTATTTTTTTAATGGTTGTTCAATATCATCAATTTAGTTGATAAATTCGTATCAAAATGTTTATTCACTAAATATAATTTTAAGTCTCCAATGCCAAACCATTTGACGTGTAATCTATTATTCCTTTCATGAAAAAAATTTAGATACCATATATTTCATCACTGTAACTATATATAAGCATCCAAAATCACATGATCATGTACATCAAAGTATACAAAGAGACTTGCACAAAAAATTAAGTATGTTCATGTCATACTTGCAGGTTTTTACCCATTATGTTACCCATAACATCCACAACTTGCCTTCTACTCTTTACAAAATATACTTAAATTTTTACATCCTGCATCATGAAATTAAAACAAAAGCATAGTTACATTATGATAATGAAAAGAATTAATAATGATGCTTTAAGAATGACAAATAAAATAATGACTCATTAATAAATACAAATAAAAATAACAATATTGAAAATTCAAAGTAATGAATCTGAATATTTGTATCATAAGAGGAAAATATTTTATTTTTCATTTATCAAGAAAAAATGAAATAACATAATGATAAGCAATAAGCCAAATCACAACCCACCAAGATTAACATTTCAAACACCTATGGCAATAGTGAAACCTTGGCGTATGGCTCCTAATAAAAATGAACAAAACAACTACTTTTCAAAATAACCACTCTAGGAAAAATTGAACCAAGAAGATAACATAAAAAGGATAATTTTGCATACAAAAATATATAAAATCAGAACCTTCTCAAAGTAGAAAAATGCAAAATTACTTTCTTATAGTGGTAAACTAGATCATAATTGCAAGCAAACTTAAAAATATGAGGTCATTGGAAAAAAGAAAAGGACGTAAAAGAATACCTAAATAGATGGACTAGAAAACTTAGTTGGCAGCAAACAGGATAACTCTATCAGCTGGCCATGCAATTGTACTCCCAACAGATTCTTCAATTGTTATCATATAATGTGTTACTTTCCACAAAAATTTTAGCGGCTGCCTAGCTATATCCACCCAAACTCTTATAGCGTTAGAACCAAGAGGAATGTGATGAACAAGTGCATTTGGATCACTTGATGACCAACGCCCTTCAGCCACAACTGTATCAGACCCCTCCAAATCAAGCATTTTACATTTAGTAATGTTTGGGATTGCCTTCACACTCTTTAACAACAACACAAGAACAATTTAATTAAGAAAAAAAATATTAGTAATAAGCCTTCAGCATTTTATTTTTCATCCTTTAACTAAACTTAAAAGTGTAAATAATGTTCTTACCATTGGAGAAGTCAAAGGTGTTTTCGGAGGATTCCCATTTGTTTCGGTTTCATGAAAATGATTCTAAAATGAAAAATAAAAAGTCAGTAACTAAATATTATAACAACTACATAAAAGTGAGTAAAACATAGAACATGCCTGCCTTTTTTGTAACTCTTCAACTAAACTTCGCATATCGGACAATGCTTTCTTCATTTCATCTTGTTCTTGTTTCATTTGAGCATTTTCTTTTTTAATTTCATCATGTTCTTCTGTCAACTTAGCTATTATGCTGTCCTTTTGTGATAGTATGACCAATTTTGAAATGGTGACTCCTTTGCCGATAGCTCTTAAATGAGAATTGTCAGGCCTAAGTACTTGTGAGAGAGCATCATCTCTTAGATTATTTGAAGAATGTCGTGATGGATCTTGCAAAGTTTCTTTTAATTTATCCTGAAAATTTATTTAAAAGTAATATTAATCAAGAACAGATGATAAAAACAAGCATATCAATTGAATAAATGGATATTCTTACAATAGTCTCTCTAGCTTGAATGTTCACGGGTTGACTGTCTTTTTTTGTATGTGCTCGCATCCGTACATCAACTCTAGGCACTTCAGTTTTTCCACTACTTTTTTTCTGCAACAGAAAATAGTTTAGAAATGATTGCTCAGCTAAAATCCTATTATAAAAGAAATATTTTTTTACCATATCTTCTGTCATTCTCGCGAGTCTCCTACGACCTGTTGTTTGTGGGATTTGTTTCTTCCTAATCTTTTTAAATCCTTCACTTCTTTCCTACACAGTTAATATAAACTTTGTTCAGTAACATAGTTACAACCATAATTACATAATTTAATATAGTAATAAACTTACTTTAAAATTTTCACTTGTTTTTTCTTTCACAAAACTTTTCCATTCGTTTATTGATGAGATGTTATCGGGTCTTAACTTCATTCTTTCTTGTTCATTTTTTGCCTGCAATATCTTCTGAACTAGCCTTGATTTTGAAGCCCTCCAAAGCCCAGCCATCTCCTGGAACACATAAGCTCTTTGCCATTGTCCATCCAATTTGTTTGCCATCTTCTTAACTAGCCTTGATTTTTGCCTGCTTTATGTTTGTACAAAGCTACAATGGCTTATAATTTTGTGTATCTTGTACAACTTGGATACAATGGAGTTTCTGCATCTTCTAATTTTTGAGTGAAGTCTTCATCTTTTCCTAGTGTAGGTGTTACATAATCTTCATTTTCCATATATGCATTTGCATATAAATTATGTGTGTCTGACATTTTCACTTCTTTAGGATTTTCATCTATACTTAGTTTCTCCCCATGATGGAACCAAGTTGTGTAAGTAAGATCCATTCCTTTAAAGATCAAGTGCTCATAAACAGTCTCCACAAGATGATGACTTAGATTTCGGCAATCTTTACAGGGACACAAAATCTTATCTACATTCCATGCATTTCTTTTGGCCAAATTCACAAAATTCGAAGCAGCTTGCATATACTCGTTAGTAGCTCTACCAAATCACAGTATTAATTACATATTAGTAATAATGTGTATTTTTTATATAGTTTTATTATCTTGCTTAAAAATCATCTTTTATTACCTGTTAAGTTGGATCCAATCTTTATTCATCATCATATGTCCACTACTCCTGGTACCACAAATATATATGATTTAACCACTTGGAAATTATTTTTAATTTACATACATATAAATATATTAACCCTGTACAATGAGAGTCATTTTAATTTACATACTTCATGTATTCATTTATCTGAAAGCATATCTAAAATCATTACTTCACGTGTGAGCAACATTTATCGTGAACTATGAAAAAAATTTAAATTTAAATTATATATGCTAATGCTCTCTTTCAGTTTATGATTCATTTCATCAGTTAAAATTGATATTATTTATAACTACCTAGATACAATGTAGAAAAAAGCCGTCAATGATTAAAGTCTTACATATATATTCTGTCTGTCATTACCCAAACAAACATAAAACACACAGAAAGAAAGAATTAGTTTTAAAACACAAAACATAAAATTCACAATACAAATTAATAATTATTAAAAGATGTTGCCGTAAACAAATTTTAAAACATATTAAAATAAAATAAATAGTACCAGAAAATTGTATTGGCTGCACCTTTGTTCTTTGACTTTAAATTTCTTCACCAAACCTGCCTTAGAATTGATATGCACGTTGCTGCAAGTCTATTGAGTATGAAGCTGATAACTCCTCAATCAAAGGCTAACACTACACATACCAAACAAGAATTTTGAGATTCTGCAATTAAAATTATGTTAATAGTGACAATCATAAAATATATCAAAACCCAAGACCAATTTGATCAAAAGAGAAAGAAATCATAAGCAGCCAATCTATAATAACGACATATAAGTTAAAAAATTTATATTGACGCAGCTAATTGTAGATATTGCTAGAATGCTAGGGATTGAGAGAAAAAAAAATAATAAACTATAAAACTATCAATAATTCAAAACCAATTAACAAGATAACATGACTTTTCCATTTAAATATTCAACCATCAGACCCATATATAATAGTAAATAATTTAATCATTAATTACTCAAGTGGATGGAAGAAAAAGCACCCAGATTGGGGATGTGCATTTGCTTTGACCATGGGAATACTGAAATTGAAGTTGCACGAGTAACGGAGTAAGAATCCTTACCAAATCAATGATGCCACTTCTAAATCATCCAAAAAGCCAAGTAATCTTTCTCAAATCAGCAAACATACGTGAAGTGCCCATGGAATCGTTTTCGTCTTTTTCTATTTTTATCTTTTTGTTTTTATAGATTTAGTTGGAATTAGAGTTGGAGAGAACAATGGGCGTGGAGAAGAGATAGCAGAGGAGAATTTTCTAGAAAGAGATCGCGGGAAGTGAAATAAAATAATGGGCGTTTTTAATTTTTTTTATAAAGTACCTGCCTTTTACTAAAACTACCCGTTTTGCATATCTTTAGCTTAATTTTCAGCCCATTTTTTATTTTTATAATTTTCACTATTTTATAACATTTTTAAAATGCTTTTATATTTACTCACAAAAAATAATGTTATTATATTTGACAATAATATTAGGGATCCTAGTATTTAAGTCTCAACTTGAGACCCGATACCATTTATCACACATTTATTCGATGATGAATTTCATAACTTATAAAATTAGTTATTCGCCATTAAATAGATGAGTGCCACATCTGTTGAGACTCAAATTGAGAATTAGATGCTGGGATGCCTAACACATATTATATTTAATACTATCTTGTTGAATTTTTAGAATGTTAAATTATTAATTGATATTCTATTTAGCATATTTTCATATCACCAATAGACATTGATGGTCTAATACTCCAATCCTTTTGTCTTGTAGCAATTTTCAAATGCTATTGTATTTTATGAATCAAAATGATACCAATAGAATGCTACCAATGCTATTTTAAAATATTATTACATTTATTACTATTCCTTAACATTTTTCAAATGCTATTTTATTTAATCTTATCTTGTAGCATTTCCTAGATGCTATATAATTCAATATTATATGTAGCATATACAAAAATGCTACTAGTAATTATCAAGTGTCATTAAAACCAAAATGTAATGGCTTTCATGCTACAAAGGTAGCATCACTTTAGAAAATATTACAATAAATTAATATTTGGTAACATTCTTTAAAAAAATGCTACAATATAATGTTACCAAAGACCATATTTGTTGTAGTGAAAGAATTTCTTTCTTTCTTTGGAGTTGGCATTTTTTCTTTTTTATTGTCTAGCACAAAATCGCCCAATCTAATAAATAAAAATTGGCACTATATAAATGATTTGGAATTTTAATTATAAATTTATATTATAATGACCGATGTTATATAAAATTACTCAAATAAAGTTGAAATACAAACTTTATATTATCAGTTAACATAACTATTAAAATATATGTGTTTTTCTTAATATTTCTCTCCTTTGATCCCTATAAGTAATTATTTTAATTATCAATTTATATCCATTATCAGCTCCTACCTTTTTCTCCTTTTTGGGAAGTAGCTACTTAATTACATATATTAATGATTAGATATTAATATGTAGAACGATATTAGTTTTAATTGAAATTTAGTTCATTTCTTTGAAAATATTTTTTTGTCCTATTTATATTAAATATTTTTACTTTAGGCCATATAAAGTTTGTAGATTCATCATTTGGGTCCCTATTGAACCAAAATTCTAGTTCTACAGCTAGTAAACCCATATAGAATAAATAGACATCCAATCTTAACCCCATCATGAATTCGTTTATTTAAAATTTTAATCAATATAATTGTTTTAAAGAAATTTACTAATGCAAAAATAAAAATAAAATTATAGGTTAAAATACTAAAGAGGAAAATCTTCATTGTTATTAAACTGATCTAAAATCAACTAGTAAAAATTTTAATCATTAAAATCATACTAATATCGAGCATATAATTCGGATATTAATTGGTTTAGGTCAAACTATTTAATAAATATGAACTTTTCTGAGACCCACCTTGGGCCTAATTAGTAAACGTAAATGTGCCACCTATTCATTTTACAACTAAACTGTCGTCCTACTTATTAGTGCTTGTTTAAACAGTAAATTCACAAAAAAATAATTATTTGAGAATCTCTTCTTTAATTATATTTGACATTCTCAGTGTAATAGATCCAAAACAACTCAAGTAAATTATATTTGCTAATTAATATGGTTTGTCTTGGGTTTTGTGCGTCATGATCAAAACTGCGTTGTAGTCATTCCTAGTGCTAAATTAAATAATTTATTTCATACTTTTACGTTTAATTTTGAGTTTTTGGAAAACCAGTTAACCATTTTAAAGTGCTTCAAATAATATCAATCATGTTAATTTCTTAATCGAAAAACTAACGGATTTGAAATTCAATATGGGTTAAGAAAACAAGAACGATTGATATGTTAAGAAAACTAAAACCGTAACCAAGTAATGAAAGTTTTTCACTTCCTAATAGTAAGGCAAAAGCTTGACATCCCCCGAATCCGATAGCTTTAAGGAAAAAGGAAACATCGCATCTTCCTTAAATAATAATCCTTTACAGGTATGGAAACATCGTAGATTCATTAGTTAAACGAAATCCTAAACCTCATAGGAAACCTTTTCAGTCCAGGATTTTGGAGTAAAAAAAATTCTTATAAATAAGGCCATGCCTTGTCTTTTGCCATACACATTGATTCACTGATCATCTGGCTTTTCTCGCTTAGATTTCTTGCTTTTACATTGATTTACGGATCATCTTGCTCATCTCTCTTAGATTTCTTGCTTTTACTCAGCTAATTTTTCCTTCTCTTTCGGACATTTGATTGAACACTGATGGCTCTTACGAAGAAAATGCTAGCTTTCTTGCTGATGGCAACACTTGTTGGCGTGTCTCTTGGTGCTGTTCACAAAGTTGGTGACTCCGCTGGATGGACTACTTTGGGCAACATCGATTACAACCAATGGGCTTCTTCCAAGAACTTCCATGTTGGAGACACAATCGTATTCGAGTACAACAACCAGTTTCATAACGTAAAGCAAGTGACCTTCCAAGATTTTCAATCTTGCAACGGAGCGTCCCCCATAGCGACCTTCACCAGTGGCTCTGACTCTATCACCCTCAAAAGGCCAGGCCACTACTATTTCTTGTGCGGTGTTCCGGGACACTGTGAAGCAGGACAGACACTTGACATCATGGTTACTCCAGCTTCTCTGCGCCCAAGTGCAAGTCCATTATCAGCTCATAATTATAGTTCATCGCCATCGTCATCGGGCTCAGCATCTTCACCGGCACCTTTGCCGAACCCATATCAGAGCAATGCTTCTTCCCTCCAAGTCCTTTCGGTTTGGCCTGCTTTGATCAGCCTTGCAATTTTTGTCATTGGTTTCGCATACTAGGCAGAATTTCAACTGATTTACCTTTTTTTCTCTTTAATTAGGTCTTGTATTAGCTTTCTTTATATTCATCGCACCGACGTGGTAACTCTTAAATCAATTAATTATAAAAAGTGAGCAAAATCAATAATTTCTAATTCTTTTGTCGGCCAAGCACAAGGCGGGAGATACATTTTGTTTCTTCCAGTAAATCTTTTAATTAAATCAAAGTTAATCGACAATTTCCCCGCGAACAAAAGATACAGAATTTTCCTATATTGATTCTATGTGCTGTTAAATGCGTGGAATGTTTATATATGAATAAAGCTGATTAATATATGAGTAGGAAATTTATATATTAAATGTGGGGGTACAAACAAACATAAAGAGTACTTAATTTGGAAATTTTTATATAGAGAAGAAGAATTTATGTATGAATGAAATTAATTAATTGAAAATATTGATTACCATGGAGAAGAAGGTTTTGGATGCTCATTCAATTGGTATATACACTTTCATCCATTCGATTCTTGGATAAATAAATAAATAAATATTAAAATAAGTATAATTAATCAAATGAGCTCTAATTTTTTATATATTATTTAAAATCTAAATTCACATCCTCTTAATTTACGTAGAACTTAGCATTTCTTTTTGTTAATTGGAAAATTTTGATTCACCTATAAGTTTTTCAGTGAAAAAACCAACGATCTTTGAAGCGCTCCAAATAATAATAATGTTTTAAACGCAAAAGCTAATTGAAAAAAAAAATTAAGAAAAAAGTATAGAAATGAGAAAATTAAAAATTCCCTCTCTAGATTGGCTGATAAACACTTAACCTAACTGAACGAAACTGCTACACACTTCCTCCTACTTTCAAAACATAACACTCTTCCCCAATGCTAACTTCCCCTACTATAATCCGCTTACTTCTAGGAAGAAGTCTATAATGCCATTAATTCAATTTAAGTAACTTTTAACTTCAAACAGGTGAAGAAATGGAATATTTTCAAGTCAACATTTGAACAAAACTGTACGAGAGAACCCACCCCATAAATGGAAACAAAAACCATATTTTGAAAATAAAACCAATTCACTTCATCTAACTTATAAAAAAGAAAAAAAAAATCAACTCATCTATCATCTTGTACGACGACTAATGTGAATTAGTTGAACCACGTAACCATCTTTTTTTCTTTAATTTTACAATTCTTTGATTCATTTTTTTTCCTTGATTGTTTCTGTAAATCATCATCATATGTATCACTCTATCTTGTTGAAGCTTCAACCGGATCTTCTTTATAGCATCTTGTTGATCTTGATTCAGGATCTTGGGCGGTACCAAAAGGTGCTTTGCTTTCTAGCCCTTCAGTTAGTACAATTGGCTTTACTAATCTTCTATTGCTCGACAATGCAGATCTCTTTTCGATGATTTACTAATTGTGTCACCTAATTCTCAAAGAAATAATGGATTATCCATTAGATGAGTCGCATAGAACTCCTTAAACCATTTCTTTCTTTCTTTGGAGTTAGCTCTTTTTTCTTTTTCTTTTTTTGTAGCACAGAATCGTCCAATCAAATAAATAAAAGTTGGCACCATATAAATGATTTGGAATTTTAATTTTAATTTATATTGTAGCGATTGATGTTATGTAAAATTACTCAAATATATTAACATAACTATTAAGTGTATGTGTTTTTTTTAATATTTGTCTCTTTTGATCCCTATAAGTAATGATTTTAATGATCTTCTTAATATTTTTCTCTTGTTGTCTTTTTTTGCATGTTAAAATTATAAAAAATAAAGATAGTCCAAGAATCAAGATTCATGAATCAGCTTGCCCATATCATTATTGTTATATTTATTAGTGTTTGTATTTATTATTACCATATGAAAGTTTGTTGCGTGTAGCTCGCTCTATTCTTCTGATTCTTCTCTGTATAAATCAAAGCTGACAGCCAGAAGTGGAAGACCTTTATTCATTTCATTTTCTTTGTTTCCTCCGAAAACCTTGATTTTGGCTCTCTGTTAATTCATTGTTTGGTATTTGGCCCTTGTTTTTGGTCAAATTAAGCGAAAATTTCATCTGAATTCTTTGAGTTTCTGGATTTGGGGACTTGGGTTTGATTATTTTCTTCCGTTTTCATATAAAAATCTCATCTTTCAATTTTAGATACTTGCTATTAGATAAATTTTGAAACTTTATACCTGGGTATCCAACAAAGAGCCAATACGTAGAAAGATACGAATTCTAATTGAAATTTAGTTCATTTCTTTCAAAATTTTGTTTTGGCCTATTTATATTAAATTGTTTTACTTTAGAGCTCATAAACTTTGTAGATTCATCATTTGGATCCCTATTGAACCAAAATTCTAGTTCTACCACTAGTAAACCCTTATAAAATAAATAGACATCCAATCTTAATCCCATCATGAATTCGCTGATTTAAAATTTTAATCAATATAATCAATTTAGAAAATTTACTAATATGAAAATAAAAGCAAAATTATAGGTTAGAATACTAAAGAGAAAATCTTCGTCATTGTTAAACTTATCTAAAATTAACTAGTAAAAATTTTAATGATTAAAAATATATTAATATCGAGCATATAATTCATTGGGATATTAATGGGTCTAGCTCAAACTATTTTATAAATTCAAACTCTTCCGAAACTCATCTTGGGCTAGATCATGTAACGTAAACGTAAACATGTCACGTATTCATTTTATTGCTAAACTGTCTTTTTTATTATTTTGGGGCTAATTATTGCTAAACATTTTATTGCTAAACATCTTGGGGCTAGATCATGTTTATTGCTAAACTATCTTTTTGTTGCTAAAAATTTTATTATTTTGGGGCTAATTATTGCTAAATTCATTTTATTGCTAAACATCTTGGGGCTAGATCATGTTTGAGTGGCGGAATCACAAAAAAAAAATAATTATTTGAGAATCAAACTCTCAAATTATATTTGATAATTCTCCATGTAATAGGTCCAAAACAACTCAAGTAAATTATATTTAATAATTTAAACATAATTAGGGAGTAGATTATTGGAGAATCCAATGAAAATTCAAAACATACTCTTACTGTGGTTGGTTTTGGGTTTTGTGTGGCATGATCAAAACTGCATTGTAGTCGTTCCTAGTGCTAAATTTATTTAATTTATTTTATATTTTTAGGTTTAATTCTGAGTTTTAGAAAAACAACAAACCATTTTAAAGGGCTTCAAGTAATATCAATCATGTTAATTTCTCAATGGAAAAACTAACGGATTTGACACCAAGATGGGTTAACAAAATAAGAATGATTGATATGTTAGGAAAACTAAAAACGTAACCAAATAATGGAAGTTTTTCACTTCGTAATAGTAAGGCAAAAGCTTGACATCCCACGAATCCGACAGCTTTAAGGAAACAGGAAACTTCGCAGCTTCCTAAATAATAATCCTTTACAAGTATGGAAACATCGTAGCTTCATTAATTAAACGAAATCCGAAACCTCATAGGAAGCCTTTTCAGTCCAGGATTTTGGAGTAAACAAATTCTTATAAATAAGGCCATACACTGTGTCTTTTGCCATACATTGATTCACTGATCATCTGGCTCTTCACTCTTAGTTTTCTTGCTTTTACATTGATTCACTGATCATCTGGCTCATCTCTCTTAGATTTCTTGCTTTTACATTGATTTTTCCTTCCCTTTCGGACATTTGATTGAACACTGATGGCTTTTACGAAGAAAATACTAGCTTTCTTGCTCATGGCAACACTTGTTGGCGTGTCTCTTGGTGCTGTTCACAAAGTTGGTGACTCCGCTGGATGGACTACATTGGGCAACATCGATTACAACCGATGGGCTTCTTCCACGAACTTCCATGTTGGAGACACAATCGTATTCGAGTACAACAACCAGTTTCATAACGTGAAGCAAGTGACCTTCCAAGATTTTCAATCTTGCAACGGAGCCTCCCCAATAGCGACCTTCACCAGTGGCTCTGACTCTATCACCCTCAAAAGGCCAGGCCACTACTATTTCTTGTGCGGCGTTCCGGGACACTGTGAAGCAGGACAGACACTTGACATCATGGTTACTCCAGCTTCTCTGCGCCCAAGTGCAAGTCCATTATCAGCTCATAATTATAGTTCATCGCCATCGTCATCGGGCTCAGCATCTTCATCGGCACCTTTGCCGAACCCATATCAGAGCAATGCTTTTTCTCTCCAAGCCATTTCAATTTGGCCTGCTTTGATCAGCCTTGGATTGTTTGTCATTGGTTTCGCATTCTAGGCAGAATTTACACTAATTTACCTTTTCATTTTATTAGGTCTTGTATTAGCTTTCTTTCTATCCTTATAATGAGATGGTAACTTTTAAGTTTTAAATCAATTAATTATAAAAAGTGAGTAAATTTAATAATTTTTAACTCTTTTGTTAGCTTTCCTTCTAAACCTTGCAATTAGCTGCTAGCTTTAAATCAATTATTATGAAACGAGTAAATTTATTAAGTAACTTCAATTCTTTTGTTGGCCATTATTATTGGTGTTGTGAAACTGGTGAGCCAAATCAGAAATGAGTGATGCGGCATCATGTGTTTGCGTTTTGAAGCTGAATTCATTTAAGCTAAACGACATGAGATATGGCGTTTTGCGGTGTGGGAACTATGCACATTAGGGCTGTGCATTGGATCGGATTCAAATTTGGCTTCAAATCCGATCGGATATAACTTGTGTCATCCGATCGGATTTGATTCGGATCAGATCAAATCCAGATCGATTCGAATAATCCGATCGGATTCACAGCTGCAGTAAACTAGTAGCAGCCAGCAGCCACAAACCAAGTACACAAACACAAACCAAACGCACAAACCAGAGAAACCATAAACCAAACGCATGTCGCCGATGACCAGACCATGACTTGACCCACACGGCGACCCACGACGCCGACTACACAAACCAAATTAACTCAGTTGCATCTTGATCAACGTAGCCGCCATGACATTTAAGTTCCCCCAGATGCATGACGCCACGAAGACACAACCAGTCAGTCCTAGCCGCATCTTCATCGTCATCGCTGTCCAACTGGCCAATTGCATGCTGCACGCCATCAAAGTTCCAGAAGACTCGTGCACACCATTGATTACGATTTTGAGACGAGCAGCTGACATTCCTTTCACGATTTGCCTTAATTGTGTAGTTTATATTACTCAGCCGCATCTTTTTTTGATGTTTTTACACTTTTACCTTGCGTTTTGTGTTTTCATTAACTATAGATTTCATGATTTTTTTTGTTAAAATTGTCAAAAAGATCCCAAATCCGAATTCAATTCAAATAGATTCAAATCCGAACCAATCTGAAATATTCATCCAATCCAAATCCGATCTGAACTTTTTTGGATCAAATTTAAAATTCGAATTAGAATCGAATAGATTTTTTTTCCCATTCGAATTATTTGAAATTCGATCGGATTCATCTGAATCTGAAATTGCCCAACCGTAATGCACATTCAAATGACTTGAAGTAATGTAGTTTTGTTTAATGAAGCACGCGATATGCACGTGCTTAATGAAAGCTTAAGAAGACTATTAATAAACGAGTAATGATATAGCCACAAACTTTTGTACAAACTTATTTTGTACAAACTTATGTGGCATGATAAGATTGGTTGAATTAAATATCACTTGGGCCACATGATTTGTTTTCATTATTTTATATTTTCATTCAACCAATGAATTAGTGCCACGTCAGTTTGTACAAAATAAATTTGTACAATAGTTTGTGGCTGTATAATTACTCATTAATAAACTATTAAAGCACGTCTTTCACATGCATTTCTGGGTTTTCATCTAGGACGTTTGTTATAAGTTGTTATCACAACTGGTTGTGGTAGAAAATTTTTAGGTATATTGTGAGCATTGTAGAAAGAGAATGCTAAAGGAAATTGGGGGTTCTTGTTCTATGCAAAAAGCTCTGAAATCTCCATAACTGATCCTTGAGAATCATTAATAAAGTTGCTCAATCTGTTCTTCCCGTGAATATAAGCTAATGTGAATTAGTTGAACCTTTCTTTGGCGTTGCCTTTTTTTCTTTTTTATTGTCTAGCACAAAATCTTCCAATCAAATAAATAAAAATTGTCACTATATAAATGAATTGGAATTTTAATTATAAATTTATATTATAATGACTAATTTTGTGTAAAATTACTCAAACAAAGTTGAAATACAAACTTTGTAATGTCAATTTACATTACTATTAACGTGTGTGTGTTTTTCTTAATATTTTTCTCTTTAGATCTCTATAAGCAATTATTTTAATTATAAATTTATATCCATTATCAGTTCCTACCTTTTTTTTTTGGTTTTGGGGGGGGGGGGGGGGGGAAGGGGGGAGAAGCAGCTACTTAATTACATAATAATGATTAGATATTAATATGTTGAAAGATATTAGTTTTAATTAAAATTTAGTTCATTTCTTTCAAAATTTTGTTTTGTCCTATTTATATTAAATATTTTTACTTTAGGCCAACATAAACTTTGTAGATTCATCATGTGGGTCCCTATTGAACCAAAATTCTAGTTCTACCGCTAGTAAACCCATGTAAAATAAACAGACATCCAATCTTAATCCCATCATGAATTCGTTGATTTAAAATTTTAATCAATATGATTAATTTAAAAAAATTTACTAATGTGAAAATAAAAGCAAAATTATAGATTATAACACTAAAGAGGAAATCACATTATTATTAAACTGATCTAAAATCAAATAGTAAAAATTTTAATCATTAAAACTATATTAATATTGAGCCTATAATTTGGATATTAATGGGTCTAGGTCAAACTATTTAATAAATCTGAACTCTTGTGAGACCCATCTTGAGCCTGATCAGTAAACATAAACGTGACACATATTCATTTTATAATTAAACCATCCTACTTATTAGTGCATGATTAAGCCATGGATTCACAAAAAACAATTATTTGAGAATCTATCCTGAAATTATATTTGATAATTGTATGTGTAATAGGTCCAAAACAACTCAAGTAAATTATATTTGCTAATTTAAACATAATTAGGGAGCAGATTATTAGAGAATCCATTGCAATTCCAAACATATTCTTACTATGGTTCGTTTGGGGTTTTGTGCATCATGATCAAAATTGCGGTGTAGTCATTCTAGTGCTGAATTCATTCAATTTATTTCATACTTTTAGGTTTAATTTTGAGTTTTAGAAAAACAGTTAACCATTTTCAAGGGCTTCAATTAATATCAACGGATTTGAAAACTAATATGGGTTAACAAAACAAGAATGATTGATATGTTAAGAAACTAAAAACGTAACCAAGTAATGAAAGTTTTTCACTTCCTAATAGTAAGGCAAAAGCTTGACATCCCACGAATCCGACAGCTTTAAGGAAACAGGAAACATCGCAGCTTCCTAAATAATAATCCTTTACAAGTATGGAAACATCGTAGCTTCATTAATTAAACGAAATCCGAAACCTCATAGGAAGCCTTTTCAGTCCAGGATTTTGGAGTAAAAAAAATTCTTATAAATAAGGCCATACACTGTGTCTTTTGCCATACATTGATTCACTGATCATCTGGCTCTTCACTCTTAGTTTTCTTGCTTTTACATTGATTCACTGATCATCTGGCTCTTCTCTCTTAGTTTTCTTGCTTTTACTCAGCTAATTTTTCCTTCTCTTTCGGACATTTGATTGAACACTGATGGCTCTTACGAAGAAAATACTAGCTTTCTTGCTGATGGCAACGCTTGTTGGCGTGTCTCTTGGTGCTGTTCACAAAGTTGGTGACTCCGCTGGATGGACTACATTGGGCAACATCGATTACAACCAATGGGCTTCGTCCAAGAACTTCCGTGTTGGAGACACAATCGTATTCGAGTACAACAACCAGTTTCATAACGTGAAGCAAGTGACCTTCCAAGATTTTCAATCTTGCAACGGAGCCTCCCCGATAGCAACCTTCACCAGTGGCTCTGACTCTATTACTCTCAAAAGGCCAGGCCACTACTATTTCTTGTGCGGCGTTCCGGGACACTGTGAAGCAGGACAGACAATTGACATCATGGTTACTCCAGCGTGTCTGCGCCCAAGTGCAAGTCCATTATCGGCTCCTAATTATAGTTCATCGCCATCGTCATCAGGCTCAGCATATTCACCAGCACCTTTGTCACCGGCATCTTTGCCGAATCCATATCAGGGCAGTGCTTCTTCTCTCCAAGCCCTTTCGGTTTGGCCTGTTTTATTTTTATTTTTATTTTTTTTATAAGATTTTTAGTGTAAAGCCGTGGTTTTTGAAATCTTTATTTATGACCAATAAACGAGACCTGTGACAACATTTAAAGAATAACTAGCAACCGTATATTTTACAAAATTTGCTAACAAGCAAGCTCCTTATTCATTCTATATCTAGGGAAGCCTAACAGCATCAAAAAGATTTCCAACTTCTTGGATAACACAACAGCAATGCTCTTCAAAATCATACAATCTGTTGTGAGATCAACATGTAATGGTTCTTGTCTCCCTTTATACAAATGAAACTGTTTATTCATCAACACAGTGCTGAGTGCAGACAATAATCCCAGAGCCTTGCTACAAAATATTTACCACTGATTTGGAAAGGACTTTCTGTAAATTGCATCCTCGCCCATTCTCAGCTGCCTTATTATTGCATCCCTTGCTCAGGTATTCAGAAGTCTCTGAGTTAACCTATCTCTTGTAGTTACTTTCTTTCGCAGCATGGATGCTAGAGTTTGCTTCATGTTTCTTGATGACGATCTCCTCCCATTTGTATCTTCTGCCTCGTCTCCAGCAGCTGCAGATCTTGAAGTTGAAGCCAACGCAGCATCCCGTAAAACTGCTTCATTGTGTTCCCGTACTTCTGCAAGTTTTGCTCGATTCAGCAACTGTTTATCAATTTTCCTCTTCCTTGCTTCCTCTTTATCTCTCTCCCTTACATTCTTTATAGCTTGTTTTGCTAATTGCTCACCTAAATCAGACCCCAAATCTATTAAAGTCTCATCCCTTAAAGAGCTCTTTTCTATCGATGATGTGCTCTGATTGATTGGATTTCCTTCATCATCTCAGGGAATGATGGGTTCATGAATTGGGCAGACTTCTAAATCCCTTCTCTGACAAAGGCCTCATTTCTTCAAAGGAGCACACCATGGTTGGATTTCTACTTGCTCTTCTTTGTAAAGAGTTGCCCTAAGATTCAATTTGTTGGAGAAAAATCAGTTTTTGAATTTTTATAAAAACTTTTAGAATCGATCTCATACAATATATAAGAATTCGTAATTTAGAAATTGTATGTTGAAAATCTAAGAAGATGAACGATCTTTTTGTTTTTTCCGCTGAAGTGATTTAGGCTCCCAGATCACGATCCGTCACCACCACTCTTGTTAGATCACGATCCGTCACCAAATAATCTTACAGGCTATGACTCAAGTTTTATCTGCACTTGACGTGTGGGCACCTTTATCACCACTAAAGCAACTAGCACGAGAAAATTTTTCTCTCAAAATTAGAGAAAAAAATCTTTTTCTTTGATGTGTATATTGTGGCTCTTCTCTATTTTCTTCAAAGAAAATAAGTTTTTTTATATCTCCGTTTAATGAAAACCCTAGCCTCCAAATAATAAAAATCAAAAGTCGCGTTACTTGTTTTTTCTATAGGGGGCCCACCTTGTAAAATAACATAAGGCCCCTTACACACAAGCATATTAAATGGAGTTTCCCACTAAATGATATATTTAGGCTTTTGACCCAAATAGCTAGTTATCTTACTTATTAATCTAGTAGTGGTGCAGTCAATTAAATGAGCTAACCCGGGGATCATTTGGGAACATACAATAATGGCTACAATAATTAGGCTTGTAATTAAACTAGCCCAATTATTTAATTCCAAATCTACTCCATTAAAAGATTGGAACTTACCTCCATAATTGTATGCTCGAATAATAATTCGTCCCAAGCCACATTGATTTCTTTACTGTATAATCCTTTGTACCACATCGTTAATTAAATCGATATCTCAACTGTCCAATTGATTTAATTATATCTTATTCCTTGATACTTACTGGTTTTCTCTAATGATCATTTTCAACATACTAAATATGTTGACACACTCTGGCCAGAGAATTCTACGATCAAGTGCTGAAAACCCATCAAGAGATGTGTTGTACAAATTCTGTATTGTTAATCTATAACTCCAATATTCATAATTGCTCCCACCAAGATACCAGGTAATATTGACTACAAGTGTGTGTCGTGCCCATTGGTAACTCAAATGGAATAACAATTAAAATAATGAAATTATAACTAACTCAAAATTAAGATTACAATAAAATCAATGCCTATGAGATTTAATAAGTCTGACAGTCATTTTAAGGTTAATTAAATCTCATATGTGATCTAGCTCAATGTAGTCAAACTACATCAGTAAATTCATACATGATTAAGACAAATCATTCAACGAATTTACTACAGTCTAAACATAAATAGAGCGTTCAACTCTATTTATCAACTGTGAACTTAATTTATTTAATCATAAGATAACTTGTATTTATGTCTTTTATGAATCTATATAATGATCACATAAATACATAAAATATGATTAAACGGACCTTATTCAATATATTTATGTAATTGAAAAATATCTCAAATATTTTATTAATCAGAAAATAAATTAATATGCTTTAAAAGAGCACATAATCCCAACACAATTCTGCTATCTTCTCCGCTGGAATAACTGCCTCATAGTCTACCCTACCCCAGTGATTGTCAAACTCCATGCTCCTTTGATTAACCAAAACATCCATTTTCAAATTATGTGAGAAAGAACCACATTCAATCACTGGAGCTTCTGCCAGAAGCTTACTTCTTAGCAATGTTGAATCAATTTTACCACCTTCATTATCCAGAGACTCAATCCCATAAGACTTCTGATTGCGGCCTTTGGAAGCCTTATCTATGACCTCACTGGAGGCCAATACAATGGACAAATTACTATTGTGCTTACTAGATGCATTCAAACTCCCACTCTCACTAGACCCAATCTTACCCTCTTCCCAAAAATCTTCCTCTAATTCATCTTCTATAAGAGATTTCACATTGTTTATAAGAACACAGCCAGAGTTTTCACATTTCTTCTTCACCAATTGGAGGCGATTTTGAATATCAATGAACTCCTTAAGCATTTTATCTCTAGACCTATTGTCTGACACTTCCACCCTAATAAGAACAGAAATCCATTCTTGGACCAAAGCCAAATGCTTTGTTACTAGAAGGTTGTACAACTCCCTCAGTGCATCAAAAACTACTTTATTATCTTCATCCTCGTGAATCTTTTCCCCTTCTTTCAATGAATCAAGGCGAACCTGCCTCAATTCAGAAGAACGGAACTCCTCAAACTCTTCATCATCCAAGGGATCAAGCAGCATAATTTCTTCCTTGGCACAAATGATGTCTAAACGCTCTCCAATCTCATCTATTGTCGACTTTATTTCTTCCTTATCGAAGAAAGATTCTGCCTCAGCATTTAAAACTTGCTTCGTAAAATCTCTTTCGTCTTCATCTCTCTTTCCCGTCTCTCCTGCTGAATCCGAGCTGCATTTGCTTGTAAATTAGGAAACTGGAGCCTGAGAGTATTTTTAAGGTAGTCAAAGCCTAATCTAATTTGTCTGTAGTGAACCCCAAAAGAAGCATTCCATTTCTCCAATAATTCAAAAGCCTTTGATCGTCAAATAGATGCAACAGATACTTAAACTTCTTCTGAATCCGATACTTAAACTCAGTAACTGATCCATGTTCTCAACAAGAATGGTCACGTTTCATAAGGTCCATGAGGGTTTGAGCGGCGAGTTGGAGGTCCGAATCCGAATATCGAACCACCGATTTAATGGCCCTGAGAAGACGTGGGTCCACCTCTCGTTCCGTCGAGTTCGTCGCCTTGTCTGTCAAGGCCCTCACCTTCCCTCCCTCCTCTTCCATTTTCGCTTGCAAATCATCCAACACGAACACGATATATTAATTTTAATTACAAAATCCAAATCCCTAATCTCAGGTCAATGCGCGCTACCGCTGAGTCACGGTGACGGTTTCGATTTGGAATTTTCTTCTTCAAGTTCTAGCCTCCCCATACCATCAATTTACGTAAGAGCCACGATTGAACACGACGTCAAGAGAATATTCAGCCTAAAAGTATCTTATCCCCTTGTCGATTGATACAACCGTACAAACACCGTTCCCTCTATTTCATTATCACCGCTTGAATATTTATTTGAATGGGCTTCCGCTTCCGCCGGTTTGGCCTGCTCTGCAATTCGCAACAGCCTAATCTAATTTTTGTCATTGGTTTCGCATACTAGGCAGAATTTACACGAAGTTACCTTTTTCTTGTATTAGCTTTCTTTATATTCATCGCAACGAGATGGTAAACCCTTAAATCAATTAATTATAAAAAGTGAACAAAATAAATAATTTGCTAGTTCTTCTGTTGGCCAAGCATGGAGGAAGATAGGTTTTGTTTCTTCCTCTAAATCCTTGAATTATATCAAAGTTAATAGACAAATTCCCCGCAGACAGAAGATACATAATTCTCGTGGCTATATTCTATCTTTGTTCTATTAAGTGCGCGGAAAGTTTACATATAAATTAAACTGATTAACATATGCGTGGAAAGTTTATATGTTAAAATTTAAATGTGGGGTACAATCAGACATAGGGTGCGTTTGAGATTAAGGTTGGGCAGCTGTAACTTAAATGTTACAGCACTAAAGTATTTGATAAACACTAGCTATTGTAACTTGTAAGGTAGATGATATGATTTTTAATTGTATAATTAAAAAATTATTATATTCTTAATAATTTTGTCAAAATTATTATTTAAAATTTATATTTACTACATATTATTAACTTTTATTTGATAGTTACAATTTTTTTTCCACAACCGTTGTAGCTTAAAAGATACAGCACCTCAATTCTAAATGGGACCATAAGGACATATAAAGTACTTAGAGAAGAAGAATTTATATATTAATTAAACTGATTAATTGAAAACGTTGATTACCATCGAGAAGAAAGTTTTGGATGCTCTTTCAATTAATATATCCACTTTTGAATAAATATCCTCTTCTAATTTGTACTCTCATGAACTTTCATTTATTGGATTCTTGAATAAATAAATAAAAATTAAAATAAGTATAATTAATCAAATGAGCTCTAGTTTTTGATATATTATTTAAAATTTAAATTCACATCCTCATAATTTATGTAGAATTTAGCACTTCTTTTTATTAATTAGAAATATTTGATTCACCTATAAATTTTTCAATGAAAAAACCGCCAATCTATAAAGTGCTCCAAATAATAATGATGTTTTTAAACCCAAAAGCTAATTGAGAAAAAGAAAAAAAAATCTAAGAAAGAAGTATAGAATTGGAAAATTACAAATTCCCTCTCTAAATTTGTTGAGAAACACTTATCTAAACTCAGTGAAACTGCTACACTTCCCCCTTCTGCTTTCAAAACATAACACTTTCCCCCAATGCTAACTTCCCTTACTATAATCCGTTTACTTCTAGGAAGTAGGAAGAAGTCTATAATGCCATTGATTCAATTCAAGTAACTTTGAATTTTAAAAAGGTGAAGAAATGGAATGTTTCCAAGCCAGCCAACACTTGAACAAAGCTGTATGGGAGAACCCACCCATAAATGGAAATAAAAATCATATTTTGAAAATAAACCAATTCAATTCAACCATCTTATTAAAAAATAAATAAAATCAATTCATCTATCATCTTGTACGAGGGCTCCGTTTCCTATACATTCTTCATCTTCTCATCTTTCGCCCGTTTGCTTCCACTCAACAATCTCAACTCTTCAGGTCCTCTATTTATAGGTCCAATTCATCCAAACTTCATTTCTTCCCATCTCCAATTAGTTGACCAATATGTCATTGACCATTCTAGTACTTTCTGACAATCTATAAATAAACTTTCAACAGTCTACACAATTCATAACTCCCGGGTAGTTTTTGTCGATGAATAGGATTGCTTTGCATTTGTTTATAGATACATGCGGATCAACATTTTTTATTTATCTGATCGGGATACAGCAACATCATTGCATAGTGAGGGAAAACAAAAGGCCCGGTTTGTTTTTAAGTGGTATGGTCATTTTTCTTTTTTGTTGAATTGGTTCAAAAGGAGAACCGTCGTGACATTAACTTTATCATCTTGCTACATCTCAGTCTACAACAGAAATGGAGATGTTTATTTCTATTACGTGGTCTAGTTGGTTTTCCAGAAATACCTTCATCCACAATCAAACCAGAGAGGGTCCTCAACAGGTTATGGTGAGAGCTATAGGTATTATTGAAAATTATCACTCAGTCCAATCCTCTTCTGCTTTAACAGAGTTCCCTCATTACTGTTCTCTTTAACCACTGTGGACTCTCCCACCAGCTTCGTGGTTTAAGTTGAACACAGCTGCAGCTTTAAGTCCTTGTAAAACTCATGCTGATTTGGGTGCTATATGTTGCCAGATATTGTGATGGGAAAGTTATGGCTACAGCAATAAACATTGTTCATTTTTATGGAGACATTGAGTAGGCAACGGCAGCAGCAAATCTTTTTGGCTTAGAAATGGCAGTGGATTCTTGTCTAACCCCTCTTCTCATTCAATCTGATGCAAAAAAATGTTTTAGATTTGGTAAATAGAATGATCAAATAGTAGAGGGGACATAGGTTGGCTCATTTCAGACATTCACAGGCTTTTAGATTCGAGAAACTTTATTATTTCTCATGTCAACAGATCGTGAAACTTAGCTGCTGATAAGCTTGCTAAACTAAACTAGCCTTGGCTTTCCGGGAAACAAGGATTTGTTTGGAGGATCTTCCTTCTGACATTATCTTAATTGGCTTTAATTTTTTTCATGAAATTCTAGTTTCAATATATATACATATATATATAATTTACTTTCTTGTGTGTTTACTATATTACCCCTTTTATCTTTAACGGAATTCTAACAGAACTTCCAGGGGAGAAAGTATTATGTTTTGAAATAAGAGGGGGAGTGATTTCCGGCCAAATTAGATGGGGGAATATGTGATTTTTCCGATTATAAAAATTTATAATTGCGGGTGCTAGTTAGTTTAATTAAACTCAAAATCTCTTGGGGATGTTATAAGGTGCGAACCTTGGAAGGGAGAGAATTAAGCCATCATCGGATTATAGTTTAAAACAGAGCAATGCTATCTAGTGCATCACATTTCCCAACTAGCATCCTAACTATTAAATCAAAAGTTATGTAATATTTATTATTAGATTATGAAAATTGAAATTTTTTTTTTTTAGTCTTAACCATGAGGTATCTTGGGGATGGTCCTAATTGTGGGAGACACCTTTAAACCAGTACCAAAACCCATATTATAAGTCCCCGCTCGAATCAGGAGGCACATATTCTCCCAACACTGTAGCTTCACCAATAAAGTGTTGGCTCTACTGACAATTATTAACAATGAAAAATGAAAATAGAAAATTTTATAAGACATGAAATTGTTGCCTAATAAATGAATGTCACTTTAACACTTGACATGGGTTACATGAAGGTGAAGCTACAGCGTGGCGGGGCCCAAGCCCACAATGCTATTTTTTTTCTTTTGAATCTCAGCAACTATCCGCTTTTATTTTGAAATGAAAAAGATTATCTTCACTAAGTTATTATCTATGATTAGGAGGAATTTAAGTCTCCATAATATTGAGTATACTCATAATCTGAACAATGTATTGGCTGTTATAGCTTTAAAAGCATGACGGTTCACCTCAAAATTTGTATTTATATTTTATTTTGGACTCTATATCTTTACCATTTGAACTTTTGCCCTTACAACAATAAAATTTTAATGTTTTGACTTAAATCTTAGTATTTTCTTGACTCAGTCTCTCAAAATTTACTACTTTAGGTCTTCGGTTACATTCAAGAACACTTCATTGAGAATTCAATTATAGCTTAGTTTCTTTGGGGAGTAATCGTTTTCTTGGATCATATTTCAATTCCACCAATTAAATTTCGATTATAAGCTTAATTATATCAAATGTATATATGTAAAAGACACTCTCACTAAGTTCTTGGTATAAGAGAAAACAAACGAACAGAGAAAGAAATCAAAGAAAACAGAGTATAAGGATCTAGAGGACTCAAAAAATACGTGATAAATAATGTCAACGAGATTTTGATATTGTTTATAGTTAATTCTTTTGAGTAGGAAAAATAGATTTGCTTTATATTTATAATGTGAACAATCTTTTTATTTGGATGGATCAGAATAGTTTGGTGCACTTAAGAAGATTTATTTATTTTTTTGATTTTTTCACTTATTTAATCATTATGTAAATCCTCTTGAAGCGTCGTATGATTTACTAATGAGAAACCAAAACTTACAATTACTTATGCGTATAATTTTTAAAATAGATATATCATATATGCATGAGTTCTATCTTGTGTAATGGCTTCTCAAGATCCTAGAACTTGAACTTAAAATGGACTTGAGAAACTTTGAAGATGTCAATTTGTAGCCTCAGCCTAGTCTTTCAATAAGCTAGACATCAGTTTAATTTGTTGTGAACAGGATGAGGATAGAGTAAAATTAAACCTGGATGTAGAGCATAGTTGTCGATAAAAGGGGCCGATTTAATCATTAAACTAAATGATCTCCGAAAATATAAACTAGAAGAGCCGCCAATTTCTAATTCTAAACTGTGCGTGTATTAACATATAAATTAGAGAAGATCACTGGATTTTCCGATAAAATATAATAAGTTATAACAGCTAATTGCAGGCCGCTGTCTCTGGCTTTCCGCTGCCTATTTGCTTTAATTGTTTTTGTACCATAGCTTTTATTTTCTTTATTGGCAGAGGGTATCATGGCACAGGGACAACACCAAGCAAGCATGTCTCGTTGGCATCATTTTCCATCTTTTGTAGAACCAATAAAGCAAAGAAATTAAAAGTATAAAATTGTAAGATTTTCAATAGAACTGCAGCCACTGTTTTCAAAAGCAACAAGACGAGAAAAAAAAAAAAAAAACAAAAAATGAATTTTAAAAAAAAAAGCACTCTCATCTCATGCTTTGTCGTTCAGTCATACGGAAAGAAGAAAAAGACAGAGATGGAGAGAGAAAGAGAGAGGGAGGGAGGGAGAGACAAAAACAAGAATCTGTCTGAGAATCAATAAACAAAGGAAAAGGTTAAAAATAAAGTTAAGTAACAAAATCAAGAAAAAAAAAAAAAAAAGAGCAGAATGGAATGGTGGGGAATCTTTATTCGACTTTCACTGTATAAATGATCCCACATCGCCACCTCTCTCTCCCCTTTTCATGCTCTCTTTCTCTTCTTTTTTTTCACCCTTTTTCAGTATTTCTCCCTCTCTCTCACAGCAGTCACGAACAAAGTTAGATTTTCTGTTCTTCTGTTGTGCTGGCATGAGCTTATTATGAGCATTAATTTCTCCATGGGTATTTCACGTGAGGATGGTTTTGTAAGTACATTCTTTGTTCACCTGCAATCTGCATGCTCCCTCTCAAATTGAGTACGTTTTTTCGGTTATTTTATTTATTTATTTGGGTTTACTGTGATTTTAATTATAGGATAAGAAAGAAAAGCAAGTTATATTGATCGATGAGAGGCAGAGCAGGGGTGTTAACGTTATGGAACATGAATTATTGGAGCTGGAATTCTGGCCAGTTGAGCACCCATTGGAGCCGCAAGACGAAGATCGCCCTGTCAAATGTCCTATGCCCTCTGCCTCTTCTGTTATTAATAATGTAAAGCTTCTTCAATATTCTCTTTTACAAAATTCACGGCAAAACCACCAAAGAAAGGAGTAAAAATTTGTCTTGGGTTTCTGCAAGCATTATTACTCTGTTCATTTTGTGTTTCTCATTCCCTTCTTGGCATGCATGCATGAGTCGAATAGCTGTAGTAGATATTTCCCAATTAAGATGTCTGATTTGGGAAAATTTCAGTTGGTTTTTCTTTCCTTAGATTAAATTTAGTACATGTTAACATACACTATTATCATCGACATTTTCTTGCATGTAATTTCTTCTTACATAATTTCTGGTGCAAACATTTCTCTTTGAAAAAAAAAAAGGATTCAAGAATGGAAGATCAGGAGAGAATAGCTGACAGCTTTCGGAAGAGAGCAGAGGTACCCCCAGATTTCAGCAACAGAGAAGGAATCGATGTGAATATCGAGCCTCCGATTCGAGCAGTGCGTAAGAGGCATCATCACAGTCTCACCAGTGATGATCATAATGCGCAGTCTCTCATGAGAACGCCTCCTCATCCTCCACTTCAAAGCCAGAAAATCACCGTCCTCGAAATGCTTCAGGATTTTGATAAGTTCGAGTCCTGAGATATTTATATACAAATATATAATATACTTGTAATAAAAGCATCCATTCCCATTTTACAGCTTCTGTTGGACATTCTTTAGAAATTGCTGTACTACTAGCATTTTGGAATTCTTGTTCTGTATTATATCGTCCAATCTTAGTTGTAGCCTCAATTATATATATGTATGTGCAAGCTCAAAAGCTGAGCCTTCTGGAGTTCAATCATGGGGAAGTTGCTTATTTGGGGTTTGAATTGAATGGAAGTAGAAAGAATCCATCATCCATGCAGATTCGAAATCTAAATCATTAAAATGTTGTACAAGACAACAAGGTGACGCCCAAAGGCCGGACAGTGAGCTCTGCAGTTTAGAAGATTATTATATTTTAAGGCAACAGTGCAAATTTAATTTGCTGTAACAATCAACAATAGTTTTTCAATGTGAGCATGGAATGGAATGTTGAAAAGAACGTCAACAATACTTATTATTAATTGGCTTGCCTGTAGATTCCTTTTGACTTAAACCTCGAAACTGAGCCATTTTCAACCTCGATCACATGTTAATATGCAGATAATCAGATGCAAATGCAAATCTCTCAAACCAAAACTATATGCTTTCAAATGGAAAAAGCATTCCCTCTACATCAAAGGAGGAAAATAAAGAAGGTTAAAGCAATCATTACTTCCTAAGAAAAGGAGTTCACAATTGCTTAATTGAATTACAAAACTATTAACTAAGAAATCATTTATAAATATAAATCTGAGCATTCTATAAGTTATCTTACTCCTCTAACAGCCACAGCTTATGGCTTTCGGCTGCCTGCATTCCCAATTCCCATCATCAAGCAATCTCAAATCCATGCACTTGGTAAAGTGATATCATTACTCTTTCTCAAAAGCAGATTCAATTGAAGCCATGATAAACCAACCAAATTCTGTTTACGACTGAGAACACGAGATTCAAGTCTTAATTCTGTAATAGATTTTGCAATAATTTTATCTTCTTAACAGCAAGTAGAACAAAATCACGAGCAAGTCTTTCTCTTGGTACATGTACATTGACACATTTGCCCCCGTCTTAAATATTCAGTGCCATTTGATGGGAATCAGTCCACTATGCACCAGGAAACCAAGGAGCCAAATCTAAAGAGAGGAAAATATTATTATTTTAAAAAACACAAACGAAAAAAGTTTTTTTCTTTTTTTGGTAATGTCTACAGAAAGGAGTAAAAAGACATGGAGGTAGGAGGAAAGAAAATAAATAAACTTATTAAGAGTAGAAGCCGGCTAAGTTACGTTTAATGTAATTTACACTAAGTACAACAACAGTACACAATAATGAGACCCGCTACTGTTGTTGTATCTGACGTAAGTTACGTTAAACATAATTTAGCCAGAGCCTTATGAGTAATGCTAGATGTACATTAATGTTAAAAAAAAAAAAGGTTTATTAGATGACGAGATAACTGAGATATGTCAGATAAACAATTGACATCCATACAAGTTGTCACGCCATTTAACAAAAATCCTCCTGCAGTACTTAACAAAATCTATGATTTCCTCTGAACACTGAATTTCATACAGTAAGCTTTGACTTCCTTTTCCCTGGCAAAGCGAAATAAAATGTGAAAGTGGGTTCGCACCCTAGTAGTAGTCAGGACATTCATGTATAATTGCAGAATCAAAATTAATTTTGTACCTGTGTGGTTACATTTCCGCATATAGTACAGCATTCTAAATGCTCTGTCATTCTACAAGGGAAATAACAAGGGCAACAGACATGCCCAAAATCAGGGAGGTCAACTGGACTGCAGTACTTTTCAACATTGAGTTGCCATTGCTATTCATTTCTGCAAGCACCCCAGCAACTGCAATGTATATAAACCCGCCTGCAGTAAAACCCTGCAAAAAACCAAAGGAACAAAGAAAAGATATGTCAACTTAAAATTATGACATCCAACAAAAATTAATGTTACCTATGGTATAAAAGATGCTTTACCTCGATCAAAGATGACTGTCCTGGATCTTGTCCTAAGAGCAAAGCCTACAGCGAAAGCAGCAACTCTTAATTGGTTTTCATTGCTTCAAATAATACCTGGAGTTACTACCCTTACACTGAAGAAATAACACTCACCATTGCAGTTCCTGCCAGAGCCACAAGAGCTGAGAGAAAGTTGAAGAAGAGAGCTTTTGATACGCTGAAACCTGATCTTACCAAAATACCAAAATCACCAACCTGTGGCGGAGAAGGGATAATAAAGCTGTTAGTTTAACAACAATAATGACAACTAGATATTGAAAATGCAATTTCCTCGACCACCCTCACAATGTGGGAATGCATTGCTTTTGAAAAAACAAATAAAATACTGAGATAAACAATTCAAACATGTCAAAAAGAACAAAAATTCAAAACTTGAATAAGACATATTCTGTTCAGAAGAGAAAAAAAGATTATAACCAATTTTACTGTTCCATCTTCAGAATTTATTTGCACATTTGAAGGATAAATAATGTGTTCAGCATAATGACAATCATTTTGTTGTAAAAACTTCTCTGAAAAAGAAAATCTTCATTCTGCATCTTCCTAGAGTTAAATTTCATCATACATCAAAATTACAAGGGACATAGCAAAATGCCATTCACTATCAAATAAACAGAGAGATGAAACCCAACCTCTTGAGGGATCTCATGGGCAAGCAAAAACAAGGTTCTAGACCATCCACCAACAGATCCATAAAGTAGAAAAGCACTTCCCAGAGCCATTCCATCGGTAAAATTATGCTGCGAGATCAACACATGAACCATTTTAATTAAAGTCAAATGTAAAGTAAAAAAGCTTAGATCAAACAACAAAAACTTTCCCTTCAAGCACAATTACATGATAGCTCAAATGCGAAAGGTTAGGAAGACATACTTACAACACCATCAGAAAAGAGATTGAGATAACCAAACACAAGATTGGAAGCTGATTGAACAGGTTCTTTCTTTTTTGAGGATTTAACGTCACTGGAAGAGCCATCTGCAGCATCTACATCTGATTTATAATCTCCATCAACAGAAGTCGTCTTCCTCTGCATAATGCAAGCACATCAGATAACACTTAATATCTGTAACAAGAGTCCAATTACATGAGCAATTAATTATTCGAAGAAAATCCCTATTAGCACTATTTACTTTAACTTTCACGAAACTAAGTACCTAATACATATCCCCAGACATGCACACATACATATGTTTTCTCCGAAACAATTGTGATGGTGACTTGCCCAAATCCGTCCAATGACACATCTACCAACACAAACAAATATTGAAGCACTCTTTGCCAGGTCAAATCCTTTTCCTGAAACAAATTCTATACTAGGCCTGCTCCCCAGCTCAAGATTTAAACTTGAAATATTGCAGTGGCCAGCAAAACATAGTACCTCTAGTTGTCCATGTAGTACATTTTTCAAATGCCTAAACCGACTCTAGGTTCAAAACTATTCAAGCCATGGCAGGAGCCAGAGAGTGAACTTGCTAAACCAATCACAACATGATAATTACTCAGCTTACCCTCCGAAGAAGAGTTTCATGTTGAGCAAGATTATCCCCATTCAAAGAGTCTTCTGACACCTCATTTGAAACGATTCCTTCAGTTCCACTGGAAGATTCTGATTGTGTTTTTCCAAGATCATCATCATCCTTCAATTTCTTACTACTCTTAAGATGGTGGTGGTGATGACCATGGCCCCATGAGTTAGATTCCCCCGAGTTCTCTTCAACGTATCTCACTATTTTCTCTACAATAAGAAAGAGTACAATTCCAGCTGCAACAAACAATATGCCACAGTAAGAACTCAAAAGTACTCTGATCCAATCAGTTAAGTCCTTTATTACAATTAAGATTTTAGCAAAAAAATAAATAAATTCTAAACAACAAAATATAAATGAAGAAAGGAGAAAGCACGAAGCAACATTATATAAATACCCTACATATTTGGACGTGTTAGATAGAATTAGGTGCAAAATAGCATATGTTCTAATCCTTACATACACATTGTCTATTATTACTCCATATGAGTTTTGCAAACGCATATGGTTAATACAGGTGAGTAACACATGCATCAAAAAATTTGATTACTCACCCAGTACAGATATTCCCACAGAAAGATCTTGTAAAGAATGTGAATGTGAATGTGAATGCGAATGCTGCTCACGTCCAACATGAACCTGATGAGCCTTGTTCTCATGGTGATCATGTGAGTGGGAATGCTCACCACCTGCAAAAGATAATTTGTTAATTCGTAGCCCAACTAACAAGATACAGTGGTACAATAATGCCAGTAGGAAGTAATTCTGTAAGGTTCAGAATTTTGAGACTTGGATCTCAAAAAACATGAAGCAAGCAAAGATAATTGAAGTTGACTGTAAAGAAAGGATGAAAATATAGAACCAAAATTTGACATTTATTAATAGGACTTTAAATTTTAAAAAAAAAATAAGGCAGCAACTATAAGTGAAAGCCACAAATGAATGAACTATTTTATCACCTTTTTACCTAAAATGACTGAAAGAGAAAAAGACTCTTAAGTACCTAAAACAGCCACCTCAGAGAAGTATTCATCAGAACAGCTCCACCATTGGGAGCAGTTAAAGCCTCTAAACTATTGTCAAGAACAATTGCATTTTAAGACTTGTTCTAGCAGAATAAATTTAGGGTTGTAATGAGAATGGTAAGACATATCATTTGATCAATACTATACCAAAAGCATGTGGCAATTGATGAAGAAAAGCATCACCCAACATAGCCCCAGCCTGCAAGTAAGAAAATCAACCAAAAACAAAGCAAGATGTCAAGACACCATTAATCTTAAAAGCCTAATCTAATAAGGAAGCAACTACTGATATATTTGAACTATAACATGGCCATTCTAGTCAATAGCCAAATTTAATTAATGAATGTATCGCATGGAAATCCAAAACACAACATCTCAGTCAATCTAACACTAATAGTGTGGTAAAGAACATTAGTCCCAGAAACGTAAAATGACAAGAAAGGGTAACATACACCTTTAAAAGTTCACTAATGAATTTAACTACTGAACTGAAACACACACATTTGCGACAATTTCATTGATAGAATGCAGAAATTTCAAGATTTGGGAGGAGTTACTAGGGAGGTCACTCATGAGCAAAAATAAGGGATCAGGAATAAACCTCTCCCAAGTATGCTAATATTTAAAGCAGAGAAAGTATTACAAATAACAGTGTCATGGTCAGAAAATCGATTGTTCTTGAGCCTATAAAGATGGGTTGACAGCATCACCTAATATGCTAGTTTTTTGGGTTGTTTAGCAAGTGCTCAACTATGACAGGAGGTGTTAAAGCATGTCTATATCTCTAGAATTCAGATCCTTTTTTATCTTGATTTTTCCTTGCCTTTTTGAGATCTTTCGACATGTGTCATTTTATTAATTTGGATAGATCTAATAATATTGTTTTTAATAGAATAGCCACTTAAACACTGCATTTTAATCTACAAATGCTCTTAGGCTTTTTTATGCTTTTTCCCCCCCTTTCTTCAAAGTATAAGGCATATCATCAAAAACCTTAATCGCATATCTAAATCACCACTTGTTAGATATAATTAAAAAATTTATCACACAAAACTTGCTCTCCATCAAAACCCAACTTTTAAAATCTTCCCACGAGTCTTTTTAGCTTCAACTAAAGATCCATAACTCAAACAACCGTTTGAAAGCCAAAGAAATGCCTGACTATTAGCTCGAATTCCTCACTCTTGCATCACATGTAAAAGCTCTATTCCCTATGAATTCCATTCAGTTCCCCGATCATTAAATTCATCGAAAGTTGCAGCACATCTATAACAATTAAAACTCAATATTCTCCAATACCCACAAAACTATTGTTTTAAAAAAAAGAAAAAATCAAAATAATATTAAAAATGAGATCAGTTTTATAGGAAAAAAATGCCTTTAGGTAAATTTTAGTAAACGAATGATTAAATAAGTCATCAGGAGTTGCCTTTTGAAATTTTAGCAGGTGTATTTTGAAGAGATTTCGGGTTTGCGTTTATGATAAGGGAATGGACATGAGAGATGCACAAAAGAGAGATTTGGGGTTTACTATTTAAAGACTAAAACGCTGTGTTTTAGTGGTTACTAAACTGAAAACCAAATAAATAAATTCTAGCCATCCAAATTGACAAATGACACATTTCAAAGGATTTCAACAAGGCAAGTAAAAATCAAGATCAATAGAGGATCTAAATTCGAATATATATTCATTATGTGGATCCCAAGAACCTATGCCATGCGCCATGAAAGAATTGTCATGTTGGAGTGTGTCCCTATGGTAAATGGGACAAGCATGCCCCAATAAGGATTGCCACAAAAGATGTGTAAGATAAGCTAGGTAAGCTCATGATGAGTGGGCTAGATGTAAGGAGGGCATGACATGATTGAATGGAGAAGAATGTCCAAGGACCCAAATTGGATAATGGTTGATTTCGGCCTATGAAGGATAGATAGGCAACATCACCTAATAGGATAGTCTTTTGTGCCAATGGCAACCTAAATAGGATTTTTTTTTTTTTTTTTTGGGGGCCAATTAATGCAAAACTTTATCCGTGCAATCAACACAAAATTAATCAATTGGGTGATATTACCTGGCTAACATTTTAAGCCCAAAATCAACAAAATTTACCATCCAGGAGATTTCAAGTTCCCATCAGACGCTTCAAAGCTCTGTGTTAAGAGTTTTACGTTAAGATTTCAACATTACCATTGAAATTTCTAGGTTTTGTGTAAGCAGTTTCAAGTTTTGTATTGATGACCGTTTACATGCATGTATATTAACCAATCCCAAAATCCGCACATAATCCATCCAATTTAAGGTTGTGATATTCCCCCCCCCCCCCCCCCCCCAACCAATCATGTCAAATACTCGTTAGATTTAACCGACCTTTCAAGGGCATACTTGGCCTATCTTGCCCATCCTTGTAATAATTTCAATAAGAACACACCATCCTTTTTATCATAAGGACACAATATAACATGGCAATTCAGTTGAGGTGCATGAGACAAGATCTTGAGGGTGCATATAACTAAGAAAAACTCAAGCATACACTAATCCCACTTGTCACAAGCCAAGCACTTGTCATCAACCCAAAGACTAGCTCACTACCAACTTATATAAACCTAAGATCAACCCGTTTCTAACTAATCTGGCACCATGACCATATTATTGGAAAATACTTTCCTTTACCTGAAATATCAGCAAACCTCATAAGGTTTATAAATTCTCTATTGTTTAGTCAAAATATTAGGGAGAAATTGTCAACCCTCATAAAGTTTATAAATTCTCTATTGCTTAGTCAAAACATAAGAGAGATAATTTGTTAGCTATCTATTTTCTTTCAACTATCCCACCCGCATTAGCTCCTTAATAACCTCCCTAGTCAATCATCCCCTATAAGCATAATATTAGCTACCATAACACTCATGACACTAGCACCAAACTCTTGATTACTTTGTCCTTTCGTTCCTTCTTCATGTAATTCATCTTTCAAAATTATTTTACACTTAAAAAGCAATTGGTAATCAGTACTCTACAATCCCAGAAAGAGAAAAATGTTACATGGTGGACTGATTGTTCTGTTCTTGCACATGTCTCTCACACTTAAGAGCATTCAGTAGCGTCAATAACTAAAAATTCTACTAAGTGAAACTGTGTCATACTGTCATATAGCGGTCACACAATTATCCTGATAAGTCGTGAAACTCGAGTATTCTAAAATGGATTTTCTTATCTTAAAATCAAAAGGGCTTCCACACTGCATTTTACTCATCTTAACATAAAAAAAGACTTCTGCACAAACTAGGAAACTCCAGATTCAAGATGAAAAACCTAGGGATCAAGCCTACAGCTTCCCAAAAGAATAGTGGCTTTGAGATTACTCTTATTATATCCACAGAAACAAAGCATGAAATACTTCATACAATGAGTAATTGAAGAGATTCTTAACATTTCAGTAATGGAAGTTAAGAAATAGAAAATCTAGCCCTTTAGTAACACAAGTTAAGAATTGTAGAAGCAGAAATAATAACGAATCTGCCAACGATCAAGTAATCCAAAATCCAGGGAAGCATACAGCAAAAAATCAATCAATATTGGTTGATAACAGGTACCCAAAGGAATTGATTAAGATGTGAACCAGTAAAAACATATCTTAACATTTGCAAAATAAAAATATATCTTAATATTTGCAAAATCTTTTCTTTAAAGAACAGATAACTTTGGTGTTTAAATCCATTTGAATCCTTCAACAGGCTTTCTAATAATATAAATATTGTGGAATTTTTCTGGCAACAAGGAAGCAATGTAATAGTAATAACAATCACACCGGCAGTTATATAAAATATAAACTTTGAGTTTCCTGAAATATGTTTCTATGGCTTTTAATCAATAGCGATCAAGTCTAAGTGGGTTATCAAGTCTAGGTGGGTGGTACAAATTAGCCGTGAAGTAAAAGTTGACACTTCAACAGCGGTCCCAAACACATGATATTATAGAATGGTTGCATAATTTCACTGAATTTGTCAAGAACATACAGCATAAATCTATAAAGTACAATTAAAAAGCAATCAAATTTTCAAAACTAAATACAAAGGTGTGATATGAAGAACCTTACCCCAAATACAGCCAATGAGTCGACAACGGCTTTGGATGGCTTCCCTTGAACTGAAGTAACACAACAAGCTCATTTATCACTCCACAATCAATTAATCAAAAGCCCATTACTAATCTAAAGTGAAAGTAAAAATAATGATAATAATAAAAAAAATAATGATAATAATAAAAAAATAATGATAATAATAAAATCATTTAAGTGACAAACAGAACTTCACTTACTGAATATCACCGGCAAAAGTACCAAGCAAATAAGCGAAGCCAAGCTCACCAATAGGGAACAACCCAATGCATTCACCCAGAGAGCTAAACCCGAAAGCTGCGAATCACTATCATGATGATGATGACTATGACCATGATCGTGATCATGGCCGTAATAAGGGCCAAATCCGTACAATTTCATATCTTCCTCCTCAGCTAACTCCTCGGGAAGCAACATTTTCTTCTCCTTATGTTGATGATCATGATGGTGGTGTCCATGGTCACATTGATGGTCATGCCCATGGTCCTTTCCGTGCACCGGCGTCGCACAGAATCCACCCCCTGAACCCAGATCCAAATTCGAGACCAGAACAAGTGCAAGTACTAGCAGGATCAGTTTTTTCTTACAAGCCAACATTTGTTAAGTGTTTGTCCGTGAATTGAGGCAAACAAAAAATGAATTCAAATGGATAAAATGGGAAAATTGTTAGGGCGTGTTTGGCTGGGAGCTAAGAATGGCGGCGTTTACAGGTGCCCTCAATGGTTATGTAACAAACAGCGACAAAGAAGAGCACGATTATTCCGACTATGATGCCGAACGTTATGGCATCCATTTTTGTTGATTTTATTTTATCTTTTTATTTTCTTTTCTTGGAATCATAAATATAAAAGAACCTGAAAATCCTCACAATAAATGCAAATTACAATTATATAATAGTAATTCAGATTAATTAAATATTTTCGCTGTGATGGCCGCACCAAAAAAAAAAGGAGGGGGTCTGTAATTGAATGATTAACGGAAATTCTAGAATTATTAGCAGGGTTTTGTCGACATTATGTCATAATTATGACATTACTTAAATCTGGGGACCACCAACATTTTAACTTTTTCACTTTTTCCGTAACCAGTAATGCGGTAAAGGGTGTAGTGTAACAGGCTAACAGCGTATGCATCTCTAGCGTCCGTGGTTTCCAAATAGCAAAAATACTTTAAAATATTTCCAAAATTATTTAATCATCTCAAAAAATTTTAAAAATTATTTATTATTATATACTAATTTATTAATACTTGATGTAAAATGATATCAACAGCATGACATGTCATCCATACACGACACGTCATATAAGTTCCACTCTTTGAGAGGAAAAAAAAAATACTTATAACCTATAAATCTCTTTGCTGCTTTGATTTTTTTTAAAATTTTCAGTGTCTATATGTGGTTAAACCGTGGTTCTTAAGTTCATTAAATATCGGTTTAGTGTGTGTGTGTCTATGTATATATATCAAATCAGACTTTACAGCTTTTTAATAGAAATTAACTTTTTATTGTAGAAATTAAATATTATAAGATAAGAAAATAATCAAAGTAGGGAAAAGAAGATTTATTTGATGAGCCAAAAAATGAACAACATGATAATTCTTTGATTTCTTTTTCAGCTGCAAGTAGTTGAATTATCTCTTCAAGAAATCATATTATTTCTTAAAATCATATTATTTCTTTATTTCTCTAATAAGACTTGTAAGTAGGGATTGTAAGTAGGGACGGCAAAAGTCCGAGCTGGTCTCAACTATAACAATGCATGAATTTGATTCATATATATTTTTTGAACACTTGGGTTAGGCTGTACTTTTTTAGTTGGCCTAAAAACTTGAAAATATGGACTTCAAATGTTTAAAATTTTAAATATATGTAATAAATGTGTCAAATAAATATAATTATTTAAAAAAATATATAATTTTAATTTTTTTTTCATAAAATTTGGGTTTTCGACTTTAACTTGGTCTTATCAAGCGAAATCGGATCTCATCCAAGCTCATTCTCGGGCCAGGCCGGGTTCCGTCTGAGTGAGAGAAATCGGATCTGATCCAAGCTCATTCCCGAGCCAGGCTGGCTGGGTCCAGTCTGCTCCAGTATTTTTGAGCATCCCTTCGTAAGAACTCGTCGTTTTACAATTGACGATAACAATGGGTGCGTAATTAATCAAAAAGTAATCCTACTACCACAAGGTATAAAGTACAAACCTTTCATCTCTCCAAAGAACAGAAAAACAAAAAAAATTGCAACCCTTTCAATGTTAATCGGTTGAGAACGTGAATTTTAAAACAAAAAGAGAACAGATTCCACATATGACATTCATACAGCAGCATCACAATTCACGAAGACCTCACAGGCTAGGCTACAACTACATTTCCAAGTATATCAAACTTCCTTCACCAAAATGAAAACATTCCATCACACTGATACATATTTACATGAACAAGCAAAACACAAACAAAATCCACAGAAAAGACAAGGTCGATACTACTACTATAACATTTCCACATTAGCCTATTTCCAGATACAAGTTTTCGAGTTCCGAAAGTATTGCCTATTTGTGTTAACCCAAATAAAGCCTAAATGCACGTCTTCAAATGTCAGTTTCCGTTTGTCTGAATACTCCTACAATTGGCAATCATACACTGTGTACAGTCCTTTCCATATTCACAAGGTTCCCACTGATCTAATTGCGTGTACAGTTGTTGAAATTGCAATGATCCGGTGTTCCTGTGATGACACAAATTGAGAGAGTACGCAAAGCAGCAAGGATTTAGATTATTCATAGATAACAGAGTAAGCAGAGGGTAAATAAAGCATAGAGCATAACATACCACTTCCAGGTACTCATTTTCAACCCTGAGGGGGAGACCCTGGCTCAGAACCACAAACAGATGTGTATGACGACATTGTATCTTCTTTCGATATGGCCACAAAATTCAGTGGCGCGGTTGACAGCCTTCTCATTTCCCTAAAGTGTCCATTTTGACGCGATGAGTAGGATCGGGGTGTGAGGAGCTCAGGAGTTCCACTACCAATTGAGTTCCGACGAGGTGTGGGAGTCATTGATCCATTTCCATTTGCACGACATCCATTTGGCTTCCTAAAACTGTTAGATTTTCTTGGACTAGGTTTTGACCCATATATGGCTTCTTTCTCTGTCAGGAGGAGATCTTGCATCTTCTTTTGATCCTGTGAAAATTTGATACGATTAAATCACCATCATGGAAAACAACAGAAGTACTCAATGTGGGGACCCATCTGGATATTTTATAATTCTGAATAGACCTGTTCTTTCAATTAAACTTAGATCAATAATTACTATGTCATAATACAAGAAGGATCCTAAGATCATTTTTCCAAACCGCAAGCCAACTTTTGGGTTAGACACAACAGAAATCTATACAAACACACAAATATAACAACATTTGGTTCAATTACCCTGTATCTCTTCTTCTCTTCTTCTCTCTGAACTCTGGTCAGCTTGTAATCATCCAGTATTGACACTAACCTCGCCTGCAAGTAATCACATACAATTTTAAAATAAGCAACAAAAGAAGCATTTCCAGAATATACCGAGCTATAAATTAGAACTTACCCCATCATATAGAAAAAATATCTTTTTCTCTTCTTCCCAGGCAAGTGTTCTATTTATCAGATTGTCCACAATTGCTGGAAAGAGCACCACATTAGCTAACAAAACAAGTTCCAACTTCAAATAAATGATAGCAACATAAAAAAAAATGCAGTACCTGGAATTTTGCTCACAGTAACTCGAGCTCGTTCTGCACGTTTAAGATTAATGTGTGCACCTCTCCCAGCATTGTACCGGTTGTCATCCTGTAATTACACGAAAAGTTTTTCAAAATAGGAGCAAGACAGATACTCTAACTGTAATGAATGGCTTGTCAATCACTGATGTTGTGCTAATGCAAACAACTTCTACAATGTGCTAAATAATAAATCAGAAGAGGCAGAATTTAAAATACCATTACTCTGAAGCAAGAGTTATGGAAGAAGTAGAGGAGAAGAAAGCCAAAATAGAAAATCTAGAGAGTTTGTCCTATCATCACATGTTGATACAAAAGATTCAATTTACTTGATTATACTCTTCAAGCCATTTTTCCTCTTCGCATGCATAAAGCCATCGGTCTATCCTGTCCATTATATCTTTCCGGCTAAGTGCTTCATCTTTAACTTTGACAATCTGAGCTTCAATGTTGGCCAACAGTTCAGAAGGATCTACTAGACCTGAAAACACAAGTTCAGACAATTATATATTTCCTTGCTTATCAACTTGTATAATAAGAAAACAGAAAGATCTTAGTTGGCATCCTTCATGTCAGAAAATAAATTATCATACCAGAATCTATCATAGCATTGGATTTCTCAGCAGCTGTACTGGTATCAGGTTCAATGTGAGTCATTTTGCATATTTCCTCTAATTCTGACCTCTTTTTCAAGACCAGTTCTTTCATTCTAGTTGCTTTCAATTTAGTAAGCCTCTCCACTTCTGTTGAAGCCTGTGAAAGAGAAGAGAAACTTGAGGATCTGATTTCCAATAATAAAACAAAAAATAATTGGGAGTGCATCCAGACCTGTTCAATAACCTCAGTTGAAAGAACACCAGGTTCTGTAATTTCAGACTCTGATAGTCTAAGAATGGAAGTAATCTTAGAAAAGCTATTCTTGTCTTGAATTGGTGAGTCCATCAAATTCCAAAGTTCAAAGAGTGACACCACAATGTCTTTCAGCTGCAGATCAAAATATGGTTTTAACCCAAATAGCTCAGGTAAAAGCAAATAAAATAATATAGGAATATCTCCATTACCTTCTGTATTCTAATTTTTCTCTCTGCTTTCAGTTTGACAATTGCATGTTCCAAACCTTCCAATGTGCTATTACTGATGTTTGTGGAATGCCCCATGGCAGTCCCATGCAAGCTTGGATGCACATCACTCACAGTTTGGCCAAAATCCAAACCAAGCACACCACAGATTGAATGCACCTCATTCACATATTCCAAAACCCTATTCAGGCGATCAGACTGCAAAAGCATGAAGCATCCCCATTAATTAACAAAATGTTTGACGAATATAAATTTAATTCATGGAAGCACAAGGCACTAAACATGTGAGCTATTTTCTATCAAGACATGAGGGCATTTATTGATCATTCATCCAGCCAAAGGCACTAACCAGCAACATAAGTAATTTTGATAAACTTCAATCACACAATCATTTAGACAATTAACAAGCATCCACTAAGCCTGACACATTCTGATTAAAATCTTCAAACTCAGTTGCTATTGTTACATGCATACCTTCTCCTTTTGAAGGGTGCGAAGATGTGTTTGGCATTCAGTAATCCTTCTTAGCGACAAGTCTTCTTCTTCCAGAGATAAAGAATTTATCAGAGAATTACTGAGATGATCATAGCCAGAAATCTCTCCGCTGATCTTCTCAATTTGTGCCTTTATGTCAGCAAATTGTTTCATTCGTTCTTCTTTCTTGGTTCTCAGGTCCTCTACCAAGGGTGCAATGGAGGCAAGCTTTTCTTTCAATGACGTTGATCGCTTCTCTGTCTGAATCTGCAAATTGTTATGATTAGGATCAAGTGAGCACAAGATATGGATTTGACCTCACATAGTGAAATTGGTTGCATACTTTATACTTTGCTCAGAGTAAAAACTCTGCAGGGCAGCAGAGAGGTAAAAAGAAAGATACAGACAACAAATAATGATAACCCAAAAGATAAATGGATCCAGAACAAAAGTTTCCATTAATTATCAAGGTAAAATTTATGTTGCCAATCATTACAAAGGTAAAATTAGTGTCAGCCATAATTTCTACCAAAACAGTTCAGTTTATTCGAGTATTAATTATCATTAGAGACCATGCAAGGAGACACAAATGCCACAAAAATAGTAGTTAACAGAGAATTGCAGCAAAGGCCTTCCACTTTTCTCAACCTTTCTCGATTTTGGGTACAAAATTCTTTGGAGGACTATGCAAAACTTATTAAATTACTAAGCAAACATATATCTCGATTGAATCTCTCCAGCCATTTTGAACTTAAAATTCTCCAAAAGATGGCACAGAACACTTGTTGGATAATCACTGAGGGCAAATGGCTTCACAGAGTTAGCGAATGAATCTCTGTACATGAGATTCTAACAGAAGAATCAAAGAAAACACCATACATATACAAAACCAAAAGGACCAAAAATAGAATATACAACAAAAGGAGTGAGAAGATGACAATAAAACAAACATGAATCTTTGATAATTTAGAGGCAGGAAATTCACTTTACCGGTGAGTGGATATTAAGTTCCCCAAGAGCAGCCATGAGAGTTGCAAGCTCAGCTTCCTTTGCTGCAACAGCCTGATGAAGACGTGCCTTGGCATTGGCAGCTTCCTCAACCTTTCTTCGATAAACTTCTAAGCATTCTCTCTCCAACTCCATTAGTATGCGGTCTTTTTCTGCTTCACTCTCCCCAATATCACTCCATATTTGCTGCTCTCATTACAATAGATAAATAAAGGCATTAAAACATGAGTTATATTAAATACTCTTTTGCAATAAAATGGCTTACAATCAAATGATATAACAGCAAAATTACATTTTATTTAATAAACAAAAAGTAGAGAATACTACATGAAAATCTGAACAGACCACACTCATTTTTCCGGAACCATTAAACCACAAATCACTAATTAAATTGAAGTGGAATTATTTTCACCCGAGTGGAGAATGACTATTATAAGAAAAATGGTAACTGAAACTTTATTAAACATTTTGGGAGAAACCATTCACAAAATCAAACTACCATTTATGCACTAATCTTCTGTAAGGCCCACCAAAAAACAACAGAACTCATGAACATAATGATGGTTAAACAATTAAACAGTTTGCTAATTCAACCACCCAAGGAGCAAGGACTATCACCAACAAAGCCTAAAACAGATAACAGAACACGTGTACCAACAAAGAACAAAGCCACATAGGTACGCCTGGAGTAAAACAGAATTTTATAAAAAAAATTCAAGAAAATTATAGTAACCCAACTATACAAATAAGAAATAACCACAAAAATTAGAAACAAAGAAAAAAGTTTGAGCAAAAAGTTTAAAACTCGGGTAAACGTAATACTACAGATCACTTCTGAAAGAGCCTTTAATTTAACAACCTAAAAGAAATCCTAATTCATTTCACAGGTAGGCTTACTTGGGCTAGACCCATAATGATATGACGATAAATGTAAAACAATCAATGCTTTTGCCTTTTTGACATACATACCGCAAAAAAAAAAAAATAATAATAATAATAATAATAATAAACTGTCTCAAAAAACACATCATTATATCAAAAAGAAAAAATTCAAAAGAAAGAAGAAGAAGAAACCCAAAGAAAAGAAGTAAAGAGAAAACAGGAAAGAGGAAAGACCTGAAGCTCTCTGAGTAAAGCATTGCAACTAGTGCTTGTACGGACACTGTAATTAGGACTCCCAATCGCCAGCATTTTTTCTACTTGATCTCTTTCTCTCTTGGAATTCAAGAAACGAGTTAAAGTTTCTTCTTTTCTCAGGTTGGTGGGTTTGGTTACTTCTCGGAAACACAAAAGGAGGAAGCAACAAAGAAAGACTAGAATTAGAATGTGAGAGATAAAGAAAGAAAGCAAGTGGCTTTGTTGTTCTTGTCGTTCATAAAAGTCAAAAAGAATCCAAGAAACCAAACTCAAAGGGGCAGTTACTTGAAACAACCTTAAGCTTAAGCTTCAGCTTTGCTTCCCCAGATCTGAACTTTCCGAGTGAAAACGAAAATAAAAATAATAATAACACAAAAGAAAAGAAATTGTACACTGGCAACAGAGAAACCAAAAGATAATGATTGCCAGTTAATAAAAGGGTTTAAGCTAAAAAGCCCAACATACAAAGAGATTAGTAAAAAAAAATTGTTTTTTTTTTTTTTTTTTTTTTTTTTTTAAAACAATGGTCTTTCCTTTTTTTTTCTTTTTTTTTTTATCTTATTAGGGTTTGTGTTGTGCTTGTGGGTGATGTGTGGTGGGGTTAAACTAAAATGCGCCAATTGTAGCAGGTAGAAGAAATAGAAATATAAGGAAAGAAGATGAAGCTTAAACAATAAAACAAGCAAATGAGCTGCGCATTTTAGCCCAAAATCATTCCCACTTTTTTTTTTCCTTCTACTTTCTCTTTCTTTCTTCTTCGGAAGTGAGTCTAGTGATTGAGTGAGTTCACAAACTCAGTTCTAAACAAATAAAAAAAAAATACAGTGAACTCTCAAGTGTCAACTGGCTTATAAATTTTATCATAACAACATGGTGTCTCATTTTCATTCTCTTTACGAGAGCGTGCGATTCACGGACCAATCATAACAGAAGTGCAATTCTACGACAAGCAGCGAGCGTCATGCGAAGAGAAGAATATCATACGTTACTCTCTTTCCACTGACTCTAATAGCTGTTTTGATGTTGAAGTTTTGATAAATGGGGTGATAATTTTTTTTTTATTTCCGACAAATAATTGATTTTTTTTTATTTTCATTTTTTTTGTTTTTATCGTATTATCTATTCTACTGTGTATAACTGTAACCCGGTTGGTACATGCAATTGCAGACACAATCGACACGTATTTTTTAAAATTATTTGAGGGTTTCTATTTGACTCAATCATTGACTCCCTGGGAGTCTCTTTCCTTACGTTTTTTCTCTGAAAACAACTAAGGATGAGAGAAAGTATAGAGTCGTCATGACTTTCATTAGTCACTCCTGAGAGTGAGTGGTTTTTTTAGTTTCCTCTTTCGTTTGTTTTTTCAAGTTCCTTGATAGCAGCCTTTATTGATTTTCAGCATTAAAGTCTCCTTTTGTTTTGTTTGGTTGGTTGGAGTAGTTGTAGCGACTGGAAAACAAGCAATTTCAGTCTTTTTTGTGTGCGTTTTTTCAAAAATCAGATGGATGCAGAGGATTTAATCAAAAGATGTAGAGCGATAAAGTTAAGTGACGAGGAAGAAGGGAGATTTTCTTTCAAGAGGAGTATGAAAGCAAAGGGGGAGAAGATCGTGGCAGGTTGTCTGATTGGTAAAGTTCTTCATACGAGGGAAGTGAGTATAGAAGGTTTGAAGTTAGCAATGAGCAGGGTGTGGAAAATCTCTCGTGAGGTAAAAATTGAGAAGCTTGGCGATAATGTTTTCATGTTCAAATTCGGATCTGAGGTGGATAAACGAAGCATACTGGTGGGTGGTCCGTGGCATTTCGATAGAGCTCTTATTGTGCTTGTTGAACCGGTTGGAATAGGAGACATCAAGAAGCAAAGCTTCAGTCAAGTTTCTTTCTGGGTACAAATACATGACGTGCCTATTATGTGTATGTCCAAGGAGATGGCAACACAATTGGGGGCAGTGATTGGCAAGGTAGAAGAAGTAGACACAGATGATGCAGGGGAATGCTTAGGCCCATTTTTAAGATTGAGAATCTCGGTGGATATATCAAAGCCTTTGAAGAAGATAATTGAGTTAGAACAAGAGGAAGAAGATGCAGAGGATATCCCCATGAGGGTAATGTATGAGCGGCTGCCTGATTTTTGCTTTTGCTGTGGGAGGATTGGCCATCAATATAGGGAATGTGCCCACTACATATCTCAATCAAAAGATGAACTAGCATATGGCCCATGGCTCAGAGCAATCACCATAACGGAAAAATTAAGACAAAACAGGAGAAAGGATAGATGGGATACGGATTCAGGCGGGTTCCAAAAAAGGTTTTCAACTCCCACAAAAACAGACTTAGGGCGAAATGGAGAACCAGAAGGGCAGAGAAAACCAGCAGAATCGGGTCAAAGAGAAGAACCAGACGGGGCCCAAGTAAACCCGGGTTTGGATAACTTGGATATTGCAAAGAATGGAGACCATATGGCTATAGAAGGACATTTAATGCATGATGCTACAAAGCAAGGTGGGCTAGGAGCTAGCTGTAAGGAAAAAATGGATGCAGCTGACAAGGGCACAGTGCATCGGGAAAGAGATATGAGATCAGAATGTATGGGCGGGAAAGAAAAAGAGAGGGAAGCGGGAAATCAAAACAAAAATTTGGAAAATGGACAGCTCTCCAGCCTGGAAAAAGCGGGAAAATTTGTGCGGGTTATTGATGATAGTAAAGGGGCTTTAGTAACTATAGTTGAAATTCAAAAAACAACTGAGGTGACATCACAAATGGAGTCGAAAATTGAGAATGCAGACAATGGGCCGAGAGAAGACAGAATAAAGCCCAAAAAAAGAAAATGGAAACTCCAAGCCCGAAGTGTGGAAGACATCGTGGGGGCAAAAGAGGGGATGCCCAACTCCAAAAGGCTTGCTAGTTCGATGGATTGGGAGAGCCCGCGATCAAAAAAGAACAAAACTAGCAGCTCACAAACTGAAAAACGTCCATCTCACTATCAGAAGGTTCCTGTAATAGGAACGAAGTTGAATTTTGAAAATGAAGAAAGTGCAGGTTGGGCGAAGGATCAAAATGAGAAGAAAGAGACATCGGCGGAGGCTGGGAGTCAGCCCCGCCGACAACCATGAAACTCATCAGTTGGAACGTTCGAGGGCTGGGCAAAGCTCGAACGTTCCGTGAAACCCAGCAAATGGTGCAGGAGCATAGGCCTCAAATTTTGTTTCTTTGCGAAACAAAAATGATGCCTAAGCAAATGCAAAATACAGCAAGAAGATTACAGTTCCAAAATTGCTTTGAAGTCAGTCGGAAAGGTTTGGGAGGTGGGTTGGTTATGATGTGGACTTCGGAGGTAACGTTAGAGGTAAAATCCTTCAGCAACCACCACGTGGATGCTGTTGTTCATAGTGAGAATGGAAGCTATTGGAGATGCACTGGGATTTATGGGCACCCAGAATCAGATCAAAAAAGGCACACCTGGGAGTTGTTGAGAAGGTTGGCTGCTTTAACATCGCTACCTTGGTTATGTTTTGGTGATTTTAATGAAGTGCTGAATTTAAATGAGAAGCTTGGTGGGAAAGAAAAAAGTGTGAGTAGGGTTAATGATTTCAGGGAAACAATTAGAGATTGTACGTTACGGGATTTGGGTTACTCTGGTTACCCCTTCACGTGGTCAAATAAAAGGGCTGGTTCCCATATCATTGAGGAGAGATTGGATCGGTTTTTGTGTGATAGTAGCTGGGGAAACTACTTCCAGGAGAAAGCAGCTGTGCATCTTGTCTCTTGGAGTTCTGATCACACTCCAATTTTGATGGAGGTCTTGGAAAAGGGTAAGGGTAAACGGTATATGAGGAGAACTTTTCATAGAGTCCATTACGAAGATATGTGGAGTCCGTACGAAAAATGTAGGGAGATAGTAAAGCATGAATGGAAGGATGGGAGTTGCTGGACCAAGAATAACCCGGTTGAGTTGTTCAGGAGAAAGTCAAAAGACTCCTTGGCTGATTTAAAAATTTGGAGCAAGCAAGAGTTTAATGGAAGAGATAAGAAGCTGAAGCAGCTCAAAAATAAGCTAAAAGAGATGAAAAATCAGTTTAGCCACTTTGATAATAGGGAGGAGATGCAAAGGATTGAAAATCAGATTGACAATATTTTGATAGATGAAGAAATTTTTTGGAAGCAAAGATCAAGGGCAGATTGGTTAAAAGAGGGAGACAGAAATACGAAGTTTTTTCACGCAAAAGCTTCAGCTCGGAAGAAAAAAAATCGGATCAGTGGGCTGGAAGATGAAAATGGCAAGTGGATTGAAGAAGATGACAAAGTGGAGCAGCTGATTTGTGACTACTTTACCCATATTTTTACCACGACAAACCCTTCACAGAGCCAACTACATGCAGCCCTTGAAACTGTTCCAGCAAAGCTCACAGAGGATATGAGAAAGTTTATGGATCAACCGTTCACAACTGAGGAAGTAGAAGGAGCTCTTGCTCAAATGTGCCCTACAAAAGCACCAGGTCCAGACGGGCTCCCTGCAGCCTTTTTTCAGAAACATTGGAGCTCAGTTAAAGAGGGAGTCTTCAAAACATGCTTACACATTCTAAACGAGGGAGGTAACCTAGCACCCTTAAATCATACTTTTATTGCTTTAATCCCAAAAACCCAAAAGCCTAGGAAAGTGTCGGAATTCCGGCCAATTAGTCTTTGCAATGTCATTTATAGAATTGTTTCTAAGACAATGGCTAATAGGCTTAAGCAAATTTTAGATGACATTATTTCCCCAATGCAAAGTGCTTTTGTCCCTAGTAGACTTATCACCGATAATGTTATCATTGCATATGAGTGCCTAAACAAAATCAGGCAGAGTAAGGGAAATAGGGAAGGTCTGGTAGCTTTAAAGCTAGATATAAGCAAAGCTTATGATCGCATTGAGTGGGTTTTTGTTAAGGGTGTAATGCAAAAGCTGGGTTTCCCTAAAAAATGGATAAATTTAGTAATGAACTGTATTTCTACAGCAAGTTTTTCTGTGCTGATAAATGGAGTGGCAAAAGGGCTAATTCATCCCCAACGAGGGCTAAGACAAGGCTGCCCCCTCTCACCATACCTTTTTATCATGTGTGCTGAAGTTTTTTCTAATATGTTGGTGCATGCAGAACATCAAAACCTTGTCCATGGTCTGAGATTCAGCAAAAACATTTCAGTCACCCACCTTCTTTTTGCAGACGACAGTCTGATTTTCTCAAGAGCCTCTAGCTTTGATTGCAAAAATTTGAAGAGGCTTTTTGATTGCTACACTGCAGCCTCTGGACAAGTTTTTAATTATGAGAAATCTTCTATGTTCTTCAGCTCTAATACAAGCAGCAGCCATATGGAGGAAATCAAAGGAATTTTTGCTTTAAATGTGGTCTCAAAACATGAAAAATATCTTGGTTTACCTTCTATGGTGGGGAGGAAAAAGACTAGCTTTTTTAATGATATAAAGCTGAGACTTTTGACCAAGTTATCTAGTTGGGAAAGCAAATTTTTTTCCAGTGGGGGTAAAGAAGTGTTGATTAAAGCTGTTGCTCAGGCTGTGCCAGCCTATGCAATGAGTGTTTTTAAGATCCCTCATAGCTTTTGTGATGACATTGAGAAGGCTATTGCTCGTTTCTGGTGGGGTTCCTCTGAAACAAAAAGAAGCATTCACTGGATAAGGTGGGAACGGTTGTGCCACGCCAAGATAAGGGGGGGATTGGGTTTTAGAGATTTCTCTAGTTTTAACCAAGCCTTAATTGCTAAGCAGGGGTGGAGAATTCTGCAGCACCCTGACTCTTTAATGGCAAAGATTTTGAAAGCCAAATATTTTAAGCATTCTGGTTTTATGGATGCGAAATTGGGTTCACACCCCTCTTTTGTTTGGAGAAGTATATTATGGGGTAGGCAGGTGCTCCATAAAGGCCTAAGATGGAGAATCGGCAATGGTAGTCAGGTTTTAATCTCCAGTAGCAATTGGATAAAAAACCATCAGCTTCCCAGTTTGGTTCCAAATCCAGATCTACCTCCTGAAACTGTAGTTGCTGACCTTATTGATGAAAGTCACCAATGGAAGGAAGATATGGTTTTCCAGCACTTTCCAATGGATATTGCAAAGAGGATCACAAGAACCCCTCTCCCAAAAACTCCCCAGCAGGATCTTCTCATTTGGAAATATGATAAGCACGGAATTTACTCGGTGAAGAGTGGGTATCAATTGGCTGTTAAGCAAAAATTCCAAAATTATCCAAGTTGCTCAGATGTTACCAAGTCAAGGTGGGAGGTGATATGGGCTACGGATCTTCCAGAAAAAGTCAAGATTTTTATTTGGAGGGCTGCTCAAAATCTTCTCCCTACAGTTGGAAATCTATGGAGGAGGAGGGTGGTGAAGGATTATTTTTGCCAAAGATGTAATTGCAGAGGAGAGGATGTCTTCCATGCTTTATTAGAGTGCAGGGCAGCAAAAAGGGTTTGGAAGTTGACTGAATTTTATAAGGATGTAAAGCAATTAGCTCGGCAAGACATGTTGAGTGTGCTGCAGGATTTAACTGTGAAGAGAAAAAAGAATGAGCTGGAGCTTGTTGTTGCGGTGTGCTGGGCCATCTGGTACTCTAGGAATCGTTTGGTGTTTGAAGGAAAGGATGAAGATCCAAAAAATTCAGTGGCCAGAGCAATTGCTATGGTGGAATCATACAGGCGAATAAAAGTTCCAAATGAACAAAATTCTCCAGGCCATAGCAGAATCAGTCAACTAGAATGGGCAAATCCTCCAAAGGGGTGTTATAAAGTCAACGTTGATGCTGCAATCAATGTTTCAAACCAAAAGGCAGGGTTGGGGGTAGTCATTAGAAACTCTGTGGGTAAGGTTGTTGCTGCAGCAGTCCAAGGAACTCCATATAGGGGAGATGTGGCGTGTATGGAGGCTGAAGCTGTTCTGTTTGGTATTCAGAGTGCCCAACAAGCAGCTGTTTTCCCAATAATTATTGAGTCCGATTCAAAGGAAGTGGTGGACCTATCTTTAAAGAAAAAGATCAGCAAGACTGAAATTGAGTGGAAAATTGCAGAAATCCAAGCAAATCTGGAAAATCAGAATGTGTCCTCACTGTCATATGTCCCTAGAAGCTGTAACTCTATTGCTCATTCTATTGCAAAGATAGCTCTAGGTTTTGAAAGTCAAGTCTTTTGGCTGGAAAACTTTCCAGAACATATCAGATGTACTCTTGCTAAGTTCATCAATTGAAAAGCTTTACTTTTCTCATCAAAAAAAAAAAAAAAAAATCATTGACTCCCTTTATCTTATACGAGAAATCAATTTTCAAATTTATCTTGTTTCTATTCAAGTTTTATTTTCCAAAAATTTCGTCTGTAGTTTTTAATTATTTTTAAGGGAAATAGACCGGATGAAGTTCGAGGTGATTCTCTCAATGCACATATAATTAAGACATAAATATTAGTGGAATACAATCTAATTCTAGTTTGAAATTCAATTTTCTACAGCAAAGCTCAATTTAATTTCGAGAATGAAGAACGTGACTGCTATAGTTATTAGCGTCACATAGTATCGTGAGTTGTGTGGCTAATGTGTATGTGACATTATTATTATTTACAAGAAGAATAATAAATAAAGGTAGGCTTTGACGTTCTTTCCCAATAATATATAAAGCGTGCGAAACTTTAGCAAATTAAATTTATTTTAAAAAAAGGGTAAAAAGCTAAGATACCAACTTAAGCTTCACTGTTAACCGACATGTAAATAATGTGATGTGATTATTATAAGAAAAGGTTTGTGCAACAACTAGATTTTTAATGATTGATTAAAGCGAAATATTGTAACTTATGGTAAAAATCTTTACACCTTCGTTTGAGAAAGATAAAAGACTTCATTTGCATGGCTAGAGGTGGCGAGACCTTCATCTTCAAGAATCAAGACCATCATCAGTCATTCGTCATGGTTCGTTCTTGCTTTTCCACTTTGATTCTTGCCAAATTAGCTTAAGTGGTGCGTTTTCTTTTAATTAAAAACAATCACCCACAAAAATCAACGAGAGAGAGAGAGAGAGAGAGAGCAATTAATTAAGTGTTTATCTTTGTGGAAAAGCAAAGAATCGCCCACAAACACTTAATTGGAGGGTAGTTTGATTCGTTCTTGCTTTAATTAAGTGTTTGTGTAGAAACCGGTGTGTATGTATAGCGGAATTAAACTATCCTGCAAATGAATGAACAGTTCTTTAATTGTTACTGAAAATTTGGAGGGAAATAATAGCTTGTTTCTTAACTCATCTCCACCTTTTCCATGACATCAAATTTTTTTAACACATGGTAGTAGTACCTGCCATGCCGAAAATCAGCAACAAAGGGAAACAAAATCTTCAATTTATGACAATAAATAAATAAATGTTTTATTATCAAGGGATAAGACTCTTTATTGTTTTGCTTCGCGTAGAATATAGAATTTTCTTTTTCCTTTTTATGTAATAGATAATGGATTTTGATCCAACACGCAACATCGCACACATTATGGTGCGCAACGTCGCGCATAGCAAGTTATGATTAGAGTCTGTGCTGCGAGTCCTATAACCTCTAATCATGGCTTGTTGTGTACAATGTCGCACAACCTAATAATGTATTGGGAGATCAAAGTAGGGGATTTCATTCTTTTTTCTAGCTCCTATTTCAATTGAGAAGTATGCCCATGATAGTTGATGGCAAGGTTGAAACTGAAATTAATTTCTATTCATTACAGATAATTTTAAGTTTGTCTTTTAAATTATGAGAGAATAGAGCTGTAAATTAATATATTGTGTCATGTGGTGATTAACTCTTGCCTCTTGTCAAGATCAGACCAGCAATAACCATTAATCTTGTACTAAGGCCAGTTCACGTGTTGGACCTTTAGACTATCATGTTACCACCACTAATATGTAGTAGGCAAGTTCACAGTTGACCCTTTAGACAATCATTCCTAAAGCTCAGTTACAATTTATCAAATTCTCTACTTGTGACTATACATTCTCGATCGTTGTAGAATATTTTCTTTTAACTCTGCCCGTCGTGTGTATGTTAATCTTTTTAATTAATCTTGTAACGTGTTAAAGGTAATGTAGACTCACTTGTAAATAAGTTTGACTCTAATATCATATAAAATTCTACGAATGTAATTTATGTTCAGTAATTGAGGATTGTCTCTAATTTATATACATAGTTCAAGATAATTCTCATCCGATGTGAGATATCTTTTCTATCAGAGCTCATATTTGTCCTAACACAAGCAATTTTACATCTCGAGATATCCCTAGGCTTTTAGAATTAAATATATAATCTCAGTTTTTCCTCAATCTTAGTTGAAGTACTTAATTACTTTTCAATTTTGGAACTATTTTATAGCTTTTATCTGTCTTGATGAATCAAGAGTTCCCGAAAATTGTTTTTCCTATTTTTCATTTCATAAATTGTTGCTAACTTTTCTAACTTTTTTACCTGTTAATTTAGCTTAATTGATCATTTCTTAATCTCGCTTAATTTTGCACCTAATATTGGTTTAGCTTTGCAAATCTTGAGATCAGCACGATACCTACTGGTTTAATCCAGACCCAAATAATAAGATATGTCATTTTCTTAAAAATGGACGTGATAATTAATTATATCTGAAGATTAATTATCAATGTGTCACCAATAAATCGAGTTGCCAATCATGAGGTCGCCTCTCTCAGTATTTTTTTGTCTTTTAAAATAGTTACATGCCGAAGAACACTTAGGATGTCATTAGTTGGCTGTAGAAAAATATCAAGAAGATAGCTTAATTGTTGAAGCAATGTTAGCCATCTCAATATCTATTCATCTAACTCGTAATTTGAGAGTAATACATAACATTGAAATTTAAGGTGGGACTTAAACATTAGGATTCCTAATATTACTGAAATTTTTATTGTTCATTGAACCAATTTCCTTTTTTTTTGGGTTAAAATTTTGATTTAATTTTTGTTGATTCTAAGATAAATAAGTATCATTTCCTAACAATAACCATAGGAGGAAACAAAAAGATGCATATGTGTATTTTTCTTGTCGATACTGTTGAAATCTAATTCTATTCAGCTGTACAGGTGTTATTGATGATTGAAATTAGTTCATAATTAAGGAAATAAAGATTAAAAGTCACCCTATGGAATTGTTACTAAAACGAGAGAATAACATCTAACATTGAATGAAAATGAATCTTAGATTAAAAATATAAGGTTCGGGTAATTTTTAACTCTTGAACTAATTTTTTAGTATGAGTTAAAACTCTTAAACTTCTATAAATATGTTTGAATTAAATATAAATTTAAACATCCCTCAACTCTACCACCAATACTATAAAACCAAACAATTCCCTAGTTTTTTTTTTAATAACTAACTAAAATAACAATAATAGTTTTACAAAGATACAATATAATTAAAATATAAATTCTTGTAAATAAACTCGGATTTTATATCTCTTTTGTAAACAATGGGAAAGAAAAAAAGAAAAAAAAAAGTTACATATGCAGGCAGCAACGATACAATATTGTATTATTTGTATCTTGTTCTCCTAAAAAAAATAAAAAAATAAAAAACGATACAATATTGTACGGGAAATAAAAATAAATAAATGAGTGTATAAGCGTATGGAGGCCGCCCTGCAGTTTTAGAGCTCCATTATCTTATCACTTGCTAACAACGATGTGATATTTCATCTACTTTTTTTGTTTTCCTCTACTTTTTATATAATATAATCATTTTTAATTATCTTTTTCCCCGAAAAATCCGCTTTTTTATTCATCACTAGCGACGCTGAGATAGTCAGATGCATGTATTACCAAAATTTCCACTTTCTTTTCTTGTAGAAAAAGACTTGGGAGCGGAGGGGAAGGGTGGGGGAGGGACTGATATCCTCCCATTCATTTATGATATTTTGTATGTCTGTCTCCTTTTTGTTTCCGTTAGAATTATTTTGTTGGAGGGGAAGAAATGAGGATCCTTGAATAATAACAAAAAATCTCTAAGGTCTTAATACTCAAATAATTGGTACGTTTTTTGTTTTTAATTTAATATAATCATATTAACTTAAAAATATATAAAATAAAATGATAATGATCATAAATGGATCATAGTTCATTTTACTCAATCATTATGAATAGGTCTTATTTCATTCTACTGCATCAAACTTTTTGTAAATATAATATTCAAATAATACTTTTCCAAACAAAATTCAATTAATATAATTTTTATACAATATTGACGTGAGTGTTATCCATTAACAATGATACTTCTTGGCCACTAACTATGGTACAACAAACATTGCAAGTCGAGCTGCTAGCTGACGACTTGATGAAATGAGCTACTCGGCCACCGATGATGCGACGAGCTACTAAGCTATGATGAAATAAGGTGCAACATGCTACTAGGCTATGATGAAATATTTGTACCAACAATATAAATTAATGTAATTTAGACTTAACCGCATCCCAAAGTCCACAACCCTATAAGTCCACAATCTACAAATTAAACCCTCAATTACTCTCTCACAGTCTCACTTATTTTTTTTTTTTTCCTAATTATTCATACTGCAGCTAGCACCTAGCTAGTCTTTGATATTTGTTATTGCACTAATATTTAATATTTTAAAATTTAAAATTTATTATTTATTCACTAGTAATTCTAGAAAAATAAATAAAAATTAAAATGGGGGAAATGGGAGGGAATAAAGATTTCATTTTATCTCTGTCTCTTTCCCAAATAAGAAATTAATTAAAAAAAATTATCTTCATCTTTTTTCCGAATAAGAAATTAGATATAATATTGTTCATATACCCTCCCCAATGGGAAAAGTCCCCTAAGACCCCCATGTGGGGATTTCTACAATCGCAAGAAAGGAAGAGAGAGAGATTAACCTAGGGATGGCAATGGGCACCGCCTGCTGCGGGTTTACCATTACTAAACCCGCACCCGTAAAAAATTTAAATTACCAAACTTGCCCGCAACCCGCAGTGGTTTTTTTTTTTTTTTTTATAGAAAAACCTGCCCACTTCGGGTTTTAACAATTACCAACCCACCCGCAACTCGTAGCGGATTTTTTGCGGGTTTTCTAATTGAAAATAAGGAATATAAAAATATATACTTTTAATAATACATAAAAACTTAAGTTATATAATTCAAACTATAAATATATATATCAATAGCCTAAAAAATTCGCAAACAATACTCAATTCTAAATTTTATTAATGTAAATAAGAAATTAAAATTTCAACATATAAAAAATACACAAAATATATTAGTCTAACATAAGATATTTTTGTTGTAGGCAAATTATCATCACTAATATCAATGTCTTGCTTCATCTTTTAATCAATATACAAGTATTATCAATAATATTAACAAGTAAATTTTATACAATTATTGTTAAGGCAAAACAAAAAAAAATCAAATAAAGTAAAATTATTCAAAGCTTATTGTATATATGTTGTAGTGAGATAAGTTGGGTTTAGGAATTAGAACTTTTAACTTAGATTATATGTATGATTAATTTCTTTTAATGTAGTTTTTATGATTAAAATAAAAAATATAAATAATTAAATAAAGAATGCGGGTTGATGGATACCCGTGCAGGTACCTAGCGAATTTTTTCTCAATACCAAACACACCTGTAACCTGCAGTCGATTTAAGTTTGAAATATCAAACTCAACCAAAACTTGCAAAATTATTCGCAGCGGGTGGGTTTTTGCTGGTGGGTTTGGGCGGGTTGACGGGTATTTTTGACATCCCTAGATTAACCAAAAAGTTTACTATCAATAAATTGTAAGTAGGATTTGTTTGGTGTTAAAGTGTTACAATTTTTAAACCATAATTACTGGAAGAAAAATCCATAACTATGATGTAAAAGTATATTATATAAAGTAAATTCAGTTTAAAAGTTACAACACAGCAATGCCAAAAATACTCTTAAAATTTGAAACCATCAGTATATGTTTATTAGGGATAATATTTTTAAGAAAGTAATACCACACATACATAATTAGAAATTTAAAATATAATACATAATTTGTATCCCAAATGATTTGATTGTATGGAAACATAACATTACTCTTGACATAATTAATTTGTATGTACACATATCCTTGCATTGAGTTTAAGTTTCTTCATGAACATTCCTAAAGATATGCTTTATTTCATATATATATATATATATATATATAAATGGTTTAGTTGGGAAACACTGAATAACAAGTGATTTAATTAGATATTTGAACTGCAATCGGAGCATAAATAAATTAACATGTTCACATACCATATCCAACACGCTATTATCGAATGACATGTGATCTACCAGCATTAATACCATCAATTGTCGCAATAATATGCATGCTTATCATTATTGTTGGACCGGATCATAATGTGTATCTTCATAATAAAAGCTATAAATCATAATCAATAAGTCTACAAATTTATTATAAAAATGCATTGCTGCATTAGCCACGATCGTACGTATTTTTGCCAAGAAATTAAAGTAGCTAATAAGATATAAGCAAAAGACAAAGGAACTATAGCTGGCCATTGAAGGAAAATGTAGAGAGATGGACCCTCAAGTGATTTCAGTATCAATCATAACAAATCATACAAAGAAAGATGCTGTTTTTTATTAGATTATTTTATCACTAGGAATCTCTTTAAATGTCCCTACTTGTTATTATTATTATTTTTTGGCAACCACTTAACAATGAGTCATCAAATGCAATTTTAACGTAAAAGAGAAAGAAAAAGCAGAATTTGGGTGACCAATAATTTAATAATTCAACTTACATATATATCGACAACAATATCGCAAGAGATTGTTATTATCACCAAAATGAAAAAAGGAAAAGAAAAGAAAAGAAAATTAGCGTTGCTTTCTTCACTATTGATCGGGAGTCAACGTTCTTACTATTTGATTCAATAATCAAGGGAATGAAACCTATTTGTGTAATACTATGTGCACCCAAATTGATAGCTTCAGCTTCGGAATGTGTTCCTAAGCGCACCCTTTATATGAAAATATATATTTATATATAGAGTAATGATAAAGCCATAAATTCTTGTACAAACTTATTTTGTACAGACTTATGTGGCATGATAAGATTGGTTGAATTAAATATCACTTGGCCTACATGATTTGTTTTTATTATTTTATATTTTCATTCAACCAATGAATTAGTGTCACGTCAGTTTGTACAAAATAAGTTTATACAATAGTTTGTTGTTGTATCATTACCAATAAAGTGTTGGCTCCACTGGCAATGGAGTCCCCTTAAGTGGCTTGATTGGGTTTGCTCCCCAGTTCAAGTCGCAGGGAAGTCGTCTTTGTTGGGAGAACCTGTGCCTCCCGGTTCGAGCTGGGACTTCTAGTCTGGGTTGTGGTACGGGCTTAAAGGTGTCTCCCACAGTTGGGGCCCTCCCCATGATACCTCGTGATTAATATCAAAAAAAAAAATCATTACTCTTATATATATAGTCACACACCCAAATCAAATTACGTGAGTACTAATTTAATTACAATAACATAATTTCCTGTTCCCGTATCAAAATAATTGCGCAATATGCCAATAAATGCATTTCTTGGCTTTTCACAATTGTGGAGTATTCGCCAATCATTAATGGAGTTAAGCGAAAAAGAGAAAGTACGCTGTCTCCAATTCTCCATGGCCAACTCGGCATTATTGATTCTAAGGAATACTGTTGAAGATTGAAGAACAATCTTTCCTTTGTTTGGGATTTTCTTCTCTTTCTTTTTGTAATACAATTATTACTAACAGCTAAGGCTTCACTAAACATCTAATTAATAATAATGCAATGGTATATTAGTGGATGATTGAATTCATACCCATGAATCATTTCCCAAGGACAAGTTTGGAACCTATTCCTTGCACTTTCACTTACCGGAACTTTTGGTTTTCATCACCAAACTAAAGGATTATTGCCGCTTGAATATGAGAGATAATGGCATTAAACTAAGCAAATTTTAATGCGAAAAAAGAAAACCAAGTGTACTTATTCAACATTTCAACCGTATTCAACTCTTACCTACTCAACAACTAATTACCTATATGAATGAGAATACTTTATCGGGGGGAAAAAAAGAAAGAAAGAAAGAAAGAAAGAAAGAAAGAGAGAAAGTTACGAACCTTTACCATCAACGGAAAAGCAGGAGGGTTGTTGGATTTTTTAAGAGCAGTACATCTTTTTCTGTGGGGTTGGCTATTTATAGAACTGGAATTATTAGCCGACACAATTAAGAGAAATGTGACCTTTCAAATTTCAATGGCCTTTATTAAAGGACTTAATTATCTATCATTGTCCTCCCAGACGGGGTCCAATAATTTTTAAGTGATTTTTATTAACTGATAACTTAAGTTTCAATTTTAAAAGATATATAAATAAAAAAAATCAATTTAAACTTTATTTTTCATTAAAATTCTTTGTATTTTTTATTATAAAATAATAACTACAGTTTTTTCAAAATTTAATGGAGACTTAAAAGTTATAATCATTAGTTGCAGTATTTTTGGCATCGCGTTAGTTATTTATTTCAAGGAAAAGAATGAGATTAAGATACTTTTTGTGTTTCCCCTTCAAATGGAATAAAGCTACCATGTGATGGACCATACATCTTAAGAGCATCCAAGATTGTATATCTCTAATTAATCATCTTCTAAATTAAGGGCTTGATTTGCCATATTTAACTTGTTAGATTAACCTCTTTGGAATCTAAAATAATTGGCAATCATTGAGTCACGAAACAATCTCACCACCTGGGATGCTTCTTTTGGTTTTCCATTATTATTTTTTCTTATAATTAATAAATTCTATATTATTATTATTATTATTTTATATAAATCTAACTCAAACCACGAATGATTAACGCCCAAATAAACAATATTAAGAGGGGGAGAGTAAGAATAAACGCTTTTGTATATGCACAGATTAACTATGATTCTTCAATCCTCATTGTAATTAACATGTCTAAATTCTAGCGACTCTGAATATGTAAATGTAAAATTATCAAGAATATAGTTATCTTCCGAAAGGAAATCAATCAACCGGTCGTGTGGGTAGAGTCCACGTGTAAGGAGTCATCGGATCACATGCCAAATGAAAGTAATTTCTGTGACTAAAAACAAAAGGGACCAGCAGTCCATCAACTTTGATGGAGTTGAGAAACACCCAGAATTTGATTTATCTTGGCTCAAATACAAGTTTAAGAATCTCCTGCACCAATTCTACGATATTCTCTTCTTTGCATGAAGTTACAAACCCAACTGCGTGCAAAAACAAAAACACTTTCATTTAGTACGTACTTAGATCTTTGTCTGTCCGGGACATAATGCTTTTACCTTATGACCCGGAAAAAATAATAATAATAATAATATAATAAAAGCTGACATATATTAATTTTGCTAGCCAACACCTGGCCAAATAAACTATTCGTGTCTGTGGGTTTGACTACTACATACAAGCTGACATATCTGTAGCAAGGGATGGAGCCAGTAATTTTGTCGAATAGGGGAAATAAATAAATAAATAAAACTGAGAGAAAGTGATAGAAGCCTGAACATTGCTCATTTAGTTTCATTTTTTTTTTTTTACCAAATCCTTCTGCAATCATGTACCTCCAACTAAGCCTGTTGCTGTGCATTCTCGCTATTTGTACAATGAAATTGAAGAGGTTCAAGAAAGAGATAAAATGAACGAATGCTTGGTGAAGGGCATGAGAACAAAAGTTTAAAGTAGAATCTCAGAAGAAAAGGAAGTAGAAGAATGATTCACGCAAGTACAAACATTATGATGACACGCTAGTGATTTTGAAGCACAAGAAGGGACCGAACAACTGGACAGAGTAGGTGTACTGGAGGATTAGAATGAAACTTCCTTGGTAGAAAGATTCCTAAATATGGGGAATTGTTGGGTCCATATATATGTATTATTTTGTATATAATCCTTCTCATAATAAGTAGCCTAATATTATGTCTCTTCCCATTGGATAAAGTCCAAATTTAACAAACAGAGCCTTGGCGGAATCCATCCCCTTCCGGATCTCGCCCACCTTAATCACAAAAGTTAGTACTCCCGCACTCATGGATTCACACGTGTGGTTTATGGCGTCAAAGATTCTCTTAAAATATCTTTTATCTACTGCCTGAGGTGCCTGGTACCTCGAAGAGAAAGACAAAATTGACGAACTTTTAAGTATACAACATATATGATAACTTGTCTAATTTGTTTTGCACACTTGAAACTTTTGTTCTGTAGACGTTTTTTATAACAGTGACTTTGTATTCTAGGCTTAATGCAACGTTACACGGTGATGGTGGGTTTCTGTTGTCAACTCTTAAGACCTGCGTTCAAGGGATAAGTGGTCAAATCCATGGAAAGAAACTGAGATAGGGGCACATTTATTAGTACTACAAAACAGAGCTGGATGAGAGAAATGGCAAGGCGAGAAATAGAGGTTGTTGCCTACTAACAGTGACGATTAATTTGAAAATTGATCATATGGTGTCAGCAAAGATTTTACAGTTCTTGTAATAATTGAACCATGGACCACAAGTGCTACATTTTGATGAGGACCACAAACTTTGATGATCGAATGTGGCCGGTGGTCAATCTTAGCAGCTGTAGAATGGAGGACGATTGCGTTGACGGCTAACAAGTACCCAGTCCTTTAGGGCAAGGAAATCTCAATCACTCTATAGTCTATAATTATGACCTAAAATTTGGTGAATAAAAAGTAATCAAAACACTTGAAGCTAAGATGACATAGTGGGGGAGCTCGAGAGGTTTTTGTTTGACATTGTTGGGGATATTTATCCAAACAATTAACACATGGACCTGAAGCATGTGAGCTCCTACATTTGTTTCAAAGCTCAAGTGAAGAGGCCTGGCAGGAACCTAACAACCAATCTAGTTTTCTTAATTCAAAACATAAATAGTGAAAAAGCAAAAATTTTCCACTGGAAAACCAAATATGTACAAGAACCACATACGTAATTTCCAAGGATACAAATAATGCACCACACACGACACACCATAAACAGCATAAACCAACAAGTTAATAGTCAGTATTTATATGTGTCTTAAGAACAAAGACAGAATCAGCACAGGCAGAATTTCTCTGGAGTTTGATCTTTGCCACTGCAAAAAGACCTAAGGCAGCGTTATTATCTAGAGGCAAAAACAACAATTGATTGTTGGTGTACCTTTTGGTCACCATAGCTAAGATTCTATCTTCCTTTATAGTGCGTTTACCAAACGAAAATTGATATGAATTGGAATCAAAATGGGCAGGAATTGAAATGAACTAAAATAAAAATAAAATAAAAAATAAAAATAAATTTTTTACTCAAGCTGTAAGAATTGAAATTAGAATAAACTACATTCCATTAATGCATTTACTTTATCTTAGAATCAGAACGAATTATTTTAAATTACTAAAAATTACCCTTTGTTAATTGTTATCCTTAATATTATTTGTATCTATTATAATATTAACAATAATTAAAATAAAAATAATACTAAAACTAAAAATAATAATAATTAATGGATTATTATTATTATTATTATTATTATTATTTGTGACTTAGGGATTTGGCTTTTTTTAATTTATTGATATTTATATTTTTCATTTAAGGGGGACATTTTGGGAATATTGAAATGTTCATAGGGGTAGAATGGAAACACTGAGGAATAGGAGATTGATTCTCACATTTTCTATTCTCGAATTCGGGTGGATCTTACGATTTTAATTTTGATTCCTGCCTCCATTTCATGAAGTAGACGTTATCAATGATTTCAATTATGGATTCCGATTCTCCAATATGAGAAGTAAACACACCCTTAGTGAAGTCTTCTACTAGTAGCACCTCATACAGACATTGCAACTCTGGCACCACTTACCAGCACAACAATTGCTGCCTTCTCCGCTATGGATAATGCGCCTATTTGTGTTTTCTATATACTTTAAGAACCATGAAATAACATCCAAAACTTCATTTTAAGGAGATGTTGCTGACATTTGTTTAAATTCTCATTGAACCTATAGCATGCGCAAAGTAAAATCTTTAGATCGTACTAAAAAAGCTAACCCAAAAAAAAATATATATATCTGTCTTAATGCAACTTCGAGTAAATTTGAATTTACTTTAAAATAAGGAAAATAACTGCTTTCTGCCTGGGAACTGCTGGCAAGGAATTACTTACTATGATACCCATAATAAAAAATGCAAACAAAAAGGCCTAACATAACCTATAGGCTATAGTGTAGCTTTTTTTTTTTTTTTTTGATGACATGAGACTATTGCTCAAATTACAACTCATATTACATGAGAGTATAACTGATATGTACAATCATATATATATACTGAGATCTATTGACATTAATGCTGATATGGCACTGATCAAATTTTTGTAACACTCTCAAATATTCGAGGGACGTCAAACTCCCATCCTGAGAAAAAGACTGTCTTCACTCGAGCTCTGTGGCTCTAAGGAAGGAAATATAAATTAAACCCCTATAATGCGACTGCGGAGGCTCGAACCCCTTCCCTCACATATGTGAGGGAGTGGCTCTAGCCACTTGGGCTAACCCAAGTGGTTAGGCTATAGTGTAGCTTGGTGGTGAGGTTAGGCATATAAATCTGAGTAGACCGCCTTTATATATAATCGACGACATAAACTATCTCAGCTTGTTGGCCACCCACCGTCAGGCTTAAGCAACGGAAGGTTAAGTACTTAAGTATTTGACTCAGTTTCATATTGTACCTTCTAAAGAAAAGTAACTAAATTTGTTTTCCAGCAATTCTATAAAACCCCTGGGGTTTTTAAGATAAAGTCTATAATGCAAGAAACTCCAGAGATTTAGATATTAATTAATCTAATAAACTATCAAATACGAAGTGCTTTGCGTACGAATGCTAACTCCCAAATGTAAAATAGTTCTTCCATAGATTCATTTATTTGATGAGAACCTTTATGTCTAAAGTAATGATTTCAAACAATACTTATGACAAGAAGCTCCTCTTTTGCAAATTTTCAGCTGCGGCATAACTCTAGTAACTGGTGTCTGGCCATTGAAATTCCCTATAAACTAAACGTCCCATCTCATCGAATGGTTCAACCTTATTTGGCAATACACACAATACTCCAAAGGTAGGGTGAGTTTGCAAATTTTCAGTTGCTGCATACTTCTAAAAACTGGTATCTGGCCATTGAGGTTCCCTAAAAACTAAACATCTCATCTCATCAGATGGTTCAACCTTATTCTGCAATACACACAATACTCCAAGAGCAGGATGAGAGTCAAAGATGTTGGCCATATAAGCTTCAATCTTCAGAATCAGCTTATATAGATGCTAGCCATTGAAATTCTCTATAAACTAAACATCTCATCTCATCAAATGATCCGACCTTATTCTGCAATATACACAATACTCCAAGTGTAGGGTGAGTTTGCAATTTTCAGCTGCCGTATACTACTAAAAACTGCTATCTCTGCCATTGCAATTCCCTATAAACTAAACGTCTCATCTCATCAAATGGTTCAATCTTATTCTGCAATACACACAATATTCCAAGTGCAGCATGAGAGTCAAAGACATTGGCCATATAAACTTCAATCTTCAGAGTCAGTTTATAGAAATGCTATGCAAGATCTCTGAAAAGTCTAACTCAGAACACCAAATAAAATAGTAGACTTGGAATGCATCAACTTTTAGTCCTAGGGTCAATAGAGTGTCCTATATGATTATGAACTGTCGTGCACCTTCAAGGCTCCCTCATGTGATTTTTTTCACCCAAACAAGTTTTGGTGGCATTATATCACTTAAAACAGTAAAAACAATTTTGTACCTACAACTTGTCTAAACTCTTCTCAAAAGGTAGAAATTTGATAAAAGACTTATGTATAATTTAGAATCTTACTCTGGAAAAAACCTCAAACTTAGAAGTAAATAGTGTTGAATTGCACACTTTATAAACCAAGATGACAATGCCATACAGCCTACTGAAGATGAATAAGGCACTATTTTTTGGCTTATTGGATGCTGTTTGGAGTAGTTATCTTTTCAATGGGGGAGAAAATGAAGAAAAGCAGGCAGAAGAAATGACATTACACGGGCGATATTCAGTCAAAAGTGGATATCAGATCGCACTGAAGCTGAAGTTTCCAGACAACCCGTGTAGCTCAGACAGCTTGCTAAGCCAATGGAACGTTATTTGGGCTACTGAGTTACCAGAAAAAATTAAGATTTTCATGTGGAGAGCACTGAAGAATCTCCTGCCAACAACATCTAACCTTTGGAGAAAGAAGATTGTTGAGAGCCCTATTTGCCAGAGATGTGGAGTGAAAAGTGAGGATGTGATTCATGCTTTACTAGAATGCAAAGCAGCGAAAAAAGTGTGGAAGAATACTGCTTTTGCAGAGGAGATTAAGAAACTCGAACAGCAAGAGTTGATGGCTGTGTTGTTAGAAATTCAGGGGAAAAAAGGTAAAAAGGAGCTGGAATTGATAGTTGTTCTGTGCTGGGCCATTTGGTACTCACGGAATCTTTTCATCTTTGAGAATAAGAGAGAAGATTCACAATTATCTATTGCCAGAGCTGAGGCAAGGCTGGAATCGTTCAGAAGAATCAAAAAGCCATCTTAAAAAATTCTGGAAAAGCAGCAAATGAATAGACAGCAAGTCTGGAACCCTCCCCCCAGTGGCTGGTTTAAATTTAACGTGGATGCAGCTGTGAAAACTAAGGACCAAATAGCTGGGCTGGGAGTGGTTATAAGAAATTCAAGTGGAGAGGTAGTGGCAGCTGCTGTCCAAAGATCCATGTTTCAACTCAGCAGTACTCACATGGAAGCTGAAGCCGTAAACTTAGGTATCAAGAGTGCTCAGAGTGCAGGGTTCTCCCCAATGATCATAGAAACAGATTCGCAAGAAGTGGTGGACTTAATCTTGAGCAAGAAAGACAGCATAACAGAAACCTCTTGGATAATTGCAGACATTCAAGAAAGCATCCAGCGATTGAATCAGTTTTCAATTCATTATATACCAAGAGAATGTAATGTCACAGCCCACTCTTTAGCTAAGAAAGCATTAGATTTTGAAAATCCTGTATTTTGGGAGGGATCATTCCCACCTCAAATTGTGTCTTTATTTCCTAGTTCCAATCAATGAAAGCTATACTTTCATCTCAAAAAAAAAAGAAAAAAGAAATGACAGTACACTGTAATTTGCCTAAATTTGGTAATAAATTAACATAAGAAAGAGATGATATTGTAACTCAACTAGAATGGAAAACCTCTTGGGAGGGGAAGTGGGGAATGAACTGATTATAGCAGGAAACTATAATCTGTTTGCACAATCTAATGGAGTGGAAAAATTAAAGTCGTAGTTATATGAACAAAAAATGGATGAACTTATTTCAAAAATTCTTACTACAATAATAGGGACAGAAAAAAACTCACTAAAGGGGAAAAAAGTATTTACCCCAGGGAAGTATGGGAAACTCCCACCTCTGTTTGGGTACGGTAATGAGATATGAAGCAATCTGTAAAAGAGAAAAAAACTCAGGGAGAGAAAAAAAAAAGAAAACGAAATGAAAATTGAACAATCTCTGTGAGCAGAAGTATTAAGAGTTATTAACATGCCAAGGTGGATGCAGCAAGAGAACGTGGAGATCGGTAGAGAGTCGATGTCTCCTCTTTTTCATAAAGAAGATCCATAAGGTACATGCATGCTTCAAATCTCAGAAGTTCTCCAACTTTTGCCACTCCCCTGTAGTAATTAGATGTACTAAGATGACATCAATTTATCCTTAATACAAATAGGCTAATGTAGATCATTCAATAGGTATAACAGATTAATAAAAGAAACTCACTTGAACTGAAGTAAAAGTTCTTCAAGTAATAAGAAAGCAATATTGGATGTACCAATCTCAAAATCCAAAACCTAGCTTTATCAACAGAACCACCGTATCATGAGTTGATCACGAATGAGTGCAAGATGACTCTTTAGTTACAGAACATACAAGACTGACCTGCATGAAGACAATCTCCTGCAAGGTTCATCAACCATGCACCATCAACGTTTATTAACTGATATAAGAAACCAATTTCCAAAGCACTATTATTATAGGCTATACAATAATTATCTTACAGCTTCCAAGAAATCACGAGTCGTAAAATGTTCATCCTTAATGATTTTATCTCCCAAAGACTTGAAACTTTTCACAGATACAGGACGCGAATCATGTATCTACAAAATATATGAATAATGTATCCTATTAATTGTGGTTCACAATCATTTCAATAATAAATGATGAAAATAAAAAAGGGAAGAAAACAAAAACAAACCTTGCTTGAAATCCATAATGCAATAAGAGCAAATAGCTGCAAATTGCTCTCTCTTATCGGCTGCAAAAGCCAGTTTCCCTTGCCATTACTCCCCACCGTATATCTATACATACAATACAACTTGCTTCCTAAACACGCTTTAAATTTGGGAATTTAAGCAAATATGATTCAATTAATTAATTAATTAGTATGTAAGCAAACCTGGTCAGAGAAGGGAAAAATCGATCGGCGAAGAGGGACAATGCAGAGTATTTGACAATAGGCGAAACTTCGAGTTGCTTTTTAATTAATTAATTACAGCATTGAAAAATTAAAAAAAAAAAAAGGTAAAATTAGAAGAGAATAAATTGATAAAAATTGAAACGAAGAGGAAGAAGAAGAGAGACTCACATGAGCAGATTGAATCATGAACTCCATTAATCGACTCCAAGACCACTCAATCGCCGCCATCTCCCTCTGTCTCTCTTATCTTCTATAATTCAAACGATTCAATTTCGTTTTTTAGGCGGGGGTTTCGATTTTAAATGCTGTGCTTGCTGATCTGTGTGAGAGAGAGAGAGTACGTTATCCACGTGGCATGCTTACATTTATTAAGAATAAAGCTTCCAAAAATTTTTGGGTGGGTTTGGTGTTCTTAATAATCTTTTGAAAAAATTTTGCATAGCCAATAATGCTGGGATCTGAATAATATTTAACAGTAATGGTATGTATTATTGAGTGACATATGGTAACTGCCACGTCATTTAAGATTTAAATGTGGACAATTATTGTATTTTAGTAGCCTAAAAATTTTGATAGGATTTGATCTTATTTTTGAAAAATTTCAGCTAATGATCATGAAAAGAAAAGAAAAGAAAAGGTAAATGACAGTACTCGTAACAAGGACAAATTTGAGATAAATGAAAAATAATTCATAAATAAATAAAATAACTATTATATTATCTAATAGATGATGAATTTTATAATTAATAAAATAACTATTATATTATCTAATAAATAAATATTAGATTAATTAGGTTAAAATGTTAGAATTCCTACCATTATTCAAACTATAAATCTGCCAACTGGTTAGTTTAGTTTGACAATTCACAATTTTAATAAGCCTATGCGTACCTTTAGATTGTGCTATAATCAACATGACTGCTTAAGATTAAGTTTATCCTGATCCTCTTACATATTACAATTGAATTTTGACTCGTCACACCGACCATGCAATACTTTTTTAAGTGACTGTTGAATTTTGTCGTTAGATTCATTCAGTGTTGTGGTTAAATCTAATTAGAGTTGGTACGAATAATCACTATAGTTAAATGGGGTCAACTTTTTTATTTTGGGTCAATTGATAAATGAGAACCTATGAAACAAGAAGAAGCAACTATGAGATGCTTTTTAATAAATAATTTAAACATCAACTAACTTGAACATATCCCGATAAGTGTGAAGAAAGTGAACCGACATTGTTAATATATTTAGCGGCTTATTGTGTATGCAGTGTAATAATTAATTAATTTAACTGCAGTTTATGTGCTCTTCTGGTTCTAGAAGTTAGAAAATATTTAAAGCTTAAAATGACAGTCTAGATTCAAATTGGATCTGTCAGCCGAGGAACAAACAAAAGAATAAAGCCAGTGCAGAAGCCCAATTGAAGTACCTTTCAATCCGAAATTGAAAACGAGACTAAAACCCTAAAGAATTTTGGAGCAATTGAATTTAATTATACATGTACATTAGATAGATCAATTTGGTAGTTGTTGTCATATATGCTCGTTCTTGCGCTTCAGGTTACCTTCATTTTAATGTTCATTTTAAGTCTTAGTTGAACTAAACATGTTATAATTGAACTCTAATTACATCAGCAAATCTTTGATTATTCGAAAACCTTACGGAGAGACGGTGCAATTAATTGTTTTAATGTGCGGAGAAATATTTTCACGACACAACTTGTGAGTATCTTTAGTTATTCAATGGGTCTCCAGGTCTAACAAAATAAATTCATTTTAATTAAATTTTGATAATCACGAACCAAAATTACTGAAGGATTAGCCAAATATAATGGGCTGATGATGTGCATGGGGCACTTGTCATTTCAAGTTGATCCGTTAACTTGCGCAGATCAATCAACGGAAGGCATAAGGTGACTTCCAAAAATTTCTCCGTTTTATCGATTTTTGGCCTTTGTATCGGGTGGTGAAGCTTAGACTATCTTTCAAACAAATGATGTGAGAGGAAATTATTAATGACCAATTGCACGCATGATTTTTATTGTTGCTCCATTGATAGGGATATTTTGGACCACAAGTTATCTCTATTATATTTCTACATGTTGGTTGTTTTGATCCACTTTAATCATTATTAATTTACTTAGTATCATGGGCTAATAACTAATTAAAACCCTTCGATAACTTTATCACTACATGTTTCTCTAGAATATTGTTTTGTGGTAATCAGTTAGATTCTGTCTTTGATCACCTTGCTTCTCAAATGAACACAACTATCTTTAAGTTTGCCAAATTTAAAATTACCTAATTAAAAACAGAGTCGTTAAGTACTAACACATAAAATTTTTAATGATTTTATAGTTAATGCAACCAAATCTTATTTTTATTTTTTTTAGAGCGATACTATATTTACTTAATTAGGATACTTAGTTTGTATCTCAATTGATGTGTCACCAATAGAAATTTACTATTTGAATTAAAAATGATAAGACTTCATAATTATCTATCACTTGAACTAATCAAATAATCAAACATCATTCACCACATGAGTTGAATATAGCATTATTGAGGTTTTTTTTTTAATGAATTATCTATATGTTAAGATAAATAAAAACTTCAGCTTTAACCTATTATAAATAACAAACAACTTCAGCTCTAACCTATCATATATATGCAAATCGATAGACAATGCAGGGAGTCAGCGTCCATAAAATGCAATCTTTTGTGATTGAGTTTCTGTGGCAGCCAATTCATTCTTATGAGATTCAACCCAGTTGCAAGATTTATAACAATACTTTCCAAATAAAAGCTGACACAATGGAAAAGGAAAAAAAAAAGAAGAGTGTTTATTAATCGAATAAGATAAAGTAGATAGTCCATACTACACGCTACACGGTATCAATTTATTTTGATGTGTTTTAGGCTAGTGTATGGCACTGTTCTAGCTCGTCGGATAAGCATAAATTATGAATTTATAAGAATTAATTGAAACTTTTTATAGGGTTAGGTTAGATGCTATTCCAAGGTCACATAAGAATTTTTAATCATATCCATTACACAACAGAAGCCCACAAGAGGACCATTTGATTTTTTTAATCCTTGTTGATTGTTCGGCATATGTATGCATAATGCACCAACTTGTACCGGCCACTTTTGGCCTCCAGCCTGACTCGCTCTCAGCCTCAGGATCCAAAATACTGTATTAATTAATAGATATATCCGAAACCAAAATGACTATTTGTTTTAGAAATTAATGGAACGTTTAAGATATGTCATCGAATTTTCGGACAAATCTCTTTGTTTAACTATTAGATTCTTAGCAGCTACTGTTGAATCTGGTGCAACAATCACATCGCAAAAATAATAAGTGGCCAGTTGAATTTGTTTAATTTGCAACTCTACAATTCCTTATCAATAATGTTTTTGCACATCGCATCCAATCTACGTACTTTGTGCATACAGCCTGTTTACACCACAACATGAATTATTAGGCCTGGATAGGATACTAATGAACAAATTTATTTGGGAAATTTAGTTCAATGTCCATGCAATGGATCTGCAATCACTTTATCCGTTGAATTTGTCCCCAATACATAACGATAACGTTTTATTATCAACTATCAAGTACTTGTTCTACGAATTCGCGTGGTGTAGTTGTTGAACCTGGAGCCCCAAAAAGATAGACCTTCTAAGTGGAGATTGGAGAAGAAAACAAGTTGTTCTTAAAATGCATTATTTAATATACATGATTTTGCTGACATGTCATAAAGTTACTGGATCCAAAAGAAATTTATTCTATCTTTGAGACCAAAGATTACATGAAAAAATTTCATTAAATATATATATATATATATATATGGTCCTTCAAGACCTTGCATGATTTAGCCAATATTGTGTTGACACGTCAGCAAAAACATAGTTTAGGTTTACAGTACTGTAATATCTTGTATCATGGACCCTTCCTTCCCCACTTGCACTTTTTTTCTTTTTCCCAAAATATAATATATCTTTTCTTTCCAATTACCATTATTTAACAAAACAGAAAAGCTTAAGCCTGCAAAAAGACCAATGTTTTCTTCTCTTAGCTTTCTCTTTTACAAACAGATTTTGATTTCTTAATAATGAAATAAATTCATTAGTAATGTAGCTAGCTATCAATAGCGCATGTGCATCACCAATAACGTCACTCATGAATATCTAGGTGATCTTATTCCATTTATTCTCAACTTGCAGAGGTCTCTCTCTGGATTCCTCAGCATGATCTCTGCTGCCATTATTATTCTTTTTTTTTAATCTCTTTTGGCATTTGCTATACAACCCGTCTTCTCTAATTCTGAATTACCATTATTGTAGCTCTCTCTCTCTCTCTTGCTCTCTCTATATGCAAGGAAACCAAGCTGAAGTAATTATTACTTAATTAGAACTTCGTCTCTAGCAGCTGGCTCTCCCACACTTTTGTGCATTTATTATTTCTTTATAATTTCTATAGTATAATTCTCTTCAGATTTTATGAGCATATCATGTTTATGCCGTTTTCATGATCAGGTCATGTGGCCTCGATTGGTAGCCAATAAATTCCTGAGAAAAAGATTGGGAAGCAACAGCTTTGTCGCTGATTTTCCTAGCAATGATGAAGAAACCTTGATCAGAATCCCAAGCTTAGATAAACAACAATCTTTGAGCCATGACAACAAGGAGACACAAAACTACAAGTAAAGATAAATAAATGCATATTATTGAATGTCTGCATGCGTGCTTCAGCTGTAGGATTCATGTATGCTAATTATCTTTCTTTGATCATTTTCATTTTTATCTTTAAAGGGTTTTTGCTAGCACATGGAACGTTGGAGGGGTTGCACCAACCGAAGATATTGACATGGAAGATTGGCTGCATACACCAAACACGCTTTGCGACATCTATGTTTTAGGGTAATTACAAAATCTTAAACAGTGAAAAGAAGAAACGAAAATATTTATCACGAAAGCTTATGATAATGAGTAATTAATTATGTGTGGTCTTTTCTCAGGTTTCAGGAAATTGTGCCTCTAAGAGCATCAAATGTTTTAGGATCCGAGAACAATAAGATTTTCACGAAATGGAACTCTTTGATCCGAGAAGCTCTGAACAAAAAAACACCCTACCAAGACAACAAACTTAGGAAATTGCAAAGCATCTCTCCGGACAACGATGTCCAAATTTCTCCCGGGTTTCGGTGTATAATATGTAAGCAGATGGTTGGCATATTCATATCAGTTTGGATTCGAAGCGATCTCCGTCCGTACATCCGGCATCCTAGTGTTTCTTGTGTAGGTTGTGGCATCATGGGCTGCCTCGGAAATAAGGTAATTTGCTTATAAATTACATACCCAGTGCTAGCAGGTACCTTGATTGTTTACGTTATGTGATTATATGAGCATGCAAGAATGACTGATAATTCAACAATATTCATATTGGTTATCTTACTAATTTATATTAAATTTTGTAATTAATATTGTGGCTAACCTTGGTTGCAGGGTTCTGTGTCGGTTAGATTTCAATTATATGAAACAAGCTTCTGCTTTGTATGCAGTCATTTAGCCTCGGGGGGTAAAGAAGGGGATGAGAAATACAGAAATTCCGATGTTGCTGAAATATTGTCTCGTACAAGCTTTCCCAGAGGCCCTTTGCTTAATTTGCCGCGAAATATTCTAGATCATGAGTACGAACAAAAAGACTTGATTAATTTAGTTTCTTGATGAAATAGTCCGAAATATTTCTTAATCATGCTGTTTCCTTAATTTAATTAAATTCTTCATCATGTTTGTTTCACTGCAAATCCCTTAAAAATAGACATGGAATACGGTAATAAACTATAAGAGCTCATATGCTACTACTGCTAATTTCCAAATTGGCACTTGCCGGTCTCGTTTGAGGCCACTTAATATATAAAAAATTATTTTGTCAGAGACCTTAATTTTGTACATATACTTTTTTAATTTGGGTAGTTGTCAGTGACTATTTTATATTCGCAAATTGGAAGATAAACCAATTGAGCAAATATTACTTCTAATTCTAGTAAACAATCATTTTTGGGCCAAGTTGACTGTTTAATCAAAAAGTGAATCAAAAGGTTACTTTAAGCTCTAAACCACCTACTAAACCGTCTTTTGTTATTATAAGCAGCTAATCAAGAGTTATTTAAGCTAAAATATCTTTGATGATATCAGCTAATTATGTTTAATTGGTCCTACAAACGCAGCCGGGTAATTTTGCTGGGGGATTTAAATTATAGAATTTCCCTACCAGAAGCAACAACAAGATTATTGGTGGAAAGAAGCGAATGGAATGTATTGCTAGAAAACGATCAGGTAATTTCTTTTAATAATAAATTCAAAATATTCAATTATTTTCTATGTAATTAATCAAGAATGAGTTGATCATTCCTTCAATTATCTAACTTGCATTAAATTTGTATTGTTCAAATGAAGCTGAGGACGGAGCTCATGCAAGGTCAATTATTCGAAGGTTGGAATGAAGGTACAATCAAATTTGCTCCAACTTACAAATATTTTCCAAATTCTGAGGATTACTACGGATGTATTCGAGGCAAAAAAGGCAAAAAATTACGATCACCTGCATGGTAACATACGATTTATGTAAATCAATCTCCTTAATAATTAAATTTATATTTAAAAAAAATCGTTAAATGGGTTTATTATTCGATTAATTTAGTTTGTGATGATCATTCAGGTGTGATCGGATAATTTGGTGTGGAAGGGGATTAAAGCAACATCTATATGCAAGAGGTGAATCAAAGTTGTCAGACCACAGACCAGTCAAGGCGATATTTTCTGTCGAAGTTAGGGTTTTACGTACATTGAAAGGAATTCAAAGCTTCTTCTTATCAGAAAGATTTGAGAGAATTACTAGCCATTTCGAGATGTCACTAAACGATTGTTTCTTATGTTCCAGCAGATGATCAAGCTTTCCAATTAAACCATAAACTAACCTTTGTAAAATCGTTGTGTGATGTTGCAAGTGGTTATAGTTTTATAATGTTATAAAATGTTTTACGATGTTGTAAACTGATGAAAAATTAGTTTACAATATTGTAAAAATCTTTTATATGTTTGTGAAATCTCAAATTTGAAGGGAGCATTTACATCTACGACAAAGAAATATGAGAAAGAAAAAAAAAATCAATAGAACTTTCTAGTCTACGTTATTAAGTTGAATTTAGGGTTGATGATGATGATGAGTCTACAGTGATGCTGTCTTCCGTTTGTGTAAGCTGGTAAGCGATCCTAGTCAATTCCCATCCCCTCGCTTTCATTGAATTATAAAATTTAACGTCTGTTTCGCTCTAATCTACACACACACACACATATGGTCGGAATTTAATTATTATTTTATCTGCTACAAATTAGGATTTTGCAAGCTAACCTCCAAGCAACCATGGGGCGTCCATTTAATATATTCAACTTTCAAATGATTAGTGCAGCCTAAGAATCCATTTGATTGGCGGATCTCAAAAACGTTAAGATCTCTTATTAAAAGAATACGAAATTTATTTTTAAAAAATAATGGCAATAATTGAGCAGTTCGGAATGATAAATATAAGCAAGGCCATTGGTTCTTTGTGGAACTGTGGGAGCATCATCTATTTCTTAGTTTAATTAATGTGTTAGGTTTAAGGGACAAACTTTTTTTTTATATTAAATCATCTGATATTTAAATATTACATTAGGTTGTGATTAATTCATATTTGAGCCGTGTAGGACCACTAGGGCGGCGAAATTATCCCAACAAATATTTAACGCAACTGCATTCCCAAGTTTCAAACTAAGGACCCTAAATAAGATAGAACAGCCCTATGCTAACTGATCTACACGCTAAACTTTTCTAATTATTATATTAACGTTTATTTGTGGCTTTATTAGTTAATAAATTAACAAGAGTCCTATATAATAATTAATTATTTTCCTCAATGTGTTCTCTCTTATTTAATTATAATATTCAAAAGTTAGTGAGTATTCGTGCAACATTGAGCTCGCCGTTTATTGTTTGAATGTTATACCATTGTGCTACATCCGGGTATATAATCGGGTATTATAAACAGAGAGATGACTTAATTCTTGATTTTGATTTTAAGAGTTAGGGTCAGTTTGGGAATGATGTACATTTTAAAATAATTGTTATTAAATGTACTGTAGAAATAATTAACTGTAAAGAGAATCAGTTAAGTATTTGATAAATTTTGTTTTCATAAATACTGTGAGTTTTGAAAGTAGTTATAGACGTTTGGTAAATTTTACTGTAGAACTGCTGAGAAAAAATAAATTACTCAAATATACATAATGTAAGATAAAATTTACTTATACATATAAAAATATGTTAATACAATATTTTTAATTGTGTATTAAAATAATTTTAACTAAAAATAAAATCTATAATATATTGATTTTAATTTTTTTTGTCTTAAAACAATTGATAATCAAATTTATAAGATAGTGAAATAAATTTAATAATAATTTGACCAACAAATTGATATTAATAAATTTATATTGATGAATTATAACAAAAATTTATTAAAATATTGATTTTGTTTCCAATTTGAATAAGGATAATTTGGATTTAGGTAATAATTTTAAGGATAAAATTAATTATCAAAATCAGAATTTAAAAGTTACTCCTTCTCTATTTTTCAAAATCAGCTTTAGGAGGGGTTGATTTTGACAAAAGTGATTTTGATTTTTTTTTTGCCAAACACTAAAATGATCTTTTAGATTTTTAAAATCACTTTTAAGCGGCCCTTACCAGTGCTTGGATTATCTGTTGGCACATAAATTCAATTTGAATGCTTGGATCATATGTTGGCACATAAATTCAACTTCATAGAGAAGTATTTTGTTTCTTTTCGGTTCCTTGATGCTCGTACGCTTTTGTTTAGTTATTATCTACAATTTTTTTTTCTTTTTTTAAGTTTTGATAGGAGTTTAAAATAAAGAAAACAAATTATGGTAATCTTGTGATGGGAAAAAGATGAAACACGCTAAATAAGAGAGAAGAATCATGAGGAAAATAATTAATTACGATAACAAGACCTACATTAATTTGTTAATGTTTAAACTTAATCAATTTTATGTCCATTTTAATCTAAATTCTAAGATGAACTCTAATTTAATAGTTAAAAAATTGTGTCTTAAGTTATATTTAAAACTGCGTCTCTTGAACCGCGTCCCTTATAATTTATTATTTATTTATTTATTTATTTATTTTTGTTAAATTAATTTTTTAATCTTCCATCTCTCCTAAGATTCAAACTTAAATAACCACTTGATTAAGTCCTTATAAGCTAAACCTGCCCCTTAATTAACTTGTGAGATAGGAATAAACTTCTTTTATTTTCATTGTAATACCAAATATATAATTTAATTAATAGGGCAAGTGGTTCAAAGAAGTTAGTTGCCAAAAATTTAAAATTGTGTTAATTATATAATATACGCAAATTGACCAATTGATAGCCATTGCCATTAGAGGGTCATTGTGATTCATAAGAAAACAAATATTTCGAAACACGAGCGATTTAGATAAGTAATGATCAATTTGGGAAACTTTTCGTTCTTATGATTTTTAGGAAAAGTAGGGACTTATTTCTTTTATTCGGATTAAGATAGCTGAACTTCAATAACCTGAATTTTATCCCTACAATTTTTTAAGTTCCACTTTTTATTTTCTACTATATTCATAATACTTCATTATTCTTCCGATCTCAAAAATTTCACCAAAAATCTCATCTTAGTCACAGCTAAAAAATAATCACTTTTTTTTTTTAATTAGAATTTTGACAACAAAAAATTAACAACATATTATAATACTTATATATATAGGGAAATGTCACTCTTCATCTCAAAATTGGCTAATAAAAATACTGTGTTTTCGAGGATTAATTGATGGATCAAAACAGTATCTAACTCAACAACATAGACAAGATATATACTTTAAAATCCATGTGAGGTAAAGATAGATCGCAATATTCGGTAAAAAATTGAATAATTAATTTCACTTCGAAAGCCATAAACTTATGTAGATAATGAATTAATTACTTTTGGTCCAGAATGTACAGAGAAAAAGGTTGGAGGCGATCTTTTCTGTCGCATCCCTTGTTTATACAATAGTGAGTTTAATTAACCACCCAAACATGTATATCTAGAAATTAAAAAAAAAAAATATTCCCTTGTTTGCTATATATGGCATATCTACTGTGAAATAGAAAAAAGTGTACATATTTGGCTAATCCTTTATTTTTGTTTGACAAATATAAATTAAATTATGAGCATGAGATCGGGGACTGAATTCTTCAACAAAGATAAGCGTTTGTATATAATTATATTCACAAGTTGTTTAATAAAATACCATTTTTGTATTAAGTAATTGCAATTGACTCTCAATCGGAAGGATTAACTGATCTCCGGCTCCAGGCAATCTGAGATTTGGTGATGTGATGTTGTGATCAGTTCCTTCCTTCATTGATAATTTAAATGAAAGAAACATTAATTATTTGGCAACAACTAGACATTACTAAATATTGGGAGGTTCCATGAAGGTATCAAATTGAAATATTAAAGTGCGAAAACGAGTTTGTCACCGCCCGCCATTACGATTCAATTGGTCCAAACTTTGTTATTTTCCTTTTTATGTACTTCTTATTTTCAGATTCGTATAAATAAAAATTCATTGGCTTTTGCACTAGTCTTTATGCTTTTGTTTGTCTAACCTAGCCGTTTGATTAGAAGCTGATCTTAATTAACCTTCAAAATGTATTAGTTAATTTCAAGTGGAGAAGTCAACTATCCAAGTTGCAATCAAAACTTTGGTAAATATACAGGGGGCCAAATATAGTTTCCCTTTTCTTATTGGCCATGCATAAGAACGCGACAGATTACCATTTGTCTTTTCAGATTTGTATCGCTCTTTTATAAGGTTAAATGCTCTTTTAGTCTCCATAATTTGAGTTAATTATTCAATTAATCTTTATATTTTCAAAAATTATCTAAAACATCCGGTCACTTCTTGTATAGTTGTCGGATTGAACTTGTCAAAGTTAAAATAGTATTTTTGTTGGATATAACTTTAAAAAAAAAATTGTTATGTAACAGATGAAAAATAGATGATCTTGTTAGGTAGATTTTAATAAAATAGGTATACAACATGAACCTTTAGCCCATGTTTGGTTGGAAGAAATGGTAGAAGATGAAAGGAATGAAAAGCAAAGAAGGGGAGAGAAAATGAGTAAAAAGGAAGGTCAATTTCATTTTCATTGTTTGGATGAACAAGGAATTCATTTTTCTTCCTTTATTTTTTCCCCTCTCCTCCTTTCCTCACCTCTCCTCTCCTTATATTTTTTCGAATCAAACATGCAAGAGTAATTTTGTAATACAGAAGTTATTAGGTCATTGCCTCAAACTATAGAGATGAAAAGGAGTTTTACTTGAAGGGAAAAAAAAATCTCTAAAAGAGTCATTTTGCTGATATAGCTCTTATAAATAGCCATAAAAGTTAAACACTTCACTTTGAATAATTAAATATTTTTTCACTTTAACCCTAAAATTATATTTACCTCTATAACGTATCGCCCCGCTAAATTATTTATTATGGCTCTGCCCCTAAACGTCTGTTTCGGAGAATTACTGTATATATGTTTATGGAACTGTGAAGCTTTGACAGCAACATGAACTTATCTTTTAAATCACTTTAAAGTGAATCAAGATTTTTGCGTATCCATGATATTAAATTGTAATATACAAGAAGATATACACTCATCTACGTACTGATGGTACAAGTTGATTATAATAAATTAGTACAATAGTTGGAAGAGAAACGCAAACGTATGGCACAATTTGGCAGTAGAAATAAGGGGTATTCTTATGCACTGCTTTCTTAATCAGATCAACGTAACGACTAGAGATCATGAGAGTAAAAAAATGCCGCAAATTAATGAAATAAGATCATTTATTTTGCCCTTTAGAGTAGTTGCATGACGTACTCTAAATCTTTTGTACATTGAATGTATAATTAAGTATCTTTCATTAATTTAAGTATATACAATATTGGGCAAAGGAATCATAAGCCTTTGCTTACTTTTCAAATTTAAGTATATATATATCTACGCATTCCACGCACATAATACTTCTGTCTCAAATTGATTTTTTAATTATTAAATGAACAAGGAACCCTTCTAAGTATGAAAATTTCTTCCTTACATGAAAATACAAAATATTTTGCTTGTTCATATCAAGTGATTAGGAATATTCTTGTTCTAAAGAAAAATTATTCATGCATCAAGAGTTGATTGTGTTTCTTTTTAAAATTTATTGAACATTTTATTTTACTAATGCGTAACCATTTTAAATTCTAATGGAATAATATTAAAATCCAAGCCTTTTAATTATTGGAAAGAACTAAAAGTAAAGACAACCCTAAAGGTGCTTAACTGAGTGATTTTCAAGCAGTTTTATTTAGTTAGTCATCTGAATTTGAGTTTAAGAGAGGTAGGGACTAAAAGAGTTGATTTGAACTTTACCCACTATTAGGGATGACAAATTTTTCGGAATTCGGCCCGGATCTGGACAAACCCAGATGATCCGATCTGGGTTCAACTCGGCCCAGATGAATAAAAATGCGGAATCTGAAAACCTTTTTAAAAACCCGGATATATCTGGGTCCGGTTCTAAGTTTAGCAAGACCCGGATACCGGGAACCCAGACTCGGATTTTATGATTTATTAATTAATTAATTTTTATTATAATATATAAATATAAAGCAAAAAGTTACAAAGAACAAAAACAAGAACACAGAACCAACCCTAAAGCCCCACAGTAGCCGCCACCCCAATCTTCCTTATCCTCAACATCAATTTAAATCATCCTCAACATCAATTTAAATCATCAAGAGTAACAACCAAGCTCTACCACTGTTCATCGTCCATCATCATCAACCAAGGGATTGGAAGGTACCTATCTTCTTCGTGGATGTTGGATCTCGGACACTGCTTGCCGCTCTCATGGCTGCCATCTCCTGGACTCGCCAGTGCCTCAAGCGACGTCTCAAAGAAACCGCTAACCTCTTTTCGTTGGCGCTGTGGTAATTATTGAAGTTTTTGTTGTTGTGAATAGCCAAATACAAAATTTAAACACATAATATCGATATAATTGTAAACTTTATTATTGATGTAAGTAAATTTAGTTGAGATCTCATAAATTTGTTCTACATGTTACTGTTTATGCAAATTCCAAAGAGCCAAAAGCGGCATGCAGCATGCCTGGAGAATTCATCTTCCTCCCTTCACCCAACAACCCGGGTTTAAAATCTGGAATCCGGGAACCCAAAATTTTTTCGAGTTGAACCCGCTCCGGACCTGCAGTTAAAAAATCTGAGTTTTAATCCGGATCCGGGAAGACAAATTGGCATACGGGTCCGGAACTGAAAAGGCTGAACCCAAATTCGGACCCTGTTTTTGCCATCCCTACCCACTATCTTACTTTTCTAAGTACAATGAAAAAAGAAAAAAAAAAAAGAGTAAAGAAAGAAAAGAAATACGACAACATATACGTATCAAATTGCCGTCAATATGGCTGATTGCTGGGCCAACTAGATTTTGGGCTTAACTCCTAGGGAGGATCGACAAAACATCATAGCATGATTTTAATACAGTTAATTTATTGGACCTCTTCATTAATCTTTTAAAAATAAATATAAATAAAATTAAACTCATCAATTTTTTTTCCTTAATCAGCTCTTCAATTTTTTTTCACTTGCACAAGTATGATATTTTTTCTTCGAAATTCCAAATATAATACATCAAACGGATAGTTTTTTTTTTCTGATAAATCTAGGGATGGCAATGAGGTAGATATGGGTTGGATCTACTCTGCTTCAGATCTATAATAAAAATTAAAATCCATATCTGCTCTAAATCCGTCATGAATTTATATTTTTCGCTCCATATCCAGATCCAATAAATAAATAAATATCTATATCTGCTTCAAATCCAAAAAAAATAAAATAAAATCCAAATATGTTCTAGATCCGTCATGAATTCTAAAACTCGGCAATAAAAAAGTAATAATTTTTTAGAATGAAAATTGAAGGCTAAAATTTATTGATAACAAATAAATTATACAATTTTTCTCAAAAATATAATAAATATTGAAGCTTATACTTTTACACCAAAACAATAAATAAGAAAGATAATAAATATCCTTCAAAAGTAATTACAGGAGTAAGATCAATCTACTATTTTATTGTCTCTTTCATCATTCTAATATCCACGACACACCCACTCTCATTCCTACAACATTAGATAATGACATATAAATTAAATATAATTTATATTCAGTGCTTTATTATTTTTATTATGACTATATTTGACTAAATATATGAATAACTATATTCCTTAAAAATTATTTAGCTAATATAATAAAATAAATTGCCAGGTTGTATTACTTGGCTTGCAATTTAAATATTGTATGTACATGCTTTGAGGCTGATTGACCTTTAAATTTACAAAACTAATATTTCAGTTTTAAGAGTTTAAATGCATAGTAAATGTGCTATAAATAATATGCTAATATGCTATAAATAAAATTTATTATCATTATAATTCCACAATTGTTAAGAAACTTTTAAAATAAAATAAAATTAAAAGATGAGTGGATATGGATATGAATTTAGATATTAGAATATATCCAGACCTGCAAATCCGATCCAAATTCATTTTAAACCGACTCAAATCCGATTCAATTGGATTTGGATCACATGGATCTTGGGTCAAATCCAATCCATTGCCATCCCTAGATAAATCTTAGACTTGATGTCCTTTGTTCATCATCTTCATCTTCAATTATGAACCCACTAACATTAACAATTGCTCAATTTGTCGTCATGTCATCTTGACTCTTGGTATTTGCTCCACTTATTTATATCAAACTTGGAATTGGTTTCAAATCTGCAAATTAATGAATTATTAACCCAAAATGTAAATGTATTAATATTATTATGTAATTACATGAGCAGAGTATTATGTCTTCCCTTACCAAAGACCCCAATTAATTACTTGATAAAACCATAAACCCCCATTATTCTAGGATTCACAACACTAACTCTATCGACTACAAGATTTTGGATATTATATATAAGCAGCGAGCCAAGGCCTGCAATTTTTATTTAAGCACTTGACATTGCTTAATTAATCTTAAACTAGATTCGAAAGAAAAGGGTACGTTTGCCAATAAGTGGGTATAATTAAAAGAGGTGTATTAAGAGAATTTTAGAGGGTGCTAATAGTCCAAATATTTAATATAAAAACCGGTGTATGCAGGGATCTTTAAAAAATTTCTAAACAAATTCTACTAAATCATTTATTTTGTTTAACCTAATGATAATGGAAACTTAAATTTAAAAATGATTAGAAAACGCTTTATTGATCATACTGCTATCTATATATATATATATATATATATATATATATATATATATATATATATATATATATGTTTAATAAAATTCATTCTCAAACAAGATAGTGAATATTCGATTCAAGAAATACAATAGTTCTTCTTAGATGACATAAAACATTAAAACTGATCATTTAAAAACAATAAATGTTATCTCTCAAAAACTTAATTAATTTAAATTCATAGCAATCAATCAGAAAATGTAGATTCATAAGGAAATTATTTTAAAAAATGTTACTATTTGAATGTAAAAGTTTAATGAGATACTTCCTGACTTGGGGGAAGGATTAATTAACAATAGAAATTTGTTTTAATTATAGATTAAGATTATATTATACATTAATATGTTGTGTGAATCTTAATTGTATCTGTAGAAGTTCATTTACAATCAATCATATATCAGAACCAATTGGATTTCTAAAAATATAGGTGTGTGTGTTGTTACAACTAAAGAACCAATTTAAATTACTTGTACTGTTTCTTTAGAATTATTTTACTGCTGATGATGATCTGTTTTACTATTTTATATATATATTATGTAATCCTAATAACCCATAAAAAATTATAAATATAGAAAATTTTGTGACCACAACATATTTCCTTCTTCTTTAATAACCTGATGCGGCATCTGTTCCTCTAGCTACCTCATTGTGTTTGCTTTCATTCAATTTTTTTTTTCCTCCCTTCTTTAATACACAGAATGTCAACCCTAACGATACCGCCGGTTATACCTACAGCCCGAGAGGATGCTATGAACCTTCACAAAGCTTTCAAAGGTATTCACATTTTCATTTTAAGCTTCAATTTCTCCATCATTATTTATACATAACCAGTTCATTTTGACCGGAGGAATCATTAATAATTCTTGTGAATCTTGGTTCTTCGTCTTTTCTTTTCTTTTTTTTAAATTGTTGTTATGTACTGTTTCTTTTTATCTGCTTGATTTTCTTTTCTCCCTTTCGCTCGTAGAATCGTGGGATATAAAGAAACGGTTGCATGTAGGTACGTGATTGGCAAAAACAATAGATCCTTTTTTACTTCTCATTTTGCGGAAGTTTGCTTAAAAAAAATTATAGCGTTTTCATTTTTTTATAAATTTGGTAAAATATCATCTACCAGTTGATTTATGTTTTGTGTAAACATCAAATCTTGGTTTTATTTATTTTCTTTACTGACATAATTTACTCGCCCCCAAAAAAAAAGTTAAATTGTCAATTATTTGTACTTCTTTTTAATGATTTTTGACTAAATAAATATAAGTTTGATTTGAAGGACAATTGTATAAACAAACACTAAAATATAGATGGAACGGAGATGAAACTTTCTTCTAGCAAGAGTTAACGGTAAAATAGAGTATGTGAGTCATGACCTTTTGTCGAATATTTCAACTTTTATATTTGATTACTATTCAATTTCATGTAAAATTGTGGATATACGTGAATAGTTTTAGAGTTATAAAGAAGGTGGTGAAGAAAGAAGATTTTAGATAAGAATAAACTGATACTCATAATAAATTTAACTATAATTTTCAGGATTAGGGTGTGACAGTGGTACAATTATCAATATTCTTGCCCATCGAGATTCTCAACAAGTTGAACTCATCACACAAGAATACGACAATAAATATTCAGATGTTCTTAGAAAACGTCTTTCTTCTGAGCTTCACGGTGATTTCAAGGTACTTCAATTGATTACCAAATATATAACAACATATTGTAAAATTATTGTTAATTTAATTTCTGCTTGAAAAGTTAATTAATTAATTGGTTACCTGGTAATTCAGAGAGCGGTTTGTCTGTGGGTACGTGAACCGCCCGCACGAGATGCAAATGTATTGAAGCGTGCATTAAGAGCAACAGTCACGGATTTCAAAGCTGCTACGGATGTAATTTGTTCTCGGACTCCTGCCCAGCTTCGTCAACTCAAACAAGTTTATCTCATCAACTGCGGTGCTCGCCTTGAACACGATATTGAAAGTGCCACTTATGGTGATCACAAAAAGGTACCAAGAATGGAACCGCAAGATCGTAAGCCCCGTTCAGTTGTTCTTAAATTAAAGACTAATATTGCGGGTAATTCAAGTAATTAATTTGATTCTTTCTTTTCTTTTTTTTTTTTCTTTTTCTCTCCAGTTACTGCTTGGATATGTTAATACAACACGGTACGAAGGCCCAGAAATTGATAAAATCTTGGTAGAGGACGATGCTAAAGCCATCAACAAAGGAAGGGACAATAGCTTTTTCATTCGCATTTTCACCGAAAGAAGCAAAGCTCATATGTCCGCTCTTATTTCTACTTACAAATCCATGTTTGGAAAACCATTAGAACATGTAAGTACATGAGCTCCTAAATCATTCACTAATTCTTCGTATATTATAAATATATATGTATATGATCTGAAAGAATTAATGTTATTAAATGAATTTTGCATGCGCTGGGGGTGCATGTAGGCAATAAAGAAGGAAACGTCGGGGAATCTAATGTATGGTCTTTTAACGATATTGCGGTTTGTGGAGAATCCGGCAATGCACTTTGCAAAGCTGCTGAGAAAGGCAATGAAGGGATTTGGGACAGATGACTCAACATTGATATGGATAATTGTTACGAGGGCTGAGGTTGATATGCGGTACATCAAGGCTGCTTACATCAACAAGTATGGCAAAACTTTGAACGAAGCTGTCCATTCTGAGACTTCCGGCTATTACAGAACCTTTCTGCTTGCTCTTTTAGGCCCTAATTGTTAAATTTCATCAATTCTGACCGGCTGTTTCAACTTTCAACAACAGAATGGTTCAACTTCCTTTAATTCAAGTATATCTCCTCCATACTTGCATGTCTAAGTTTCATGAAATATCACCGCAAGTCATACTATTATCGTGGAGTAGTAAAATGGATGGACCGGCTCGGATCACACCACACAAAATCTGATTAAAAAAAAAAAAAAAAAAAGCTGACATGAAATGGAGTACTCGAACGAGCATAAAAGCCCTGATAATATATTAATTTTAAAAAATAATTTGTGAATAAAAATATTCAAACAACACTATACCCTTAGTAATAGTTCAATTAGAATTTAGAAGTGGGTAAAAGCTTATTTAGTCCATGTATTTTAAGTTTAGTGTTCATTTAGTCCTTATATTTTTAAAAATGTTTCGAAATATCAATGCCATTAAAGTATTGATACCCCTAACGTTACTTTTTATTTCTTTTGGCTTACTTTTACAATACTACCTTTTTATAATAATTTTTTTGTTTGGACATTAATAAAAAGAAAATAATTAAATTACCAATTTAACCCTAAAAATTAAAAAAAATACATTAATTTTTTTGCAAGCACCATTTGCACACTTGGTAGCTTGCATACAATTTTTGGCAGTTAAAAATTAATATAATTTTTTTGTTTTCATTTTTTAGGGTTAAGTTGATAATTTAATTATTTTCTTTTTATTAATGTCCAAACAAAAAAAATATTATAAAAGGGTAATATTGTAAAAGTAACCCAAAAGAAATAAAAAGTAACGGTAGGGGTATTAATAATTTAACGGCAGGGATTTTCAAGTCATTTTAAAAAATATAGGGACTAAATGAACTTTTACTCTTTTGAAGTGACAAAAATCAAATTGACCCAAACATATCGGACTCTACATGACCAAACCTAAATACAACCCAAGTGCGTGTTAAGAATTTATTAATTTTATGTTGCGTTTACTAAACTGGAATCGAAATGGATAGGAATAAGAATGGGTTGGAATGGGAATAAGGAATGAGAATCAAAATACGTTGTTTACTTCAACTGTAGGAATTGAAATCGAAATGAGATGGATTGTCATAAATGTGTTTACTTTGTCTTGAAATTGGAATCGGAATAAGTTAGATTGTAACAAATTATTAAAAAGTACTTAATGCATTATTGTCATAATTATTATTTTATATTTTAATTATAGTGATTATTTACTCAAAAATTATTATTATTATTAATTATTATCAATAATATATTGATATATCAATTAATTGCAAAAATTATTAATTAATTAATTATAATAATATACTAATAATATAATTATTATAAAATATATTAATTAATAATAATATACGAATTAATTATAATAATTATATTAATGATTGTTATGATAGTATATTAATTAGTAAATTATAATAATAAAAAATATTAATTATTTTGATTATTTATTCAAAAACTATAATTATTAATATATTGTTGTTAATAATGTGTTAATATATTAATTAATAGTAATAATTATATTAATTATTAATTATATCAATAATTGTTATAACAGTTAATTAATTAATTAATAATAATATACAAATTAATTATAATAATTATATGAATGATTATTATGATAGTATATTTATTAATTAATTATAATAAAAATATATATTAATTATTATGATTATTTATTCAAAAACTATAATTATTGATATATTATTTTTAATAATGTATTGATATATTAATTAATAGTAATAATTATATATTAATTAATAATATATGAATTAATTATAATAATTATATTAATAATTATTATAATAGTATAGTAATTAATTAATTATAATAATAATATATTAATTATTGTGATTATTTATTCAAAAATTACAATTACTAATAATTATTGTTTATAATGTATCAATTTTTTAATTAACTATAATTTACTAATTAATTAATTATAATAATATATAAATTAATTATATATTTGGCTTTTTATTTTTGATATTTATATTTTTTATTTTTAAAGGAGAGGCATTTTAGGAATATTTGAATGTCAATGGGGGAAAAATGGAAACTCTAAGGAATGGGAGATTGATTCCCACCTCCCCCATTCCCATGGGAATCAATCTCTCATTCCACATTCCCAAACAATGGTGGGCCCCACGATTCCGATTCCGATTCTTACTTCATTTTTGCGAAGTAAACACCATCAATCCTGATTCCGGATTCCGATTCCCAAATTCAGGAAGTAAACGCAGCATTAGCTTGTTATTTGAGTCAATTCTTCTAAATTTATTTTATAGCGTTTAGTATTTAGATCCTCCATCTAATAGTCAAACCAAATTTGTAAATGCACATCATAAGATTCTTTTAAGTTAATTGAATATCTTAAGGGTAAATTTCGGATTATCCCTTCGTGAATTAAATATCTTCAAATCGTCTCTCTTATTTTTTAAAATCTCAAATTATTCTTACATTTGGTCAAAAGACATGGGATACATTTGGTCAAAAGACATGGGAAAAATGGGAGTGAGTTGATGTGTGTTTGTGTGTGTGAGTGTGTTTTTTTTTTTCGTCCTCTTAACAAAGATGAAAGATAAATTAAGGTTTTAAAAAAGAGTGATAATATAACCACAAACTCTTATACAAACTTATTTTGTACAAATTGATGTGGCATTAGTTTATTAGTTGAATAAAAATATAAAATAATATAAATAAATCATGTGGGGTAAGAATAAAAGTAGTTTAGGATTGCCAGGAATACAAACAAACCTTTGTGTCCCTCTTTTGAGTGAATCTTAAATTTTCTAATGAGAATTTCAAATAAATAAGTAAAAGTAAGCAACGAGCCTGCAGTTGAGTGCTGAGTGAGACGATAAGTAGGGGAGTAGTTAACTAATTTGAAATGAAATAATTAATAATTGATTAATGTGGAAACATGTCTTATCTGGTGCCGATTTCTTGTGGTGATGATCCTATCCCGGGACCAAAATAATAAACAAAGACTACACGTCAAATCACTGTGATTCCTTCGAAATATTTATTCTTCGCTCAAATATGACATTAATGATATTGATTTTCTTGTTGATTGCATAAGAAATGTTTTTGAAATTATGAAAATTTCGTATAAAGTGAATTTTTAATTTTAAAAAATTGATAAAGAGAAATCTGAAATTTTCCAATGTAAAAAATAATTTGTTGGACTCAAAAAATAACTTCAGCATACTTTAATTACTCACGAGATGATCTCAAGAAAGAGACATTAATTAATTGTTAATTGAAAAATTTAACCTATACTTCAATCCTTTTTCTCACCTTTAGATTTAAGCCTTACAATATGCAATATGCAATATGCAAGAGCCACGAGTACCGACTTTTTTTTTTTTCACAAAAGTGCTTCTTGTCCCCGTGAAAAGCCATATGCCCAAAGATCGATCGACTTCCAAGGTAGTGGATTCTTACTTGGAACCACTTTAGTTAATTAACTTTTCCGAACGGTTTATATGTTAGTGTCATTTTCATAATTTAAAGTTCTGTATATTTAACTTTAAGTGTAGGCCAAAACATCAACAATAATGTCCGAAATAGTGCGTGTCCCTAGCTCAACTTTACTTCATCACGCACATATAACATATTTTCAAGAAAAAAAAAAAAGGCAAATCATGCACGTTATCCAGAACAACAATAATGCAAATTTGTCTGCGGATAGGTCGATAATTAATGTTCGGTTGCCAGTTCACTCAAATGGAGTGTGGGTTCCTAGCCAATGAATAATGAGCAAATTAAAAATGAATAAAAATGGATATCGTTATCCCAAAAATAATATAATTAGATAAAGAGTATATGTGGCAATATTTTGTGGATGCCCCGCGTATCCTACCACCTCCCAAATGGACCCCACTTTAGGTTTTATTATTCATGTCCATTTGCATTTTTAATTAATTCATAAAAATGCCATCCTTTTTCTCCTACAGAATTTTAACACGACAAGAAAGAAATAGAAAAGTTATTATACCATTTTGGTAACGTTTTCAGTACACGTCACTGTAAAAATAATTCACACCGTGCCAAGTTGTGTGCATTAATTAAATTGTATTTTATATGAAATTAATTATCTCAAACTGGTGACATGGGCTATATAATAAACCTTAGTCTTTGCCTTCCAAGTCCCACGCATGCATAAACTCATTAACCAAAGCTAGCTTCTCTGGTAGCTACTTTTTTCTCAACTTCTCCCTCACTTTCATTTCGTGGCTGGTCTGAGGAACAGAGCCATGAGCCTAACACTTATTATTACGTTCATTGCTCTTCTAGGCAGCTTGTACGTTTTTTGCCCCTCATCGGCTGAGCTTCCATGGTTCGAACACCCGGCCAAACCCGATGGGTCTCTGAGCTTTCTGGTCGTCGGAGATTGGGGAAGAAGAGGGGCCTACAACCAAACTAAAGTTGCCCACCAGGTTATATTATATTATTATTCAATCTTCCTCCTTAATTGATTATACCACTTAATAGTTAATTTTGTTGATCATATCGAATATACACATATCATGATGATATTAAAACATACTTAACTTGAACATGTTAATCAAATGATGTAGAATTTTCACACGGTATGGATTAATATTCTAGGAATTTCGAGTATTATAACGAGAGAAAGACGTTGACAAATGTAGGAAGAGAATTACCAACAAGTGAAAGCGTGACACCTACCCCGGGTGTCAATTTCAGAACCCTTTATTATATTTGTTTCTCCTTTTCTTTTGGCTTTACAAAGAGAGGATAATTCCATTTCAGATTCCATATCCTTTCTCTTCTCTCAGCTGCATGACATGTCATATCTAATTGGCTGTTTGACAATTAATTTATGCTTTTTTAGTACGGTTCACAGGATTTACCAATTACAAGGGCTCCAAAATAAATATTTATGGCAGTTCGCCCATAAGAATTTTTGTTGGACTTCAAGAATCAATTCTGAAACAACATTATGAGGTTTTTTTTTTTTTTTTTTTTTAATGGAATTATTTGTTGTTGAAATCTTAAAACGCATTGTAAGTATCAAGTTTCTGTGCGCTTGATTTCCCTCAAATGCAGTTGAGTTAATTAATTGTGGGCCTAACAGAAAACGATGCAAGAAATTTCCTAGAAAGTAGACACCCCAAATAATGTTCCCTTCAACTTGATGACACCACTCATGTTCCACATGCAAACACATAAACAACAAAAATTCAAATTACAAGGATTTCATTTTTTCAAGTTATTTTATTGAAAACGACAATTTTACGAGGACTGTTGAGTTTCTTGTCCCCTGATGGGTAATGTCTAGATGTACAAAGTGCTAACATTCCACCTAATTGTGGGGTTATAATTAATATATATATATATATATATATATATAGATAATTAAATTGAATTTTATTTATTTATTTATTATTTGGTTGGTTGAAATATAGATGGGAATAGTGGGAGAGAAGCTGAAGATTGATTTCATAATATCAACCGGAGATAATTTTTATGATGATGGACTGACCGGTGTGGACGATGTCGCATTCTTTGAATCATTTGTCAATATCTACACTGCTCCAAGCTTGGCAAAACAATGGTATAATGGTAATATTCAAACACCATTCCGTTCAATTCAATTGAATGCGTATAAATTATGTTATTATGTACATATTTTTATTGGTTTAATTGCAAAGTATGTAATTAACAGATATTTAATTAATTAATTAATTTTCTTTTGCAGTTCTGGGCAATCATGATTATAGAGGCGACGTTGAGGCACAATTGAGTCCCGTACTTAGAGACATAGACAGCCGATGGCTTTGCTTGAGGTCTTTCATCGTTAACGCCGGTAATTATTTATGCATCTTTTATTTTCTTTTCGATTTCTAATTAATAGTAGTATTAGGCGATTTACGAATATTTAATTAATTAATTGTGATTTTAATTTGTGATATAAACATATGTATTTTTTTTTTTTTTTTGGGCAGAAATTGCGGAATTTATCTTCGTAGACACGACTCCTTTTGTTGATAAGTACTTCACAGATCCGGAAGACCATGTTTATGATTGGAGTGGCATTCAACCCAGAAAATCTTACCTTGCAAATCTCCTCAAGGTAAATTAATTTTGTTAAACCCAAAAAGATTAAATAAAATTATATCCTCTGGTATTTTCTGAATTGATTTAATTTATTATTATATTTACTAATCTTTATAAAAATTTTGGTCAAGCAGGATGTTGATTCAGCTTTGAAAGAATCAACAGCAAAATGGAAAATAGTAGTAGGTCACCACACAATCAAAAGTAGCGGCCATCATGGTAACACTCATGAGCTTAACTTGCAACTCCTCCCAATCCTTCAGGTAATCTATTACTTAATTATTTTTTAATATCCATGTTTGCCGATAATATTAAACTAATTAAATTAATTAACAGCTGAAATTTTATTATTTCTTATTTCGTGGGGAGCAAACAAATTTTGTGAAAAAAGACATTTATCTTGTCTTGTGTCTCCAGGAAAACGAAGTTGATCTTTACATTAATGGGCATGACCATTGCCTGGAACGCATCAGTAGCACCGAGAGGTACGAAGTTTTTAAAATATATAGCCCATTCACAAGTATAAAATTAATCAAATTAAGGATTGGCTCTAGTTGATCATTTTATTAAAATTATAATTAATTTTGCAGCGGAATTCAATTTTTGACGAGTGGAGGGGGCTCAAAGGCATGGAAAGGAGATATTGATTGGTGGAATCCAAAAGAAGATAAATTCTATTACGATGGACAAGGTTTTATGTCGGTTCAAATCACCCCAACCGAAGTTGATGTTGCTTTTTATGATATTTTTGGCAACGTTATGCACAAATGGAGCACTTCCAAACAGCTTTACTCTGCTCTCTAAGGTAAATCTTAATTATTTTATTTCTCATTGTAATGTTATGTATTTGTAACTTCTTTATGTATGAAAGAGACCAAGGTCTCTATCTTGTAGGCCCGACTGTTAATTTCCATCAAGTCTAGCTATTAAAAACATTAAAACTTATTAGCACTGTAATTGACTATTTGGTTGGTTTATAAAGTATTTACGATGGTCTTTCTTAATCTCTATATTTTGACTTAAATTTTTATTTAGTCTTTATATTTAAAAAAAAAAATCAAAATATCCTTATAGTTAAATATATTATACTTTTATCTTTATTTTATCTTTACTTTTATAATAATGCCTTGCAATAATATTCTTGACATTAATTACTTTTTATCTATAAAAACTTAATCAGCAAATTAAATAATAAAAATATTAGAAAGGAACCAATATTTTTTGTATCCATGCAACAATTTTACTAATAATTTATTAATAAATAAACTAATATTAGCTAACTTAAAATAGTGTTGGATATCCTTGCAATAATTTTACTAGTAGTTATTTTATAAAAATTAATTTTAAAAGTAAAATAATAACATAAAAACTTGTAGAAACTTTTATACTGCTTTTAAGGTTAATTTGATAAATTAACATTTTTTTTTTCTTTTCATTGATATTCTCAAGGCAAGAATATCAGTACAAGAATATTATTACAAAAGAAAAGCAAAATCAAGGGTAGGATTGCAAAGGATTGTAACATATTACCACTATAAATTTAATGCATAAAAATGCAACGACCGTTGAATTTCATGATTCATAAACCCACTGACGTCTAGTAGTTGTTGACTTGTTGATGGGAAATTTATTAAATTAGCCATAATTTAACAATTTTCTTCCTAAACTCTTGAATTGTGTAGCTATTCTAACCATATCGACGTCTGTGAAACGTTTCAACATGATTTCTTCTCGTCCATCAATATTGCCAGAAACTGATCAAACGTACAATCTTTCCGAATTAGAAAAACTGTATTATTGCCATTCACGTACTCCATACGCCCATCTGCCAACGTCTCCCACCAACCGTCGTAACACAATTGAAGCACAACTGAATCCATTAACCCTACAAAGTATAAAAAAAAAAAACATAACAAATGTGGTTACACATTGTGGGTTTGATTTGTTTCATTACAAGCTTCGAAACGATATATTACACATAAAAAATGGATATGCCTAAATTATGACCTCCAAAAAATAGCCTAAATTTTGTGTAATATGATTTTTTGTGCGACAGATAAGCTGTCGCACAAAATTTAGTGCGACGGGAACCTGTCGCACAAAATTTAGTGCGACGGGAACCTGTCGCACAAAATTTCAGATTGTGTAATCTGATTTTTTGTGTGACAAATAAGCAGTAGCACAAAATTTGCTGTGACGGGAGCATGTCGTACAAAATTTCAGATTGTGTAATCTGATTTTTGTGCGACACTTGCTTGTCGCACAAAATTTAGTTCGACGGGCACCTGTCGCACAAAAATTTCGAATTTTCACGAATTGGTCAGCACTCATTGCAACATATTACCGCCAACACAGTCCGACAATACACCACCAACACACAACCACAACACAACACAAGAACAATATAAAGCATGTGTTTGAAATTGCTAACCTAGGGTTTTTAAACTTCAACTGTTGATCTTGGAGATCTTGATTGCTATTAAACGTGATTTTGGTGGAATTGATGTTGTTGAACGGGATTCCGGTGAGATTGCCGCCGATGATGGTCTCCGATTTGAATTTCTATGGTGCTTCCGTTTGGTGAGAAGTGTGGGTGAGTTACAGGTTTTGGTGAGCTTTGGGTGAGATTGACAGGGGTATTGTGGTCCAAAAATTTGTTGTTTGGCTAGTTTTAATATAAAAAAAACTTGTGTGGTTAGTTTTATAATATCCTAAAGTATTATGGCTAATTTGGTAAATTTCCCCTTGTTGATCGATAAAGAAGATATTGAATTGTAAAGGTATAAGCATAAAGATATTCCAAAAATATTCTCATTCGACATGTTGAAACGTCAGAAGAATATTCCACAGGATAATCGCCACAAAAGCTCTCCACTTCATTGTATTACGTTGACATATCGGAGATGAGTAACATAATAACCTGCAAAAAACACCATTCGGGAAAAACCAAATATATATATATATTAATTGCATCAACCAGTTATTTCTACGATATTCCATCATTCTCAAATTATTAGACACATTCTCGAGTCTTATATAAAAATAAAATTAAAAATTTCAATTTGTTATTATAATTTTTTTCCAAAACAACGCCCAAAGAGCCTAAACTCTACACAAATTCATACTACCTATTTAACTAAATTAATTTATACATAATCATAGAATTTACTTTTTTAAAAAATTAATTTTTACATAATTATAGAAATATCATTTCTGAATTGGCACTTCTTTTGAGTCACGCTACATAAGGGATCGAGTTGGTGGTTGCCTATTTTATACAGATATTCCGATTCTTTTCTTTACTTAACCTATTTCTCCAATAGATGTACACCACGTCAAGCCTTCTACGATCGGTACAAATTAATTGCGTGAATTAATCAACCGTTTTAAAATGTACGTCGTTAGATAAAAAGCACCATGAAAAAGAAGCAAATTAATCAACAATTTAGGTGACCATAATCGCCATAGATCACGACTCTATATGTCGTGGTTGTCATATATTAGAAAATTATCTGCACTTTTTTCCGCTACAAAAGCTATATATAAATGAGGCATCGATAGGTTGATAATCAAAAAAGTAAAACAATTCTGGATCATCAGCCAATTAACATGGGCATGCAAATTCCCTTCAAGAAACTTATGCTTCTTCATATAATCTTCATTGCCTGTCTACGGCTATCCGCCGCCGAGCTTCAACGCTTCGAGCACCGGCTAAAGCACGACGGCTCCCTCAGCTTTCTGGTCGTCGGAGATTGGGGAAGAAGAGGATCATACAACCAGTCTCTAGTCGCTTATCAGGTCCTAATTAAAAGCTTTCGTTCTTAATTCAATGGGCTTAATGTTGATTCATGCATGGAACATCTAAATATAATTTGAATGGCATACGTGCATATACAGAGAAATATTTTTTAACATGTTTCCATCGTTTTTAATTAATTTCTCTTGGTCGTGATGATTTTCAAGCTAAGATTCCACTTATATTTGTTAATATGAATACATATATAGCATTTTGTTTGTTCATTGTTTTATATATTCATTTGTCATTTTATCATTGAACTTATATTCTTATTATGTGGAAATTGTGTGGGTGATTGGAAACTATTGTGCTCATCATCATCATCCTAAGATAAATAAATAAATAAATAAACGAACGAACGAAAAAATGGTTACGTGCTTTTCATATCATCGCCTATATTAAATGTATTATTATTGTGTCATTTTCTAAATCTTCTTGGTTCAACCATCAAGAAAAACACACTGCTATATAATAAATTAATATAGTTAAATTAGACTTACATATGTTGTAATAATAATAATAATAATAATTGTATTGATACTCTTTGTATCTTAAAATAGCCTTTAACTTTTACTTTATGTTCAGTTCACATGTGACATCTATGGTGGGTGTGTGGCTTTTTATATTGAAGAGTCACACAATTCACGTACAGTTGCTCTAAAAGCAGCGTCGATTTGTTTTCTTTAAATAGGCAACAAATTATAAACACACATGTAATAAGTCAAGTCATTCAAAGCAGGTCGCTGTTGATTGCAAATTTTGTGCTATGAAGCTCATCAATTTGATGGCATAATTCCTTGCATATTCCATATTGATGTGGAATATTTTTCAAGTTGTCAACATTTACATCAGCATCAATATTCACCACTTACGCAGAGCATATTCTCTTTTAGATACAGCATAATAATTTTAAACAATAATGTTTCATAAAATATAGGACATACAGTATTTATTAATAATATTAAAACATGCTCATGTTAGTTTGTACAATAATTTTTATATATAGTATCACTCTATTTTGAGTTTCCATTTAAGAAGAAAAAAAATCTCTTATACATACTGATGTGATATGTTATAACATTGTCATATATTTTGTATTATTTATGACCACCTATTTCTTTGAAAAAATATAAGACACGTGTGGTAATTATATGACACATGTACACATACCCTACCTCCTCTTATAATAGAAACGTGGTTATTCAAACAACCATTAACTCTTTGGCATTAATTTCGATCTTGATTGAAGTCGCAGATTGACACACAGCTCACAATCAAACAGGCTTGAATCACTTGATTTATGTGTTTCTCATATTTTTTGGTTCTTTCTTGTTTTCTATTGATTGACAGTGCAATACGTCTCTTCGTGATAGCAATTTATCCAAATCAATCAATATTAGTTGATTTTAATAATTTTAGCAAACTAAATTTGACTGCAATAAAGAAAGTAATGGCTATATATGTCAAATATATACGAGCAAGATTGATTTGAATAATATTTTTAGTTTCCTCCTATTCCCGAGATTTTATTCAATAAAGAACTATATAACTTTTTAACTTTTTAATCATACTCTGTAGATGGGATTAATCGGAGAGAAACTGGAGATAGATTTTGTAATCTCAACTGGGGATAATTTTTATGAAGATGGGTTGACTGGAGAGGATGATCCAGCGTTCTTAGACTCGTTCACTAGCATTTACACTGCTCCAAGCTTGCAAAAGCAGTGGTACAATGGTAACTGAGTTCCAATTCTAATCAACTCATTTTTACTGATTTTTAATTCAACGACCAAAATGACTTAGTACGTAGTTTTATTTTATTTCTCTCCATTATTGCAATTGTAAGTAAAAATAATTTTGTATTGTGTTTTGGTTTTGACAGTTCTGGGCAACCATGACTACAGAGGCGATGTCGAGGCACAGCTGAGCCCTGTGCTGACTAGAAAGGACAGCAGATGGCTTTGCTCGAGGTCATTTATCCTCGATGCAGGTATAATTGCTACTACTAATTTATCCTTTTTATGATTCTTTACTTGGTAATTATTCTGTGCTTATGACTGATAAATTCGTTTCATTTTAATTTTTCAGAAATTGCGGAATTTGTCTTTGTGGATACAACTCCATTTGTTGATGAGTACTTTCAAGACCCTGGAGACAGCACCTACGACTGGAGAGGAGTGTACCAACGCAAAGAATACCTTTCAGATCTCTTAAAGGTAATCTTAATAATTTGCCTAACGATCACACGGAAAATATTAAATAATAATAATAATAACTTTTGAGTTTAAATAATACAATGGGTGTGTTTTCAATTTTGCAAAATGCGTAGGATGTGGATGGTGCATTGAAGAATTCCAAAGCTAAATGGAAAATAGTAGTTGGTCACCATACAATCAAAAGTGCCGGACACCATGGTGTCACCAAAGAGCTCCTACTTCGGCTTCTCCCAATCCTTGAGGTGTAAAATTTAGCTACATCTATCAGAAAATGATGTTTTAAGATGCATGACTTAACTAAAGAAGATGATCTGTATTTTCATTTGCAGGAAAATAATGTAGATATGTACGTGAATGGACACGACCACTGCTTGCAGCATATAAGTAGCAACGGAATTGAATTTTTAACAAGTGGAGGAGGCTCTAAGGCTTGGAGAGGTGATAGAAATTGGTGGAGTCCTGAAGAATTGAAGCTCTACTATGATGGTCAAGGTTTTATGTCAGTTAAAATGACTCGATCTGAAGCTGTTGTTTTATTTTATGACGTTCATGGTAACATTCTGCACAAATGGAGCATCCCTAAGGAACCGCTCAAGGCTGCTTAGGAGTTCAGAATCGATAACTAGTGTTAGGAGACAGAAGAATGTGTAGCCATCATATAAAAAGCAATAGTGAAAATGAGAAACAATGCACCACTTGAAGTATATGTGAAATAAGATAAAAATTCAATTAACTTCTAAGCAGCTAACATGATACTCAAGTTCCTTCTAAAGATTCATCTAATGGACAGCTGAAAATTGATTGATGAGTTCTCCAGTGTGGTAAGCTGTTTAGTAATTGTTTATGTAACTTACGGATATAATCTTCCCACGCTGTAACTGCAGCAGAAAAATTGGCCCAGCTGAAGGACTGCTGCTCCTTCTCATTAATGATCACAGGACGGAACACAGTCTCTGCTAATTGATTATTCTTAACAAAAACAGATTTCAGGTTGCTAATATTCTCCTTTTGTGATTGTGATAAGTGCAACACCTTGCTAGCTTCTGTTTCAAATTTGGAAGTAGGGAACTCAGAGGCTTTCCAATGGAAAAACTGGACTACCTATTTAGCAACACAAAGTCAATTAGGTCAAAACTACCACATCATGTTTCTTACATGTACATTTCAGCAGGCATAATGCATATTTGCATTACAGAACCATGTGTTCTATGTTAAAGAGATTAAATATTTCCAAAGGAATCATGCAATAAAATATTGTGAAAGTCATTAGTCCTTCTACCACACCAGACACCACTGTGAAAGAAAGCACCTAAGACTTTCACCTACTGAGAAGGTGCAATTAATACATTCCCTAACATGTAAATTAAGAGAACTAGAGTTATTCAAATTTTCTTGGTTACATATATTCCTTTAATATTCTTAAAACACAGAGAGCAGTAATGGTAAAGCAACACCATGCAGCTCCCAATTTGAAGTATTTAGTCATTAAATCGATATCTGTAAGACACGGAAAAGAGGACCAAAATGGGGAAAGACAGAAAAATCATAGCTTTTAAATTTTTTAACATGAAGACTGGATAAAGCATACCAATTCCATTATAGTGCTTCAAATCTATTTACGTAAAGGCAAATCCAATCTTCTGAATGCCAACAATAAAACATGTTTTCAAGGGAAAACAGGTGAAATACCTGAAGTGCATGCAAAATATTGGCAAATGGTTGGTGGAACAAGTCATCTCCCCTAGCTAATTGCAATGGCTCCAACAGTAGCTCTGAGCAATCCATGGCGCTGCTTGTGTTTTGAGAATAATAAATATCATAACCAAGGACATTCATTCTTGCCCAGCATATATTACATCCCAACTCATCAGGAGAAGCCTGATTGGGACTAAACCAGTACATATTACTTGATGCTGGTAATGGTAGGCACAACTGCGGCACCTTATCTGACCTATGGAGAAGTTTTTGTGAGAGAATGGAAATAAGTTTAGCATCCTCATCATGGGAACTATCACGACTGAACCATAAAGTAAGAGTAAGTCTCTCCCCATGAGTTACCTGGAAATGGATGTATAGCACGAGATTCAATTGATAGTCTGTTAAAGATAGAAAGTATAACACGCTCTGGTTTTGCCAAATAGAAGGAAAAAAAAAGTTTTGATTTTTTTAGTTTATTATTATCATTATTATTTTTTTGGCTCAGAAACAAAATAAGTATAAAAAATACCCAGTTATGATTTAACCATAAAGAAGATTATTGTCCGAGTTATAATCCAGAGTAATGTGCTAATTAATTACACAAAGTTTCTTTATGAATGAATGTTCTCCTAATAGGTGTCATTGCATAAATTAAACATCCCTATTATCAATCTCTCCCTAGTTCAAACAGTAATCAATCTGCAGAACCCACAATGAAATCTGAGAGAATAGAGAGAGAGGGGGAGAAAGAGAGAGAGAGAGAGATGGATGTGTTCTCTAACTGCCCGACAATCTTTTAACCAAAAAGAATGGAATACAGTACACCAAGAGAGTAAAAAGACTACAGAAGAGAATAGAAAGCATTAACCTCATCAACGGAATGAACATTGCGGCTGTCAGCTGTGTACATCGCAACATCCTGGAATACAATAATTCAATGAGTATGAAATCTTGTATCACTAAAACTTATATGACAACCTACAACTAGCCTCAAGTGCTCAATTGAATATAAGTTTGAGAGACTACCACAGCAATCAGTAAAACTCTACATAGTGGAAATAAGTATCCTTGTAACTTGTCATACTGATGCTCGGTTTTTAAGAATTCTCATATTAGCATACCCACACCGTTTTATATCTTTATATTGAAATCTATTTACTGAAGGAAAAAAAAAAATTCTTAAGAAGCATTGTGATGGCAGCACTTACTCCAGCCGAGGGAGCAAAAGTTTTTGGTTCCCCATCCTGGAACCTAAAAAGCCCTCCTTGAAAATCCTTACCATAACTATTCAAATAACAGACTGCCTTTTATTTTAGAACAACAGAAACACGAAAATTGTGAGCAGAAATGAACACAACAAAGGGAAGAGATACAACTAACTAGCTAAACAGAGTAACAGACAGACAGACCGTAAAGTGGCGTTGTTTAAGATAGGGGCGGTTATCATCGCAGTGCCATCCAATACTTGCTCCTCTTGCCCAGCTGCTAATTACTAATTAGTAATTGATGATAATGCATTATTATATATTTATCTATTTATTTATATACTCTAACCTAATCTAATATTATTAAAAAAAAAAAAAGATACAAAAGAAGCCGAAGCAAAGAATGAACCTGATTAAGCCGGTGAATTCAATAACGAGCTCAAACTCGCAACCGAAAAATTCCTCGACCTTTTCTTTCAATCGCTCTGCCATTGAAAGATTAAATAACATAAAGGCCGATGCAAAAGATGATTTTGTTTTTGTGTTTTGCTTCGGAGGAAGAAGAAGGAAAAGAGAGGTGAGTCAGAGTCAGTCTGACCTCGGATGGGAACAAAGGGGATGATGAAGTGAGAAGAATTAGTGGCGATCAGGTGAGAGAGTGTTGTCGAGAATACGTTGGGCCTGTACCCGACTGTGCTGCAGCTCTTGTGTATCAATTCTAATTCCTCGCATTCCTCCTTGCTCAGCATATTCCTCACTATTACTCTCCTTCGCTCACTCTCCGTCTCCGCCGTCGCCATTGCTAATTAATTCATTAACATTAATTGATTAATAGCCTACACACACAGCGAGAGTGAGAGAGAGGGAGAGGCGCACACACTCGTATTTATCTATTAAGTAAAGTGTAGATGATAAAGAAATTGAAATTCTACCTGGGCCTCACTCAAAACTCAATGAAGAAGCCCAAATCGGTTTGTCCCAACTCCTCCCATCATCACCCAGTTCCTTTCAATAAAATTCTTTTTCATTTCCTTTTTTTTTTTTTTTTAATCGAGTTCTTTCAAAAATTGAATTTGTAATAAAAGAAACTTGGATTGCACATTCGTGGTTGTATCTGCACTACGGCCGTTGTTCTGTAGATAGTATTATTTTTATATAATATGGACGCGGCCGAAAGAACACACCAACCCAAGATCAGCATACCCGCCCGGCCAGCAGAAAGTGAATTTACTTAATAAACAAAAAGTCAATCCTTCGCCAACAAAACTTTTATCTGGGAGAAAAATGAGCAACAACTAAATTAAGAATGAGTTTTCCACCAAGTGTAAGAAAGAGTTCACGTGTGTATATGTATTATATGTATAATACGTGACAGCCACAAAGATAAAAGGAACAATGGATTTTGCAAAAAGAACCGACTAGTTACTCCTCCCATCTTTGTCCCATGAGCCATGATTGATGACAGTAGTGGTAGAATATGTAATGTCAAAAGTCCTGAATTTTCAGCCGCTTTTTACATTTGCTTCAAACTCATTTGCAATCTTCAGACTATCCTTTTCCTCTCCCCTCAACCAATTTAACAGTCCGCTCCCTCTTCCCTTCTTTAAACTGCACTAGCTATCCTTGCCTGCTACACTAGTATCTTCGACACTTTGATGTTGGTTTTCTTCTTTCATCACTGCTTTAACACTACCAGTTCCGTCCACACTACCATTGCAGCCTTGCCCTTGTGTTTCCCCAACCAATTTCTCTTTTGAAGCATTTGTCTCATGATTAGATTTCCCTGAACCATTTTCTTTCTCTGCTTGGGAACCCATTTCTGGGATTAAGTGCTCAGTTGCAGCACTTGATACTTGTCGAGGAGATGATGAACCACCAGAACCTGGTGGAGGAAGGAAAACCCCGGTTCCAGGGACAGGAAGGCGAGGTGGAGGAGGAGGAGGAGTATGCCTTGGTGGTGCTGCAGTCCATCCTGTTGAACCAGGTGGGATGGGAACCGGTGCAGGAAAAGGCATTGCCGGGGTAACTGGTGGGCTAACAAAAATGGGCGGAACACCATTCGTTGGTGGAATTTGTGCCCTAATTGCTGGAGCTGGCAGTACGCCAGTTGTTGGAATTGGTGCAAAATGCTTGGGGCCAGTAGGATGGCGTATATGATTCGGAGGTCTACCAGGTGGTGGACCCCAGTGGGGTGATGGGGCTATTCCAGGTGAAGCAAGACGCTGGCCATCAGTAGGTGTCAGTTTCTTTGGTTGAGACTTAGTAAAGGTAACAAGAATTCGTTGTTTTCGAATGGAAGAAATTGCATGCTTAGCAATATCTGCAGATTTTCCTTGCATCACAAGCAGAGATCTGTGTTCTCACAAAATTGAGAGAATACCACAAATGTCAAACCTTAAAGGGGAATCTCAAAAAATAAAAAATAAATCTAACAGATCAGAAAATAAATTCTAGTGTGTTGCTTATAGCGCGCACTGCATTCGTTCATATTAAGGACAATTTTAAAGCACCTAGAGGAGCTCAGTATTGTGATGAAGAAGGATAATGATAAAGCCGGTATATATACTGTCTGAGGAGGTCCCGATTAGGAAAAACCTCCTTTCAGTATATCTGATTATTTGTTAGTACATTGGCTGATTATTTCAAGTTTTTCAGACAGCAGAATAAAGCAGTCGTATTTTTGGGCCATGAGTTACTAACATCACTGAAAAATGGTTTCCAGAAGGCCACTGTATAAGATATGGCACCTCAGACCAGTTCATTGGGACTATCAGTCTATCAGCTTCTGTTATGACTATGACTAAATACTTGACAATTAACCTACTTCCAGATATTTGCCAAGTTTGACGCACGCCACAAAAAGATCAAAAACTAGGGTGGCATTTTCTAGAGAATGAATATTGATGCCAATATTTACAAACAGCAACAAGCAGAGAAACTCAGAGAGAAAGGGAAGTTAACAAATACCCGGGAGCAACAGAAAGCCTGAGAGTGCCTCTATAATCACCAGGATGGTCTATTCCGATCATTCTGCCAAATGTCATGTCACACTCAGTCAGGAACAGGATACAAACAGGCCTTCCAAACCAAGATGGTGAAATGTGAGGCTGTGAGTGATCACCCTGCAGAATCATCACAAACTTAGCTTCTCTCACTTTTTACATTTATCTTAAATCATTAAGCACAATATCAAAATTACAAAACCTCGTTAAACACATCAACGATGCAAGAGTCCGGTTTCACTGTCATGATTTGCAAGCCAACTAACCGGTCAATAACATCTTGAAGCAAGGAAGGTATGGGTTCTATTCTCCGGTCTAAAAAGTTGATTTATAAGTGCAAAACAAGGTTAGCAATTCTTCGTTATTCAGAAACGAAAAAGGAACATAAACAAAGTACTTTTTGAATTAATCCAGAACTGGAACTTGCCTCTCGAGGTCCCTCCTGCAATTTCATCTTCAGGAGGGCCATCTACAATAGGGAGGCCCAGTTGAATCACCTCTCTTCCATGTCCCCTTATGGGCCTCTTTGAGACCACATATGCCGGACCTGTTTCTTGTTGAACAAGAATTAGGCAATTATTAACATTCAAGTACTACATACTTTTACAATTTGACACACATTGGCTTCAGAGAAAGCTGTTCATAATATTGTGTAAAAATAGATGAAATCGTAGAAACTAACACACACAAGCATCAGCTCAACTGCAGGCTGCTTGTCACTCACATGAGCACATCTTGAACTTTGCAACAGTTTATGATCAATGCTAAAGTTTTAATATTAAAAATAACTGTAGGAGCAACAATTGTAGCACTTTCAAGATTTAGCTCTGGATTTTGCGGGCGCACACTGCATACACGACAAACAGCTTTAGGATTCTGCAAAAGCGACAAATTACTGACATATATTAAATGGTATTTCCAACACTAGCACAATGATGGCCATACCATTGAATTTCAACCGTAGATTTCTCCCCAGTAAAATTATTAGGAAAACTCTTAATAACAAACTGTCAGTAGACTGTAGTAAATACACCTAAATTGACTTCCCTTCTCTTGATACTAAGGAGAAACTTGCAAACCTAAGGCGCAGGCAGCAAAGGTGTTGAAACAGAATCCCAGAACATTTCACGAGTAAATACTACAGATATATAGCACTTAAACATGGAAGGACATGCTCCATCAGAGTGGACACTCTAACCTTAAGCAAAACAGATTGGCTCACATGGTTTGTACACCTATGATACTGATTAAAGCCCAAAATGGTAATCAAAAGAGACTAAAAATCAAGCTAAAAGCCTTATGAAAAAGTATTTTCTTTGTTATGCTGCCCAAAGATGGACATATCCTTATCAATCAGAAGAATCATTTGACCATGGTAACCCATTATTCAAAGGAAGCAACATTCATCTTTAATAAGAAACAAATAAATTTGTTAATAAGAATAAAGTAGAAGAACAGTGAATTTCCTATTCAGTGTCTCATCAATTATCATTTAGGGTAACATTGTATATATATACTCTGAAAACCCTAATAATCACTCCAGGGCCGAGCATTGGGGGTTAAAATCCAATAACAGAAAACAGACAAAAGTTATCTAATATAAGGTGCACTAAATGTTTCCAAGTAAAAAAAGAACTTTTTGAGGATCATATACAGTTCTGGGAAAGTGCAAAGACCTCTAGAGAGAAAGGGATACTCTTATTTGTAAAAGAAAAAAAATTGAAAAAAGCAGTGAACTTGCCTTGAATTTGTCCTCTTTTCCCTGCAGTTCTCAAATCATTAACCAATGAAACCAGTTTTGAAACTTCTGAATTACCACTTACTTCTTCATACAATTTCAGTCCGTCGACCACGTTTACCTTGAGATGAAAACATGCAGATGTTAAAAGGGGAAGAAGCAAGAGAAACAATAACATTATATACAATACATGAATCAATTTGCATTACCATCTTGCCATCCACCATCTCTGTACCAACAAAAGATTTTGCAGCCATAGATTGATTCTGCTTCTCGTTCTGACTTTGGACGGATTGTGAATCATTCTCTAGGGGAACATAAATACAGAATCCAAGTACAAAAATAACACAAGTTAAACATCATACCGTTATGCCCAACAACAGTCAATTTTCACATTGTACAAGTACACAAACTAGCAGCGGTTTAGTGCCCAATCATGGAAGAAAAATGTCCAATTTATCATTTAGATCCAAACAAAATGGCAATTAAACTTTAAACGCAAATTGTAAAGAACCATCTAACAAGCAGAATCACCCCACCCCCCAACTCCCAAGCCAAAAAGAAAAGGGCATACCTTTAAGGCCTGGTGTGCATTCATCATCCAATGCCTCAGCTTTAGGTTCGGCATCACCAACCTGGGTGATTTCTGAATTTCCTAAACTCTTTGCGCTTCCATCATCATGAGCTTTCATAACAACATCTGCTCCAATACACACACAATGAAATAACAATATGTCCTCCAAAAATGTGTCCAATACTTGCTATATGTACATAAATATTAATTGATATACTTTCCATATGTGCCCACAAGCTAAATAACCACCAACCAGAACAAAATCCAGTTTTCTAATTAGAGAAAACGTACCAATACATATATGGCAACAAAAGAGGAAAAAAAAATAAAAGAAAAAAGTTACCTTTTTTATCATCGAAAGCTGACGAATTGGAATCAAAGGCATGATTGTTGTTATTATTATTATTATTATGAAAATCCTTCTTAACAAAAACAGATCTCTTAGTTCTATTAAGATGATGCTGTTGCTGATGATGATGATGATGATGATGATCAAAAGACCTCTGCTGTTTCCTCCAAGCGACTTGTTGCAAAGCCAACATTACCTCACTAACAGAAAAGTACTGCTGCAAATGAAGCACCGAGTTCCAATTGCACCTCCTTTGCTGAATGCAGTTAATGGCGAAATCGTACTCCCCTGGCTCGCCAATCACCCGCAGGTGATGACACAGCGTGTCGATTATCGCATTCGCCGCCGCAAACTCGCCCCGTAACCACATCACAAACGGGTCGTCCGCCGGCAACTGCTGCATTTTCTCAGGCATTGCCATTTTTTTTTAAACTAATAATTAAGCACGCACATACAAACAAAAAAAGAAAAAATTCTAACTTTTTTTTCCGATTAGTTCGACGTCAAAATTATCATAACAATGTGCAGTGTAGAGATAGATCTGTGTTTAATTAAAAAGAAAAAAACGAAATTGGGAGTGGAATTGAGGAGATCTGAGATCTTAGAGAGATCTAGGGTTTGGCTTATTGAACACGCATCACGTAATGTGCCGTAGCACTGATGAGTTCGCTTGTGAGTCTTAAATGGTGGCTGTGCCTACAATTTCCAATAACTCGTTTTGTTGCGAGCTTAATTGAGTTGAGTGTGTATCGGACCACAACGAAATATTCTGTAAATTGTAAGGGTATTTTCGGGATCTAAATTTAAAATCGTCCAGTTTCCTCGTGTTTACACTCGCTTCCCGTTTAGTTTCGGGTTAGTCACTTTTACTGAGGAGTTCATGCATGTGAGCTAATCCTATCATTTTCGAAGTTTCTTTTTTCTTTTTTCTTTTTAATTAATTTTAAAAAAAACTTAACTGTTTATCAGGAGTCTAAATCATCTAGGACTCTGATTCATTGTATGATCAATATGCAATAGCATAATGGTATCTTACGTGTGAGTCTTTTAAGATTCTTAAACCAATATTCATTTGTTAATAATATATTTTAAGTGATTTTATGGATATTTAGTTGGAATACTTAGTTTAGTTTGAATTCCAATTGACGTGTCACTAATAAAAACTCATTATTTAAATTAAGAATGATAAAACTTCATAATTATCTCTCGAACCAAATCAGATAATGACACATCATTTGCCACATCAGTTAAGATACAAACTAAGATAGCGTTTGTTTTTTTTATCTGAAATCTGAATAGACCTAAATTAATCTGAATTCTGAATAGATCTGAATGTCCGAATCTAAATAATATGTTTATTTTTTTGTCTGAATCTCAAAAAATAAGTATTAAGTTGTTTGTTTTTTTCAACTTAAAAAGCTAAAAATATGTACTTTTACATTTGTATCCTTATTAAATTTGAATGTCAAATAAATAATAAATTAAATACCACAATATTTTAACATTTATAAGTAAAACTATATTCAAGTGAATATATAAAATATCATAAATTATAAAATTTTATCGTATATAATATAAGAAAGAAAAAATAGGAAAATTTTTATGTGGGGTAAATGTCTATGGGTGAGTTTTGAGATATACATGAAAAATAAATTATAAAGCATGGATATTTTTTAGATTAGCAAGTAATTGACTTAATTCAGATTTCTCTATTAAGTAAAAAGTAAAAAAAAAAAATTGTCTTATTTTATTAAGTCAAAATTATCTAAAAAGTCTCATTAAGTTATAAAAACAAACACATCTAATTAACTTAAATAATTAAGTTAAGTCACTTTAAGTCATTAAGTTAAAAAACAAACGGCACCTAAGTGAATGTAACGTTACTGATATTTTTTAAGAGTCCATTTAGAGTTACTTTTCGGGGACATTAAAATGATTTTGAAAAAATTAAAAGATAATTTTAGTGTTTGGTAAATTTTTAAAAAAAATTATTTTTGACAAAATCACTCAATGCAGATTTTGAAAACTGGGGAAGAAGAATAACTTTTGAAAATCTAATTTTGAAAATCACTTTTATAATTAATACAATTCCATATAATTTTTTTAAATTATCCTTATTAATTAATGAAATAAAATTGTTAACTTTATAGAGATTATTATTATTATTATAACCAAATAGTGGGATAACAAAATAAAAAATAAAATTAATAGTTTATTAAATATTTATTTTTTATCAATTATTATATATGCACAATAAAAAAACATTTCATATACATGTTTACAAATATGTAAATAAATTTTATTCAATATTATGCCCAATTCAATTTTTTATATTCTTACAGCAATTTATTATACATTTACTAAATATATAAGAGGACTTTTTAAAACTTATAGTACCTTTAAAAATAAATTTTACTAAACATTTGATTGATTCTCTTCACAACTGATTATTTGTATAACACAACTAACAATAATTATTTTAAAAATTACAATTTTATCAAATTGGACCTAAGTTGATTAATTAAGATTGCAGAAAAACTTACATGTCGTAAGCACGTAAGTCATCCATATGCCCATCCTTATCATTGATATACAGCTAAACTTATTTTCAAAATAGTTAATCATAAGATAGTGAGAAAATTAAACTTTGGGTATAGGGGCCAAAGAATTTACTACAAAAAAAAAAAAAAAATCATAATCTTCTAATTTTAGTAAGTATTTATTAACATAATGAACAAAAAAAAAAATCAAAAGCGCAAGCAAGGAAAATAGTTGTTTTTTATTTTTATGTATAAATGTATAAACTATTGTTTATAGAGGTCAGACTCCAATCAGTTACAATGAAAAATTAAGAAAAAAAAAAAAGGATACAAGCAACATTCATCATAATCAATTATCAAAATCCAAAAATAATTCAAACTATCAATTGAAAATTAAATAAAGAAGCTAAAAAATAAATAAGTGAAAATTGGGAATTGAGAATTTTTAACAGGGTTTAGAAAGAGAGAACCACCAAATTAAAATTTTGGAGAGATGACAAGCGTTAAACATGATCCACTATTGATGTTAACTTATTTTAAGGATATATGTAACTTGGTATTTTGGTAATACAAATAATTTAGGAAGATTTTTCTTTAACTATCTTATTTAACCTAATATATGTAAAATAAAAAGAAATTTGATCTTTATTACAGGGACGTGGCCTGTCTCTTTATAAGAAATGTGGTTAGTTTCTATAGGAAATGTGATTGTTTCAAATCTTCCTATACTTCTTTTGTTAAAATGTCTATTATCGTTTATGTTTAACACTAGGATCAAATTAGATTAGCCTGGATGTATATTAAGTTGATAGAAATAAAAATAATTAGATCCCCATCATCAAAATTGTAAAAACCAGCACAAATTTGTGGAGTTTTCATATATAATCTATCTCTTTTTTGGTTATGGTCTCAGAGCACACCAAAAAACTTATCCGATTTTACTCTTCAAAGTTCAAATGCTTATTTGTTTATTTATTTATGTGGCAAATAGAAGAGACTAAAAATAAGTTCTCTCCAAAAAATACTTTAAATCGAAATAAATTTATATTATTTTAATTAAATTCTTCTTTCATTAAATTTAACTACTCTCTATTTTTTTGAAGAATATCTCGAAATATCCCTATTATTAAATTAGTGATACCCTCACGATTACTTTTTTATTTACTTTGCAATGATACTCTTTTACAATAATATTTTTTATATTAATAAAAATTAAATTATAAAATTAATCCAATAAATAAAATAAATATATATACAATAATTTTCAACGATCACCGATCTTAAAATACAGAAACCAAATGGGATTTTACCCTTTCAATAGTATAGTTATAATATTTTTCTTTTTTTTCAATAATAGTGATAAATAATAGTATACTATTATGAAAAAAAGCCACTCATTAATATTGAAGAGGGAAAATGACTATCTCATTTAGAAGAGCCTTCCAAAACTTTTTATTGCTGGTATTGATTCTCTTATAGGGTGGTCTCCAGACTGTGGATAGTATCTGCCCATGCCACATTATAAAATTCCATTAATGAGCACTCAGATATTGGGGCAAAATTTCCTAAATTTGTGTGCAATTTTGGTCCCCCACAGCTTTATTCTATAGAAGTTTCTTCCCACATTAATAAAATTTGAAAAATAATTTTACTTGCGAATGCGATTGCATTTTGAGTACATTTTAGCGTGTAAATATATAAAAAGGTGTTCAAAGTAAGTGTATTTTAAAGTATAATAAATAGCTCTATTTTATAAATTGCTATATAAACACAAGCACAACATAAAGTTAGCGGATTTGAATTAGCCTAAAATCACATAAATATTAATTACGTTGAATTTGTGTTACTAGTTTTCTAATTGGATTCGTATTCTGAGTTTTATGACATGCGAATTTGTTTATAACATAATAACTATTCAATATTTGATAATCAAACAAAAAGTAATCACTAAATTAATTATCTATTAGATGGACCAAACAAAGTTTAAGCCCACGGGCCGGCCCAATTAAGTTTTGGTTTCAACTAGAAAACTGATTTTTTTTTTTGTTAAAGGCATTTGAAGGGGAATTATTTTGTCAACTGTACATCTAATTACTATAAAATTTTGATATATTTTCTACACTATCTTAGTTTTTAAGTTTTTATCAATCAACCACTTTGATACTAAAAATAGTAATTTTATCCTTAAATGACTTAAAGCATTATTTTGTTCTACAAAATTTTTAAAAATAAAAAATTATATTTATAAAAATATCCCTAAATTCAATAAAATAAATAAAACTCAAAATCTATGATGATATTTTTTAAATAAAGTTATAATTATAAAAATTAACATCTTGTAATCATAATTTCATTTTATTTTTGTAACTAAATTAAGAATAGGGAAGTTACAAAAATTAACATGAAGAGAAAAACATCGTATAATTATTTTAAACTTCTCTATAATTAATACTAATAAAATTCCCTATACAAATTGAATGAAATTATAATCACAAAATAAATCAATATGATAATTTTTCAAATTAAATTATAATTATAAAAATTAACATATAGGATTTGAGATTTATTTATTTTAATAAATTTAGGGGTATTTTTGTAATTATAGTTTTTTATTTTTAAAATTTTAAAGAATAAAATAGCTTTTTAATCTATTTAGGGGTAAATCAGTTATTTTTATTGTTAAAGTAATTGACTAATACAAGCTTAAAACAAAGTAGTGCAAAAAATACATCAAAATTTTATAATAATTAGATGTACATATGATAAAATGTGGGTAAAAGCTCGTTTAATCCCTATATTTTGAGGTTAGTACTTGTTTAGTCCCTATATTTTTTAAAATGCTTCAAAACATTTCTGTCGTTAAACTATTGATACCCTACCATTACTTTATATTCCTGTTAACTTACTTTTACAATATTACTCTTTTTGTAATATTGTTTTTTTACATTAATAAAAAATAAAATTGCCTTAAGCCAAAAAAATAAAAACAAAGAAAATATATATTAATCTTTGTGGAAGCAATGTCAAAAAAAATTGAAAAAAAATTAATTACTAATTTTTTTGACATTAATAAAAATATATATATATTAACTCCTCATGGAGTATTCAAAAAATTTAATATAATTTTTTTGTTTCTATTTTACTTTTTTGGGTTAATTCGATAATTTTTTTTTATTAATTTCCAATAAAGAAGAAATAGTATTGTACAAGGGTAATATTATAAAAGTAAGTCAAAAAGAATAAAAAGTAACAGTAAGGGTGTCAACACTTAACGGTAAGGATGTTTTGAGGTATTTTTAAAAATATAAGGACTAAATAAGTACCAATATTAAAATATAGAGACTAAATAAGATTTTACCAGATAAAATATAGATGGTATAAAGATAATTTCTCGGATACGAACAAACATTCTTCCAAATCCACTCTCCCACTTTTCCCAAAATTTGTTACAGTTTTTAATATTTATGCAGACACTGTTTTCAGTATTCGGTCAAATTAGTCTAATTGATTATTATAATAGATGACTGTTGGGTGCTGCGGATGTGTTATTCAGTTATTGTATTATACTATTATATTATATACACCCACACACACATATTCTATTTGGAATTATGTGAAATCAATGTTTATTTTGATTAAAAAAGACAAAAATGTTTTCACTCAAAATCAGTGATGATATTATAAAAATTGGTGCCAGAAAAGAAGGTCTTTTCTTGTGCTTAAAAAAAGATAAACGGTATACCTTGCACAACTGACTTGACTTTGTCTATTTTCTAAAAATTATTGTTTTAATTACTAGCATGAATTTGAAATCTTGGCTAGAATTTGAAAGTTATGAGAAGCAATCACACTAATAAGTGATGAATAATCCATCTTCCATATGATAAATTTCATGACAATATTAACAATAATGAAATGTCATGGCCATTTTTGTTTTCGAAGTATAATTAAATTCATGGAAACAAACAATTTATAAGCCATAATTAGATATATATGAATTTATATATCAACCCTCAAAATTGTGACATGACTTCATATAAAAAAAAAGTATTTTAAAATCGCACAATAATATTCTGTTTGGTATTGCAGTTGGATAACTATAGTTTTTTAAATTATAACACTAAAGTATTTGATAAATATATGTAATTTAAAAGTTAAAATGATTTTATCTCATATTTACATAATGATAATTTATAATATCTTATTTTTTTAATTAAAATTATTATTTAAAATTATATTTATTACGCACTTTAAATTATTATTTCGTAATTACGGCTCTCTCTTTATATCAACTGTATCTTAAAAGTCGTATTGCGTTAATATCAAACATTACCTAGATCTGTCTAAGATTACCCAATATCTTATTAACCAATTGACCAATATCCTTAGATTCGGACAACTACTGCCGCCGCCTCCAATGTTTTTTAATAATCGTGTATTAGTGAAACAAGTAAAAAAGAAAAAGAAAAAAAGTCAAAACGTTAGGTGAATAACCAATAATTAAAACCAAAAAAAAACAAATTTCAGGCAGCTCAAATTAATCTTCATTAATTTGGCGTAGCCACAATCCGTTGACGGTTGGATTGCATACAATATAATCAATCATTTAAAAAAGAAAAAAAAAACCCTTGAATTAAATTCCAGTCACAACAGCGGAGCTAACTTAATAATTTGCTCAAATCTGATGGTGACATGAGCTTTTTAGTTCTTACTCACAAAAAAATTCCAGATCAATTTCAAATCAGAAAAATTTCAAACCATTAGAAATCTTGATCCTTGTATGATATCACTTACGTAAATTCTAAGTATTGCAATTCCTGAAGCCAGACAGCCAGTTAACTTCAATTTTACCCATGAGATGTCAGCTTTATACTATACTAACCAAGGCTGCTGATAGAAAAGTTGTCTAAATTTGATTGTTGTTTTTAAAAACTTATGAGTTCGGATTGGATGAAGAAGAACAGTGCGTGTGCTCGTCAAATTCTTCATTAAAATGATCAAAATGAGGAAAATAAAATCATTGTTTTCACGTATGTGAAAAATAAAAATCATTGAAAATGAATTTTGACCCTTCTTATTAGTTGTTGCAACGTCCATGGAGAAGCGAACTGCGGCCATTTATTACTGGTCAAATAGTGGCGGCGCCCGACCGGAGCACATGGGAAGAAAAACAACACATAGTGATTCCGCCATAAATTCAAATAACCAATAACAGGTGGCTTTGTGTTAATTAGTCGTCAAGAAGGACTACATTATTTTGAATTTTCTTCTTCCAGCTTTTGAATATTATACATGCGTTATATATTCACAGCAAAGGAGCCTGTAATTGTCAAAACCTTCAACCGCTTGAACGAGAAAAAAAGAAAAAAAAAAATTTTCTATGGGTGGAGTGAATATTACAAGTGAATGATAGAATTGACTCAACAATGTCTATTTCAAAGAGTCTTTGGTGTAACTTAGAATAAAAAGAAAGAAAATCTTTGGTGCGGCGGATGGTGGAGTGAGAGTAATCCAAGTCTCTTCCCAATAGCAAAGAGACAGAGTTTGTAAAATTTGACACAACTCAATTACCTAACACGGATAAATGGGTATAAATAATCAAATTTGACATGATTATTAAATGAGTTTGGTCCATGATTTTTTTTGTTGCATTATATTGAAATTTTTGACCTATTTACCCGATTAATAACACAATTATATTTTATATTTAAAGTCAATTTTTATGTTCTCATCATTAAAACTCAAATATTAGACACTATTCTCTCTCTCTCTCTCTCTCTTGTTGTCTCTCTCTTTTTCCTTTGGAAGATGAACGTATACATAGTATTTTGTTTCTAAAATTATATATAGATTTAATACTTTAATAATGCAAATGGGTAAAATATTGGTATACCCATGTATACTTTATAATATGGATATATAATATTATTTACATTTATATAATTAAAACTTCAATACTATAAATACATAATATTCTAGTAGATGTATATATTTTGTAATATATTATATATATGGTGTAAATATTTGATGTAAATCTTGTTAAATATATAGTATTAAATAATTATTGGGTAATTCATTTATTTTTCATGTTAGTTAAAGTCAATATTTTGACATGATTATTAAATAGGTTATATTTACGCCAGTCTAAATTTGAGGTCAGTCTAAATTTGAAACGACACAAATACTGATTGTGACCTATTTTGCTAGCTCTACAAAGAGATTGCATTCTAAATTTTAAATAGGTTAAAGAATGAAAATTAAATGAATGTAAATTTACAACAATACATCATGTGTATGCTACATTTTTTGTCAAAAATTTTCCGTTATAAATAATAACTTTGATAAGTCAAATACGGCATAATAAAATAAATAAATAAAAATAAAAATTTGCTGCTACTAATAATAAAAATTGTACAATAAATATTGCACGTGATGCATGTGGGCGTGCCCATAATGATTGGGGGCACTGTGTCTGTGAGCATAAAGCTTGAATGCAAACTTTCCCTTTTTGCTTTTTCAATTGAAAAAGTAGAACGTGGTCGGTACCTTTTTTTTTTTTTTCCCTTTCAATTTTAATGTAAAAGATTTTAAGTCTGCAGGAATCTTTCTTTAATTTTTTTTTATGCTGAATTTTAGTTGTATACTTTTAAGTTTGACACGTTGGATTTTGATTGTAGATGTATAAGATATTTATTTAAGTTTTGGTAAATAAAGCTTTGAATGTAAATTTATATTATGTTGTTAAGTTTTTTTTTTTTTTTTGGGTCCAATATTATGTTGTAAAGTTAAATATAAGTTTATGAAAAAAAAACAAGAACAAAAAAACGAACCGTTTTCAATCTCACTCCCAATGGATTATATATATATATATAAGAAGTAACTGAAGCAATCGCACAGTTGCTCAGTTTTTTGTTGTCTTTGAAGTTAAAAAGCGCCTTAGTTTCATATTCTCAGTCTCGCTCTCTCCTCTCTAGCAACAATGGCGGCAATGGTTTCGCAGTCAACTCTCATTCAAACAAAACCGTCTCTCTCTTTAAAACCCTCTCAACGGTTTCGACCCAATCGTCTCTCTGCAATCCATGAGCCTTCTCCAGGTTATTATTTTCTTTAATACTTAATTGAGATTTCGCTCTTTTCGTTTTTTTTGGTTATGGATAAGGTTATTGATTTCTATTATTGCAGGGCTGAGCTTGGGGGCTAAGAAGGGAAATGGGGCTGTAAAGTTGTCAATGGCTGTGGCAGATGCAGTACCCATTTCGAAGTCTTTATATTTGGATGATAAGAAGAGCAAGAATAATAAAAATCCCATCATTGTTATTGATAATTATGATAGTTTCACTTACAATCTCTGCCAGGTTTGTTGCTCTCTTTTTTTTTTTCTTTATTTCTATATTTGATTTTTTTTTCTTTTGATTCATTGTTATTGTTATTCTCATTTACCAGATTCATCGCAGTCCTACTTGTGTCTAACCAAAATGAAAGTAAATGTTTTAGAATGTCAGTGAAATTGATTTTTTTTTTTTTTTTAAAAATCTGTTATTGGTGGTATGCTGCAAGAATTTGAATTTGAAAATTTTGGAGATGGCATGATTAAAAGTAAAGTGTTTGATGATTCGTATAGATACTAATGTCCAACAACATTAACTAAGGCAAGCTATAGAAAAAGTAGATGTGTTCTTCTCCTAGTTTTTCTATTAATTAGCTAATACAGGTGGAGCTTTAAGGGAAAAAAAAAAAGCCCTTGTTAATAGTCTGACGGAACTAGTATTTATGTAAGGTTACATATATAGGCAATCTGGCAGGGGATTGTATCAATCTCCCCTAAGATTTTAAACTATTCTTGAAATCACTGACTTGTGCTTGAGTTATTAACATGCCATCTGGAAGGTCTTCTTGGAGTGAACATAGCTGGTTGTTGAATATCAAATGATGGTTGTTTTCCTGGCAAATTATTTTGCCCATTATGCAAATTTGTTAGCTTATGAAAAGTTTTGTAGGAAACACAGGAAAATTTCTGTTTTCGCATTGCTTGTGAAATTGTTTTCTGGTTTTCTCTCTTACTCTTTAATCGGTTAAAAACTATTTCTTCTAATAAGTTATCTATGACATTTTTGAAGTATATGGGCGAGCTTGGTTATCACTTTGAGGTTTATCGGAATGATGAATTAACTGTGGAGGAGTTAAAACGGTAAGAATTTGTACTTAGATGACGTTATACGGTTTGTGTATCAATAGGATTGTGAAACATTTAAAATAGAAAAAATATGCTAGGCTACTTCCTTGATCTGATTAACTGATTCTGAGATTATGAAATGTCTGTTAACTATTTAGTATCTTATTGTAGGAAAAATCCTAGAGGAGTGCTTATATCCCCTGGGCCAGGTAACAGATTAAACTTATGGTGTTCTGTATTACTTACTTTATGACTCTCTGAAAGTTATCTTACAAAAGAGATGTTCAAGAATAAAAAACTCTATGTGTCCTTTTCTCCAGGCGCACCTCAAGATTCTGGAATATCATTGCAGACTGTTTTGGAACTTGGACCTACTGTGCCTCTGTTTGGTGTTTGTATGGGTTTGCAGTGCATTGGAGAGGCTTTTGGAGGTGAGTCTTCAAAGATGTCCTCTAGCTCTTAAACTTGTGTCAAATATTTGTTTTTTATTTGAGTGTACAATTACGTTGATTTCAAATGTGTCATATTTGCATAGAGTTCTAAATGTGACTGGAAGATGGATTGAGTAATCTTGTACATCTAACATATTCTTGCTTGCAAAAATATTCCTCTATTGGTTTTTAAAACTTTTGTTTGGCTGTGTCATGTTCCAGGGAAGATTGTGCGTTCTCCTCTTGGTGTCATGCATGGAAAAAGTTCTCTTGTGTATTATGATGAGAAAGGGGAGGATGGCTTGCTTGCTGGACTATCAAAGTATGTGTCCATTTCCTGTTACAATATTCAGTGTTTTGCACATTGAAACATGTTTCAGTTGCTTCCTAATTATGATCTTGCTATTAGAGTTGTCCTTTGTTGCAAGCGTTAGTTAATGTTCATCTAGTCAATGGGCTTATTGGCTACATCCTCTTTGTCTTACCTTCAATTTTGCCACTTTTGCTAACTAAGTTTCCTGGCTATTGTGCATTTGATGAATGTTATCACTGATCGAACATATAGTCATCATTATTGCAGCATTTTTTTCTAATTTAATATTTTTCAATTTTAATAAATAATAGCTACTGAAAATGTGGTTATGATTTGTATCTGTGTACTTCTTCTAGTCCTTTCACAGCAGGTAGATATCATAGCCTTGTGATTGAGAAAGAAAGCTTTCCTAGTGATGCGCTGGAAGTTACAGCATGGACAGAAGATGGGCTGATAATGGCTGCTCGTCACAAGAAATATAAGCATCTGCAGGTAAGACACGCTGTGCTTTTTCACTTTGCTCTTCTTTATCTTCAGTAGCTTGGTTATCAAATTACAAGAGAGTCAGAATGTGCTTGTTTTGGTAAATGATGTCTTTCTGTGCATGAAAAAGAAAAATGTCTGACAATGCCTCATCATGAATTAATTCAAATTGTCATACATCTGAAATTTTTTTAAGAATGAGTAGGTGACACCTCCCTCCGGTCCTTATCCAACCATTGTATTTTCATGCTTCCAGTGAGCAAACCGTTCTAACTGCAGATGGATAAGTTGATTGTTCAAAATTTTCTGCATTGTCCAACTAGCAGTGTATGAAAACTTATGTGCTTACAGGTTACACTTACACCCCATCTAGTTTGCAGTGAAACATTGGTAGTAGGTGAATTAAAATAAAATCTCATTATCCAGTAATATGGTTATTGAGTTTCCTGACTCTCCCAATTTAATGTGCCACTCTGATTTAAGTTTCCTTGCTCAAGCTTTCTTTTATTGACTGTTCTTTAAATTCTTAAAACGAGATTTTGGGACTCTTTGCTCCATGCCATTAAGATATTGCATGGGTGCGGAGTTCCTTCATGTTACATGTAAGGCCTCTGATACCCCACCTGCTTATGTGGTCGGACGACAAACATCTGATTGAAAAAAGGCAATGAATGTCGACCGTAGTTGTCCTGCAAGAGAATATTTGTGCAACATTGGTTGTATGTCATCTTGTCACGACCCCCAAAAAAAAAGTACTAAAAGAACTTATATAAGCTCCCAAAAATTATAATATTCGATTTGCAAGTAATCTGAAACTGTTATTGCTGGTATAATCAGGGGGTTCAATTTCATCCGGAGAGCATTATAACCACCGAGGGCAAGACAATTGTTCGCAATTTCATCAAAATGATAGTGAGAAAGGAAGCGGCTGATTCTCAGAATTAGACTATCAGCCATGTGGCAATATTTCATCAATCTAGCATACCTCATTATTCTAGAAAAAGTTACTGATGCAGTGCCTCTGGATTGCAGTGATTTTCTTTTCCTTACAAGATTCAGTACAAAAGTTTGTGGTCCTTGTCTATTAATATGTAGTGTCTTTGACTCTTGAGATTTTGTTGCAATCTATATGTGGGCTTCTCTTGGGGAGAGGATTTGTATTCAAGGGGATGTTTGGGGTTGCATTAGATTCGTAAATGATTTGTTCTTAGATTAGATTTTGAAACAATCAGCTTTGAAAACAATTTGATAAGATGAATGTTTTATAATAACTAATCCCCATAAATCTCTTGGAAGTTTTCATGATGGATGTCTTGATATTTTCCTTTTCATAAACCATGGTATCTGCTTGCAGCTTAGTCAACGAAATGCTTGTCAAGTTCAAAACGAATAATAATAATGGGAAAACAAAAGACTCATCCGGTATGGGATGGTGGGAAGTGCTTTTCGATGGGAATCACTTATGACTTCTGTGACTTTGGAGAAAAGTGCTTTTGGATAACTACGAGAGTTAAGAGTTTGAACTCTTGAATCTACAGTAATATTCCACTAGTTGCTGAGTTTTCATTACAGTTCAAAGGCAGCTGGTTGACAAGTCGAGTGATGTGGAAATGTACAGCTAATTCCTTCAAGATTTTTCATTTCTTTGTAGTTTGTATATCTCTATTTGATTGCCAAAGCAGATTTACCAAAAACTCGTAACTGAATAAGCCCAAAACAAAAACAAAAAGAGGAAAAAAATTACTTTTATTCAAATGAAATTCAATATTTTGCTTAAGGGTGGGACTACTTACGCTTTAAAAATTATTTTGAACACTCTAATTTTAATAAGAACTTATATTACAAAAAATACTCATCATGTGAATTATTTTTAAAGATATTTTTTTGTAAGTGAATATAACATAATTACTTTCAACATTCATATAGCACACTCATCATTCAATGCATAATTCTCTTGCCTTAAGTCCTAAAATATTTATTTTCAAAACTTTAATCAATATTTAGATGAACAATGAGGGAATCAATTCAATATTTTTGGGGAAAAAATTTTGACTACAAAAAAAAAAAAAATTGAGCACAAAGTATGTGTGATATTTTTTTTAATATAATTGCCATTATCTTTTTTCTTGTAACCCTCTTCTTCTTCTTCTTCTTCTTCTTCGGTAGAATTTGTAGAATATTTTCTATTGATGTTCTCATTGCAAATTATTTTGGGTGAAAATCCAATATTGAATTAAAAAAAAAATTAAGATTGTGTTAAAAAAAAAACTTATTACTTGTTCTATTATATTGTTGTACATATGCATTAAATCTCTTAAAATTGAATGTGTTGGATAAATTTATTGTTGTTTTAATTAAATAAAGTCAAGTAATTCAATAGTTTGAGTGAAGTTTTTTTTAGAATTTTAAAGAGTGTACAAAGTAAAAGATCAATTTTTTTTTTAAAGTTAATAAATGAGTGTATAAAATAATAAAGTGTTCTAAATAATATTTAGAATTCAAATAACCCTACTCTTTTGGTCAAATTTAAAACAGTGATATTAGATCTTAAAGAATTATATTTGCAAAGATTTAAGAGCAGTTGATCGCAGCCCATTTTTCAGAATTTCCTGTAGAAAACTTCTTACAAAAGTTAACAATAATTTGATCTTTTGTACTAAGTTTTTTTTTTTTTTTAACCAACAATTATTTCATACTTTCTTTGAAGCCAAACCAAAGTACAAGAGAATTTTATTTTATTTTTATTAAAAAAAAAGTCTTTGAATAGAAAAAATATAATTTGCCTGACGGCTTGTCGTCTTCTTCTCTCTTTTGGGCTGATCCTTTACTTTTGTTTTCTTTTACTATTAAATTTAGAGAGAAAGAGAAAAAGAGGACAAATTCTTGTCAAATCTCAAATGCCTAAATTTTCCATAAATTGAAAGAGATGGATCGCTACTTTTTTTTTTTTTTGGTTACGCAATTAAAGCAACCAATCTTAGCGTTACAAAGCAGCTAATCTTGTGACCAGGTGGGCTCTTAACATTTAATGCTGAATGATAATGACTTGCAGGAAATTTTTTATGCCTGCTGTCCACTTCTTTAGGTAGCTTTCACCAAAATCTTCTTAATGGTGTGTGGTTTAAGGCACTGACTTGCATACAAAGTATCTGTACCCCATTCTAGTTGGACACGTGTGACGTGTCTTTCCAAGAACATAAAATCAAATCACTACATAAGATAATGTTTACCATCTACTATTTGTGATACATGCCATGTGAGGACATCTATTGAAATATATATATTTTAAAACAATTTTCTATTTCATATCTTTCTATATGTCCAATTTCACATTATGTTTCTGATCTTTCATTTAGATTAAGAAATTTTTTCTACTGCTAGGGTAATCAATTTTCTCAACAAACAAACGCTTGATGAAAATTCAAGTCCTAGTTTGAAAGCAAGAAAGATCCCTGCCATTTGCAGCACCCGTGTGGCTTGTGACATTCAACTTCAACTCACTATTCCAACCAATCATTTGACAAAAGGTCCTCTTAATATGACAAGATTCACCTTAAAATAATTGTCACACAACAAAAATGGGCCAAAATTTTAGACATCAAATGCAACCATATTTGGGCAAATGCCCTCATGTACTTGGACCCAAAGTTATGTAAAATATAAAATGAAATAGAAAACAAAATAAATGATGATAAAACATTGAAGCATCAATACCTAACACATATAATATACGATAACCCTATAAGCTAAATATTATATTTATTGAACCCATGAGGGTGTCCCCCCAAACAAACAAAAAAGATGCACAAAAATAAAAATCATCACCGAATTCAATACATAAAGGTAAAGCCAAAAGACAGCAGTCATCAACAATGATAAAATGAATAGGCAATGAACTATACACATACATACCCACCACCAACCATTCCAATAAACCTTCCTACCACCCTCAATAAAATCTGTGCTATCTGATATCTCCTTGTCTGTCTCTATACACAAAAATAGCAGAACCCCACTTCCTAAAATCAAACTCAAAGGACATTAGAAGAGGAGAGATGACCAATTAGTGCTCCTGCATGTAGCATAATAGTCCTCCTCAAACGTCATTGGCCTTGGTTCCGCTTGATCGGCTTCGGTGGTGTCGTTTCCCGTGATGGCGCCGCCCTCCCCCGAATGTAACTGGATCGTGTACTTTAAGGCGCTCCGCCTCAAGGGGGTTGATCACACACTCAGATGGAGGAACTTTGTATCGAATTTGGTCATAGCAGTAGGAATATGTCATATGCTTCCTCCTAAAGTTTTCCATTTTAATTCTCTGTGATGGGGAGACGCCAGTAGGGATTGATACTTTGGAACTTTCGGTTATGTCACACTTGGAAGAAGTTTGCTCAATAGGATCAAATGAACATCCGTGGAGTACGAAGTCAGAGAATTCAGTCACATAGGGAGCATATTTGTAGTTCACTCGGTATTTGCCACCATTTGTAGCCCAATTAGAGCCATCCCAGATTGTGGCGTACAAAGACATCGGTTTAGCAGGAAAATCTCCTCCCATAGATGCAGTTCTCTTAAACTCCCTAATTGGAATACCGTCTATATAAAATCTGCAAGGAAAATAATAGACATGGAGATTAATTAATCCTTCCTACCTTATTATCATTAACTTACAATGTCAAATATTTGCCGTTCTTTGCTAGTCTAACAACAGAAAAAATACAAAGGCCTTTTGGCTTTCTCGCACTAAAAGTTGATCTGAATGAAGATGAATGATTTGTGTTATGCTAAATCATCACATGAACATCATGGTTATATAGATTCTCAAACCTAAAAAAAGATCTACAATTTCATTCTTATTTGCTTTTCCTATATCTTTTCTCCACAAGGAAACAAGGAACAACTATATTTGGCTTTGGCTAACAGAGGCGAGAGTGGTTTTGATGAAACAGGGGATTGCAAGTAATGGAAATAAACAGAGCATGTGCTGCAAAATACAAACTACCAACTTCCTAAAAATAGAAACCTCCAGCCCCAAACATTAGCATCACGCAACAACCCAGAATCAGTAAACACAGGTCACATTAACTTTTTTTTTTTAAAAAAAAAAAGAGGAAATGGGCAAGGTTTGATGCTTACATGATCTGGGAATCAGTCCAGAGAATACTGTACTGATGGAAATCATCAGAAGGATCAAACCAGAGATTGTATCTCTCTTCTCTGCCGATGCTGGTGCTTCCATTGCCATAAATATTAGTCTGAATCCTCCAATCTTTGCCTCTAATATTACCCAAGAACTCAAAGTCTATTTCATCATGATTCTTCTCAAACATGTCACCATTTGACATCTGCAAACCAAAAGTGAAAATTCCCAGCTCTTCATCGATACACAAGCACATGAACTTGCAAATTTAAAAATAGAAGAAAAAATCCATCTGGGTGTCGTTTTAATATTTTCTTTTTCAGCTTTTAATTACCCAATATGATCAAAAATGAAAAACAAAAATTCTGAAACGGACCATTCAAATATCAATGGTCTAATAAGATTTTTAAGCCTGGTTCATATGGGTCAGACTAATAGAATCGGATTAAACTTCTAAGCTAACCTTACAACGAGGGAAAAAAAAAAAAACCTTTTTTTCAGGAAAAAAAGAACTGTTGGAAAGATGACTTACATAGAAGGCAACAACAACCCCGGCAGTATAATCAGCAGGCAACTTTATTGAAGCACTGAAGAAACCATGAAGATAGAGGTCATGTGACACAAATCCAGACCCTGTATACACACAATAAAAGTCATACTCAGAAACCCTAACAGGAACAGAAATTAAGTACACAAAAACGGGAAAAAAAAAAGAATAAGAAGAAGAAACACAGACCTGTTCTTTCATCTAGAGATAAATGAACAGATTTTCCATCTGTATGAACAACAAGATTATCATGCCCAAACAAATGACTATACCCTTCATCAAAAGGCACAATAGGCAGGTTTCTGTAAAACCCAGAAGCAACTACAGCAAGAAGAGAAAATACTAGAAGAAAACAACCCTCATAAGACATCACCATCTTTTCTTCTCTCTCTGTTTTTGCTCTGTCTCTGTGTGTGTATGTTTATATATATGTGTGCGTGTATTTCTGTTCTTGAATGAAATTAAATATTATCTCTCCGTGTTTGTCAAGAAGAGGAAGACCGAGAGACTAGAGTTCTGTGAGATAGCGAGAGAGAGAGAGAGAGAGAGAGTTACAAAAGGCTCATGAGAAAGGAAGACAAGCGGAGCTCATTTTATTGGTGAGTGTAAGTTTTCTGACATTTTTAATTTTTTTATATATTATAAATTGCCTTTATTTATTTATTTATTTTTTTGTGTCTTTTTTTGTTATTATTTTTTTAATACATTTTTTTCTAATTGTTATTGTTAGTTATTTTATGGAATTTTTTATTTTTATTTTCCAAAAGTAAAGTTTTAGTAGGAATCATGAAACGGAGACAAGAGCCATGAAGTATTTGCCAACACATGTCCTGTCTGCTCAGAGTCTTTTTCTCTCTTTTTTTTTTAAAATTTTTCTTTTTAATTAATTTATTTATTTTGTCCTTCAATGTTGAGGAAGGAACACTTATATTAATTTGTAACTGCATCGATTACTTGTTTGCTTCTATCATGCATTTCCGAATTGCAAGAAACTCACTGTCATTTCAATAATGTATATATATTATGCACATTATAAATGCAAGAGCAGTAACACGGTTAATTATATAAACATCGGGTCTCATTTATTATCATGTTGAAGTATTTTTAAGAGTAACTTAACATCAAAGAGATTAATAGAAAATGTTTAAAAAATGCAAGTCAGTGAAAATAATTTTGAAAATATTTTTAAGGAAAATTTCAGTATTTGTTAGAAAAGGACTTATCTATGCTCTTAACAAAATCCTTGTTTGCAGAGAGGTACACATAGTATAACTGAATCCCTAATAATACGAGATAACTATTTGCATCGACTACTCATTAGTATTTGTATACACGTTTTAAACACTTTCACTAACATGAAAGTCGACGAGGAACCGTATGAAATCATGTTTTCATGCAAGAATATATGAAATGGTTTGATTTTAAAAAGTTGAATCTAAAATTTGAACAATCTACATACAAAATAAATTTTTTTTGTTATGATCACTAATTTGATTTTTTCTTTTAAATAAATATAATTTTTACACTTTTACTTACTTAACAACTAACAAGAAAAGAATGAAATCACATTTCTACGTTTTGATAAAAGAAATTACTTGAAAGTTAAAGAATATATTAAAAATAAATTTATGCATTTACTTTTTTTCTTCTTTTCTCATCTTCTATTGCGTGTAATGACTAATGAGTAAGTCAGTCTAAAGATTTACAAAAGAGTATTAACATGATATATTTATTGTACATATTTCTTAATTACAATTATTCCTTTAAACAATGGTTTAGCCACTTTATCCCTCCTCCAAGACTTTTGAAATACATAAATTCATAACCTTGAAAATCAAACTTTGACGCCTTGTAAGAGGGATAAAGTGCCAAAAATTATTATAATCAAAAGCCAAGAATAGGCAAAAAATAAAAAATAAATAAATAAAGGTATAGGACAACAGAAGGGGAAGATAACAAGAAGCACAATACAAGAAAGTATGAATCATTGGGGAAAAAATAATGATTTCTGAGACTTTTGGGGGCCGAAAAGATGTTCTCCTTTAATAATTTTCTTTTTTTTTTATTTATTCTTTTAATGCATAAAGCAAATTAAATAAACAGAGATTATGAATGGGGCGGGCGGATTCGGTTACACTATTGGTCGGGCAACCGCCCGCGCCGCCCCGTTTCAGGCTATCAGCCTATTACAGCCATGCGGCTCGGAAAGTACTGATATGCCCACCGTAATAAAATTGTTTGGTGGCGTTTTCGTAAATGGACAGCATGAGAAGAGGGCATTTAATGGAACAGAAGTGAAAAAGGCTCTCACGTAACGCTCCCGTCAAACGAGAATCGTGTGGGTCCGCGTCTAAACTAGGAGAACCATGCACTTGACACGGATACGCCATGTGTCTGATTTTCAGCTCCTAATATAATACATGAGGTTCTTACGCGTGATCAATAAAAATGACAAAAAAATAATAATACCCGTACTTGTTCGATACTCAATTTAAGTGGAAATGAAATATTTTTTGAAATGGGAAAAAATTACTTTAAAAAAAAAACTTTTTACAAAATTAATTTTAATAAAAATTTTTGTTAATCTATAAAAATAAAATAATTTTCTGTATTTTTTATATTCTTTTTATTTTCATTTTGTTTTTCCCTTCTGGCCTGCTAGGCACCAATGTTCTCCTAGTACGCTACAGTAAACAGTTGCTCCTGATCTGACGTGACATATTGTCTGTTCCACGTCATCACCTACTAGCCGTTGCCCCAATCTCTGGGTCCCATTTTCTGATGCCTGAGAAAACAAAAGAAAATATATAGAAAGTTTCACTCATACCGCAATCTATGGCCAAAAGCGACGTTAGCGACGTTAATCATGGGGTCAATGTTAAAGTTTATATAAAGCCGATTCGGCGGAGTCGCACCGATAAAACTCGCAAGTGTGTTAAGCTTTCGTGACGTCCATCGAGAACGGCGTCACTTTACATTTTGGCGGGCCCGACGTTTCAGAACTTCACGCGTCAATTAAAAAATTGTTAAAAAAAAAAAAAACCAGATTTGATGGCCACAAAAACTTTAAAAAGCTTTCACGGCGTCTTCATTTTCTCTAGGGAAATGTGAACCTGCTTGGGAAAGGACTCAACGGTATTGTCCAGTGTTCACTGTGCTTGTCGAGTGTACGTTAGCGAATGTAGAGGGAGAATACTAACGTACACATGAGGTGATGTGAATGTGCGTGCATGCATTGAATGGGACATTAAATCAGATAATTTTACATGGGGAACAAGGGATCCAGTGAGGGATCCCAAGGTACATTGAGGGTGATGCCAATGCTAGCCTAATTGAGTTGCATTTTCAATCAAAATTAGAATCCCAAAAGTAGAGGTTGGATCTTCTGGCCAATCACAGCCGTTGCTTGTCAATAATGTTTTTTTTTTTTACTTCCCTAAATTGGCATCTTTCAAAGTCACAAGATGATATTGACCAAAATGTTGGAGTGCGATGACGGTAGAATTTTTTATCACCATGACGGGGGCTCTTGTCAGGGACTAAATAAATTTTATTCTGCCACTTTGGGATTTAGGCAAGTGATGAACCACTAATTTTAAAGTTAAGAAAAATTATGAGAATAGTAATTCGATTCTCTGTAAATTTAATTTTTTTTAATTAAGTAAAAAATTATGTGGAGTTAATTTATAAGTCTTTCTTCTTTACGAAATACGAATAGAGTAGAAATATTCCTCGTCTGTAAAGGTTATATGTTTAGATCTGTACTTTATAGAATTAATGTAATAATATAAGTTTCAATTATATATTTGATTATAAATATAAGTGTAATGTCTGCCTTAATAGCATATAGCAGTTTTAAATATTTGTCTAATATAGTAATCTAGCAGCAGATGTAATGTGTGACCAGTGGGGGGTTGTAGCCCCGCTGGCTAAAAAAAAAATTCTAAGAATAAAAGAAAAATATTTAAGATTTCTAATTAGCCCCCATTAAATCTATTAAAATTGACCCTATACATCTATAAACTCACAAAATTTAAACTTTAACTTTTAGAATTATAAAAGCCCACACTAATTAAAAATAATGATAAGTCATCACCACAAATATTTTTCTATTATTAAAAAGACATCGAGAACAATTATAAATATATTAACAAATATTTTATATATTCAAAATTTTAGTTTTAAAATTTTATTATTATATAATTCAGCCCCCGGTAAATTATTTTTCTAGATCTGCCACTACAATAATATGATGTGTAATCAATATTAAAAAATTAATTTTATTCTTAAAAAAAAGCTATCATATGTATATTTACAAATAAACTGTTGTAAAATTGTTTTTTTTTTTAATAATCTTAAGTGGCGGCTTATGTGTCCAACGCCGAATTACATAAGAGATTTTGTACACTAAATTATGAATGTCTAATTATTGCTAAAGAAAAAAAAAACAACCCAACGGTTAAATTGTGGCGTGGAATATTTTTTATTCTTTATTATTGCCAAGTGGGTATCTTTGACTTGGGTCAATTATCGATGTTTAATTATTATTTTTACCAAGTGAGCAACAATGATGATAGATAAATGGGGGATGTACATTTTTGTCTTTAAAGACAGTAAATTGCCTCAAAGTTTTTGACTCGAAGGGCAAGACTCTGCATGAGCGAGGACCAAGAGCTCTACTTTTTTTTTTTTTGTTTCTTTTTGAAATTCAAGACGTTGCTACTTGAGAAGGAAGAAAGAGAAAAATTGGTTGGTTAATTATTGTATAAATTTAAGGCACATAAATTTTTGTTGACTAATGAATGGTTGAAATTTGGAACCATTACCTCTCTTTTTTCTTTTCGGTAATAATGATATGGTCTGGATCCTAGATTCCCAACATCACTATGCTATGTTTGATCCAGATTACATCTCCATGCAGCTATCTTATCTTTGATGAACGTACGATCCATGTCTCAAGCTATAGTTTTTGAATATTTTTATAAAATTTCAGAGTTAATATAATTAATTATACATATATGATTTGTGTAATTATAGTTAATATAACTTCTATTTATATGGTAGTTTTTCGAAATGAATTCGTGTAATAATATAAGGTATGTATTTTCTGTTAGTTTTTCATCATAAATGCTTTGTTAATTTTTTTGGGGAAATTATTATTCCACCACCTTTATTTTTTCTTATGTTCATCCAACAATTATAAAATTTTAACATGTACTTTGCACCGCATTTCTTTTCACATTTGTATCAACTAGCCACTTTTACATTAAGACTATTAAATAATTTTAATAAAATGATAATTTTACTCCCAAATAAATTAAAAGACTATTTTATTTTATAAAATTTTAAAAAATAAAAAATATATAATGATAAAAGTATCCCTAAATTTAATAAAAATAAATCCCAAAATTAGAATTTTTATTTCTAATAAAAATTATTTTAATATAAAATTATAATTATAAAAATAATTGCAAAATTTTGGGATTTAATAAAATCCCCTAAATTATTAAAATTTTAAGATTTATTCTTTTAAGAAATAAATTCAGTTATTTTAATAAAATATTACAAAATTATAATTTTTTAATAAATAAATTCATTTATTTTTATTAAAATTTTGTAAATTTATAAATTTTAATAAAAATAATTATAAAATTTTCTTAAAATCTAAATTTAGTAAAAATCAACTGAGCACCTCTTTTTGGGATTTATTTTTTTATTAAATTTAGGAATTTTTTATGATTATAATTTTTAATTTTAAAAGTTTTTATAAGATAAAATAGTTTTTTAATTTATTTGAGGGTAAAATTGTCATTTTATTAAAATTATTTAATAGTGTTAATGCAAAAGTAACTAGTTGATACAAATGTGAAAAGAAAAGTGGTGCAAAATACATATTAAAATTTTGTAATTGTTGGATAAATATAAGGCAAAATAAAAATGGTGCAATGATAATTTCTCAATTTTTTTAATAAGAATTCTTATTGAGATCAAAAGTTGTTAATATTCGTTGTTCGCCAAATAATCAATTTAGATTAATTTTTAAGATAAATGAGAAGAAAGTGACTAGATAGGTTGACAGCCTAGTGTATATTTATGCAATAACATCCTTGCATAGCTATCTAAAAACAAATTATAGAAGAATTTTCAAAAAGATTTTTATTAATTATTTTTCAAAGAACTTTTATCTATTGCAATGAAAATTTTGCATGTGTGTAAAAGGAAATAAAGTTTTAAACATGTTCATACGAATTAAGTAAGAAATAGTCATCTCATTTAAAAAAAAAATTGAGAGCATATGTTTTTTTTTTCAATTTAAGCATCTGCGCATGCACTAGACTTGAAGAACCTACAACCTAATTTCTTTATGGATAATTTTATTGAAAATTCCTAATGTGTTTTTGATGTTTGTTAATTTTTCATCGTAAGACATAAATGATGTGGTATCCACACTCATCAACTAAAGCTCAACACATGTTTAGTATTTTTATTTCTTTTTTCATGCAAATACCAATTAATCAAGCCCTTTCTTAAAAGGTGGAGTTGAAATTAAATAGATTGAGTGATTGTAGGGGGTTATAAGTAATAAGACATTAAATTTTTAAGTGACAAAGTCTAAAGAAAAACACAAATATATGACCAAATCACACACGCGCGTGCGCGCGCACACACACACACACACACACATATATATATATATATAATACTTTTTATAGGTCATGCGAAAGCCTTAATGAAGTTCTGTCCATTGTTATAAATTTAAACTTTGTTCCTCTTAAGGCATTTGATGAGATTCTTACAATTAAATCAATTAACATCTACAAATATTTTAACTATTATAAACCCTATCTATATAATGGAGGTGAGTTTACACTAAAAAAAAATTCGACAACTAAATCAAATAACACCAACAATAATGTGTAGTAAATAAAAATTAATAAAACAAGTAATCAACGCCATAAACAAAAAAAATATAAATTTTATAATAGAAAAAAAATAGAAGTTGAGAAAAAATTATATATATATATGCAACTCAGGAGCAGGACCGCACGTGGAGAGAATCTAGGACAGACTGGTAATCTTAGTCAACCCCACATGGGCAGTTCAGTCAAATTGCAATTTTTTTTTTTTTTTAAAGCATATTTAAACTCATCAGAGACAAACCGAAAATGAAAAGATTCAGTTGACGGGGATGTTTGCCTGCCTTGTAAGAAATCGAGCCTTTTGTTTGTTTCTTTATTTCTTTATTTCTTTATTTCTTTATTTCGAAGGGGGGAGGGTTCTTGCTGACGTGTGTAAATTCCCCGAGAAGTACCGGCGGCAGCTCATCAGAGGAGAACCTCGCGGCTTCTTTTTTGTTTTTTTTTTGGCAGCCGAATTCGGGTTTATCCAAATTCACATTGTGGGGTGTGTGGTCCATATTGTTGTTCTTTGCTTCGATTGTACGTATCAAAATCTCTAAATGTACCCCACCACCACCCTCCCTTAATTCAATAATGCTAAATTATATCATCCAATAATAATAAAGGTAAACTCAAACAAACAATAATGATATTAATGCTTTTTCGGTTGGACAGTTCTTACCTTAATTACTCTCTCAATTTCACCGTAAAGCCATGTTCAGATATCTTCAAAACTGTAAATCAAATCATTTTAGTTTGTAGTAGAGTAGTCAAATAATGTGTAAAAAATAACTATTTGATCACATGCGAGAATGCTATACTAATATCACAGCGAGGAAGAACAGCTGATGATATTCTCTGAAGAGGTCAAAGTCAAAATAGCAACTGCTCGTGAAGGAGTCACGAGGGTTGGCTTTAATCGCAGGGGATTTCAAGCACCACAAAAGAACCATCAATCCTCGTCATGTGCTTGTATTATTGCTACAACAACTTGTTGTATCCTACTATCCTAATTAATCACCATTCATGAGTACAAATTGGTGCAACTCGTAAATTTTTTAAGCGACATAACGTTTCACTAACGTCAAAGCTTTGAGGAGGATTTTTTTTTTAATTTAAAAAGGAAAAAAAAAAAAACAAACATGTTCGTCTTTAAGTGAAGATAACCTATTTCTGTTTAAATTAAGTACACTTTTGTTGTAATTGTATAAGATATATATCAAACAATGTTAGTTCTTGCCTTCCTCTTTCATGGGTTATTATTTTATTTCAAATGATAGAATAATCAATCAATAATCTTTTTGTATCCGGAAGAAAACAAAGGAATCTCTAGCATACAAGGCATGGAAAGAAAAAAAAAAAAATCAAAAAATGGGTCTACCCACTAATATTTTATTGAGTACCTTTCGGTTCACAAGACTACTTATTAAGTCAAGTATTGTCTACTCATACCATTTTAATATTTTATTATTATTGCATTACAAACTTATTCTACCATCTTTTTTGTCCTTATAAAAGTTTTTAAAAATGCTTTGCCAGAATGTCAACTGACGGTGACACTCTCACCTAAATTGATCTCTCGTGTAAAAGAACGGCATCCTAGTCTAACGTTATACGTTACAAGCCTCGATTATTAGTACAATTATCATTTTTATGTTCAATGAATCAATTCTTTTGCTATTAATTAGATTTGCATTTTGATATGGCCCCATATAAAAAAAACTTTTAACAAAAATAATTGCAGTTCATGAACGTAATACAATCAACGGTAATCAAAGATTCAAGATTTTTGAGGCTGTATTTGTTTGTTCATTGCGTGCCATCTTATCATGAAAAGATGGGAAAAGTGAATATGTATGCAAAGCAACGTGGGTTAGTGAGTGGGTAATTAAATTATTGGAGAACAATATAGAAATAGAAATTCATTAGATATAACGAATATCATATTACCGAAATTAAATATGAATAGATTCCACCGAAGCTCTATAGCAAGTAGCAATGAGGCCAAAAAGAAAAACAATATAATCTCTGTGCAAGTGGTGGGGTTGTTCATTTGATTCAACAACTTCGGCCTCTCATTTATTTATTTCAATAAAGAAATTTGGGTTATTTTTTTGTAGGTCCATTCACATCATTTATTCCCGACACATCAAATGTATAAAGACAATTCTCAACTCATTATCCTCTCCATCTCTCTATCCCCCAGCTGGAGTTTATCTCATATTTTAAGAGATTTTTTATTTTTCGGTTAATCAAAGACTCCAATTCCAATTGTTTGTTTAGATAGCATCGATGATATTCGAAGAGAACTTGCAAATATCGGACATCCAGGTATGAGAAAGTTGCTTTTTCTTGCTAATAAATGGAGGAAGAAAAGGATTGAGACGAATATATGGGGTCCAAAGAGAGTTGCATTCCAATAGCTAGGCGTGAGCAAATTGAGGAAAGCTACGGATGGACCCCATGCGTAAGAAAAATATAATGGTGATGAATTGATGATTGATGGTCTCTCTGTAGAAGCTGGAGCCATCATCCTCCATGCATGAGTATGATGTTTTAGGTTTTATTTGCAAATTAAAAATAATTAAATAAATAATTTGCTTTTGTTCTTATTGAGTTTGTGGGGATCCCTTTTAAGGGTTTTAATTGATCTGATCTTCATCTCATCTCATCATCCTATGATAGCACACCAGAGCACCACAGCTTAGCCCCCTTTTGACACTTAGCCATCACCCATTTCTCCATCATTATTATATATATATATATATATGTATGTATGTATATGTATAATATCCCTCATTTCATTTTCTCTCTCTCAACACACACTCATAATACTGTGTTTTTCTTGATTTTTTTTTTCTCAAGTAGTAATTAATACTTGTTGAGGTTTGTGTTTAGCAGTATTTTCAACGTTACCGAAGGTTATGCTTTAATTGTTAATGTATTTTGTAATGCTTGATTTGAATTTATGCAACAACTTTCAAAATCAAGAAAAATGTTGATATGCTGCAATTTGGAAATAAACTCTACTGAAGTATTGTTTCATAAGGATGCTATCGAACAAGAACAGTTTTATGTGCCAAGCTTAATTAGTTAATTGATTAGTTGATGTCAATTGTTTCTTTATATCCCATGACGATTTCTAGTTTTGTGAATTTTCAAGAAATTTCCTTCGTGTTTTCACTTGTTTATTTTGGAACTAGTTAAAAAATTTATTGACATAATATACATGCGGAATTTGAACATAACATTCTTGCATGGCAAAATCTTCAAACTTGAAATCGTGATATTCAAGAAAGCAAAAAAAAAAATAAAAAAAATCACATTTTGGCTTCATTTATTCATGCTTTCATGGTCTTTTCAACTGATACTGAAATAGAGCAAAAGAAGAAAAATGATCCATTTAAAATGCTGTAGAATAAATGAGTCATTGTCCAGCACAACTGTACGTAAAAATATAAACAAAATGGGATCAAAATCATACAGCTGTCCTTAGTTTTGGCACCAATTAAAATTTCAGCCTTCTGTGGGGCAATATTAAGCAGCCGAAGAGTCTTAAACCACGTACAAAATAATCTATAAAAACTAATTTTGATGGCCAACGATAATCAGATAATGTACTTTTCCTGATAAATCAATGGTCAATTTTTTGGGTTTTTCTTATTTTTGGCATGGTGTAGTGTGTACACAGTATGGAGCCCAGAATGGCCCAAAAAAATGAATAATTACGATGATTACATAAATGGGCAAATCAGAGGGTACGTCAGTAGTCGATTGATGTGTATGATGAGTATGACATGTATGTATATCTTAAATTATAATGATACCATCTAGCCATTATCATCAATATCATCTAGCCATTATCATGTTTGGCATTTAACAAAAACTGTGGCCCCCCAAGCAATACACATCAAATATGGAGCCCAGAATGGCCCAAAAAAATGAATAATTACGATGATTACATAAATGGGCAAATCAGAGGGTAGTCGATTGATGTGTATGAGTATGACATGTATGTATATCTTTAAATTACAATGATACCATCTAGCCATTATCATCAATATCATCTAGCCATTATCATGTTTGGCATTTAACAAAAAACTGTGGCCCCCCAAGCAATACACATCAAATATGGCCTAAGAATTCAACATTTTTTTTTTTTTTTGGGGTTAAAGAGAGACTGTCTTTCTTCTTTTCTAAAAATTACATTATAAAATCTAACTCTGATATTAATGAAGTATTTACCCACTAACATAGACGTGGACTATTCCTACAAGTATGGAGAGAGAAATGGATTATCTCCAACAACAGGAAATATGTTATATATACGAGGATTTTTATCTAGGGAAATTTTTTTATCGAAATAACATATTCTAGTAATTTATAATGTATATTTTGTTAATGTGATGTTTTAGTAATTCATAATGTGATACTTGCAACGCACGCACAATGTTAATTAGTAATTAACAATATATAATATGTTTGTAATTGATAGTGAATGTTATTTATGATATTACACGTTATAAATATGACATTGAATATCACTAAAAAGTATACATGATGATAATGTTATCAAATGGTACCATTAACATTCAATTCATGTGGTGTTATTTTGCTATGACTTGGTGACACAACGGAAAAACAATGCTATTTCAGAAACTAGGCGTTTCTCTAATTACCAACCAATAAAAAGGAGATAAATAAAATTGGAAAAAAGGTAAAATAGGAAGCATACTTGTTTACTTGCTTATTTATGTAACATAATATGAGTTGGGTGGTTGATGGGGTAGGAAGTGGTTAGTGGTGGACTCTAGACAAAACCAAGTTGGCCTACTATTGACAATAGAGGATTAAAAGCTATATATGCGTGCAATGTTGACAAAACAAATCAACCACTAAGAAAAGACCAGCTTGATAATTATTTCATAATTTGCTATAATGAGAATTGAGAATATAGGTGAGTATAAAACAATATGGAACCCATCTTGCTAATCAATTGCCAGGCTTGCAATATTGGTGTGTTGTTGCTGATTTAAGTATACGGTATGAGGATCAAATAAAGTGATAGTTTCTTGTTTTAGCCTAAAATTAGATGGACTAAAAAGTAAACTAAAATAAAAAGCGATCTAGTTATCTAGACTTCAAATATGTTAGCGAATGCAATGATATGCTTAATTGGGGAAAAATGACAACAAAAATATTAAAAATAGGTCAGGAAATAGTATGAGAAAAAAAAAAACCAAAAAGTAATAAATATTTGTTAATATCAAGAGAATCATATTAACTTTCCGAATTTATTATTTTTCTTGAAGGTTATGGATCTTAGGTCACGAGATCACAAAACATTAAAGGAGATTAATATAAGCCAGACTTGTGAAATTGTGATACACTTTTGAGTTTTACTATGGCCATTCACATGACTCATTGGCTTTGCCTAAAGTATAGTCTTTCTGGTGGACAATCTCTTCGGAAGCTGCTTCGATATAATTTTCACATGTAAATTATGGACCACTGAATATAAAATCAATATGGTTACGTGAAATACAAGTTTATTAGACAAAAGGCTCTGAGAAGAATGCTAGCTGACAACCACTATAAGCTGCGATGATTTCATTTGCTAATCCTATTAATTAAAAAGCCCACAAAATCTACCCACTAATTATGACAAAACAATTTTCTATTTTCATTTAAAAAAAGAAAGAAAGAAAATTTGATATATTAATTTTGATATTTGAATGGCGGATTGATTCAATGACTATTGCTTATATCAATCACTGCGAACCCTCAAGTAGTCTTTTTTTTTTTTTTTTTTGGCCCCCATTCTTCAGTGTTTAGCTTGAAATAGCAAGGCAATGAAATCATTAGGGTTCATAGAGGAAAAAAAAGGTGGTAACTTAAAAAACCCTAAATAAATGGTTATGTAATCACCATAGAGTGTGGTCCTTGTTTGTTTGTCAACCCAAGTGCATGCAAAATCATAAACACCCCCATCAATATAATGGAATGAGTTTAAAATATTACTCCAAAAGATGATTGAGAAAATTCCAGGAGGAAATTTTTTGTGTGGCCAAATGGTTTTACTCCTACTCTGTGTTTGAGTGCTTTTGGCACTGCAACGTGCGAACCAGCTTTAGAAAATACTTCTTCTCGACACTCGCAGGACTAGGCAACATTGTCAAAACCTTTTTTGTGGTCTATAGAATCTTAAGTGATGCTGTGACATGGGCCCGGTGCCGAAAGAACTTCAGATTCTGGGCCTACTGTGTTAACCCAAAGAGTACTTTGGGCTATGGCATCCGTTCAAATTCCTCATAAAACAAATTCATTCTATGTTTTAATAAAAATAATCACCCAAAAATTTGACAACATTGTATGAATAATCATTCTTCTTATTGTACTAGAAACTGTCAAGTAGATTGTAGATAAATGCAACGTCAACTTTATTTTTAAGTTGCAGTATTGAAAATCAGTTAAAGTAACAATAAATAGATGTATGAAATCTAAATTCATGTCTTCTAAATGAAATTTAATTAATGGTGTGTGGCATATGTGTTTTATTTTTTTATTTTTCTTTCTCTCATAGTTACTGATTGATTGCGAATTATCCTCCACTATTGTTTATTATCACATATATCACTATATTAGATTATCATGGAGAAGCGGATTTTTTTTTTATATTTTTATAGTGTGTTTACTTGAGGGTTTAGGAAATGAGAAAGAAACTCATGTTTACTTGGCAAAATATAATTTGGGAATGAAAATAAAATGTGTGGGTCCCATATAATTTGGGAATAAAGAATGAAAATTCCATTCCCATGGGGGGTTGGGAATGAGAATGAAATCCATGTTTACTTTTATATCCCTCTAATTTTTTCATATTTCCCAAATTACCCTCGTTCAAGTCACAATTAATTTTATTATTTTAAATGTAGTTATTATTATTAAATTATTAATTATTGTTATTATTTTTTTATTATTAATATTATCATTATTAACATTTATTATCATTGTTATTAATTATTGTTATTATTATTTTTATTAATATTATTAATTATTATTGTTATTATTATTTTAATTATTGTTATTGTTATTTTTATTATTATTAATATTATCATTATTAACATTTATTATTGTAATTAATATCATTTTTATAATAAAATTTATATATGTATCTAGTTAATGAAAATTACATTATTTAATACTATGTATATTTTAGTAAATTGTTTCTCATTCCCATTTATTTTGCCAAATAAATATATCAATGATATTCCAACACATTTTTATTCCCATTTATTTTTGCCAAGTAAACATTAGAATCTCATTCTCATTCTTCATCCTCATTTCAGCCAATTCTCATTTCCAACTCATTTTCATTTCACCACATTCTCATTTCATGAAGTAAACGAACCATTAAGGTGAAAATTCAACGGTTAAAGAATTTAATATTATTTTATTTGACATTTCTTCAGCAAAAGATCTTTGGATCGATTGTTGTGCAGAATAACGATCATGGTTTAAAATAATTTTTCTCTGAAAAAGAGAAAGAAATATGTTAATATAATAGGACGTTATTAAGAAGGGTGAATTAAGGGGTATTTATGGCATTAAAGTAAAAAAAATTTCAAAACAGAAAATACGTTAAATTTTATATAGGCTTCTTTTAGAAAAGGAGGACTTTAAAGAGAACAGTAACACTTAAACCCCAAGAGAGACTCATGGAATTCGATAAAATTTATTTATTTTTATTTTTTTCTGCATTGATACAGATTTCTCTGACCACGCCTGATAGACTTTTAGTATATGTTTAACTATTGAAGGCTTTGGCTAAGTTACGTTAAACGTAACTTACGCCAGACACAGCAACAATGTTAGTAATGTGACTTGTCACTGTTGCTGTGCTTGGCGTAAGTTACGTTTAACGTAACTTAGTCGGCTCCTTAACTATTCTATGAAAACTTGGCTTTTAGCAGACGCGTGCCATCGTTTAAACATTAGTTTTCTTACAAGTTCTGAGTTTGATATTTTAAGCTTTGTTGTTTGTAAGGTTATGTTCCAACATAAAAAGATGCAATCAAGTAGGTTTTGTTTTCGTGGTTAATCTACAATGGGCTTGCTCATGGGTCGTATTTAGGCGATTTGGTGTCATTTTTTATCCTATAGTGACCTAAACTCATCTATTAACTAACCCGTAATGTTTTTATGCAGGAGTTCTCCTTCTAAGACAAATATCCATTGGTTATAATTTTTAATTTAAAACACAAAACAAGTTATAAAATAAACTTTTAAAAAATATAACACCAAATGAAAAAAAAAATCTTAATATTCTATATTTTAAAACACATAAACAAGTTAAGTATTAATGAATTGGGTAAAATAGGTTTTGATGCTTAAATCCAAACCCAAACCCTTATGGACTATATTTTAATGGGTTGACCCATGAATTAGCCAACCTGCCAATCGTTTTTATCGAGTAGGTCTTATCATGTTAGTGAATCTTATGAAATTTTGTTCGGCCTAACCTACACGCCACTCTGCTGCGGGAAAAGAAAGAAAAACAAAATTCTAGAATTTTTCATCATTAATCTGCTTAATTACAATTTACACACATTCAAGTGTCAAACAAAAGCCCATATAGACTAATGGGCTGTCCCATGCTTGGAGCTTTCTTTCAATAAAAAAGCTGGGAATCTAATTAACAATGAAGCAACACCACAACGACTCAATTCACCTCAATTACTGGAAGAAATTATTAGAAGTTACAATTATCCCCATAAATAAACAAAAATGATTAGAAGGTACAAAAGGCGGAGGTTATATTAGAAGGAACGAGGTAAAATCATTAAAAAATATGCAGTCTGTAAGTGTATGGCAAGTCATCATACAGTGTACAAATTTTTACTCTCGTCTCTGGGGGTTCCTTATACCTTTACCTCTTTATTAGTCCCTTTGTAGTACTTTTGATGCTTAACTAAAGCGCAAAGTTTCCCTGATATACCAAACCCAACAAGCCAAGCAATTCTAGGAATAATACAACTCTCCATTTCACTTTCTCAAAGAGATTTGTAGTCTTTCAATCAAGCCAGTATTTAAGCAGAACAATTTCGTTAAGTGCCTTATCAACTACTCGACACCTTCCTCCCAGCAGCAGCAGCAGCCATGGATTATTCTATTGACAGGGTCTCATACAGGCGGTCAGCCTCTCGTTTAACCGTAGGTGCGCATTTGTTTGGCATATTAGCCATCGTTCTTCTGCTCGTTTGGCTGCTGCATTACCGAGGTGGAATCGAGTATGATTCAGACGATCCACACCGCGTTTTCAATGTACTTATAGGAGAATCCCTTCTTCACCAATCTCTTACAAATGTTTCAATCTACTTAAAAAAATGAATTCAAATGAGTGGATACTAGAAATTAATTATTGTTCTTGTCTTCATAGGTTCATCCATTTCTTATGTTCTGCGGGTTTGTGTTCCTTGCTGGTCAAGGTACGCACTTTTCTATTAATTTTGCCAAATCCGACAATGCTAACTAATCATTGCTTCTTGTACAAGTTCCTAATATTTTTTTTTTTTTCCAATTTGGTGCATTGGCAGCAATGATGGCATACAAGACAGTGTTTTCATCGCGAATAGTGCAGAAGACTGTTCATATGTTACTTCATTTGACTGCCTTTTGCCTAGGAGTTGTCGGCTTATGTGCCGTTTTCAAGTATCATGATATGGCCGGTTTGACGGATATGTATAGCTTGCATTCTTGGATTGGGATGGGCACCTTTTGCTTGTTTGGTTTACAGGTAAATAAATGAAAAAAATAAATAAATAATAATGTTACGATGCACTTAAAGAAGATTCCTCCTGATACTTAATAAAATGGAGCGAGTTTATTGTTTTGCAGTGGTTGTTTGGGTTCTCTATATACATGCTTCGAGGACCAACAGAGGCAAGAAGGGCAATAATGCTGCCATGGCATGTATGCGGGGGTAGGGCGCTCCTGTACATGGCAATATGCTCTGCTCTAACAGGATTGATGGAGGCAGCTACATTCTTGAAACTGCATCACGAGCGTGAAGGTCGTTTGCTCAACTTCACTGGACTATCAATCCTGCTCTTCGGCCTTTTTGTTGATCTCTCTGTCGCTCTTGCGCGTTATGTGTGATTTAATTATTATTAGTTGGACACCGCATTCTTTCTGGCTTGCTTGGTGTGTGATTTTTCTTTTTGGTTTCATTATTTTCAATTCAGCTTGCATATTGTATTGGTGTTTTACAACATCTATTATTTCGATTATTCATATGTTTATATGTTTTCCATTAAGTTGAACAGGAAAAAGTCCATGTGTTGATTGTTTAAAAAAAGTAGCTCCAAGTTGAAGAACATAATATTATTTTGATTTTTGACAATTCTAAAGCAGGAATGGATGCCCTTCAATCTTAAAGCACATTGAGCAATTTTCTTTTTTCTTTCATTTTACTTTTTCCCTTTCCATCTCCCCTCCGCTCCTCCCCACTACGCAAGTAATTTGCTATCAATTTTAATAACTAGCATTTGATTAGAGTAGTATTAATTTTAGAAGCGAAACTGAGACTGTTTACCAAATATGCTTTCGAATTTGAAATAAAATACAACAATTATAAATGGGATCTTCAAAGTATGATTAATTCGAGACATATCATATTCAATCATGCTCTAAAAATTTGGGGCTTGGAGAGTGAGAAAAAGGAAGAATGTGACCTGTAGCCTGTAGGTAGTGCTGTCCTGTTCTATTGGCTGACATGCATTTAGATAGAATCACACAGAATAATCAAAAGCATTTTGAATGTTGTTATCACTTATCAGACGGAGATGTGTCTAATCTCTTTCAATTTAAACTCTGGACTCAAACAAACTTCTTTAAATCTTTCTAAACTTCTACACACAATGCCTAATATTAGTCGAAGTTGAATACAAAACAGTTTACCCAAGTGACACAATTTCATTTGCAAATTCATCAAGTCATCATATAAACATTAAAAAATATATATATATATATATATGAATTCACATGTTTTCCGAAGTTCTATGTTTGATTTGTAATGGGTTTTTCTATTCATTCTTAAATTCATTGACTTGGAAGACCTTTTTTTTTTTCCCCAAATCATTAGACTTGCCATCTTACATCAAGCCGGCAGGGCGGTTTTTCCAATTTTCTTGTTTGGGAAGCAAACAAAACCCTCACTTTGTACATTTCGCATTTGTACATTGCAAAATTTTTCAAGGCATTGACCACATAATTTTTTACAAAACCGTACTCTCTTTTTGTCCATTCTAAAACATACTATATAGCTAGCACAGTTATGATTTGATCAAATCAATGCAATGAGACTAGGAAAACACTTCCCCATTTCATATCCTTCCAACGCACAATAGCCTGCTAATCCCATGGCGCCGCGAAAAAGCAGCTACCAAGTCTCGGCAACTCCAGTTACAATATTTGCGCATTTGTTGGTCGTAGCAGTGACAGTGCTTTTGCTTGTATGGCTGGTAGACAAACGAGAAGGCCTCGCCTTCAAATCTGACAACAAATTGAAGATCTTCAATGTGCGTTCCTTAAAACAAGTATCTTGCAAAAACTTTTGCGTATTGAATATTTATCCACTTGTTTCATCTTTCCTTTTGCTTTCTAATTTGCAGCTGCATCCACTGCTAATGATAATTGGATTTGTATTAATTGGAGGAGAAGGTAAGTGAAGAAAGAAATAGGGGTTTTATTAAAACTGATTTTTATGAACATAAAAAATGATTGCAAGTGTCTAATTGAATATAAATTGAGGTCAGCTGTCATGGCATACAAGACAATCCCTGGAACAAGACGAGCACAGAAGACAGTTCATTGGCTGTTGCATTTGATAGCTCTTTTGGCTGGAGTTATAGGGATTTATGCAGTTTTCAAGTTTCATCACGAATCAGGAATCCCAAATATGTATACTTTACATTCTTGGCTCGGCATGATTACCATCTGCCTATATGGTTTGCAGGTAACTGAGTTTATGAACATTATCAAGCGCTGACATCCGCACATTTTGTAAAACAGAATTTTAAAAGTACAGTTACTGTACAACCACCGTTAAGTAACAAGCTTCAAAATCTGCATTTTAAAATGAAGAGCTGACAGAGCCTTTGTTTGATTAAAATTTAATTCAATTGTGCAGTGGCTGCTTGCGTTCTTCTCGTATGTGTTCCCAGGTGCGGAAATGTCGGCAAGAGGTTCATTCTTGCCATGGCACTCATTCTTTGGGCTGGTGATTTTCTTCTTGGCAATATGCACAGCAGAGACGGGGTTGGTTCAGAAGTTCATTTTCTTGGGATTATTTCGGGACCAAGAAGCACTTATTGTCAACTTCACCGGATTGTTGATCCTTCTCTTCGGAATCAGCGTTGGCCTCACTGTTGTTCTTCCGACAACTTAGTAATAAACCTGGCTGGTCATATTATTCTATCTCGAATTTTAACTAAATATTATTATACTTTTTTTCCCTCGCATATGGGTCGGACAACATTCATATTGTAAAAGAAAGAGCATAATAAGCATTATATGGTCCGTTTGTATCCTATTCAAAGGAAAAGGATATTGTTTTTGCCAATTTAATCTAGCATTTTATATAATATTGCAATGCACTTATTAAATAATTTGTAATCAACATAAATAAACAAAAATTACAGTTATTATTCCCCCCCCCCCCCCCCCCCCCACAACACAAAAAATAAAAAATGAAATTGAAAAATGTCGAATGGGTCAGCCCGACGTATGGGCTGCAGTCTTATAGGCTTAACCGAGCCCAACATATCGGGTCGCCCCATGGTCCATAGCAAGAGCTGTGATCACATCTAGCTTGCGTAACTACAATGGACGTGTTTCGTGTCTAGGCCCGTAGTCCTAATTAGGTTCGTTTCTATAAATTTAGTGTAATTTGGTTGGGCTTTTTTAAACCCAAAAGTTCTTTTGAAAAAATATAGTCATTCGGTTGTATTTGTTGTAGAGCTTTTGAGATTTAAAAAAGTTATTTTGCTCTTACCTGAGCTAGTGAGCTTCTCCAAGTAGAATTTTTTGAGCTTTCTTAAAACATATAGAGTCCCGAAAATACCCTAACAATATTTTATTAATTCTAAAATGTCCTAGTGTATATAGAAAAACCCTACATAACAAAGATCTCTCTACTTGTTGCCATTTTTTGCCAAGCAGTAACAGATACTGTTTTTCTCATGCTTTCTTTCATCAAATGAATTGTTTATGCTCTTCACTTTACAACCACTTTTCAATTATATTTTTGCTTTATTAATTTATTTTACTATTGTTTATTTTAAATTTATATGTAAAGTGAGTATATTAGATAAGAAATGATTTGTCTAAATTTATGATTTAAAAGTAAGTTCTCTTTGTTATCCTTTTTGTTAATTTGACTTTAAAGAAACATCTTTAATATTGTGGAATAAAATAGTCTAGTGGCTCAAAATAATACCACAATTGCTATTTGTCTGCAAGGACAATAATTATGTCACTTCATTTTAAAATAATACATATAGAATTCAAATCAAAATCTCTCATTAATATTCAATTAAGTGTATGCTTTATTAGTAAGATGATAATAATCTTTTAGGTTTAATGCTGTCTTAATAAGCATACGATAAGATTTATTATAAATCACAATAAGAGGAAGCACTGAAATCTCACCATAGAGTCACACAGACTCCAATTAACCAAGAGGTGGTTGGTCCAATTGTCCTTGAATTCCAATCACCTTCAATTTTTTAATTACTCATTATTATTATTATTATTAGAATTAAAAAGTCAAGAAGACGTAATCAATGGCATCTCAATGGTCCCAACATAAATTGTGGGCATAATCCTGAGTGGCTCATTACAATAATATTATTGGATAACAGCTTCAACGGTGTCAAATCAGTTCTTCCTTTTTCTTTTTTCTTTTTTTTTTTAACTATTCCGTTTCCTTAATCAAGAAAGAATAAATTAGTGTGTTTTGTTGGGTGCTAAGAATAAAGTGTGTCACACTTTGTAGTTCCATAACAAATGTTGCATATGTTTATCATATGATGAGAATTGAAAGCAACACAGAACAGGATGGATCTAGAGACTAATGATATTTATCTATTAAAATATAATAGAGAATAAAAATGAAATGTATGGAGCCTACATATTTTTTTTAAATTAAAGAATAAGAACTTAATTCTTATACAAGGTTGGGAATCAAACTCCCCTTTCTTGAACTCATCATTTCAACTATATATATATATATATAGAGTAAGAAAAAATAAATCAGTGTATTTATTGGGTGCTAAGAATAAAATATAGCATATTTTTTAGCTTCATAACAAATGAAGTATATGTTTATTGTATGATGAGAATGAGAGCAACAAGGAACATGATAGATTTAAATCATTATGGTGTGTTGACTTATGAGATTAGGGAATTAGAATGGGACTAGAAATCCATTATAAGAATAATTGATAATATTTATTTGTTAAAATATTAGAGGGAACGTTAATGAAATGACTGGAGTTCACATATTTTTGGGATTAAAGAATATGAACTTGATTCTTATGTGGGGTTGGAAATCAAGTTATCATTCCTTAACCTCACCATTTTACCCCACTTACATTTCGTAATTTTACTTTTGTCCTCAAATAAAATATTGTTATTATTCTTATCCTTGTTATTTTTTGTTGTTGGTGTTGTTATTAATTAATAATAATGAAAACAACAACAACAACAATAATATCATAATAAACACAACTGTTATAATAAATGATAACAAAAATGACAATAATTAACTAAGGACGTTTTAGTAATATAAAATAATTTATTCTGATTCTCAGACAACATAAACATATTAATGAAAATATAACTCATTCTAATTTTGACTACCACTTAAGTACATAATTTATTATAATTCTTCTTTCAACCTGTTCCAACTTTAGTCCATTCTGATTATCAATTGGTAAATGCACCATTGATTATGTAGATAAAATTATGTTAAAAGTAAAAAATTTATAAAGTTAACACATTCCAAAATTGTTGATAGTGTTTATTTCATATGTTGTAGATTTTAATTGGAATCAACTAAGTGTAACCCATGTGAATATGAGTTTAGGGAATGAGAGTCTGATTCTAAGTGTGGTGTTATGAATTAGACAACAATCCCTAGGATTATTGATTTTTCCTCCCATTTAACTTTTAATATCCCAAAATTGCCCTTTCTTTTAATATCTCGAAATTGCTCTAACTGCCAAAGATCCATCGTCGTTGCTACTAAGCTCCTCCTCCAACATTGTCATTGGTCACCTGTCGGCTATCAAAGACCCATCATCGTCTTCCAATGCTCCATTGTCATCACTATCAAGAGCTCCATCGCCAGTTGGCGAGCATGTCGTCGTCGTTTGAGCAACAGTTGTGTGTTTCACCTGTCGTCACTAGCTCCCGTTCGTCTACCTCATTGGCGCTAGGGGCTTTTTAATAATAATAATAATAATAATCATTATCATCGTCTTTATTGTTATTATTTTTAGTTTTATTATTAATTTGTATTCTTATTATTGTTAATATTATAATAGATATAAATAGTACTAAGGACAACAAATAATAGATGATACTTCAGTAACATATAATTATTCATTCTAATTTTAAGATAAAGTAAATAAATTAATGAGAAATCAATTCATTCTAATTTTGATTTTTGTAATTTAAGTAAACAACTTATTCTGATTTAAATTTCTCATTCATTTCGAATACTAATGAGTAAGGCGCCATTAATCTTTTGACACTTGCTAACCAACGGCTGACCGAGGATACAATCATTAAGCATCTCAAATGTCGTTATCAAATAATGTGGACTATGGACAAGGAAATAGAGCTTATGAAGTTATTAGTTTTAGATTGATGGAAAAATACCTAATAGATTTAGATTTTTCATTTGGTATCAATTATCAAGCATTCGACCCATGACTCAAGGCAGAAACAAATGAACCATTTATTTGTTGCCATTTAGTGCACTATAGGGATAAATTGTTGTTGTTCAACAAAATAATTTCAAGTCCTCCATATTTATTTTTTATTATATTATTACGAACAAGCATGCAAATAAGATGGTACATCAAGCCCATGTAAATGTATATTTAGTGTGGCTTATTTAATGACGGTAAATACTTATTTAATCGTAAAAATTCTTTTTAAAATTTTTGTTGTTGTTTAGTTCTATTTTGAGTAGAAGTTTTAAAGATTAAAAAGTTATTTTGACTTACCTACAAAAGCTCAAATTTTAAAATTTTGCGTGGAACAGTTGGAGAATTTTTTTTTAAAGGTTAAATTGTTTAAAATGTCAATAACTTATATCACAATTTTATTTTATTTTTTTATAACATATCTTTAAAATATTTATATATTAAAGTAATTTTATAATTTTTAATAAAATCTTTGATACATGCAAACAATTAAAAATTCTTTTAATAAATTTTACTAATAAAAATTCTTTTTAAATAAACTTTATTTGAAAAGTTAAATCAAAGAAACCTAAGACTTTTTCATTTGGTGCGAGGTGTGAACCTAAATAAGCCTTTTTCATTTGGTGCGAGGTGTGAACACTGAGTTCTTTGAATTAACAGCATTGTCTTAGCAATAATTGTTAGCATTTTAACTTTCAACCAAAAAAGGCTCAAAACTCCCCCCTTTCTCCCGCGAAAAAAAAAAATCAGCTGTTCCCTTTTGATGCCATCGGAAGGGGGCTCTATTTTATAAGAAATTAATATGTATATTGATCTATTTTATAAGAAATTAATATGTAATCTCATCTTGTTAACAGAAACTCTTCATTAATTCAGTTTGTTGAATGAATGAAAGAACTTCTTTCCTCCCAAAAAAAAAAAAAAAAAAAAAAGCAATGTATTGTTAGCGTCTGGTTGCTGAGAAAATTGTGGAAGAAAATGAAGACAATGTGCTAGAAACGTAAGAGGAACAACCCATTTGTTACATTTCGGAAAGCAAGCAGAATCCAGAATGATGAAGTCAACAATAAGTTACAAACCATCAGCATAATTGTACCGAAGAAAGATAAAAAAATTTTTAGGGAGAAAAGAAGGGGGTGGGGTGGTGATGAAGGAAGAACGCTAAAAGCCAAAACTAAGATCTACACCCACTGCTGCTTTGTGGCTTCCATTCTCTCCAACAAACCAGCAATCTCAGCTTGCATTCTCTTCATCTTGAGGTAATCGCAGTGTGAATCTTCCAAAACCTTCAGTTCTTCAAGTTTCTTCCTTCGCCTTTCTTCTGTCTCCCGCAAACACAGCTTGGAAAGCTTGTGGGCATACTCTTCTTCCAGCTTCTCAGTCCTGGCGCAAACCATCCGTTTGTATTCATCCGCCTCTCTTCGTGCTTCATCTGCCTTGTTCTGGAACATTCTTGCTTCGGCTTCTTTAATACGTACAACACTTTCCAAGCTGTCAAAACCATCATTCTTTGATAACTTACCAAACCGGATCTCATCTTCAACTTTCAGGTCACCTATAAGGTCTTTCTTGAAAAGATCATTTGACATTGAATCCCGCCGTCCACTTGAAGAGGTCATGTTGTAAATGGTATATTTTGGTGGTAGTGAAGTGGCCGGTGGAATTGGAATAGCATCTTTCTGGACACTGGCTTGAGTTACTATCAAGTCATTCAAAGATGTTCCCGAAGCAGTAAAGTCTGACATGGAATCTGCGTCTGTTTCCCCAAAAACGAAAAAGGTTGAGCAGAAAAAACGTTAAATGTGCAATCATCAAAATGAGCTGTGCGTCTGGGCAAACTAAATCAATTTGAAACTTCAAGAAAAACAGGCTTAGCAATCTAATAAAAAGCTAAAATGGAAAGGAAGCAAAGACCAGAAACCAAACTAGCCAAACATGGAAAGGAACAAACAACATGACCCCTGCTTCAAGCTAATATAATAAACACACCCTACTGTTTTCATGGCATTCTACATGGTTTTGTCCAGTCAATGGTGTACATCATGAGAAGACATTGTCAGACGAACTCCAAAACAAACAATTTATTTTTTCACCTTCAGATTCAGAAATTTCTAATAGGATGCCTAAAAAGATAGTCATGTCTGTCCTGAAATACACAGCTATCAATGCAAGCAGCAAGATATTGTGACCAAAGCTATCTTTCAGAGAGTGCCATCAACAGTAATGAGATGTCGTCTATCCAATTATTACATATGCTCCTTCCAAATCACAGTAATACCCTTTTTGCAAATTTATGATAATATTTGCTTCCTTTTAAGAATATTTATACTGTATATGATTATGGGAAACAATTTTCAGCCCCAATCTATTATTTATATACCAAAACTGGCAGTTTCTTTAGTGAAATTCTGGGTATTTTCTAACTTCACGGATAATGCAAGGCGCATTAAGTTTCTAGAGTTACATACACTTATTTCTTCTTTGAAATAATTCAAGATTCCCAACCCCCCCCCAAAAAAAAAGGCATTATCTGCAAATTTGCTTCTTGATAATAAATGGTTTCTCCAGAGTTAGCCTAAGATGTAGAATTCTTTTCCAAGGTCCCAACTATTCAGATTCTCATTAAAAGACTCGTTAAACCATGTCTGTTCAGGTTTTAAAACAACGAATTTAATAGCAGCAAATGGAATAGTCAAGCTTATAGATACCAGAACAAGGATTTAAGAGAAAGAAGCTACAGTAAATGAACAAAAATCACTCTATCTCATGAAACAAAAGCAACTTTCAAGTTTCAACTGCACTACTACCAGCAGAAAATAAAAAGCAAAACAATATAAAATTGTATATTATAAAGGATCGAACACAACAACCAAGCTCAAGTAAAATCTCTCCACATTTTCAAAATCCTAGCTAATTCAAATGTTTGCAATGGTCTCTTTCGCTCATTATTTGCCATTTGTCTCAATGATATTTTATCTCGTAAAGGTAAAATTTATCTCCACTTGCTCTTCAGTTCTAGCATTTAATTAGAATTATTTTCCTATTCCAAAAGATTCCTCTATAATTAGGCCTTTTGGTTGATGAATAAAGTTTTGTATTTTCAGAGAAGTGTATTTATAACATTGCACTAAACATATAATGTAATTTATAACAGTCGGCATTTATGAAACAATTTCTGAAGTTTTACATAGCAAGGACACAAATTTAATATGTTATCCAACGGATCCTTTCTTCTCTTTGGACTGTAAGAAAATAGTAATTTAGTAAAGTCAGGAGGCTTACTATTGAAGAACCGAATAATGAAATTGCAAGCTTCCGATGGAGACATCACTTTATTTTCCAGCTTGGAGACCAACTCAGCAGCCTTCTTTTGCAATTCCTTTCCCTTGAAATCATTGCTTCCCTTGAAAATTTTTGTTACACAGTCAAGCTCCTTGACGAAAGTGTCTAAACCCCAATCCTTCGCGCAATGCAAAAACACATCCTTAACGAACCCAAACATCTCAGAAGCATGACCACACCCAATACAGTGGAACTGCATCTCAGAAGTTCCTGATGGCCCCTTTAAGCTTGGACCAGGCTTAATCAGATTCCTCTGAATACCACAAGCAGCATGGCACCAATGTGAACAAACATCACAGCCAACCCAACTGCAAGTATTGTTGGCACAATCAAAATTCAGACAAACTGGACACATACATGAGCTGCAGAATCCTTTATTTGTGGAGCAAATTTTACAGTCACAATCATCAACAGGCAATATGCTCTGGCAATTGACATTCCTACACCTCATATACAAGAAAATCTCCACCAGCTTATTTACAGGAAGCTGAATTTTAGCAGACAAGAAGCTTCCAAGCCCCATTTTCACTGCAACCAATATGGCTAATTGGTCCTTGTGGCATTTTGAAAGAGTCTCCTTGGAAAGATCAGATCTTCTTTCAAGTCGTTTTTTCAGAGCCATCAATTCTTCTCTCTTCTCAGACATCAAAAACAGATTTTTCAGGTACTCTTTAACCGATTCAAGAGTCTCATCCGAAAGCTCTTGAATTATTTGAGCCATGATAGGAATAGCCTCCGATACAATCTCTCGTAGAATTCTCTCTGGTCTAGAAAGCTTTCGAGCTCTCCCTCCATCCATACTCTCCAAACCTCTCAAATTCTCGGAATCCTTCTTCCTCGAATCCCCTGAATTTGTTTCTACTCGCGGACGAGCAGGCAATTCGGATGGAAAAAATGAAAGATTATCAGAGCTAGTAGTCTTATAAAGACTATTATTACACGAATCCTTATTCATCACACGGCTACCCTGGATCAACGAAAACCCCCCTCCTCCTCCTCCTCCTCCTCCTCCACCGTGATTGTTCAAAGCAACAGAACCATCTCCAATAGGCCTAAACCGACTATGAACTGACCCGTTAGTCCCCTCACCACCGCACCAAATCTGATCATCTCTACCTACAGAATACTCGTAATACTCAGTCGAGTTATGCGTTAGCGAACAACTGGGATTATGGGAAAAAGGATGAGAATACGAGTACGAAAGTGACGCAGCAGTGAAATCATTGGAACAAGTGTTATCCCTTGAAGGTGCCAAAGATTGAATACTCCTGGTAGGCATTGGCCTCTCAACATTATTTTGCAGAGCATTTGACGCAGTTAAAGAAAGAGACACATCAGGCAAAGATAGAGATAGATTAAGGGTCTCTAACTTTGGTCTCTTCTCTCTATTAGTAGTAACATTCTCTCCTTGAAACTCTTCCACTTCCTCCTCAGCTTGTCTTTTAGGAGAAGAAGAATTAACTCCACTCTCATTCAAATTCAAGAAATCTCTCTCCACCCATTTCTCATCTTGACTTGAGCTATCCATAAAGGCAACTTCTTTACCCTTTTGAGAGCAAACAAGCTTGGAGTTTTCACAAAGGTACCTGAGAGTGAGTTCTTGGCAGCCAGAGTTATGAGCGCTCTTCGAGGGTTTTGAAGGGAACCCATCAAGATTCATGCTCGACTCTTTGAAAAAATCAAGACCCTTTTGGGAGAGATTCATTTTCTCATCCGGGTTGCCTATGCTTTGCTCTAAAACCTTGTGATTTTGACGCGAGAACTTGCTGCTAACAGAGTTTTCTCCATCACAAGGCAGATCACCAGAGAGATCTTTCTCTCCAAACATGGCCTTAGCGTACAGAAATCAAAATCCCAAAAAGCCAAAAACAAAAAAAACTTACTTTCAGAGAAATGAGAAATGAATGATAGGTTTCTGAGGGGCAAAAATGGCAATAAAAGGAAACCCGGAGGGTATGTTTTCTTTTCAACTCAGTAGCTCATCACCAGAACTCCTTTTTTCTTTTCTTTTTTTTTTCCCCTTTCTCTCTCTCTCTCTCTCTCTCTTCGTGTGCCTGCTGCTGCGACAACGGCTGGATGCACCAAAGCGATCACATTACATTACACGAATAACCAAAACAAAAACAAAAACAAAAACGACGATGTCTTCGTGTTTTAATTATATTATATTTTTCAAAGTGGGGTGGGCTCTCCGAATTGACACTTGTGACCCTCTATTGTTGACGAAATTACTCCTAGTGGTCCTATGATAATAATAATAATACAAACAGAGTACTGTAGTTTTTTTTAAAAAGAAAGCAACACTACAGCGATGAAGTATGACTTTTTTCTTCGTTTTGGCCGTTACACGTTGATAATATTAATAAATATCCCACAAATATATAATAAATAAGCAAAGCAGGCTTAGAATTTTGAAGTTTCCTTGCTTCAGTCAAAATGATTGCGTGTGCGCGTGTATATATATATATGTAATATGTTTAGCTTTGATTGAAGGAATCTCGCGCTTTTTATAAATAAATATTTTTAGAATTTATTTTTATTTTTCCCTCTCGTATGTTAGATAGTCGCTTACATGACTTCACCGTTACATTTAACCAAATTCTTTTACCATATTCCCAACCTTTTTTTTTTTTTTTGTCACATGTCTTGCAATTTAAATTAGGAATCTTGTGACAAAAATGCTAAAAATATAACAAAATACTTGTTGCGTTGTAAAGGTTGAGGTTGAACTAGGTGGACGTGGCCCACACATTTTATAGAATAAATTTTAATTATTTTTTTTTCTTTTGAAATAGATAGAGAGATAAAGAAGGTTTACTTTAAAATAACGCGTATGGTAAAAAATTTCTATAGAGTAAAATGGTGGGTAAATATTCTCAATAATATTGAAGGCACTGGGTTTACCTTTCATAAAGGTTTTTATTAGTGAAAGTAGATTTTTGAATTAGTGTTCAATTGTTCTATAAATTTAGAGTCCCTATATTATATATTCTAGTTATAGATTGTAAACACTAATAATAATAATAATAATAAAGTTATGGTTATGTTGGAGTTCATCTACGGTGAAGGACGAATAACAACTATACACGTAAAGTGATAAATAATAAAAGATTCATTATAATTCATTATTTATTATTTATCACTTTGCGTGTGTGGTTGAGATTGATGTTCCACCGTAAATAAATTCCAATATAATCAAACCCTAATAATAATAATAATAATAATTTGACAACCGTAGTGAAGATGCAAGCACATGATATTTGATGAGGTGCTGGTTCAATAAGATCAAAGCGTAATGAATTTGGCATTCAATTGAATGCAAAGAAAGAAAGTTGAATGATTCCAACCAGCACAAAATGATTTTGAGTAGAAGTCAATTTGTTCACGCGTTTTTTCATCCCTTCGTTCTCCTTCAAAAAAAAAAAATAATAAATAAATAAAAATTCAAGATTGTTGGTCAACATGCTGCCTCCGAAAGACAAGTGCGCGTAAGCCTTCGTGACTCTGTTCCTGATCTCAACATCAATCACATACACAGGCGCATTCACATGCATCCGTTACAAGGAATGTGTAGACATTTTTGTTTGTTTGCAATAAGTAGACTGAAATTTCATTCCATTCGGCAAACCAAATGTGAGCAATAATTTTATTTTTGTGACTTTAATCGTGTTGTTTGTGTTTCTAACCATTTTACAAGTAACACCTATTCAATATTTTCCTCGTTTATTTGGTACGATAGAGTCCTATATACAGACATTTTTATAGACCATCCAATAAAATTATATTGTATCTATCGAAGTATTTCCTCTCACTAATTTTAATCGCTATCATGACTCGTTAATTTTAAAATAAATGTTTATGTGATAAGATTTCATTAGATAGTCGAATGAACTCCAGAAAGTTGATTAAAGAAACTCATAATCAATATGAGATTTTTATTTTTTGTTCCATGACCCTTTCTAATAATAATAAAGAGAATTTTTTTTTTTTGTTCCATGACTCTTTCTAATAATAAAATTGGAAAGCAACCCGTTTTCTCGTCCGAGTCCGATGTTGAAGTAACTACTTGGAAGTAGTTGCTCAAAAAAGTGGCTGCAAGTTATAAATTACTTTGAATTTTTCAAAATTGAAGAATTTACGCGGCAACGGCTAGGAAATTTCCCTTTTGGGGCTTTTTTTTCTTTATTTTCAATTCTTTCAGAGAAATAAAGTCTTTTGTACCATTTGTATTACGCATGACGTTGCATTCATTAGGGGTGGGCAAAATCGGATTCGGGTCGGGTTCGGGTCAACCCGATCGGATTTCGGGTTATTCGGGTTGTGCAAACATTGATCCGAATACAACCCGAACTTACAACCCGACCCGATTCGATCCGATATATATTCGGATCGGATCGGGTCAAAAATCGGGTTGAATTCGGGTTGAATCGGTTCGGATTAAAAATGGATCATATTAAATTCGGGTCAAATTAAACCAATTCGGGTTGATGAAAATGGGTCAATACAAAACATATATACCAATACACCATGAAAGCTTCAAAATTCAAAACACATAAGGGACTAAGGGAGAAACTCGGGTCGGGTTGGAGCTTGAGCCTTGGAGCAGCAGATCGGCGGCTGAGTTTTCGGCAGCAGATCGGTGGGCGTGCAGCAGCAGCTTGCGCACGGCTGAACGCGCAGCAGTTTCCTCGCGATGGCTGGACGCAGCACGGCGGCAGCAGATCGTGGACGCAGCACGACGGCAGCAGATCGTGGACGCAGCAGTAGATGGCTGGACGCAACACGGCAGCAGCATGACAACAGCAGATCACTGACGCAGCAGCAGATGGCCGGACTCGCAACACAGCAGCAGTAGATTGCGGGAAGGAGATAATGCTTTCTTGCTTCTTGAGGGTGGGTTCACGGGTTGAGTGTTGTGATTTTTTTGTTTTTGTGTGTTTTGTGTTTGTGTAAACTGTAAAGTGTAACCTTTTGAGTATGTGATTTCACTTATTTGTGTGATTATGTGTGGTGTGCTGTGTGCCGTGTGCGTGTGTTTGGCCATAGATTTTTTTTTTTTTAAAGCAACCCGATCGGGTTTTATCCAATCCGATCACAACCCGATCGGGTTTGCAATATTTCATCCGATCGGGTTATATTAACAACCCGATCCGATCCGAACCTGAAATTTTTCGGGTCGGGTCGGATCGGGTCGGGTATTTTGCCCACCCCTAGCATTCATGATGATATATAGGGTCGTTTGTGTGTGTTCTTTAACTTATTATCAATATTTACATAGCAAATTAACGACTATAAGCATGTTACAAACTTTTGTATTATATTTTATTTTCACCAACTTTTCTTTGGGATCTGATTTGAATCAATCGAGTGGTTATCACCAGATCCATCTCAAATTTGATTCAAACAAATAAATTTATATTTGAGAGGGGCTTGCGCTAAGTTTGAGTTTACATATGTTTTTATGATATTTCAGGCAGCTGGTTTAGTTGAGGTACCATAAATGGAGAACTAAAGTAATATGCACAGTGAGCTGAGGTGGTCATATGAAGAATAATAAAGGGAGCTCAATGAAGCCTCGTATCGTAGGATTTGATATGAGGGATAATATGTGTTTAGGTGTAGATCGAGTATAATTGAAAAATATAGTAATATGGAAAATTGATGTCACAAATTAACTTGTTTTAAAGGAGTGATGTTATTGATCTTAGTTAGGTAGGTGAATTAACATGAAAGTACCAAAATTTTAAGACTGTAGATTTCTCTCATAGAAGAAATTGGTGGCCGATCTTGTTGCTGCAAGTTTTCCTGCCGGGCAAACAATATTGGACTTGGTCAACTCATCATAATTGATTGAATATGTAAAGAATAAAAATATTTCTAAGAAGTTTGAATTCACATATGGATGATTAAATATATGATAATGACGGATGATGATGTTCATTGACCCATGTTTAAGGGTCAAGCAAATATAATTTATTAAAGAGCATCCTGCCATTCCATCACTACAAATATATCCAACTACAAACAAACATATCCTATAGACACCTTATCAAATAGTTTATAGCTCTCCTCATTTCCCATTTACCATTTATTTTGAATATCGTTTTTGCACGGATCAATGATATGGGCCCATACGAGGGCCACTTGGTACAGTTTAGGGGTGGAGTTATTGGCAGCCCTCACAAGTCCGCATTAAACCCCTTTTCTTAAAATACTCCACCAAATCTTTCAACATTTTCTATCGCGCACCTAAATTTTTTGATATTTTCCATTGTGCACCCAATTCTGTTAATTTGACCGTTATTTTTAACAGAGCTATTTGAAAGTTAATGAAATATCTAAAATACCCCTTATCTTGAATTAGAAAAGAATTAAATGAGATAAAATGTTAATCCAATAATTAATATTTACATTAAAAATTCTTAATTAAAAGTAATTAATAATAATCCCATCAATTAATTTATCAAATAAATTTAATTTATCATTATCAAATAATATTTAGGGCATGAACTTCCAAATTTGCCCTTTGACCGTTAGAATAAATGGTCAAATTAATGGATTTGGGTGTGGATTGAGTATTGTTGAAATATTTGGGTGCGCGGTGGAATATGTTGAAACATTTGGGGGCAGGACGGAATTAACCCTTAAACGATATTATTTTAAATCTACCTTTTTTCAATTTCGAAAACAGCTTAGATATCGATCCCATGTTCACATTTTCTTCTTCTTCCTTTTGAAGCAACATGTCTTTTCCTTAATAACTTTTTTATTCGCACGAATTATCCACAGAAATCTCTAGAGATTATTCTTGATAATTATATTAAGACAGTCTAAATTTCTACCCTCACATAATACTAGAGAAATATTTATTTTACCCTGAATTACAGAGAAATAACCTTCGCATAATACTACAGGGATATTTATTCAATCCCAAATTATTGGCAGATAATTTTATCCCCATCCAGTTTTACCCCAAACATTCTAGGACCTAAATCCATGCACTCTTAAGTGTACTCAAACCTTGACGGAGTACGAGCCCATTAGCTGGGACTATGACTACTTAATGACGGAGTACGAGTCACTCCATGCCGAACATCAGAGTTTGAAAGACACAAACTTAGAGGAACAAAAGGCTAGTATGAAAGAATCTGAGCAACCTGTACTGGAAGTCTGGGAAGATATTAAGAAGACAATGTTGGAGAAAAATCTGTTTTTTTTTTAAAAAATTTTTATAAAACTTTTTAGGACCGATCTCATACAATATATAAAAATACGTAATCTAGAAATCGTATATTGAAAATCCGATTTGGCTTTTTCCGTTGAAGTGATTTAGGCTCACAGATCACGATCCGTCACTACCACGCTTGTTAGATCACAATTCGTCACCACCACGCTTGTTAGATCACGATCCATCACTACCACGCTTGTTAGATCATGAATTGTCACCAATGATCTTCCAAGTTATGACTCAGATTTGATCTGCACTTGACGTGTGGACGCCTTTATCACTACCAAAACAACTAGCACGAGAAAATTTTTCTCTCAACAACAGGGAGAAAATTTTTTTTCTCTGATCTGTATAAAGTGGCTGCCTCTTCATTTTTGGGAGAAAAGAAGCCCTTTTATATTTCCATTTAATGAAAACCTTAGGCTCAATATTTATTTATTTTTTAATTCTATTAAATCCCTTTTGATTTAAATTAAAAAATAATTAAAACAAATGTCACGTTACTTGTTCTTGTGTTATAGGGGCCCACCTTGTAAAATAACACAAGGCCCCTCACACTCAAGCATATTAATGGAACCTCCCACTAAATAATATATTTAGGCTTTTGACCCAAATAGCTAGTTATCTTGCTTATTAATCCAGTAGTGGTGCAGTCAATTAAATGAGCTAACCCGGGGATCATTTGGGAACATACAATAGTGGCTACAATAATTAGGCATGTAATTAAACTAGACCAATTATTTAGTTCCAAATCTACTCCACTAAAAGATTGGAACTGACCTCCATAATTATATGCTCGAATAATAATTCGTCCCAAGCCACATTGATTTCTTTACTGCATAATCATTTATACCACATCGTTAATTAAATCGATATCTCAACTGTCCAATCGATTTAATTACGTCTTATTCCTTGATACTTACTGGTTTTCTCTAATGATCATTTTCAACATATTAAATATATTGACACACTCTGGCCAGAGAATTCTATGATTAAGTGCCGAAAACCCATCAAGAGATGTGTTGTACAAATTCTATATTGTTAATCTATAACTCCAATACTCATAATTGCTCCCACCAAGATACCGGATAATCTTGACCACAAGTGTGTGTCGTGCCCATTTGTAACTCAAATGGAATAACAATTACAATCATAAAATCATAATTAACTCAAGATTAAGATTACAGTAAAATCAATGCCTATGAGATTTAATAAGTCTGACAGTCATTTCAAGGTTAATTAAATCTCATATGTGATCCAGCTCAATGTAGTCAAACTACATCAGTAAATTCATATATGATTAAGACAAATCATTCAATGAATTTACTATAGTCTAAACATAAATAGAGCACCCAACTCTATTTATCAATTGCGAACTAAATTTATTTAATCATAAGATAACTTGTATTTATGTATTATGTGAATCCATATGATGATCACATAAATACATATAATATGATTAAACAGACCTTATTCAATATATATTTATGCAATTGAAAATATCTCCAATATTTTATTAATCAGAAAATAAATTAATATGCTTTAAAAGAACATATAATCCCAACATACAACTGCTTCAATCTCTTGAAAATTTGAATTATTCTAATTACACCAGTCTATCCAGCCTTTGATGAGAATCACAAAGACATGATTCTTTAAAATTGTCTTTTGTCTACTATTATAAATTTAAATAGGGACAAGATTGTGGTTATAAGTGCGAGGTTTAATAAGGAGATTGTAGACAAAATTGTAAATATATTCGATTCATCGTTAAAATCACCACTTTATGATCCAAATGTACTCATTGTCATCATGTTTCCATTCCTTGGGCCCAAAAGTCTTCAAAAGTCCGTAGCAGCTTCAAACACTCAAACTTCATTTTTTTTAAAAAAAATTTGGGGCTAATTTATAGTTTATTTACAAGTAAAAATCTCAGGAATAACATGTGATTGTGATAATCATGATAGAACATCTAATAATAATACTGTAGATGAAAAAATCAAGTAAATTTAACCTTTTTCTCGAAGCAAAAGGACATAGAATAGAATGGAGCGGCAAGGCCAGTATATGATTGCTAATGAGTATTGTCAAATAATTATCTAGAAAATACCATTTATTTTGAGCTCCATGTTGCCTCTCTCTTTGGACTTTGAAGAAGGATCCATTAGGTTTTATTCGGGATTGCGGTGGCGATTTAATACAAAATATAAGACAAATTGTAAAAGGCAAAAGATAATCCTAAACTAAAACCTAGACGCATTAAAACCTCATAAGATCAGAGATTCAACCAATGGCAAGAGTAGGGCTAGGGCAAGCTGATTCCAACCAAAACGACAGCTCTCCTGTATCCTCTTCTGTTCCAATGAATACAGTGATGTTTCGTGCAGCAGCAGGTCCATCAAGTTTGTTTGACAACAGAGGAAACACTTTCTCGCCCATCCATCTCTTTAGTCCCGTCCCATTATTGTTAGTTTCCCCATAGTCTTTTGCAGCCTTTGATGAAATCACCATCAATGCACTACTTGAAGGGCAAACAATGACTTGTCGATTCTTCCTTCCCTTACTTGCACCACAAGCAAATTCTCTCAACAAAACCCTAGCAATGCTATCAAACGACTTAAGCACCTCCTTTTCCAGTGCAACAATTTTTTCCTTGAAATTTTCATGAATACTGTCCTGAGAATCACCGCCTCTCATCGATCTCTCTGCTTCGTGAACAACGGAAACAAAGTCGTCGTGCGTTATATCCGATCTTGTAGTCATAAAGGGTACCAACTGAATAAATGAATATTTCAATTCCATCTCCAACAGAGAGAGCCAATTATTTGAACATGTGAAGCCGCAGCCGCTGCTGTGGTGGGTACCATAGCCATAAGCAATATTAATCTCCTTCATCAGCTGCTTGAATTCAACCAAAGCTCGCCGCAGGATGTATTTGTAATTTTCCAACTCTTTACGATGATCTTCTGTAGAATATTTTAATTCGGTTTCACAGGCCTTGCTGAGAACATCAATGAATCTCTCTGCCATTTTGTGAAGAGAAAATTGAGGTTCTATGTTATATGGATGTTTGTTTTTGTAGTGCTGTGTGTTTCTGTTTTATTTATATTGAGGAGATTTATTTCCTCGTTGGAAAAGATTCTTTGGGATTTACGAAAACAAAGCCAAAACGGAAACACAAAGCTAAATAACAATACTTGATGGTCAAGGAATAGCTGAATAATAAGCAAGTATATTCCTTTGTCCTCGAGCAAATAATAATTAAAAAAACCCAAAAACAAAAAAAAAAACGAGACTTCCTCACTAAAACCGGAAAATATATAATGAAAAAAATCTTTACACTCCTTCATTCATCAAATTTTTATCCCATGTGCATTCACTCTTACTACAATGATATGATTGGTTGAAATATACACGTGGTAAGAATCAAATAAATAAATAAAAGAACATACAATAAAAATGCGTTTGGCAACTTGTATTACACTGTATCAATTATATTAACATTGCTCCTAGCTTCTAATGCTAACCCATGTTTGGCTTCAAATTCTAATTATATGGCACCTATATTGAAAAGGTTGCTAATACAAGGTTTTCAGAAGAAAATTTATTGGTTGGGTTAAATTGATGGCGTCAGCTATTATATATAACTAGAGATTGATTATTGATTATTGAATATGCAGCTGGTTATTTTCATCACAAACACACCAATGTCCAATGATGCCATCAGATAGTATATATTGTAGGCTCTGGCACTCTTTAATCGCCCAAAACTTCTTGTATATCAGCATCATCAACAACCTCGTACAAAGCACACAGATAGAAACATAAAATAAAATGACAACTAGAAACTTATAGTAAAAAATTTAAAGAGCTTGAAGCATTGGCCAGTGCGCATCTCACTGTACAGAGTGAATACTGTAACCATTATGTCTTAACGAAAATAAATCTAATAAACCAAAAATCAGAGCTTCAAAGTAAGATCTGGTGCAGATGAATCCGTCATTGGTGGTGGTGGCATCGCTGCAAAATTCCCATTTGAACCTTGAGCAAAATCCAATGTTGGATTACCCCTAACTGCCTCGCTCACCTGCCTAAAACTCCCTGGCCAGAACAAGTCTATATCATCATCTTCCATGAACATTGGCATTGCAAAGTAGCCTTGCTCGAATCGCGCTCCACCTCTCATATCTGGAGGCCTTTGTGGCGGTACAACACCTTGGTGCATTGCAGCATGAGCTTTAATCCCGAGGGATCGAAATGCAGAACCATGAAGTGGCAGCGATGCCAAACTAGTATACCTATCAGAGAATATACCCATCCGCATTGCACGCTTTGCCATTGTCCTTTCCCTCTTGTGAGCATTTTGGTGCCCACCCAGTGCCTGCGAACTGTAGAACTTGCGCCGGCAGTAATTGCAAGAGAAAACCCTTGGGACTGTGGCTGCAGGAGTCTGAGCTGCTGCTGCTGCTGCTGCTACTTCACCACTGGTCTCACCTGTACCCTTCAACTGATCAATGTCATTGGACTTAAAGTGGAGGGTTAAGTCGAGGGAAAGAGGACCTGGATCCGGATTTAGCTTTATAACATTTGTGAGACAGGACGAATTGGTGTCCTTAGAAGGACCTGGGGATGCTTCTTTTGCAGATATGTTGGAAGCTACGTGGCTGCTTACTTCTGAATCGTTCTCCAATTCCAAGTTGGAGTTTGGTGGTAGCATGTTTGAGTGAATTAACTTTTGAGAGTTTGTTACTTTCTAGTTAAGACTTCAGCAACCACTGATACAGTCATAAAAATTGCTGAAAGAAATTGGCTCTGTACCTGCATGTATTACTAAATGGATTATTTGTTATGCAAAAGTAGAAGCACTACAGAGATGAAATAAAAAATTCAGCACAACATAACAATAATATTCAGCTTGATTACCATATGGGAAAAAAAAGCATCTAAATATTCATAATTTCATATGACTCTAAATCACAGTTTAGATTCTTAAAGGTTGCTATATTGGTATGCCAAGCAGCTAAATTTGCTTCACAAGAAAAATAACTAGAGCTTCACACATCTAGAAATGTTCACTTCCATAGACTCTTGGCTCACTATATGCTAGAAAACCTGACATATTGAAGTGCAAAACTAGTCAACTCCAAAACTAAGGCAAACAAAAGGGGCAATCAGTGCCGCCTCTGGATTAACTAGTGATCCTGCGCCAGATCTATCCAGCAGATTCTAGAAAACAACTAACCCTTTTATTTGACAACAATTTTTGCACGTCACTAATTAACAAACCACATAGTTTCAATTATATCACCTACGCGTCCTAAATAAACAACAACTAGCTTAACAGGGATAATATTGAAGTTTTAATATTGCAAACAAGAAAGCAAAAACTAAAGTTTCTTGCCCTGGGAAAGACATTTATGAGAACTAGTTCATGAGGAAATCCCTAATTTTTTCCTTCCAATTCTAAGTTCTTTCTTCTACATTTTCATGATTAAAATTGTATCTAGCAAGGGTTCAAGATCAATACAAGATTTTTGGTGACATGGAGAGTCAGGGAAGCCTAAAAGTCTGGGCGCTACACAAAAGTTAGATACTATCCTGCCCAAAAGCTCAAACAAATTGACAGCACAACCTAGTATATAGTCCTTTTATCTTTTCATTTTCTTTTTGAAGTAGGATTCCACTCACCCTTTCAACCTCAAAAAACCTAACCCTGCACAACAACACACATTCCACAACTATGACGATTGAATAGCTACTGCATATCCCTCTACAAATGTCATGCAATAACACAGAACTCTGTGGATAATAGCAAAAGTAGAACAAATACACTTTGTCAATCCAAAGTCCACTCTACCACCAATGAAGAATAACAATAGTTCAACACACAAAATCTTTTAAGGATTACTTCAGTTTGTTATAAAGAATAGGTTATAGTGAGATGCACAAAAAATTACTACTAGTTTTATACAACTTACCTAGACTTCTTAGGTAAGAATAATTAAAAGTTCAATGATGATATTTTATTGCAGAAACAGAGTTATGAGATTTTCAGACAAAAATAAGAGAACTTGGAGGCATAACATTATGACCTTTGGCAACAATAAATGGACTACAGAGCAAGAACACATTGATTTACAGAGTTTAAAAGATATTGTAAGATCTATAACCAAATTGCTGAAACCATGAAAATGAAATCAGCAGAGAAAATTATAATATAACCAAGTTTATCATTAGATACAGACATACAGTAGCACGCCGGACAAGAATCCCAAAAAAGTTAGATAGTAAAAGATGGTTGACATAGCAGTAGTGCGGATCACTTGTAATGAAAAATAAAAAACTCAATGTAGCTATAGTCTTTTAGGTTACCATCTTTGGTCGTCAACATTTGATGTCTTTCAACTGTACAAAATTGATAACGACAACAGCACTATAAATCCCAACAACATTATGAGCAATAGAACAGTTTTTTAGTATTTCAATTGTCTTTTATTTCTACTTCTATTACTAGCTAATACTAATATGATAAGAGTATGTAACAAACAAAACATTTTTGAAGTCCAAAGAGAGAAAAAAGAAGAAGCAAAAAACAAGGCCAACAAGGAAACAGCATGGACACAAAGAACGAAGTACTAACCAGATTTATTACCAATATGTATGCATCGTCTATGAAACAGACACAACAGTAATTGTGCAAGATGAAATAACATCTACAGAAATGTGGAGAGGATGCTCATACCACGAATCGTAAACTTCTTCTGCAGGAAAACAAGAGATGCACAAATTATACTTTTAAAAAGATGAGGAAGACCAATAATACTTCAGTCCACATCGGCAAAGGAAAATATTCTACAATAAATAATACTTTATGTCAAGACAATCTTAGGGTAAAAAGTATGGGAAAAAGACTTTCTAGATCGACATTAATAAAATTTATTTCATGCATCAGAACAATCAAAGCTTGTCAATCACCAAAACCTTTGTTATAGATGAAATAAACCTTGAAGAGCTGCTGCTAAAATGCAAGAATCACATCTGAATTGGATCATCATAACAAGGATATGATGTAGGAACAACATATAAGTCGCTTATGACCCCCTCTCTGCAAGTATCTAAAGGTTCATCGTTCTGTCTATCTTCTTTCTCTCCATGTCCCTCTCTTTCGCTGCTTTCCCAGCTAGAAAGTGCTCTCTCAGCATGAATACTGTCTTATCTAAAGTATTTCAAAAAGAGGGAATGATTGAAAAGGGAGGGAGGGGTTGAGGATAGGGAAAGTAAATAAGAGAAAACTAAATCATTTTCAAATATCCGCTATTCATTTAAGTAATTAACAACCATATAATACCTGAAAATTTTTCATCTTACAAATCACATGAGATCTAGAAGAAGCCTCTTCCTATCCAGCAGTATCATAACCAATTAAAGTTCAAAACAAGAAGCAGAAGCAGCAGCATCAACACAAGGGAATTATAGCAAAGTTTCAGAAAAAACAAATCCACTGCAAACCATTTCGGCTATATTAACAAATAAACTGTAACACACTAGCAAGAAAAAGCATGTAACGAATCTCTAGCGTAGGAGATAGGTTTCTTACATAGAATCTTTGATATTGCAGGCTACTAACTATACTTGAGGTGGTGCTAGTATGCTTGCTTGCTTCCTTGGTAAAAAGATGAGTATCAAAAGATAGGACAGAAGGGTTTGTTGGTCCAAACAACTCTTAGTTATTACCACAAATGGGATGGCAACAGGAGATAAATAGAGAAGATAAAAAATAAAGAAAGATATACAAAACAATTATGGGAAAGAAGACTAGCAGTGGTTAGGAAATGAAGATGATGGTACAAAGGTCAGAGAAGTCAGATAGCTAAAGCCTAAGAAAGCAAGCAAAGCAAAAAAAAAAAAGGAAAAGCAGATGATACAGCGACCACTAAAATGTGTTGAATTTTGGGCTCTTCCGCTCTCCAACAGCTACAAATCAATAAGGAGAGACAGAGACAGAGAGAAATAGACTAAAGAGAGATAAAAAGAAGGAAACTTACAAAGAGACAGGCAAAAAGAAAGAAAAGGGTTGTTACTGTAAGTCTCACAAAAAGATACTTGAAATGTTATGTAGTGTACTGTACTGTGTTCCTCATTCATCATCATCTCCATTTTCTTCGTATTTGATAATTCTCTTTCCTAATTCCCACTTGAAAAAGTAAGACACTGTGTGGTCAGATTCTTTTCAAAACAGTACTTACCAAACAAAAACAGAATTTTTTTTTTCTCCCAAAATTTTTGTCAGATAAACTCCCATAACATACCCATCTCTTCACACTTCACTTCTGCTTTTGCATCACATGTACATCTCCTATACATATATAGCCCATACACTTGCCTCTTTATAATATTTTTCATGCCTTTCTTTTTTAATTCTTTTATTTAATTAATTGTTGGGACAGGCGTAGCATATCATTAGTCATCTTTCAACCTGCAAGATAATGTGTTTGCCTCGTTTGATGTCACTGAGCACTAGGACAAGTAGCCTTTATTAGTGGCCATGTGGACCCACATATTGCTTTCATATTTCTCAATTATTGTTGATAATTTATACAACAAATTCAAATTTAGTGTATGATATTCTTCTATTTGCGTACCAATGGCTATTAAAGTATTAATTAAGTACTTGAATTTTTCATTTCAAACAAAAATATCAATATTAAACGCGTCTTTAATCTTTTCATGCATCGTATAAAAATTTATACAAAAGCGGATGTATTAAGATGGTATAACCAATCAATTATTATTTTTTGTCATTGAGTAAAGGAGTTGGTCCTAATGGTAGCTTATTAATAATTACATCAATTTTAATATTATGGAACCCAATAAATCAAAAGTATAAAATTAATACTCCCATCAAGAGATTCATTTGCTCTAGGTTTAGAATATGCTACCTCAATTGAAAACATGCTAAAATAAATTAAACACAATGTTTTCGAAGAATTCTAAGGGAAAATAAGAATGTTATTCAAGAGGATAATTAAGCATGTTTCATAAACACTCTATTTATAGAGAGCAAAATCACATTTAAACAAGAAATAAAATACTCAAATTTTATATCAAATATGACTTTAATTTAAAAAAAACTTTAAAATAATAAAATCCTAAAATATCATCATATATCGGTCTCTTTTTTTTCACTAAAAATAAAAAAATCATCTTCGAGTTTTCTTTGACAAATGACGGATTATCTAGAAGATGAAACTTGATAATACGAACATCCACCTTCAGGAAGATGAAACGTGATAATTAGAACATCCACCGTCAGTTTCTTCCTAAGAATCAACCTTTGTTGATTTGCACATGGTCGTAAGAATATGAATCTCAACAATCGTATTGTGCGTTACAGTCACACTAATACCTTTGTGACCTTGATCTTGATTCTTATTGCTGTCAAAATCTTCAATCAACCAGGTATCAGTACATGAAATTAAACAATCACGAATCAAATTCTCGAATAGAAGTCTTCGAAATAAATCTTGTGTAGTGGCTCCAGTAGCAGAAGTTTTAATAATAGTGTTAATGTTGAAATTCGGTTGAGCCGGTTAGCGACTTAATAGCAGACTTTTGCACCAAAATTAAATTTATTTGTTGGGGAAGCGACTTACAATCACTAGCAAATCACTTGTAAACACATTAAATCACAAAGAACGGTAAGAGGCGCCAGAAGTTTTTTCAACGTAAACCCTCCGACGCCCAAGTCAGTTATCGGGTTTACAGCAAAAATAAAATATGCAATTTCTAGTTGTTATGAATAAATAATCTTGAGTGAATGGAATAGAAAAATTAAAACTGAGAAAGAAAGTTCAACCTCCTTCTACTTTGGATTTTTTAGGACTTTTATAAGCACCTGGAATTATCGCACCATCTTTAATGCGTGATTGTTATTGGATTGAATGCACCACTTTGATCATGAGTTAATGTGTCTGTTACTGTGTAGTTATTAAGGCGCATTTATAACGCCAGGGCGTGTGTAGACGTTATGGCTGAATTTCTAGGAGGAAATTAACAATTTTTTGTTGGTTGAGGTTTTTGGAACAATCGACCTAATTCTGATCTGCTCATGGTATTCTGGTTGAGGTATCTGATCATAATTTCAAGAATTACCACCTGGTTGAGGTGTTCTGCTCAAGGTCACTAGAATTTTCTCCTAGTAGCCTATCAACCATTTGCTTATTTTTTACCTGAAAAAGATCATGGTTACCCTATTTTCTAGTGTTGAGAGTGGAACGAATCAAAACTGGAAACTCTAAAGTTTATAATTTTTTACAAACTTAAAACTTTAAGCAACTTATTTTGCTTCCTCTGCTGACCACACCATAGGTGAGCAAGTATCGTCAGTTTAATGTTTTATACCTTATCTATAGCAAGTTTCAAAACTTTTAACCTTTAACTGACTTAAGTAATTTTAAGTTAGTTTTATTAGTTTAAAGTCTTATGCCTTACCTAGAATAGACTTTAAGGCTTCTAACCTTGTACCGACTTAAGCAACTTTAAACAACTCTTATAAATTTAAGGTTTTATACCTTACCTTCAGCAGGTTTTAAGGCTTTTAATCTTTTACTAACTTAAGCAATTTTAAACCAGAAAAGAAGAATAATGAATGGAATTTTTTTTAATTGCATCTATTTTATTCAAAGTTATATATACTACAATTTATATCAGAAAAGATTCAAGCAAAACTAAAACTATGATGTATATGTTACTGATTCATCAACTAATTTTCTGAGGAAGCATGTTGAATCAAAGAATTAATCAAGGATCTAGATTCACGTCCATGCATGATATACCATTATGATGCTTGACAGGCAAATAAATGTATACAATTATCAAAGCAAATAAATGGCTTATTGTATAACAGTAAAAACAAGAATATAGACATGATACTGTTGCATGTGAGATTTCATGAATAATCATGCACATGAATCAGTAAATTAAGATAAGTGTATGACTTTACTGATCAAATTGGAGCACAATTAAAAGCTAAATGAATTTATCGTAGATTCTTGAGCTTACTCTTGATTCTTGAGGTGTCTCTAAATATAGTACTGGTAGCGAATTTAAGGTTGTTTCCAAAACAATTTAAGCAAGTTCAACACTGAAAGATAGCTTCACTGATTCAGTCTTGTGGACTTTGATTCAATTATCTTGTCTCTAATTTGCCGATCTCTTCATAGATGTGCTCGTCACTTGTAACGACCCGCCCTGAACTCCACAGGCGAATATAACGTCCTCAAATCATGTTCTTCTCGTCACGCATCATGAATCAATCCTGATTTATGAGAACTCTTGGCATCCTCGAGTAATAAATGCGTATCGATATCATCGGCTGAAATGCCCTTGCCATTAAACGATGACCAAAAGTCAATCGATGGCAACAGGAAGCTCGAGTTATACACTTCTGGGCGAGCTGAGTCCAATGGTGGTAGTGGTGAACTCTAACGCGCGGTGATGGCGCCGGATCAAGCTCCCAAAGCCGTGAATCCTTCAACGGCCGATCAATGGCAAATTGGCTCCCCCGGTGGTTGTGGTTAGTCGGAAATGGCAAAGGGAAAGTGAGGAACAAAACCTAAGCGGCGGTGTAGCCCAACTCCGGTGAAAATGCACTGAATCGGGGAGGCAATTCCGCGGCTTTTCACGGCTTAGATCTGTGGCTTTTCAGACGCTTTCTGACGACGAGGACGGCAAGGAAATAATCGGTGTCGCACGAGCTTTTGATCGATACCAAACTTGACTGGTGGGGTGGCCGGAATTGCAAGATCCGACGGGGTCACGTTCGCGGGTCGGGTTGACCCAGTTTGGTTTCTTCTCTCCCCTCTCTCTCTAATTCTGGTATTACTGCAGGTAGTGTGACTTTTCGGACCGTCCCCACAGACGATGCCAAATGTTGATGCCGAAATTCGGTTAAGTCAGTTAGTGACTTAATACCAAACTTCTGCACCAACATTAAATTTATTTGTTGGGGATGTGGCTTACAATCACTAACTAATCACTCGTAAACACCTGAAATCATAAAGAATGGTAAATGGCACCAAAAGTTTTTCCGACGGGAACCCTCCAACGCCCAAGTCAGTTATAAGGTTTACAGGAAAAACAAAATATGAAATTTCTAGTTGTTATGAATAAATAATCTTGAGTGAATGGAATAGAAAAATCAAAACTGAGAAAGAAAGTTAAACATCCTCCTGCTTTGGATTTTTAGGGCTTTTATAAGCACTTGTAATTATCGCACCATCTTTAATGTGTGGCTGTTATTGGATTGAATGCACCGTTTTGATCATGAGTTATTGTGCCTGTTACTGTATAGTTATTAAGCTTCAGATATAACGTCTGGACGTGTGTAGACATTATGGCTGAATTTTTTGGAGGAGTTTGATAGTTTTTGGTTGGTTGAGGTTTTTCGAACAATCGACTTGGTTCTGGTCTGCTCATGGTATTCTGGTTGAGGTATCTACTCATTGCCTCAAGAATTACCACCTGGTGCTCATAGCCTCAAGGATTATCACCTGGTTGAGGTGTTCTGCTCAAGGTCACCAGAATTTTCTCCTAGTAGCCTATCAACCATTTGCTCATTTTTTACCTGGAGGAGATCATGGTCACCCTATTTTATTCCCCAAACAAATAGATCCTGCATAGTGGCGGTAGTAATTATTGCTACTAGAGATCTCACTCCCTAATCATTGTCAGAAGAGTGGTTGTTTAGTAACAATAATTAGGGAGTGAGACCTCTAGTAGAGCTCTTACTTTTTTATCAACGTCGATAGAGTGATTAAGAACAATTCCTGCTCTAATACCAAATAACGTAGTAGAAAATATGGTAAAGATAAATAAAACACACATTTTCAAATAATTCCCATGGAAATGAGAATATTATTCAAACGAATAATTAAACATATTACATAAACACTCTATTTATACAGAACAAACCTTATTGTCTAAATAATCTTAAATATGGAAAGAAAACTCCACCTAAACGAGAATATAAAGGCTCATACGACTCTAATAGAAAAGATTACTTAGAATAATAAAGCTCTAGAATGTCATCCTCTGTCATCAGCCGAATATGCATAGCATACACAAGCACTTCTCCTTTAAATAGATTGCCACACTATTCTTTAGTGTTGAATTATTTGTAGTCACATCGCTATGATATATAACTTAACATCAAAAAGATAACTAGGACCTAAAGAAGGTTATATTTACAATAATTTTTTTTTTAAATTATGTTTATAATGCAATGATGCACTCCATTCTCCATTAAAAGTTCTTAGTCTTTTGTTGCATTCTCAAAATTCGTTAACTTAAACTGTTACACACTTACTATTTAAAAGCATACTTCCTTTAGCCTTTTACAATTTCTAAAATATCTCATCACCCATTTATTTTCTTATATCACACATTTTAGTCCATATGTATAATAAAAATCAATATAAAAAAAACATTGAATTTCTTTTCTTCGTTTCTTTTTCATCTTCCTTCTTCTTCTTCTTTATATTTTTCTTTATTTTTTTCTCTTGCTTACTCCTTTGTGTTTTTCTTTCATTTTTTTCTCTGCCTTACTCCTTCTGTCTTTTTCTTTATTTTTTGCCCTTTTCATGTGCATGACCAAAGTACAATCAATATTCAAATCCAATCCCACATTGAATCAAAACTAAATCTTAATTTCTACAAACTAAAATCCAAAACCCAGAAAGTCAGAATTTGTAACTTGCAAATGGATGTTGGCAGCGACCATCAAAATCCTTAAAATTCGGAGACCAAAACTTGAATTAATTGCCTCCTTAATGTCACTGCAGAACCATCCAACCCACCACCGATTTAGTCGTGTCATTCATTGTACGAATAATCAATCAACTCAGCAATTTCAGGCGAAATCACTGCCATAGCACTGCTGAGAGCTCTATCTGAATTCTTCTTCTTCAGCAGTTAAGAACCTTGTTGATCTTCCTCTTACCGCAACCATTCAGCAGTCAAGACCCTTACTTCTTTTGTTCTTTTCCAGTAGAGAATGACCACAGCTGCCCATAATTGTTTATAGGGTTTGGGATTGTTGTTTCAAATTTTTGTTTTGATCGTTTAATTGAGCTACTGTTACTAGAAAATTAAGAAATATTGTAATTTGATATTTGGGATTACTTAATTTTAGATTATGAATATTCTTTAATCTTGAATTAACCATATTATTAATAATTGACTGAATTTACTTTATTGTTGTTTATTATTTTTAGTTTGGTGAATAAATAAAGGATTTGAAGAATTCAAGGTTGTGTGTAATGAGTATGGATGGCAATGGGCACTGCCCGCAGCGGGTTTGCCATTACCAAACTCAACCTTGCACAAAATTTAAATTACTAAATCTACCCGCAACCCGCAGTGGGTTTTAATTTTTTAAAGAAAACCTACCCGTTACGGGTTTGACAATTACCAAATCCGCAATGGTATCCGGTGGATTTTTTGCGGGTTTGCACCTTAATGTTCAATATATAAATTTACAATAATAACCTCAAATTCCACACAATATACTTAATTTTAAATTTAACCAATTTAATTAAAAAATTAAAATTTCAACATCAATCCAACACAAATTCTCAAATTTAAGAATAAAATACATAAATCCATTAAAAAAACCACAAAATAGTATATAAAAATAACAATTACATTTCATATTATCATTCAATACAAGCTCTAAGAGAAAATTTTCATTTCATTCACCATCGTTAGCATCCATCCAACGTGATGCATACAATAATGATTAAGATTAATATTTTCCAAAGAAAAATACTTTTCAAATATTAATCCGAAAAAAATTATAATAATGAAATAATTCATGCATTAAGTTAAAGAAAAATAGTTCATACAAAAACATTTTAGTTATTTGGAACTTTGCATAATTACATTATTTTCTTTATATATTTTTTAGGTTTAAATTTTTTTCAATTAAAATTAAATTAAAAATATTTTAAAAAAACATTGCGGGTCTAGTGGATATTCATGCGGGTTTCCGCCGGATATTGGACTAATACCAAACCCAACCGCAACACATAAAATTATCCACAGCGGACGGGTTTGGGCGGGTTTGCAGACACAATTGCCATCCCTACTGATGACAATGATTTTTTGTGAGAAGGGTTTTGAAGCTTTAGATTAAGTTTGTGGTAGTATTTTTCTTTTGTTCTTTGATTTTTTTTATCCATATATTTTTTTAAATACCTTTGTAAAAAGAAAAAAGAATAATAATGATTATAATAATAAATATAAAAATATAAAATATTATTCTTTTTTCATTTATAACTTTAATTAATTTCTTTATTTATTTTTGAGATAAAATTTTTAAGTAGAAAAAATTAAAATTTAATAAGTTCAAACAAAATTAGACATATAGGTGCAAAATGAAAATAGTTTAAAATATTAGGGATGCATATCATAAATATTTAAAATATTTGTGTGTGTTCTGCAAAAATTAAAAAGATTTGGACCCATAAAAATTAACCCACATAAAGGTTTGACTTTTTTATGTTTATTGACTGTTAGGGGAATGTACAAATACTTTTAGCTGTTAAAAGTAACATACAGATAACGATTTTTGAGGAGTAACTTGATATTTTTATTAATAAGGAGAACAATTTAAAGATTATCACTTTACGAGGGGATTGGTTGAATTTTACCCGCATATAACTAGAATGGAATGAGGAGTTCTAACAATACTATAAGTCAGAATTTGAGTCGTGGGCTAGTAGCCTACTAAGTATCAAAATTAATACTTCGAATTCTCAAATTCATCAATATGTACATGATCATAATTATTTTTTTCAAATTAAAAAGATCTCACGTATGAATTGGTGAGAAATGATGATATTACTTTTTTCTTTTTATTTTCCCACCTTCTGTTTTTCATTTATTGAGAATTAATGATATTGTGTATTGCCCCTTAGGATTTTTTTTATTTATATTCTGGAGGTTTCAGTGTCTTTTATCTTAACATGAATTGTTGCTTGTATTAGGGCAAACATTTGTCTTTTTTCCCTCTTTTTGGGATGGGATGTTTAATTTAATGAAAACATCCCAATGAAGCTATGGTGCCCCGTGTGCATGGTACACCTAATTTTTGGTAAATTACTTTGCGGTCCCTCTTATTTGTTGAAAAGTGAAAAAATTAAACGTTTTAATTTTTAACACATAAGTCCAATGCATTTCTATTATATACAGTTAGAGTATATTTTTATTATTTATATTTGAATACTAAACCATAGTTAATAATTAAATTTTAATTATATATTTTGAATTATTTATTATTGATTAAATAGATTTTATGTTATTTCTAAAAAAATAGGTTAGTATTATTGATAAATTAATATATTGTTATATATATTTAGATTATTTATTATAGATTAAGTCAATATTATGTTGCTTTCAAAAAATAAAAAAGATTCTATGTAATAAAAAGTTGTACAGATTATTGTCCATATACGATCATTAATTTTAATAGTCAAATTAGGTCAATTGATTAAAATATAAAAATTTAAAATAATTTAAAATTATATGTTAAATCTTTGACTATTTTGTCTTTTTAAAAAATAATAGGGATATCAATGATAAAAACCAAAGAAAACAAATCCAGGCCATTAAAGTAAGTTACGTGTTAGATCTAATGAGCAAATAATAAATGGAAAAAATGGAGAGTAAATGCAGCACGGTAGTCGGACCCAAAACATCCCTAGCTATTAGAAATGTAAAACAGCTCTCAACCTCGGTAACTTTTTTTTTTTGGATTACATGAGATTATTGCTCCGATTACAACTCATATTACATGAGACTATAACTGATATTTACAAATCAGACAATTACTGGGATCAACTTACATCAATGCTAATGGAGCTCTGCCCAGATTTTAACCCTCACAAATATTCGAGGGATGTCTACTCCTCACTCATGGGTAAGGGAGAAGACTACCTTCACTCAAATTAATTGAGAAAGGAAATAAGCTTTGTGGGGGTTCGAACTGCTGCCCTCCAACTCATGGGTAAGGGAGAAGACTACCTTCACTCAAATTAATTGAGAAAGGAAATACCCCCACAAAAGCTTTGTGGGGGTTCGAACTGCTGCCCTCCAACTTGGAGGGCAGCAGCCCTAGCCACTCGGGCTGAGCCGAGTGGTTAATTCAACTCAACCTCGGTAACTTAAGTTCGAGTTTTGAGATTTTTTTGTTTTTGAAAAGGAAGATTCTATTAATTTAAGGAAGAAAGTAGGTACATCAAATGTGAAGGGAATGAACTCATCCATACAACAATTTCACATTTTTCTAAAGCTAGTTTAACTAGAAAATGGGCAATGACATTGCAAGATCTATGAGCATACTTGATGCTAACTTGTTCAAATTGTTTCATTAAGCTTTGGATTTCTGAAAGTACCCAATAAATCTCGGTTCTGTTGCTCTGACTGTTGTTTACTAAGTTAACTACTCCTTGTGCACTTGAGTCCACAATCAAAGCTCGTACATGTGTGTCTCTAGCAATCTGCATGCCCCATTCCATGGCTTCTGCCTCAGCAAAAGAAACATCTCCAAAGAATTTGAGACCTTAATTGCAGCTGCTATCACCTTCCCACTCTCATCTTTAATAATAGCTCCCAACCCTGTAAGGTTTGATTCTGAGTTGGTAGCTGCATCCACATTAACTTTGGCATATCCTTTTTGGGGGGGACTCCAAGTCTGATTAAGCATCACCTGCTGATTTTCCTTGCGTGCATCACTCGGTTGTTTAACTTTTGTGTAAGCTTCAATTACGGCTTCAGCTTTGGCAATAAGCACCTGGGGGTTTTCTCTTTTTCCTTGGAATAGCATCTTGTTTCTTGAGTTTTGACGTTTAAGATCGTATGTTTGCGTTTTGTCCATCGCTCAAGCGGACATTGATTCACGTGGGTATATATATTACATAAATATATTTGATATTATTGTCCTACATCCAACAATATTTTAATTTTTATACAATCTAGGATATTTACTGGACTGTGTCCGGTTAATTTTGATATTAATTTTTTTGGGAGAAAAAGAGTTTCTTCGTATATTCTTACGTTCACGCACAAAGGGACTTGAAACCATTTCGAAGCCTATGGTAGCTTCATGCGATCAAATTTGATGGTTCTTTCCTTTTAATATTTTTTTGTGGCAGCCTTGAGATCGAGTCGTTGAGAAAGTAAATGTGAACATTCAAATCCTCAGCTGGCCGTATATTAAAGAGTTTTTTTTTGCAAATATCTCGTAATTGTAATATTGAATCTGTAATATAAGGGTGACTGGCTGAGATTTGTATAAAATTATTAAAGCTCCCATGGACTTGAATCACCACACTCTCAACATAATTGAGTAACGTGGGTTATCAGTGGATAACAACGCCTAGTGACTTAGAAAGGGTTATTGAACTTTGTAGTTTATGTATATCGAGCATTCAGGCTCATTCTCAAACAGGCAAAGCTCAAATTTAAAGTGCCAGATCGATTTTAGGCCAGACATTGACTGTCACAAATCCTAGATCGATGTTAGGCCAGACATTGACTGTCACAAATCCTACATTATCTTCCTATTCATTTTTTTTTTAATTAATTCTCATTTCACCTCATCTTCATATTCAATTTATAATGCTAAAAAGCCACGTTACATTCATAAAAAGCCGAACCTAGCTAGCTCCGAAACGGCCCTAGTTTTCAGTTTCCAAAAAATGGTTCACAGGGAACTCAGCCCCTTTGTTGTTGGGCCTTCTCCAAGACTAGCTGTACGGCCAGTGTTTCTCAAAGTTGGCGCGAGTAGCAGCTGTTTTATTGATATGCCATATTACTCCATCACAAAGAACAAAACCAACTAAGTTTAGGTCAGATTAATTTTTTTTTTCCTGATTTAAGCTCTCATTTAGTATTGATGTATAATTAAGATTTAATTATTTTTATTTAAAAATTACAGTAAAAGTTTTTCAGGAAAAGATCAACACAGGAACACACTAATGCTATAATTTGAATCTTGGTCGTCCTGGGAAGAACGAATCAACGGCCATTTTAAATTCCCAAGAAACTTCTTAGAAACCCAAAAATTGTTTTAAGGAATTGACATGCCAAAATGACGCATAGTTAGGGAGAGACACAAGCACCCTCACACGTGGCGTTTGCTGTGTGTATTCGAAGCCAGCGAGAGGAGACAAGTGTGAGAATTGAGACGGTCCACTCGGACCCCTCCACTAAGCACTGGCTAATGGGAAGCGACGGAAAGCTCTGCTTTATCGGGAAAAGAGACGTGTAAGGAAAAGGAGCAATGATAATATGATATTGAATCATTGATGCTGGTGGTGGTGGTCTCGGAAGTGGGGAGTAATTCTAATTATCTATCTTATTATTATTATGGCTCTGACCAGACCTCTCTTTTAAAAAAGGCCAAAAAAAAGTTGTCCCTTTGTATGCATGTAATCTTGTTCTTTCCCTTCGGTGATCGTGTCTTTTGGCAGTATTTATTTCTCGAGTTGGGGACTGATCCTGAAATTTTGATTAGTTTTGAATGTAATGTTTGTTTTGTTGTTACTTTGTTACTTGGCGTGGTCATTTTCATAATGTAATTAATTATGTGGGAAACCGTTTTAAGTGCATGACATGGGAAATTGATATCCCTATTACGGATGTTCGGTATTTATTTCTCAACTAAATATATTTTCACTATTTTAATTTTTTATTTACTATTTTAAAATAAACCATCAAAATACATTTTAACTTTAAAAATTATCACATCAAAAAATATTATTTTCCTTCTCTAAAATAAAGATAAAAAATACTAATTGAAGAACAAAAGCAAACGCACCTTTAGTTAGTGGTGCAACTATCATAAATGCATAGTGCATTGTACAACCACTATTGCGGAGAAAGAGGAGATTTTCTCAAGAAAAATGAGTTATTTTTAAATATCTTCCTGAGGTTTGATATAATTACATTTAGACGACGAGATTGAATGTATTTTTATTTACCTCTTCCACCGTTAGTACACATATGCGTTTACTGTTAATTGATCTGAAAAATTATTAAAATACCCAAAATAGATGTACAACCCAAATTGGTAAAAAACACAGAAATTGTGTTTGTGCAACAGGCGCACAAAAATACTGTAAATTCATAACAATAGATCAAGTTCAGCAAAATTTGGCTAGAAAAATAAAAATTACAGATGGGACTACTTTTATTTTAAATATCTATTCGCATAAAAATCATAAATTATTGGGTTTATATGCTTTATTACACTATGCATAGTATAAATCACAAACAAAAAACAAACAATAACAATTTTTTTCAACTTATCTCTGCATATGGTTGAACCCATTCTCTTTTTAATCAATTTTTCCACCACCAACCCATGAACAAGACAGATCAAACACAACCAACAACCACTTATAAAATTTGTATCTCCAAAAACAAGAAAATCGAAGGTAAGCAATGAATTTTAGACTTTGATAAAATAACTAACCTTTTACGAACTCCAATACCAGTGGTAAATCTCAGTCGTCGTCGATCCTAATTGATCGGTGGCCTTCTTCGGTTGTCTTGTTCATGGGTAATAAACTCTTTGTGTTTATTTGTTTTTGTTCCAGCAACTGAGAGTAGGGGAGTAGAGTGAAAATTGTTTGATTTGTTGATGCGAGAGTAGGGCATTTCAATTAAGTTTTGTGCTGGTGAAAGAGAAAATTGAGCCTTTTACATAATGGATTTTAAGTGCAATAAAATAATATAATCTTCTAGTGGATTTCAAAACATTTTTTATTTTTACTTGAATTTTTTACATTTTCAACATGTCTTTTATATTTTTACCCTTAAATACTAACGTTATACGCATATATATACTAACGATAAGAAAGACAAGCAAAAATATATTCAATCTCACCGTCTAAATGTAATTATATCAAACCCTGACGTATTTAAAAATAACTCCCAAGAAAAATAGATGACCAAACAGAAGTTGTGCCAGGGCTTGGCGATGATGATGCGACAGTCTAGCCTTCCAGTTGTCCGTGACCTCAAAGATATTCTCGATCTTCTAATCTAACTTATGCGGAAATCCTTGCAAAAGATGCTTAGAAATAGTGGGTTAAATGCATGGAGGACCCATGACCGAGGCATATAAGACCAATCCTGTGATTGTTGTGCCAGGCCTGTACTCAGTCCTTAAAATCCTTACATGGGCTTTAAGCTCAGCATAATCATGTCATTAAGAGACCGCTCGAGTCCAGTACTATATGATCTTCGCTTAAAACGGAGTTTGAGTGCCAAATTAAGCCTAATCAATGGGCAGCCCATAGAGCTAGATAACTTAATTAACAAGGTCAACCAAAATTATTACTTATACTAATTACATCCATACTTTCTTATTACCATCACTTTTATCTAGTCATACTCGCCTTTAATCTAATCTCAAAAAAATAATACTATCATTCAGTGAGCCCCCATAGACCTAAGAAGTTAAATTTCAAGTAGATTTATTTAACCGAAAAAATAAAAAAAGTTAAAAAAAATTGACATTTAAAGGAAAATAATTAATAATATTATCTGATGATTGACATATAGATATAGGTATATACCTAATCATCACAAGAGAACGAACTTTGATAATTAATGTCCTTAAGTCATAGTGGTTAAATCTACATTAAAACTCAATTTGATGAGGAATCTACTAAACAATTATCATCACGGAACTTATTCTAAATCGATCAAAATCATGTGAAGGGATATATGATACGTCTTCCTTTTATTTCTGTTGAGTTTACATTTTTTCATAGACCTTTTAATCAAATTACAAATACGAAATTATCAGGCTATATGGTGCCAAATCATTTATTTCAATCTCTCATTCTCTCTCTCTCTTTCAATAAAGTGGAACTTTGGGTTGCAGCTGTGAATCAATACTAGATAGCATATATTTTACATACAGATTTGTAGTATTGTTGAGCTGACCTTTTTATCAATTTTTTTAAGTTATTAGAAAAGAATATAAAATTAATTATATTTGAAAAGGTATATTATTATATATGCATGTATGACAGAAGATTATGAGTGTATTTGAGAGTAAAGTGTTGTAACTTTTAAGTTGCAATTGTCGTGAAATAAAAGTTATGGCAGTGGAGTAAATCTAAGAAAAAAAAGTTGTTGAGTTGTTAAAAATCAAGTGTAAGGTGCTACCAAATACCTTGATAGTTGTCACTCATCATTTCCAAACGCATTCTATGAAATGATGAGCATTAATCAACTCAGTATTAGATCCAAATTCCTTACATGGATGATTATTTTATCCAAAGAAACCAATGTTAGTATATTGGTCTACTGGAATGATTGTTCTATCCTATTTTCAAGTCGATGTCAAATAATTAAGGAGAGCACTTAAAAGTTTATGCGTGACTCTGTTAGCTCAGCCAATCAAGCACTGATCCTCTTCGTCATTTTGAATGTGGTCATTTTCAGGCTTGGACCCATTAATTACATTTTACCCAATAAGTTATAAATACCATCTATATTGGCCGCAGTCTTGAAGCTCTTTCAATTCTATTTTTATTTCTTTATTTCAAGGTCTTACATCTAATTACCAACAGTAGTAATAACATTAAATGGATAAATAGTTGTCTAATAGATAGCAAGAATCGCATTTATGCAATAATAAAAGTTAGGGTAAAGTGATAGGGGACCCAAGTTGGCTCTAATCAGAATCATATCGTCTTGTGATTGCCCACCTATGACGATAGTAAGGGTAAACGGCTGGTCTAGGATGCATAAAGTGCATTTTCTTTTTTGAATAATTGACATTATACTAAGTTAGGGATCAATTCTATTTCTGTTATGGGTTAAACTACATGTGGCACAATCCAGATAGTTAAGCCACTGATGATCATATGTCTATTTTTAAAAATCTTGAGACGAATCTATTGCCTAAATTTTATGAACAATTGAATCAAATGAATAGCCACACAACCATAAAATGTTTCGTTAAGTTTGCATTTAAGGAAAAAAAATATTATATATACTTCATTCTCATATGATATTTCCGTATTTAAAGTGTAGGTTAACCAACCAAATTTTGTGGATTTTAATTTTGGAATGATTTGATCATATAAGATTCAAATCAAATAAACCTGTAAAACTAATTAATAATGAGTACTCAATCTAAAAGAGTTTGATCTTAATTTTTTTCTTTTTCTTTTTAAATTGTAAAAGAGTTAGTTTTTTTTTTCTAACATTGACAGAACAATAAAATTATAACTGATATTACATGAGACTATTACTGATATTTATAATTAGATTAATATTGAAACTAGTTTACATTAGACTAGTTTAAATTTTTATCCTTACTAATATTCGAGGACGTTTACTCACATTTCGTAAAGAAAAAAACTATCTCCACTCAATTATTTATTATAATTGAGGAAGGCTCAAATTGGTGCTCTCATAATTGTGATACTTGACCACTCGGATAAAAAAGTTAGATCTTATTTGGTCATAAGTTAGCTTAAAAAACAATCTATTTATGATCTCAAATATTGTTTAGTTAATCACTGTCAATTTAATCTAACTTACATATCAAGATTCAACTTTTGTTTTTCCATCCAACAAAAGTTGATGATCTAATTTAAATAAATTAAATTAGGCCATATTATCTTATATTTAAATTCACTATTAAAGAGCTTAATCACATTTAATTATTCAATTAATAAAGGCCAAAAAAAAAAAAAAAAGAAGGAATCTGGAAAGAGTCAAAGATGGTGCCTCTCTCAAGAAAGCCCATCATAGTAGTAGACTTGTAGTTATGATTCGAAACGAGAAATAAATAATAATTGTGATCACCACAAAGCGTCAAGGAACCAAAAGTCTTGTGATTTAGAAGAAAGGGAATCGTATCTTTGCTCGATAGGGTTAGCAAGATTTGCACGTCCTTTGACAACCAAAATTAGCTAGAGAGAGAGAGAGAGAGAGACCCCCCAGTCAATTTCAACCTCCATTTTTCTTTTTGACAGTCATATTCATTTGGTTGTGTTATGTTTCCATAGGATGTGAAAGGCTAGCACTTCCTTGTTAATCAGATAAACTTGAGACGTTAGCTAGGGTTCCATTTGGTGCACTTTCATTCTTTTTCTTTCTTTCTTTTTTTAATCTTTTATTCATTATATGCAAAGTTGTATTTACGGAGACTCTCCTGGTCTTATTATGAAACCATTAAAATATTTACGCCAAAAGAGAACAGTGTCTATTTTTAAAATTTGGTATTAGTTTGATGTAATATTTTATTCATAATCTTCAAAGTTGTGAATTGATTAGAATTTATATTTTTTTTCTATGTTTTTACTTGTCCTTTACAATATTTTTATACTTTGCCTCTTGTGGCTTTAATTAACATTATGACGTTACACCTTCATATTTCTGTTCTTTTATTACACTTTGACCTTTATCTTATTAAATTTAACATTTCACCCCATAACCTGGCCACTTTTTTTTTTTTTTGGCCTTTTTACCACTATGACATTTTACCCCCTCGAGTTATGGAAATTACGAAATTCCCAACTTCCAGAATTTGTATGATTATGATTATCCAATGGAAGTCACAGACTGTACGTTACAATGTCCAAATGGTAGATAGATACATGGCATCGAATCGATTCCCTCCCTCCTTTTAAAAATAGAGTTTTTCATTTGCATGCCTGGTAGAGCCTAGAGCTCTCTCGTGGTCCCCTGGATCAGTCTTTGTTGAGCCCTGTGAAGCTACCTGGTGTGTGCCCACTAGTTCTCGTAAGTTGTAATCGGATGGCTATTATGCATTTAGCACGCATCGCTCGATACTCGATCAATAATAATATGAGATTTCTCAATTAATATTTTGCTATAACAAGTAATAATAATAATAATAATAATAATAATATGTCAATCGCCACTCGGTCAAGCCGTTGCTTTCATGTCCTTATGTAACGACTCAATAAGTTATTTTCTCTCTCAATTAAATGATTAGACGGAGATAAATTTATCTTCTATTTTCATGGGTGGAATAAATCACCCGATTAGTAGTAGGTGCAGGTAAAAATTGAGGCTACACTTCATTAATTTGATCTAAAAATAAGTCCCATCATATGTTTGATTGTAAGTATCTTATGCAGTAGCATTCTTATGATTACAATAATTGAAATGTATCACATAAAATTTTTAAGTTCATACAACTTAGAAAAGATTACAAGCTTGATGCTTAGTAAAACAATTTTTGCTTTCGGAGATCAATAATTGAACCCTTAAATTTTAACGTATCAAACTTGAAACCTTTATCTTTGTATAATTAGACTTGTATATTAAAGTTGAGTTTGGTTGTATAAATCAAAATTTTATATTTTAAAGATGAGGGTGTATATTTTTTCAAATATTAGTGAGTAGAGATTTCACCTTTTTTTTATTATTGATATACATTTTCAAATTATACTTGGTCGGCATTTAAATTGTATTATTACTGTATGTATTTAGATTCTTAATAAAATTTAAAGTTATATTATATGGTATACCCTTACTAAGGAGAAAAACTTGTGTGCTACCATCACACCACCCTAGTAAAACAGCTCAACTTATTAAGACTTTGTCTTATGGTAGAGTAATGGATCCCAAGATAGGATTCGTTGTTTTTTTTTTTTTTTTAAATAAATAAAACTCAGTATGACGAATGTGAGACTTATTGACAATTTCATATTGAGACCCACTACGTTATCATATGGCATAACTATAATGAATTATCCCGTTACTTCGATATACAGAGCTGCTGAAAAAATTCCACGTAAATATTTATCTGTTCGAAGATCCCAACAAAGAGAGCAGAGAGGAATGTTGAGGTGGTGAGGGAAGCCGAGCACCTGGTGGCTGGTAGCCATGTGAGGCACGGTCGTGGGCACAGTGTGCACATAGAAAGAAAGAAAAGCGAGACATGATTATTATTGATGATCAATTTATCGAATGCAGCAGCAAGCAACACAAAGGCCTTTTTACTGATGGAGAAAGACCAGTGCGATCACAACCATGCACATGGCCGACACGCACATACACACTTAACACACTTTTGTGTGGTGTGGGCATAAGAATTGAGAACTTGCATTTGCCTGTTTAAAACCTTTTTCAAGTTTTAAGCCCGCCCCCAGGCTTTTGCGTTCATGACAAAATCCAAAAGCAATTTCTTTTTCTTTGTTCACCTTTCTTTGCTTTGCTTGCGTTTAAGAGAAAAATAATAATAATAATAATGTGGGGGCTAACGTGCTTATTTGTTTAATATTTCAAAAATTTCCTCTCTCTCGTGTAATACGAGTGGAGTATGGACATCCCTCTTCTGTAAGGGATTATTTGTCTGGGCATGTACTTCACAGAATTCAATGTAATAATATAAGTCCCAATCATGTATTTCTGATTGTAAATATCAGTGTAATATATCTGCTATAATAACAGTTGTGAGGGCAGCAGTCCACCACTCCGACCAAGGCCGAAGTGGCATGACAGAGGTTATTAATTAGCTTAATAAGTAACAGTTTGTGTAGTTTTCATAATTCATAATTGATGATTAAAAAATTCATCAAAATCAAACTTTCAGAAAATACAATTATTTTTTTCCGTATAAATTTAATAGCCATGGTATTGTAAACTTTTGGTTGACTTGGATTCACTGAAGATCAAATTTTAACCAATGGTTGTAATTGGAAAAGGATTCATATATAATAGAAATTAGGATGAATCACAGAAAGACTGTAACCAAATTAATACACAATTGATCAAATCATTAGCAATTTCATATAAGATTGAAAAAGGTCCAAAAAAAAAAGTGTACTAAAGATACTTTTAATAAGGATTCCTCTGTCAACAAATAATGTGCACACCGTACTGGAAGTTAGAGCTTTGTTACTTCAGCCTTTTGTGCCTTTACATCTGCTTCCACCATCAAGGTTATTTCTGTTGATTAGTTGAAGGAATGATAAATATTGCACATAAATCAAACTAATATATGAAAAATTTCTGTTATGAACCTTGAAATTAATTTCACTAGAGAAGGGAACCATACCATAAATTTGGATGGAATAAAAAAAAAAACTACAAATCTCCAATTCTCCATCATGAATATTTAATTATAAAGTCACGTGATCTTTACTAAGTGGTGAACCACTATTCTCAAAGTTAAGCATGATTATGAGGGTAGTGGTTCGAGTTCCTATGAACTCAATTTCTCTCAATTAAAGATAATCATGTGAAGATTATCTATAAGTTTTTCTCCCTTGTGAAATGCAGCAGAGACATCTCTCGTCTGTGAGTTATTTATCTGGACATGTACTTTTATATAATTTAATAAAATAATATAACTCTTATTTATATATTTAATTGTAAAATTAGTGTAATAATTTATTATTATAACAGCTATAAATATATATGCAATACAATAATTTAATGTGTAAACATATTAAAAAAAATTAAAAAGTCATTTCGCATTTGTAAAAAAGAATAAAATATATACTTTTGTAGAGGGCAGTCTTGAAATTCCACTGAGGGTAAAACGGGATTTATATAATTTCCGAGGGAACGAGATCCCGCCTTGTCGAGATGTCATTATCGCAAAGATTTGCGATACTGATTTTTGGACTCATGTGTCTTTTGTTTTCTCCTATTAATTATTCATTATTGTTGTTTATTTTTATGTTCAATTTACACACAGTCTCTCTCTCCTCTGGGGGAGAGAACTAAATCATAACTAATTAATTAATTGGTAAATCTTTTGGGTGAAATAAAAATTCACATTGGGCGTGGACCATAACAAAAACATAGAAAAGTTAAAAATGCAGCATAATTAATTCTTCAAATAAAAAAAGTCACGATAAATTTTCAAAAAACAATCAATAACAATTAGACTTAGTTGAATTCTAGTGACATCAAAGTACAACAAATCTCTTAAGTTCACATTTGCCTTTTAGCCTAATAAACAGACACCGTGTATCATAATATAAACAACCCAAATAAAATCATAAATTCAAGATTCCTTTTTTTTATTTTTTGAACATTGTTATATATTATATCAAATATTACAATTAATAGTTATAAACATATTATACAATTGAGACTTTTTTCGTAGCATATACTCATCTAAAGTGATGTCAAGATTCTTTAAACCCTTTCTAATATTTGTAGACTGTCCACTTCACTCACATTTCGTGAGAGATAAACTGACTCCAATCAATTATCTGATAATTGAGGGATGACTGAAATTAACCCCCTAATACTTTTATCCACTCGAATCCTTACATTCAACGTTATAAGTGTAAGTATTCTCCCACTTAGGGATGGCAAAAATCCCCACGGGGACGGGTACCCTCGGGGATTTTCCCCATTCGGGGAGGGTACGGGGATAATTTTATACCCAATTTTTTATTCGGGGAGGGGACGGGGATGAGGTGGAATCCCCATCCCCTACCCATTTCCCCATTTTAATTTTTAATTTTATTTTTATTTTTAAAATTACTAATAAATAAATAACAAAATTATAAATATTGGCAAGATATGAGTGGAATTTTGGGTGTGGCATGTATCTTTGATCCAAGGTATAAAAAGAAGTTCATTGAATATTACTTTTCTATGGTTTATGGTGGTGTTAAAAAGTTGTATGTTGGGAAAGTGGTCACCCTTTGCCGAGAATTAGTGGAAGAGTATCAATTGAAGTTTTCACCAACTGTTTATTGCTTTGATTATACTGGTAGTAGTTCTTCTACTAGATCTACAGGGGATTCTTATAAGAAAGCAACCAAATGGATGACAAGTTTTGATGATTATGTAAACAATGGAGATTGTGCAGTTGTTGCAGATGAATTAGATTCATATTTGGATGAAAAAGTTATACCCCGGATGGAAGATTTTAATATTTTGAGTTGGTGGAAGACAAATGCTAATAGGTATCCTACATTAGCTCGAATTGCTAGAGATATTTTGGCAATTTCAATTACAACAGTTGCTTCTGAATCAGCTTTTAGCACCGGTGGTAGAGTTGTGAGCCCACACCGTAACAAACTTCATCCAAGCACATTGGAGTCCTTAATGTGCTGTCAAAGTTGGTTACGAGCTTACAATAGCAGTATGAGTTTATTTTACATTGTAATTATATTATACAGTTATTAATATTTACACTTATAAGTTACGTTACTTATATCATTTTCATTGTTTTAGGTTTGAAATCTGAGGTTATCTCTCAATTTGCCACATTTCTCGAGGAAGAACAGGAGGAGCAGGACGAGCAGGAGGTAAATAGTTTTATTAAAAATATTAATTAAGTATCTACATTTATTTCATTTATTTTATTGCTCTTATAAAAAATAATTTTTTTTCTTTTTATTGTAGGATTATGAAGATTGAGACATTGACAAAGATAATTATTTTAATAATTTATATTTTGAATGTGACTTTGTAATGGATCAATATTATTGTAAGATATATTTTAAACTTTATTTTTATCTGAATTTTTTATTTTAATATGATTAATTTAAAATCGAAAATAAAAAAAAATATTAGACTATTAATTATTCGGGGACCGGGGACCCTCGGGGATCCCCTGTTATTATTCGGGGAGGGGATGGGGATTCTCTCAAGCAATTCTGACGGGGACGGAGAGGGGACGGGAACATACGCAAAATATCAGGGATGGGTATGGGGAGATTGGTCCCCTCCCCTCCCCTCCCCATTGCCATCCCTACTCCCACTGCACCAAAGATCCATTGGTCAAGATTCCTTGAGTGTATGGTTTGAGTCCTAGCGATGGTTGAACATTAATTCTCCTTCTAATAAAATTGAATAAGAATCTACTTGTCTCTTCGTTATTTGTAATAGATTAAATATTTTTTAAGTATTAAATGAGGGTCCAATTTTAAGTTGTATCATAATAAAATTATTAAAATGAGTTCTAATTTTTTTTTAATTGTAAATATTTATAATTTTTTTATTATAATATATATATATATATATACATAAATTCAGAGAACAGTAATCAACCTAACATATTGATATGAGAAGTACATTCAAATAGAAAAACAGGAAATTCAGAGAAGAGGTCGGAGCATGGGGACACAAACAACATAGTCACAGTCGCAGAGTGTGGTGTCAATTGTGAAAGGTGTGTAATAAAAGGAGGGAAAAGGAAAAAGAAAAGAAAAGTAAGAGAGAGAGAGAGAGAGAGAGAGAGAGAGAGAGAGAGAGAGAGAGATGGAGAGAGAATTTAATAGTTAACCGTTAACGTGGGGCTCTGCCGAGAGGGAGACAAGAGACAATTGCGTATCTACAAAAATCATAAAAATTCGATTCAGTTTTGCTTTAAAAAGTAACAAAACATTAAACTAGAAAAGCTTAAGGAGATATTTTAATGTTTAATCAGTTTTCTTACAACATCAAAGCGAAATAAAATAAAATAGAAAGCCACGCAGATGAACATTCAACGATGACCAAACTGTAGTCACCATTATTCAATGTACCAACACCTCGCTCCTCTCCTAACAAATCTTTTCACATTTATATCCAGAAGATTTTGTTCTTTGCTCTGTTGTGCTTCGCTGTTTGTGTTGTGTTTTCTGGGTCAATACTTCATTTCTGTGTAGTGTTGCGGTTTGATTTTTCATTAAAAAAAAAAAAAAAAACTGTGAACGTGCTCTTACTTTGTCTTGTTTCCTCTGGGCTCTGAACTTATTAAAAAAAAAGATTAAACAAATTTCACGCTTGAAAGAGAACATGATTAGCGTGTTCTGTTGTTGTTAGTTTTCTAAACTAATTATCCCCGTTTCTGGGAGTTTGAGCTCGGTTCTTGCTTTCCATCTTTTGAGAGTCATGCTTGTCTCTCTGAGTTTGGAAAAAAGTTTCAATCTTGAATTCTTAAAAATCGTTTCTTTTTCGTGAAAGTTGTGTGCTTTGTTTTGAATCACGCAAAACAATGCTGTTAATCATAACTTAGTTGGAGTTTATCATCACCTTTTTTTTTTTTCCCCATCTGGTAAATTGAGAGTACTTTAAAGAAAGTTCCAATTCTTATGCTTGATTTTTAATCTTCGCTCGAGGCTGTTTTTCTAGCTTTTAGATATGAAATGGGTATCTAACAAAGAACAAGAAGCAGAAGCACAAGCAGAGATTTTGTGGTAGTGTTCTTTTTTGTTGATTATGGGTCTAAAGATGAGAAAGAATCATTGCCACTCAGTGGCTCTGAAAGTAAATGAACAAATGGGGACCAAAATAGGATACACATTTATTCAGTCCAACAGAGCTTGGCTCCCTAAAGCCTTGGTGTTGTGGATTATGGGTATGGCGTTTATCAGCATGTCAATCTACAGAGGTATGGATGAAGAGAACAAAATCAGGAGGAAGGAAGTATTGGGTAGCATGTGTGATCAGAGGGCAAGAATGTTGCAAGATCAGTTTAATGTCACTGTTAACCATGTTCATGCTCTTACCATTCTTGTCTCCACCTTTCATTATTTCAAGAATCCATCTGCACTTGATCAGGTTTTTGCTTTTTCTTTCTCTTTGCAATTTTGATTATTTGCTTTCTTTTCGTTGGGGTGTTTCGGATTTGTTTGACTATTATGAAAACTCTGGAAGACGAGTTTGAATTTGGAAATTTACCATTGGTTTTTTGCTTTACTAAAGGGGAAAAAAATAAATTCAGTTTGAAATTTGCTGCTACTCTTTCATACGCTGATCTAGCTGAATGATATAGTTGAAGACTAATTAATTCAACACTAATTTAATTTATACTTTCTTGTTTCGGAGTAAATTTTGGGTGATGGATATGTTTTTACCAATGCAGGACACATTTGCGGAGTACACTACCAGAACAGCTTTTGAGCGGCCATTGCTGAGTGGAGTTGCTTATGCACCGAGAGTGGTTGATGCACAGAGGGAACAATTTGAGAGGCAGCATGGAATGACCATAACGACAATGAAGAGTGAACCTTCGCCCATACGAGATGAGTATGCACCAGTTATGTTTTATCAAGAACCTATGTCCCACGTTAAATCACTTGACATGATGTCAGGGGAGGTATGTTGTTGAATTATAATCTTTAATTGCTTGTTTTCTGGTGTAAATCAAATTATTTTACTGTATGCCACATAATCAGGTATTTGATTGGACTTGTAATTTCTGCATTGCTTGATATAGGAGGATAGAGAGAACATTTTGAGGGCTAGGGCTACTGGGAAAGCAGTACTAACAAGACCTTTTAGACTGTTAGGTTCTCATCATCTCGGCGTTGTGTTGACATTTCCTGTATATAAGTCCAAGCTACCACCAAGGTCCACTGTCGAAGAGCGCATCAAAGCAACAGCAGGGTAAGTCTCGGTATTTGTCCTGATTATTTTAAACTTGATGTATTTTTAGACATTTTGAGGTTGGCCTTCTGTTTTAGTTGGAAATATATGGGAGTAATGGAAGGCCAAAGCAAGTCAATATGACACATGGATGTTTAAAAACTGATGCATGGAAGTGAGAGAAAGTTTCTCCATAAAACTGCGAGTATGATGCACCAACATTTGAAAATTTCTTGCTGAATTTTCTTACTCAAATCAAATTACTAGCTAGTTCAATAGTATATCCTTTAAGGACAAGTTAAATAGTAATTTTGATAACAGAAAAAGAAATTAGCTCATTTTGCACCTTGTTAGGAACTAACTCACATAAGTAAGTGGAAAAAGCTCTAGTTTTTCTTTATATTTTTATATCAATGAGAAAAAAATTCTTTGCTATTTAATTAACATCCTACCAGTGATGTTGACACCATCACCTTTGATACCAAGCCAACTTCACTATCGATTCATTTCTGTGTGTACCGATGTCCTCTGCTATAATTGCAGTACTCACTACATGATTTGTATTTTGAAGCCATCACCTTGTTCACTGGCAGAAGCCTTGGCTTCCAAATTCAAGTTTATTTGTTAATGTGTCCAGATGCCCATTAAGTTTAATAAACTTCTTAATGAAAACAGATACATCGGTGGACCTTTTGATGTAGAGTCCCTTGTGGAGAATTTGCTTGGGCAACTTGCTGGTAATCAGGCGATTTTGGTTAACGTTTATGATATGACTAATGCTTCTGATCCATTAATCATGTATGGTGACCAAAATCAAGATGGTGACATGTCTCTTTTGCATGAGAGCGAGCTTGATTTCGGAGATTCTTTCAGGAAGCATAAGATGATATGCAGGCAAGTGCGTCTAGTTAGTGGTCATTATTTGAAAATGTGTCAGAGTTCCGGGAGTTTTCTGATCGAGATATTGATTACATTGAACTCTATGCAGATATCATCAGAAAGCATCTACACCATGGACAGCACTCACTACCGCATTCTTTCTCTTTGTGATTGGTTTATTAGTAGGTTATATCTTATATGGTGCAGCAATTCACATTGTTAAAGTTGAGGACGATTTCCATAAAATGCAGGAACTGAAAGTTCGAGCTGAAGCAGCTGATGTTGCCAAGTCCCAGGTATAATATCTAATGTATTTTTCGAACACCAGTTCACCTATGGTATAGCAACAACTTTATCTCACCTAATTGTAACTTGTGCTCATGATACCAGTTTCTAGCTACTGTTTCTCACGAAATTAGGACGCCCATGAATGGCATTCTTGGTATGTTCCAGATCTTGTTTATAAAGTTTTTTCTTCTCAAAATATTAAGTTTTCTTAAGGCACTTGAATACCTTCTAATCAGGGATGCAATGGTATCTTTGTGATTGTAGGAATGCTTGCTTTGCTTTTAGACACAGATTTAAGTTCCACGCAAAGAGATTATGCTCAAACTGCTCAAATTTGTGGAAAGGCTCTGATAGCATTAATAAATGAGGTTCTTGACCGGGCAAAAATTGAAGCTCGCAAGTTGGAGCTTGAAGCTGTCCTGTTTAACCTGCGAGCAATACTGGATGATGTCCTCTCTTTATTTTCTGAGAAGTCTAGAAACAAAGGCATTGAGGTAGCCTGACAAAATCCTAATGAATGCTCATATGTTTCTGTTCATCCATTACCACGTTATTTGACATCAATGGCTTAAAGTGCCCTTAAAATATCATCATTTTTCTAAATTTATTGCAATGTGAAATAAAGCTCTTGTAGTTTATGATAACTGCTGCATATTTTTACAGTTTCAAACTGACTTGGTTTATTCTCTTTTTAAATTTCTGGGGTGTTTCAACATATGTGAATGGTGGCAATTGGCATCTACTCAAATGGGGATGTGAAGCTGGCAGTATTTGTTTCTGATAAAGTTCCAGAATTTGTTATTGGGGATCCGGGCAGATTCAGACAGATCATTACAAATCTTGTGGGAAATTCTGTCAAAGTAAGTGTACTCTCACTGTGACTGTATCCTACAATTCTCTTGTTGCAGTTGATCTACTGATGACTTGATTTTATTTCCCACCATTACTGTCATTTATTAATCTTTGCAATTCAATTACTTGATAAATTTCACCATACTAATCTTTGACAGTTCACTGAACGAGGGCATATATTTGTTAAAGTTCATCTAGCTGAACGCACAATGGTTAAAACAGATGCGAAAGATGAAACTCTGTTGAATGGAGGAACAGAAGAAGGTGCCTGTAGGTCTGGCACTGGCCAGTTTAATACCTTAAGTGGTCTTGAAGCAGCTGATGGGCGGAATAGTTGGGATAAATTTAAACATTTAATTGATGCTGAAGGCTTCCAGTCTAATGCTTCAATTATAAACATGATGGCCTCTAATGGAGGCTCAGAGGATGTGACTTTGATGGTATGTGTGGAGGATACAGGAATTGGGATTCCTTTGTCTGCCCAGGAGCGGGTTTTCATGCCCTTCATGCAGGCAGATAGCTCAACCTCTAGACATTATGGAGGAACTGGTATAGGCTTGAGCATCAGTAAATGTCTGGTTGAGTTGATGCGTGGTCAGATAAGCTTTGTAAGTCGCCCTCAGGTTGGAAGCACATTTTCATTCACTGCAGTTTTTGGGAAGTGCAAGGAATATGTATTTGAGGATATTAAACAGTCAAAATCTGAAGATCTTCCTCCTGGTTTTAAAGGATTGAAAGCAGTAGTAGTTGATGAAAAACCAGTCAGAGCTGCTGTAACCCAATACCATTTAAATAGACTTGGCATCATGGTCAAAATGTCTAGCAGCATCAAGGATGCATCTTCCACTGCAAAAAATGGGTTAACGTCATCTGAGTAAGTTTTCCAGTTGAATCTTGTTAACTCCGAGGAAATTTAAAAAAATGCGATAAGATGATACAGACTACTCCATGACTTATTGGTCCATTGCTGATGACGATGTTTGTAGTGTGATCTGGAGATGAAACCATGGCAATTATTTCCTTATTTTCTTTTCCAGTCTTTCATGGCACTACTTGTTGTTTGAGGCAGGAAGAATCTTTATTAGACTATGCACACGTATGATACATTTTCACTTGAACGTTGACTTTCCATCCTTAAAATTTGCTGTAGAGTTACCTAGTTATTTTCCCAAGGTTCAGATCAATCATTATGATTGAGAATTTAAATTAAGCATTAACTGCATTCCTTGCTTCTTATAGAATTTCTTGAGTTGGACCAAATTGATTTCCTAGTATGTTTCTCCACTCCATCTTTTTCCTCCTCTATGGATTCACTTGGAGAATTAGAGAATGTTATTCCCCAATCTCCTTCATCCTCTGGGAATTTAGTCTTTCTTTCTTGAGTAGAAATGTGTAAATTGTACTATACCAGACTCAATCTACCTGATATCTCAACGGAGCACCTTTTTATGCTAGGCGCTCGTGCTTATGTGCTTGTTACCATTGTTTATGTGTTGTATTTACAGAAATAAAAGAATAGCAGCCTTTTCTTACTTGTTAATATAAATAATTGAGCCTACTGATTGGTATTCCTTAATTGAATACGGCAGAGATAAGTTCCAGCCTGACATCATTCTAGTTGAGAAGGATTGCTGGATTTCTGGTGAGGATAGCGGCTTTAAGTTGCCAAAACTGATCCTTCTTGCAACCAATATTAGCAAGGATGAATGTGATAAAGCCAAGGCTGGAGGTTTTGCAGATACCGTGATAATGAAACCTTTAAGAGCAAGTATGATTGCTGCTTGTCTTCAACAGGTTCTCAGTACAGAGAACAAGAGGCAAGCTGGGAGAGGTGTGCCCAATGGATCTAGTTTCCATCAGGGTTTGCTCCGTGGCAAGAAGATTTTGGTTGTTGATGACAATGGTGTAAACCGCATGGTTGCTGCAGGTGCACTGAAGAAGTTTGGCGCCACTGTAGAGTGTGCTGCGAGTGCCAAAGCTGCATTGGACAAGCTTCAATCACCACATTGTTTTGATGCTTGTTTCATGGATATTCAGATGCCAGAAATGGATGGGTACGTTTTGCACTCTTTAAAAGGCAGTTATCTGTTTCATATTTTGTTGTTCTTCATTGATCTTTACATAGACATCCTTCTTCTATAGCTCTTAAGATTTAACGTTTGCTTTTATTTATATGCCTTCTTGATGATGAATATATGCCATACAAACCTGACCCTGTGTCACATATACATTCTGTTTGAATTACTATTGGGGCAGCTTGACTATTGTCTGATGGGAATAAGTTTACTTTTCTATGGGGATCAAGATCAAAGCTGTATAGCTTGTCGAGTACTTGACATTATCAGAGTGGCTTTTCTCTCTGTTAATATTCATATGCTGATGCTTCTAGATGCAGAAATCATAAACTCCGTAATCGTTTTTTCTATTATCTGTACATCAAAATAGTTTATGTTTATATACAATTTTTTATATGCAGAGATTGTTTGCGGAGGATGATATTAATTTCATCTATATTTCTTCTCCTTCCAGGTTTGAGGCAACCCGTCGAATCCGGCAGATGGAGAGCAAAGCAAATGAGCAGATGATGAATGGTGGATCCTCGGTTGATGGCACTGCCAAAAGAGACGAGTTGCACTTGCCAATATTAGCCATGACAGCTGATGTAATTCATGCCACATTTGATGAGTGCCTGAAATGTGGAATGGATGGATACGTTTCAAAGCCATTTGAGGAAGAAAATCTCTATCGGGAACTTGCCAAGTTCTTCAAATCCAAACCCCTCTCAGGCGTATAACAAGAGCTCTAAACCTCCTGGGAATGAATCAATTCCTTGTTGAATAGATTTAGAGGGTATGCAAGCAGCACTAGCAAATTTTGGATAATCTGCTGGCTTACTTTGGATTTCCACGGATGGCGACAACAGTTGGTTTTCTTCGGTTTTCGAAGATTCTTGACCGAAATATTGCTCTCAGATTCTTGCAGTTATTTGTCTAACCAACTTCTATTAACTTGACTAGAATCCAAGTACATGTATACTACAACAAACCACCCTTTACCCATTTGTATGTATAGATCCTTGGAAGCTTTGAAAGTCGAAAAGGTGTATATCTATTTTTGAATGGCTTTTCTTAGGAGAAGGGATGATGGGTACTATGACTATCTTGATCTGTACAATTTTCTCTGGTAAAATACTTGGTCCCTCGACATTTTACATAACTGAAGTATGAGTTGCTTCGGTGAAGCAATGTGTGGGACTTCAAAGTTTTTTATCAAATTTCAGCATTCATCAAAATGCGCCAGGGTCCAGGCGCATTTGAACTTGTGATCTTGGGCCTGAAGCTGATCGAAAGATTTTCATGGAATCAAAGTCTTAGTCTTCCTTAGGAGCCGCACTCATGGGTTCGAGTACCATTGCTGGGACTCGATTAGCTGCCCAATAAAATTAGGTAGAGATCTATTGTCTTCCCGTCATTTGGGATATAATAGATATCCTTTTGGTATTAAGTGAGAATAGAACTTCGACTATACCATAATAAAATGATTAAAGAGAGTATTGATTGATTTTTTTATTATAAATATTAGTAAAGTTCTAATTGTAATATATCAGTATATATATATAAGTCTTCCTTTCTGTGGTTGCATGTCATCATTTACCAGTTCAAGAAAACACAATTTCTCCAAGCTTTTTTTTAGTATTATCTTCATGAATTTAATTTAGCTTTTTTTAGTATTATCTTCATGGATTTAATTTAAGCTAGTTTTTTCCGTAAAGCTTTTTCAACAAGTTGTCGCTTTTGAAACTCCCATAATAATTGACAAAAGCATTATATTTAGCATATGCTCACCATGCAAATATCTTTTGTTTATAAAACTTCACTGAAAACTGATATAACATTGATAAAGGCAAAATCGACAGCAACAAAGTGTTGGCTCTACTGGCAATGAAGTCCCCTTAAGTGGCTTGATTGGGTTTGCTCCCCAGTTCGAGTCGCAGGGAAGTCGCCTTTGATGGGAGAATCTGTGCCTCTCAGTTCGAGCGGGAACTTCTAGTCTGGGTTGTGGTACGGGCTTAAAGGTGCCTCCTACAGTTGGGGCCCTTCCCAGGATATCTCGTGGTTAAAAAATAAAAAATAAATAAAGGCAAAATCGACGGGTGATGACTAATCATTATTGTATACCTTTGTAGAAATGAATATGGTAGTAGGAACTTGGTAGTCTAAAAAGCAGAGCGTTAAATGGGCGGTGGTTAATGGCTCAACTCCATTTAATAAGCATATACCAAAGCAGTCAATTAAACAGCTTACAATTAAACAACTTGATTAGCTAAGCCTGCAGGCTTTAAAACTTGGACCTAGTTGAGCCTGTGTGATGAGTCCATTAACCGGGCTTCTATAAGGCAGGCTAAGCCCATCATGACCGTAGTACTTAGTAGTAATAGTAAGTTTCAAGCCCAACCCCGGAAGAACAGAACATATATAACAACATATAATGACAAGACGGTAAACTCAAGTATAAGCAGCAGAATCATATTAGACCTCAATGACCCCACAGGCTGCCACCAGAAATCAAGGAAATCTATATTGAGTTTTTTTTTTTTTTTTTTTGACCACGAGGTATCCTGGGGAATGCCCCAACTGTGGGAGGCACCTTTAAGTTCGTACCACAACCCAGACTAGAAGTCACCGTTCGAACCGAGAGGCACAGGTTCTCCCAACAAAGACGACTTCCCTGCGACTCGAACTGAGGAGCAAACCCAATCAAGCCACTTAAGGGGACTCCATTGCCAGTGGAGCCAACACTTTGTTGGTAATCTATATTGAGTTATAGTAAATGAAATACTCTGACATAACGAGATGGTTAATTATATATTAAACTAGAAAATAGAACTGCGTTTCACACGGCTTTGAAAAAATAATTTAATAATATTATTTTTTTTACTTTACACTTGATGAAACTGATAAAAAATATGAATTGATTTTTTTTTAGATGAGGCAGTCTTATAAAAAATAAAAAAAGCTATTAGGGAGGCACCTTTAAGTTCGTACCACAACCCAGATTAGAAGTCACCGCTCGAACCGAGAGGCACAGGTTCTCCCAACAAAGGCGACTTCCCTGCGACTCGAACTGGGGAGCAAACCCAATCAAGCCACTTAAGGGGACTCCATTGCCAGTGGAGCCAACACTTTGTTGGTAATCTATATTGAGTTATAGTAAATGAAATACTCTGACATAACGAGATGGTTAATTATATATTAAACTAGAAAATAGAACTGCGTTTCACGCGGCTTTGAAAAAATAATTTAATAATATTATTTTTTTTACTTTACACTTGATGAAACTGATAAAAAATATGAATTGATTTTTTTTAAGATGAGGCAGTCTTATAAAAAATAAAAAAAGCTATTAGCCAGCAATACAAATAAAGAAGTAACGCAAGATAAAGAATAAAATGAGAGAATATATTATAGAGTGATTTTATTCATTCCAATTGTATGTGTAAAAAATAAAAAGATGAGCTATTCTTTTATAGTTACATAATCACTCCATGAAATTAATGAAAAATTATGGATCATAATTCCTTATGAGATAGTGGGAGTTATAGGGAAGCTAAATGTTGCTAATGGGAGATAGTAAGGAGACTAAGAGAAAAATGTTATGAACATCTACATTTATTTTAATAAATTCATAACACTCCCCCTTGGATGTTCATTACAAAGAATATGCATCATTAAAATCTTTACATAATTGTTATTGTGTAATAACAATCAAATTAATTATGAGAAGATGAAAAACCAAATCTAAAAGAAAATTTATCTATTTATTAGATAATAGAGAATATACAAAGATGAGAAATGGTGATGCCACATCACCTCCTCAAGTCCCAGCTTTATATATATACTAGAAAATAAAACCGCGCTTCACGCAGCTTTGAAAAAAAAATTTAGTATTATCTTTTTTTCTTACTTTACACTTGATGAAACTGATAAAAAATATAAATTGATTTTTTTTAAAGATGAGACAGCCTTATAAAAAATAAAAAAAGCTATTAGCCATCAATACAAATAAAGAAGCAACGTAAGATAGAGAATAAAATGCGAGAATATATTATAGAATGATTTTATTCATTCCAATTGTGTGTGTACAAAACAAAAAGATGAGCTCTCCTTTTATAGTTACATAATCACTCCATGAAATTAATGAAAAATTATGGATCATAATTCCTTGTGAGATAGTGAGAGTTATAAGGAAGTTAAAGGTTGCTAATGAGAGATAGTGGGGAGACTAAGAGATATATATTATGAACATTCACATTTATTTTAATAAATGTATAACACTCTCCCTTGGATGTTTATTACAAAGAATATACCTCATTAAAACCTTTACATAATTGTTATTGTGTAATAACAATTAAATTAATAATGAGAAGATGAAAAGCCAAATCTAAAAGAAAATTTTTCTATTTATTAGATAATAGAGAATATACAAAGATGAAAAATGGTGATACCACATCACCTCCTCGAGTCTCAACTTTATATATATACTAGGAAATAGAACCGCACTTCGTGCGGCTTTAAAAAAATAATTTAGTATTATTTATTTTTATTACTTTGTACTTGATGAAACTGATAAAAAATATTAATTATTTTTTTAAGATGACGCAGCCTTATAAAACTAATGTTATTTATGAAAGTTAATTATTTTTTTGTTAACATTAAAAATATATATTAATGTGTATAGTTAAGTGTACACAACCTTTTCATCAATAAAAATTATGTTCACACTAATCAACTCTCTATTTTTCTTGGTATTAACAGATTCCCACATCTTACAAAACCTAACCCTTATCATCCAACTATCTTTATCATTGTTTAACTCATGAAGAAAAGAGTACTCCATGAAGCACACAATACTAAAAATTTAAATAAGTCAAAAAATAAAAACATAAGAACATTTCTAAAGAGGATGTTGGTTAAATAAAAAAAAACCCCAAACATAATAAATCTTAAATGCTTAATATTTATAGAGTTTGAAGAAGCCAAAAGACACTAAATAAAAGGTTGCATAATTAAATATGAGATTATGACATTAACATTAGGTCCTAGTGGCATTGGTTAGGGAAGATGAATAAACTTTCCTTCCTATATTAATTAGTTGATGTATTTTAAACCACTAAAGTTTAGTTTTTGGCTTAATAAAATAAATGAATGTTTCAAAAGTTATAATTAATTTATTATTAATTGTTACATATTGTTGAATTTAAATAGAAAGAGGAAGAGACATGTAATCTTTTATAATCTATTAATTATTTTCTATTTTTAATATTTTGTAATGTAATTATTTTTTAATCTCAACCAATATATTAGATAATAGAGAATATAAAAAGATGAGAAATAATAATGCCACAAATCTTAACTACTTAATATTTATAGAGTTTGAAGAAGCCAAAAGGTACTAAACAAAAGGTTGCATAGTTAAATATGAAATTATAGCATTAAAATTAGACCCTAATGGCATTGTTGAAGGAAGATGAAGGAACATTTCTTCCTATATTAATTAATTGATATATTTAAGCCACTAAAGTTTAATTGTTGGCATAATAAAATAAATAAATGTTTCAAGATTTATAATTAATTATTATTAATGGTTACATATTATTGAATTTAAATAGAAAGAGGAAGAGACATGTAATCTTTTATAATCTAATAATTATTTTTTATTTTTAATATTTGTAATGTAATTATTTTTTTAATATCAACCAATTTATTAGATAATAGAGAATACAAGAAGATGAGAAATAGTGATGCCACATCACCTCCTCTAGTCCCAACTTTATATATATACTAGGAAATAGAACCGCACTTCGTGCGACTTTAAAAAAAGAATTTAGTATTATTTTTTTATTACTTTACACTTAATAAAACTGATAAAAAATATGAATTGATTTTTTTTTTAAAAATGACGCAGCCTTATAAAATTAATGTTATTTATGAAAGTTAATTATTTTTTTGTTAACTTTAAAAATATATATTAATGTGTATAGTTAAGTGTACACAACCTTTTCATCAATAAAAATTATGTTCACACTAATCAAATCTCCATTCTTCTTGGTATAAATAGACTCCCACATTTTACAAAGCCTAACCTTTATCATCCAACTATCTTTATCATTGTTTAACTCATGAAGAAAAGAATACTCCATGAAGCACACAATACAAAAAATTTAAATAAGTCAAAAAATAAAAACACAAGAACATTTCTAAAGTGGATGTTGGTTAAATAATAAATAAAAAAAAACCTAAACATAAAAAATCTTAAATACTTAATATTTATATAGTTTGAAGAAGTCAAAAGACACTAAATAAAAGGTTGCATAATTAAATATAAAATTATGACATTAAAATTAGGTCCTAGTGGTATTGGTGAGAGAAAATGAAAGAACATTCCTTCCTATATTAATTAGTTGATGTATTTTAAACCACTAAAGTTTAGTTGTTGGCTTAATAAAATAAATGAATGTTTTAAAACTATAATTAATTTATTATTAATGGTTACATATTGTTGAATTTAAATAGAAAGAAGAAGACATGTAATCTTTTATAATCTACTAATTATTTTCTATTTTTAATATTTTGTAATGTAATTATTTTTTTAATCTCAACTAATATATTAGATTATAGAGAATATAAAAAGATGATAAATAATAATACCACAAATCTTAACTACTTAATATTTATAGAGTTTGAAGAAGCCAAAAGACACTAAACAAAAGGTTGCATAATTAAATATGATATTATAGCATTAAAATTAGACCCTAATGGCATTATTGAGGGAAGATGAAGGAACGTTCCTTCCTATATTAATTAATTGATATATTTAAGCATTAAAATTAGACCCTAATGGCATTATTGATATATTTAATTAATTGATATGTTTAATTGTTGGCACAATAAAATAAATTAATGTTTGAAGACTTATAATTAATTATTATTAATGGTTACATATTATTAAATTTAAATGGAAAGAGGAAGAGACATATAATCTTTTATAATCTAATAATTATTTTTTATTTTTAATATTTTGTAATGTAATTATTTTTTTAATATCAACCAATTTATTAGATAATAAAGAATACAAGAAGATGAGAAATAGTGATACCACATCACCTCCTCTAGTCCCAACTTTATATATATATACTAGAAAATAGAACCGCACTTCGTGCGGCTTTAAAAAAAAATTAGTATTATTTTTTTATTATTTTGTAATTGATGAAATTGATAAAAAAATATTAATTATTTTTTTTAAAGATAACGCAGTCTTATAAAACTAATGTTATTTATGAAAGTTAATTATTTTTTTTATTAACATTAAAAATATATATTAATGTGTATAGTTAAGTGTACACAACATTTTCATCAATAAAAATTATATTCACACTAATCAACTCTCCATGTTTCTTGGTATTAACAGACTCTCACATCTTACAAAGCCTAACCTTTATCATCCAACTATCTTTATCATTATTTAACTCATAAAGAAAATAGTACTTCATGAAGCATACAATACTAAAATTTTAAATAAGTCAAAAAATAAAAACACAAGAACATTTCTAAAGAGGATGTTGGTTAAATAATAAAAAAAACTCAAACATAACAAATCTTAAATGCTTAATATTTATAGAGCTTGAAGAAGCCAAAAAATACTAAATAAAAGATTGCATAATTAAATATGGGATTATGACATTAAAATTAGGTCATAGGGTATTGGTAAGGGAAGATGAAGGAACATTCATTCCTATATTAATTAGTTGATGTATTTTAAACCACTAAAGTTTAGTTGTTGGCTTAATAAAATAAATGAATGTTTCAAAACTTATAATTAATTTTTTATTAATGGTTATATATTGTTGAATTTAAATAGAAAGAGGAAGATACATGTAATCTTTTGTAATCTATTAATTATTTTATATTTTTAATATTTTGTAATGTAATTATTTTTTAATCTCAACCAATATATTAGATAATAGAGAATAAAAAAAGATGAGAAATAATAATGCCACAAATCTTAACCACTTAATATTTATAGAGTTTGAAGAAGTCAAAAGGTACTAAACAAAAGGTTGCATAATTAAATATGAGATTATAACATTAAAATTAGACCCTAATGGCATTGTTGAGGGAAGATGAAGGAACATTCCTTCCTATATTAATTAATTGATATATTTAATCCACTAAAATTTAATTGTTGGCATAATAAAATAAATAAATGTTTGAAGATTTATAATTAATTATTATTAATGGTTACATATTATTGAATTTAAATAGAAAGAGGAAGAGACATGTAATCTTTTATAATCTAATAATTATTTTTTATTTTTAATATTTAGTAATGTAATTATTTTTTTAATATCAACCAATTTATTAGATAATAGAGAATACAAGAAGATGAGAAATAGTGATGTCACATCACCTTCTCTAGTCCCAACTTTATATATATATATAGATATATATATATATAGATAGATATAGATTTTTAATATTTTGTAATGTAATTATTTTTTAATCTCAACCAATATATTAGATAATAGAGAATAAAAAAAGATGAGAAATAATGATGCCACAAATCTAAAATATTTAATGTTTATGGAGTTTGAAGAAACCAAAAGGCACTAAACAAAATATTGAATAATTAAATATGAGATTATGACATTAAAATTAGGCTCTAATGGCATTGTTGAGGGAAGATGAAGGAACCTTCCTTTCTATATTAATTAATTGATATATTTTAAGCCACTAAAATTTAATTGTTGGCATAATAAAATAAATGAATGTTTCAAGACTTATAATTAATTATTATTAATGGTTACATATTGTTGAATTTAAATAGAAAGAGGAAAAGACATGTAATCATTTATAATCTAATAATTATTTTCTATTTTAATATTTTGTAATGTAATTATTTTTTAATTTCAACCAATTTATTAAATAATAGACACTATGAAATGATGAGAAATGGTGATGCCACATCACCTCTTGTAGTCCCAACTTTATATATATGTATAGATAGATAGATAGATTAATTCATGTATTTTATGCCACTAAAGTTTAATTGCTAGCATAATAAAATAAATAAATGTTTCAAAAGACTTATAATTAATTATTATTAATGATTACATATTGTTGAATTTAAATAGAAAGAGAAAAAAAAAAGTACAAAGAATATCCACCAATATTTTAGATATTTTATATAATAGAAAATATAAAAAGATGAGGAATGATATATATTAATAAAGTTATTATTTTTTAAATGAGTTAAATACAATCAAATTAATTATGAGAAGATGAAAAGGTAAATCTAAAAAAAAATTTCTATTTATTAGATAATAGAGAATATACAAAGAAGCAAAATGGTGATGCCACATCACCTCCTCAAGTCCTAACTTTATATATATATATAGATATATATATATATATATATATAGAGAGAGAGAGAGAGAGAGAGAGAGAGAGAGAGAGAGAGAGAGAGAGAGAGATAGATAGATAGATAGATAGATATGTATTTTTAATATTTGGTAATGTAATTATTTTTTAATCTCAACCCATATATTAGATAATAGAGAATATAAAAAGATGAGAAATAATGATGCCATAAATCTTAAATATTTAATGTTTATGGAGTTTGAAGAAGCCAAAATGAACTAAACAAAAGATTGAATAATTAAATATGGGATTACGACATTAAAATTAGGCTCTAATGGCATTGTTGAGGAAAGATGAAGGAACATTCCTTCATATATTAATATTAATAATTAATTGATGTATTTTAAGCCACTAAAATTTAATTGTTGGCATAATAAAATAAATAAATGTTTCAAGACTTATAATTAATTATTATTAATGGTTACATATTGTTGAATTTAAATAGAAAGAGGAAAAGACATGAAATCATTTATAATCTAATAATTATTTTCTATTTTAATATTTTGTAATGTAATTTTCTTTAATTTCAACCAATTTATTAGATAATAGAGAATATGAGATGATGAGAAATGGTGATGCCACATCACCTCCTTAAGTCCCAACTTTATATATATATATAGATATATAGATAGATAGATAGAGATATATAGATATATAGATAATTACAAAATTCTAGATTACAGTCACAAATGAAATGCCAAATTGCAAGGAGAAGATTTAAAACAAAATAAAAATTACAAGAATAATGCAGGATATATTATCTCCTGTATGTTCAGTCATCAACTATTGAAACATTGAATGAATATGTAGCCACACAAAACCCGAACCATGTTTCTTGTATCCGAAAACATTACTAAATCCTCAGTCCATGTCCACGTGGGTTTGGAAGGAACAAAGAACCCTAATTACAACTTACAAGTTTTTTTTCCCTTTTAACAAGTTTCAAACTTTATTTTAATTTATTTTTTTGTTTACATTTGCAAGTTGATCGCTTAGTTTAGCAAGTCAATACAAAACCTAACGTATAATGCCAAAGGTGGAGCGTCCTGACAAAGAAAAGAGATCCCACCAACATTACTATATACATGTACATTAAACAAATGCATGGTGCTTTTGTAAGCCAATCTTTTAGCTAACTTTGCTAAAGCACAAATAGAGTAAAGACATTTTCTTTTTAAATGATAAGAGACCATATGCATGTTTTCAGCAAAATTTGTCAGCCACGGGAAGACCAAAAAAAAATAAAAAATTGATAATTTGATGCATATATGTAGGCCACTTGTCCTTACACTAAATGTTTTGTACGTGCCAATGGACCTTTGGACCCTCATATTTAAGCAGGATTGTGAGGGTAGGGGTTCGAGTCCTTATGGATTCAAACTTCTTCAATTAAGCATTATGCATGATGGTGTGGAATTATTTGCAAGTCTTTCTCCCTTGCGAAATGCGAGTGGAGCAGAGACATTCGTCGTCTGTGAGGGCTATTTGTTTGGACATGTACTTCATAAAATTTAATGTAATAATGTAAATCTTAATTATATATCTGATTGTAAATATCAGTGTAATGATCTACTGTTATAACAGTTGTATGTGTAATATAATAATCTGATGTGTAATTAATATTTTAAAAAAATATTTTGTACGTACTGTAGGGTTCCGTTGGACCATACAAGTGTCCAACTTACACACCTTTAATAAGAATAATATATGTTGATTGCTGAAGGATGTGATGAAAGGAATGATATCAAGATTATGAATTTAATTTATGAAATCTTAATTATATATTTGACACTTGACTTCTAATCGCTCTCACAGGAATTAACAATGACTTTTCCTGATTCCTAATTACTTTTTCTATCTATGTACATAGAAGTAAATAAAAATTGCATTGATTAGGGTTAACTAATTTTATCGGCTAGCAATGTTAAAATAAAGAAGGTGATACAGACGGCAAAGTTATCTATATGTTTATATAGATTTTTAATATCATACTATTTGATTTGCCAAATATTTACCATTTTCTATTTTCTATATAGGTTAAAGTGATTAGGTATAGGTAACACAAGAAAGCTGAAGTATGTACGTCATATTATTTGCAGCGGTAGCTTTCACTATAGGCGAATAAGACCATAAATTAGGACCTTATATTTTGGGAATACTCTATTTTTTACTATTTTCCTAATAATACTCTAATTAATAAATTTTTTTAAAATTAGTATTGCAGGAAAGCCTATTTAACAATTATTCTACAATTAAAATTTATTTTTTTATACAAATTCTATATTTGATATCTTTGATGTTATAGAGATATAACTAATAACATAGTCTAACTACTAATTCATTTGTTATTAGTCTTTCCAAGAAAAGTAAATAAATTCTTTACCTTTTTGGTTAAAAAAATTGATGATACAACATTAGAATCTTATAATTAGTAAACAAAGAATGAATAACTAAAGAATTTCTTAATGTTTTCTCGACTATTATTTTAGGACCTTTTTTGAAACTTTTTAGAATCTTCTTGGTTATTGTTGAAATTCAAGATACAATTAAATATGTAATGAACTTTGTGCTCTTTTATTTTTCTTTGAAAGTTGAGATTATTGAATGTAAGGAGACCTCATAGAAATATTGGCCTAAGCCACCAAATAATCTAGAGCTGGACTGATTATTCGATACAACTTTTTTTTTTTTTTTTTTTTTTTTGCATAATCTACTATGTCAATAAGTAAAAAAATTTATACATACACGCACAAATCAGTCAAGAAGATGAGAATTTGAAAATTGGCCATAATCGACTTACTGGTAAGATATCCTAATGAGTTCCAAAATCATGCTTCAGTCAATCATCCAATCGAATGAATAATTCTCTCTTAGTCACTATGAGTCTTCAATTGAACACAGATCAATTGCTTGTGACTGAAACTCAAACGTGTACTGATAACTCGACTTTTATATATATTTATGATAATAGAGCTCTTTTCTACTATGGATGTCTTTATTTTTTAAAATGTAAAATAATTTTTCAACAATTTATAACGTTGTAAATTCATTTAACAGTAGTGTGAAATCTCAAATTTGTATTTTAAAAGATACAGGCTCGTCACTGAGAGTAACTAATAATAATGGTCACGTAAAATTTGTCCCAACTCCCAAACAAGATATTCCGTAGGACCCGTCCCCACTACCGAAGGATCACCTTTCTTCGACTTAGAAATACCCTACAATTAAACAAACAAAACAAATTAAATCACAAACTTGCTTTGCAAATCATAATCCATACCGTACTGTAAGTTTTTTATTGGCTACTAATTAGTTAATTATATTAGTGCTCTGGCCCTAATAGTCTATGTATAGTACAATGTTATTTTTTATATTTGCAAATTGGTACTAGATTGCATGCATATACACTATATGTAATGTTTTCAAATTAAAGCCTTGGCCATTTATATGTTACGTGGCTCGTCCCACTACACAACTGTCCGAAAAAGAAACTTTAGCTAGGCCCTTACCTGCTTAAAGAATTAGGGTTATTAATTAATTTATTTCTTCAAAACTTGACCAAGATTCCACAACATCATTATTAGTTTTGAATTATATGAACTAAGGTTTTCCTTAACTTTCATGAAGTACTGGAGTTGAGAGACATCATTGTTAGTTTCTGCATTAAATTTTCCACTAATCTTAACCATCATCAATATACCTTAATACCTTAGCCATGGATCTAGAGATAACCTTGAAAGAGACTATAACAGTAAGACCATCTGAACTGCAGGCAGCCAATATACAAACTATTGAGCTCTCTGGTCTTGACAGGATATCTCCTGCAATGCTCTACACCATCTTCTTTTTTAAATCCCAGCTGAAAAATGATGGAGAAAATCCTATCGAGCTCGAGAGAGCGAAAAGGGCTCTCCAAAGGGTGTTGGTTTCTTGGTATCCAGCTGCAGGTAGGTTTAAATTCAATGAGACCACAGGGAAGTTAGAGATTGACTGCAACAATAAAGGGGTCACCATGATAACTGCAGTGACCGAATCCAAGCTTGAAGAGTTTGGTTGTTTGCATGAATACAAACCCTGCTATGAAAAGCTTGTTCCTAAACTCTCTCAATCCAGCGATGTTTCGGAAAATCCCTTAGTCCTTGTGCAGGTTTGAATTTCTTGAAAGAAACCTAGATTTATGTAACTTTTAATTTTCTTCAAGAGAGAAAACGACTGAATAGTTTTCACTTCATTTAGTATTCGTTTTCATCTAATTTGGTGCATGCCCCCTTATCTCTGTTTTGGAGTTAGCTTAACTTATGGAAGAAATTAAGATGATAAGATCCTAACCCTAGATTGAACCTTGACCTATTTTTAATTCCATGCGAAAGGCCAACCAGCTGGATTATCCTGTAAGGATATTTTATTTTGCAAGTTTATATGTTATAGATGGTATACATGCAGCTTTCTTTAATTACTCTATTTTAATGGTTTTTTATTTTTATTTTTTATTTTACTTCTTTGCTTGTTATATGGGCCTAAATTTCCACAAGTCTTATTCTCTTCACAATTTCCTTTTAGAAGATTACTAGTTTTGCTTGTGGGGGAATTTCAATCGGACTTGGAGGTAGCCATGCCTTATTCGATGGTGTGGGAGCATTCAAATTTCTAGCATCATGGGCTCATGTATCAAGTGGGAAAGATGAGTCTGATCTTACTTTCCCCAACCATTCAAGAGATGCTCTATTGCATGCAATCTCTTCTCCTAATTATTCATGTCCTGATACGAGTGCTGCTTCAATATATGAACAAGACCACGTTGCAGCCATTCAAGATCTATATCGCATACCTATGCAAGCCATGGCCTCTGATGACAGATGCTGGGAAACAGCACTCTCAAAATTCGGCCAGATCGACCCACAAGGTGAGCTTGTACTTGTCACATTAAGCGTGAAGAAGGTAGTTGTAGATGCTTGGAAAGGAATGGCAATTGAAAGCGGCAAACTCACAAGGTGCTCCACATTTGATGTTCTATGTGCTCATGTTTGGAAGGTAATTTTCATAGTATGTTCGTAATTAAATCTTTTATAAATGCATACGTGGTGGCACAACATGTTTCAAAGATCAGCACAACTAAAACCAGCATTATATTAAACCCCAAATTCTTTAAAGTTTTGTCGATGACATTAGTTCTTTGTCCATACAGGCAAGAGTGATGGCTCTTAAACTACATCCGAGCACCAACATATGCTTGCAGTTTCCGGTGGATTCGCGAAGCAGGCTCCGACCACCACTTGGTGAAAACTTCACCGGCAATGCCTTTGTACTTGCCTCGGTGTCATGCTCGGTGAAAGATTTACTCAAAGAGCCTCTTCATCAAACAATTCAAAGGATTCAAGAAGCCAAAGATGTGATCACCGATGAATATATCAAATTATACGCAAAGGCTCTCGAGTACTCTTCGGATAAGTTTTTCCCCTCTATGAGAGAATTGACTATCATAACTGATTGGCTAAGATTTCCCTTTCATGCCCTTGATTTTGGATGGGGACCAAGGCTTTCAGGTGCAGTTCTATTAGCAACTCCTGTTCCGGAGACTGCTTTCCTAATGTTAGATCTTGAAGGAGGATACCTAGTTCAACTTGGAATTGAAAAAAAGCACGTGCAAAATCTCATCAACAACTTCAATAACTTCGACTTTAAGTACTGATCATGCATGCATAATCTCTGTGCGTGTATTTGGGTTTCTAATCAGGATTTTTGAACATATTAAAGTAAGGAATAAGTAAAAAAATAAAAATACATAAATTTCAATATATTATAGAACAAAATATATTGTAATATGTATTTTTTTTTAATTTTTTAAATTGTTCCTGATTTTAATATGATTACTGAACGCTGATTAGAACACGTATACATATCTGTCTGTGTTTGCATGTGCATGTTCCAATAATAAGATATTTGGGTAAAAAAATAATGATGATCCATATATTATATTATATGTAAATTGCCATCCTATTGATGTTGTTGTAATAAATTATGCATGTATGATGTGTCCTGTAAAACAGAAGTCAATATATAAGTTAAGTGGAGAGTTGTGTTTGTGTCAAGTGCTGTATCATGTTCGAACGAGCCCCGAAATATATTTACAATTCAATTTCTCTAAAATCATATTATTACATCGAACCTAAGAAATTATTAATATATATATATATATATATATGTATGTATGTATGTATGTATGTATGTATGTATGCATAAATTATTGCTTTAAAAATAAAATAAATACGTTCCTAACCAAACCCAACAATAAACAATATTCATAGAAAGGCTAGAAAATTCTTTAGTGCTAGTTTCAATCTTAACGAAATGTCATCATAACTCATAAGACTATAAAAGAGTTAATTTTAAATAGGGAGATTGTAAATTTCTACTTTATTGAAATCAATATATATACACACACCCCATTTATCTCTCTATTGTTTTTACAATAGCTAAAAATCCTAACATCATAATTTTATAATATTACCCTTATTTTTAAGTATACTTTTATTTATATTTATTACAAATTAAATAAATCATATAAAATAAAAATAAAAATAAAAATTTAAGCACTAAAAATAAGAAATATATGTTTTGATATGAATAAAAAATTAATAATAAGATATTTTTCTTGTACTTTTTGTTATTTTATAAATATTTTCTTATAATAAATATATAAAATAACAAAATTATAAAAAAAATTATTTTTAATTTTTATATCAAGAAATGTATTTCTTAAATGTAGTAGTTATATTTTTTATTTTGATTTCTATTTATATAATAAATATGAATAAAAGTGTGTTATTATAAAAATAGTAAGAACATAAATGATATATATAAATTTCACTAACAAAAAATTGACTATCTCGCTTTTAAAAATATTGAAAAAAAAAAACTGTCTTATGGAAACTGTTGACTTGGGTTATTCTAATTCCCAACGTGAACGTGTCAACGTGAGAGCATGTTTTCAAGTTTCAATCAGTCAAAACTTCATTGAACAAGTTTTTGGGATAAGGCTACGTTGCAGACGCCGCACCTAACAGCTGCACCTTAGCCAGCTCCACAAAGGGAGCATCTGGCAAGCAATTTCTCTCTCCTGTGCATGTGTGTCCTTCCACCATTGCGCGTGTACGTAACAGATAATGTACCGTAGCAAGTAGCAAGCTCCCAAGTGTTTGATGTTGAAAAATAAAATTTGGCCGGTGTTATATGTGAAGATGACCTGTCTACCTTACAGATTCTGTAACATACGCACCCAATGCATGCACCACACCTGTCCTGCATATGGAGAAAAAGCATGCAATTGTTTTTGTTTGGTAGCTAACTAACCAATCAGGAGCTGGCTAAGTTGGATCTGTATGTTACAGAATCTGTAACTTAGCCAGCTCCATGTGAAGAACATGCGGCCTCGCAGCACATGGACACGAAGGTTGCACGCACGCGCACAAATTCAATTGGGTGGCCTTTGAATTGGATTTGAGTGGGCGTCCAAACTAATTAATAATTTTTTAATTTAATTAATTTGAATTTCAATGCCAACAAGGCAACAACTATCTCCATCAACAACCTGTCAGGAATCAATACTTGTAATTTATGTTGCATGCATTGTTTCCCACTTCCAAATGCCAACTAGAAGAATTGAATGTTGCTGTCTTTCTGAGATTTTTTGAGCAGTTGATAAATACCGCACTGGTTAATATTTGGCGCTTATAAATGTTAGTCAATTTCAGAAGCTTCTGAAAGATGACGTGACATAAACGTGGGGTGGATTTTTTTTTTTTTCATTTAAGGGGGCCAAACAATTATAAATGATATATGAAAAAAAAAATCGTAGCATCACTTTTTAAATGAAAAAATGACCACCCCATGGTCCGATTGATAACAACATCAAATTTGTAGCAGCTGATCGAATTTGGTAACAATATTAAATTTATAACAGCGGACGCTCGAATTTGAGTTTTGGAGATAGCAAGGGAGACAAATAAAAACCTATTTGAGTTTTGTCCATCCCTTATTTAAAAAGAAAAACGAATATAAAATAAAATAATAATTTTTACAAATTGAGGCTGAACAAAATAAAGTGATACATAAAAAGAAAAAAGTAGAACAAAAAGATATGTAATGTAATTTTTGCCTTTCACGAGTCACGACAAATCAATCCAAATCAAGATAAGATTTTTTTTAATACATTGATAAGAGTTAAGTGTGTCCATCCATATAGAATCATAGATAATAAATTTAAGATTAATATTATAGATAAATATCGACTCATATTTCCAATAATAAAAATTAGTACATTGTAATTAAGAAGTCTGTTTCGAAGTTTTAACTGCACCCACAAAGTAGGAAATGGATTAGTTTCCCTAATGCAATGCTTCAAAAAGTCAAATCTAATTACTATGAACAAAGATATTTTGATCAAATGATATGCTATGTAAAATAGAAGAACAAATTATTTTCAGGGATTTTTTTTTTTTTTTTTACAATGTTGTTCCTGTTTTGGGCCGTAGTAAACTAGAATTTAAGTTGACCGAAACGACAATTAAGAAATAATTAAGGGGTTGAAATTAATCGAGTAATTCAGAAAAAATGTCAGAGGCTTGTTAATGCTTATTGAACTGTCAGCCTTTGCTTTGCTCATTTGCTGCTAGGTTGACAAATATGCCATGCACATGTCGGCACAAATTGCTAAGTGAAAATAATTATAATATACGAAACCAGACAAAAGATTAGCAGTAATACTCGGTTAATTTGCTTGTTGGCCATTTTTGTTAAGAGAAATTATCACTAATTCACATTAAATTTTTTATGTTATTAAAAATATTTTAAAATTTTAAATTTATTCAATTTTCACCATATATTTATAATTTGTATCAACCATTCAATAAAATAATTATTTAAAATATAAAAAAATAAAAAACTATTCTTTATAACCAATATTCAATTAAATATACCTAAAACTCTATTATTCTCCTTAACTTAAAAAAAATTCTAATTTGTCTTCTCAATTTATCTTCACAAATTTACGTAATCAAACAAAATCCACAAATTTCCTAAGCCTAATCCATAAACATACAATCAATCTAGTCCTTAAATTTGATTCCATAATTAAAAAAAATATTTTGAGTAGTGATAGACATCCTAAATTTTTTTTTTATCTCAAATGATATGTTATTCATTAATTGGTTGATTATTTGATACGAGATCTAAGTAAATTAATTGTATTATCCGTACTAACTAATTGATGAATGTCACATCATTTAAGATAAGTTTTTAGGATAAAAGATTTGGGATATATAGCGTTACTCCTTTATTTTATTATTTATAGTGCAAAGGCAAAAATGTCCTTGAATTCAAGGATAAAATGACTATTTTATTTAAATTCTGTTAAATATTCTAATAGCATTAATGTTTTGGTGGAGGGTTGATACAAATTACAACTTTAAGATAGAAAATCAAACAAATTCAAATTTTATAATATTGATGATAATAGGATAAATTTAGGGTATATGTTTGATAAATTTCCTTTTGTGAATTCATTCAATCACAAAACTATTGATATTTATTGTAACTAGAAATTTATTGAAATTACAACTAAATTAATTATATTAAATCTATTAATAATTGCTATTAAAATAAGTTGGATATTCATGTGAGAAGTGTAGTACTGTATATAAGTTTCCATTCGAAAAACAAATGACGAAGGTGATCCTTATTAATTTAGATGAGTACGAATTTACTTAACTGTCGCTTTAACATTATATAAACCTAAAAAGGAAGAAAATTTACATAAATCTTGAGATAAATGGGAACAAAATTGAGAGAATGGGAAAATCTCATTGTCGGAATCTAGAAGGTATAAAATCTTTCTTTTACGAATCCAAAATATTTGTCAAAAAACAATTTCACATCTATGGTACTGCATTAGTTGGAATACATGGTGAAATTGGGAGAATCAAAATTAGGCAGCTGGCGTTACCATATCAAAAGGCTTTTCCTCAAATATAAGCCTATAAGGTGTTCGTAACTCCCAATAACAAAAGACCAAAAATGAAAGAGAATGAAAACCTAGTGAAGAAAAAGTGGTGCATAATTTCAAAACGACACACCTTTAGGATTTATTCCCCAATATTTTAGTTTTGAGACTATTATAAGGCATTGACACAGTTACTTTCAACTTGTGCTTGCTATTTTTAACCCCCACGTCAATAGAATAGAGAGACAAAATTACGATAGAAAGAGTTACTAGGTGAAAAGTAAAACTGTATACAGGTGGTTAACTTAAAATATTGGTTACAAAATTTTATCACACCTCTCATCATTTAATGAGAATTAATAAATCTTTGAACCTATATAATTGTAGAAAATTTATAAATTGAATCAATTAACACCCATTAACACAAATTTATTTTTATGTAAAAAACAACTCATGCCAATGAAACATGTATCCCAAATAACATCAAGATTGATATGATTCAAACAAAATGAATTGTTGTATAATAGCCAAACTCAATAATAACTCAATACACTTCCGCACGATATAGAAAAGGAGTGGTCCATTGCAGTCAGTATCAGGGCATGCTGCAGGCTGCTTGCTTGATGGTCTCGAGTCCAGGTCCCCAAATTCCCAAGCCATATAAAAAAAGTGGACCCCGCTTGCATGTGCCAACTATTTTCACTTTCATTTTCTTTTCTTTTCCTCCAAACACAAAAATAAAAAGAAAAAATCCACGCCTTTCTCTCTCATCTTTTCAAACCCAACCTTTCATTTTCCCTGTGTTACATTCCTCCCCTCATCTCCGCCGCTTCATCTGTCTGTCACTCTCAGTCTAGCCTGTGCGTGAAAAAACACGTATCGCTCTTTGGAAGGAATTAAAAAAAACACGTATCGCTCTTTGGAAGGAATTAAAAGAAGGTGAAATTTCATACAGACAAAAAAACAAACACCTTGCATTCAATGCTTATAAAACCCTAAGTAAAACCAAAAAAAAAAAAAAAAAAAGGAAAAGAAAGCTGTCGCCTTTCTCTCATTTCCCTTCGCTCTCTCTTCAATCTTCCCCAGAAAATGAAGAAACGCCACCTGGGTGTTTCTCTTTTTCTCCTCTCGCTTCTTTCTGCAACCCTCTCAGTTAATTCCCAGTCCAGCTCAGATGCCGCAGCCATGCAAGCTCTTAAGACCAGCCTGGGAAACCCGGCAAGCTTAGGGTGGACCGACCCGGACCCGTGTAAGTGGAAGCATATTCAGTGTAGTCCCAGTAACCGGGTTACCCGGATCCAAATCGGCGGACAAAACATCGAAGGAACCCTCCCTAAGGAGCTGAATAGCCTCTCTTCACTAACAGTACTAGAGGTGATGAAGAATAAACTCACAGGGCAGATCCCAAGCCTTTCTGGGTTGAGTTCTCTTCAAGAAGTGCTTTTTGATGACAATAATTTCACCTCCGTGCCATCAGATTTCTTCAAAGGCTTAACGTCTTTGCAAACAATAAGCCTTGATTATAATTCGTTCGACTCTTGGGTAATACCTGAAAGCTTGAAAGATGCCACCGGTTTGCAGCGTTTTTCTGCAAATGGAGCTAACATTACAGGGACTATTCCAGATTTTCTCGGGGGAGATACGATTCCTGGACTGATGCATTTGCATTTGGCTTTTAATTTTCTTCAAGGACCAATTCCATTGAGTTTTGGCAAGTCTTCTATTCAGACCCTTTGGTTGAATGGGCAAAAAGGTGACTCAAAGCTTAATGGATCAGTTGCAGTGATACAAAATATGACTTCTTTGACTCAGCTATGGCTTCATGGTAACTCTTTTACGGGTCCTTTGCCTGATTTATCTGGGCTGAGTAGTTTGCAAGATTTCAGTGTGAGAGATAATCAGTTAACGGGTATTGTTCCTTCGTCTTTGGTTAATCTTCCTTCGCTTGCTGTTGTCAATTTGACTAACAATTTATTTCAGGGTCAAACCCCAAAGTTTAATTTTTCTGTTAGGTTTGATATGGCAAAAGGGTCTAATAGCTTTTGCTTGGATGATGCTGGTGTTGCTTGTGATGGCCGGGTTAATGTTTTGTTGTCAATTGTGAAATCTGTGGGTTACCCGGCGGTGCTTGCGGAAAGTTGGAAAGGAAATAATCCTTGTAATAGTGACTGGAAGGGTGTGTCATGTGATGGTGGAGTAAACATTACCGTTGTCAATTTAAAAAATTTGGGGCTTTCGGGTACAATTTCTTCGAATTTTTCTAGGCTGACTTCCCTGAGGCAATTGATGCTTTCAGGCAATGAACTTACTGGTACTATACCAAAGGAACTTACAACTCTGCCTAGTCTCGAGATGTTAGATGTGTCAAATAATCATCTTTTTGGTAAAGTTCCAAATTTTAGACAAAATGTGATTGTTAAAACTGATGGGAACCCTGATATTGGAAAAGATAGTAGTAGTTTTACTCCTAAGTCACCTCCTGGGAGTTCGCCTACACCACCCGGGGGTGACAGTGGAGGAAATGGTTCCTCTGTTGGTGCGAATAAGAATTCAAATACAGGAAAGATTGTGGGTTCTGTAGTCGGTGTTGTTTGTGGCGCGTTTATTGTTGGATTAGGTTTTTGTTTGTATACCAGAAAACGGAAGCGTTCTGGTCGGGTACAAAGTCCAAATGCTGTGGTTATCCATCCTAGTAATGGAGGAGATGGAAATGCTGTTAAGATTACGGTTACAGAGTCTAGTGTTACTGGAGGTGGAAGTGAAAGTCAAAGTCTCACAAGTAGTGGGCCTAGTGACCTTCATGTCGTCGAGGCTGGAAGTATGGTGATTTCAATCCAAGTTTTGAGGAATGTAACTAATAATTTTAGTGAGGAAAATGTCTTGGGAAGAGGGGGTTTTGGGACTGTGTACAAGGGGGAACTGCATGATGGGACAAAGATTGCGGTAAAGAGGATGGAGTCAGCAGTGGTGAGTGAGAAGGGCTTTGCAGAGTTTAAGTCTGAGATTGCAGTTCTTACAAAGGTTCGACACCGCCACCTAGTGGGGCTTCTTGGCTATTGCTTGGATGGAAATGAGAGGCTTCTAGTTTATGAATACATGCCTCAAGGGACCCTTAGTAGGCATCTTTTCAACTGGAAGGAGGAGGGATTGAAACCACTTGAGTGGACTAGAAGGTTGACAATTGCCTTGGATGTTGCTAGAGGTGTTGAGTATCTGCACGGTTTAGCACATCAAAGTTTTATTCATAGGGACCTCAAACCATCCAACATTCTTCTTGGTGATGATATGCGGGCTAAAGTTGCAGATTTTGGATTGGTTCGTCTAGCACCAGATAATGGAAAGCATTCAATTGAGACCAGACTAGCTGGAACTTTTGGCTATCTTGCTCCAGAATATGCTGGTAACTAATTCTATTTTTTTCAGATTGAGGTGAAAGTGTCTAATCGACATTATCTTTTCCCCCATAATTTATGCAAATGTTTAATCTTCCTACACCACATACTGCCTAGAGATTTTTATCATTTGCACTATTAGCAACTGGAAGGCTTTACTGGATAGGATTAGGATGTTTAGTTTGACAGTGAAGGATGCAGCTAGATGGTCGCACTTCTCATTTTTTCATTTTTACTGTGTTTAATAAGTCAGAGGTTCCTTTTAATTTTTCAAGTGTATAGAATTGATTTGTGTTTGGTGTTTACTGAGTCAATTTATTTTTTTCCCCTCTGGTTCTAAAGCTGAAACTTCTGGTATGACTTGGCAGTGACTGGACGAGTGACTACAAAGGTTGATGTGTTTAGCTTTGGAGTTATTTTAATGGAGTTAATCACGGGTAGAAAGGCTCTCGATGAAACCCAGTCTGAGGACAGTGTGCACCTTGTAACATGGTTCCGCAGAATGCATATTAATAAGGACACATTCCGGAAGGCAATTGATCGAACAATTGATCTTGATGAAGAAACACTTGCTAGTATAAGCACTGTGGCTGAGCTGGCTGGTCACTGCTGCGCAAGGGAGCCCTACCAGAGGCCTGATATGGGTCATGTCGTTAATGTACTCTCATCTCTAGCCGAGTTGTGGAAACCAGCAGAACCAGATTCTGATGACATATATGGCATCGACCTTGACATGACTTTACCGCAAGCATTAAAGAAGTGGCAGGCATATGAGGGAAACAGCAACATTGGTGACTCTTCTTCTTCTTCATTCCTTGCCAGCACAGATAATACCCAGACCAGCATACCCACAAGGCCATCCGGATTTGCTGATTCATTTACATCAGCTGACGGACGATGAAGGAGGGCAAGAAAGGAATGGAAGATTAGATGTGGGTATCTGTTAATGGTTCCTAGAGGTTTGCTTTGTTCATTCTTTATGCTTCTTTGTTTTCTCTCTTTGTGAGGCTTGGTTCTCTTTTTGCTATATTCTGCTGGAGATGCCTTAATTCTCCGCATTATCTCTGTAGTTTGAATATTTTTTTAATGTTTTTCTGGTTTTCAGAAGTTCTTAAAAATGCAAATAGAGAGATACTTGAGAAAGAGTTGTTCTTTAATGTTCATCTCTTAAGTGCTTTATTTACAAGTAGTTTACTCCATATATTTGGTTTCATTGATATTGGAATTGATTTTGATTCATTCATGCTTTTTATTGCTTTGACATGAAAAAGGCTCTACTCAATTGTCATTTGGAAAGCTTACAATGAAATTATTGTGCATGCCTTGGCTAATGCTTGTGCAGTTCCCTTTTGCTTATTTGTCATGCATCCTTGTCAGCATCCACATGGCGCCACTCCATTTGCGTGGAAAAGATAAATGCGGCCCCCGTTGGCGATGAATGGGATTCATTAGACCAGCCAACTAAACCCCACCAAAATTTATATATATAATATTTTACTCTCATGGGGGCATCAGCATTCAGCAGGTCCCGGTAAAAGAGATATTTATGCATGCATTATCACAAAGTTTAGGTGAACGGATGACGACAACGAAATCAATGGAGACACTCTCCTGAACAGCTCATCCTCACCGAGAATGTCCTAATAAATTTGTGTCATGTGTTTTGTTTGATCTGCATGATTGTCTGACACTTGTTTGAATCAGAATGGTTGGTTTTGTTTGATATGGCTGCCAGCTGCATCTCATTTCTCATTGCCATTTGGCCATTTCTTTTGCTAGAATATCCTCCCAACTTGTGACCGCGTGGGGACATTCATTACGCATACATCACTTGGGTGTGGTGACTTCTTTCTTTTTTCTTTATTCCATCCAACGAGCCAAACCGCTATCATTTGTTTATAATTATAAAAGATTTGGTGGTTCGTATGATTACTGTGATGTTGAGTGTTGACTTAACACGTCAATTTCTAATTTCTCATTCATTGTTGCCCAGAATAAGCCGGATTTTTCGGAAGTTTTGTCTAATGCGGTTGGTGTTTTATGTTGAGGGATATATGTCACTATGGTCATATATGTGATTGTTTATTTATGTTTTAATCTTTCTCCTGGGCGGTGGCCGCGTCCATCACGACAAAGTTTGCCCATCACTGAACGTTGACTTCTCTAATCCTTGTTCAAAGATTTGATAAGTGTTTAGATCTCATTACACGTGTTGAATGTGAAATGTAGCGTGGTGCTGATGGTCGTGCGTGTTATTATGGCCTATTTGGTACTGTAGCTTTTGGGGTGAAAAAATATTTGCTATTATTGATTTTTCATCCTATAAGTGGTGAATCAAATCAATCCAATGCTTAAATTACAATGACTAATATTTACAAACACTCTAATATTGTAATTTTTAAGTTATAATTATTCAATTTTTTAATACTAAACAATGCTTGAGTGGGTTGAGTACTCTCAGTTAAGCCTTTTTGTTCTTCACATCCGCAATTCATTTTTTTAAAATGACTTATTTTTAAATAGTTTATTTAAGCTTACTAAACTACGTCTTTTTTTTTCTATTTAGGTTTTCATTAACATTTTTTTATACTCAAAATCTTTGAAATTTTTCATTTCATCGAAATATTGAAGATTTTGTGCTTGCATTGCTGCTATCATGGAGGTTAGGAAAATTATATTAAAATTTTAATCTAGCATATACCACCTCCACATCAGAATAGGATCCTCTCGTGATTTAAGCTGTACTGAATTTTTAAAGATCTTCTGTCATGTGTTTTTTAGTGGTAGTGTATGGGTAAAATTTAACTTTTTTTTATTTTTTTATTTATTAACTACTAATCAGTAATTAAATTATTTATTCATGACATAATCAGATCGTGAGAGAATCTTAATCCTCCAAATCACCAAAAATCTTTAATAAATTATAGTAATTATTGTAAGATTTCTTGTAGCACACGCGATAGAAATTGCATTCAAATGTGTGATTGCTAAATTTCGCATAATAAGTAATGAGCATATTAAATTCGTTTAGTGTGTAAGCAATGAACTGTAAATGAGTTGGAGTTTGCATATTACGTCAGCTGAATTGGCTGTCAAGCACTTGCTCATCTTCCTGTACTCGAAGAATCGGAGGCACTTTATTTGGATGCATGCCTTTTTGTATTTCTTTCTTTATTCTGATTCCAAAATTTTACATTTTCCTTCATGGTTTTTTATTCTATTAATTTGGATATCTCTAACATTCTTGAGATGCTAAAGATCTTATACTACGTGTCTATTAATAAAAGTGTATTGTTGCCTTCTTATTATTTTTTGATTCATTACATCATTTGTTCCCTGTGTAATGGATTTTGTTGTGATGAAAATGAGCATGTTACTTTTTAGAACACATTTTCTCAAGTTCGAATAAGTTTATTTATTTGTATTTTTAAAAAAGATTGATTATTACTTGCTTTATAATTTATATGGCACATTTCTTCAGAAGAGCATGTTACAGAAATTTTTGAGTAAATATTAATAAACTCTACTGCAACTCAAAAAGAGAAAGAGTACGAATAACAAGTGTAAATGAACAAAGTATGATGGAAGGTGGAATACAATTTATCAATATTTAAAATCATAAATCTATCCAATTCTTTTTGACTTATAATAGAATTTATTAATATTTATAATCAGAAGTTTGTCCAAACTTCCTAGAAGTTCAGCTTTGTGATGTACCTTATCAATTATCAGTGATATCTAAATTTGGTGGAAGAGGCTTAATAAGGGCATATGAACAAAATCAATTGCGAACCTGAACACAAGTTGCTTACCTACTGAGGCATCAATAGGTAAGTTCGTTGTTGCTAGTGGCATCAAGGTCTTGCAACAATTTGATCATTTGAAAGCTAGGCCTTGGCAGAATGATTCAGCAGCTTCGACATCGCAAAAGGTGGAAGTGATTCTGGAGTAGTCGATGAATGTGATGAATTTGAAGGCAAGGCCTTGTCCATGCCAATTCCACGTCTAACATCAGAATCCGGTTTTACTGGGTTCCAAGATTCAGCTAGAAATGAGAGCGCAATTACAGCATGTCCCATATCAGGCCTCTGCTAGGGCTCATTCGCGCAGCAGTGATCCCCTAGCTCAGCCACAGTGCTTACATTGTTTTGTCTATGGCCATTTGGAATGTGTCATGGTTTTTATGCATTTTCTGGAACCAGGTGGCAAGGTGAATGATATACTCAGGATCAGAATGGGTGGCATCAACAACTTTTCTACCTGTGATTAAGTCCATTAAGATCATTCCAAAGCTATACACATCAACCTTTGCAGTTATTCGTCCAGTCACTGCCAAAACACGTGTAATTAAACCTTGAGGTTTAGGACAGAACTGAAACAATACAAATGCAACAATTTCATAATTTTCAAGGCAGTAGCATGCCTAGCAAGCAGCATAAAATGAGAAGATTCATACTCGACTCGTATGTAATGTACTGATCTGATTCTGTAAATATATATGCATGTATGAAAAGTAGCGTTTAAGTATGTTTTGTATTTTCAGTTCAAAAAGGTTGAAGCCTAAAGAAAAGATAGGTTTTTAAGAACAATGTGTGAAACCAAAAAATAATTTATTTATCTCATTTGGTGATTGCTTGTATTTTGAAGCTTAATTGGCAGTAGCTACTGGCTGAGGCTTGCTGCAAGTAAAGATCTCTAGCTGTGGTTAGCATTAAAGAAATTGAGTAAAGACTAAACATTTGCTTCTGCATTCAACTAAAAGAACAGGAATCTTAATATCAGTTACCTATATATTCTGAAGCAAGATACCCAAAAGTTCCAGCTACTTTAGTTAGAATAGAGTGTTTTCCATTTTCTGGAACAAGACGAACCAATCCGAAATCTGCAACTTTAGCTCTCATATTGTTAGAATCCTAGTCTTAGACCTGCATTATTTCCTTTTCCGTTAAGGATTAGTTATTAAGTTATTATGTTATTAGGAATTATTATTTTCGTAGGATCTCTTCGGCTTATATAAGGAACTGTTGTTACTTTAATAAATAATAAGAATTGCTTCTAAAACTCTCGTTTCCCTCTGGCCACTTCTCCTCATTACTCTTCTCTTCAATTCGTCGCTTCTAAACTGCTATCTCAAAGCAGTAGCCTAACATCTGGTATCAGAGCAGTTTTTTTTCCTGGGCATAATGACTGTTAAAGAACTGGAAGAAAGGGTGGAGCAATTATCTCATCAATTCAATGAGAAAGTTGAGGTCTTATCCCAACAGTCCAACGACCTGCAAGAATTAATCTTAAGTCTCCGTGATCAATTCATCCGGTTTCAAGAAAATAGAAACAACAACCCACCGTTACAACTCAATAATAAACAACCTGAACCTGCAGGACGTATTGGAGGAGCACTTGTGCAACCCCGCCATATACGGCTGGATTTCCTAGTTTTCAGTGGGGAAAATCCGACAAGCTGGATCTTTCGCTGTGAACAGTATCAGCGATTGGCTGCCTTGCCTGAGACAGATGTGTTGTCACTTGCTATCGGACACCTCGATGGAGATGCGGTACCTTGGTATCACTGGTTAGAGCAAACTATGGGTAATATGACTTGGGCCCAATTCAAACGAGCTCTCGTTACTCGATTTGGAACATTCGAAGACGGTGATGCAGTCGGGTCCATTACCAAACTACGACAAACTGGGACTGTTATTGAATATCAACGACAATTTGAACGATTGGCTGATAGAACTTGGAATCTACCTGAATCATTCTTCATTAGTTGCTTCCTTTCGGGATTACGAGAGGATATTAAAATTGGAGTGCAGATGTTGAAACCTGCAAGCCTCCTACAAACCTTTGAGCTTGCAAGATTCCAAGAAGAATACGCGGCTGTTTCTAATCGAAGGATTCCAACTCGGCCTAGTATAAGTAGGCCATCGCCACCACTCCTTAATTCATCTCCCACAATAACCAAAACTGGGGGGTCATCACAGCCCTCTTTATTAGGCCCACCTCCTCCGGGATTCCCACCATTTCGACGTCTATCAGTTGCCGAACAAACTGAAAGACGAGCCAAAGGATTGTGTTTCAATTGTGATGAGCAATTTAAACCTGGGCATCGTTGTAAAGCTCTTCAACTTCTATTGCTGGATGCAGATATCGACGATAAAGATGAACAAACTGAGGCTTTTGAGGAATTCCCAGAAATAGTAGAAGTCTCTTAATTAATAGACTCTGGTTCTCTTAATTAATAGACTCTGGTTCTACTCACAATTTTTTGAATCCATCCTTAGCTAAGCAATGTGGGTGCCCTGTCACTACTACAACTCAGTTTCAAGTTACTGTAGCTGATGGTGGAGTGATCAGCAACTCGGGAAAATGTTCTCACGTTCCAGTGAATATTCAAGGCTTCCAATTTCACTTGGATTTCTTCTTACTTCCAGTAAGTGGCTGTGACATTGTGTTGGGTGCTGAGTGGTTACGATCATTAGGTGCTATATTGTGGGACTTCTCAAAGCTAACTATGCAGTTCACTTGGAACGGCCAACCGGTTCAACTCACTGGATATAATTCCCTGCCACCGGCTTTGGCAAATCATGGTGAAATTAATAGGTTATTGCTTCAAGAAAAGCAAGGCATTTTTTTTTCCAGATTATGGCAATAACCACTTCAGTAGCTGATATATCAGCACCTTCAATTATTACTAAGGTCCTAGACACATATTCTGGCATCTTTGCAGAACCCACCGAACTTCCTCATGAGCGCTTAATTGATCACCGTATTCCATTACTTCCCGGAAGCTCTCCTGTCAATGTGCGACCTTATCGTTATCCTCATTTTCAAAAACAAGAAATTGACCGCTTGATTCGTGAGCTTTTGGATGCCGGGCTCATTCGGCATAGTGTTAGTCCTTATTCCTCTCCAGTTTTATTAGTAAAAAAGAAAGATGGTTCTTGGGGTATGTGTATTGATTATCGTGCTCTCAACAAGGTAACCATCAAAGACCGTTATCCGATTCCGGTTGTTGACGAACTATTAGATGAATTACATGGTGCATCAGTTTTCAGTAAGCTGGACCTCCGCTCGGGCTATCACCAGATTCGAGTTCATCCCTCCGATATAGCAAAAACAGCCTTCCGTACTCATGATGGCCACTACGAATTTCTTGTGATGCCTTTTGGCCTTTCAAATGCGCCAGCCACATTTCAGAACTTGATGAATGAGATTTTTCGGCCTTTCCTTCGCAAATTTGTTTTAGTTTTCTTTGATGATATCCTTGTCTACAGCACTTCTCTACAGGAGCATGCTCAACACCTCTCTGCTGTCCTTCAATGTTTGCAACAAAATCGACTTTATGTCAAGCTTACAAAATGTTCTTTTGCTCAATCATCTGTTGACTATTTAGGTCATATTGTTTCTGCTACTGGCGTGGCTGTCAATCCTGACAAGGTTCAATGCATGCTTGAATGGCCTAAACCTACCACTATCAAAACTTTACGAGGCTTCCTTGGCTTGACGGGATACTACCGTAAATTTGTTGCTGGGTATGGGAAAATTGCTGTTCCCTTAACTGACATGCTTAAACAAGATTCTTTTACTTGGAATCCGATTGCTGAAGCAGCATTTGATGAGCTACGTCAAGCCATGGCTTCCACTCCAGTTTTAGCCTTGCCGAATTTCACCAAACCATTTTCTATAAAATGCGATGCTTCCGGCCGAGGAATCGGAGCAGTCATCATGCAAGAGGGCCGTCCACTCGCTTATATTAGCAAAGCCTTATCTGGAAAAAACTTAGCCATGTCCACATACGACAAAGAAATGCTTGCTATTGTCTTTGTGGTGCAAAAATGGCGTCCGTATCTTATGGGACAACATTTCAAAATTCTTACGGACCATCGCAGCCTTAAGTATTTCCATGATCAGTGCATTTCCTCTCCGGAACAGCAGCTGTGGTTGTTTAAACTCTTAGGATTTGACTATGAAATTATTTACAGGAAGGGAGCTGAAAATTCAGTTGCGGATGCTTTGTCCCGTCGATTTGAAGACTCCCATTTCCATGCCATTTCTTCCCCCATATTTTCTCATCTTACCAACATCGAGCAAGAGTACAAAGCCGACCCAGCCCTGTCACTTCTTATCGACCGTCTTCAATCATCCCAATCTGTTCTTAATTATTCCTATGATGGCTCCATTTTACGATACAAGGGTCGGATTGTTCTTCCTTCTTCTTCCGTTAAGTGCCAACACATTTTACATGAATTTCACGCCTCTCCAATTGGCGGTCATTCGAGATTCTTACGCACTTACAAAAGACTCAAAGCTAGTTTCTACTGGAAAGGGTTAAAAAGGGCTACTAAATTATTTATTGCTGAATGTGATGTCTGTCAAAGAAACAAGGTTAAATTGTGCATCCTTCCTGGTTGCTTCAACCTTTGCCCATCCTTGATAAAATTTGGGAAGATATCTCCATGGATTTTATTGATGGTCTTCCACCTTCTAACGGCAAAACATCCATTTTTGTTGTGGTAGATCGTTTGTCCAAGTACGCTCATTTCAGTGCCTTATCCCATCCTTATACAGCCGCTCTTGTCGCTAAAATTTTTGTGCGGGATGTTGCTAAATTGCACGGAATGCCTCGCACCATTGCCAGCGACCGTGATCCAATCTTTCTTAGTCAATTTTGGGAGGAATTCTTTCAGTTACAGGGCATTTCTTTATGCCGCAGCTCTGCTTATCATCCTCAAACGGATGGCCAAACTGAAGTCGTTAATCGCTCTTTGGAAGGCTATTTGAGGTGTTTTGCTGGTCACCAGCCTTCCACATGGACTAACTGGTTGCCTTGGGCTGAATGGTGGTATAATATTACATTCCATTCTGTTATCCAAATGACTCCCTTTGAAGCAGTCTATGGTCGGGCCCCCCCTCGAATCGAATCTTATTTTCCTAGCACAACTAATGTTCATGCTGTTGACTTGGCTCTCCGCGATAGGGATTTGATTTTACGTCTTCTTAAAGATAATTTAGAAGCTGCTCAGTCACGAATGAAGTTTTTTGCTGACAAAAAACGTACAGAACGAGTATTTGCTGCAGGGGATTGGGTGTATCTTCGTCTTCAACCTTATCGGCAGTCCACTTTGCATCCTAATGGTACTCATAAGTTATCTCCGCGTTATTATGGTCCTTTCCAGATTCTTTCTCGCATTGGCACTGTGGCTTACAAGTTGGATCTTCCAGCTACCAGCAAGGTTCATCCTGTTTTTCATGTTTCATGCTTAAAGCGGAAACTTGGGGTTCATACACCATCACAACAGCTTCTTGATTCTCCTTATGTTGTTGCTTGGGAATGGCAGCCCTTGGGCATTTTGGATCGTGGAATTTTTAAACACAACAATCGCCCTGTTACTAAGCTCCTTATTCAATGGCAAGGTCAGTCTAAGGACGAGGCTACTTGGGAAGAATGTTATGAGTTCGCGGCCCGTTTTCCTTCTTTTCAGCTTGCGGACAAGCTGCCTTCTTAGGGGGAGGGGATGTTAGAATCCTAGTCTTAGACCTGCATTATTTCCTTTTCCGTTAAGGATTAGTTATTAAGTTATTATGTTATTAGGAATTATTATTTTCGTAAGATCTCTTTGGCTTATATAAGGAACTGTTGTTACTTTAATAAATAATAAGAATTGCTTATAAAACTCTCGTTTCCCTCTGGCCACTTCTCATCATTACTCTTTTCTTCAATTCGTTGCTTCTAAACTGCTATCTCAAAGCAGTAGCCTAACACATATCATCTCCTAGAAGAATATTGGAGGGTTTAAGATCTCTGAATAAAACTTTGATGTGCCAATCCATGTAAATACTCAACACCTCTAGCAACATCCAGGGCAATATTCAACCTTGTATTCCACTCAAGTGGTTCCAATCCCTCCTCTTCCCAGTTGAACAGATGCCTACCAAGGGTCCCCTGGGGCATCAGTTCATAAACAAGAAGCCTCTTATTTCCATACAATCAATGACCAAGAAATGCCACCACATGACAGTGTCGAACCTTTGTGAGAACAATGATTTCTGACTCAAATTGAGTCAGATCCTAATTCCCTTGCTCTGTTACAGATCCTAATTCCATCCTCTTTACCCCAACCTCAGTTCCATCATTCAATTCCCCTTTGTACACAGTTCCAACACCACATCTTCCCAATCTATTTTCCTCACTGAAATTATTAGTTGCATTCCTCAAAACTTGAATTGGTATAGCCATATCTCCAAAGTCAACAGAGTGAACGACACTAATCCCACATATTCTAGGTCTAAGAACTTGAATCGGTACTGTTTCGGAAGATTTTTTATTTCTGACATACAAAAAGACACCCAATCCAACAACAAATAAACCACAGAAATCACCTATTACTGAACCCAAAGTTATTCCAAGAATTTGAATCTTACTCCCACTGCCGGGTGGTGACCCAGGTGAATTACTTTCTTTTTCGATATCAGGGTTCCCATCAGTAATGACAACCACATTTTCTCCAAATTATGGCACTCTACCATGAAGATGATAGTTCGAGACATCTAATATCTGAAGACTCGACGGGGTTGTAAGCTCGTTTGGTATGGTACCAGTAAGTGAATGATTAGAAACTATCAAATATTTCAAAGATGTAAGCATAGAGAAATTTGAAGAAATATTACCCGAAAGTCCCAAATTTTGGAAACTAATACCTGTAATGTTTCCTCCAATATCACATGAAATTCCCTTCCAATATTTGTAGGTGGGACAATGATCATTTCCTTTCCTGCTCTCTGCAAGCACCTCGGGGTAACCCATGGACTCCGCAATTGACAACAAAATATTAACCCGACTATCACAAGCAAGACCGGGATCATCTAAGGAAAAACAATTAGACCCAGTTCTCATATCCACCGTAAGTTTTGAATTATTAAACCTTGGAGTCGGACCCTGAAGTAAATTATTGGTCAAATTGAGGGTGGTAAGCTTAGGATGATTATTAAATGAAGACACAGGGAAAATACCTGTCAACTTATTATGTCCCAAGCTGAAATCTTCCAGAGTTGAAAGATTAGAAATATCTGCAAAGGGCCTGTAAAAAGATTGTCATGAAGCCATTAAGCTTGGTGTTACTCCTTTGGCCATTCAACAAAAGGGTCTGAACTGAAGACATGCCAAAGCTGGATGGAATTGTTCCTTGGAGATTGTTGTTGCCCAAATCCAAATAGATTAACTGAGGAAACGTATCGGTCCCGATAAAATCGGGAATGGTCCCTGAAATATTGGCCTCGGATGCAAAAAAAACTCCAAGCTCCTGACATTTGTCAAACTTTCAGGTATTTCCCATGTAGAAATTGGATTGGATTATTACTTAGGCTAAAATATCTTAAGGACGCTAGTCCTGTAAAAAAATCAGGAGACATGTATGAGAAACTGTTGTTGTCAAACATCACAACTTGAAGATAACGGTACCCGACAAGACTTGGAATCGGTCCTCTGAGTTGGTTGTTTTCTAGGTACATTACTGCCAATGAAGAGAGCTTTTTAAGGATCGGAGGGACTGTTCCTTTCAGATTTTGGTCTTGGAGTTCGATATTGGTCACCTGGCCGTCATCCGAGCAAATAACGTGACTCCATTGACAGGGGTTCGGGTCAGACCATTTTAAGCGTTTCGGGATTACAAGGCTGGCTTTCAGATCTTGCATTACTGCGGCATCTGGCCTGGGATGGTTTGAACTGGCACTGAAATAGACAACACAAAGACGAGGGAAACACACAAATAGGTTGCCCTCATTATTGGACGTGACATTCAGCTCAAGTCAAATCATCTCCATCTCCAAATTCAATCAAGATTCAAAGTGACTAAATTTGCCATCAAAGGCAACAGCTTTGTTCCCTAGGCAGCAACGAGGAGAGCAAATTACCATGCAACATAATTGTAAAGCCGGATGAATGCTGGGCTGTCCAATCAACCGAGAACCTTGGTTAACAAGTCTCATGTCAGCTGATCTACGTGCTTTTTGGTTAATGATATTCAGACTTTAATGGAAAAACAATCTTTAGTTGATCTATAAACCAGCGGAGCTAAAAGATTCCATTAAAGAATCAAAAGAAGAACAAGACATATAGTGTCCAGCCATTATGCTTAATTCTGAACCCAAGAGCACTTCGAAGCAAGCTTTATTTCATTACGGGGATTGCATAATTGTTCATTCTAGCTCTTATTACATGGAACAAATCTTTCAAATACATTCTCTTTAATTCTGACTCAATAAAGAGAGATTCTCTTGTACTGTAACTGAGAACTTGTTTGAGATTGCTTTTGAAAAGTTTAAAATGATTTTGAGAAGTTATAAAAGTTAATTTTGGTGTTTCGTCATTTTTTTTAAAATTATTTTTGAAGTAGTTTTTTAAAATTTGATTATGAGAATTAATTTTATTTTTAATATAATTTCACAAATGTCCTCACCACAATTATTATGATTTACAAATGAAATCAGAAAAAGTTCAATGAGTAGAGAATCACGATTCTAAAGGCAGTAGAACAATTTATGGTTGATCCTCAAGTTTGAAGAAAATATTTGACTAAACGGTTTGTTTATGAGTTGAGACAAGATAATTTGTGCTACACTTGGCCTTACAATTAAGGTAGCATTGTACTTTCCTATCCGTGTTGGAAATAAATAGCCGTCTTGGATTCGATTCCAGCCACTAAATAACTTTGGTGCGGTTAGAGGGCCTTGGATTTGGAGATTCGTGAGCTAGAGATTACTAAATCATGTCAAGGGATAGCACATATTCTTCGGGATGTTCTTTCAGTTGGAATTTGAAGATCAAAGGAAGAAGATGAAGATCTATTTCTATTTTTATTATCACGAAAAACTGATTACAGTAATGAGCTTAGCTCAATATTTATAATAGAATCTAATGCTTGCTAATCACGCCAATTACAACTAAGCAATGTAACTTCTAAATAACAAACTCTAATGTAACTAACTTCAATACAATTAACAAGTGCTGATTTGTTAACTAATTTCAGCCTCATCCAACTGCATGGGAATCTCTTCATAACAGTTTTGCCATCTGGAATTTTCCAGCTTCTCACGTGCACCTTTCACTTTCACTCCTAGACTAGGTACTGGATTTACAGCTGGTACTCCAATGTGTGTTGCATGAGGTTTAGCTTCATCAGCTAATTCAACACCCCTGCTTAAACTTAAGTCTTTTGGGAAGACTTTAAGTTTGCTTCTGAATAAGCTGAACTTGGGATAAGTAAGGGGTTTAGTTAATATATCAGCAACTTGGTCATTTGTAGACACAAACGCAATTTTAACTTCTTTCCTCTCAACTTTGTCTCTCACAAAATGGATATCTATTTCAATGTGTTTGGTCTTAGAGTGCATTACTGGATTTGTAGCTATAGCAGTTGCACTTGTGCTATCACTTAGCAGCAATGGAGTGTTCTGAAGTCTAACGTCCAGTTCTTTAAAAATTGAGCAGATCCAAGTTAATTCTGAATAGGCCAATGCCATAGCTCTGTATTCTAATTCTGCTGATGATTTTGAAATTATGCTCTGCTTCTTTGAACTCCAGCTGATTAAGTTTTCACCTAAATATACACAGTAGCCACTAGTCGATCTTTTGTCATCAACATCACTACCCCAATCTGCATCAGTATATATTACAAGGTCTACAAAGTCAGATCTCCTGAAAGTCAAACCATAGTCTATGGTTTCCTTGAGATATCTCAATACTCGTTTACAAGCAAGCCAGTGAGGTTGTAAAGGATTAACCATGAATTGACTTAACTTGTTTACAGCATATGCTATTTCGGGCCTTGTTAAGACTGCATATTGTAATCCTCCAATAGCTTTTCTATATCGAGTTGCATCAGTAAGATTTTCACCCATGTTTTTGCTCAGTTTTTCTGTTGTGGCCAGAGGAGTATCAATTCCCTTGCATTCTTTCAAATCAAACTTGGCAAGCAGATCTTTTATATACTTTGACTGGGATAATACCAAAGTTTCATCATTTCTAATAACTTCAATACCAAGAAAGAAATTAAGATTCCCCAAATCCTTAAGAGCAAAAGTTCTGCTGAGGTTGCTGATAAGCTGTTCTATTTCAGTATTATTATTTCCAGTCACTATTATATCATCGACATAAATCAACAACATAATCATATCATTTCCACTTCTCTTAAAGAATAAGGATGTGTCTGACCTGGTTCTAGTAAATTGCCAAGACTCAAGAACTTATCTAAGTTTATCAAGCCATGTTCTTGGTGCTTGCTTCAATCCATAGAGGGCCTTTTTCAGTTTACACACATAGTTTGGATGCCCTGAATTTTCAAAACCTTCTGGCTGAAGCATGTAAACAGTTTCACTGAGCTCTCCATTAAAAAATGCATTGTTTATATCTACTTGTCTAAGCTTTCAGTTGTTTATAACAGCAAGACTTAGTACAATCCTTATTGTTGCTGCTTTAACAACTAGACTGAAAGTTTCTTGATAATCAACCCCCTCTGTTTGTAAAAACCCCTTAGCTACTAAGCGAGCTTTGTATTTGTTGATTGATCCATCTGAGTTTTGTTTTACTCGATAAATCCATTTGTTCCCAACCAGCTTCATATTTTATTCTAGAGGAACTAAACACCAAGTCTGATTTCTCATTAAGGCATTGAACTCTTCCTGCATTGCTCGTTTCCACTTGTGGTTATTCAAAGCTTCAACTACACTTGAAGGTGTGTCAAGGGACAGGGACTTTTCAGTGTTGTAAGTTTTTGGTTTGAATATGCTATTTTTAGCTCTAGTTGTCATAAGATGTGAAGGTCTAGGTTGATATATAGACTGATATGTTTATGAAATTTGGTTGTTTGGTTCAGAAAGAAAAGAAGTTTGAGGAGATTCATGCGTGTTGTTTTCACTATCATGCATTGAATTTATTTGATCAAAATTGTTGTCAGGATTATGTTCATTAAAAGGATTATCTAAGCTAGTTGTATCATCCAATGAATTTGTACTTGCTGCTGTTGCCTTATGATTTTGGGTTTCTGAAGGAAATGATATTGAGAAAAACTTGCTAAAAGTGTTTACAGGTTCTGGTGTATGAGTGGGCTTAGAAACCATGAACTTTGAATTATTTTTTAAAGGAAAGAAATTCTTATTGAAGTTAATATGAGCAGCAATATAAATTCCGCCATTTGGATTCAAACACAGATAACCCTTGTGCAGTTTACTGACACCTAAATGAACACATTTAGAGGTATGAAAATCAAGCTTATGACTGTTATATGGTCTTAAGAAAGGGTAACACTCACAACCAAAGATCTTAATTTGAGAGTAACTTAGTTTCTTGTCATAAAGGGCCTCAAAAGGTGTTTTATGATTCAATGTAGGTGTACTGATTCGGTTGATAAGATAAGTAGCATTGTAGAATGCTTCCTACCAAAACTTAAGAGGTATATCAGCTTGAGCAAGAAGTGTGAGTCCAGTTTCAACAAGTTGTCTGTGTTTCCTCTCAGCTTTCCCATTTTGGTGATGTGTATAACGGCAAGAATATCTTATAGCTATTCCTTCATTTCTGAGGTAAGGTTCAAAAACTTTGTATTCTCCCCCCATGTCACACTGAATTGTTTTGATTTTCAGCTCTAAGCTTTTCTCAATTTGGTTTTTAAAAGCAATGAAGGCTGACAGTGCTTGAGACTGTCAGATAAGTAGCATTGTAGAATACTTCCTACCAAAACTTAAGAGGTATATCAGCTTGAGCAAGAAGTGTGAGTCCAGTTTCAACAAGGTGTCTGTGTTTCCTCTCAGCTTTCCCATTTTGGTGATGTGTATAACGGCAGGAATATCTTATAGCTATTCCTTCATTTCTGAGGTAAGGTTCAAAAACTTTGTATTCTCCCCCCATGTCACACTGAATTGTTTTGATTTTCAGCTCTAAGCTTTTCTCAATTTGGTTTTTAAAAGCAATAAAGGCTGACAGTGCTTGAGACTTATTAGCTAACCCATAAATCCATGTGTAGTTTGTTTTGTCATCAATGAAAACAATGTAATATTTGAACCCCTGATTTGAGATGGTTGGTGCTGGACCCCAAAGATCACTATGAATGATTTCAAGGGCAGTAGATGATTTTGATTCACTACTTTTAAAAGATAATTTGTGCATCTTTCCATATTGACAAGCTTTGCAAAAGGACAACTCAGACATTTTATTTCCAAATGAGAGATTACAAGCTGACAGGGTTTTTCTAAGATCAGAAGAATTTGGATGACCTAATCTCATGTGCCAAAGATTAAGAGTTTTGTTGATTCTTTGATCTTTACAGCTTGTACAAAATTCTTTAGAAACAACTGACATCATAAACTCTGGTTTATTTATTTTACAAACAGAAAATAGACTAGAACATGAAACATAAGACAACAAAATAGACTTGACTTGAGATTGATTTAGAGGCAAGTTCAGCAGCTTGTACAGTCCATCTTTAGCTACACCTTTCATGAGAACAATCTCTTTTCTCTTGTCTTTTACAATATGTTTTGTTAAATTCAATGCATATATTGTTATCATTCAAAAGTTTTGATATGCTGATTAAATTTTTAGTTATTTGTGGTACATAGAGAATGTGGTTTAGTTTAATGTATTTCTGGATATCAAGTTCAAGTGTGCCAAGCAATGTATAACCAACAGAAACAATTTCAAGCTTAGAGCCATTACCTACTGTAAGCTGATGATTACCTTTGTATTCAGAACTTATGCTTAAGTTGTTGAGATCATTAGTAACATGATCTGTTGCTCCACTGTCAAGGTACCAGCCTCCACTTTTAGTTTCTGCACCTTCAACCACATAAGCACTCCTTTTGTTTCCTGCAAAATTAGGCACATAGTTTTTCTTAAACCTATACTAGCAGTTTACAGCAGTATGATTCTTCCTGAAGCAGATCTGACGTGGTCCTTTAGGTGTTTCTTCATCAACTGGAGCTTTCCCTTTCATTTTCTCTTGAGTTGGATAACGTTTCCACCACCAGAATTAATTCTATATTGCCTTCCACTCTGATTGGTAGCATTTCCAGTGTTGTTGAAATTTGATTGCCAATTCCTCCTCTAGTTTCCTATGTAATAAGCAATGTTTGCTTGATAATCTGAACCACTGACAGAGTTCTGATGTTCAATCCAATTTTCTTGGCTCAACAGCATGCCATAAACCTCTGATGGAGTTATGCTTTCTGACTTAGCATTGATTGTAGCAACAATTGAGTCATACTCAGGTCCAAGACCAGCAAGTAAACACAATACAAAGTCATCATTACTCATATGATTACCAGCAGCTCTAAGTGCATCTAAATTCATCTTCATCTTACTATAATACTCATGAATATTCAAGGATCCCTTTCTAGTTGTCTGGATCTGAGTTCTTAAGTGAAGAACTCTTGATCGAGACCTAGCACCAAACTGTCCAGAGAGTGTTTGCCATACCTCTAGAGATGAGCTTGCTCCAACAACAACACTTAACACTTCTTCACTCAGAGTTGAAAGCAGCCAGCTCATGAGTTGTTGATCAACTTTTCTCCAGATCTGGAACTGTGGATTGGCCACGGTGATCACAGTTTGATCGTTATCAACATTGACAATCATTTGGCTTGGAGGATTCTTAGTGTTGTCAATTAGATCTTCCAGTTCGTTTGCATTGATTGTGGCAATAACTTGAGATCGCCATAGTAGGTAATTGTTGTTTGTGAGCTTGATCGGAGTGTTGAAGATCAAAGAGTTAATCGATGAGTTGTTGATTGAGTTTGTGATTGGATTTGCAGTTGAGCTTGAAGCTCGAGTGCTTGTGGTTTGAAATTCATTGCTAGCCATTATAACAACTAGCTCTGGTACCAAGTTGGAATTTGAAGATCAAAGGAAGAAGATGAAGATCTGTTTCTATTTTTATTATCACGAAAAACTGATTACAGTAATGAGCTTAGCTCAGTATTTATAATAGAATCTAATGCTTGCTAATCACGCCAATTACAACTAAGCAATGTAACTTCTAAATAACAAACTCTAATGTAACTAACTTCAATACAATTAACAAGTGCTGATTTATTAACTAATTTCAGCCTCATCCAACTGCATGGGAATCTCTTCATAACAGTTTTGCCATCTGGAATTTTCCAGATTCTCACGTGCACCTTGCACTTTCACTCCTAGACTAACTACTGGATTTACAGCTAGCTTGATTCCAGCTGGCACTCTAACGTGTGTTGCATGAGGTTCAGCTTCATCAGCTAATTCAACAGATTGCATCTTCTAATCTATGAAAATTTTCCCTCTTCTGAATTTTCCTGGAAAATGAAGAAACTGAGTTGACACATGAGCTAGACATCTTTTCAACTGGAAGAGTGAAGGACTGAAACCGCTTGATTGGTCCAGAAGATTGATTATTGCCTTGGATGTTGCAAGAGGCGTCGAGTATTTGCATGGTTGAGCTTTAGCACACGAAAGTTTTATTCATAGAGATCTTAAACTATCCATTATTATACTTGAAGATGATATGCGAGCTAAGGTTGCAGATTTTGGGTTGGTTCGCCTTGCTTCAGAGAATGGGAAACATTCAACTGAGACAAGAATAGCAGGAACTTTTTGATACCTTGCTCCAAAGTATGTAGATAAATTTAATTTATGTTTTACATTTGTTTGCTTTCTTCCTAGTTGAAATAAGTTGAAAATGCAAAGTATAACAACACAAATGCAGAGAAACGTTTTGTAATACCAGCGTACACATTTATATCTTATATACACTGCATTTGCTATTTTCGCTGTTAGATTTTGCATGATTAAGGGCTTGGATTGGAGTTAATAAACTCCACTGTTGATAACGTTGTCTCTTCGCTAAATAAACCACAGCCCTTCATCTTGAATTCCAGAGCATTTCATGTGTCTCTTCTAGAAGACGATTTCTGAGCTGATCCAAAACCTTTACTTGTAGCCTTCCCACCATAACATCTTCATTCATGCATTTTATCAAACCGTCACGCACATTCATCAAACACCTTGAATTTTAACCTTTTTTTTTGGTTTTATAGGCCTAACCTTCCTTATTTTAACAGATATATTGTTGAAATTTATTTTACATGTACTTTGGTAGCGACAGGGAGGGTGACAGCAAAGGTTGATGTGTTTAGCTTTGGAGTATACAAATGGAGTTAATAACTGGTAGAAAAGTGGTTGATGAAAGTGATAACTCTGATCCTTAGAATATTTTGTACCTTGTCACATGGTTCCGAACAATGCATTTAAAACAATCGATCTCGACAGTGGAACTCTAGTAAGTGTAAGGAACGTGGCTGAGTTAGCTGATCATTGCTGTGCGAGTGAGCCCCACGAGAGACCTGACATGGGTCGTGTTGTGAACATGCTGTCATCTCTAGCGGAGCTGTGAAAATCATTCCTCCTGCAGATTTTTTTTATGATCTCCCAAGTCATATTTTGACATGCCGAAACCGAAAGAGTTAAAAAGAAAAGAAAAGGAAAAAAAAAAAAAGAAGTCTTAGATGGGACTGTTTATTTATAAAATGTCGTGCGTTATGGCAGTCTACAGAATGTTACAATCCAGAGCTTGTGAAATGGTTCGGCAATACGCAAGTCTTGTGAATGGTTTTGTCGATATTGAGAGTTGTAGATTAGGCTCGATTTAAATGGAAAACTTATCAACACATGCCTTATGTTTTTCGGTTAGTATCATGGTTCCTACAGAAAATATAATTGATAAATGTTGTGAATCGCAATGGATTCCACCAAATAATGTTCTCCCATTATCTTCTTTATTGCTCTCCCCATTATCTTTTTTATAATTAACAATCTTAAATGCTTCACCCACTAATGACTATATATATTACCCTTCATTTGCTAATGAAAACGCGCAATTTTCATTTTTCCTTGAAAGTATTTTTCTCTTGTTTCTTCAATCTTCGTCTTTCTGTGATTTAAGCATTATTTGTTCATATATCATTTTTAAATAATTATTTATATCTGATTCCTTTAAATTATAACATTCATTCACTCCGATTCATAACAATAAACAATTTATCATCACTTTGAGGCTTGAAGAATTGTAGAGTTTAAAAATGATAATAATGTAAGGTCAATTTTGTTTGATGAAAAATACGAACTAATATTTTGTGTACATCTAATAAAGTATAAAACCAGACGGTGAATGGAAATTTGTACCCTTTCTTCTCTAAATCGATGCTTGAATAAATTAAACGATGTGGTGCTATCTTAATTAAAGGCTTCATTGGCCCTTTTCTTAGTGGTATTGCGGCTCTTTTAGGCGTGCAATCTTTTTTTATTAATAGAAGGGTCATGTCATAGTTAATGATATGGATGTAAGCATAAAAGAATTTTACTTTTGGTCACCCACATTCATCATAAATGTTAGTTTAATTGCATGCACTTCCTTAAGACTACGAGGGACTTTAGCTCCCACATTTATATAGACAAGGTAGCTTCGTGGCTGATTGATAACATTGGCGTTCGCTAACAGTTTCTATCACTGGTTTGATGATCCGCTACAGCCATTTTGCAACTCCTTTCAAAGGGTTCTATATACCTGTACCCTTTACCGTGTTTGGGCTTGGATTTCAAAGGATGGATAATGGGCTTGACTTTGACTGATTTAGGTGAATGAAAATTCCCACATAAATGCTTCAAAAATTGTCCATATATGTACTTCCACAGTCTCAGTATTCAAACGTCTGTACATAACCCTGACCCGCTAAGAACTATCGCCATGCAGTGAATCAACGGCATTCTTGCTAAACGACATACAGTAAAGGACATTGATTATTGTTTTTGTTATTTTGTTCTTCTCTTTTTCTTTCTCAAGTTTTTACACCGCTCTAGCCGTCTCCTCAAGTGGTAAGGACAACAAACACAACTGAACCGTTAGATCAGTCTTTAAGAAGATTAATTAAATTATTTCGTGATCATCTTTATTTAATGTGATAGTCCCAAAAAAGAAAAATGATACTACCTAAAAAATATTTTACTTCGTGTACATTATTATTCATATGCAATTACATAAATTGTTGTTTTGAAATACTTTTTTCATTAATTAACCACATATCTTATGTTACCATTAGAAAAACAACCTCGATCCACTAAACAAGTGAACAACAGTAACATTGAGCCTGAAGGTTGGTAAATTATTCACTTAGACTAATTGTGCCCTCTTGCCCTTACAATCTATGTTGTAGGCCTGTAGTATTGTAATTTCCCCTCCATGTTGAAACAAACAATTGTCTTTTATTTGAATCCTAAACTTCATGTATATAACTTTGTTTTTGCTAAATCCCCAACTTTCAGAAACTTGTAACCTTGGATTCGTAGATTTCATGAGCCCAGGTTACTGAATTTTGTTCAAAGAATAGTACATATGCTTCAGGGTCTTTATTCCAAGTGCTGTTTGTAGATTGCATTTTATAATCCATGGAAATGTTCCCACTTCTGAAATTTCTTAGAAAAACGAAGGAACTGTACCTGGGTATTTTTCTCCTTTTCTTTCTTCTATCTCCTTGTACTCTCTCCGTCTTCTCCCTCTCCAGCTCAGATGTCGCAGTCATGCAATCTCTGAAAGTCAGCCTAGGAAACCCGAAAAGCTTAAATTGGACAGACCCAGACCCGTGTGAATGGAGTCACATTTTGTGCTCGAATGACCGGGTAACCCAAATCCATATCAACAACCAAAACCTGACCGGAAGCCTCCCTCCTGACCTCAAAAACCTCTCCTTATTGGCAGAACTGCATGTGACAGGAAACTTTCTATCAGGGCCGATTCCAAGTCTTGCCAGGCTGAGTTCTCTTCAGTATGTTTACTTCAGTAATAATCAGTTCACATCCATACCCACCGATTTCTTTTCCGGGTTAACTTCTTTGAAATCCATGACTCTTGGTTTTAATCCATTCCGTTCCTGGTAAATACCTGAAAGTTTGAAGGATGCCACGGAATTGCAGACATTTTCTGCAAATCTGGCTAATATTTCAGGGGGCATTCCTGATTTTCTGGGGGCAGATAACTTTCCTAGATTAAGGAATTTGCTTCTAACTGTGAACAATCTTGAAGGACCAATTCCTTCAAGCTTTCGTGAGTCTTCAATTCAGAAGCTTTGGTTGAACGAACAAACGAGTGATGTAAAGCTCAATGGATCACTTGAAGTGTTTCAAAACATGACTTCTTTAATTCAACTCAGGCTTGATTTTAACCATTTTACAAGCCCCTTGCCAGATTTTTCAAGGTTTACCTGTCTCGAAGAATTGAGTTTGAGGAGTAACAAGTTGACGGGTATTGTTCCCCCTTCTTTGTTCAATCTTCCTAATATTATTTTTGTCAGTTTGGCTAACAATTTTTTCCAGGGTCCTTTCCCAAAGTTTAATACTTCTAGAGTAGAAGTGGATATGACTCCAGGATCAACTAATAGCTTTTGCTTAGGTGATCCTGGTGTTGCTTGTGATAGTCGTATCAGTATTTTGTTGTCAATTGTAGAATCTATGGGTTATCCGCTAGTATTTGCAAAGCGTTGGAATGGAAATGATCCTTGCGATGTCTCTCAGCCATGGAGGGGGATCTTTTGCAATGAAGTAGGAAACATTACGGTCGTTAATTTCAAGGATTTGGAGCTTCAGGGTACAATTTCTTCATATTTTTCTATGCTTACATCGATAGAAAACTTGATCCTTTCGAATAATGCACTTAATGGCACTATTCCAAATGAGCTGACATTCCTGCCTAACCTTAAGATGTTAGTGATATGTTTGAATTTATAAAGAAGAAGCGAAGAGAAAGAAGAGATGATTTAGTTTTCTGAATTTCCTCCCTTTTATTGAAAACACTTCCGACTATATATAATAGTCTTTACAATACTGAAAATTAACAAACAATCCCAAAAAAATAGGAAACCAACTTCCTACTTAGCTGAAAATCAGCACATCATGGGATTATTGAACAAAACCCACAACTAAAAAAACAACTAAATGTAACACGTGCATGCATGGCTCCATGAATGATGGCATGAATAATGGCTTGCATGGCTCCATGAGTAATGGCACGTATCAGTTAGATGTCTCCAACAATTATCTCTCTGGTGAAGTACCAAAATTCAGGCAAACCGTGTTCGTAAAAAGTGATGGGAACCCCAATAGTGTCAGAAATAATAGTTACCCAGGAGCAACCCCAGACAACATTGCGGCGAAAGTCAGAGAAGAGGAACAGGTAAGGATTCGAATACTGGAATTGTGTTGGTTTCCGTGATGATTGGTGCTGCTTTCGGTTTGTTTATTGTTGGATTAGGCTTCTGTTTGTATAAGAAAAAACAAAAACGCTTTCCTAGGATTCATCGACCAAAAACTGTTTCGAAGAAATCTCAAGATGTGATGACAAGTGACATCCAATTGCTTGGGGTTGGAAAGTTTGTTTTTTCAATTAAAGTTTTGAGGGAAATGACCAACAATTTCAGAGAGCAAAACATTCTGGGAAGAGTTCGGAACTGTTTACAGAGAGGAATTTCAAGACGGGACAAGGATAGCAGTCAAAAGGATGGAAGTCGAAATAGTGAGCGAGCGACGCTTGAAACAATTCAAGTCTGAGATTGCAGTTCTGATCAAGGTTAGACATCGCCATTTGGTGGAACTTCTCGGTTATAGCTTGGACGGTAAAGAGAGGCTTCTTGTTTATGAATTCATGTCGCAGGGAACACTCAGTAGACATCTTTTCAACTGGAAGGATGAAGGACTGAAACCGCTTCAATGGTCGAGAAGATTGATCATTGCCTTAGATGTTACGAGAGGCATTGAGTATTTGCATGGTTTAGCACATGAAAGTTTCATTCATAGGGATCTTAAGCCATCCAATATTCTACTCGATCATGATATGCGGGCTAAGGTTGCAGATTTCGGATTGGCTCGCCTTGCTCCAGAGAATGGGAAACATTCAACTGAGACAAGAATAGCGGGCACTTTTGGGTACCTTGCCCCAGAGTACGTAGGTAAATTTACTTTATTAGTTTTTAGATTTGTTTCTATTCATTGTTCATCAAAACAGAACATATTGTTGAAAATGAATTTATTTTACATGTAATTTGGCAGTGACAGGTAAGAGTGACAACAAAGGTTGATGTGTTTAGCTTCGGAGTAATATTAATGGAGTTAATAACTGGTAGAAAAGTGATTGATGAAAGTGATGATTCTGATCCAGAGAATATAGTGTACCTTGTCACATGGTTCCGAACAGTGCATATAAACCAGGACACATTTAGAATGGCAGTGGACGAAACAATCGAGCTCGACAACGGAATTCTTGCCAGTGTAAGGAAGGTGGCCGAGTTAGCTGAGCAATGCTGCGCGAGCGAGCCCTACAGGAGACCTGACATGGCTCGTGTTGTGAACCATGCTACCTGCAGATTTTTTGTCACCTCCAAATTCAGAATTTTGTTAAACTAGCTAAAATTGTTTAAAAAGAATCACGAGATATTTTGGGGAGGGTCCCAACTGTGGAAGGCACCTTTTAAGCCCGTACCACAACTCAGATTAGAAGTCCCTGCTCGAACCGGGAGGCACATGTTCTCTTAACAAAAGCGACTTTTCTGTTACTCGAACTGGGGAGCAAACTCAGTCAAGCCACTTAAGGGGACTCCATTGCCAATGGAGCCAACACTTTGTTGGTAAAAGAATTCTTTGTTGATAAATGTACCACTGCGCCAATCTTGTGTGATTGGTCGATATTCAGAGATGAGAATGAACCATCAAACATTCCGGGTAAAACCCGGGTTCTTGTTGGGCCGAATGTGCGTTTGTGTTCTTAGTTCTTTAACGCTTTAATTTTAAAAAAACTTCTGAGAAATTGTTAATCCGGCTTGTGGTTTTCCAGCCCATACAGTACCAGGGTTAATCCGGTCCAAACCATTTGGGTTATTTCCGGTTAGTGGATCCAGTGCAAGCCCATTATGAAAAATTTAGTCAGCTTGAGTACGTACCACCCAGAATCGTGTCTCCTGAGTGTGATTAAAGAAGAAGTTCAGTACATTTCCAGAGCCATTTTCTTGTCATATTGTGGCCATTTTAGTGTTTCCACTTTCCAGCAGCCAATTCAAGTTACATTTTCTGTTTAGAAAAAATATTAGTGGTTTATTCCTAATTTATGAGCATGTCACTTCATTTATCGCTTACCGCACCGATTGGATAGGCTCATGAATGTTGAATTGCAAGAACTAATACAATAAAAGGTTATCTTATACGAGTGGACTACTCGTGCAAAATGAGGCTCCATCCAAATGCTTCTTTTCAAAACGACATCCAATTGAAAGGCAATCGAATTTGCAAAATATGAAAATCACTTTCACCAATGAAACTTTGGTTAACTTTTTGAACTTATCCTCCTTGCAGTGGAAGCAGCCGAAAGATACCAACACTCAGATAATTTCAATGCAGCAAAAGATTGAGGTCCTGTGATGAAGTTATAACTCCTTTAAGAAAGAAATCGTACGATCACGTGCTTTTAATATCTATAACAAATGGATTAGATTATAAAATAAACAAATTTTTTTATTAAACTTTATTTTATGATCGGTCATGTTAGGGCACCCGAAAATCTTGCCAGAATAGGCAAACCGAGAAACAACGTCGTTTTTTAGTTTGTCTATTCGGACACTGATTCAAGCAAAGCAGAATTTCCCTTTAACAACATATATCTTAGCTTCTTAAAGCCAATCTATAACTTCTGAAAAGAATCTGATCAAACAGTCCTAATTCCTGAATCATTGTACCTTTGTTAACTGTATTTCCTTTCATGTAAAATCCTTTACCATTCCCACTCTCCTCGTCAGTAAAGACAATTCAGCCTCTCAATAGACTGACAGCAAGATCCACCCTCCAAAGTTTATATATGAGCAGACATAAAGTACAACATATTAATTATTTCATTCAGCATTGTAAGTTCCAACTCTTAATGGGCTGAGTTCTGTTGAACATGTGCATGCATGTGTCAAATAATTGCATGTGGCTAGCATGTAACTTTTGATTCTTAGAATAAATTTGTGGAGTAAGTGAGAAATAGAAATAAGTGAGAGACACAACTTTTGACTTTGACATCAAAGTGAAAAAGTCAAGTGAAAATTTATATTATTTTAATATCCACAATTGTTGAATTTTTTTAGCATTGCTCGGCCTATAAATAAAGACTTCATTTACTCTCTTCAATCATCTCATTTTCTTCAATTCTTAATATATTTGAGAAACAAATACGCAACTAAAGTGAAATTGAAAAATAATGATCACACATGGACACCAGAACTTTTGTGGTTCAGCTTTTAGTATATGTCCATGGACGAAAATTGAAGGAAATATTTTATTAGTGAAAAGAAATTACAAGCATGTAGCGTTTTATCTCACAACCCAAAACACCAATATACCTAAACTCTTAAGACAATTTAAGTTCTTATTCAAATGTTTTGAGTAGGGGTGGGCAAAATACCCGACCTGACCCTACCCGATCCGACCCGAAAAATTTCGTGTTCGGATCAAATCGAGGTATGAATGAAACCTGATCGGATGAAATATTGTAAACCCGATCGGGTAGTGATCGGATCGGGTAAAACCGAACCGAAACTCGATCGGGTTGCCTAAAAAAAAAAACTAAACCTAACCTAAACTCACGCACTCACCACACAGGCACACTCACAAACACAAACAGATTCACAAAATACAAGCAAATCACAACACAAACCCTCTGCAATCCTCACACACCCAACCCACATGGTGTACACTCACAAACACAAACAAATTCACAAAATACAAACAAATCACAACACAAACCCTCTGCAATCCTCACGCACACAACCCACAGCCACAAGACTCACACACACAACCTCTCCAGTCCCGGATCTGCTGATGCCTCTCCGACTAATCGCCACGAGTTGTTGCTGCGCGTCCAGCCGTCACGTTTTCCCATCTGTTGCCGCCAAGAGAAACCGATTTGCTGCTGAAAACTCGTCTCTGATCTGCTGCCGTGGCCACCGATCTGCTGCTCCAAGGCTCAAGCTCCAACCCGACCCGAGTTTCTAGCTTTGCCCTTTGTGACTTTGTGACCCGAACCCGATTTTAAAGCTTTCAATTTTCAAGTTTCAAGTGTCATGGTATATAATTATATATGCTTAGTTTAACCCGAACACGATTCTACCCGAACTCAACCCGATTTTAGATCCGATCCAAATACATATCGGATCGGGTCGGGTCGGGTCGGTTGTAAGTAGGGTTGTATTCAGATCAATATTTGCCCAACCCGAACAACCCGAAACCCGATCGGATTGACCCGAACCCGACCCCAATCCGATTTTGCCCATCCCTAGTTTTGAGAGTTTAAGTGTATTGGAGTTTTGAATTATGAGATAAAATATTAAAATACTTATAACTCTTTTTCACTAGTAAAATATATATTTTTTATTTTTTATTTTATTTTCTTTTCTAGATAAAAGTCTTTAAAGTTAGTAATTCATGATTATAAGTGATTCATTTCTTGGCAAATAGCTGAAAACTTGAAAGATGCCATTTTTTCCGCAAAATGTGGCCAATATTTCTGGGGCTATTTCGGACTTTCTTGGGGGAGGTATTAAGGCATTTGCATTTTGCTTCAGACAACCTTAAAGGACCAATTCCATTAAGTTTTGGCAAGTCTTCAATTCAGACGCTTTGGTTGACTAGCCAAACTGGTGATTCTAGACTCAATGGAACACTTACAGTGTTACAAAACATGAGTTCTTTAACTCAGCTATGGCTTGAAGGTAATCATTTTACAGGCCACTTGCCTGATTTGTCTACACTAACAAGATTGGAAGATTTGACCTTGACAGGTATTGTTTCGTCGTCTTCGGTTTATCTTTCTAAACTTATTTTTATCAGTTTCGCTGATGACATTTTCCAAGGTTCGGCCCGAAGGTTTAATTCTAAAGTTAATGTGGATATGGCTTTTGGCTGGACTAGTAGTTTTCGCTTGAAAGATTCTGGTTTTGCTTGTGATAGTCATTTCAATATTTCGCTATCAATAGCAGAATCGATGGGTTATCCGCTGGTGTTTGCATGCAAAGAGTTGAAGAGGAAACAATCCTTGCGGTGCCTCTCAGCCATGGAAGGGGATCTTATGCAATGAAGTAAGAAACACCAAGGTAGTTAATTTCCAAAATTTGGAGCTTCAGGGTACAATTTCTTCAGATTTTTCTATGCTTACATCGATAGAGCAATTGATTCTTTCAAATAACACACTTTCTGGAACTTTACCAAATGAGCTAACATCTCTGCCTAACCTCAAGATATTAGATGTTTCCAACAATCATCTTTCAGGTAGAGTGCCATATTTTATGCAAAATATGATTGTTAATACTGATGGGAATCCTGATATTAGAAAAGATGTTAGTTCTCCTTCGCCAGGAGCTTCTCCAGGTAACAGCAGAATCCAGAATCCCTCTAGGGGTATGCGAAATAGAATTTGATGGCTTTGGTATTGATTGGCGTTGTTTTTGGCTTGTCTCTTGTTGCATTAGGTTGCTGTTTCTACATTAAAAAACTAAATCATTTTCATACTGTTCATAAACTGAAAACTGTAGTGATAATCCTCGACTTGAAGGGACAAGAGATATCAATGAGCTATGGCCTGGAAACATGGTCATTTTAATTTAAGTTTTGAGGGAAGTGACCAATAATTTCAGTAAGGAAAATGTATTGGGAAGTGATGGTTTTGGCACTATTTATAAAGGGAAATTGTTTAATGGGACAAAGATTGCAATAAAAAGGATGGAGGTCCAAATTTTAAGTGAGAGACGATTGAAACAGTTCGAGACTGAGATTGCAGTTCTGACCAAGGTTCGACGCACCGCCATTTGCTGGCACTACTAGGAAGTGAGAGGCTTCAGTTTTATGAATTCATTCCTCAGGGGACTCTTAGTAGAAATCTTTTTAATCGGAAGGAATAGGGACTGAAATTAACCTCTTGATTGGCATACAAGATTGAGCCTTGTCCTGGATGCTGCTAGAGGTATTGAATACCTACATGGTTTATCACATGAGAGTTTTATTCATCGAGATCTTAAACCATCCAATATTCTTCTCGGAGATGATTATGGGTTAAAGTTGCGGATTTTGGATTGGTTCGTCTTGCTCTTACAAAATATTTGTTGATTACTTATATTGGCTGTGACTGAAGTTTGCAACACATTCTGATCCTGAGAATATCATTTATCTCGTGAAATGGTTCAGAACAATGCTTATAAAGCAGGAAAAACTTCAAATGGCAGTTGATGAAACAATTGAGTTCACGAAGAAACTCTAGCAAGCGTAAGTATAGCGGCCGAGCTGGCTGAGCATTGCTGCGCAAGCCGGCTCTGCCAGAGGCCTGGCATGGGTAAAGTCGTGAACGTGCTTTCATCTCTTGCGGAGTTGAAGAAACCACAACAACATACATAGCTCTGATGAAATGCAAAAGCTAAATTTCATCACTCCGAAATTGATTTCGGATGATGGAAATGGTGCTATTTTGTGATAAGTTAAAAATAATCTAATTGACAAAATTTTATACAGATACTTACGTAATTAATTTCTAGGGTATGGCTATGATTCTTGCTGAAAGTATAATTGATCAACAATTTATAATCACATTGTGATATATTGTTGGGACTGGGCTGATGTGAAAGGGAGCAAAAAGAAAACCTCTGCTGTGACTGTAATATCCTTCACCAAATTAAATTTACCTTTACTTAGAACTTATTTATCTTAAAAGCCCTGATCCGCTTAAAAATTGAGGGAGGAAAAAATAGGCTTTTAAATTTAAAAATAAACGCACAACCCATCTTGTCTCTTACATACATACAACCAAAATTAACGATAAAATTGTCTTTATATACGATACTACTTAAAAATAGTACTGATATTTGAACTAAAAAATCTGACATGATCACAACAAAATAATTATAAATTCATATGGTGGTATAATGGTAAATAAAAAAAATTAGTATTATTTTTTCAACTAACTAATAACACCGCACGATTTTATAATTTTTTTTTCGGCCTTTGTGTCAATGTTAGAGCTCTTTTATCATTTTTCATTTAAGAAATCATCCCTAGATATGAGCCTATTATTATTATTATTCTTTTTATTTTTTTGGAATTAGCATGTAGCCTAATGTAATGTGAGATAGTATTTAAATATACTTTAAGTCATTTTGCATATAGGTTAAAAATGGAAGAGAAATTCTATAGTACATTTAATGTTCCACATCATAGTTTGATATGAAACCACCTACTAATAATATTTTGACATATGTCAACAATTTTTTAAACCTAAAAGTTATTTTATTAAAAGTCAAACCATTTATTTTTCCTCCCTTTCTCTCTCTTTCCTCTTATTAAAGATAATTAATAAGGTAAAAGTTATGTTTTTCGAAAGGCTTTTCGTCTTCTAGGTAAACTCCTTAATTATTTTGTGTCTAGTCATCTTTACCTTATCATCATCTTCTTCATCGCTTCCACCATCTCAACTCTTATTGGAAGAAGGGTACAATATTCCCCAAGCTTTTCTCTTATTCTTTTTTCTCTCTCTATTATTTATTTGTTATCATGTTATTATCAATCTTTGACTTAATCATAGAAGGTTCAAGTCTGTAACACCTCTGACGACCCCTAATGGATTATTGTTTTACAGGATTCTAACGGGAGCTTTTGACTCTCAACAGTGATAATTATGAAAATATCTAACTCTCTCACAATTTGTTCTCTAAATACAACAATCTTTTCCGAACTCTTATTGTTGGCCTAAATTTTGGTATCGACAGCAATCGAGTTCAATGAAGAAATAATTGCAAGTGTAAACACAGTGGCCGAGCTAGCTGACCAGTGCAGCGCCAACGAGACCTGCCAAAGGCCTGCCATAGGATATTTAGTGAACGTGTTCTCATCTCTCACCAAGCAGAGGAAACCAAAACAACCTACATGTTTCCGATGAAGTGCAAAAGCATACTTCCATTCATCCCTCTGAATTTGATTTCCGGTGGTGGAGGTGGTGCTATATAATTTGTCTTGTCTGCTGTGAATTTTAATTGCAACAGTTTCTAGTAAATGACTTGTTTTTCTCAGTTGTGACAGTGGCTCTCGGTCAAATTATAATTCATAAGCAATTTAAAGATCACATTCACTCCTTAGGATGGTTGAGACCGAGAGAATTTGAGATATATTGAGAAATAAAAAGACTAAACATGAAAACTTCTGCTGTCTTTTTAAGTCATCGTATAAATGAATGCTCATATTAATTAGTATATAAAGAAAATTACAGATATATGCCTACAATCGAACTGCTGATGTCCAAATTTACTCATCATGTCCTATTGTCCTACATCATTCAAGTCATTGCATTATTATTACGTCAATAATAAATTTTTTTTATTTCATTGCACCGTACCCCTTCCCAATCCCAAATTATACGTATCAAGCCAATTGGGGAGCTTCAGTAATATTTAATGATGAAAATACATATTTTGATTTTGTAAAGCTCCTTGTAACTTATGATGCATCATTATTTTAAGAGTAGTGCTATTAACACTCCCCCAAAAGTTCTTGTAAAATCCCTTTAAATATTTATAACTGCACTGATGCAGTCTTAATCAAGTTTATATAAGAACATAAGCATATATAATTAAATCCATGCATATTATGTGCTTCGATAAAACTTGTTTTCATAATTTTTAATTTTATCAATTTTGACAATTTAATATCTCGAATTTCATTCTTTTTAAACTCCAGTATTTTAGCAAAAGAAAAAAAATTAATATTCACTAAAATCATTTTACAAAACTATATGTTCTATTTTACCTTAGTATTTCATTTCTAAGGGTATTTCACAATAATAATACAGGTGTTGATTGAATTTATTAACCTTTTCCTTTTTATGTTTAAATTTAGTTTAGAATAATGGATAATTGGAATGGGATGAATAAAGCTCTTTCTCAAGGATCTCATTGTGATGTTAATTATATTATTATTAGGGAAAGGTGGGGATGACAAAAAAGCCCGGTCCAGCCCATTCCCACAGACTTTGGCCCAATCCTTGAACATGAGGGCATGGATAATGGTTTAGGAAAAAAAACTCAGGTCAAGCCCAAGCTCTCTGTTTAAAAAAAATATTAATTTATAAATTAGAATAATAAATTCAAATTTGAAAAATAATAGAAGAATTAAAAAAAGCTTAATTTCCTAATTTATTATTAATAATGAATTACAAAACTTAAACTTATAATATTAAACTCTCTTTTAAGTATTAATTAATTAAGAGGGTACTTGAATTAGAGAATTCAGTATTACAAAATTAAATCTATAAACTTTTATTTACTTTATTTTCTTTATATATTATTTTATTTTAAAATATTTATTTCTTTTAATTCATTATTAATTATAACAACTTGATTATTCTTAACTAATTTCAAGTTAACAACAATTAAAAAAAAATTAAAAAAAGTAAAAGCTCAAGCTCAGCCTAGGCCTGCAGTGGGCCCGGCCTAGGTCTAACCTTTGCACTTCTTATCTAATGGGCTTGGGCTTACACTTGAAAAACTCCAGCCCATGCCCTTAATTTGCCAACCCTAGAAAGCCGCATCCGTCTCTAAGGTTTAGGAAAATGGTCATGTATACACCAAAGTTTTCAATAAAGGATTCTAAAATCTTCTTTTAACTATGATACCCTTTGATGCTATTAATTGAAAAAAAAAAATTGACTCCAATGTTTTATAATAAATAAAAATATTATTTTAAAATAAATGTAAAAATATATACAGTTTTAAATACTTTCAATATTTAAAAAAATTTAATACTTTAAAATCTTATACTTTATTAAACTAAATTTATAATAAACAAAGACATAATATTAAAGTAAATATATAAAAATTTAAATTATTTTCAATATCATATAAAATAATTTTAATATTATTAATATATGAGATATTTATTAATTGTAAAATCTATTTAACCAAAGATTTATTTAAAATTTTATAATAAATGCAAGTATATTATTAAAGTAAATATAATAATTTACATTTTAAAAATTATTTTGTAATTAAAAAATATCCTAATATTATTGGTCAACTCAACAAATTAAATTATTTAAATTACATTTGTATATATTAAAAAAATTTAAAGTCAATTTTATACAAAGGTACCATGATAAAAAAAAAAAAAAGTTTCGATGTCCTATATATAATTAAAATTTGGGGAGTTCTCATAATCATTTCCCTATATCTTGGGGATGTAGCTATCTATTTCTCTTATTATTACTTCGTTGAATTCAATTTCCTTGTTTTCAAAAAATATATATTATATTTGAATTTCCATATGGCAAAATTCATATACAATCACCATATTTGGATTTCATGAAATTAGCTATAACCTTCTAACTAATTTTTTACTGCATCCTAAAGGGAAAATACGAAGTTTAGTTTTCTTAATTTTTTATTTATTATCATTAATTTGAATATTGGAAATTAAAACAGGTTGTTCGATGTTGAACAGTCGGATAAGCATAGTTATACACACCTAGTTTTCGAGCATCTGGATATCAACCTACATAATTTTATTCTTATTCCAAAAAATGAGATGGGTTCACATTGATAAAAGTATATACGTTAATTAAACTTTTGATGAGTCGATAAAGACAAAAAAAAAAAAAATTCAACTTGTATGAGTTTGGTTTCTATCTAAACTGAAATAATTGGTATAAACTTGTCACCTGATTGAATTGCTGAATTTTAAATAATTCATGATGCACGTTGGAATACTGAACTAATTTTTAGTGGAGGTTTGGAACAATAACACTCAAACTTTTGTTCAAGTGGTCGTATTCTCTTTAGTCTTTACCCATATGTTTTCAATCTTTGAAGAGAAACACCCACATGGCTATTTCAATCCAGATTTTTATTTGTTTTGCACATGATACATTCTTCGATTGGTGCTGCTCACTTTAGATGCTTGGCGTCTGTTGCTACACCGTCTTTTTCAAATCCCAAAAGGTGTGTAATATGAACGCCTCAATATCAATATTATTGTTTTTGTTTGTTCTATTTCTTCCATTCGAACCGGCCCTACGTACATATGTTGTTTCAACTTCACACTTAAAAAAAACAAATCGTGCTAAAAGCACTACTATTATCCATTTTGTTCTTCACGCTGACAGATGTTGGGTGCGCGTTTGGTACGCGTAAGATATAATATCAAATGTGTAAAACTGAACTCATCAAACAAAACAAGAAGAAAGACAGCTTTTGATCGTCTGTACCCAAAAGTTTCCCGACATGACTAGAATACCCTTATGTTCTGCGCGGCAAAGCGCTATCATTTTGAGGGTAATTTGGTAGATTCCAAAGGACCAAGGGACCAATTCGAAAAATCGATTAACTATACTTTCATTTATGAAATTAAAAAAGTAATTTGGCCGGGGATGCAATTGTATTTTTACACCACATGAGAAATGAGAAAACGGGACGCAGACCTAACACACGCCTTATTTTAGGCGCGAGCAAAGTCTCTAGTCAGCCAGTCCACGGACTCGTACGTTGACCGGACATTTTCTTTCAGTCTTACTTTTTGAGGATTTTGATTTACGAGTTTTGAATGAATCAAAATCAAATCACCGTCCGTGTTTCTCTTATATTTATTTAAACAGACGCGTACGGTATGACCATCAATTCCATTCCTTTCTAAGACACAGAACAATATAACTTTCTTTGCATCGATCAAACTTCGCCAAATACGTCCTTTGATTGTTCAAGAATTAAATCTTGCACGGAATAACGATGATTCGTTCATGGAGAAGACTAAGAGCCAGCCGGCATGCCAGGAAGGAGCAGCCGGCCCGTAAAGAAACCGGCGCGAGCTTGATAGAAAAAGATCCGGTGACGACGACTCCACGAAATGGGATTACGTATGATCGAGTGAATATTCTGATTGAGAATGAGAGAATAATTCCGGTGTGTTCGGTTGAGGTTTTGGAAATCAATTCTAAGATTAAGACGGCTTGTGAAACACAGGATCAAGTTGGGTGCAAAGATTTGGTGGCAAAGATCAAGGAGTGGGCCAAGGAGAGTGAGAGCAACAAGATTTGCATTGTGGATAACGCAGCTGTAAGTGTTTTGGCAGCGGCGTTTGAATCATTTTCGAAAACATGTTTGGATGAAAACGTTTCCGTTTTGGAGGAAATATTGTCAACTTTGATTTTGTTGTTTCCTCTTGAGGGCGAGGCTCTGACTCATTTGGGATCAGCTTCGTCTATGGGTTGCATGATTAGGTTCTTGAATAGCGGAGGTTTGTCGAGGAGAAGAAACGCCGTGTTATTGTTGACAGAGCTCGTTTCTTCTGATTCTGATCAAAGAAAAGTAAACGTGTTATCGGAGAATGAAGGAGCCATTGAAGCATTATTTAAGCTGATAGAAGAGCCCATCAGCTCTACTGCCACTAAAGCTGCTTTGGTTGTCATCTATCATACGATCGCATCATCAGCTTCAGTAAATGAGAAGCTAATACAAAAATTTGTCGACATGGGGTTGGTTTCATTGCTGCTGGAAATGCTTGTTGATGCACAAAGAAGCGTATGCGAGAAGGCGTTGAGTGTTCTCGATGGAATTTGCAGCACTGATTATGGGAGAGAAAATGCCAACGATAAACCTTTAACAATGCCGGTTGTAGTGAAGAAAATACTGCGTGTTTCGGAGTTGGCAACAGAGTTGTCGGTCTCGATTCTTTGGAAGCTATGCATGAATGAAAAGAGAGAAGAGAAAACTGCTTTTGTTGAAGCGCTTCAAGTGGGTGCTTTCCAGAAGCTATTAGTGCTTTTGCAGGTTGGTTGCGCCGAGAGGACAAAGGAGAAGGTGAGTGAGGTGTTGAAGCTGATGAATCTTCATAGAGATAGATTGGAGTGCGTTGATGGTTGGACAAAAGGCTTGTAAAACTTTTAATTCATTTCATAGGTTTATTTTTTTATTAAATATGTTTATAAGTTAATTACTTTTTTTTTTTTACTTTTATGTCACAAAAGTGCTTTATAAGGGGTAGTTTGGTAATATTGTAACTTTTAAAATAATTAGTGTTAGTTGTACGGTATAAATAATCAGTTGTGAAAAGAATCAGTTTAAGTGTGTAGTAAATTTTATTTTCAAAAGTACTGTGAGTTTTTAAAACAATTATGGACGTTTGGAAAATTTTACTGTTAAACTACTGAGAGAAAACAAATTACTAAAATGTACATAACATAAGATAAAATTTACTTATACATATAGAAACACGTACATATAACATTTTTAATTGTTTGTTATAACAATTTTTTCTAAAGATAAAATTTATAATATATTGATTTTATTTTTATTTTTTATCTTAAAACAATTGATAATTAAATTTATAATATAGTAAAACAAATTTAATAATAATTCGACCAATAAATTGATATTAATAAATTGATATTGATGAATTACAATAAAAATTATTAAAACATTGATTTTGTTTCCAATTTGAATAAGGATAATTTTGGGTTAAGGTAATAATTTTAAAAATATTTATAAAATTATATTAAAGGATAAAATTGATTCTCAAAATCAGAATATAAAAGCTACTCATCCTCTACTTTTTAAAATTAGTTGTAAATAGACCCTAAATAATACTCTGCAACGTTACAACTGTAGTACATTTATATACTTTTAAATATAAAAAGAGTTACAATTGTTTCAACACTATTTTGAGTATTCTTTAATACGATATTAGCTTCTCGACCTATATATAAAGAGGTACTTGAAATGCTTTTTAAGTGTTAGTCGGAGGTTTTTTGACATGGAAAAGAAACAGATGTAAACACATCACACATAAAAATATTTTATTAAGTGTTTTGGGCAACCGTGACAATGAAGACTTGGTGTTTTGTTTCCCAAGTGATTGTGCTCACTGAGGGGATATAGGTCCAGCGAGGTCGAGAGCCTAGGGTTGTATTTTGGAATAATAAAGAGCCGATATATAATACATGCATATTATATGCATTATCGTTTATAAATGGTTAAGTATTTGTGTTGCATGTAATTATTTCTAGCTATTCGATGTCATGTTCGTTCCAACACAAGCATATTTATATGCATATTTAAATGTTTGAGTAAAATTCCTCAATTGATTCTATGGATTTCAAGGAGCCGAAAGTGCCTTTCTAATTGTATCTTGTATTTTTTTTTACTAATAAATTGTGATTAGGAGTCCTTCAACTTGAATTTCTAATTTTTGATATTGAGATATCATAATTTTTATCCTGCAACTAATTAAGATCATAAATTTCAATTATAAATAAACCCAATGCAATTGCTAATATAGTCAAAGTAAAAGTACATGTTTATGAGTATATTGTCTACTTCTAAAACTGAGTAGAAGCAAACAATTGCATGGAAACATAACCTTAAAATTCTACATAAATTATCGGACATTAATCTTATATGATAATTAAAATAAATATTCTAGGCTATTGGAATAAATGAAATTAAATGTTTATTATTTGTGTTAAACTTTTAAGCCCAAAAGTTAAGTAAAATCATCCTCGCTCATCAGATATATATATATTTTCCAGTAGCTGTTTCTGATTTTATTCTTCTTAAAAAGTTGTGAACTAAATGCAAGCAAACTGGTCAGAATTGTCAGACTGATTAACAAAATAAGGTATTAAAATCTGAACAATCGAATAAAATCGTATAAACGATTAGTTAGGATATATATATATATATATGAGACCGAGTCAACGTAATCGCTAATATTACAGAATTTGTTAGCCTGTTTTCCATTTTGTTTTAAGCTTATGAAGCAGGTTTCATTATCAGATATGGTATATATCAAAATTGTTACAGTAAATAAATAAATTCCTATCAAAATTGGTAGGTAGGAAAATTGGTTAAATTAACAAAGAATTCATTTTTTAAAAAGAAATATTTATAAATGTATAGGTTTACATTGGTCAGTTTGACTTAGATTGGACAAAGATTTAACAATCGATGTACTTTGGACGACAACCCTTTTAGTTTTTAATTGTAATAATAAAATTCAAATGTTTTGTTCAAAACATCTTACTATTTATTTGAGAATGCTTTTGAGAGATTTAAAAGTTATTTTAAAAAATTAAAAGTTAATTTTAATATTTAGTAAATTTTTTAAAATTACTTTTAATCAAATCACATAGGTTTTGAAAGTAGGAAAAATAAGATAACTTTTCAAAATCTGATTATAAAAATCAATTTTATATTTAATATAATTATGTATATATCCTCACATATCTCACATATATTACAAAATTTTGAGAATTAATTTTATGTTATGTTCTTTCTCTACCATATATTTGAATACAAATATAAAATAGCAGTCACTAAAAGCACAGTTGTTTAAAAAGTCAAGATTAGCATACACACTAAGTATTCTAAGTTTGTATTAATTTCCTCTGCGAATTAACATTCCCTGTATACATATATGGCTTAACAGACAATTGGCCCTCCTGAAATTCTTCATCTTATGTATATCCATGATTATATATCAACTTGCACACGTATATCCATCGGATATATATACATACATACATACATACATACATACATACATACATATATATATGTATGTACGTATATGTATATATGAAACAAAATTGTGAAGTATGAATTACGTTCGATTGCCTGGCCAATTTTAGATGCTTTGCAGCGTCTGTTTATTATTTACATATATTGGTATCTAGAATTTTTTTTCAACACCTTATTTTCCAAATCTTAACAGTCTAATATGAACGCCTCAATTAGAAATTAATGGGTTTTTTTAAAAAAAATCTCTTGTGTTTCTTCCATTTCAACTGGCCCTACATATTTTCTTTCAAATTCATGTTAAAAGATTCTTCTATATAGATTTTAAATCACGCTCAAAGCACTACGATTATTTTAATTAACATTGATCTATTCTGTAATAATTAATCTGTTTAACGAATTAAAATAGTTGTATTCTAGGATATAAGTCAGAAACTATTGTTCATTGAAATTATTGATTCTATGATTAAATTACAACCTGTGGAACAAAATATGATCTCGGGGATCGTCATTTTGTATATGCATTTCGATCAATTCATCTAGAAACAAAATAAATGGGATGTGTCACAATGAAATGAATTGGCTTAATTAGTCCAATAAATTTGTGTCAGTAAATTCAATTCATCTGATGTTTATGTATTAAATAAGTAAAAAAAAATGCACGGCCTTGCTTTCTTTTCTAACCCACAGTCGGAACGCGTTGAACAGTTGGGTTTTACCCAGAGTCCAGTTGATCATTTGCATTAACAGACGGGGTGCGCGTTTGGGCCGCGTAATAAGAATATACAAATGTGAAACTAATGAACTCAGCAACATACTCGGTCAAGTAAAACTGAAAAAAAGAAAAAGAAGAAACACGATAATAACATTGAGATACCTAATTTATTGTGTGTTTTCAATTAAGGATACAGTTTATTAATTTGTATTAAGTAAGTCCACAAGTTTAGCCAACCTGACTAAAATACGTTTGGTTGGAATTGGAAGAAATGATAGGAAAGTAGAGCAATGGAAAGGAAAGAGAAAAAGAAGAAATGAGTGAAAATGAACATCAATCTTATTTTTGTTATTTGATTGGACAAAAAATTTATCTTTCTCTTGTTAATTTTTTTCCTCTCTCCTCTTTTTTTTTTTTGTTTCTTCATACCAAACTTGGGGCTATTTGGTAGATTGGAAAGAGAAAGGGAAGAAATTAATAAAGGAGGAAAATATATAACTCAAAATCACATGGCTGACTGACTGTGCTGTTACCATTATTCGAAAGAGTAAGCCAGGCCAGGCCAAGTCAGCCAGACCGCCGACTCGTACGTTGACGAGCTATTTTTCTTTCGTTCCAACTGTGTCAAAGCTTTGATTTGATTTATTCTAAAAATAATAAAAGCACACACATATATACCCAACACTTCGTCTTACCGTTTGAAACATTCAACGGTCAAACATTCAAATCCCTCGTTACACAACATTGATCTAAAACATCTTCGTATTATGTTCAACTCTGAAGATTGTATTTATTATTATTATTTTTTCCAAGTTTTGAATGTTGAACCGACCGCGTTTCGCTTGTATATAAAACCGATCAATTCTCCTTCCATTCCTTTCTTAACACATACAACACAACAAAACTTAAAAACTTCCTTCACATCAAAATTTTCAAAAAGCACAATTAACAATTAGCTGCTTGCATACTGCTGGCTTGCTTATTTTGTTCAAGCATATATTATAGTTGTACGCAATATATAACAATGATTTTGTCATGGAAAAGACTAAGAGGCGGCCGGGGCCGGCGTGCCGGCAAGAAGCAGCCGGGGGTAGAAAGCGGGGGAGAGATGGAGTTGACGACGCCGAACCACTTCCGGTGCCCGATATCTCTCGACTTGATGAAAGATCCGGTGACTTTATCCACTGGGATTACGTATGATCGAGAGAATATCGAGAAGTGGATTCATGAGGATGGAAACATCACCTGCCCCGTTACAAACCGAGTCCTGACGAGTTTTGAACCCATTCCGAATCACACAATCCGTCGGATGATACAAGATTGGTGTGTCGAGAACCGGTCTTACGGCATCGAGAGAATCCCGACGCCCAGAATTCCTGTGAGTTCGGTTGAGGTTTTCGAGATCAATTGTAATATCACGACGGCTTGCAAAAGTGAAGATCAAGCTGGGTGCAGAGATTTGGTGGCAAAGATCAAGAAATGGACCAAGGAGAGTGACCGGAACAAGAGGTGCATTGTGGATAACGGAGCTGTAAGTGTTTTGGCGGAAGCGTTTGAAACATTTTCGAAAACGTGTTTGGATGAAAATGTTTCTGTTTTGGAGGAAATACTGTCGACTTTGACGTTGCTGTTTCCTCTTGCGGGGGAAGGGTTGACTTACTTGGGATCGGCTTCGTCCATGCGTTGCATGGTCTGGTTCTTGAAGAGCGGAGATTTGTCAAGGAGGAGAAACGCCGTGTTGGTGTTGAGAGAGATCGTTTCTTCGGATCATAGAAAAGTTAACGTGTTGTTGGATATTGAAGGAGCCATTGAACCGCTATTTAAGCTGATCAAAGAGCCCATTTGCCCCACTGCTACTAAAGCTTCGTTGGTCGTCGTCTATCGTACGATCACATCAGCTTCTGCGACTGAGAAACCAATACAAAAGTTTGTCGACATGGGGTTGGTGTCATTGCTGCTAGAAATGCTTGTCGATGCTCAACGAAGCCTATGCGAGAAGGCGTTGAGTGTTCTCGACGGACTTTGCAGCAGTGATTATGGGAGAGGAGATGCCTACAATAATTCTTTAATATTCCCGGTTATTGTGAAGAAAATACTGCGAGTTTCAGATTTGGCGACGGAGTTCTCAGTCTCCATTCTGTGGAAGCTATGCAAGAATGAAGAAAGAGAAGAGAAAACTGCTTTTGCCGAAGCGCTTCAAGTGGGTGCTTTTCAGAAGCTGTTGTTGCTTTTGCAAGTTGGTTGTGCTGACAAGACGAAGGAGCATGTGTCTGAGTTGCTGAAGTTGTTGAATCCTCATAGAGCTAGATTGGAATGCATTGATTCCATGGATTTCAAGGACCTGAAAAGGCCGTTTTGATTCAAGATTACCAATTTCAAGGGGATTTAGAGATTTTTTTTTTCCATCAACATTTATACAGTTCAATAGTGTACAAAAAAAATACAGATCAAACATATAAGCACAGTTCATACAAATTCCGTACATGATCTATTCTTATCGCTTGATTGAAAAACGAAAAATAGATTGAAGTTATAGATATCTGGTGTTTCGAATTTGAATGTTCTTGATTTTGAGTTTTGTTGATGTTGCATGAAGTGGAGATGAATAAAAGTGTCCTGTAATATCGTGTATCATTTAATTTCCTAATATGTTCTAAGGGTAAAATCTTCAATTTAAATTTCTAGCTTAAAAAGTATATTTGTAATTGAAATGTTATAGCTTTTAGGTCTTTTAGAAAAATATTACTATCTACAACATTACTATGTGTGGTTGAAAGAAATCGAAGCTGATACAATAATAATAATACAATTATTAAATAATCTACCGAGTAGAATTTCCCTACACTTATATATATACTTACTAAATCATCACATATAGAAATTTACTAAGGACTAGTTTAGTAATGTTGTAACTTTGAAAAAAATTATTGCTTATTTTACTGTAAAAGTAATATATGAAAAGATTCAATTAAATATTTAGTAATTATTTCTTTTAAACTGATGTGAATTTTTTGAAAGTAATCGTATGTGTTCGGTATAAATGATTAAAGCTGATTTATTATTTTTATTTTTATTTTATTATCTTAATATAATTGGTAATAGTAATAATCTTTTTTAATTTAATAATTTTATTTTTTTGATGAATAAGAATAATTTTAAATTTTTATAAAATATGTGAAGATATATATGAAATTAGATTAAGGATAAAATAGATTCTCAAAAAATTAGAGCGATAAAAAATAATATTTTGAAAAAAATTACCAATCCCGAAGAAGGGGCCCTAAATAGGGAAGGTAGTATGGTGGCTTGTCCTGATCAAATTACAAATTGTACAAGTAGCAGAATAACAAAATTATATCTGAAGCAAATGGATTCAATGTGGAATTAAAGGTTGATTATTCGTGTTATTAATTTCAACTCTAAAATTAAAGTAAATTGATCCTCACCCATAAAATATTTTTGGGTTATTTAAATATATAACCATACACACACATTAGCTGACTCTGATTTTGTTCTTTGAAATAATTTTTTGTGCTGAATGCAAACGGGTCAGAGTTGTCATGCTGATAATAATCAAAATAAGATCTTAAATCGGGAAAAATCAAATAAAAAGGTATAAATTATGGGTCTTCGATAGTTTAACATATACTACCGAGTCAACATGATCTCTAGAATCACATCAATCATTTTCTTATTTCCTTTTTGCTCTCCCCCCTTGGATATGATGTACGGATCTTGTTTGCTAATGCCTGTTCTCCATTTGAAGCTTTAAGCAAAGTGCTGTAGTCAGATTAAGAAGGTCAATAATTGAATTAGTTCATCTCATGCATTGCGGGGATCTTTGAATATATTCAATTAAGCTTCAGTCTTCGGGTCTTGTCTTAATAAAATATAACAACCGGATATGACTGTCAAATGCAGGTTGGCAAATACTGGCGGCCATAATTTAAAGTATACGCAATAAAATATTACACACTTTTTTTTTTTTTTTTGGATTTATTTTAGAGTCGTTTTGGTGCAAATATATTGGGAGTTGTGGTTTTAAATAGTAAATTGTTTGGTAAATATTCTATAAATGTAGTTTATAAGTTAAAGTGATTTTATTTAATAGTTTTCGATGAAAATTTTATAAAAAAATAAAAAAAATAAAATTATTATTTTTTGGTTGAAATTATTATTTAAAATTCATGTCTAGTAAACACAATTACTTTGATTTTATAGCTAGAAATTTTATTTTATTGTAGCTTAAATAACAAAAAAAAAAGTAAAAAAAGGACACTAATTACTACAATTCTATAAGTTCCTGACAAATACATTTCTATTTGCATATTAAAGAGTAATGCTATACATTCTAATTTTTTATCGAAAGAATTTAACCTCAAATAATATTTGTAAGAGATTATTAACTATTTAACAAAAGAGACACATCACATATCATAATATTTAGGATAAAATCTATCGTTATTATATTTTAACCATTTAATGGATGACACATCGGATACCATTATGGGTTGTTCAAATACATAATTGATGGAGGCAAAATTTATGCCGCTGATCATTCAGCTCTTAATTCGGCTTGCTCATTTTCATGCATAAAGCAGTCAATGTAACCTAGAATTGACCATAGAATTTTGAAATGTGAAAAGAAACGGGAAGAGCTTGTCTTCAGTGTAAAAGGAAAATACCAAATATTACCTACAACTTCTGCTGACCATTCTAGCTTCTTTTACTCTAGTACCAAACAGTTTTTTGGGTTTCCAAAATTGAATAGTGAATGAAAAAAGTAAACGTACAAAATTTTTATACTATTGAATCACCATTTTTAATTCAATTAATGAAACATTATATGGTTGTACGCACCATATGATTATAGGTAAGATTGCTAAAACATAATTATATATGCTTGGGGTTAGTGAAGCATAGATATATTATTATTTCCAAATATTAATACACTTAAAAAAGAAAAAAACGAAAAACGAAAAACAAAAAAAGCTAGATGTGATCATACCATTACCAGCAGAAAAAACAAACATTTATGCTATACGGTCAAGATCCGGCGGCTACCCGGGCCCTTTTAATAAATCGAAGCGAAATATTGACCAAATGTTTGCACCGAAAATTTTGGTCGCATGAATTCCCACAATTTTGCAAGCCATTCGGTTGTCATATTTTATTCAAATAAAAGTATGAATTAAAAAAAAAATACAATTATAAAGACGAATGAAGCCACCGAGCTAAAGACAATTTCCATGCGATTAGCAAAGGTCGTACATGTTTATTATGGTTTATTTTACGAATTAAAGTGCTTATTTTTAGGTTAAAAATCCTTTTCAAAAATTTTGGTTGTTTTTAATTGTATTTTGAGTAGAGTTTTTAAGATTAAATAAGATATTTTGATTTCAGTAGTAAAAACTCAAAATTTTAACTTTCATGAGTAGATGTTGTAGAGTTTTTTTTTTTTAAATTAAATGATCTAAAATAACGTTTATTTATTTATAACATAACTTTAATATACTTATCCATTATATTAATTTTATAATAATTAATAAAAGCCCTCATGGATTATTAAATAATTAAAAAACATTTGATAGAAAATCTACTTATATAAACTCTGGTAATAAAAATTTTACTTTGACAAGTTGTATTTGAAAAATTGTATACCAAACGAAACCTTAGATATTTTATACAAATGTCCATCAAGATATCTCAACTCTTATGGTGTGTTTACTTTTTGGATTGAGAGATTATAAACCGAAATTAGAATTATTGATTGTGTTTACTTTGCAAAATAGAGGCGGGAATCAATATCGGAATCATGGGGATAGAATAGAGAATGGGAGATTGATTCTTGGGGGTTGGGAATCAGTCTCTCATTCCTAGGAATACCAAATGTACCCCCATCAAATTTTAAAAATTCTAAAATTACCCGACATTAAATTAAAATATAAATAAAAATAGCAACCATTCGTTTTACTCCATAGCAGCCAGCTTCTAGCCCCCATCGCTGTCATTATCGTTGGTCACGTAGTTGTCGTCGCTAGTCTTCATCATCGTTGATCTTCATCATCTATTGCATCGCTCATCTTCACCACAAACTTCACCGTCCGTCTTCACGATGTTGATGACGATATCGACATTGTTGATGATGATGCCGCTATCGATTTTGATTTGTTATTGCCGTTAATGATAATGATTATTATTTTGATTATTATTATTATTGTTATTTTTTAAATGGACGATGATGACAATGATGATGATTATTATTATTATTATTAGTTACTATAACAATATTAAATTAATTAATATATTAACAATAATAATTATTATTAATAATTTTTGAATGATAATAATCACAATAATTAAAATACAAAATAATAATTATGACAAAAAGTAATTAAGGACTTTATAATAATTTGAAATAATTTAACTTATTCTGATTATGATTCCTATATCTCAAGTAAACAACTTATTCTGATTCTAGTTCTTCATTCCGAATCTAGTCCATTTTGATTCTCTTTTAATAAACGCACCATTAATAACAACCTTCAGGGTGTGTTTACTTCCTAAATTAGGAAATAAAAATAATTAACAACATTTACTTTACAAAAAAAAATAAGAATCGAAATCAAAATCAAATGGGGCCCACAAATTTGGGAATCATACACATTGATTTCATTCCCAAATTGAAATCAAACTCCGACTTTTATAATTATCCATTTGAACCCCATTGAATTTTCAGAATCTTCAAATTGCCCTCAATCAAATTCTGTCATTTTTTTACTTTGGTCCCTATAGAATTTATGAAAATACCCAAAAGGTTTGTATTATCTGCAAATAGCTCTTTTATTATTTATTATTAGTAATATAATAACAACAACGGCAACAATAATAACAATAATAATAATAATAATAATATTAATGATGACATTAATGATGTTATTATTATTATTGTTATTAATTTTATTATTTTAATTATTATTATTAGTGTTATTAATTTCGTTATTATGATCATCATCATAAAAAATTTATTAATTTTATTATTATTATTATTATTATTATTATTGTAGTAGTTGTTGCTATTTTTTTATTATTAAAATTTATTAATTTTTATGTTTTAATTAATATTATATCATTATTATTGTTGTTGTTGTTGTTGTTGTTGTTATTGTTATAATTTATACAAATAATACTACGAACAAAAATTAACGAAGGGCATTTTTAATATCTTGCAACAATCCATTCCAATTCCAAGATAAATTAAATACAATAATTAAAATTCAGTTCATTCTAATTTCAATTTCTACTCAACCAAACAACTAATTCTAATTCCAATTCATATTTACACCTCTTTTATTAATTTGTAAGGTAATATTCTCTGTATTAACGTGGGGATTCTGAGAAATGTAATGGGTGTATCTAGACTAAATCTTCTTCTGAAGCAATGTTCAATACTAATGCCTAAGTATGCAGCACATTATAGCCCAATATCCTGAATCCGGCCCATTAACAACATTATTTAAGACATCAGGTTCTTTAAAGTTATGCATATTCTTAAACAGAGACAGAGTGTACTCATTTACATCAAATAGGTCCCTCTCTCTCAACTATCTACTCTTTATAGTATATACCATACAACGTATTGTGATCATGCATATGATATTGAATTTTTTTCAAATACTCGAGTGTGCGTGTGTCTTTGGAAGAGGTTCTGCTTTGCCTAGCACTCTTTTCTTTTTTTTTTTTCTTTTAATCAAAATTCTCTAATTCATAAAAAAAAAAAGATCTTTGCAAAAGGAATTACTGAAACCCTAACCTGCCTTACCTACCCTCCTCTGTGAACATCTCTCTCTAGGGTTTCTACATAGTTCCATTGAATAGATCGACGAAAATGTCACTCCCTCAAATACAGTGTAAATATATGACTAAGCTGGCAAAACAGGTAATGCAAAGCAAGAACTTAAAGAAATCTTAATTAATTTGAAATTTATAATATTTAGGAATGCTTTAAGTAATTTGTATTCTAATTTAATTCGATTACCCAATTAGAATTTTATTATTTTAGAAATTACTTATTTGAGTTGTATTCTTAATTTATGTATGAGTCTTATTAAATAAGCATCTATTGTAACTTTTAGAAGCATGCCTTTGTTATTGATTATTTCTTGGAATAAACTCTAAATTTGAGTTCATTAATATTTTCAATTTTCAAAGCTTTATGTGAGTTTTTGAGTTTAGTTAATTCTCGACATTTTGCAAAATCAACGAGTCTCAACTTCCTAAGTTCATGGTATTATTTCAAGTCAACGTGAATTTAGTTCGTACCTTTATTATGCTATTCTCTAGAATTAATAGAATATTAGAATATTAAATTTCTGCTGCATTAACGGGTCACCAGGTCATGTTTGTGTCATGTCAAATTTAAATCGACCCAAACACAATCCATTTAATGATTGTGTTATTGAGACTCTAACCTAACACAGAAAGTAAACAAGTTAGCCAATAACTCATTTAATATCCATATATTTAATAGAATTTAAACCTAACATTTGCGCATTGATAAAATCATTTTTGGGTGCAGGCATGCTCATTTTTTTTATTCAGACATGCTATTAAATTGTGTTGTTTAATAGCGTGTTTACATGAGAAAAAAAAATTGAGGGCACCTGACACGACTCAAAAGTGTTGATTAGTACTAAGTATAAAAGTGTCTATTTATAATATTACTCGATGAGTCTAGGGTTGAATCACAAGAAATCTAAAAATCTAGTAGTCAATTATTAAATAAAATTAATTTGTAAAAAAAATAATTCATTTAAAAATGCTAAAGTTACGAGATCCACACTTGGTATTTTAATTATGGTCATAATTTTCTCTCTTAATTATATTTTTATTAATTTAATTATTATTAGACTTAATTATTAATTAACCATTGATGGATATATATAGGGATAAAGTACATAATGTGCCACAACCATATAGGTGTATCAATATTATGTCTAAAAACCATATGGATCTAAATTGGATCTAGATTTACAGATTAAAATAAAAAAAAATAATTGGTGAAAAATATAACTTGTAAATATATAATTAAAATAATAAACTATAAACTTACTTGAGAAGATAATTAACTTCATAATTTAAATCTTTGAGCTTTACATTTTACCTTAGTTTAGAAAATTAGTTACTCATTTTCACAAATAAAACACTCATTTTGACAAATAAAATACTCATTTTATTAAACAAACTTTTAAAAATATTAAAAGAAAATTAAATACAAAAGAAAAGAAAAGAAAAGAAAATGTTTTCTAAACATCTGTCTTCCGTTCCTCCTCTCTAATTCTTTCCTCTTCGTCCCCTATTCTTCACATTTTCATCCCTTTTTATAAGCAACCAGCAATCTCTTCTCTTCTTATTTTATTAATAATAATAATAATAATAATAATAATAATAATAATAATAATAGGTATATATATGTATATATATGAAGCTATATGTATGTATGTATGTATGTATGTATGTATGTATGTATGTATGTATGTATGTATGTATGTATGTATGTATGTATAAGGTATGAATGTATATATGATTTATTGATATCATAAAATATATATATCTACTAGAATATTACACATTTACACTATTGAAACTTTAATTATATATGTGTGAATAATATTATATATTACTATTATAAATATATATGTCCACAAATACATTACACGTTAGTATTATTGAAGTTCTAAATATATATAAAATTTTATAAACAAAATACTGTTTATATGTTTATCATTCCAAAAAATATATTAAAAAAATATCGTCCAATATTTAAGTTTTGATGACAAAAACTTATAAATTAATTTATAATAGAAAACATAATTGTGTTATTGATTGGATAAATGAGTTAAAAATTTTAACTCTAACCCAAAGTAAAATCAATCATATTAACTCATGCATAAATTATTATTAAATTCAATGACGCATATCCATTTTATTCATGTTGTGTCAAATTTTACTGGTAATAACAGAATTATTTGATATAAAAGGACAAGTTATGTCCCTGTGAGAAATCAAAAGTAGTTATCCGAATCCGAGCAGGCCCGAAATCACCCGGCCCGAATCAATGAAAACAGAAGAGAGAAGACGGCAATAAAAGAGAGGGAGAGACCATTTAAAAATTCGACGCGAAAACCGAACAGAGGATCTGAAACCCTGACCCCACCACTATCTCCGATTCCCTTTTTGCCTTTCAGCCTATGAAATTCTCAATATTGACAACACTGCCACTCTCTCTATGGTTTCTTCATCGCTCCGTTGAACAGACCGACGAAAATGTCCCTACCTCAAATACAGTGTAAATAATGACGGAGGAATGTCTTCGGGAGTGGAAAAACGGAAACCGTAGCTTGTGAAAATACAGCGTAAATACAGTGTAACTTTTTTCAGTGCTTACGAAAATTCCAAAGTATGAGATGAAATATATTTTATTTTTACTTTGATATGCAAGATTATTGGTATCGGTTTATTACTCAATTGTTAAAAGAGTGAAGTGAATTTGAGATTTTGAATTTTGTTAATAGGAATGGTTATTTGATTGTCAGTTTTTTGCTGGGTGGGTTATGGTTTTATGTTTTGGAAGTTTGTCAGTCTACACTTGGCAAACTAGCTCTGCTGACTTGAATACTAGTATGTTTGGGATTTGCTTGGTGAACAACCAATGGACCTGAGCTCAGCTCAGGACAGATATAATAAATTTCAACTCTGCTGAAATTTGATTTGGATAGTGTGCTTGCAATAACACGAGGATAGAGGAAGATTTTACATGTGTCTTAAGTGTTTCGTGTTGTGTCGCGTATTTAACATACTGTGTTTTGTTTCAGTTTTATGCTTTTGATCGATTAGTAAGACCAGTCGTATCTGTCTTGACCAAAAATTTGGAATAAATATCTCATGTATGTAAAATTTAAACTTAGGAGCGTTACGGTTATGGTAAAATTTTGGAATTAAACATCAATTCCATCATAAAGGGAAAAGATTTGACTGGAAGAAGAATGAAATTGCCTATAATTTAGTTTGAGGTTGGATTGGTTTTACATGAAATGAGCTGATTAAGCTTTTGGTAAGCTGGCCTAGGCAATTCACTCTAGGTTCAATGTGCTTATATTCTCTTGTACATCGTTAGCTTACTGTGTGGCATTACTATCATAAATTCAAAAGTGGCCTATTAGCAGCTGCAATCTACTCTGTGAACTTTGTGGGCTTTTTACCCATTTAATTCTGTGTGTAAGAATTTAGACGAGAAAAATGTTGAAGAAAAGTTTGATTTCAGGATTTTCCGTGGCTTTTATACCTTTGCTTGCTTTTGGTGGTAGACTTTCTGGAACTGTTTGATACATTGGTTTACTTAAAAGAAATTGGCGAAGCAAGGAAATGGCTGGTAAGGAATGGAGAGAGTAATAGAGAGAAAGAGAAGGGAGATATTGCAGGATGCATGGAATACACAAGCTACTAATAACTTCAAGTGATCTTATTCACCTTGAGATCTGATTTTCATTTTTTCACTGGAAGTTGCAACTGAGGTCCGGTAAAACCATAAAAAGATGATGTAATCCTATAAATAAGCGCCAAAATGTATTGGTGTTTTATTGCTTATAAGGTGCTGTTATCATGATTGCTTGTTTATTTGTTTCCTCATGCAGCCTGGATTTATCTTTTATAAAAAAGAAAAGAAGTGTTTCCTCAAATTTTAACTTACACTTGTGTGTTCATGTAATTTTGCAGCTTACAATGCCAGGAAAGCGCCGTGTATGTCTAATAAATTTGGTTAGTGTTGAACCTTTCTACATGTGTGATTCTTGTTGGCATTTTTTTTTTTAAGTTGAGTTCAATATAATTATATTTCTTTTTTTAGGCAAAGTGGCTGGTGGAGTCTGCATGGGTGGCTCTGAGGCTTTTCCAGGAACGCTGTGAGGTGAACTTTGTTATATTAGTAGTTAAAATTGGTTTGCTGGTGATGATCTTGTAATAGATTTTTGTTTCTTGTTTTATCACATCTTTCAATGCTTTACTTCACTGATAACAGAAAGGACCGAATAAATGCATCATATTTTGTAGGAAGAACTTTTGTGGGCAGCAGAAATGATCAAGATAAAAGCTCAGGATTTGAAGGGTAAAGAGGTTAGTCATGATTATCTGGTAACTCCATTTACATTATATTTCACGATATTTAAACTATTTCACAATGTTTAAACTAATGTAAGTTTTTATTGTTGTAAGATTACATGTAATGATGGTCGAACATCTGTTACTTTAGCTGCTACAAATATGGTATACACTTTAATTTGTTGCTTTTGAACTGAGACATGATGAGTTATATGCTAAATGTACTAATTCTAAGATTATTATTATTATTATGATTATTTTTACTAATTCTAAGATAAATAGTTGAGATTCTACTATTTTATATGGAAATTCTAATAAAACATTATTATATGACAAGCAAATGTAGGAGTCTTCTATAAAGTCCTTCAAGTTTGTATGCCTGTGCATAATGCAGAGTAATATTTAGCTGAAATAAGCAAGTTGGTGATGACTTATTCGTAGTCATATACAAGCATAATCATGAATTTGAAAATCTAGATTTATGCAATTGATGCACATTTTCTATTTATTTCAGGTGAGAGTAAACACTAGCCTTCTATATCAACAAACAAAATTCAACCTTCAACAAGAAAAGAGTGAAGGCTATGCCAAGCTGGTATGATAACTACCTAGTTTATATTTTTTGGGAAAATTTTCCAACATCTCTCTTGCTTGATCACCTTTCCATGAATGCGTTGTATTCTTATGGTTTTTCTTTTATGGTGATCAATGATATAATTTATTTTGTTTTTTCCACTTATTAATGAAGGGGCATGCCAAGATAAGCTTTCTTTGCTTAAATGCATTGGGAGATTGGCTTAGTGGTTGCATTCGACAATGCATTTTGCTAAAAGCCCTTTGCTCTGTTTAAGCTCTAGATAATAGTTTATTTGTAATTTTGAAAAAAGTTTTTCCTTTTGGGATAGGGAAGAAAGCCAAAACTCTTTTCCTTTACTGTGAAGTGGAATTGGACTGCAAATAACTTAAGATCATATGGGTCATCCTGAATTCATCTTTAATATTACTTTCAGATAATAGTTGTCTTTGGTGAAGGGAAGTACTCTAAAACCTTATAAAGATGTGTTGTTCAGCTCTTTTATGGTTATCAAGGCTAGACAAGTAATTGTGTCTTAGTTGAAATGAAGAAAAAGCATAGGTAGCTTTTGGGAGGGAGTTTGTGTCTGGTCTGCTTTTGCCTCTTGTTTCTATGAACTGTTAGGATTCGTCTTATTTCTTTATTGATCTAAAATGTTTAGGGGTTTAAGGATTGTTTGATATAGATGGATATCTTTCAGATTAGAAGGAGAGATGATTAAACTTGCTTTTTCACATTTCGGGTTTCTAGATATCTTTTGTTGAGATTTGGTTCCCATTTTCTTCATTTTCCATGGACATTTGACCCACAATGTATCTCTTTTCTTTTTCCGTTTACCTACGATTTTCTCTATTTGTTATCAAAACTCTATATTTTATTCACTCCACATAAAAAGAGAATCCCGACGCAGGGAATTCCTATGAGTTCGGTTGAGGTTTTGGAGATCAATTCTAAGATCACCGCAGCTTGTAAAAGTGAAGATCAAACTGGGGGCAGAGATTTGGTGGCAAAGATCAAGAAATGGATAAAAGAGAGTGAGCGGAACAAGAGGTGCATTGTGGATTACGGAGCTGTAAGTGTTTTGGCAGCAGCATTTGAATCATTTTCGAAAACGTGTTTGGATGAACATGTTTCTGTCTTGGAGGAAATACTGTCGACTTTGACATTGCTGTTTCCGCTTGCGGGGGAAGCATTGACTTACTTGGGATCAGCTTCGTCCATGCACTGCATGGTCTGGTTCTTGAAGAGTGGAGATTTGTCAAGGAGAAGAAACACGGTGTTGGTGTTGAGAGAGGTCATTTCTTCGGATCATAGAAGAGTTAACATGTTTTT